>JAOTQM010000311.1:2105000-3355000 GCA_026939265.1 Oreonectes daqikongensis
CTAAATGCTAAAGTGGCAGGGAGGGTTGGTGCACGGCGTATCAAACTTTGCCCTCCATTCAATAACCCTTTGAAATGGTGACTTCGCACCAGAGCTGGCGTGCAGCAAAGGCAGAGGAAGCTGTTTACTTGCGACGCAGCGGCTGATCTTTCAACTCCAGCCTGTGGTCTCTCTCTCTCTTTCTCTCTTTCTCTCTCTCGACCAGCATTATTTCACCCATCTCCTGATGCTGGATATGGATTTGGCACTAAAGCTGCCACATGCAGTGAGATGAGGAATAGTCTCGACTGAATGGAAGTGTTTGGCTAGATGTCACATCTCATCCCGGTGTGCTCTGTAGTCACGCTGATAAATTTAAAGAAGACTCATTCTTTATTTGAGTCATTATTTGTCATGTGTCATAGTTTAGCCCTCAGAAGTCATGCATCATGTCTTCCACAAGAAATCTGGAAGAAAATGGCTATGTTTGAAATAGCATAGTATTTCGTGCTATGGTGGTAGTGTATAAAATATAGTTTTATTTTTGCAGTGCAGAATGTGAACTGTGTACCTTTGTTTAAACTAGCTGGTGGTTAATTTGTGCAAAACATTTTAATGTATTGAATACTTGGATCACTTTTTTGGCAATGCACTAAACTTAACTTTTGATTTTTAGTTTACAAATAGTTTTTTTTTTGCCTTTTTATATTTTAAGAAATTTAACAGAGGATGAGACAACATAAAATCATACTAGGTGAGAAAAAGCAGTGCATGAGTTGGGAAAGGACCATGAACCGAGACGGGTCGCCCGAAGCACTGTTGTGCAATATGTCAACATGAAGCTCACTTGATTATTGGCATCGACATAAAATCTTTTTTGGCTCATTATTTGAGATTACACACAAAACTGCATGATACATAATAGTATTACTTCCAAAAAGGCCGTGCTGATTTAAAGGAGCAATGTGGAGATTTTAGCGGCATCAAGCAGTGAGGTTGCGAATTGCAACCAACGGCCGCCCTCCACCACTCACCCCTCCCTTTTGAAGCACTACGGTGGCTGACACAGGAAAAAGATATTGTCACATTTTTGCTTGTTTGCCGAAGGAGATAACATATTTATGAAACGTGTAGAGCAGTTTGTCCGTTTAGGGCTACTGTAGAAACAACATGGCAAATTCCTTTAATAAAACCGTTTAATTGATAGTTGTGCCATTGCTCTATGTATTATTCACCAAAGCCGCAGTTCCAACAGCATTTTGCAGGTGTACAGATTAAGAGTTGACTCAACAGCATCGAGGCAGACTTTAGCCACTTCTTTATTTGATTTGCAAACTAAATAGTGCTCACTAAAGCAATAACCACCGAGCGGATAGAAGGATCTTGCTGCGATTAGTCACCCTGGAGTGAGTGCTAATGAGAGACTCCGGTGCGGGTGACACACTGACAGGATCAGGGTTTGATTCATTGACCTGGGGTGGGTGTTAATGAAGGAAAGGAAAGGGCCTTGCAGAGTTTAGCGTCTTCCCTGATGCAGCATTCACACACATATACAGAGCAGCTACTGGCCCTTTTTTTTTGACCAAGTTGTATAAAAAGGGGGGATTTTTCTTTTAATTTACAGAAACAGTTCAAAGTACAATGTAGGCAAACTTTAACTTACTGTTATTTATTCTAACCACAGTAGGAACCAAACCCTACCTTTTGTAGTGATAGATTGTAGGAACTATATTACTTAAAAGCAACCACTGTGTTTGACTTGAGAGTACAGACATACATTTTGTGTTGTTCATATTTTCTTATTTTCTATTCTTATTATTTACTATTTTGATATGTTATTATATTTTACCTACTTATTCTGTTCTATATTGCTGTTTTTTCATTTACGTTGGATGCTGCATATGTATTGTCTTCACAAGTAGAAGGTTGTGAAGCAGTAATTTTCCACTGTCTATGCTGGTATAATAACACCTGATGAATCTGTTTCTAGTCAGACGAAGTTAGAATGGGCTAGAAAGAGTTAGTGGGAGTTTGCTCCTGAAGAAGCTATATGAACATCCTAATGCAACTATGACTTTCTCTAATAAACTTGCCTCATTTTATTATAACATCAACTTCGTCTCCTGTCTGCTGTTCTCTTCATCTCTGATAGTAGACATTTAAGTCTGCTGGATGGTTAGATCTATCACATTCAGCTTCACGGTAACAAGATGGTATCATTTGGATCAATAACAAGATAGTATAATCTATCAGATCTATCAGTAGGAGAACATTAAGAGATTTTTTAAATCTTAAACATATTAATTAAATGAAATTAAAAGTGTACAGGATGATATGCCCCCTTAAAGGGAAAGAATAAAACGTTGAGTAAAGACAAGTTTTGGCAAAGTCATCCCTATTGCACAAAAGCAAATATTGTTAATCCTGTTTAATGTTTGACAGACATATTTTAATCAGACGTAACCTGATATATCATGCTTCTATCTTATACTGTAATTATATTACATTATTGACATGTACGTGTACAGAATTAGTCGTTTACTGTTTTTGACTAAAGTTTTAAAAAACAAGAAGCTATTTTAAGACTGATACCAGGATTTTTTCAATCGTGATTAATTGCATCCAGAGTAAAAGTTCTTGTTTACCTAATTTACAGCTGCAGAAATAATTTAGAGACCGTTTCAAAGCCTAATATTAGTTCACATGACACTTGTTGGATGACTTTGTCACTCTTGAGGTTTGATTTTGTTGAAATTTAACTGACACTGGACTACAATGACCACAATATATTGTCTCATAATTTTTTCCGCAGCTAAATGTCTATATACTGTGCATATTAATTTAATTTTTAATTTAATTTAATTTTTATAAACAGATACACATACTTGTATATGTTTTAGAAGATATAAAAATGTTTATAAATACACAGACGTATATTATGTAAACACAAACTTTTATTCTGGATGCAATTAATCCTTTAACAGGCTAGATTGTTTTAGCTTATAATTTCAAAAAATGAAAAAATAGCCATATAAATTCAAGTACTTTTCATTTGTAAAGAATAGGGCTGCACAGTTTATCGGAAATTATTCAAAATATAACTGATTATGGACAGTGTTTTTATATTACAGATGTTATTTTTAAATGTTGTGGCGTCCCGTCTAGTTAAAATGCCGTGTATCACATTTTTCTCCAAGCCCTAGTCCAGTATAATCCACTATAATCACTGGATTAGCCCAAATTGTCCCAAATTAGCCAAAAACTTTTAGTAAAAACAATAATATTCTGAGGAAATAAGTGATGCACAATTACTCATACGGGATAAAACAATTTCATCATACCACCCACTTACAGTACATATGTTGGCAAGTATGTTTCACAAAAGTGTTTTATCACTTCAGCAATTGTATAAATATCTGCACGTGGTTATATAAGATATAACAGTGTGTAGTTTGCAGTCAGATGATTTGCGTTTTACTGTCATCAGTCACACAGAATTTTCAATTTTGGGTAAGCTGTCTCTGTAAGGGTCACACATGAATGATGATCTCCTTCAACACAGTTTTGAGTCTATTTATTCTGGATGTGTACATATAATGCACAGATGCTCTCTTACAACACAAAACTCACAGCGTTATGTAAGTTGAGTCATCTGCTGCAATGACAACGGTCACATTATAATTTTTTCTTTTATAAAGGGTGGGTATGTTGGTGTTAAAGGAATAGTTCATCCAAATATGAAAATCCAGCATCAGTCCAGTTATTATTTACTCACCCTGATGTTATATTCTGAAATCCTAAATTCGAAACAAAATGATTGTCACTAAATAATAGCAAAATTATTTTTTACTATTCCTTTTGTCCTGAGTGTAGTTTGTGCGAGTGTTTGTTGAAATAAGATGTTTTGTACAGCAAATGATGCAATCCCCTTTTCCACTCAGCCATAGTCTTCTCATGATTCCAACAGTGTGTGTGTGCGTGCGTGCATGTGTGTGTGTTTGTACCACCTGCTTATTATGATGGGGCACTTGTTTCCAGTACCATTCTGAGCAGTAAATGAGAGCAGTCTAAGAATAACTTCCGTTCGACCGCTGCAGCTGCGTCTAACACAAGTCCGGTTGTTTGCTCTGTCGAGGAACTTTGTCGCATACTTTGTGCATCCTTTTCATACATAATAGACAACAAATGCATAAACATGTGCATTTCAACCTGCGTTTCAATATTTTGCAGTGTGAGTATTGTACATTTTTGTGATGTATGCTAAAGCAAGCTTTTTTACTTTGGCTCACGATTTAGCACACAGCATTTGTTCAGATTTTCTGGAAACATTCCTGGAAACTTCAATTCTGAATGTATGCTTTTCTGTTAGGATTTATCACATCTACAAGGTATAGCGTAAGGCCATGTACTTCACTGATAGGAATGATTGTGTTAGCGTTGTTTGTATGTAAGCTGTGAAATCTCACAAGAACAGCTGCTTTGTTTGAGAGCTTTTACTGCTCAAATCACAAGACTAATGAAAAGTGTTTTTTGTTTACAAGATCGTGTGTACATTTAGTGGTACATAGCTTGTGACTTATTCCTTTTTTCCCTCTGTGTCATATGGTGAGGTTTTATATTAGTTTTTGTTAGCGGTGGGTGGCTTTTATCAAAACAGATTTCTAGGCCACCACTTGAAAACTGTTATCATTTTATTTAAAGGTCCAATGTATGTATTTTGCGGAATCTAGTGGTGAGGTTACAAATTGCAACCAATGGCTCACTCCACCCTTCGGCCCTCTTTATTGAAGCACTACGGTGACTGACACAGGACAATATGTCATCACATTTTCGCTTCTTTGCCGAAGAAGATAACATATTTAAGAAACGTGTTCTGTAGGGCAGTTGGTGAAATCCATGTAAGGGGACCCGAGGTGTATGTACTATGTAGATAGAAATAGCTCATTCTAAGATAATACAAACATAACGCTTCATTATAGAAGGTCTTTTATACACCTCTGAAGACATAGTTGTGTGTATTATATTGCATTTCTGTCAATAGATCCTCTTTAATTACACACAGCACCTGTTGGAATGTTAATTCTAAGTAAAGTTTGAATTAATTTCTATAAAAATAGTTCAATCTTATGTCAATAGATTTCGATTTTCTTCAAAATTTGTATGTGCTGTATTTTTATGCGTATTAGTCTTTAAATCATTTATGAGTCAAATCTCTGTTTTTGTTGCATATGAAGTTGCTACCTTGCAAGGTTTCATTTCAGCTAGGATGCTGGCTGCTGCTAGACTGTAGTGTAGACATTCATGCATCTTCTTAAGTTTTGGACCACAGCCATGCATAAGAGATGGGATTAAATGGATATTTATCCAAAAGATTTGTTGCTGGAGAGCCATGGACGCCGTCCTCCACAGAATTTTCCAGTACTGTAGAAAGATAATGGATCTTCTCTTTCACATACACATTGGGCTCTTTGTTTGGGAGCCTCAGCTCTTAATCCGGTGTGTGAAATGCCCGTTTAAGATAATACGCGCATTTGAGAGTTCAATTCCAGGCAATCTTTCCTCCTTTTCATGGAACTTATCTCTGCTCTGTGTTTTTGCTTTCTGTCTCTCTCACTCTCTCTTTGCCTGTTCAGTGCATTTGTATTCTAATATTTGCTCCATTCTATATCCATTATTATTTGAATCAGTTTAGTCTTCATATAATCTTAATTTCATGTGTAAAATGTGGGATTTCAATTTGTTCTTGAGGATATGATGAATCAAGTGGTCGCTTTATGACAGGTGGTTGGAGAGGTTTTATGATGTAAGACGAGGCGGTGCATTTTGATTGATATTGGTTTTAAGGAAGATTTGATCAATAAATGATGCCTAATAAGACCAGAAATATATATTTAGTAGGTTTCGATTTCACATTAACATTGGACAGTTTTAATTATATACTTGTGTTTTTAATAAATATTTCTATAGGTAATATTTATTTTGTACATTCTATAGAGTTTACCAGATGAGCATTTCACTACAGATCGTATATGAATATAACGTTGTATGTGACATCTTGAATCATCAGGTTACTCTATCAAATAGAGGCATGAAAACGCTGTATAAAGGATTAGCTTTGGTATCGGAGCTCTGGCCTGGTTTCTCTGGTGGCTGTGCGTCTCTGTGGTTCGGTTACAGAAATAGCTGTGCTGCTATGACTCATGGTTGCACAGCCGAGCGGCACCGTCACACTAACACAAGTGCAGAACCTGTTAGCCCCACACGTTCTGGAGTTAATGTAGAGCCCCTGAAGCAAAGTGAACATGTTGAGGACTTGCTGTGATACAGTCCTGTGATAACCCTGAGCTTACAGTACACATGAGCAGTCACATGCATGATACTACATGCATTCCCATTAGCTCTACATAAGCTGGGGATTTGAGCAGTCCCTATGGATTTTTTTAGTCCAATGGTAATTCAGTTTCAATTGATGTTTGTATGGTTTGCAAGTTAAAGGGATAGTGCACCCAATTTTGGAAAACATTTGATCATTTACTCGACCTTAAGTTATACCAAACCTGTATGACTTGCTTTCTTATGCAGAACACAAGAGAAGATATTTTGAGGAATGTTGGTAACCAAAACCACTAAGACATTTCTCAAAATATCTTCTTTTGTGTTTTGCAGAAGAAAGAATCATGTGCAGATTTACAGAATTCTTTGGGGAGTATCTTTTAAAGGCATACGGGGTCAACAATCATACATTTTTATATATATATATATATTTTTTTATTTATTTTTTTATATTAGGCTGCAATCTGTAATGTTATAAAAAAAATCTGTTTTTGAGTAAGAACATAAACATTCAATGTTTATAATTGTATTTTCTTATTAATCTTATTCGCAACGTTATGCTTACATTAATCATTTATAATTTGAGATGTCGGCTACGGTTTTGCTAAAAATATTACGGATTGCAGCTTTATTTAATCCGATTTCATGTCACTTTTTAATCAATTTTTACCAAATTTGATCTATTCGGCCACATTTACGGACCATTTGCATAAACGATAATCAGCCAATCATATCGTAGAGCCTCCTGTCACATGACTTTGCTTTTCTTTTCCCCCTCTCAGACACAACCACTAGAAAGTAAATGTTGCTATTAGAATGTGGTTTACACACTATATGCTCTCATTATTAGATTGTAATATTTATTCTGTACTGCTCATGAATTTCTTGTGCAGTGTTTGTCTTAGAAGGCACCGCCTCTCTCACCTCCTTAGAGAAAACGCTCCTGCGTGAAACACACATGCATCGAATCACAGCGCAACACAAATGTGATACTGTCAGGTAGCACCCTACCAGCACTCTGTCTCTCTCTCGCTTGCTCTCTCTCTCTCTCTTTTATAGAGGTCAGGGTGGTCTCCATCTATTACGGGCGTTTGCAGCAGCGGGAGGCATTGCAAGGTGAAGACACATCGGTTGTCATTGTGCTGAGTGAGTGAGTGAGTGAGAAAGAGAGAGAGAGAGAGAGAGAGAGAAGGAGGGAGGGAGACGGGAGAGAAAGACAGGAAGGGTGAGAGACAGAGAGAGAGAGAGAAGCTGTGTTTTCTGGCTCGCCGGAGTCGCTCGCTCACACTCGCTGTTGACGGATGAGCCGTCGGATGAGACCGGGAGCTCGGCAGCGTGTGTCAGGCTGAGGGGCGTGTGGAACATGAACGTAATGAGAACCTTCCCTCGCTTGCTTTCAGATACGGGGCAGAAAAAGACACCAGAGAAGAAGGATGGAAGACGGATGTCGTTCCAGAGACCAAAGGGAACCATTGAGTATTCGGTAAGTTAGACTATCTTTGCTGTTTATGCATGTGTTTGTGTGTTTACAGCTGAAATGACAAGGTCATGGGTTTGAATCCCAAAGAGCACACCTTGAATGTAAGTGTCGTTGGATTAAAGCGTCTGTCAAATGCAGAAACGTGTGTTGTAGGGTGTTATTCGGGTGAGCGACGCTCATCCCGAGGTTGTTTACTTTGCTGGTGAGCTTGAGAATTTTCCACATGTACTCGCTACATTTCTCTAAGAGTTTGTTTGTGTGTCCACGCTGAAGAACGCTTTGAGACCCTCACATGAAACAGAGCCTTGTGTATGTGGGATGAAGAGCGGCTAAAACTGTGTTTGTAACGGTGAGTGTTTACATCTGCGGCGAGGGGATGTTTATTTTCATCTCATTCCGCCGGTCTGCACGAGAGCGTCCTCTGCGTTTCTAAACATGCATTCCAGCAGAGCGTTCACAAATGACCTTCCTCCCGCGTTTGCATTTCTATTGATTCGACATGTGTGTGCCGTGCGAGAGAGAGAGAGAGAGAGAGTGCGAGAGCGAGAGAGCTTCGATTGTCTGTCTTAACAGCTTGTTGTGTTCTTGAAATGACCCTCAAATTCCAGCTGCGGGCAGAACCCTTCTCGTCTCTCTCCCTAGTAACAGGAAGCGTGTAGGTTGGCGCGAGCTCTGGAGTTAAGCCTGGAAGTGGGAAAACGGGAGCTGGCCGACAGAGCTGTCATTTGCACAGCAGATTGGAATCGGACACATTTTGTAACCGGCATCAGGCAGCCGGCGTAGTCACCGATGTCGCAATCCTGTTTCCAGATGCTATAAAGATCCGGGCAGGTGTCTGATACCCTCTCTCCCAACACACACACACAGTGAAGATCAGTCTCTGTCAGCCGAGGAGTGACTGACAGGGCCTTTGTTTTCCTCGGCAGAGCGTGAAAAGTGTTCAAGGCGGCAATGGGGCATTTGTCAAATGGCATGTTGTGTGGCTGTTTGTGGTTTGGGGGTGGGGGGTTAACAGATATGGGGCTGATATCTCTCACTTTCAGCTTGCTGTGCATGGCGGAGTGATGGACGACTGGAAGGGCGTTGCGTGTTGATGATTCGAGCAATGCTGCCGGACCCATTGAATGCCCTGCTGAGACGGATTGGGAGGACGTGGTCATGTTTTGGTGGACCAGAACAAATTCGGTGCATATTTCTTATGTGCTTTGACATGGTGTAGTGGTTAAAGCCAGGGTATTTAATATTATGGTTTAGGTTATATTGTTAGGTGTTACAAATTAAGCTTAAAGTTTCTTTTTGGTGTAAAACTAAACAAAACCTGTTATTGAGCATGTACATAAAATCATTATAGACGGTTTCATCGTAATCTAGATATTAATATTTCATTATATATCATTTATATTAGTATTTGATTGTATAATAATTGTATTAAATAAAAATTTGTTGAATGGGTCTTTTAACTTTGTCACATTTAAGTTTAGCCAAGAAACGGCTCTTCTACTGGTAACCCGAAATTATACTGACTAGATATACTTTTAACTTGCTAGCTAATGTCATTAAGTTGTTATTTATTTTGCTTGTTATCAAAAATAATCTGTAAGGACTCATATAATAATGGTAAACATATAATAATGATTTATAAGCTGAACTGTAGGGTGCGATTTCATGAGAAAAGTCAGTTTGACTTTATCAAACGTAAGCAACCAGTACGTAAAGTAACCTGCAATTTTACATTTCAAAACCGAGATGGCACAAGAGATGCAAAACTGCAGCTTTCATGACAAATTTTTATTAGATTCAACTAGTTTATTGATACCTTTTGGCATTGAATGAATTATAGTTTAATTCATCTTTCTTTCCTACTAAGCTCATTGAAATGCATTTTGGGATTGGCAGCTAAGTCTGCTTTAGATTTTTCGCCGAAAGAAGTGTTTTTAGAAGGCATTAAAATTGCGCTGCCTACCTTTTGGCCTTAGGGGTAAAGATTATATTGAAAGATTTTTCTTAGCCATTAATGCCAGTAAGCTGACAGAACATGTAGAGTAAAGTGTAATTTTACTGTAGAGTTGTTAACGCCTTTGTCTGCCCTTCATCAGATCAGTTATGACTGCTTGGCAAACATCACATTATTCATTATCATGAACAAAGCTGGTATGGGTTATATTGTGTCTCTCACACTTTATTTCACTGTTATGGACCTTGTTAGAGCTCAAAGATGTAAATAGTCAACATTTTGCTCTTGGGCGAGACATTTAAACACAAGGTTGCCCCAGTGAGATTCATTCTGTAATTGTACTTTTAAGTCTTTTTTTAAAAATCTCTGTTGTTGTAAAGTTCTTGCACTGAATCTATTAAAGTATTCCACATTTTCTTGTTAGTAAAAAAATTTATTATTACATATAAATGATTCATTAATTTTCACAACTGTATAGCACATTGGTTTCAACTGTAAGAACTTAATGGAGATTTTAGTATAGTATTAATTTATTGGATATCTCAGATGTATTGTATTTAAAATATAAACTTTCTAAATTGCATTTGAGACATAAGTGAGACAAGTGTTAAAAAAAAGTCAAAGAGTAGAGAGCTATAAGATTCATGTGGATAGCATAGATGGGGTCATATGGTTTTTAGGAATTCATATATTACAGTAAAAGCTCATATTTTTGCACGATATTAAAGAAAAATCTAATAATATAAAATGGGATATGATAATGCTTTAAGCCTGTAAAATCAATTTAAAATATATTTAAAAATGAAAATTATACAATCAACATACATGGTTCACATTCTTTTTGATTATTGATAATCTTGAAACAATAAAAATTTGGTTAAAATATATTTTTTATTTATTTATTGAGTTATTCCAAACCATATGCACATTTGCAATATTTAAGTTTCGATATATTGTGTAACCCTACATTGTTCACATCTACTCAAACACCGTATTAAGCTTATCACACGTGTGTGAAGACTGAAATGTGTCTGAGAAGTAATAGGCCACAGATTTCTCAATTTGACCTACAGTATTTATAAACTCATGGCAGTCTAGGAGAAAGGCTTTAGCTCTTTAAGAAATAAGGAAATGTTTTCCACAGGTGAACTCAAGAGAGTTTGTTGTTCAGCCTCTGGAAAAGCGCCGCGGGTCAGCAGATTCTACCAATTGGCTGTTCTGAGTCCAATTAAAACAGTGAGAGATTTCAAGCAATACTGAGACAGATTGAGATCTCACTAGAGAGAAACACTGAACGGCATCTGGCTTAATGCTACTTGAATAATAAAAATACAACATTTGATTCTTCTGCGGTTTACCTTCGAGGACATCATTATATAGAAGATGCATGTTTAAAGCAACTTCGATATGAAGATATAAGCACAATAGATGATGTGGTTCATCATTATATGAAAACCGTGGTTGAAACTGCACTGAAACATGTAGTTTCCTCTTCAGTGCTTCCATTTGAAGCTCATTATGCATGGTGCACACTGTATTAAAAATATTTTTAATTGCTAGACGGCTGGGTTTGTATTTAACTGCAGCAAATGGAAACAATTTGTCCTAAATTTAAAAAAAAATGCCCACATGTTTTGGACTACTGCACAATATATGCACAAAATGTGCATATTTTAATACCTGAATGAGTATACTATCGAGTTATGTATTATCAAAGTTTTAGGTCAGGCCTTATTGACACGTTACGCTTTTGGCGAGATATTTGATGAGTGTTAGTCTGGTTTGTTTGCGACACTGAGTATGTTTAGACATTCTAACAGACACAATATCACCCCTAACCCAACTTCCTTATCGCTTACTCTCTAACCCTAAAACACACTATGAGGTGGAAGTTGATCATGTTTGTAGGTTTGCATAGCATCTCTGTTTACTTTCCCTTAAAGCTGTAGTGTGTCAATTCTAAGCAGACCACTGGCAGAAATATTTTAGGGTCACTTTTCATAATACCATGGTACTTCCCTATATATACAGCACCATGGCAGTGTATGAATGTCACATTCATTTACATCATAATTTCAATACCATGGTATTTGCAAGATAGCTTCCCCCAGGTCAAAGAAAACCACAGTATTATGATGTCCAAAATAGCACGGTAGGATTGCTCTTCTGCGTCCTATAAAAGCAGGAATGTCAACATCTGCCAAGACCGCTGAGCTAAAATTAGTTCTTTAAGTGATCATGCAGTTAGCCGGCGTGTGCCATGAGGGTTGTAATGACATCACTATGGCAACACCCATGCCACGGCAGTCCTGATGCCCCTTGCAGTATGGAGCACGTCTGATTTGATATTCTGCCTGATTGCACCGTTTACTGGAATGTAATTTCTAGCTTAATAAACCTCTGTATGCATTCTTTAGAAGCACAGTCAAAAATGTCATTATATTACATTATATTTTTATTATTTATATCTTGTAAAATGAATGCACATTGCAATCAATACAGGATCTGAACTTGATCTCCCTTAAGATCTGTGCAAAAAAAAACTGCTATTACATAGTGCCGGGTCGATGATAAGCTCTGGACAATTTTATTCAATATGTATTAGGCCAATGAGACAGCAGAAATAACCACTACAACAGCCAGTCAGCGTGCAGCTTTTAGCATGTGCTAAAAAAGCTTTGTTTACATTTGTTAGTCTGTTTTTGATAAATTATATTTCAAATTATAATTAATGAACCCATTGTTTTGGCTTCAGTCATTGTTGGGAGGCTCTCAAAGCTGGCAGCAATCTATATATCGTAAAAATATTTTAACCAATCGATAAAGAAAAAATTATCAGTTTTTGCCAAATGGCCCAGTCCTATTGTTGCATATCCTGTATATAAAAATTATTACAGTAAACATTAACTTGAAATAAATTTTTTATGCATTTTGGCTAACAAATTTATCCAAATTGCATTCAATGTAAACATTGATATATGCTTTTTTATATATATTCCCTGGGAATCGAACCCACAACTTTTACTCTGCTAATGCAATGCTCTACCTAGTGAACTACATGACTTTCTTATGTGCATAATGTGCATAACATTTAGGGTCTGTGTTCACCGAGGTGTTTCTGCCAGCATACGGCGTGTTTTTTCAATAATTTTCAACCGAAGCGCCGCGTTTTTTGAAAACATTTCAGCCAAGCGCCTGGCATTTCAGCCACATAAAAACGCCTCAGTGGACACAGACACTTATTGATTGCTTTTACCTTTTTCAATAAATCAATCAATATAATATGAATATTATTATTTTCAAATAATAAATCAAAATAATTTATTTATGTCACAATGCAAAACATAGGACGTTTTCTTTTGTAGAACAGTGTAACAGTTGCTTTTGCCAGATGTGTTTACAGAAAGGATGACTTACTAATATAAGCCACTATTTGATTGTGGATTACTAACAGGATCATTATGGCGTATGTTTAGATCCCGAACACACATCCGTACTGTATTTGTAATGTTACATACAGTAATGACAAACGTTGAGTGCATTACAAAGTAATAGAATGCAAGGCATCTTATGCACAATGGCAGTTCATTTACATTTATGCATTTGACAGAGACGTTTATCCAATGTGTTCATTATGCATTTCTCTGTATTTGAGATTTTATTCGAAGTTCTTTTGTCTTTTGTAATCATTTGAAATTAGAAGTTATTTAAAAAAAAAAAAAGGATTAAAATGAAAAAAGAATTGTCCAAGTTTGGCTTCTACTATTAGGATCTTATTTATGTCTTACACTTGTTTAAGACAAAATTGTTTGTTGTAATAAATAATGCAAACTATCTCTATCCTCCTTATTGAAATCTAGGCACCAAGTTGCGTTTGACTTGATCCATCTACAGTTCCTCCCTCTCATAAGAAACCTTGAGTCTCTGGATGTCTGGGAAATGTTGAGTTTTGTCTAGACTGTTCTGATGACTCCCACTGCTGTGTTCCTAAGCACAAAAGACTGTCATGTCAGCTGACACTATTCACGTGTGTATATTTAGCCGATATTTTAATCCACGTCTGTCTTTAAAAAGAGGACGACATACCTCAGTGGGACTTCTGCTAAAATATGAGATTGAATTAGGAAGCAAATCATATATTTTCCATCTAACAAGCGAAGACATTAGCGTCCAGTCGGGCCAGGTTGTATTTGCGCTGAATTGATGCTACAAATAAATAGCCCACGGAAAAGCCGTTTTAAAATGCCTCTCGCGGGGAATCAATGTTCTGTGCCAAACAGACGGGATGAAAGGACGGCACTACCGCAGGGGCATTGAGAATCGACTACCGACGTTTCCATCTGGAGAAAACTATAAAACATTTGTGAAAAAATGTGTATGTGTTAGTTGGGAGGAGGCTTTAGGCAAATGCTAAGAGAAGTATTAATGATAGTATACAGCTGCAGAAATAATTAAGACATCATTTCATTTTTCTGAATTTACTATTTATAGGAAGGTGTTTAGGTCATTCTTGTTTCATTCTGTGAACTATTAACAATAGTTTCTATTTGCATTTATCTGCAGAAAATGAGACAGGTCAAAATAACACAAAAAAAAATTCAGACCTCAAATTCTGCAAATAAAACAAGTTCATATTCACTTTACAATACAACAGTAATATATTTTGGTGTAGTCTCTTAATTTTTTCTGCAGCTGTATGTGCTAGTGCTACTTATGTTCACTTTTAGCGTTCATGCTTTTATATACTTGAAATAGTTTTCTTAGGGTTCATTCACATTTCGCATTTAGACACCTCTGTCCTCTTTACATCAGACACATGTGATATGTCAGACAGTCAGGAGGTATGAATCCTTTACATTAAAACTGTATCTACAGTGTTATAGTCATTCGGTCATCTGACTGCCTCGAGATCATATGCTTCATATGTCTATAATGTGATGTTTTGGATGAATTTTGTCTGTCAGACGCTGTTTAGAATTGATCGTAAAAGCGAGTTCCACGCAGTGTGAAAAGGGGAAGCATATTTACACCATTGCAACGTGTCTCTTCCTGTTTTTTCAGCTTTTGTTGTAGTGACACAAACCTTTTTTCACACTTGGAAAATTTGAAGAATGACCTGTTCTCTCTTCTTTTTTGTTTGTTGTGCAGGTGGAATCACGAGACACCCTCAACAGTATCGCCCTGAATTTTGACACCACCCCAAATGAACTCGTTCAGCTCAACAAACTCTTCTCCAGAAATGTGGTACCTGGACAGGTGTGAATCTCTTTCATTCTCATCATTTACTCACCCTGATGTCATTACATTTACATTTTTACATTTAGTCATTTAGCAGACACTTTATTCCAAACCGATTTACAGAGAGATTAGGAAGCAATAAAGCAATAAAGATATGTCATGCAGGGGCAATAATACAATAAGTGCTAACACTAAGTTACTAGTTTCCACATTTCATACCTGTAGAACTTTCTTTGTTCTGCAGAACACAAAAGAAGATATTTTTAACCAAATATTCACTTCTTTTGTATGGACACAAAACCAATGCAAGTCAATGGCTACCGCCGTTGATCGGTTGCCAACTTTTGTCAAAATATATTTGTTTGTGTTCTGCAGAAGAAAGTCATACAGGTTTGAAATGACAAGAATGAGAATGTGAGTAAAAGTGAACTATCCCTTTAAAATGAACCTGAAATGCTGTTTAAAGTGCATTATACTTCCATGAAAAGTCCTGAAAAACATTTTAGTATGTCAGTTTTTTCCCACAATATTTTCCACACATCATATATTTTTTTACTTCTAAAATGTACTTTTTCAGCAATATATCACATTAGAAGTAGTAAACATGAACTCTGTTGCACAATTCAGACTTAAAGTTAAACCTGAATCTGCTTCTAAAGTTTTCCTCTGCAGACCTTCAATGGACCCATTTAGATCTCTGCCAAGCGTTAGATGAAGCATCAATCTCTCACTGTTTAATATGGTGCAGCAGCAGCATATAAATTACGACCGATATGACATTACCCAGATAATATCTCTCAGATGATGTGATTAATGACGTTTCTCTTTCAGTCGAGCGCTTATGAAACATCTCTTGCGAAACGCCTCCAATATTGCCCCATCTCCTCACGAAATACGCTAAGTTCAGCAATGCTGCTGTCCGTTGATATTTTCGTGACACTGATGGCAGTAATGAGAGGG
Organism: Oreonectes daqikongensis; assembly: GCA_026939265.1. Classification (NCBI taxonomy): domain Eukaryota; kingdom Metazoa; phylum Chordata; class Actinopteri; order Cypriniformes; family Nemacheilidae; genus Oreonectes; species Oreonectes daqikongensis. The sequence continues at coordinate 2,120,945 of JAOTQM010000311.1, forward strand.
TGATAGATGGAGTCGAGTGTTGGAGATGGGCGGCCGTCGCTGCGTGACACAATACAGCTGGAGGGCTCTCAGCGCGTCCCACGTGACCGAATGCTTTGGCTTCTTTCATTAGCATAATGCTTGCCAGCGTTTCGGACGGCTGAACAGCCCTCAACGCCTACTCCAGTGTCCCCGAACTACCACGAGTGAAGCTTTGTTTAGTGTCCAGAGATCAGACATGCAGTGAGAGAGATCACGCCACGATGTTTGCGTGCATTGCGTGCTAGGAGAAAATGTGGGTTGGTTTTTTATTTGGCTGTAATTGTGGACAAAATGACTGAAAATTTGCCTCAGAAGTAAAACATCTTTTACAAATGTATTTTCTTATCATTCGTAACTGTTAAAAGTCATAATTTACTTATCCTCTTGACATTTTAAACCTGTATGACTTTCTTTCTTCTGTAAAACACAAAAGAAGATATTTTGAAGATTGCTGGTAACAAAAACGCTGGTCCCTATTGAATTCTATTGGATGGACAATGGGGACATTCTTCAAAATATCTTCTTTTGTGTTCTGCATAAGAATGTCATACAGGTTTGAAATGCCAAGAGAGTAAATTATGACAACATTTTCATTTTAGGGTGAACTATTACTTTAAATAATAAAATAATATTATAGAGATTTCACTTGCGAAGAGCAAATTCTATGTTCATTTGTATTATGTTTGATTTATGTGTTTAGTCATATTTAGTCATTCTAAGACATAGTGTTACTTCTGTAAAATGTGATATAAATGTAAATTGTAATTATTAAATAATTATTAGCATTAAGCTTATTATAATTAGTCCATAATTGTCATCCTTATTAGGAGTCGAGGTTACGTCATTATTTACATGAGGCATAAGTCTGGTGACATTTTAATTAGCCTTATATAAAAACAATAGAAGTTTAGGGTATGCGTTTATTTAGTTAATCATGTGGCGGGTGTTTGTAAAGCGTGCTGTGGTTGTGTTTCCAGGTTCTTTATGTTCCTGATCCAGATTGCGTGTCCAGTGTGGGCAGCTCTCCATCCTTCAGTCCCAGCAGCCCCCTCTCTCCTACCTCCTCAGAGGCCGACCTGGAGAAAGTGACCACGGTATGTGACATTTCCATTTAAACGCAGCACAGGATCTCAATTTAACCTGCGCTCCAGAGGGTCTAATACGGAGTTTGACCACATACCCATTCTTGCGTATTTTGGTTAAAGGAACAGTTCACCCCAAAATCTCAACTCAACCTCATTGTGTCCCAGATGTATGACAGTATATGATTACCTTTCTTATTCAAACTATTAATATTAAAACAATGTCATGCTGAACTTGTTGAAGCATTAACAAGCACATACATCCATTATTAATGTAATCTATAATATATACGTTTCCTGAACATATGCGTCTTCTGTACTATGTGTCTTCTGAACAATAGGTAAGTGAGGAAAAACATGCATCTTATTTAGGAACATTTGGGTGAACTGATTTTTTCCAATAGTGCACAAGGAGTGCTGACGCATTTGACTTCTCCAATATGATGCTTTGCTCCGGTGCAGGGAACATTTTGAGAAATGTGAAAGGCTCTTTATGCAATAAAGACGTTGTGAAATATTGTCGTCAAGTGTACACAAAGAAAGCGTGCTTTGTTTTCCATCAGCTGATCGGAGGAATGGCAGTGTTGCAGAATTCCATGATGTTGACACGGTTTGTTTCTCCATCATAATAAATGTGATTATAGCTGGAATTCCGGTTCACTAGACAAATAACACAAGGTCATCAAGTGTTAAATAATCCAAAAGCTATAGTTTAATGCAAACATACCGCTGCTCATTTGTTATAGACAAACAGATAAATACATAATATGTTTACATTACACGGATAAATTACTTGTGCAAATTTGCTTTTGAACAGGTCTTGAAATCACCTGGTGAAAATAAATCAGTCTGCGGTCGCTCGCTGTCAGATGTGACATTTACACACCCACAGTAAACAAATACCTGACGTTACTGTGTTGACTTGCTCTCATTTATGGAAACATGAAAGTGCCATCCGTGTGAAAGGCAGGACTGGATGACATGGCGAAATCAATTGTTTAACATTTCAGCTTTCAAAGTTGATTTTACATGTTTTAATGTTAATTTCCTTATTACTAGATTCACTAGAATGGAATTTTTCCGCAAATATGTCCCACTTATAGTGGTTAGGCATCTCATCTCTGTGCATGGACTTGTGTTAAATGCAGTCAGTACCTTCAATGTCGACTAATCTGCAGAAAAAAGCTTTTATCTTTAAAAAAAAGAGGCAGCTGTACCTTACACTGCCTCCTGGTCTCCATAGTGACTGCTGTGACTGTGCCAGATTCCTTTCTTAACATTTGCAAACCAGCCTGTTTGTGCACTCCGATGTGTTTTTCGTTCACGTGTGTGTTGATGTCGTTCTTTTGGGAGAAGGTAACTGTTATCTGACTAGCAGTCGTAGTGACGGTGATAAAATAAAGCCCTCGAAACAAGACAGATTTCTGCTCTGTGCAGTCCATAACTTTTGTTAATCTTTTAACATTTCTTTCTGGAGATATTCTTCTAAAGTTAAATGACATCCAAACTGGCATTACATTTACTGTATATTTTGTACATCGTAAAGGCTATTATTGGACATTATTTTAACCAAAAAGAGGTGGATTGCAGCTTTAAATATTTATTATTATTTATAATTTATTTGAAATAGCTTCATAGTCGCATCTTAGGGTGTTGTGTACATAGCATCATAATCAATTGAAAATTAAGTAACTGTCTTGTACCAGAAAGGAAGGACTGTTTGTGTGGCATTTGTAGACGGTTTCATCTTAACAACATAAGCAAACGTTACTGCACATGCGCACGTTTCTAAACTGCACTTAACTTCCGGTGCACATCCACAAACAATAGAGTGCCTGTAAATTATTACTGATAACAATCAAAAGAAACCGAGAAGAACCATAATGCAGCTTTCACACAGTGCACGGCATGCCTATGAAAGTCATTCATTTCAATGTCTTGCGCCGTGCAAAGGCAAAGGTTTGTTGACCCAAGCGCACCGCTGTTGAGCTTGCATGGACACCGCAGGTCAAAGTTAAAAACCTTTGCCGCTGCGCTCCGTGACGTTTACCCGCGCACCCAATAGAAATGGGGCATCCAAACAGCGCGAAACATTTAATGGAGGAACAGCTCTGGCAAGCGCCGCGCAAATCGCTAGGCTACGCCGAACCCAGCGGCCAGCACAGCGTATGCCATATATCGTGTGAAAGCCGCATTACTTGGCCAAACTTACCTCTCCAATATTTTTAAATTAGACTGTGATGTCAATATCCCATAAGTTACACGACCCATTCAACAAATTGTTTATTTCATAAAATTAGCATACAACAAATTTCAACAAATCGTATTATTATTATATAAAATAATAATATAAAACAATATTATTATAAATTAAATTAAATATAAATAGTTATATTAGTCACACCAATAAACAAAAATTAACTGCGGGCCAGGCGTGTGCGTCCGATGAAATCGTCTATAGCGGCCCATGTAGAGCATTCCATTTTAGTTAGTATACTACATCAGAAGGAAGCTGTTTATGTAGGGAGAAGAAAGCTGGGCATCTCACTTGGTTTTGAGACAGAGCCTTTCTCATTTTCATGCAGTAGTGTGTATTGATCATCCGAGCCAAGGAGAGTTGTTTTTGTGCACGCACACACCGACGGCTCAGGAGACACAGCGATGCATAAAGTAGTGTGATCCTGGTTGAATGTGTAATGTAGAGAAAGCACTTCAGTAAAGCAAGCATCTCTTTCTCTTCCCCGACTTCAAAGATCTTTTAATTATAGAGCTATTACAGCCCTGCAGACTGGGATCGTATCAATTATTAAAGTGAACGTTGTGGCATGTTTGTTGGTAATGAAGAGCAATGGTGACCACAGTGTGCTGTATGTTTGCTTTGGGAAGCAAGATGTTTTTAGATGTTTTCGGTTGAATCTTGCCTCAGCTGCTGTTGTAATGCATCTGATGGAAACCTTTATCCAGTTTTGATGTACAGACATATTAGTCATAGTCATTAGCCTCAGATGGAACGCCCGTGGACCGCCCACAGTCCATTCATTGACCATCTGATGCATACTGCAAAAAAGGGCAAGCAGTTTCTTGATCTGCCAAGTTTAATGTGTTTGTTTGACCTTACACAACCTCAGAGAGTCAGGGTTAAAGTTTCACTAATCATTGGATTTGCCAAAGTCTCTGAGATTAGTGGCATCACATTCTTAAAGCAATGAGTATTTTGGAAGTCTGTCGGCATGTAAACTAGATGTCCGCGAGCAAAATGTTGTATTCCGCTCCTCATATCTCTTTTAGATGGACAAAAATCCAGTTTACACAAATTTCCCCACACATGGCCTTGAAGCAACTGATGTATAGACCGAACTTCCGGTCTGTGTTTGTTGATCGGTCTGGCTAATGGCTAATAATATAACTATTTATATTTTATTTAATTTATATTAATATTTTATTGTATGATAATTATATTAAATAAACAATTTGTTGGATTTTATTGTATAATAATTACATTTTTGTTGTAACTTTGTCACGTTTAAGTTTAGCCAAGTAACGGTTCTTCTACTGGTTACCCAAAATAACCCTTACTATACATACATGTCATTTTAACATATTTCTATTTGTATTTTTGTGGCACTGCAGTCTGTTATTGTGGTACTAACTTGTCTTCATCTAAATAGCATAAAACAATTAATAGTTGTTTTACTTGTCAGACTGTCTTCTCAAATATAGCAGTTTTTGGCCAGAAGTAACTGCAAAGTGGACAAACTTTGCCTATTGTCAAAAGTTTGTCTATGTGAGACTGTCTTTGGGAAATATTGACTTGAATTTAGTCTCCTGAGGTGCTTGTGGTCTTATCTGTATTGTCCCGATCTCAACCTCCCTTCCTGCTGCATGCTAAATTTAGTGTGCTTCATGAGAAAATGAGATGGAGTGTGTGTGTGTGTTAGATAGAGAAGCTGTGTTAATTATCTGTGGCTGCTGGTGTTGGCTGACACTGGGAAAGGTGACTTTGTCCAGAGTTACTGGTCTGGCTTCCTATCCAGAAACTTTGTGGTGCTTTGCTTGTGTTACTGACAGCATGATGCTCTTTATATGAACCACTGCAGCTGGTGATGTGGATGAATTCAGTTCTGTGTGTGTGGTGATGCTGCACTACCTGCGAGTCCGACAGAGCTTGATTTTTCTTTCTTTCTTGCTTTTACATTTTGAAAAAGGTTTATGTTGAACATCACAGTTAAATGTGCTTTAAGTGGGATTTTATGTTGAACTTTGCCCCCGTGGAAGCCACGTTTGGCCACCAGGTGGAGCTACAGGTTGTTGCCTATTATTCCACTGCAAACATCTGTATATAAACGTTATTTAATAGTTAAAATCATCCTTCTGTTGTGTTACACTCGGTATGTGTCTAATAATGATAATGATTTCATTGCGAGTGCTTTTCCATCTCTCGCTTCAGACTATTGGTAGGGATAGTAGAGATCACTCACAAAATAAAAATTCTGTCATCATCAGCCCAGCGTAGGTAAGTTTCGTATGGCCTTGAGGATATCCACACATATACTTTTTCCTCCTCCACGTCCAGTAGATACCTCACCATCCTGCAATCCAGATATTTTTATCAATACAGAAACTTAGACGTATATGTTGTCCTGTGATCTTGTCTGCGCTCTTATGCCCAAGTAATTAAGTTCTAGACTAAAGTAATTGAGAAATTGATCTGTGATTTGGTGATGTTGTTTATGAATTGACCACAAACGCAAGAGAGCATACTTTAATAATGGACAGATTGAAAAACATTGATTTCAGCTGTGTAATCTCATGTCAGGCTTTCCAAATGCCAGATTTTCTCAATAATATTTTATAGTAATAAAATGGTATTATAACATGTAAATCATTGTCTAATATTGTTATATTTTGTAATAATAATGAGTATGAATTAAAGGAGAAAATCTGGAGATTTTAGCAGCATCTAGCGGTGAGATTGCGAATTGCAACAAAACGCTTGCTCCATCGGTTCCTTTAAAAGCACTACGGTAGCTGATACAAGACAAACATGTCGTCGCGTTTTCGCTTCTTTGCCGAAGGCGATAACATATTTAAGAAACGCGTTCTGTAGAGAAGTTTGTCCGTTTAGAGCTAATGTAGAAACAACATGGTGAATTTCCTGTAAGGGGACCTGTGTTCTTTGTAGATAGAAATAACTCATTGTAAGGTAATAAAAACATACTGTAACAGTTCATGATGTAAGGTCTTTATACACCTCTGTAGACATAGTTATGTATATTATATTGCATTTCTGTCAATAGATGCTCTTTAATATTACACAATGCACAAAGTTACATTGTGTAACTTTATTACACAAAGTTTAAGATTTTCATGATATTTTTACCAGTCATGAAGTTTTCCCAGTGTCCAAAGACCCCTGGCTATCTAAAACTCCTCTATTAAAAAGATTATACGTGGTAATTTGTTCTTTTAAGCTTGTACTTGTAATCCCTAGAATACTAAACGCTAGACTCTTGTTCAGATTTCTGCGGTTAATAATGGCTTTGCCATCTCTATAAAAAGCTAGCCGGTATCAGTCTGTAAATACTCAAAGCTATTTGTGCACATTGTAACAGTGGCATCGTGTCTTCCGGCGCTGTGCGACACGAACGCCTTCTTCCTGAACTGCCAGAGGATGAGAAGCTGTATTTGGAAGAGGTGGAGTGTGTTAATCGTGAATGGGGTTTCAAGAAGGCATGTTTTGACTCTCTAGTTGCCTTTTCTGGGATCTGATGGGCGGGCTGCTCTGTCACCAGCGACTGCCGGACTTGTCAGGGAGGATTTTGTAAGAGCAGCTTTGGGGATTTGGGTAATGAACAGTGATTGTAATTGTTTTTAAATCCTTTTATGATATTACATTGCTTATAACGCTCAGACTCTGACATAGGCGGTTAATAATAAGGGTTTTTTGGCACTCCCTCCTTCAAAGCCCTGCCCTATTTTCAAAGAGAAAGTATTAAGTGTGTGTTTGTAAAGGTATAGGTGAAAGTGGAATTGTGTGTGTTTATAGACTGTGTGTAAAGATGTTGGAAGTGTGTGCCCTTGAGTGTTTAAGAGTAAATATCTTGTGGTCCTGCTTTGGTTTATAGTGTCCAACAACATGTTTACATACAAATGTGTAAAAACACTTGAATTTTCGAATAATAGGCCGTTATTATCACCTTACGTCTAGACTGACTCTCAAATGATTAGTTCGGCGATTCATCTTTCTAATCCCCTCTTTTCTTGGTCAGATGGTGTGTGTCTGAGGGGCCGTTTATACGGCAACGTTTTCAGCCAAAAACAGAAATGTTTTTATTCGTTTTGCCTGTTCGTTTACACGACAACATCGTTTTGGGGACTGAAAATGTATATTTGAAACGGGTTTCAAAGTGCACGTTTCTGAAAATGACGACATTATAGTCTCCGTGTAAATTCTCAGGGGGCGTTTTCCAAAACCAATGAGAGTGAAAGTGTTTCTGTGTTTGTCCTTTCGTAGAATTGGGTAGGTAAGACAAGAAGTGTGTGTTTGTTTGCTTGTGTGTAGAAGGAGAGAGTGGAAGCGTGTGTGTGTGTAAAGGGTTTTGTAAGTGGAAGTAGGTTTTATATAAAGGTGTGTGAATGGTTGTGGGATTGTGTGTATGTGTGCAAACTTAAGGTTTATGTGAGAGTGGAAATGTGTGTGAAGCAGACAGCTGTGGGCAGGAGGTCATGACTGCAGGAGACCCATCGCCCACTCTCTGCTCCTGCTGTCTGCCTCCTCCAGAACTCTCCGCTGCCTTCACACACAACCACAGCACTACCCACAATTCTGTGCTGTCATTCTGAGCAATGGGGACTTACAGGGCGGGAACATCCCATATTCATTTACTACGGCTTTACTGCATCAACAACTTTGTGGTGAGAATACAAGTGAACGACTGGTTTTGTTTCGTCATATAATCTGTTCTCTCTCTCTGTCTTCCTCAGGACTCCAATGGTCCTCCTCGCTTCGATGTTCCCACCCCTCCGGTCCTCTCCGCCCTGCGGCCCTCCCGCGTGGTTTCCTCCACCTCAGAGGAAGAGGAGGCGTTGACGGAGAAGTTTCTCAAAATCAACTGCAAGTACATCACAGACGGCAAGGTCAGTCAGTGTTCGCCTTTCCAGTGACAGCGTCTCCAAAGTTGCATTGTCATTACTTCTGGAGGAAGTGCAGAGAAGTCCTCAGGATGGTCATTAATGAGACTGCAGAGCCGGGACTTGCAGGAATTGCTGATGTTGTAGGAATTGAGCAGACCTCAGTGGATACCTTCTGCCTTACATTTATATTCTTGTGTTAATACAGTGCTGGTTTGCTCTCACACTGTCAAATCCTTCCTGTCTTCACTTAAACCTGTTTTAGATACAGGACCTGTAAGGTTTAAGGATGTTAATGAGGCGCTATGGACCACAGTGAACTATAACCAGGACTACTTTGAAACCTCTGCAGATTGAAGTGTGTAGTCGAGAAGTGATTTTAATCTTAAATACCTGTTTTTATTGTTTCACAGGGTGTTGTTAGTGGGGTGTTGCTGGTGACGCCCAACAACATCATGTTTGACCCTCATCGTATGGATCCTCTAGTTCTGGAGAGAGGATGTGAGGAGTATGGGATCATGTGTCCGCTGGAGGAGGTTCAGTCTGCAGCCGTATACAGAGAAATCACAGACAGCAAGATCCGCGACTCAGTACCGTAAGACAACAAGCTCCTCTTGCTGCACATTAGACTGATTTCATCACATCCCCTCATCGGTTTACTTTGGCATGTCGTCTTAAAACATAACTTGTACAAGAAGAGATTGTACTGAAACTTTTTTTAGTTTGTACTTTTCCAGTAAAGTCATTATTTGCTTTAGGATACTTAATATTTGAAGATTGCTTCCAAATAATAATGAATTAGTTTTTTTATGTTTGATATTTATTAATACAACTATATATTTATTTGTATATTACATTTATATAATATTTATATTAGATATGCACTGATATATTGGCCAAAAATAGATGTAAAAAATTTTAATAACAGTATCGGTCTTTGTATAAAAATGTTGTACCGGTGCATCTCTAAATTATAAATAATAAAGTAAAATATTTTGTGTCACCAGACAAATGGTTTTGTTAATAAAAGTTACAATGAAAATTAAAGAGCATTAAGAATTAAAATTACACCCAAATCATGTTTTTAATTGGATTCATCATCTTATCTCTTCTTTCTAAATTGAAGCTCTCTCATGTGACAAATCAGGGTTTTTTCTGATAGACAGGCATCAGGAATCGCGTTCCTGTACGATTTCTTCAGATACCGGCGATCGGCTTTATTATACAGGAAATGGATTTTTATTCCAAGGTTAATGAAGCATAAATTTAGCCTCCTACGTCTGGATTGCTCACCCGTTTCCATTTATAATAAGAACTTAATGATTTAAGCAGCCTTTCCACCCCCAGATATTTATATCCTCTGTTGGTCTGTGAATGATGGTGTGTTGCATTCGGCTCCAAGACGTGTTGTGTGTTTCATCAGTCACATTAGGTTCACCGCAGGGTCTCGGATGCGGATCTGGCGCACAGATAATCTTTAATGGTACAGATGTACAGACAGAGAGACCCACTTTTCATTTATGCACTTTCATATTCACTTGTACTCATGTTAATTGCATCAAATGGATTTGATTATCTCAAGTATCATTCAGACTTTATTGTGCCCTTGTTTTTCCTCTTTCTACTGCAGAGACTGTGCAAAAGCCACATTTATAAAGATATTTTTATTCTTTTCAGTTTAAAGGTGTAAATCATTTTATTTTACTTTACTTTTAGGCAGTTGAGCACAAAAATCGCATGTTCCTAATGCATTCACACATTTTACTGGGGAGGTTTTTATAGCTCCATTATTTTCATTTGATTCTCATCTGTAATGCAGTAAACATCGCTGTAAATTCAAGGCTGTAAATGAATACTATGGTGATGTATAAACACGTTTGTCCGCATTAGAGTAATGAGCGATTTCCAGGGAACAAATGCGTTGATATAACATTTGTTTGAAAGTAGTCACTTTGCATGAAGATGTCTGTCGAATGCATTAAAATGTAAATTACAGGCAACAAAAAATCAAGATGTGCCAAGCCAAATGATGTATATTGTATTGAGACCGAAAACTGAAGCCACATGTTAAATTTAAAGAGGGCATATTGTAATGCGGCTTTTATGCAGCATTCTCTTTCTCTATTCCAGGGATCTTGAGGCTGTGTTCACCGGAAGCTCTCACCGCCTGCGGGAGGGTTACGACAGCGCCAGCACGGCCCCCCGCAGCACTGAAGGCTCCATCTCAGAGGACGTCTTCACCGAATCCGAGCTCTCGCCCATCCGCGAGGAACGGCAGTCCACGGAGGAGCTCCACCAAGAGGACAAATCATCGGGAGCCTCGTCCCAATTTGCGCAGACCATCACGCAGGAACCTCAGACGCCTGAGGAAAGCCAACCCTCCACCTGCCATACAGATGAGGAAGAAAAGCCAGATGCATCGAAGAAGGGAGAACCAGTCAGCGATACTGCCCAGCCCACAAGCTCCAGACATCCCAGTCAGGAGCAGCCAAGCACGCCTACCAGCAGGGACCACCAGCACTGCCAGAATGAAGGAGACGCTCCCGCCTCAGGTTCTCAGAGCTCCGCCCCCAGAACAGAAGAGGCCACAGGGTCGGAAAGTTGCCCCGATTGGGCTAAACCATCCAGAGATTCAGAGACGGACGTAGAGGAGCTGAGGAAGATGTGCATGAGTCACACTATGCAACAAGCCAAGGAACAGCGAGATAACGTCCAGCAGGCGCAGAGAGAGAACGTCCAGCAGTCCAAGAGCAGCCAGAGACAGAGCTCGGCTGAAGGTACAAGAATTAAAACAAAGATAATTAAGAAAAAGATAATTAAAACCAAAAAACATGGTTGTTAAGAATAACACAGATATGTTTCTATTTAAGAACAACACATTTTGTGAAATAACACAAATTATGTTGTTTTTAACACATTCGTTTCTAGACGGTTTTATCGGACGGACGCGCGCCTGGCCCAAAGTTAACTTCCGGTCTGTGTTCGATTATAATATATCAATTTATTGAATATTTAATGTATATTCATATTGACTTTTATTGTATATTAATTGTATTAAATTAAATTAAATCTACTCAAGAGTTATTGATTTTTTTGTGGAGGTTTACTAGCAGTTATGTTTGGGCCACATAAAGTTTGTTTATGTTTTTGTCGCTGAAACCGTCTATAGATAAACCAAATTAGTAATGGTTTTACTATATTGTTTAACTGTGTTTTTTTTAGTAAAATGGTCATGATACAAAAAATCTACAAAGAAAAACGTTGTTACTACACTTTTACTATATTTAAACCATGTTTAGTTTTCATAAAGGGTGTCTCCTTCCACCTGTGATAAAAATCTTATTAAATGGTCAAATCATTAGAAATAATAATTTCTTTTTATATGAAAAATTTAAATATAACAATAATAAAATATAAAAATATATTCCCAAAAATGCTACTTATTTAGGCTAAACTATATTTGACCTGTTAGCAAAGTGCTAAGACTTCAATGTGTAAAATATGTTGTTTACATCACAATCCTAAAGATAAAGGAACAAAATAAAAGTCATGTTTTTGGCACTATGATGACCCCTTAAACTCACATATCTGCCAAAAAAACTTTTTAACAACAAGATAATTCTGTTGGCCAGTCTGCCATTACTGTTGTGATGTCTGGGAAAGCTTAAACCCAAAATGATTCCTAAAGATTCACCCCAAAAATGAAAATGTGTATCATTTACACAACCTTCTACATTTGTGTACAAATACATTGTCAAAATGTAAAATGTGTCGTTTTGTGTTCCACAGAAGAAAGTAAATCATACGAACGACACGAGGGTGAGTAAATAATGACCGAATTTCAATCCCTTTAACATTGAATGTCATTGTCAGCTGCATTGAAGATAGTAGCTTGCAGCACTTGCTATCAAAGTCTCTCCTGGTGTTAGTATGAGGTGAGGCATGCTGGGAAGTGTGATAACCCTGTGTGGTTTGGCTTTGTTGATGGAACACTAGAGAGTGCTGGGAAATGAAAAGTGGTTCACCTGTTATCACCTGAGGGAGCGCACGGCCACTTTAACACGGCTTTTACACGTTGCTTTGATCTCCTGACGGCAGACTGCGCCACCAGCCCTTTCTCTCGCGCATAGCGATAAGCTAAACCCCATCAAACTAAAGGCGCATTCCAGCAAACAACACACAACAGAACAAGAGGCAGTTTATAGAGTTTAAACACTAAAAAATAAATGTATTTCTGTATGCAAGAAACGTAGCAACAACTTATAGTTTTACTTCTTTCACCAGTTCAGGACATGACCTTGTTTGCCATTGGGCGCCATAATCTTCTAATGCAACCTAAAAGCTATAATGTTCTTTTTTTATTTTATTATTATTCTTCCATGTATTTCAGATGGATGGCATGCTGAGCTCTTAGTATGAGTCATCATCTGAGAGTTATTCAACACTAACAGCTGATCTGGCTTTTATAATGGACTCAGAAGTAAATTAAAGGCCTCATATCATGCGAAATCCAATCTTGATCTTTTGAAACCCTTTTCTTTGATCTTTTGGGATTAAAGAGTTCATTTTACTGTGAAAACATGCTGTGGCTGTTTAAAACATTCACCCCAGTCAAAAATAAGCATTTATAAAATACAAACAAAATGATGCAGCTTGTTGAATACATTAACATGATCGCGGTTTACAGAATAAACTTGAAATGACTTTTAAAGATGAGCCTCAGAAACGCAGTAATATTCTTCAGACTTATGGTGTATGTGTGAAAACTTTGACGTCTGTCCTGGTGTCAGTGCCCATCTGAACCACCAGACCCGTGGTGACAAATCACAGGGGGTTATTACCACAGCTCAGGATCGACTTCTAAAGTAATCTGAATTACACACCAAATTAGGCCATTGAAAATGAATGAGCTCCCACAGTGTGTGGCGGTCTAAGTAGATTAATGTTGCATTGGCTTTGTAAATGGCTTTGGCTCCCGCAGCACGGGTGTAAGGTGTTTCTTTCGGAGCCTCCCGCAGTGCTGACCTTATAATTTGTTATTAACAAAAGATGCATTTCAATCGGCCTTGGATGTGAGCTCGCTGCGGCTTTTTACATCAGCCACTATTGCTTTATCTCAGATTTATTTCAACAAGCCGATCTGTTTCGTGTACTTCATCGTGATAATGAGATGAATGATGCATTATTGCTAGCTTGTTCGTATTAAGGCTGAGCTTAGATTTGCCAAGTCTGAAATCTGAAAAGTCATTATTATCGAAATTTCTTGATCTATTATCGAAATAAACAATGAGTTGTGATAGAGAAACCTCTGAGCGGTATTTTTTTTCTGCGTATTTCAGGTCCAGTGGTGTCCAAGGAAAGGCAGAAGTCTCACAAGTTTTTGTGTCTGCGAGTTGGCAAGGCCATGAAGAAGACGTTCGTGTCCAACGCCAGCGCATCGATGCAGCAGTACGCACAGCGTGACCGCAAACACGAATACTGGTTCGCTGTTCCTCAGGAGAGGTGAGTTGGGCATATATTCTGGACTAAAACTTCTGTCCCGCGCTTTAGCGTCCAGTCTGATCCAGCTTTTTCTGGCCAAGAACCGCCCACTTATACAGAGCGAGACGGTTCGGTCTAAAATCAGCTATGACCCTGAGAGTAAAACTGAACATTTGGTTGTTTACTTGCTGTTAAATAAAATCTCTTGAATAACTTTGATATTTTTGATACAAGTTATTCTTGGGATGTGGTAGCAGCCAGTCAGATTGCAGTTTGCCACTAAGACTTGAACCTGTTTAAAGTACTGTAGATGTATGTAAGTATTAATGTACTGTATATTCAGAATGTACGTGGAATAACAAAAAACATTCCTCTGTTCCAGTTCAATTTGCAGGGATTTGTAACTACTCAATATTTTAGACTACATATAGGACTACATGTTTGACTAGCAAACAGTCATTACTTTTACATTTCTGTTTGGTGTTACTCGTGGTATAAAAATGCAACCATCAGATAACCTCGTACACACTTTAATGCTGGATTTTATTACAGGTGCTTATTTCTGTCAGACAGGGTGAGACTTTCTTCTTCACCAAAAGCCCTTAATCCAGTTTCTCTGCTTTTCAGATGTTGCTGTGTTCTCATTGTCAGAATAAAACCTTTTAGAGATCAAAAGTTTAATGGCTGAATCTCACGAAACCAGAAAGAAAGACATAAGAAATTATATTGTATTTAAGGAAAATGTAAGATATTTTAGGACCATAAAGGTTTTTTGCATTATTTGACATTATTTTCATGACTATTAAACACATTCACCCCTCTCTGTTTTTCATGATCATAATGCAAATATTATTCTCATTACTGTAGTGTAAATATACAGTGTTATATGAAAGTTTGGGAACCCCTTGCAGAATTATTTTAACAAAATAAGCGAAATCATACAAAATGCATGTTTTTTTTATTTAGAACTGTCCTGAGTAAGATATTTTACATTAAAAATCTTTACATATCGTCCACAAGACTAAATAGCTGAAATTATTAATATGACCCTGTGCCAAAGTTTGAACACCCTTGGTTCTTAATACTGTGTGTGGTTACCTGGATGATCTACGAGTGTTTTTTTGTGCTGTGATGGTTGTTCACGAGTCCCTTGTTTGTTCTGAACAGATAAACTGAGCACTGTTCCTCAGAAAAATCCTCCAGGTCCTGCAGATCCTTCAGTTTTCCAGCATGTTTTGAATATTTTAACCCTTCCAGCAGGGACTGTATGGTTTTGAGATCTATATTTTTCACACTTAGGACAACTGAGGGACTCAAACACAACTATTATAAAAAGGTTCAAACATTCACTGATGCTCCAGAAGGAAACATGATGCATTAAGAGCCAAGGGGTGAAAACCTTTTGAACAGGATGAAGACTGAACCATTTTTTCTTATTTTGTTGAAATATCAATTTTTCATTTAGTACTGCCCTTTGGAATCAATAGAAGATACTTGCATGTTTCCCAGAAGACAAATTAAGTACAATTTACCAAAAATACAGTTTTCAAAAATAACTCACATTTTCACAGATTCTGCAAGGGGTTCCCAAACGTTTGCATAACACTGTATATGTATATATATATCTATATAGTATTTTATACTAAATCAACATTTGACAGTAATAAGAATTAAAAGAGAATGATCATTAGCAAACGATAATAAAATGGTTTATTTTATACAATTAATATACAATAAAATGTAACAAATCTTTTATTTAATACAATTATTATACAATAAAATATTAATAAAAATAAAATAAAATATAAATAGTTACAGTATATTATTGTCCACTAGCCAGACCGATCAACAAACACAGACCGGACGTTAACCTCGGGCCGATGAGCCCGTCTATATACTTCTATAATCTTCTATATTTGCCTCATTGTACAAAAATATATACTTTATATGTGACCCTGGATCACAAAACCAGTCTTTTGGGTAAATGTTTGTGAAATTGAGAATTTTACATAATCTGAAAGCTGAATAAATAAGCTTTCTATTGATTTATGGTTTGTTGGGATAGGACAATATTTGGCCGAGATACAATTATTTAAAACTCAGGAATCTGAGGGTGCAAAAAATCGAAGTATTGAGAAAATCGCCTTTAAAGTTGTTCAAATGAAGTCCTTATCATAGCATATTACTAATGTACAAAATATCTTCATTGAACATGATCTTTACTTAATATCCTAATGATTTTGGCTATTACTACAAATGTTCTCTTGCTACTTAAGACTGGTTTTGTGATCCAGTGTCACATATAATATAATATATACTTAAATCAAATAAAATTGTAATGAATCTTTCAAAATAAGATTTGTTTTCTTTATGCAAATATTATTGAGATTTTACAATGACATAAAAAATGTGCTGGATATGTATCTTCATCTTCATGTTTTTTTTATTAAATCACGGAGCATAATTCTATTGAAAAGTCCCTTTCATTTTAAGCGAGGAATTATGTTAAGTTGTCACGATGTTGTTATGCGATCAGCGCTCTTGTGCTACAACAGAGCCATCACTGTCTAATCTGCTCTGAGATTCAACACAAGAGCTCACTGTTCAACATCCCACTGGAACTCATTCTGACTGTTTCTCCTTATCAGATGAGTCACGCATATTTTTAATGAATCAGAACGGTAATAAATAGAAGTCAGACTAGATTAGCTTTAGCACAATTCAGTGTTAAAAAATGTCTTCAGAACAGCGTGCTGTCTGGTATTGAACACCATCTGTACTTGTACTGCAGAGCTCTGTGGCCGAACTCATGTCTGTTGATGTCAGAGAGACACGGTCGGGCTCGGCTACGTGACCTAGTTAGGTGGCGACCCGGAAGATCAGTGTGAAGTATCATGACAGTAGTGGCGAGAAACGAGGCTCTGAAGCTCAGACTGCCTGTCGGCCACCTGTTGCATCCTGGGGCAAACATACCCGCAGTCACAATGAGTTTGTCCGCAGCTTTTATGTACAGAATAGCCAATGTTATTTGCATTTTTCACCCCTGTGTGTTCATTTATGAAACATTTTGGCTTATCTGAGAAAATGCATTGTCATTTGTTTCTCTAGGTCGGACCACCTGTACGTGTTCTTCATCCAGTGGAGCCCTGAGGTTTTCGGGGATGGAATGGGAAGCATCAGTCGGGATCCTGGCTTCGTCGTGGTAAAAAAAATCGAGGAGTCGGAGGCGAACGAGGACCAGCAGACACAAGACAATTCGGCCAAGGAGTGGGAGGTCTGTCTGGCTTACATTTATTGATTATCACGTTTGGTTTTATGCTCGTGTCTGTATCCTTTGTGTTGATCTGCACTATATTTGATTCAGATACCTTATTGGATTTGCACCTGTTGTTGTTTTTTTATTGTCTGTTTTTGTGTTCCAGGTTTCTGTCCTTATTGTGTTTTCTGTACTACATGCACTTTATTGCACCAATTATACTTTGATGTCGACGCTCTCGTATTAAATCTCACCGAATGCTTCTCAGATCAGGTTGTTTCGCACTTGGTCAATAAGTTTCACGTGATGCCAAGATGCACCTGTTCACTGTGAGCCTGCAGCTGGTGTGTTTTGCATGAATGTGTAATTGTTTTCCTTGATAATGAGGCACATGTATGCAGTTTCTGCATGCATGAATTCCTCAATCACGTCTATGAAATAGGCATGGTTTTACTCTACTATGTCATACCTCAATGAGATACAAGCAAATCATGCCTACAGGTGCAAGTGTTGTAATCCTGTGTATTATACGTGATGTGTTCCTTTTATGACTCTGTTGTGTGTTTTATTGATTGGACAATAGGAAACTTTATCGTGTGGTTTTCCCTGCATGTCATTGTGTTCTGGTTGCCGTATTGAAACTAATCTGTGACATTGAGAAACTGATACTACGACTGTGGCGGGATTTAAATTTGACTTTAAATTAATGATGTAGGAAACAAAATAGACTGATTTGTTATTCTGGAACTGGAGGATCTTGGCAAAGCCACATGATCTTTTGATATAAATAAATAAAATTAACTTTCTCTGACCATGACCACAGGGGTGGTGTGGTGTACGAAGTTTAGAAACCTGATGGTTTGATCGCTGCATGGACCGAGTCGTGAACCTTTCACCCTTGAGTGACGCTTATCTACAGAATAAAAGTTTGAGTACATTTACATTTAGTCCTTTAGCAGACGCTTTTATCCAAGGTGACTTACAAATGAGGTAAAGAATGGAAGCAATTGGAACAACATAAGACAACAAAATGCATAAGTGCGGTAAAACTGGTCAGATAAAGCCTAGCACAGTACACAAAGCTAAGGCAGGTTGTTTTTTTTTGAGAAAGAGTAGAAAAGACACAGAAAAGAATAGAAGTCAGTGTTAATCGGTCAGGTGTTGACAGAAGAGATGTGTTTTCAGGCGATTTTTAAAGATGGGTACAGAATCTGCTGATCTTGTGCCAATGTGGAACAGATCCAGAGAAGGTACACGAGTACTCGGCACATGCTCCGTAATAAAGGCTTTTCTTTGCCTGACAAAATAAAGAAGTGAAGATTTCTCACTTAGCCATGCATTTCGTTTTGTTTTTTAAATGTTTCCGCTGATTTTTTAATTATTAATAATATTTTCATCATTTTAGTATCACCATTAATATATATTCTGCATAAATAAAGTGTTTTCATATTAGGACAATATTTTGAAAAGGAAGGAATTATCCATTTTACTTTGATATTACTTTAAAGTGTGCTCTTATTTTATTTAAAATCGTCTTGTTCTTTTTTAATGAAGGGAAATTGAAATAAAAGTCTTCCCTCTTCTATCCCTTTGAAGAAAAGCATTACGTAGTGATTTATTTTATATTAGCCTGCAATTAAAGCTGAATCGTGAATTGAACGGTGTTCAGAAATGTACATTATATCGTTTGGGTTTGGTTGTTACTTATATGACTGTCACCTCGAGCGACCAGGCTCATTTGTGCCTCACGCCGCACGCGCACCTTCAATGATATCAAAAATCCTCCCTAAGTAGACAGCTAACTCATTTTTTGCTTTTGGTGAATTTTTAGACACGGATGGGTATTTATGCGTGTTGCTTTAAGCGGGTTGAATGTAGATCACTATACTTTATATGAGGCACATTAGCAAAAGGGTTGTTTATTGCTTTTAGAGATAAGAGAAATATGTTTTTGTAGATAAAGAAAATGTCTGTCATTCTTCCATCCTTTCGACATCGAAATGTCAGTTATCCGTTGTCATTTGTTCCTTTGCATCCATTTACGTCATGAAATCAATAACATCTTTACAAAATATAAAATATGCGAGTCGCGTTTAAGTGTCACTGTTCCTTTAAAAGTGCTAAAGTCATGCAGAGAGGAGGTGGGTCATTTGTGTTCCCTGTGCCAATCAGAGATAGCATTCTTCTTTCGGCGCACATTCATTGGCTACCGGAGATGTCCGTCATCGCTTTTTTCCGTCGTGTTTATGTCTGAATATGGCATGTTGTCGGTCGGCGGAATGAAGGTTGAATGTGGCGGACGTTGAGATAATGTTTTCCAAGAGGGCGAAGGAAGGAAAAACGCTGACTCCTAAGTACACATACGTATGTAAACACGATCGTGTTGTGTGAATGTTTCGGCTGCGGGGCGATCTGAGCTCCGGGTTGATGTTACGAGCGTAAATCACTGTTTGTCTTTTTATGGGCTGGTGGTGTTACTTTTACCCTGGTAAAAGAGTGTAAAAGTCTGTTTTGATCTCTGATCTGTGATGCTGGATCTTCTGTGCGAATCAGTGTTTAGACGTCTCACTTGACAGGCACGAGATGCATTTTTTATGAATACTCTAGTTTACCTTCCTCCTTGTACATTATTGAGTATTGTAAAGTGGCAACATATCGGCTAAAGCTTTTATTTAACGGCTTAGGGTAGATTTACAGCTTGTGTAGTCGTTTTCACTTTTACTACAGTAGTCAGTGGGGTTTGAGGAATTTTACTGTACACGTGTGCAATGATGTCGTCATGGGTCTTATTGTTATTGAGAATGCCTCACCTCTAGATGTGTGGAAACCAACAAACAGGTCAGATGGGACACATCAAGATTCTAGAAAAAATGCAGCAACATTTCAAGGTCAGAATGTGACCATTTTTAACTCATTTTAGGTGTCTGGTACCTTTGATGGGTGTTAAAGCGATAGTTCGCCTAAAACTGACATAATCTATCCACCCAGTGATGATCTAAACCAGAGATGCCCAAACTAGGGCCCGGGGGCCAAAGTTGGCCCATGGTGACCATTGGTTTGGCCTGCCTTGTCATTCATGAAAAGAGAAAAAAGACATTGACTAAAACTTTTTTGGGGGTTAAAAATGTAAAATGAGATTTAATACAGAGAATTGCATGTGACAATGTTCTTTGTGACACAACCAATTCTTAAATATAGTTTGGTATAATTCAACACTAATTTCGTCCCACAGCCCTCATTCAAGTTTCATGTTTGGCCCTTCGTAGAAAAAACTTGTTATCATCTTCATGGAACTCCAAAAATGTAGCCATACAAGAAGCTCCAAACAGGACCGAAAACATCATAACTCTTGAATTATCCTAGTAAAGCCATGTAATAGCTTTGTGTAAAGAACTTATCGCATGGTTTCCGAAGATTATGTGATTTTATGTTGTCCTTTCTTGCTGGAATAACACAGTGGAAATTCTAATGGTTTCCATTGCAAATACCATCATGAACCGTCAGCTGTTTACCATTAAAACCATTACAAAATTCCTGTGTGGAGTGTGTTTTGGTCATTATTCCAGTAGCATGGCGTTCCATTGGTTCCCATCTGCCAGATAACAACAACATAAAAACCTATCACATCATCATCCGAGACCATTATAACCATTAAATCCAAATTTCTGTAATGGTTTCTATTGGTTCTTGGATTTTGAAAGCTGTGGTCACCATAAATTGTCCATATTGAGCTTTATAATTCTCTCTTGTGTATATAAATATAACAGCATGCAGGTTTGGAACTATGTAATAAATATTGACAAAATGTTCAGCTTTAGGTGAACAGTTCAGAAAGTTAGAGGTCCGAAGAGACACTTTCTAATGCTGTTTCTATATTGCTCTGCTGTGGCCTCGGATACAAATACAGTTTTTTTTTCATGTCTTAATTTAAAACAGTTCACACAATCATGCAAAACACTTGCTGGGTTGTCTGCTCACATCGACCAAAATCAAATGACTGTGACCAATCAAATCTTATGCTTATCCAATCCATATTCCATAAAAATGATTTCCAACCGCATATTGGAAGCCTTGTTAGTATTCTGTGACTAGGGTAAGAGAGCTCCATGTGATGTGGTCCTGCTCAGCGGTGTGGTTCTGTTTTGGAGCAGGTTGTGTCGTGGACCGAGTACCACCGGCGGATCGATGCATTAAACGGCGAAGATCTGCGCTCCCTATGCAAACGTCTTCAGGTGCCCAGAATCTGTGGATACCCGCAGATGTAGCTTTAGGTTTTGTAGATGTGCTGTGAATTACATTTTTGACATGATTGGGCATTCCATTCTTTCCTACATTTGTCCGATATTGATAGTTCATAAATGATTTTTGGATGCGCAAACGGCTTAAGGTCCATACAGATGAGTACGCAATGTGATATGTGGAGTTTTCTGGAAGCTTTCACAAACCTTATTGGTCATCGGGTTCCAGTCTCCTGAATTTGTTTTGGGGTCGAGTAAAGCAGGTGTTTGGGTTGGGACCTGCACTGACTTCTGCTGAGTTATTTGTTGTAAACAGTTGAGGTCATTGAAGTAAGGCCGATGTAACTCCAGTGTGTTCAGGCCGCCAGAGAAAATGTTAATTGTCTGTGTGGCGCTATATTGTAAAACTACACCACTAGCGCAAGTGCTGATGTAATATACTTTGAAAAAATTGAACTATACAACAGATCTGCTTTTATGAATGTAATAACCCTCATTACATAGCCAAAACATTTCCTGTGAGATGTTGATAATGATAATTTCAGTTTTGTAGCTAATTTGCCCTTAATGAGAATCAACAATGAGGATTTTGTCCAAAAGGGCCAATAGTTCAGATTTACACATTCCCAATCAACATTATTACTACACATGATTCATTCATGATTCATATTTTAAGTGTGTTTTATATATGCAAAGATTAAGGTTTTAATTGTTGTACTTATAAAATAATACAACTGACACTATTAGAAATTCATAACCACACTTGGAAAATAAAAGTGTTGGTTTATTTATCATTGTTATTCAGAGATAAATAATCCACTTAGTAAATCTTCTTAAGCTGTTTTGATAATACTTCATGACAATGAAAAAAGTTTACATCATTAAAGGCTAAAGGGATAGCTCACCCCAAAATGACAATTCCTTCATCATATGTTATTATTTTATATCATTTTATACCTGTATGACTTTCTTTCTTCTGCAGAACACAAAAGAAGATATTTTGAAGAATGTTGGGAACCAAACACCATTGACTTCAATTGTATGAACACAGAACCACTGAGACATTTCTCAATTTATCTTCTTTTGTGTTCTGCACAGGTTTTGAAGGACAGGAGTGTAAATAAATGATGACTTTTGATTTTTGGTTGAACTATCCTTTTAACTTTTAAACGTTACTGTTTGTATGACACATGTACATGATCAACCAATGTTATATGAATTATTTTTGAACCCTGCATTTGACCTTAAATCGATTGAATTTGCAGGTTCAATCTCGCTTTTATTACATTTTGACTCTCGAATCGATCTAACGTTACATCTCTGCTGCAAGAGGTTATGGGTACATTTCAGGAAAGATTTTGAGACCGTTAATAGGATCACGTATGTAGCTTATTGCAGCGAATCAGAATGCTCCTGGAGTTTTGCTGATTGTTTCTTCTGTCTTTAGATCACCACCAAGGAAGACGTGAACTCCAAACATGGCACGTCTATCACCGCCAGCCTGGAGCCGGAGACCTTCAAACCCAATCTGAACGAACCCAGTGACCTTCTGGAGGCCGAACATATTGAGAAGGTAGAAACCCGGCGACTCACTGGTGAAATCTCCCCGCTGCTCCAGGCTTTACAGTGTTTCATCGATCCACCGGCCCAAAAATAGACGGCCTGCCCTGCTTGTTATTGATCCACGACTAAAGAACGTTTCAAACATGTTAACAGACTGATTTATTCGTCCCTGTCCTGTTACGGCCAGGAGTGTAGAAACGATTCGGAAAAAGTAAAGGGGAAGCATTAAAAGAACAAATCGGCCAACAATGAAAAATCTGCAGATTATTTTCATGCCCTCTTGGGCTTGTGAACTCGCTGTTTTTCTTTTTTCAGAACGAATAGAAGTTGTCAAAATACAAAATGGACAAAAAATGCTATACAAGCACCATAAAAGTAATGCATTTGAATTGAAAATACACAAAAGGAGACATGTAGCTGTTTCTCGCTGCTTTTCTGTACAATAAAAGCCAATGGGACCTGGGGTGGTCAAGCTTAATAAACAACAAAATCTCATGCTATAAAAGTTTCATAAAAGTGTTTGATATGAACAGGTTTGCCATATGGTAGCTTTGTGTCAATATTGCCGTTAATATTCTTGCGTTTACTAAGCGATGCTGTTTTTCAGGGATACAGATTGAAGTAATATGCCATTTGAAATGTGCTTTATTTTGATGCTTACGCGGTTTTGCACAGATATAAGGTTTATGCCGTCGTTTCAAACACATCAGCCATCTGAATGGATCACATGAGGTGGCCTCTTACAGAACCCTTTAGTCAGCCACCGGCCCGCTTTGTGGATAAATCAAATAAAGTGCCATTACGCCGAGTAACTCGATGCACGCGGAGCGCTGGGAAAGCCTGGAGTCGCCGGAGGACACAGAGAACGCTGTATGTGAACAATGTGTGGAAGAGACGCACAGCTGTGTGCTGGTGTGAAAATCTTGCCGTTACTGTAATTTGGTTTTGTTTACTCTGTTTCACTACTCCTATCCTGCATCGTGAATGTGTCCTGTGTTCAGGTCTTTATTTTCTGTTATTCTGTCAGCTGGCAAAACATCTTCCGCCCAGGACCATCGGTTACCCGTGGACTTTGGCCTTTGGGACGGCTAAGCATGGCATGAGCATTAAGACTCTGTACCGGGCAATGCAGAGTCAGGACTCACCTGTGCTGCTTGTCATTAAAGACAGTGACGGACAGGTACGAATGTGCATTTGATATAGACACAAAACGAAATATGGGCATTGCCGCTGTCTTTCCGAAACCTCGGATGTCCAAATTCTGGTTTTCAGGAAATGGAAAAAGCACTGTACTTTTTAAATGAATAAATACTGTGTTGACAAGTGTACTTTTTAATGGTTAGATTTTGGCAAAACCCAGTGACAAACATAAAGGGTGACTAAAGGGTAATGATTTATTACAAAAAAAATATCACGAAGATTTTGCAAGATTTCAGAAGGACATCAGCGATGTGTAATATAAGGTTTCATATGCACTAGTTCTGTTAAATATGTGGAGTTCATTGGAGACTTGCTGTCTTTTTTTAGAAGATACAAACATCATGTTAGGGTTTTTGTCATCGTTGTTTTTTAATACTTGATCTAATCTTGTGTTTCTGTGCTTTATAGATATTTGGAGCTTTGGCATCAGAACCTTTTAAAGTCAGTGAGGGTTTTTACGGCACTGGAGAGACATTCTTGTTCAGCTTCTATCCAGAGTTTGAGGTTTGTGTTATGTTTAGCGGTAGAGATTGTGCTAGCAACATCAGGGTTTTGGATTTGATTCTCAAACAATGCATAGAGTTGTATACCACAAATGAACTGCAAATCACTTTGCATAGATGCATCTTCCTAAATGTAAATGACGTTTTATGATTTTGTGTAATTCTTAATAAATGACATTCAAAGTATAATCTTGAGTTTGTGGATTTAAAACAGTATTATTGTTCTGTGGCAGGTGTACAAGTGGACAGGTGATAATCTGTTCTTCATTAAAGGAGACATGGACTCTTTAGCCTTCGGTGGAGGAAGGTCAGTAACATTTAACTTTAGTCGTAAGGACAAAACTGAGTCATCAGTCAGGATGTTATGCTGATTTTAATCCGGAAGACCAGAAATATTCTGACATTAAACTGCATTTTTTAATTAAATAGTTTGAAACATGTCAGCAGTTTAACTAACTTGAAGGGATAGTTTACTCCAAAATATAAATTCTGTCATTATTTACTTAACCTCGTGTCATTTTAAACCTGTATGACTTTCTTTCTCCTGCAGAACACAAAAGAAGATATTTTGAAGAATGTCGGTAACAGAAAATCGTTGGTCCTCATTGACTTGCATTGGTTTTGTGTCCATGCAATAGAAGTGAATGGGGACCAATTGTTTTTGGTTACCAATATTGTTCAAAATATCTTCTTTTGTGTTCTGCAGGAGAAAAAAAGTCATACAGGTTTAAAATGACAAGAGGATGAGTAAATAATGATTTTAGGGTGAGCTATACCTTTAAGCGTGTCACATGTCAGACTTTAAATAAATAACAAGCAAAGAAAACTGTCATGTTTAATTGCATTTCCATAACAATGAAGGTTTGAAATGAGACTTTCTGTGTTATCTTTTAGTGGTGAATTCGGGCTTTGGTTGGACGGGGATCTTTATCACGGCAGGAGTCATTCATGCAAAACCTTCGGGAATCCTATGCTGTCCATGAAAGAGGATTTCTTTGTGCAGGACATCGAGATCTGGTCATTCGAGTAGCCGTCCGCGGGGAAATATCTCCACACTGAGAGAGAGAGAGAGAAGCCGGACAACAGGCAGATCCCAAATCTTACCGCACATCACGGCGGCCTGTAGCGGACGCTACCGTTACCGCGCTTGTCGTATGTTTACTCCCGCATTTATTACAGAGCTCTTCTATGTGCTGTTTAGTATATGTGTGTTTTGTTCAAGCCGTGTGCAACGTTGCTAATGAACGGGAGGATGTAGACACTAGGGACCCTGGAGCGCTTTTAACATCACGTGGAGATCGATGGCACAGGTTTGGGCTGCCCGAGAACTGCCATAGTCCAATTTACCTGCGGCAACGTGCCAGGAAGATGTTCGAGAGCCGGTAGGAAATCACTAAGAAAAAAGAGAAAAAAGCAAATAACTCTAAACACATTCCCTTGGTCTCAGAGGAAGAATATGCATTTTCGAACGAGACGCCGATGGATCTCGGCAGCGTACGTGAAGTGAAAGGAAAACGAGAGTCTGTAGTTTCTTTTGAGGCAAAGTATTCAAGTGTCGTGAATTCGTAGTCTTTCTGTCGTTCACTAGCATAGCACACCATGTCCAAGCACATTATCAGAACCCCCCATAGTCGTAATGTTTTGTTCAGTGGGTCTACATGTGAGTGTGGCTAACACCGGCCCCTCCGCTTCGCGAGGGGTCGACTTTACTGTTCGTAGGCAGAAATGTGTCGCAATAGATTTGTGGAATATGCAAATTCCTGTTCCGTGACCTCAAATAATCCACACGGGGCACTTTTGTTTCTCCCGTTTCTCTTTCGAAGAGACCTTTTACGTCTTGACAAATTATTCGCTTTTCTGGGTATTATTTGAAAAGCCCGAGACGTGGTTTATTTGTTTTTAATTTCATGGATATAATGATAATTCTATATTTATGTATATGATTATATAAATATATATATATATATATATATATATATATTGCTGTTAAGTGTGACAGTGATCTTCTTTTGTGCTGATGTCTCAGCTGTTACTAATATCATGTATATTACCCTGTAAATTAATATTAAAATAGTAGATTTGTTCCTATATATAAATATATATAACAAATATACAGTGTGTGGATTGGTGGGTTGCTTCTTGCACTTTAATAATCTAGTTTAAAGCCAGGTTTTATCAGCCTCTATTGCAGTAGCAGTATAGTATATATATTTTTGTTGATTTGTCTCTTTAGATTATAGAGTAATGAATTGTTTATTAAGAGCTTGCTGCTACTGTAGAGAGCAGGCGCCCCGGACGGGCGTCTCAGCGGTCGAGCACAGGGTCAAACGTGACGGACTCCAGCAGGACAAAGTCTCTTCTTCTCACGTGTCCTGTCCCAGCGTTTTTGTCTGGTCTTTTGCTTTCTTTCGGTGGGTAGACTGTGTGACTGTGCACAGAACCAGAGGAACGGCCGACGTTCCTCAACGCCAGCAGACGAGAAGCGCAAACCTTCTACTTCACCGGAATATAATGTTACAGTGATGTATAAAGAACAATAAAAATGAATAAATTGTTGTAATCTGGGACATTATTCGTCGTTTATGGTTTTTATTACTGTCGTCTGGTGTTCTTCATTACTGAATACACAAATCAAGCACTTCCCAAACAGTCCCCCAAAAAATTTTTTAACTACATTGGTACACTAATAATCAAAAATATGATTCATTTTGGCATTTATTAAAACATTTCTAAAATAAATATGTTTTGCGAATATGTATGACTTTCTTCTGCAGAACACAAAAGAAGAAAACCCAACGTTGACCAGTGAGACATTTCTTAAAATATCTTCTTTTGTGTTTCACAGAAGAAAGAGTCAACAACAGGTTTGAAATGACATGAGGGTAAATAAATGATCAATACATTTTTATTTTTGAACTAACTATCCCATTTAAGTAGGCATTATTGATAGATGCCAGTTGTCGATTATTCTTCCTCATTTTGCAATTACAAACTTCTGTCATTGCTAGTAATCCATAATCAAATTACTCTACAATTGTGCTTTTTCCTCCAAAAACAAGAGCTTGACAGCTGTCAGACTATTATGCAGGTTGCCATGACACTACCACTTTGCTTTATTTTAAAAGTAAGACATTTTGACACAAGCTGGTTGGTTTTTGGTTTATAGACACGTGATGTTTGGCAGATATCCAGACTGTTATGTCCATAAGATCTGTGCAGATGATGCTGAATCTTGCAGTCTGGGTCTGGAGAATCTCTGGAGGTGTGCGTCTGCGCTTGTCTGCCGTCCACTTCAAGTAGATCCAAGAATGACATTTGAGGAGATGCTGGCCTATCCTTCCTCCATGCCGTGGCCGTACTTCCCCTGGCAGATAATGCCAACGACTGAGAGCCCCAAAGCATCATGGGTCTGGAGGGATCTGGAGAGATATCAGTGCTTGCTGCACCAGAAGATCCAACCCACCGGTCAGCTGAGGCATATAGAGAAACCAGATAGAGGACATTCAGCTGAAAATAGCATTCAGATTCAGGTACGCATAATGATATTAATGTGGACATTTTAAGGTGGAATTGTTAGTATGTGGGATATATGTGTTTGAATCTGTAAAGTATTTTGCACTGGTGTCAATTGCAGTGTGTTATATGTAATCTCACGGTTTTACATTTATAAGCCACTTCGCAAGATGTAAACAGTGGTCCAGACGCACTTCCGGTTTCAAATTTTTATTTATCTATTTAATCTTGCAAGCATTATTAAATCTTAAATATATAATTAAATCCTACAGATATGTGTTTAACATTTTGAATTGGTTATAAATTATCTGTTGGTTGTATTTTGGTCAAACGTGTGTTGTGAAGCGTTAAACGAGCGTTGATTACGTCATCAAAAGTCTATAGACTAATGTTTTCTTATGTATTTTGTTTATTTTTGGAAAAAATACAGGGTCAGAGCATACATTCTTCATCCTGCTGAGGAAAGCACGCCATCTTGTGGACATATATTTAAACGCTCCAAGTATTGAGCTTGTTATTTATTCAACAAACTTTCATAAAGGATGAAACATACAAATACAACACCCGCAAAACAAGTTTACGTCAAATAAATTTCGTTTTTGGTCACTTTCCAGGCTGATAAAACATTTTCAAATGACACTTAACTTGAAATATCCGAAGCGTGTTTGTGGGACAATAAATTGTCTCTTATGAACGATGACATGAACAAATCATAACTTAATAGTTATGAATCAACCACACAAACTAAATAGTTCCTTAAAGTTTTTCTTTCTTCAGGAATATTTCCATGATTTAACTCAATAGGTTTTTAACACATCTCTCAGTGAAAATAAACAAATTGCACTTGAGATTTAAATGACTGATCTGCCCTGATAACTTTTTAAAGCAAAATGATCTATTTTAAACAACAAAGACAAATAAGGCCACATATCCACATTTAAGACATCACAATTGTAGACATTTGTGATACATGAATAAATGTCTGTAGAAAAATATGTGCTTGCGTCCATACTAGTCAAATATTTACAAAATGTTACAATTCAAGCAGCTTAGTGGTTTGATAGTTGACTGATTGAATAAAAACAAGTGCAGTTTTATAATAAAATACAAGATTTCTCATCATTTAAATATAAGAATTAAGTCAATTCTTACAACTCCAAAGGTATGAGAATATAAGGCAGGGGCTATTAATATCAAAAAACATTATTACAGCCAAATATATGGCAAACAAACAGTTAATTTGAGGCCGTCGAGCTGCTGGTTTTCTTGAATTTCTTTTGAAGCTGTCACTTCACATATGTGCTGGATCCGAAAGGAGAAGAAAATGAAAACGCTTTTTACAATGTAGAAAAAATAAAGAGTTTGTTCCTTCTAGTAAACCAGGTACTTTAGTTCAGAGTAAATAAGGGGAAACATGACAGTGCATGCTCTGTACAGGACAGCCACGCTGTTGACCAAAGCTCGTGGTTTTGTGAGCCAGGATTCAGACCTGAAGTTGAAGTAAATGGCATACAGGGCCACGGCGAAGAAGTGACCGATCAGAGTCAAGGGTTTTGGTGTCAATCTGAGGAAACAACACATGATTCGTGTCATTATTGTAAATAAGAAACTATTCTATTAAATAATGTTTTCTTCATTTCTGTGGGTTTGTTATAAGCAGGCTGCTGTTGTTGGCTCGTATGACTATACGCAATTCACGTATTCAGAGCACGTGATCTTTCATACGAAACAGACACTTCCACCATCTCTGTAAGAACTTAATAGATCTAGTCCCGTCCGAATCGTTACATAAAATCACAGACATTGTGTGAGAACAGTTGAAACTCAAAACTAGTCCCTTGTGACAGATCTCAGATATCTGCAGAGACAGACACAGGTGCATCAGGATCACACTGATGTTTATGGAGTTTGTGAATTACTTACACTGACAGAAGACCAATCGGCCCATTGATACATTGTCCACCAAGCTTGAAATAATGGAAACAGGCCTTTCTCAACTGATGCAGTGATTCTGAAAATAAACAGACATCGTAGATGTAATGAGCTACAAGCTACATTTAACCTGGAACTACTTGTTTTAAGGTCAAATCAAATGTAGGCAACATGTGACATTGACCGTGTTCAATATTTTGTTTGCCCAAAAATAAGTTTCTGTCAATGTTGATTCATACTTAAAAATCTGACTTTTTCATCTGTGGAACACAAAAGAAGATATTTTGAGAAATGTTGCAGTGGTTTTGTGCTCATACAATGTATGTCAATGTTGTTTGGCTACAAATGCTCTTTAAAAAAGCTTCTTTTGTGTTGAGAAGAAAAAAAGTCATAGGTTTGGAATGACATAAGGGTGAATAAATTATGAAACATTTTTTTGGGTAAACTATCGCTTTAACTCAAAAGTGTGCAGTACAGGTGATAAATTCCATATGGTTCCAAGAGTGTTCACGTGTTAATGTTGTAAATAGCTTGAAAATGACTTTTAATATTATGTGCCTGTGTTTTGTCCCAGCGTTGGTTTGACTTACTGTCAGTTGCAGCGAACAGCTCATACAGAGCCTGAGCCAAGACGTTCACCACGAACGAGTGAGATAATTTCCTCTCCCAGTGGAATTTCTTCTTTGCCTGACAGCAAAAACATTTCATTTCTCACTTTAATCATATGATGATGATGATCACCACAGTTCAAACTGTTAAATGCACCTTCATTTGTAAGCTGTTATTGATCAAGTCTTTTGCTAAATGCATAACATAAATAAGCGTTATGTTTTAATTCCTTTAGAATAAGTTATTTCTATCTAGATACACTGCGGGTCCCCTTCCATGGAACTCGTCATGTTGTTTCTACAGTAGCCCTAAACGGACAAACTGCTCTACAGAACCCATTTCTTAAATATGTTATCTCCTTCGGCAAAGAAGTGAAAATGTGATTTTTGTCCCGTGTCATCCACTGTAGTGCTTCGAAAAGGAGGGGCAAGGGTTGCAATTGCCAACCTCACCAGTAGGTGCCGCTAAAATCGCCACATTGCTCCATTAAAGTGTTGTAAATTTAACCATCCTGTTATGTGCAAAGTTTAGCAATGATTTGATGTTTAAGATTATACTGACCCCACAAATGTTGTAACACACTAAATTCCTCACATTTAAATGAATATTAGGACAGAACGTAACTTTTGGATTTGTATATATTTTATTTGTACACTTGATCCCTGAGTTCTCTGAATTGAAACAAAAAACCTAACATCTGGTTAAATGTGCATTCTTGTCACCTCCTCTAATCCTTTGAACTGCAGATGAGTTTTTCATACCTTGAGCAAGTCGCTCTTGTCATACAGGTCAGAGATCTTTTGGAGCAGTTCCCTCCAGATACGAACGTCATTCAGCACGACGCTCATACCCCCACCCGTCAACGGATGTCGCATGTTGTAGGCGTCACCCAGGAGCAGAACCCCTGATGGAGAACAAGCGGTATGTCACACTATTAATATAAAGTTGTTGATACACCAAAAGTTATACTATATACATGCTATCATATAAGGATTAATAGTTCATATTGACATTATTGTACTAACTGTATCTAATATTTTTATGGCCTATACCTTGTTTATTGACTGGTGAGGGTGGCAGGAAGCTCGCAGGCATCGATCTCAAGCGATCATTCTGCAGTGCCAACATGAAGGGCTCTTTTATATGCTCTAAACAAAACCAAGCATTAGTTTTCTTCTATATGAACAAAACACAACAGAAATATTTCAATGCGAAAACATTTTTTAAACATGAATTGGTCGGATACCTGGAAGTTGTGGGTAGATTTTCTCAGTCATGTACTGCATCAGGTCTCGGGGCATCTCTCCTCTGATGTCCACCAGAACTCGAGTTTCATTGGAGGAGATTTGATAGATCAGTACGGGACTGGGGTCAGCAAGAACCAGCTCTGCGTGGTTGGGTTTGAACTGCGGACAGTTCTGCGAAAGAACATAACAGAATTCCATATTGAGACTTTGATTTACAGTAAAATAAAAGCATACGCCAACGTCATATTTACCTTCATTATGCATCCAACAAAATGAGACGACACTTTAGCTTTTCCAGAGATCAGGTTTTTACGGAACTTGGAGAAGCAGCCGTCAGCCACTATGGTCAGAGGAGCATGGATCTCCTGAAAGACAGCACAAACAAAATCATTTTAACACCTAAAACGTTTAATAATGAACCATAAAATACAATATACAATTAAAAAACGCTCTTAAAAAAGCAATCGCAGGATTTAAGTATATTCATGCGCTGTTACCTTGGTGATTCCTGAATCTTGCCCTCTGTACTGAATTCCTGTCACACAACCATCTTCTTCTTCCAGGCTGGTCACTGTTCCCTCTACAAATTTCACGCTGTGCAAATATAACATGATGTTAGATCTGTTCCCAAATTCACTTAAGTTGAAATGGATTTATACTTTTCATTTGTGGAAATTACAAATCGGAATTTACTTGGGCTCAGCGAGGGCAGCCCGACGCAGTCCCATAATGAAGCGGCCGTGGTGGAAAGCACGTCCACATTGAATGCTCTTCTCCTCCTGGGGATATGGGATCTCCACTTCTGTCCTGCTCTCCAGGTCGTGTATTACATAACCGTTTACCACATGGGCATCCAAACCTTCGACCGTATCTGGACGAATATAGACAACAAAAGTTTAGACACTAAAAGGAAAATGTAGCGTGATCATGCATTATGTAGAGAAGTCAGACCAGGTGTAACTGTAAACCGAGTCTCCGTACCCTCCAGCCCGAGTTCTTTAAGTGCTCTGAATCCTCCAGGCTGCAGAAGTTCCCCCACTATCCGGTCGGGTTCTCGCATGTCCCTCTCCACCACCGTGACCCTCCGGCCGTCTCGGGCCAGAACCGTGGCCATTGCCGCCCCCAGTACACCGGCACCCACTATGATAACATCTGGGTCGTCTGTGTAAACACACTGAGTGTCGGTCGATCTCTTTTGTTTTACATCTCTCTAGTAAGAAAGAGATTCAGAAACAAAACAGAATGTCTAATTATTATAGCCTAATAATATCAGAATGTATTGATACTCTCATAAATAATTATTTTAAAACATTACATAGATTATATAAGAGGCAATGTTATAGTTTTAATATAGATTATAGAAGAAGTTTTGTGAACGTTTTAAAGGGACAGTTCACCCAGATATTAAAATTATTTCATTGGTTTCTCACCCTCATGGCATTCCAAACCTGTATGACTTCATTCTGATGCAGAACAAAAGGAGATATTTTGAAGAATGTTGGTAACCAAACAACACTGGCCCCCATTGACTTCCAATGTATGGATACAAAGCACGTTCAATGACGTTCTTTCTTTTGTGAAACTTTCCACAGAGGAAAGAGGCATTTACAGGTTTTGTACGAGGGTGAGTAGGCTAAATGATGGCAGATTTTTTTGAGATTGCTTATACATTTAGGAGACCGAATCTAGTTTAATGTTAGTCCCGTTAAATAGGCCTATTTAAAGTTACGTAACTCTAATACCGAGATATTGCGTGCATTTAAATGTAAAACCTCAAAAACAGAACACGCAGAAAATAAATTGTGATAAAAAACACAATATCTCACCTTCTTAGAAGTGCGACCCGAGCTGTCTGTGTTTGATTTGACAAGTTTTTGTGTCAGAGGGAAGGTGGTTAGGAGTCGGATGGGAAGCTGAAATAAATGAGACGCGTTAAGCGACTGTCCACGGAACCCGAGACACGTGATGATCAGACCCACGGACACGCACACCACTGCGGCCACTATGAGCTCTATGTGCGCCGAGCTCACAAAAGCGTCATATTTCTTATAGATGTACGTAAAACTGGCTATGCCGAGAAAGGTCCACATGTCGGAAATTACTTCAAATATAAAGTCACGAACAGTCAAAAATAATATAAAAAAGGTTTAAAGAAAGGCGTGCAGGTAATCCAACACAGAGTTCTGTGTTGATAATATTCAACAGAAAAATAGTCCGTTTTTAAACTCCTTTAGCAGATTAATTCAGTCCAATTTTTTCTTATTAAAATTACTTAAAAATAAAAAAGAAGTGTAATATTCCACACATGTGCACTCGACCTGGGTGCGATGCTGCCGGATGATGCTGAATAATTTATGATAATGAGGACGCGGATCGTCTTGCAATTTGTAGACAGCCGCGTCCCGCCTCCTCTGCCTAGAACGAGCCAATCCACATCGAGTCTTCGGTGAGCAGAGCTCACGCTATATGGCCATTGGCCAATCTCAAGCCGCTGGTTGGCGAATGGGCTGGAGGGCCGGTAGTATGATGTGACGTAGCAGAAAAAAACGTATACCTATGAATAAACAAGTGCATCAATACATTTTTACATGCAAACAATGGGTTTAACAGTGTTGAGAAGCTACAAGCTACTCATAAATACAAGAAGTTAGATTACAGCTCAGCTACCCATCTGAAAAAGGACACTACAAGTTATAGGCTATAAAAAAGTAGCTAGCTTCTTTGAAACTACTTTTTTTTACAATGTCACATGAAAAAGTATTGTTGTATAGTCTAAATGTACTACAGAATACTTTATATGTTAATAGATGGTATTCACTTAAAATGATCAGGTCTGTCATGTTTTTAGTCTCTTATTGCATCAGGAGGTTGAAATGGTCTTCACATACGACACCCTGAAGGTAAAAGCACTTACTTTAAGTCATAACAACTTATAAAAACAAATGAATGGCATGGTGTCATAAGGGTTGTGCAATTGGCCTTATGTTAAAATCATTCTTGTTTTCCAAAGCGCTACAGTAAGTCATTTACTCTCATTTCTTCTCACACCATGAAATAAGGGATATTTTTAGATGTGTTTTTATTTTTGTGCCTTCTGTGATACTTATCAGCATCATGCTGGTGTTTACAAAGTTCTGTGACTCATCATCAGCCCTGATTTGAATTCTGGAAGGTTTTACAAGGCTGTTTTTTGTCACCAATTTTGGGGCTAGTGACTTGTTTTTGAAAGATTCACAAGAGTGATATTCACAAACATTGCTTTTAGAAAAGTCCCATATAATGACTGTAATCTTGTGAGACACTGTGTTGGGTGTCAAGCGTCTGTATCCTCAAATGAGTTTGTCCTCCTCATCTTGTCCTTTTCACAGCTGAGTGGGTAGTCAAGATGTTTTCACAATCATAATTACACACTAACACTATTAATGTTTGAAAGCTATATCAGTTCTGCTCAATGACTGCAGCAAACCGGGAATTTGCTTTTCAAAACAAGCTGCACATATTAAGAAGGTAAGAAAATAAAAATGATGTTTGTATCTCTGTCTTATAGCTTACGTAAGGTATGAATGGATTATGGAGTACTTATGGAGTAGCTATACAAATCATTTTACAATGTGTACACAGTCTCTCAGTATCAAAGTATTTGATTTATCTCTTACAAAAAAATAATATCACGATCTTGTGATGGTAACAGATGATAATACCATGGCATTATGTATGTATACATTACTTTATACATATGTTTTTATCTATATCTGAAAGATTTCCCAAATGTTGCAAAAACGCAGTTCCACCTTTAGCCACACGATGTCGCCCTCATCATATCCCACTAAAAACGATACAGGAAGCATTTAGGAAATGTATACATTTTGTAAATTTTGAGTTCGTTATAATTATAATTATTGTTATTTTACTTTTCAGTGCATTTACATGATACTAGTACTGTGTCATGTAAACAGAAACAAATGGCACAAACACTTTTTTCTAGGTCATCAGAAAGACTAGATGACTGTCAATCATTTTTCTGTTGTATATTTTGTAATAAAAAAAAAATAAAAAAAAGGAAGGGGTTGAGGAAAATAAAGATGACGCATATTGCATATTTTCTCATTATGAAATGCATGATTTCATAATACTTTTCATGTTAGAAGGGGTTCCTTTTTTTAGTTTTCCTACACACCAACTAAAACACTGTAGAGACTAAAAATATTTAAACATGAATCTTGATAAAATGCAAATATGACAATTCAAACGTACTGAAATGTATTTCGCAGAGAAACCCGAATCTAGAATAGCGTGCGTGCGTGCAAGAAAGCGAATGATGACAAACTGTTGCAAGACTTTTCACTGCTCATTTCGAGCCATTTTGTTTATTATAGTGAAGTTTTATAAAATATCTTTTGCAGAAAAATAAAGAACAAATGTAAAAAGAAAACAGAACAGTACCCAGAATCATAAATACAGTATTTACACTTTATAGTACACAAGAAGAGATCACATCCTTTGGCCTGGAACATTATAAAGAAACAATAAACCTTTTAAGCGGAGTTTAACCCATTGCTTTAGTCTACGAATGTTTTAGAATAGAACATCTATAGCACAAATGAAAAACATGTTTTGGCTTAATGGCATCCCATAATGCACCTTAAGGCGAAATAAACCCACCAAATACCAGGCACTGAGAATGAGGCACTTGTGCACCTGGCTAGCGAGAATAGCGTTTGGCACGTGAAGGGTGCTACATGTGAGGTGTTGTTTATTATGTGGTGGAATCTGATGGCTTTTTATCTTTTCTCTTCTTCTTCTTCTTGGATGTCTTGGCATGGCAGGGTTTGCACATGCAGCACAAGATGCAGGGCGATGCGAGGAGCAGCAGTGGTGATGTCACTAGTACGATGATGCTGACGCCCACCAGTATACCCACCACCTGATGACATCACCAACATGTGATTAAGAGAAGAAACCCAAGCAGGTGAATAGCTTTCATATAGTCTTAAGACAGTCACATCTCATTCATATAAATAGGACAAGAAGTTTCTAAATGACAAAAAAATTCTCCATATTAAAACTAGCTGACGTTCCAGCTCACCTGTGTTCTGTTCCACATGACGGAAGCTCTGGAATGCCCCAGTTTGTTTCTGCATGGTCCTTTGTCGTAATGTCTTAGGAATATATCTCCCTGTAACCATGGCGACATTTACATTTATTTATTTAGCAGACACTTACCCAAAGCAGTTTACAAATGAGAAATGCATACGATTAGCATGGTACCTTGTAACTATTTTTGTTAATCAAAAAACACTCTTACATCCAGATTCTGTAAGCAGTACCAGCAGAACGTGTGCTTGCAACTCTTGCACAGCATCTGAGCGCAGCCCTGGTTGCGCTCTATGTAGACACCACACATGGGACACTGTTTGATCGCCGCATCCGTGTCAGTGCCGGCCAACCCGCTGCGGAGACGATACGCAAAGTTATACCGAGTGATGATGATTCATCCGAGCGTTTGTGGGTTTATGTTACGCTCGCACTGACCTGTCCTCTGATGGTGTCATCAGTGGCTGATGCTGGGAGCAAGAGTGCCCGTCCTCCCAGGGGCCTCTGCAGCCGCAGCAGAACACGGCATGACACATCGTGCAGGGGACAGGTGCCGGTTTGCCTTCGGTACCCGGTGTCACGCTGCACACGGACTGGCAGTCCAGCATAGGGCACCAAGCTTTACTGGGGTCTAGCTGAACACCTGCGAGGGAAAAAAATGAGAACTGTGTCTAGCATCCATGAAAATGTTCCAATTTCAGTGAATCCATTTTACTTGCAAAACTACTAACATTTCCCACTCTCTCAAGAAGAACAGTACGCCAGCAAAGCAGAATGTCAGCATAACAGATCACTTTTACACAGTCTGTGTCATATTGGCAAACCAGGGTTTGTTTTACTTCAGAAGACAGACGAAAGCTACTGTAGCAGGTTCAGATGCAGACTAAGACAGCGGAGGAAGAAAATCCCACAACTTCTGCAGTGTAAACGCTGAGCTGGAACCAGACAGACGCAGGCCACAGTTTGATTTCTGCTGCCATGCTCTCAAATGAACTTTGAAATGATAGCTGTCAACTCTAAAATCTGATTGGATGAGCTGTGTTCATACTTGTAAAAGGGACATAGAGAGCACATCTATGAAATATTTACAAGTATTAAAGTTTTTGGAACACAGCCTATGACTCTAGTATATTGGGGAGCTTCAGTCCAACAGTCTTTAGTATGTATTACTTAAAACTTTGTGTTTATGTCATGTATAGTCACTCCAGTGACAGAAACAGGAATTAGTATTTACAGGGATTATGGCAAGTGGTAAACATACCCTTACAAAAATCAAGTATCTCAAAGTTCATTTTATTAAGTATACTTTAGTATACTTGGTGTAGTAAGTAAAAAATTTACTTCTAAGTATACTTTAAGTGTTGTTTTTTTTGAGTACATAAAACGTAGTCACTACAGAATTTAAAGTGACAGAAACAAGAATAAATATTCACAGGGATTATGGCA
Organism: Oreonectes daqikongensis; assembly: GCA_026939265.1. Classification (NCBI taxonomy): domain Eukaryota; kingdom Metazoa; phylum Chordata; class Actinopteri; order Cypriniformes; family Nemacheilidae; genus Oreonectes; species Oreonectes daqikongensis. Next base: position 2,159,261 of record JAOTQM010000311.1, read on the forward strand.
AGCGGTAAACATATATAAAAGTGTACTTTTAAGTATACAGTTGTTTATTATATTACAAAAATATACTAACAACACACTTGAATAACAGAACAAGCACATACCTCTTTCGAATCTGAGGCGTTGATAGAGCTCGACCTGATCACCTGGGGCGAAGGAGGCAATCTGCACAAACAAGGAAATTCATTTTATGATCCAGGTCATGTTTCAACAGCTACGAATCTGTTCTTTATATTACTTGGCAAAACTCAAACGAATAACATTCATCTCTGGAATATGTAAAGTCAGTCAGTCATTAAAATAATAATTCGAATTACCGTTATTTTATTAAGTTGAGAATTAAAAGACACAGTCACAAGGATAACTTATACACTTATACAGTTTATTATGAAAGCAGAGGATATTTTAGCCGGCTAATAAACTACTGTACTTAAATTTAAAGATAGTTCACCCAAAAATGGAAATTCTGTCATCATTTCCTCACCCTTTTGTCATTTCAATCATGTATGAGTTTCTTTCTTCCACAGAACACAAAAGATATTTTGAAGAATGTTGGCACCCACTTACTTTTATTGGTTTTGTGTCCATACAATAAAAGTGAACGGGTGCTGCTACTGTTCGGTTACCAACTTTCTTTTTGTGTAAGAAAGTCATAAAGGTGATGACAAGAGGGTAAATGATGACAGAAATTTCATTTTGGGGTGAACTATCCCTTCATTTTGGGGTGGGACATCGCTTTTTGGATCACTATGATATTGTGGTTCCTATGTTTCGCTGCCTTGGAAAACAGCAATAATTAAAAATAGGCTTGGCTTGATGCTTGGCACTGGAAAGATTTCATTGTGTCAACATCAGTGTTTACAGTGTCAATATTCATAGCGTGATCTGCCGAGCTGGAAACATCATGCGTGATGTATGTGTGAGTGTAAAAAACAGAACAGGATGATATAGATGAATGGATGGATGTACCTCTGAGTCCAGCAGAGTTTCAGTGTTCTTGCAGGCCGGATCAGGGCAGGTAATGGCACCTCCTGCACCGCCCTTAATAGCCAGCTGGACATACTGCCTTAAACACTGCAATTCAAGATGAAATGTGTCATTTCTGCGACACCAGTGTTATCAAACCGAACTGCAAAAACAGTTTCGCGCTCCGAGAATGGAACAGAGACTGCACACGAGTCTCGTAGGAATGGGCCAGTCGGGCTAATCCACCCCCCCACTCGGAGACTGAACACTAGTGTGCTTTGTTTACTTCTGCCTTTTACTGGAACCTTGTATTAACCCAGAGCACAGCTAGAGATAAACACCTGCTAAAATGTGTACGTAAACAAGATCCACAGCTAATGTACAGTATGTATGCATAATAGCATTTCTATTCTGCGAGACATTTTAAGAGACAGTTCCCCAAAAAATGACTGTTCCTTTATTATTCACTCTCATGATGAACACAAGATAGCGATATCAGACAGAATGCCTAGACTTTCATTGTATAGTTAAAGCATTGTCAACAAGAATGTGGTCTTACTTTACATAAAAGTGCATCATGGGGGTCTGGAGAGTGATTTTTTTAAACAAAATTCTCACCTGTACACAGAAGACGCAATTACAGGAACGCAGCGTGCTGGTCTCCGGTTCAGGACAGTCTGTCAGGCAGAGTTTGCAGTAAATTGTGTTTGTGTTTTCCATGCTGGACCTTTCGTAGCTTAGCCCTCTAACTTCAGAAATGATAAAGCGTCTGCCATGTTTCTAAAGAGGAACAAATACAAATATCTGAAGAGGACAGACTGCAACCATGTGGTTTCTTCTGTATGTAGATTAGACACAACAATTGGGTAATCGCGGAAAAAACGTTTACCAAAATTAAAGCTGTTCTTTTGAGAATTTGCAATAGTTACACAGTAATGATATGAAACAATTACGAAATCTACAAAACAGACTGGGCTGTCAATAAAAATGCACTTCCTAAATCTCACTTTTGTTGTGCAAACGAATCCAAAACCTGCTCAACCTGCCCTGATAAACAGCACGGCAACACAGGAATAAACTAGTTGGTCCGGAGAAACAGGACAAATAGATTCCAACCTGGGCCTTGGCTTACTGCTTCACGGATTCTTCTAGTGCACATTCCCTTCCTGCACGTCCACCGAATACCAAATGGGAAAAAGTCATAACAACATAATCCAGGATAAAGCTGGATTAGAGGGCCCCGCCTGCCAGGACAGGTCAGAAATAAAGAGAACGAGAGGAAAGCGTGAGGCGGAGAAAACAGGGATGTTGATCGGGTCATTGTGCGCCACGTTTGTGTTCTTAACATATACGACTGCTCTGTCATGGTCGATGTGGACAGCATCACTGGCCTAAATGTCTATGGACTTTCCAGCCACTATTGATTACTGGGACACATCCAACGTCCATCTAGACTTGCAGGACGGACAGAATTCTTTATTCCTGTGTCAGTGTCTATGTACTAAACAAGTACTGTTTAGTACCACAACAAAAGGAATGAATGTCTTCTTAATAATCAGAGAAATTTGTACACTTGAACACTCGGTTTTAATGTATATTTACCCTGCATAACTTAGATTAATATTATGTTTACATTAGATTCCCGTTTTAATTTTTGTCCTTCTTACTATTATTGTTATTTTGTATCTTGTACATCCTTGATGTTTATTATTTACACAGTCTAAGAAAAGCTGATAAGACCCACATTTACTGCAAGTTGTATAGTGTGTATAACTGTCTATGAGACAAATACACAAATTGAATTAAATAGAATCAGCTAAATCAGAAAACGTGCTAAATCAATATTTGGCAGGAATAAGGTTTTTATATTATGTCAACGTCCCAGAGCACTATTGATCAGCCCAGTAACACAATGACTGAATTCTTGGTCTTAAAGTGGGTCACAGAATAAATCTAGTTGAGCTGTCTGGCATTAACACACAGCACTGAAAAATTATTTACATATACTTTGGTTTTCAGCACAGGGAAGTGAATATCACATGACCAAACCCAAAACAATGATAAAATGTAAAAATGTTCCCAAATGAAGAACAGAAAATATTAGCTTTATTACAATAAACCTACATACACAATGACAGTTACTTTAGTTGATACGTATTGTTTTCTTTCTTTCTGAAAAAACGTGAAATCCTAATGATATATATACAAAATAAAATGCAGTAATATGTTGTATATATGTTGTTTTGTTAGACCATATTGCTGTTACACTCAAGTTTAAACATTTCAGCAATCTTGATAATGTGAATAATATACTGTACTTATAGTATTGTCATATAGATGGTTTTATCGGACGCAGGCGCCGACCTGAAGTTAACTTTCACTCTTATTTTATATTTATAGGCATAACATTATGACCACTGACAGGTGAAGTGAATAACTCTGATTATCTCTTCATCACGGCACCTATTAGTGGGTGGGATATATTAGGCAGGAAGTTAATATTTTGTCCTGAAATGTGTTAGAAGCATGAAAAATTGGTAATCGTAAGGATTAGAGTGAGTTTGACAAGGGCTAAATTGTGATGGCTAGACAACTGGGTCAGAGCATCTCCAAAACTGCAGCTCTTGTGGATGTTCCCAGTGTGCAGTGGTCAGTATCTATCAAAAGTGGTCCAAGAAAGGAACAGTAGTGAACCAGCAACAGGGTCATGGGCGGTCAAGGCTATTTAATGCATGTGGGGAGCAAATGCTGACCTGTGTGGTCCAATCCAACAGACGAGCTACTGCAGAAGAATTACCGAAGAAGTTAATGCTGGTTCTGACAGAAAGGTGTCAGAATACACAGTGCATCACAGTTGCGTATGGGGCTGCAAAAGCGGGACCAACACAATATTAGAAAGGTGCAATGCATCCGACTTGACATTCTTTCAAAACTTTATTGTTGAACACTACTTATGGGGTTTCACATACTGCGTTTTAAAATATCAGGCAGTATAAAGTACACACTGCGCAGTATGAAGCGCGCGCACTGACGAGGTCAACGCAGCTGAATATAAGCAGCTTCCGCATAAACATAAACAAAACTAATCTGACAAACAACTTGAGTCTTACTGTCACTTAACTCGACTACAATCACACAGAAAAGCCCTCTTAATCTCCACACAAACACAATGCAGTTCAAAACAGTCCCAAAACGTCCAGATTTAGACGTGTCTTAAAACGCAGTGTGATGCCTACCAGGACAGCATTCCTGGACTTTTGGTGCTGTTTCCGGAACAACCTAAAATGAACCGGCATCTAGGGGTACACGCGGTTTGAGACACATCCCAAACTTACCTCAGTGTTCACTGCATCAGCGTCTTCAGGTCTGTGATGCTGTTTAACCTCCCCGACGATCGCACCTGAGCACCTCAGGAGGATGATGGACAGTCAGTCTGCTTCACGCCCATTCACCTCGAGAACGTCACAATGTATAAAGGTGTGCGTGTACTGTATGTGCTATCGGACGGTATTAAGGGTTTGGCCACTTCCTGTTTTCTCCTCCCACTGAAAGACGTTAACTCTTTCAATCACGAATGAGAATTGAACAGTTTTCTTTGCAAAAACTGCAGGTCCAGTTTAGCAAGTGTACAGAATTAATTATTTGCACATTTTAAATTAAATGTAAATTAAAAAAATTATAATTAAAATTAAATTGCATTTTTTTACGTTTCAATATAATCTACTATTTCTTGTTATATTTAATACATAATATGGATATAGAATAGAATAGAATGTAAATATAGACAAGGGCAAGAAAAATATATTTAAAAAAAATTATTTGGTAAATGCTCATCCTGTAACTTACAATGTATAGCTGCTTAATTTTATATGTGCATGAAAATATTCAATGCAAAAACTGTTTTGTAAAAAAAACGAATGTTTCTGAAAGGAACCATTATTCTCCTTCAGAATAAGGAGTCCTGTCAGAATAATAAACAGTACAAGAACATCACCCCCTAGTGTCGATAGGAAATAAATCCACTAGGCCCATACTGTATCATGTTACCCAAATATTACAAACCCTGCAATTCTTCCATCAAGCATCATATGTGACATCATGACATCATACGCTCACATAGATGATGACATAATATATTTCCATAGCTCTAGATCATGGGCTTGCTATTTTTATATCAATAGCATTCTGTTATAACCAATGTCCTATTACCCCACCCTCAGATCCCATAATTCATCATAGAATATATATAAATATTATCTTCTATTAGATTGATATCTAAAATATATTGATATTTCTTCTTTTTTTATTTCTGACCACTTTCACATAAAAGCTCATATGCCCAATGTAATGCAGCTAAAAGCACAATATAGCACAAAGTGATTTGTGCGAGTATCTTTGTGTTGGAGGGCCATTTCGCCATCCATCATGTTGCATGGGTATTGCAGCTGCATTAGCAATTTCTAATGTTTTACTGTTATATTATTTATATAGCAAGCAGTACTAAAATGCTAATTTTATGTTTAAGTATGTGTATTAGAATGGGTGGAATGAGTAAATGTATATCATAACATACATGTATAATATCATAATGCATGTACTTATATATATATATTTTAAATATAGCCTGCAAGTTTTAAGAGATAAATCTCTTTCATTAATCATGTTTTAAACACTTGTTTGACAGGTTGATGCATGCTGAGGCCAAATATAACAGTTGTCTCATAGGAATCCTCACGTCTAAAGAAGTTTCATCAGTAACTTGAGAAAGAATTGTTCATATTGCTGAGTGATGTATTATGTTCCTCACATACAGTAGGCCTTTATGAATCCAGCAGACTGGTATGAGGACACGTGCTTCCCATAATGATGTGTGCTGACAACCCAGACAAAAGGACCTCCAACATGAGACGTGTCAGAAAAATTTTGTATGGAAATCTGTTTTGTATGGAAAGATTATTTTTCTTTTACCTCCACATATTTAATTTGGCAGATCATTATTAGCAGGGCAAAAATCACAGGTTTGACCCCAGGAAATATTGGCATATATTGATAGAATGTACCTTTTATGCACTTTAAGTTGCTTTGTATTACCATCATTTTAAAACATGGAATCCAGTTTTGTCAGCAGTAATCATTAAGTCCTGACGCACAGACGCTGAGATCAGATCTCACATCATTTGGCACAGTTGACTCGCTGTGTCTTATGTATCAGTTTAATGGATGCGGGATTAGTCATTTTCACCCCTCCTCAACCTAAACCAATCTGTACACACTTCTGTGGGCATGATGGTAGAGTGTAAAAATAGCAACAAACTTTTATTTATAAGACAGCAGAAAGCAGTGGCACTTATACTAGAGGATCGTACCTGTGCTTTTCTAAATTCATTTTATTTAGTCTAACCGGAAGAGATGCACTGCCTGAGCAGGAAGCCTAGGTCATATCTATTGAACTCCTACAGTGATTTCCAGGAGACGGATGAGATTTCCAGAGAATCATATGAAGCCACTTGGTTAGATCTGCTGATGGAGACGAGACCAGAATACAAGTATGCTTTTCTTTGCCCTCTATTCAGCACTTCCTCAATGGTACACTTCTCAAATTTAAATGTCTATTCTGTATATATTTATTTTAGAGTATATTTAATACTCAAGATATTATCTCAGAATACAGTGAGGTCCCAAAGCATATCTAACATAGGTTGCATATATGACTGTTATAAAATATATCAAGTTTACTTAAATGTTATTGCTATATTGCTTTTCACAATGAACATTAACAAAACAGCTTTACAGAAAACACTTAAGTAAAGATAACTACCTACTAACTTCTGATATCCTCCACAGGATGACACGCTCTGAGAAAGACTCGGTGAGAAACGAGAGCTATGAAAGCAAACAGGTGGTTCATTTCACAGTACGGAGATTCCCAAACCAGACACTTTGCATGGGGAGAGAGGGCGAGCCAATGCGGGAATATCGCTTACCTTACAAAAACATTTTACCAATACCAATGTTTGTGCCGAGGGACGTCACGAAGCCTGACGTGACCCGTGAGCCATCTCCCTCTGCTGTGGACTCTGAGATAAGTTCAAGTGGAATTTGGCCTCAGAAGACAGAGCTTTCGTCCATCACCGACCATAAGCCGATGGTAATACAAGCTAGGAGTCAGGACTTTAGAGCATCCAGTCTCATATCTCCACCACGAAAGTTGCATGGTTCCCAGCGACGGGAATGATGAGGTGATGAAAGCTGGTAAATGGCGTGGTGGGTGAACTCAGTCCTATTTCTGAAGACACAGCGCACTAAAGGGTGTGAGCATGCGCTTGTGTATTTATTTACAAACAAGATGACTTCTATGTAAGGAACATGCAATATCACAAAAAATATTTGGACACCGTGCTGAAGATTTAAATGTTTTGTGCTATAGGTATCAAACTAATTATTCTAGCAGATTAACAAGAACAAACTTTTCTGCAATTTGTGCATTTAATTTAGTCTACAAAGTCAGGTCATATGGGTCTCTTACTCACCGCCCATGCCGTATGCTATAATTTATCTATTGCAAATATGTGAGTATCAATCTTTTACACATTGTTTTTTTTGACTGCAGGTGTATTTATGTAATTATGGCATAAGAACAAAAATAAACTTTGTTTGAAATGTAATACCGTTTCATTTCAGAAAGGCATTTATTGCACATCTAAGCAACAGTATGTTCTTATTTTTACATCTTTAATAACATGTGGGGCATAATAGCTAAGAAATATCTTACATGAGACTAAAAATGATGACGAATGAATCCTATTTATTTAAATTCATCTTTAATGTAGCAACTTTAAACATTACAATAACTAGCATTATTTATAGTGTTACAGCTTAAACTCAAAATGTGCTTTAAATGACCGACTTGATTCAAACAAATGGTACAAAAAAAGATAATCTTTCTGTCTGACAAAGTAGAAGTGCTCAGAATGTATAATGATTGTCAAAGACTCAAAAGGCTTAAAGTTTGGCATCATATATAGTTTATAAACACACCATGGCAAAAGAGAGATCAGTGCAAATAAAACCATAATGGACTATCTTGAAGATCTTGGTTGTTTTAGAGATCTGTGTTTATCGCCTCTCCATCAAGGTTTGCTGGAGTCTCCTTTAAGAGCCTCCTCCGCTCTCCTGTGTTTCTTCAGGGTGATCTGCAGTTGCCAGTACCTGAGATACAGCCACATCAAATTCCCATTCTTACGTTTATCCATGTTTAACAAATCTGCACAGTGTCTGTCGTTCTTAAAAATGTCCCTGAGATCATCTTCTAACTTCAGCTCAGCACCCACGGGGTCTTTTGCCACCTTCAGCAACAGGTTTTTCTCCATCTCCAGACGATGTTCCCGTGGCAACAGGATGCTGCAGAAAGCTTCCTGCCTCTCCACTAGTTGCACTTTCAGTTCCCTCAGCAGAGCTTGAGCCCTACACTGCCATTCCTCTTCTCGCTGCAGGGCTTTCCCCAGTGCCGCCCCCGCCACACCAGACTCCAGCAGACGGTTCTTCTCCTGCTCCAAGTGTTGTCGTTCCTGCTGAAGCTGCTTTCGTTCCTCCATCACCTGCTGACTCTGAGAGATCAGTGCCTTTCTGTAGCCTTGTACACGCTGGCGTTCTTTCTCGAGCTCTACCTCCAGGTGTGCTGCAGTCCGATGGTTTTCCGTCAGTGTGTCCCTGTACTTCATCTCCAGGTGTCTTGTGATGGCTGCCATGTCGCTATCGTACTTGGTTTTCACATCTTGGATCTGTCTCTTTGACTCTTGAGTCCATATCCAACCTAGACAAAAGTGAAACATACATTTTGTTTCAAAAATTAGATTTCTTTTTTGTGTTTTACAAAAAAGAGCAACATGAGGGTAAGATGTCACTTAAGACCAAAAATGTCCATAGGTAGTGTGCTAAATTACATAATTTTTCAAGGACATCAGGCTAAATATTTGTGATAGAAATTACATGGTCACCCTTTATTGAGTAAAAATACTTACGAAATGCTGCCAGCCCGATCATGGGCACCAGCAGGGCATAATTCCATCGCCCACCGTCATCTGGTCCTGGATCTGGTCTAATATTCCATCTTGGAGGATCATTTAGGTTGTTCATGGAGAAACTCTGATCAGATGCAGAAAGTATTAATGTATAACCATGCATGGTTATTGTCTGACACATTTAGTGACAATTTACAACTGTAATTATGCGTTTTAAGTATTCTGTATGTGCAATAAGGGGCAATGATTTCTACATTACACAGGTGTAACACACGTCAAGGGTCAAGACATATTTTATCTGCCATACACAACACTGCACACACGAAACATTATTATAGTTATCATAACAACTATAACATTCTTATAGTTGTCAAAATAACATCATTATCACGTTACCCTCTTAAAATAACTGTAAAGCTATAGGCTGCAACGCTGCAGATGATGACATGCACTTCTTCGGTAAGTACATTTAAACTCAAGCGAATTTATTTAATGTACAGATCAGGTAGATATGTTTAAATAATCACTTATTTTACTTACCTTGAACAACCTAAAGTATTCTGCATGCGATCTCTTCAGGCAGTGAAGCTACACAATTTTATTTCCATTAAAAACATCGAATGGTCCATTTACCATTATAGGACTTTTCTTTTAATTTATGGATAAAATGCATAACGTGCGATTATAGATATCTTAGTTGTTATTTATTTCTATATTGTTAATTACATGCTTCTAAAACTTTCTCTATGTTTTAATTAAAAGAAAAACAAAACAAAGTTGGAATGACATTTGAACATCCCCACGGCTAGAGTTGGTATAGTCCTGAATGCTGCACATGTGGGATTCTAGATGTTCCCAGCGGCGCATAAAATGCGCAGACTGAATCAAGGACGTTGTAGTATTGAAAGCAGCCGCCCAACTGAATGTGGGCATTATAGTTTTGAAAACCACAACTTTGAGTGATTAAACATTTATACCATATACCACTTACTGCAGTGAGATTTCATGTTTTGTCATTAGGGTATTCCATTTTCAATAGCCTTATTTAATCCTTATTGGGTAGTGCTGCTAGGTTATGAGAAGATACAGAACTATAGTGTGATTTTTCATATGCTGCATAACCATTAATAAACAGTGTTACTTTTATTATATTAGAAAAAAATGCTTGCCAGTAATATTAGTTATTGCAAGTTATTTTGAGTTACACAAAGAAAATTGCAGTTAATACCTTTAAAGTTACATCTACAGATTCAAGGGGTGATGGTCAAAAATGAAAACCCCACTAAAAATATATATATTAACTAAACTTTAAAAAATAAACAAACATGACCAAAATAATTCATGAAACTGTTTAACATTTTGACATTTATTTAACAAAACAATGTTAATTACAAATGACATATTACATGCTAAACCAATACGGACGTTTCCTGCTGCGTTCTATTGTTCTCTTGTTCTTGTCTGCATCAGAAGGTGTTTCATTTTCATACAAAACAACAGACTCTACAGTAGGAGTGTTCAGAGGTCCACCTTCCATGACGGAGATCTGCTTTCGTATTATTGCTGTCTCCTTCCTGATCTTTTCATAGCAGAATCCACACAGAACATGCTTCAGTTTCATGTTGCCACACTCTGGACAGGGCTCAATATTGTTCTGAAAGAGGCAAACAAATAATGAGAAATTACACTTGTTGTTGCCAGGGCACTGCAATATGCAAAAGTGTCACCCAAATGCATACATTTAAATGTAATACAACACAGTATTAGTAATACTTTTCTGGGCTTGTTTATTTCAAGATAAAGCAACCAAAGAGTTCTTACTTTGACTTCTATCATCTTATTTGGGTTTCGTCTTCTGCAGCGATTCACTTCGATGGTTCGTCTCTTTTTTGGTGCTGCCATCCAGAAGATGCTGTCCATGAAACTGGGCTCTGAGCTTTCTTCATTACTGTTGTGATGGGTTTGAGGGAAAATGCTGGGGCCATTCACTGCCAGAGCTGGACCTGAATACAGTGTTTATTTGTTAGATGAATCATATTACAATCCAAATGAGTAATAAAATAATGTTCAAAACACACATGATTATAATTATAATTGGCATAAATCACGACTGTGTAAAGATTTAGAAAGATTGATATTTTACAACCATAACTTATACAGCAAGCAAAATATATGATAGAAAAAAATTTTAATTTCTTAATCCTGTAGTGTCTCTTTCCTTACACACAAGATGCCATGTGTCTCCTTGAGCACTCAAAACAGCGGAAGACAACGGATGATAATATCAAAATGACATATTTATTAATCCATCCCACAGAAGTGGAAAAATGTAAAGCTGTCTTACACTGAGATAAAATCTAATATATGTGTAACTTAAACTCTATAGCGATATTAATGGATAGACAACACATGACACGTTCATGACCAGTAAATCCACTCACCAAAGCCCCTGTCAAACCCCGCCGCCTGCGCTAAATTGAGCTCTAGTCGCTGCAGCGAATGTCTGAAGAACTGAAGTAAATTTGATAACGACATTATGCTGTTTTGTTAAATTTATGTCAGCATGTACAGATCAAACATTCTCACGGTCACCGCTCTGCGATACACTGCGTACTTAGTGCGCTTGCGCAGCAGCGCTTGACTTCCGCTAGGTGCATTGTGGGAAGTGCAGTTAAATTGTTTAAAAACTATCGTTTATTTAGAGGAAAAGGGCGAAGACGTTAATAACAATAAATAAAGGAATAAAATTGCTTATAAAACTTAACCGTTCTAATTAAAGAAGCTAAAATATAACATGAATTCAAAGAAATTATGTATTCTGTAAAGAAAAACATCATTACCCACAGTTCCCATCAGTAAAGCCACCAACCAATCAGATCAATTAAACTCGTTACGTCATTTCCCCAACACAGCACGGCCATGGCAGAGAGAGGGTACAGTTTCTCTCTTACCACTTTCAGGTAATTTCATTTATTATATTATTTACACATACAATTATTTATGGCCGCGTGAGTGTGTTTTTAGCACATCGCAAATTCTGAGACTTGTAAAGATCTCAGTAAATCGAAAGCATTAATTTAATTTCATCCGGCATTGATGCAGAGTCACTGTGTTTGTAATGCAGTGCAACTTACATCCTTGTTCATCAGTATTCAGCAACAGAGTGAACTAAACACATAATTCATTACACAGTAAACATTTGACCACTTTTAGGGGTGTTTAAAACTTGGTCTTGTCGTTGTGATTTAAAATTGATTTTACTTTCACTTTCAGTGTACCTAGATTTTAGTGTTTTTTTTGTATACGTACATATGCTATAAATATACAAGCATAACTAGTATGCTTTACAAGTTTTAGACGTTTTTTGGTATTATTTTGTGTTTAGTTTACTTTCAATAAAACCCACCATATTTATACTGTAACAAACAAGCATTTAACCTGTAGCACCCCGAACAAACAACTTGACATGACTTGACACTTGAGAATATGATGCACAAAACAAACTCCATATTTAGAAATACTACATTTATGTATTACTGTGTGTTACTTGATTTACCAACAGCACATCACAGTGTGTCTTAAACCTTTTATTTATTTGTGTGTTCAGCCCTTCTGGGAAGCTGGTTCAGATTGAATATGCTTTAGCTGCTGTAGCGGCTGGTGCTCCTTCAGTTGGAATAAAAGGTATGATCAAAATTTGTTCTTTGATGTTTCTTAGATACATCTTAACATTGTTTTTTTTGTAGATACAAATTATAATTGAATTAAATGCCTGTCTATTAAAGGTCTGCTCTACAGGTCCTATAGGTTTTCACTGAGCTACAAGATGTTTATTCTGATTTCTCCTTCACAGCTTCAAATGGCGTTGTTCTGGCAACAGAAAAGAAACAGAAATCTATTTTGTATGATGAGCAAAGTGTTCACAAAGTGGAGCCCATAACTAAACACATTGGTATGGTGTACAGTGGCATGGGTCCAGATTACAGGTATAGATTACAAAACTACATATCTCATATAACATTATATATTGATGCCACATACATGTGGTAAAGGTTGTTGTTTATAGAACGAACTAAACTAAAGTGCCATTTCTGCACTTGCATTTGAAGTGCAGTTTGATGTTTTGTATTTTTTTATTTAAACACATAAAATTAAGATTTTTATTGTTGTAATCATATACTATAGTAGGGTTTGTTGTAAAAAGTCTTGCCTTTGTGTCTGCAGGGTTCTGGTGAGAAGAGCAAGAAAGCTGGCACAGCAGTACTTCCTGGTCTATCAAGAGCCGATACCTACAGGCCAGCTTGTTCAGAGAGTAGCATCTGTTATGCAGGAGTACACACAGTCAGGGTATGCATTCTGTAGATGCAACTTTCATGTCATGTTTCTGTTAATTCTACATTTCATTAAATGGTTTTGTTTTTTCAGAGGTGTCCGGCCATTTGGGGTGTCCCTCCTGATTGCAGGCTGGGATGAAGACCGCCCATACCTTTTCCAGTCTGACCCATCGGTATGCTACTCCTTTTGATTTAACAATTTGTTGTGTCTTAGTAATTCTGAACTGAACATATTATGTATTCGCAAAATTCTATGGATTTTGGTGTTAAAGGGAGCATACTTTGCATGGAAAGCCACAGCAATGGGAAAAAACTATGTGAATGGAAAAACATTCCTTGAAAAAAGGTATTGCTTTATCATATGCCAATAGTTACTTATGATTCCAAATACTTGCCGCCATATTAACACACATTTGCTTCTTTCAGATATAATGAGGATCTTGAGCTGGAAGATGCAATTCACACTGCTATTCTGACTCTTAAGGTGATAATTAACAACAAGTGACACCAGCTATGTTTGCCTAATGTCTATACAAAATGCCAACCCGAATTGTACATCATAATTATATACATAGGTCTTGAAATATCAAAGATCAAAGTTTTCTACATAGTAGCAGTCAGACTCATTTGTATTATGTTACAGGAAAGCTTTGAAGGTCAAATGACTGAAGACAATATTGAGGTGGGGATCTGCAATGAAGCCGGATTTAGGCGACTGACCCCAGCGGAGGTGAAGGACTATCTGGCGGCTATTGCTTAAAATTGTTGTCTTTATAAAATGCAGATTCATCACTGGTTAGCTTGTCATCTTTATTTTTTTACAGCTTTATAAGTTCTTATTCATGAATTTGAACAGTTCAAAGTAGAATTCAGTGAACATTGCATTGTTTATATTGTGTTTTTCTTTCACGCTGAAGGAATAAAAGTCTTATAAAATCGTTTTATTTTGTATTGTTGCCCAATGTTTCATATTTATCAAAACACTACTTAAATTTGTCGATGGAGGAAACAATATGAAGTGGAATTAAAATGACAACCTGAAGTTTGTTTATATACTGTGTTGTACCAAGATGATAACATGTGCAGCAGTATGTGTCTATCGTCTATAAACAAGCTCGTGTGGGTATGGCCTGCGTCAGCCAATCAGAATCGAGAGTGTCGCGTCACTTACAGCGCGCCAAAAATGACTGGGCATATCTTTCCCAAACATATTCCTCCGCTAAATTGTATTCGTGCACGGATAACAATCACGACATATGTATTGTCTCTGTCTGACAAGCTCAGTAATGTGTCCTATATAAGTTAGTCATGTTAGTTTTAACAAAACTTTTAAAGCACTAAGACGAGAGGCTTGATAACTCAGATCTACTTTATGTCTCGACGGTGCATTCAAGTTTTGCGCTGTGTCCTTCGGCTGCAAGTGACGTTTGTGGCGCCAGAAATCAAGGAGGAGCAGAGCGCGATTTGAAAACGATGTGTTATCGTTCATAGTACTCGGCTTATAAAAATATATACAAAATACATTTTAAGTGAGTTTGACCCTGAATAATTTGAGGGTCTTTTAAGGCTCATTAAGGATGGTGATGCTGCGCAGTAACGGCGATATGGACTCGAGCACGGAGTTTCTGTCTTTGAACCCGCCTCAGCGAAAGTCCGCGCGGCTTAAAAAGGCCCATGATGACAGTTTAACGAGTGTCGACGACAGCCCTGTGAACGTAAGCTAGTCTTTTTTCCCACAAGTTAGTTATAAAATGTAACGTTTTCGTAACCTGCGGTAAACATTCGCTCTTTTCAAACTTTGATGTGGGCTGTTAAAAGAGCGCGAAACACTTGGTTAACTACACTACAGTAAACATGCGAAGTTACATCGCATTTAAACTGCCGTGACGCTGTTACAAGATGTAAATTGTAAAGGTGTATGAATTTCTTCACAGGCATATATGTTAAGTACATTTTCTGAGCTGACAGCTAAAAAGCTGCTCTGTCAAAACAAAGTTTGATGAGAGTGGGTAAAAAGCGCGTGGGCGCGAGATGTTTGTCAGTTCAAAACAAACAAATTCATCTGAAAAGTTAGATTGCATAGAAAGAGGGAAAAAAAAATTTCTTTAAGCGAGTACATCATCCAAATCCACTGTCGTGGCAGTATCATTACGATTTGTCATGCAGTAACATTACACAATATACACAAAATGTGCAAAAACAATTGGGAGTGTAATGGGCAATAACGTGCAAATGTCAATCTTAACATGAATGTTTTACCAAAGGTCTTTTACCATACTGATAGTCAACATTTGGTGCTCCAGATACTCTTGTGATGTCTCAAAGGTTTTAAAGCATTTTTAAATAATAGTTTTAGAGATTTTCCATAGTCTGGCAAGTGCCATTTTCAGTATTGTCACATCTATAACGGTACATATTCCTCATAAATGGACACATGAAAATGAACTATTTATGTTCTATGAAGAGGCATCCCTTTTCCATTTGTTTGGTATTATTGCTTCTGTTTTGTACATTTTAATTCACAGAAATCCTACAACGCATGTAGTCTCTTAAAAACTGTTCACATCCATAACGCATGTTTATTTCCCTTTTTTAAAATAATAGACTTACGCATAGACTGGTATTTGTGATGTTTCGACTCTATCAACAAAGGTTGGGTAAAATTTTAACACATGGTTCAGTATATTGGTGTATATATACATTCTCTGTGCACTTGTTACATCCATAACGTTGGAAATTCCCTAATACAGATTAATAAAAGGAGGTAAATAAATAAGAAAAAAACTGACAGTGGCAGTGTTAGCAATACATTTCCTATAAATGTAATACCCTACACAACGGATACATACCAGTATTATCTATTGTAACACCATCATGCCAACTGCCCAATGTCCATGTAATTGTTTTTTAGGGATTTTTGACTGTAAAGGAGGAAAACAACATGAGGAGCAGAGCTCAGAAAGGAAGACATGCTGTCACTTTCGCTGATATGAATGGACAAACCAGCAAATCCCCTTCTAAAGATGAGAAAAATGAAAGACATTTAAGGTGAGACGGTGTAATGGATTTCATTTCTATTTTCTTAGTTCCACATAATGAGTCTGTATTTGTAACCTATGTATCAATTAATTTACTTATAGGAAATCGCCAAGATTTCAGGTAGATGGAGAGAGATCTGCAGATGAACACACAGGTGGGCATGTCAGTCTGTATGATAAATATTAGACTTCATTCTGTTGTTTACTGCTTAGTAACAAATAATGCAATACTTTGGGCAGATGAAGCAGACTCGACTCCTGTTTCTTGTAACCTGCGAGCTCGGATTCAGAGGCGAGAAGAGGACAGCGCTGTGAGACGCAGCTCCAGAATCACAAGATACAAACTTAATGCCAGGAACCAGTCGGTCCTTTATGACAGGCTCATTACAAAGTATGAACAAAAAAAGAAAACAATCTTTTCACATTTTTGTGCCACTAGTTTTACAAAATTGCACATTGTTTGGTAAGAAGAACTGACTCTTCAGACAGATTTTCTGACATAGTGCCATCCAAGACTGATACAACCACTAAACCACTTTCACTGTGGATTTGTAGATTGATACCAAGCTGGTTTTGTGTATGGTTGTTCGTTGGCATCTTGGTTCTCAGTGGCTGTTTTGTCTATTTCAGCACTGCAGAGGCTGTGCTTCAGAAGATGGATGATATGCAGAAAATGCGCCGGAGATTGAGGAGCAGAGGCAGTGAGGAGGAGGTTTGTCATGATCTTCTTCACTGACTCCTCCAGTGACACTTTGATAAACCTGGACATTACTTGACTGTTGTGTTTTCTTTTTTAGAATCTAAGAATTTACTCTGGAACCAAAAGGAAGAGAATCACAAAATCTTCAGAGAATACACAAGAGGAGAGTTCTGACAACCAAGAAAATGGTAAAGATAATTTCCATACACATGAATATATTATGCCAAGTGGTGGCTATAGCCCTGAACTTCTACTCATTTTCCAGAATTTAGTGATCAGGAGGAGGAAGAGGAGGATGGAGAAGGGGAAGGTGAGGAAGAAGAAAATGATGAGGAAGATGAAGATGAGGAAGACAATGGAAAACGTTACGAGTTTAGGCAAAGAAAAGCTGTAGTGCGCTACCAGGCACCCCTTGAAGGTTGGTTTTATATTGCAGTACAATAAAAGAACCTTGTGTTTAAATATACATCAGATTTTCTAATGTCAATTTTGAATTACAGAGCCAAAGAAGCAGAGCATATTTTTTAAGCGTCACTCCACCCCAATTAGAAGAAGATATTCCTTTAGTTCTGCAGGTCCCAGGAGCCTGTACAACAACAGGAGGAGCACCAGGTCAGTATTGTCTTCTGATCTAGGCTGTTGAGATCATGTGACCAAAGACACCATCTGTTTTTATACAGCAGTGGGGCTTGTCTAAGTTTTTCCATGCTGCGGATTTGTATAGGTGATGCTGCATAGGTTACACGGGTATAGAGATGGGTATAAGCTCGAATTCATGTGTAATAACACACCAAATGATTATTATCCATTAATGTAGCGGTCAGTAGATTTTTGAATGTACATAAGACAGTTGAAAGTGTTATTTAACCTATGGGACACAGGTTATTATATTTAATGTCAGGCTTTCACTGCAATATTTATGCTTTGTAGTAAAATTCATGTGTTCTCTGTGTACTTCTCTTGTTGTAGTACAGACAGAAATGAGAGTGAGGGGTAAGAACTAACTTTAATAGGATCTTGCTGTAGCACATCTGCATGAGGTAAAACAAGGGACTTTCACAGTGAAGACAACACATGTCATGGTGCTATATGTCACCTTGGTGCAAATGCACTAATATGTTTTGTGTATTTTTATGCAATTGTGTGTTGGGCAAAAGGAGAGGTGATGGTGGTTAAATATTTTGGAACATGCAACTTCAAGCATTTATGGTATAATTTCTATTGCTTTTTATCTCAGGAGAAGACATGCCATCCACAGTAGTGACTCCACATCCTCCTCTTCCTCTGATGAAGAAAAATTTGAGAGACGAAGAAGCAAGAGTCGTAACAGGTCAATAAGCAGGTAAAGAGCTCATTGATGGAGTGTTATAGTCAAGCAGGTTTTCAAAGTCTTCGTTTTGGGTTCAAAGTCTTATTAGGCAAACACAACCAATCGGACAGCTTTAAAATTCAAGCCCTGTGCTTTTGTTTCATCTGTACAAGTCAAAACAAACTGTACCTGTTTTTGTCTCAATTTATATTTATAAAGTATACTATCAAAACATATTATGATTGAAACCAATGACTCTTCTTGTGCAGATGCCTCCCTATGAATTTACGCAAAGAGGACTTGTTGGGAGTCCATAAGGACAGGATCAAAATTGGAGCAAGTCTTGCAGATGTGGATCCTATGCAGATTGACCAGACGGTATGCACGTCTTAGACAAGTTCACCTATAACAATTTAGAAGGCTGTTGTTTGACTGTTGGATTTGGTTGTGCAGGTGCGCTTCGACAGCATCGGAGGTTTGGGAAAACACATCTCAGCACTTAAAGAGATGCTTGTGTTTCCTTTGCTTTACCCTGAAGTTTTTGAGAAGTTTAAGATTCAACCTCCAAGGTATGCTGTCTGATATTGAAAATAAAATCTTATTTTCAAAACACAATAACAAAACACACTGTATAAACTTAAGTGTAAAAGCTGGATCTGAGGCGAGGTTTCCAAACATTGCTGTTTGAGTGTCCCGACAAGTCTACTGATTCAACCAGATGTGTGGGTTTGGGATAAGATTACCGGTATATAGAACAATGGCAGATGGTGGCAGATTAGTGCCACTACAGGTGCTAAAATTACACACTTCATCTTTAAATAGTCACATTGGTGTTGTTTGTTTAAAATTGTTTGTACGAATGATACTTATTAAATCTAATTTGTACATTTGAAGGGTAATTCTGAATGTTAGACACTATGTTGACTACATGTTAACAGTGTTTGCTGTGTGTTACAGGGGCTGTCTGTTCTATGGCCCTCCTGGCACAGGGAAGACTCTGGTTGCTCGAGCCCTGGCAAACGAATGTAGTCAGGGTGAGAGGAAAGTGGCGTTCTTTATGAGAAAAGGGGCGGACTGCCTCAGCAAATGGGTGGGTGAGTCTGAGCGACAGCTCCGCCTCCTGTTTGACCAGGTAAACATTTTATTCAGAAAGTTTGATGGTCATTAATAAAGTTGTTCATCTCTGTATGATTATGAAGAATTTCGGTTGTTGTGTTGAAGGCATACCAGATGCGTCCATCTATTATTTTCTTTGATGAAATTGATGGGATTGCGCCTGTTCGGTCCAGCCGGCAAGATCAGATACACAGGTGTGTTACTTAAGCAATAAGGCACGACAGGCTGATGTTTTGTGAATTAAGTTAAATTTGGTCTTAAGTATAATAAAATATTTCAAAGTTATTAACAAAACATTATGTTTAGCAAACCTCAATCAGAATGTTATTTTTTTTTTAAATGCTCTTATCATTGATACTTTTTTGTCGTCTTGCTGATGCATTTATGTAATTGATACTTTTATCTTAATTTGTTTTACTAACACTGTTAAGTGATTTGTTTGTTTATGTGTCTGAAGTTCCATTGTGTCCACTCTGCTGGCTTTAATGGATGGTTTGGATAGTCGTGGTGAGGTGGTTGTTATTGGAGCAACTAACCGTCTAGACTCCATAGATCCCGCTCTCAGACGACCTGGGCGATTCGACAGAGAGTTTCTGTTCAGCTTACCTGACAGAGAGGTGAGAGTTTAGAGTTCTAATCTAATGTAATTGTAAATAAAATAGACTAAATAAAATTGTGCTTAGGTTAGCTTACAAGACATTTTTTCTCTTTGCAGGCTCGCAAAGATATTTTGAAGATCCATACGAGGCAGTGGGACCCGCCGCTGTCTGATGTGTTCCTTGAAGAGTTGGCTGACAAGTGTGTTGGTAAGATCTGTTCCACAGCCTAAAATGTCCTGATGAACTAATCGCAGATAACAGCTGCTCTGTCTCAACTTTACTTGTGCCAAAACAATTGCTGATGCTTTCCAACACACCTCTGTGTTCTACGTAGCTCTCACTTTTCAGTATTTAAAAGTGCAACTTTGTTTCTTAATGAATTTTTAATGAAGGGTTAGTTACTTGATAGGCTGGTGCTTCTGACTTCACTGTTAAACTGTAACTCCCTGTTTAATACATTGTCATGTCAAAAGTCTGTTTCTGCAAATCGAACAACCTTTCTAATCTGCCAGGTTACTGTGGAGCAGACATCAAAGCAGTGTGCGCAGAAGCAGCTCTGTGTGCCCTACGCAGACGCTACCCCCAGATCTACACCACCTCCCAGAAACTCCTGCTGGATGTAGAGTCCATCAGCATCAGTGGGCGGGACTTCCTCTCGGCCATGAGGAAAATGGTTCCAGCTTCCCAAAGAGCAGTGGCCTCTCCAGCTAAAGCTCTCACACCTGTAATCAAACCTCTGCTGAACTCCACCCTCAGTAAAGCAATGGAGATGCTGCAGAGACTCTTTCCTCATGCAGAGCAGGGTCTCAAGAAAAGCAGAAAGTCTGGTATGTGATCTTAACAGCTGGTTTTTGTCAACCTTTTAAATAAAATGGAAGAGATTGTATTACCTGAATTTGTGTATTTTCTGTTTTAGAGGGTGTGTCTGGCATCTTAGATGATATACTACAGAGTGAAGACGAGGGGTCTTCCATGTGCACTACCAATAAAGGCCAGAGGAGCACTGAACCTGCAGCATCTCTTTTCCTTCTGAGCAGGTTAAACATGAGTGAATCGTGACATATAGACACAAACATAATATAAAGTGATCATTTTGATTTTCTGGATTTATTTGTTTCTATACTTGTTCTCAAATGAGAGAACCCACATGAGTTCACAAAATGCCTTGTTATGAGATCAGAGATATTGCCACAAGAGAGAGCTGTAGTTAAAGATGTAGATTTTCTAAATCCAAGTCAACAGATCCAGTTTATTCACAACAGTGTTTTTTCTTAACAATGACTAATGACTCATCATGGATGATTGGGTGGTGTTTTCACCAAGCACAAATCAAAGCATTCTGGGAATGCCCCCTCTGTGCAGATACATGTAATGCTGCTTTAGATTTTGGCCAGATGTAGTATGCTACTCAATGTAATGTTGTTGAAGTGTGCTGCTCTTCACTGCTGCTGTTGTCTGTATTGCAGAAGCGCTCAGCAACAGCCCATCTCATTCCGCCCAAGACTGCTGCTCTGTGGGACTCCCGGCTCGGGTCAGACCTCACACTTGGCTCCTGCTGTTCTTCATGCTCTTGAGAAGTTCACAGTATATACACTTGACATTGCTGTGCTGTACGGAGTCAGTTCTGCCACCCCAGAGGAGGCTTGTGCGCAGGTGAACACACAAAAGCACTTCTGTATTCTAGAGATTAAGGCCCGGTTTCACAGACAGGGCTTAGGCTACGCCAGGATTAGGCCTAATATCAATTAGGACATTTAAATAGCTTTTATAAACGTACCTTAGAAAGAAACATTACTGGTGTGCATCCTGAGACAAAACAATCCACTGACATGTTTTAAGATATGCCAGTGCAAGTTGCTTTCAGTTAAAACAGCTTAAGCCTTGTCTGTGAAACCGGGGGCAAGATGCTGAGAATTTTGATCTATTTCTTTTCAGGTTTTTGGTGAGGCGAGGAGAACGGCCCCGAGCATTCTGTATATCCCGCATATCCAGCGATGGTGGGACACTGTGAGCTCCACTTTAAAGGCCACATTCATCAGTCTCCTGCAGAACATCCCTTCATTCTCCCCATGTCTCCTTCTTGCCACATGCAACTATCCTCACGAGACACTTTACCCTGAGGTAACATGCTGTACCTCAGGGTAAATTATAACATTTTCTTTAGATCTTGTATAATGGTAATAAATTGTATTTTTCTGGTTTAAAGGTGCAGGACCTCTTTCATATTGAGTATGGTGAGGTATTCAATGTTCCACTTCCTTCTCGAGCAGAAAGGTTACGATTCTTTGAGGATCTTATTTTAAATCAAGCAGCCAAAGCACCAGTTTCTAAGAGAGAAGCAGGTAAGTGTTTTTACATTGTGTATTTTCACATTAATTTTACAAATGAAAAACGCACTGCACTCACTCATTCCTCTCGTATCCTTAGTGCTCCAGGTGCTGGAGGTGCTACCAGTAGCCCCTCCACCTCCTCCCCGTCAACTTTCTGAGCAGGAACAGCAGAAGCTAGAGGAACAGGAAGAGGACACGTTCAGGGAGCTCCGCCTCTTCCTGCGGGATGTTACTAACCGACTTGCACAGGACAAACGCTTCAAGGCCTTCACGAGGCCTGTGGACACAGAAGAGGTATTGAGAGCTTTTCAGGTCCACATCCCTTCTGTGTTAGCTCTTCGGGGTCATGTGATCTCTGATTTTATTTTTATTGGGGCAGGTTCCTGATTACACTACAGTCATCAAACAGCCCATGGACCTGTCCACTGTTATGTCCAGAATAGACCTGCACAAATATGACACTGTGTCAGCTTACCTACATGATGTGGATTTGATCTGGAAAAACGCCCTTGAGTACAACCCAGACAGAGACCCATCGGGTAAGCTGAGAAAAGGTTTTAGAACGATCTCTTATGGTTGCCCATGATCTTAAAATGTATCTTGCATTACTGCACTCCACATGTATAATGTGTGTGATATTTGTGTTTGTAATAGATCGGCTCATCAGACATCGTGCCTGCGCTCTTAAGGACACTGTGCATGCCATAATCCGAGACGAGTTCGATGAGGACTTTGAGAAGATCTGCACTGAAATCAAGGAGTCACGGATCAAACGAGGTTTCAGACTGCTTTGATGCTTGCTCTAACATCATATTAGCGAGGACCACAGATGCTTTAAAACCAAATATTTCAATATACTTTCAGGCCACACCACATCGCGGTTCACTCCTGCTTACTATCATGTGCTGCCAAAGGTCTCCGCTATGGTGGAGCAGAAAACATGTGATCCAGCACCTACTAAATATGCTGCACCTGTGGCAACTCCAGCAGTGATGACAACACGTCAGACAGGAAGTAATTCAGGTGACTGACAGATCTGCTGGCTCTGTGAACTCTTGTCTGTGAGCAACTTAGTAATTACTTAATAGCAACTTCCTTTAATTAATGTTAAAATTATTTTTTTATCTAGCTTCACAAAAGAAAAAGAAAAGGAAAAATACATGGAGAAACGGCTTTATCCGCAGAAAAAAGACATCCTCACATTTGAACTCCAAAGACAACCCCAACACAGCTGAATCGGGTGATGAAGAGGATGATGAAGAGGAAGATGATGAGGAATATGGAAAACAAGCTGAGAATGAAGATTCAGAGAAGATAAAGGAGACTGAATGCGAGTTGATGGAGGTTGATGGCTGTGCTCGTGCAGGAGACCTGACAGAATCCACTTCAAACACTGAAGTGCAGAATAATCTTAATACTAATGAGGAAACACAAGATGATAGTGCTGCCACTGCAGTGGACAGAGTTGTGAATGGTGAAACTCTCCAGAATGGTGTTGCCACAGTCAGCCAGAATGATGTCCATGTGACAGAGAGTACCAGGTCGAAGAAGACAGAGCTGACTTCAGAGGACAGCACAGGAACAGGTTAGTAAACCACCTACTACAAGAATATGAATATTTATCAGCAATAAAGCTGAAGGAATCATTTTTCAAAAAGTAATGCAATTCATAGCGTTTATTTGTACTGGTGTTTCTCTCAACACAAAGCTGTTCTTGAGTTTTGTCTGAACGATTTGATTTGTTTAGAGTTCAGACTGAGGCGGATGACAAGAGGTTTTAAGGTCCAGGCTGAACAGCAGAGTCTTATTAGTGTGGATGCTGCCATGAAGATCCTGGAGCAGAGGAATCAGCCGCTTATTGTAGATCACAACAAACTGAAAGTAGGTCAACTATTTTTGCATACCTTGTTACAAAAAAATGTTATAAGCTTTATTTTTTAGTATTAATTTTGAAAAGTTCTTCTTTTCAGTCTGTCTAGACTTCAATGATGTATTTATTTTTATACAGGAACTGCTGCAGAAAGTTGTGGACATGACAGAAGGGTACAAGGTTAATCATCTGGAGAAACTGTATGCTCTGTTGTGCCAGAGCATTTACAGACACAGAAAAGATAACGACAAAACTGTACTTATCCTGGTATGTTAAGGAAATCTTGCATTCTTAATACTATTTGATTAATTGTACAGTAAATTAAAATGCCAACTGTTTACTTTTTTATAGCATAGTTTCGGGAAATCTTATTTGATAATTTACCTGCTTTCCTTTCTGTTTCAGGAGATGTCTAAAGAAGTTGAAGAGTTTTCCTAGTTTTCTGTATTGTTACATAAACTATGCATTATATTACTTACAAGAACATGTTCATAAATTATATTTGCTAATCTTTAGATGTGCTGCACATAATAAATGCATTAACTTGAATGTAGACTTGCCTCTTCTTTTTTCTGGTGTTTATTTTTGTTAAGGAAGTGGTATTTACATTGTTCATCTACTTTGCATCTAAAGTACTGAAAATAGTTTGCTGTTCTAATGACGTCCTATATTCTGGTTGGCATGAAATCAAAATCATTGCAGACATGTTGAGCTAAAAACATGAGAAAAATTCTACTTGAATCTATCAAGAGCTGTAGGAGGGTCATGTGACTACACTCGTAATCTGATTGGTCACTTTAGTACTTCTGAGGCTGTACGTTTCTACAAGCATTGCTTAAGTTTTTCAGTTCATAAACACTTTTAAATGTCCTACGTTGATATGAACGTGTGCATAAAAGTACCACTAAGTCCTACATGAGATTCGTTTTTCGTTAGTATATCCAGTTAACGATTTATCACCGATTTTACGTGACGGCGGGGAGTCGCCGGGCGATGACGTCACGACGTATTCAACTGACAGCGGTGACGCCTGATCATTAAAAAGAGCGCAGATGATTATTGTTTATTATTGTGTGCTGGAAACCCTTACAAACAGCCGTGCGGTCCACCCGCTTGAATATTAAAAGAGGAGAGAGCTCAGGGGCACATCGGCGTGGCATCTGACTGGTCCAGTCAGGGTTTTCCCCCCTCTACGTGCGACGGGTCTCGGTCCATCTCGCCCCCGCTCTTCCTTCAACCGAACCGGCGGATAGTCGCACCCACAGCCGCGATCTGACCCTCAACTCCGCGGACGGTATCGAGGGGCAACCGGCGGTGAGTAACAGGGTATCATTCACAATAGACTAACAAAAACTACTAGAAAGTACTATGGTACCAGCATGGTATTTTAAACACCACGCAGCGTGTTCTTGTAGAATGTGGTGGTATCATGTAAATACCATAGTGGAGGAATATGATAACAATTCTTTATATAAAAGTACCATTATAACGTTACCATCGGATGTACCATGCTACCACCACAGTACTTAACTGAAAGCACTTAAACCAATCTGACATTTATTAATTTGAACCTGAAATATTGTTGAATAATCCCTCATGAAAATTAACCATGGTTTTACAACAATAACCAATTTGTAGTAAAACTGTAGTGATACAAATTCTTATTTTTCAACTTTAGCCCACCAAATAAAACTTTTACTATATTAAAACATGGTTGCTTTTTCTAAGACATAACATTTGAAAGATTCACTGCAGAGGAAACCTGTTTATGTTGAAATAAATCCCCAGACATCAATTCTCTCAAGTTTACTTGCATGTGTTTTTGTTCCTCTGCTATCTTTCAGGATGTTCAAATCCCAGAATGGAACCAACGTTTAGCATGTAAATCCAACACCCTTGACGTTTAGGATCAGTCTCTTTGTTTTCACACATACACGAGCACAATGTCAAGTAGAAGGAAATCCACCACCCCCTGCATGGTGCTTCCGTCAGATGTAGTAGAACAGGATCCAGATATGGAGGCCCTGGAAGGGAACGATGGAGCTGAGAGTATGGCAGACGCTCCTACGGAGGGAGCAGTAGTTCCCATGGAAACAGAAACAGGTGAGGTGCCCTTCAAACCCACTTAGAGCAGCACTGTGTTCTGATTCGGTGCAACATGAAAGGTTTCTAAAGACACATTAACAGCCAGTTGGGAAGTTTAGGATCACGCATAATAAAAAATAAAAAAACTCCTCAAAACAATAATGTGATGATAATAATTACATAGTGACTAAAGAAAACCAAAACAAATAAAGCTATGTTATATTTTAGTGTCTCTATTTGCCTTGAATTTGCAGAATTGGCATTTTATTTGTCAGTTTCATCATGTCTCATCCTGAGATGCTTTTTAAACCATGATAAAGTAGTATGCTGGGCTCTTATTGGCTGCCTTTCCTCATTATTTAGTCCAAAAAACTTTATTAAATACAATTTTTGTTTTACATTAAAAGAAGTTATGTTTTCACAATTATGTTTTGGTCAATTCATAGTTTCAATATCTGAGCCAAATGTCTTTAGATCAGAATACAGTGGTTTTTGCTTTTGACTAGTGAGATTTAACATCAGCTCATGAAAACAAAAAGCATTGCTAGTTGCTGCTCTTTAGAAAAAAAAAAAGATTAAGATGCTAAGATTTATTGCTTGTATTACAGGCACTGTATTGTATCCTAGTTAGGACAATGTGAAACTGCTTTTCTGCTCATATACTACGTATCACATTTACATTTACATTTACACATTTGGCAGATGCTTTTATCCAAAGTGACTTACATTGCATTATACTATACATTTGTTGCAATACCTGGGATCGAACCCATGACTTTGACGTTGCTAGCGCCATGCTCTAACCACCAAGCCACAGGAAAGCTGTTATTATATAGTAGTCTTATGACACATTTTACACATGGTGTTTTGTAACCTTGGAGTTGCGATAAAAATATTTGAGCACTCACAAATGATTATTTCAAATATTGTCTTTTCAGAATATGAAGGGTGCCATTTCTCTGGCGACGACTGTCGAGCTTCAGGAAAACGCTCAGGTCAGACGTCACTAGAGCAGCCCGTCTCTGATCTGACCGCTGAGGGTGGTTTTGTGCAGATGGAAATGGAAGACAGCGATGATCCCTCAGTTACTGGCATCTCTCTCAGCAAGACTCCCATAATGAAACTGAAAAGCAAATCTGAACCTAAGAGAATAGCCATGTCTCTTAAAGGCTCTAGCGAAAGTGAAATAGTGCCTGAAAGCGAGATGGAACTTGAGCCGCTGGAAGCGTCCGTCATGGGCTCCTCCATGGCAGCAGAGATGATGAGCCCATTGCTCGCTGAATCTGTGAAACCCAGTGTTCTTGTCAATATTTCAAATCCTGTGGTAGCCGAACAGAAGAAATTGGTTATGAACACCGCCACGGTCCTTCCCGCTGGCCTGGCCCAGGTGCTTTCTGCCCTACAGGCCCAGCAGACCGCCCAGGCCCAACTCCTCATACCCGTGAGCAGTATTCCCACCTACAATGCTGCCATGGACAACAATGTGCTCCTGATCAACACTTACAAGAAGTTCCCGTACCCCCCAGTGTCTGAGATCATGGGACTCGCTGCCCAGACCAAGTTCACCGAGGAGCAGATAAAGATTTGGTTTTCTGCCCAGCGTTTGAAACACGGCGTCAGCTGGACTCCGGAGGAGGTCGAGGAAGCCAGGAGGAAGCAGTTTAACGGCACGGTTCACACGATGCCCCAGACCATCACGGTCATCCCAGCCCATCATCTGTCCACCACCAACGGCCTGCAGTCCATTCTTCAGACCTGCCAGATCGTGGGCCAACCAGGTTTGGTTTTGACGCAGGTTGGCACGGCAAACAGCCTTCCGGTCACCACCCCAATAACCTTGACTGTAGCAGGGATGCCCAATCAGAACCAGATGCCCAAGATTGTGACCAATCAGGTGAGTCCCGCCCTCAGTGAAACAAAGCGAGCGACCACCGTTCAACCCCCGTCACTGACCCCTCAGGAGAACTCCGCTCTCAGTGCGGACCACTTTGGCCTACGCCCTAAAAAATCCAAGGAACAGCTGGCGGAATTGAAAGCTAGCTATCTGAAGAATCAGTTTGCTTCTGATGCTGAGATAGCTCGGCTCATGAAGCTAACTAACCTCACCAAAGGCGAGATTAAAAAGTGGTTCAGCGACACCAGATACAACCAGCGCAATTCCAAGAACAGCCATGCCTTCCTTTCTAGTGACCATCCCAGGAGCAACAGCAGTGCCACCATCGTCATCGATTCCAGCGACGAAACGCCCCAGTCTCCTACGCCGTCGCCCGTCAAGGAGAAGGAGACACGGGCCAAGACCTGGAACACGTTCCCGGATTTCACTCTGCAGAAGTTTAAAGAAAAGACCCCAGAGCAGTTGGTGGTCTTAGAGGAAAGCTTTCAGAAATGTGACACGCCGAGCGATGAAGAGCTAAGCAGACTACGGGCCGAGACCAAGCTCACTAGACGAGAGATTGACGCCTGGTTCACAGAAAAGAGAAAGACCCCGGCGGCCGATTCCTCGGAGGGAAAAGCAGATGGTGAAACGTCCCAGAAAAAAAGCAGCCAGACTCCTCCAGGAGGGAAAAGACTGTGCAAAGAAAAAGTTGGTAAGAAAACCCCAGAGCAGCTGCATGTTCTAAAAACCGCTTTCGTTCGCACCCAGTGGCCCTCCACTGAAGAATACGACCAGCTGGCTGAGGAGAGCAGGCTGCCTCGCTCCTACATAGTCAACTGGTTTGGCGACACGCGGTACGCTTGGAAGAACGGCAACTTGAAGTGGTATTTCTACTATCAGAGCGGAAACGTGAACGGCAACAAAAACAGAAAACGAAGAATTCGAAATCGTGGCTGGGGAAGGACCCGTAGCAGAAAACAGAAGAAGCACCCAGAAATGGAGAAGTCTTTACCGATCAGGTTCAAGTCTGGAAGAGAGATTCTGAAGGAGTACTACTTAAAGCACAAATTCTTGAACGAACAGGACTTGGATGAGCTTGTTGCCAAGTCTAACATGAGCTACGAGCAGGTGAGAGAGTGGTTTGCGGAGATTCATCGGAAGGAGGAAATGGGTACCAACCCGTTTGAAGATAAAATAGGAAATGAAGAAGACGATGACGAGTCACAGGGCGAGATAGACGCAGCCGTTGAGGAGCAAGGACCTTCTGCCATTGGAGATGAAGACGGTGATGATGATGATGACGACACGGACGACAGTGATTCCTGGGAGCCGCCACAGAGCGTTCGGAAAGCGCTGTCTGTGTCTGAGGATCAGTAATTTAGATTTGGAGTTTGAATGGTTATTCTGAATGAATCCTGACTGTGTGGCTTTTATGAACACACGTCCTCTTCCACTGCATCTATTCTGCCTATATTTTACATAGTTTTACTTAAGGTTTCATTAAACATTGTGGAGAACAGTCTTTAATTATTGTGCAGCGGTCACTCAAGAGCCCTTGAATCATCTTGAAACCAATTTGAACTTTTGTCTACCAGAATTGATCTGCACCTTAAACTTTGCACATGCAAAGACATCCTATTCAAAGCCTCTGTTGGATTGGATATGATTTTTTTGGGGGGCTTTTTATTATTAGGAGTCATTTGGAGAACCCTTAGTGCCAAAGGTATTGTATTAAATGTTATGGGTCTCTGCAATGGACAGAATATGTTCTTGGAAAATATGCATGAATGTTAAATCATGTTAAAGAGGTAGTAGTTCACCCAAAACTTAAAATTCTGTCATCATTTATTCACTCTTATGTCATTTA
The DNA here is from genome assembly GCA_026939265.1 of Oreonectes daqikongensis. Taxonomy (NCBI): domain Eukaryota; kingdom Metazoa; phylum Chordata; class Actinopteri; order Cypriniformes; family Nemacheilidae; genus Oreonectes; species Oreonectes daqikongensis. The sequence goes on from JAOTQM010000311.1 coordinate 2,189,369, forward strand.
AAACTCGTCTGGGACACAAGATATCATGAGAAATGTTTCAGTGGGTTTGTGTCCATATGGAAGTCGATTGTTTGGTTACCAACATTTTTCCAAATATCTTGTTTTGTGTTCTGCAGAAGAAAGTCATACGACATGAAGGTGGATAAATGACTGAATTCTTATTTTTGGGTAAACAATCCCTTTTAATGAGACAGAGCAACGCATAAGGCACTTTGTCAACCAACGTCAAGTTTGGGGTGTAAAAATCAAAACCAGCCACCTTATTTGTGTTGCATATTGTAAAGGGGTGAGATTAAACATTTTCCTCATATTTCCAAACACAATGACACGGAAGTGTTTTGACTCTCATTCCCAATGTTTTTATTGTGCAGTGCTTTTAATCCACGCTTGCTCTTAACACATGATGGTGGATCTGAGATACAGCACATTTAACAGAAAGGTCATGTAGTCCCTCTTTACTGCCATTTATGTGGGTCATCATTTACAAAAAAACTAGAACTAATAATCATGTGGGGAAGTTTATTTTGGGGGACTGTCATGCTTATAATAAACACGAGGTGTGACTATTTTACAGCTTTACACGTTTTCAAGTATTTTCTATTCAACATTGACAATTCCTGTTTTTTTGCGCTGTCAAAGAAGGTCATAAGCTTGGAAAAAAAGACTTTGATTTGCTTGACATTTTAAAGAATCATGTTAAGAAAACGTTGTATTCTTTTAATTCTAAAGTGTTACATTGTCTGGCATTGCTGCAGAATTTGTTTCTTCTGAAAAGTAATTTTTTTGTATTATTATTATTGAAAACATATGGGACAGAATGAAATGCTTTCAAAGAATCATTGATGAATAATTTCCATGTGGGTATAATTTGATTTTGATTTTAATATGTTCGCATGAATTCACAGCACTATTACTGGTACTTTAAATTTGCACCCCTTCTTAAGACATTTAATATCTTTATTATATTTGCATGTATCAGACATTGACCGAGTGATAGAAAAAGTGTTCTGCTTGTACATAAACCTTTATATTCTACCAGTAGTTGAAAGTGTTTTTTAAGTTTGTATTTATAGTAATGATCAATTTCACCCTTACATGAGTGAGTTGCTTGTACTGCGATTATTCTGGAATTGTTGTGTGATATGAAACACATATTTCAGATTTTTTAGAGCTTGTTTTTATGTCCCAGATTTTCATTTTATTTGACTTGCTTGCAACCCTCTGAACTTGTTCCCTGTGAATACTGTAGTGTGTTATAGGCCAGAGGTTAAAGCAGCCTCAGTAAACATGGTAAGTACTGTTTGAGCAAAATAGCACAGATTGTGTCCTGTCCACTGTTACTGTTATTGACCGATTTTTTCATATTTACTAGAGTTTGAGGACCTCCTGGGATCTTGCTTTGAGCGTGTTTCGTGCAGAAGCAAACAAACAATTGTACATTGTGCTTCCTTTTGCCGTGTCTAATACTATTAAACTGCAGTGTGTTTTTAAATGGTTATCAAGTTAGTTTGGCTGTTACTAGGCTCTGTAAAACTGATTTTACATGCACAGATAATAATACAGATTTGAAACTCTTGACGGGCCTTAAAATCTGTAGACGTCACTATATGGTGGCAGAAGCTTTATTTTCCAGAGCCATAGAGCTTGTGCAATGCTTTTAATTTAATTGAACTGTTTTAATAGGCTTTTGCTTGATTTAGACTAAATATATATATTTTCTACTTGTTTGAGGACGACACAATAAATTTGGATGAAAAACATACAATGTCTGCTTTATTTACTACGTTACTCTTTATTTTTGAGTAGGAATCCATGTTTCTCTGTTACATTAAAATATTGTCATTACTAATAATATATAATAATAAGAGGCACTTCTGAGCACTCAAAATAATTTTAAAACATCCTGGAATAAATATTTTTATGATGGCCCTAATAAAACAAGTCTTGGTATTGTATATTAAATTAAAAATTACATTACTTGGATCCTTTTTTACATATCAAATTAGCTAGCTAAAAAAAGAGATTAGGCCTACATCTTTCTGAATTTACGTTATCGTTATATTATAAATTTAATAAATAATGGACCTTACCTTAACTCTCACATCACTAAGTAAAAACTTTTAAAATAATATTGTTCTTCAGCTAGTCTCTATGCTCTTGCAAATATGAATCTATGCTAAAAAATATGTTTCTCGTAGATGTTTGTTGTAGAGGTAATGGCAATAATATTATGTATATCAATTTGCTATGATATACCAAACTATCCGAAAATACAATCGGAAAGCTTTTATTTTGAAGCGTTGCCCAGTCCGCCGCCATTTTCCCACAGCACTGGGCGGAGCGACCAATGAGCTCACCTTGTGACACTCACGTGATTTGTAAACAGGAAGTGTCTGATCTGCACTGCAGTGGGTGAGTGATCAGAATCTAAAATCAGACAACATATATTTTTTTTTATGTGTAAGTTTAGTTGTTACAACGAATTTGTTTATAATAAATGTTATCCAGTGCATTCAAGCAGTTTGAGCGTGAATTGATCAATTATTTGCAATAGATTATTACAGAAATATATCAAACAAAATACGTTTTAACGTTAGTTTATGATCGGTATGATGATATGTAACGACGACAGTAATGATGATTATGTTTGTTTGTTTGTTTGTGTGTGTTGTGTTGTTGAATATGGTTACACTGCCCATCACTGCATGACTCTTTGACCAGAGATCAGATCTGCTGTTGTTTTCCTCATCATGGTGGATTTTCTGGCAGAGAATAATCTGTGTGGACAGGCCATACTGAGAATCGTGTCCAGAGGAAATGCCATCATCGCAGAATTACTGAGACTGTCAGATTTTATTCCAGCCGTTTTCAGACTCAAAGACAAGAGCGACCAACAAAAATATGGAGACATCATCTGTGACTTCAGCTACTTTAAAGTACTTCCATTTATTTCTATAAATATTTGTATCTTTGAAATGATTTGATGTAGTGCTTCAAACAGCTGTGATAATACATGACTCTTGTTATTGTTTTTTAGGGTCAAGAGTATTATGAGAGTAAGATGGAAGCAAAGCCAGAGCTCCAGGATTTGGATGAAGAATTTCGGGAGAACAACATTGAAATATTGACACGGTTCTACCTGGCCTTTGAGAGTGTCCATAAATATGTAGTAGATTTAATAAGGTGTGTGCTGGTTTTAAATGAAACTTGTCTTGAAGATTTTTGATAGAACAGCTCAAATAAGATTAACATTCAAGTTTAACTGGAGCGAAGATATCAATTGAAACCACACATATTAACGGCATGTAATAAACTCTAACTCTATAAAATGTCTGAACACATTTTGTCTTCTGTAGGTATTTGGATGATCTGAATGAAGGAGTTTACATTCAACAAACACTGGAGACTGTTTTACTGAATGAAGATGGAAAACAGCTCCTGGTAATATTTGATATCTCTGATTTGCCAAATAAAACTAGGCTTCATTCGTAGCGCAGATGAAATTCTAAATGTATGTGTGTGTTGTGTCAGTGTGAAGCTCTATACCTGTATGGGGTCATGTTACTGGTCATTGATCAGAAGATGGAAGGAGAGGTGAGAGAAAGGATGCTGGTGTCCTACTACAGATACAGGTGAGACTGGATTCTACATTCAGTTCAATTATATTTCTATAGCTCAGCTTTTATGGGATATTTACTTGGAATAGTGTGGAATATGAAAATACAAAGCTTTACATAAAAGTAAGAAAACACGTATATGTCAATGGACAAATATATAGATTCAATTAAATACATTTTGAAAGTAAATTACTGCGGAAACTAATTTCTCAAGCCTGTCTTTATCACGTCTCCAGTGCCGCTCGCTCCTCTGGTGACTCCAACCTGGACGACATCTGCAAGCTCTTACGCAGCACAGGTTACTCCAGCCAACCAGGAGCCAAACGGCCACCCAACTACCCCGAGACCTACTTTCAGAGAGTTCCCATCAACCCCACTTTCATCAGTATGGCCATCGGTCGCCTGCGCTCTGACGACATCTATAACCAGGCAAGAGCGTAGTTTCATCTTCACACGTAACGCGCGTTTAATGGTGTATTCAGCACGTATTGAGGTTTGTGTGTTGCAGGTTTCTGCATATCCTCTGCCGGAGCATCGCAGCACAGCTCTGGCCACGCAGGCCGCTATGCTCTGCGTGTGTTTATACTTCACCCCCTCCATCCTGCACACGCAGCAGGCCAAGATGAGAGAGATCGTGGATAAATACTTCCCTGACAACTGGGTGAGACACAACTGTAAATGAATCATACTAAACTAGAAAAAGGTTATTATAACATCTTGTGATGTTTTGAGTTCTACAATATGAATCTTAAACCTGTGTGTAAATCCTCAGGTTATAAGCATATACATGGGGATAACTGTGAACTTGGTGGAGGCTTGGGAACCATATAAAGCTGCTAAAACAGCTCTTAACTACACGCTGGACACAGCCAACATCAGAGAACAGGTAATGTTTGGCTTATTTTACACACACTTTAAATCCGAGTCGCTCTGGATTGTGAAGAAGGATGTGCTGTTTATCTCTATACAGTCGGGATGAATTGTTTTCTGCTGTTTTTAGGCCGGTCGATACGCTGCCAGTGTGGATAGTTTGCGGCTGCAGGTCCAGCAGCTGTTGAAGGAAGGCTTCCTGAGAGAAGAAATTGTCCTGGACAACATTCCCAAACTGCTCAACTGCCTTCGGGACTGTAACGTCGCCATCCGGTGGCTGATGCTGCACACTGCAGAGTCCGGTGAGGACGATTTGAATGATTTGATTTTTGTCTTAAAAGATGTGAAATTGTTCACTTTTATGTGTTGCTGTTAGTACTATAAATGCTGTCACTTTTGGAGAGCATGGTTCAATAATGGACTCAAATAAATAATAAACTTGGTAATAGAAAATTTACAAAAATGTTTTTAATTATTTTAAGCTTACGATCCAAACAACAAGAGACTGCGTCAGATCAAAGATCAAGTCCTCAATGACTCCAAATACAATCCCAAAATTCTGTTCCAGCTGCTTCTGGACACAGCCCAGTTTGAGTTCATCCTCAAAGAGGTACAATTTCTAAAGATATAAGATATTTAAAAAAATATAGCTAGCTTTACCCTCTCTCTCTTTCAATTTCAATGTACTTTATTGCACGATTGCATGTTTTTACAATATTGCCAAAGCATTAAATATATAACAAAAGACGTACAATACTTACAAAAGAAAGTATATGTAAACAAACGTAAATGTACTCTCGCTTGCTTTGTACAGAATCTCTCTTTTTCTCTGTCACTGTCTCTCTATATGTTTGCCTTTCTCTCATAAAGTAGAGCAAAAGTCTTGTCAAAGTGTTTTTTCAACACTAATAAAATGCGTCTCTGTCTTATTTATATTTGTGATTCTCAGATGTTCAAGCAGATGTTGACAGAGAAACAGCTCAAGTGGGAGAGCTATAAGAAAGAAGGCTCGGAGAGAATGATGGAGCTTGCTGAGGTGTTTTCCGGGGTGAAACCGCTCACCCGGGTGGAGAAAAACGGTAAAATACTGATGCTGTTTAATACTGTCAACATTATTGTCGGTCTCCTTATTCGTTTTATCCTGAAACACCTCAGAAAATCTTCAGGCCTGGTTCAGAGAGATCTCCAAACAGATCGAGTCTCTTAACTACGAGGACTCGACGGCCGCTGGCAGGAAGACTGTGCAGCTCATTCAGGCTCTGGTGGAGGTAAAAACTCATCCGTTTAGTCCTCCTCATATATATTTTGTTATGAAATACTTTTAAATGAAATCGTGTTCCTGTTAAAGGTGCAAGAGTTCCACCAGCTGGAGTCGAACCTTCAGGTGTGTCAGTTCCTGGCGGACACGCGCAAGTTCCTCCATCAGATGATTCGCACGATCAACATCAAGGAGGAAGTTCTCATCACTATGCAGATAGTGGGGGATTTGTCTTACGCCTGGCAGATCATTGACAGGTGATGACATCACGCTGGCTTTTGTGTCGTTTAAAGTTTGTTAACATTCTGTTCCAAATGTGTTTCTCACAGCTTCACTTCAATAATGCAAGAGAGCATTAGAGCAAACCCCTCGATGGTGACCAAACTCAGAGCCACTTTTCTAAAGGTGAGACCGGCCGGCGTTTATTGGTTAACACGTTCTGACACGGTACTTGATTCTAACATGAGTTTAATGAATATGAACAGCTGGCCTCTGCTCTGGATCTGCCTTTACTGCGAATTAACCAGGTCAACAGTCCCGATCTGCTCAGTGTGTCCCAGTTCTACTCCGGAGAGCTGGTGGCTTACGTCAGAAAGGTTTGATTTCCCATAGCAGCGCTTGTTTAAAATACAACACACATTTGGTGAGAATTGAAAGGAATAGTTCTTCTTTCATCATTTATTCACCCTCATGTCATTCCAAACCTGTCTTCTGCAAAACACAAAAGGAGATATTTTGAACAATGTTGGTAACCAAACAACACAGGTCCCATTGACCTTCATTGTACATTTCTCAAAATATGTTCTTTCATGCTCCACAAAAGAAATACAGGTCATATATACGTTTTGAACCACGTGAGGTTGAGTAATGATGATTTTTGGGTGAATGTCTTGGTTGGGACAGATATTTAAACTAAACGTTTCTTCCAGGTTTTGCAGATTATTCCAGAGAGTATGTTCACCTCACTGGCCAAAATCATCAAATTGCAGACGCATGACATTATGGAAGTGCCCACACGTCTGGACAAAGACAAACTAAAGGACTATGCTCAGCTCAGCGCCCGCTATGAGGTATGAGAGTTACAAGGACAACCTCACAGTCTGAATCTTTCATTCATCACGATACTGCAGAATAAGGCTGGAGACATACTTTACATAAGCACCAGTGCATTCCTGTTGAACATACTGATTTATAGCTATAATCATATTTCTGTTAATTCCCTTATATTTATTTAACAGGTAGCAAAACTCACTCATGCCATTTCAGTCTTTACTGAAGGCATTCTGATGATGAAGACCACACTTGTCGGCATTATCAAGGTACATTGTATTTGTCCTTACGTTCTGGTAATATGAGATGAGCCGAAAGGGCATGAATAACAGTTATTGGTTAGGAAAAAAAGGATTTCGATTGACCAAAAATAGGGAAAAAATAAAAGATGTATTGACAATGTCAACGTTTTTATTAAATGTATTATAATAATGAGGAATTAAATAGCATTACTTTTGAGTTCATTTTGATGTCAAGGTTTTTTGACAGTATGTATTATACATTAAGTTTGTTTGTGTAATATGTTTTTACAAATTACGAGTGTGTCTGTTTCAGGTGGATCCAAAGCAGCTGTTGGAGGATGGAATTAGGAAGGAGCTTGTGAAACGCGTCGCCTACGCCCTGCACAAGGGTCTCATCTTCAACCCCAAGGCTAAAGTAAATCTTGCACCTGTCAAACAGTTCAACCTGTGTATTTTGTATAAATTGTCTTTTATAACATCATTTTGTCCGATTTCATAGCACTAGCGGTTGACTGTTTTCTGTGTTATCTCTGTTCCTCATCATTCCTGATATCAGCCCAGCGAACTGATGCCCAAGCTGAAGGAAATGGCTGCCACCATGGATGGGTTTTATCGCTCGTTCGAGTACATTCAGGACTACGTGAGCATCTACGGTCTGAAGATCTGGCAGGAGGAAGTGTCCCGTATCATCAACTACATTGTAGAACAAGAGTGTAACAGCTTCCTCAGGACAAAGGTTTAACATTGAGCTTGTTAGCGTGTTCGATTGGGATGTTTCGATGACTGCTGTTAACCTAAAGATGCTTCATTTCAGATCCAAGACTGGCAGAGCGTTTATCAGTCCACCCACATTCCTATTCCTAAATTTCCGTCAGTCGACGAATCCGCCACATTTATAGGACGACTTTGCAGGGAAATCCTAAGGATCACAGATCCAAAGTGAGTTGGAATAAACCGCTGTATGTTTTTTTTGGCAGAAGTTTCACGTCCCTCGTCTTTTTCTTTTTTTTACAGAACGACGTGTTACATCGATCAGCTCAACACCTGGTATGACATGAAGTCACATCAGGAGGTGACAAACAGCCGCCTCTTCTCTGAGATTCAGGACACTCTGGGAACGTTCGGCCTGAATGGACTCGACCGTCTCTTGTGTTTCATGATTGTGAAAGAGCTGCAGGTAAACAATCGGTGTGAAAAGTTAAATAAATAGCAAATGTTACATTAATAGTAAGTAAATAATATAGTATGTTAAAAATAATAGATTTTTTTTTCCTCTGCAGAATTTCCTGACAGTCCTTCAGAAGAACATCCTGAAAGACAAAGCTGTGGTTGACGTCTTCAAAGCTCAGTTGACAGCTGTCAATCCTGTCAAAGGCATTGTGGGTAAGTGTGACCACCATTAATACACTTTATCTGATCCCCACAATAATTTTTCATTCATATTTTTTATTCTTTAATTCAGCAAATGCAAGCAAAGTCTACGCCAATGCTGTGGCCAAAACTCAGAAGATCTGGCCTGCGTATCTGGAATCCATCATGAAGGTATTCATCTCCAAGACCTGTTACTGTACTTTTGTTTCGCATCCATGATCTCTAATTCTATATCATCACCTTTATGCTGAATTTGTTTTGTTTTTTTCACAGGTGGGTCAAATGCAGATCTTGAGGCAACAGATTGCCAATGAACTGAACTATTCCTGCAAATTTGACTCGAAGCATCTCACTGCAGCGCTGGATAATGTGAACAAGTCTGTCAGAAATAGTTTGGCTTTTATTTCTTGGTGCCGTGTCATCATTGGCAGCTTACAATGAAAACAATGCATTTCAGGTCTCTACTGGCTGATATTGAAGCACATTATCAGGATCCGTCGCTTCCGTACCCTAAAGACAACACGCTTCTCTACGAGATCACGGCTTACCTGGAGGCGGCTGGAATCCACAACCCACTGAACAAAGTTAGCGCAGTTTTACATTATGCACATTTGATTGCATAAATGTCATCTGTTGTTGACATGAACGATCTTTTATTTATCCGATCAATTTCCTGCTTTCAGATTTACATCACAACCAAACGTCTGCCTTATTTTCCCATTGTGAACTTCTTGTTCCTCATTGCGCAACTGCCTAAACTGCAGTACAGTAAGACTCAAGGTCTGTGCATGCATATGCGTGAATTATAACTGTCAATATCAAGGTACTTGCTTGTGTTTGTGTGATGAAGGTGTTTGTATTTTCACAGGAATGACATGCAGAAAGGCTGCAGATGCGGTGGATTGGGCTCCTCTGGTCCTGGGTCTCTTGACGCTGCTTAAACAGTTTCACTCCAGATACACCGAACAGTTTCTGGCTCTGATTGGCCAGTTTATTCGCTCCATAATGGAGCAGTGCACCAGGTATCGCATGTCTTATTTTTAACATTTACATTTATTCATTTGGCAGACGCTTTTATCCAAAGCGACTTACATTTGAGGAAAACAGCAAGCGATTCGGCTAAGCAAGCAATATTCACGAGAAGTGCTAGTAATACAAAGTTTCAGATACAACGTCAAGATAGTATAAGCAAGTATATACAGAACATTAGAAAAGGAAAAGAGAGGTAGAAAGTTTTTTATTTTTTTATTATTTTTTAATTATTATTATAATAATATTATTATGAGACAGTTAAGTGCTCACGGAAGAGGTGGGTCTTCAGCTGTTTTTTGAATTGTAAAATTGATCCAGCCGTCCTGATGGAAACAGGAAGATCGTTCCACGATCTTAAGACCACAACATTAATTTGCATGTAATTTTTGACTTGCGCACATTTTTCCTTTTTTTTCATGCAATTCAATATTGTTTTACTTAAAAAATCCATAAGAAATTGGATATAAGAAACAATATATATAAGATAATGTGCACACTTTTTTTTAGACTAGAAGTGTTAAGCAGTGTTTGTCTTTTCTTGCAGTCAAAAGGTTCCAGATATGCCTTCAGATGTAATCGGAGCATTAATGTTTCTGGAGGATTATGTGCGGTACACTAAACTCCCCAGAAAGGTACTGAAAAATTTGACTGAGAATTGTAACATTCATTTCTGTAATGACAGAAATATTCTTTGAGGAAAATGCATGTGGTTTTCAGAGGAGTTTTTCTCTCATTTTTTTCAGGTGGCGGAGGCTCACGTGCCAAGTTTCATATTTGATGAATTTAGAACTGTGCTGTAAATGTGCCTGTCAAATCATATTTGATAACATTCGAGTATTTCTTGAAAAAAATCACTAATGAAATGAACAACTAGCATTTTGTAAAATGTCAATTTTGTGTCCTTTTTGTAATACTGATATTGTAGCTGTTACTGATCAATTGTGTGTAATAAAATGCTCTGTTTGTTTTTGCAAAGTCAAACGTTTACAATTAATTTTACACTTGACAACATAGCATTTTTTTAAATTAAAAATTGCTGCATTAAAGTAAATTGTGTGGTCACACACATTGCAAAACCTTTTTGACACAACACACATACACAAGACACTGTTTGAATGAAAGTTTTACTTTATCTTAAATATATTACAATACTTAATGTATACTGTATGAAAAACAAACTGTTATCATTTTAATTATCAGTCTACAGTATGTACAGCACACAACAAAAGAAAACAGGCATGAAGAATCTATGACTACAAACACCGTGAACATGGTTTATGAACGAAACGGAAACAACACGGGGCGAGAGCTGTTGACTTAGCATAAGGCATTAAAAACAAGACTTCAAATGAGCTGCAAAAAAACATTGAGTCCATTCTCCTGTGGTTTACACTGTCCTGGATTTTAGTAGTGTTGAGTTTTTAGTTCATGATCTCAGTATGTTGTTTAATACCCAAATGAATTTCTAGTACATTCAAAAGTTTCAGTTTAGTCCTCCATCTTGGGCGTCAATATGCAGAGATGTCTAAACAAATGCAATGGTTTAAAATGACAATGACTTGTGTGGTGTCAGTATGAGACTCCATTTCGGCCGAGTTAATTCTAGTCTAGCGTGAACCGCCAGGACAGTGTGCTTTTTTTTATATATAGACAGACCAGGGTCACAGTGAACAGAGTATTGCTTCAGAGCGTTTGTAAACCAAAAGAAACTGAATAGGGTTAATGCCTCTTAAAATGAACTTACAATAACATTAAATGTATTCATGTCAACTGCATGTACAAATAAACAGGACAACGGTGTCCCACATGGTTCACAAAGGCGACTTGTCCACAAAAAAAATTAAAATAATTTTAACCTCAGTTTGCACAAAAACCTATTGCAGTTTTAATCATTCTAAAGCACTTAATTGTCAGATGGGATTAACTATGTACATGTAATACTGGGGAGGGAAAGACTTTACAAAGTTACCTTAAAAATACTTCATATGCATCATGGGGATGTTATCTGATGTGGATTACAGGCAGAGTGCAAAAATCAGTGCAGACGGATCAAACGCACAGCAGACTATGTACAGATGAAAACTGCCATTACTAATACAATACTGACCGCAATAGTAGGCAATCGAATAAAGGCTGGATGGTCACGTGACCTGCATTCATGAGCGATACAGCAGCGCTTCTCTGTGTGAAGACAGTCATGCTGCAAACGGAAGCAAACCAAGGGCTAACAAAGTCAAAAGTGTGATTATGGGTTTATCTACATGAAGTAATTCAAATTGTAAGAATGATGTTTGTTCCTCCATATATTCATAAAGTTTACATTACCTTTAAGTGACATCGGTTAGTCAATTATTAAAGTGATTTCTGAGAAATGCTGTTGAAAATAGAAATCAATAATTTTGTGAACTATGTGCTCGATGTCTGTGTTAAGAAATGGGTTTTGCACACAGTCCTGTCTCGTGTAAATCGAAAAAAAAAGTGGTTCGGACCGATCTATGGGTCAATGATGTATAATGACTACTTGACCAATAATATCAATAATTTTATTAAGTGAAAAATTTTTAATATATATATATATATTTGTGGCTGAAATATGAATCTCTGATACAGTATGCTTAACATTTATATATGATTATCAGGAAAAATAAGTTGTTAATTTTGTTAATTTAAGAAGAGAAAATTATAGAACAAAAATATGAGAACCAAAACTCAAACAAATGCAAATACTTTGTTTCTAAACAGTTTAAATACTAACAATTTGTAAAAATGTTAAGCATGTCAAGAAAATGAGTACATTTTAAGACAAATCACGGTCGCACCACATGACATTTTTAAGGCTATAGTCAACTCATAGATAAAAAAAAAACACTAAAATGAATCTGCTTTTATGCGTACACCACATTCTCAATGTTTTATTAACGGATAGATATTATCTATTTGTATTTTAAAATTGGCATGTCGAAAATCCTTATACGTCAATGACCCAACCTCCAACACAACCCACCCACCCCCCCCCCCCATACAACATTAGTCAATCAGCAATAGGGTACGTATACGCTCACGAGCAAATATGTTTGTTATGGATTTCAGATATCAATAGCACTTCTCAGAAACACCAAGAAAAACGTTTACTGTTACAACCACAAATCTCTGAGTTCTGTGTTTTCATCTCTACTGCAATCCTATGACTTCTCTTCGATTTATCAAACTCGAACTTCAACTGTATTTCCAATTCCATTATTATAAATAGTTTTAAACTTCGTTGAAAAACAAAGCTGAAAACTTTGATACGCAAAGTTTTCATCGTCATTGTATGTATCACAAAACAGAGAAATATTTGAACGATCAGCTAAAGTCACATTTCTAACATGTGAGAAGTATCAAAAATGTGAAATGATAATAAAAAATTACATTCTGCTGTGAGCAAGACGAAACAAACTAACTTTTTTGAAAGTTCAACAAAGACGTACTCAGGCCTTGTGCACATACAGTAACAAGACAGAAGCTCATCGTCCTGTGCCTTGTTTTCTGTTATTTTATTAACTTCATTTGGTGCACATTTTACGCAACAATGTGCGCCAATTACAAAACTGTAGTTAAGATACCAAAATGGCATCCTCAAATTCAAAAGCTACACAAGACGTTTGTGTCCTTGCGCACATTTAACTTTTGGTCGTATTGTTGAAGTGATGTTGTTGAAGTTACGTTATGAAGTTATGCCGACTGCTCACTTTACAATTAAACTAATTGAAGGCTATGTACTATGTATGTTGTTCTCCACAAATGTAGCTACAATAACAAAATGTTCTTTTACAAAAACTGTCAAGAAGAAACTCACACAGTTAATTCTTTAGTGCACTTTTGCATACAATCTGAATGTATTTGTATTGTGCATGTATGGTGCAGCAGCATCAGGAACGCCAAGACTGAGAAAGCATTACGATGTGAACTCTTTTTTGCCAAAAACGCAATTGCGCGACAAGCTTTTGTCTTGTAATGTGCACTAGGCTTTGGAGGGAATCTGGGATGAAAATTTGGGAAGACACAAAGACAGACTCTCTACAGCAGAAAAAAGTCCTGCCACGCTTTCCACAACCAAACACGAAAGCGAAAAATACCACAATCTCACATTTCACATATGTACAAAATTCTCTGAGAAAAGGCGATGATATGAACGGGACTGGATACGTTCTTGCCTTCAGTTGTAGCAAAGAGCAATGCGAACATGAACGAGTCTTACCAGCCTAGACAGAGCTGTCCTCCGATACATGCGGCACCTTGTGTGAAAGATCTTCAAACATTTTTACATCATTACACTACAAGGAATCGATAAACATGTTTTCTCATGCATACAGCAGTAGGTTCTACAGTGACGGCGTGCTTTCAAAACAATAGTTACTTTCTGCTCATGGATGAGCATCTTGCACCCGGGCAGTAGGAGCACCGATCACAAGACAGCATGTGTGTTTGGAGGCGGGACGGGCTGTGTGTGTGGTCACTAGAGGGCGGGGTTTAACGGGGCACGAGCGGCATGTTGATGTTTGTGTGTCTGTTCAGCACCGCTGTCATTCTGGGTTTGTCTCATGATGAAATTGTGTTCCTGAGTCCTGTGTAAGAATGACAGCAAAAATGAAAATCTGATACCGTGCTCTTCAACGTCCAGGGTTAGATGACTCCACACGGCAAACGCTGAACAGACATCGGAGCAGAACACGTCCAACTCTTCGACTTACTCGTCCTTTAGTGTTTGTTTCTCCATTTTCTTATTTGTTTCAATTTGTCATCCATACAAAAGCAGAAGAAAATCCTTAAGGAGTTGACGAGTTCTTTTATATTGATGTTTCCCACAGCTGAAACGTACAGATGACAAGAACACATGTTATATGCTCAACTTGTGAACGTAAGCTTCCTGTCGTGGATCTAAAGTGCGTCTTACCCTTGCACTTTGTCTGTTGGCCTTCCTGTCCTCATCTGGAAGGGGAGGCATGGGGTACGGGTATCTCCGGCTAGAGGCGATGGAGCCCGTTGAGGAGGTGGGTGATTTGGCCGGTGACAGCGTTCTGAGGGATCAGAAAGATGTGGCATTAGAAACAATGTAGCTGAACTGGATAACGGCGTCAAGGGCCAAAGCACACGTGGATCTGTCACCTCTGACCCCTTAGAAGGTCAAAGTTTCCACTGCAAGCCAAGAATCCAAAATCACTGACATCATCAGTCCTTGCCACCAAAATACCCACTGGCTCTTACTAGTGAGTGAGGCACAAGTGAGTGCTTTTTGACAAACAAACATCCTCGTCGTCATGTGGGTTTACAGACATGACGAACGTGATGAGGTGATCAAGACAGACACACGTGTACAAGCTGTACAATGATGACATCATAAAGTGAGAAAAACCAACAAGCCTCACATGCTAAGCTTAGGCCGGCATGCAGAAAGAAGACAGTGTGTGAGAGACAGAGCGTTGAAGGGCAAATAATGTCCAAAAATGAAAAGAACAGAGTAGTTCAACTATCATTATTGATGGTTGGATTGGTCTTTTGATGCACACACAGAAGCACAAATATGTGAATTTACACAAAATGTCAGGGTTAATCTCACAAAAGCATGTCTAATAGGTTTTACTAACCATTTTTCCTTAAGAAAATGAAGCTTATTTTGGGGACTTTTAGGAGTTTTTGCAGTGTGACATTTTCATGACAATTATTCTCATTACTAATAACTTAATGATACAAAATTAACTATTAAAATCTCAAATTCTAAAAAATAAATTAAAAGCACAACTCATTCTACCAGGCTGTTTAAACACTTTTTTTAACATTACTGAAATGTTATACATATAAAAATGCACTCACACTGCAAAATATCTAATGGTACTAAAACTTTTAGGAGTAAAAGTTTTGTGAGATTCACCTACCTATAGTCTAGTGAATACAGGGCGATCATTTACAAAATTGCTAGATTCTTTATTATGAATACAGATGTTTACATCAAATGATCTCATAACTATGAAATGTTGTCTGTCTCTGAGAAGCACAATTGTATGAAGTATGGATGAAAGACTTCTAACGACAAACATTTATAATAATTAAGCTTTCCTGTAGTTCAGTGGTTAGATAGCATGGCGTCAAGGTCATGGGTTCGATCCCAGGGATTGCACATACTCAGATACAAATGTATAATAAAATATGGATAAAAGCGTCTGCCAAATGTGTAAATGTAAATGTAAATTTAACCCCTAAATTTTAACCCCTAAAATTCTATAAATCTACAGGTAACTTTAATTTACTACAGTTAACTTTAGGATATCTGTTAAATACACATTTTGAATATAAAATATATTCAAGAGATCAAAAGGTTTTGAGAAGTTCTGGAAATGTTTGTGACTCTACTCATCAGCTCTTAAATGACATTAAGTCAGAGAAAAGATCAACTCAAGAGGAAAACTGATAAACAGGGGGACAAATATAATGCAGTCTGATGCTGTACCTAATATAAGGTCCGTCAGTGTTTTTATTCACATCTTCTACCCATTTAGTTACATAATACTCTGATTTGACGCAAGGGGTTAAATACCTGCAGGAGGAGGATTGGGAAGGAGTGATGGGGAACAGATAGAGAGAGAGAGAAAGAGAGAGAGGGAAAGAGTGAGGAAGAGAGAGAAATTGGAAAAAGAAGGAAAGGAGTTGGTAAAAAAACAGCAGCAGCACTGACATTGTTTATGGTCCAAGATGCAGATGAGAGATCAGACAACAGCACGTACAGTACACAAAGATTATGATGTTGTTTTGATTTGGGGGGCTTGCAGGATGTCATTGTTTTATGGAAAAGAGGGTGAGATAAAAATGGGTTTAAAAGACATAAAAATGTATAAACGACCAAATTGTAACTTTGTGAATAAGTGTTTATCAATACCTATCCAACATTCAACAAGCTTTTTAACACTGTCATATTACATGTTTAAACATTTTTTTATATTTATATTGTACTCTATAACGTCAAGGATCAGATTTGCAAATAAACATTAAAAGATGAATGTGTAGTATTGGTATTGGTGCATGTTGCTTTTGCTAAAAATGCGGTCAGTTTGTCACATGCGAGATGTCAGATGTGACAACAAGCATCAAGCTGACATCAGAATGAGTCAGAATTTGGTTCATACAGATGATGAAAGACATGCAGGTCAGTTTCAGCATGCTGTTCATTCCTTTAGATTGACCAAATATACACATCAATGCACACCCAAAACAAAGCAACAATAACCCCAAACACAAAGATCAACTTCACATCAAACGGTTTAACCTCTACAGACTGCTGTACTGATACGTGACAGAAATTAAGACTCCATGCAAAGTCAACCGTCCACCCCGTGTGTTTCTGCATCAGCTGTACGCTAACAAATGATGTCATGTTTCTTACTCTGTTGAGTTGGAGCGAGGGCGGAACTTCTTTCCCTTGAGCTTCTTTCGAGTTCCTGTGATGTTTCCTGTGGTGACAGAAGAACATTAATATAGACATGAGAATAAAAAAGACACGATTTAATGTTTAGAAGGGATTTGTTTATGGTTGTGTTGTTACCTTGCCACGAGTTGCTCCTGGGTCTCCCGTTTTCACAGACGTCAGAGATGTGCTTGGCGTCAGGGATTCTTTCACTCCAGGAATGAGACAAACCGTTAGATCTTTAGACCAAAGAATAGAAACAAAATACAGATTTTAGTTGATAAAATGCAGTCAAGAAGTGTTTTGTGTGGGGAAAACGAAAGACTGACAGATGTCACATGGGTCATATCCTGTATGCAGTATGCAGATTTTCATCATATATGCAACACATACTCTTTTTATACATTTTGGATACAAGTTTTAACATCCAAATCAAATTTGTTAGTGTTAAAACAGTGACATGAATGAAAATTCTGAAATATAGACACACCTTGCTGTCTGTGTTTGTTGATCGCTCTGGCCAGTGGCTAATAATAATTATATTATTATTTTATTAAAGTGGCAATCCGTAAGTTTTTTTGATTAAAAATGAACTAAAACCAATTATTGAGCAAGTACATGAAAAAACGGTGTTTAAAACGATGTCATTACCCTTGCTGGATTCACCACGGACAGCTTGTAATAGCGGTTTTATTTTCTTGTCGGGTCGTGTTTCTCCGGAAATCCTTATTTGGTGTATTTTGTTATAGATGCGCTACTGATGTACAGTTAAGATTCTCACTGTCACAGCCCACACGTGACATGCGACTCAAAACTTCAGACTCATCCACGCAGTTGGGCAGTGTTGAATTACAACTCATGTAAAGAAAATCACCTCCGCACATCACCTGCAGTAGCAAGTTACAAACTGAGATGGCGACAAAGAGGCCATTCTTACGGACAGCCACTTTAAACAAACTATTTGTTACATGGGTCTTGTAACTTTGTCACGTTTAGGTTTAGTTAAGTAACGGTTCTTCTACTGGTAACCCAAAATAATACTGACTAGACATACTTTTAACTTGCTACCCAAGTTAATTTACATATTTATTTTGCTTGTTATCAGAAATAATCTGCAGAAATGCGTGCATACACAGTAACGTTTGTTAGAATGAAACCGTCTATACATTTTTATTTATTTTAGACTTTGCATTACTTCATTAACTTACACAAGCCAGTTCCCTGACAAACTATCTTGCAGAAAATGACAGCATTTTAGTTAGTAATATTAATGGATTATAGGACTGAGTATAATATTATCAAAGCTTATTTTTGAAAAGCTAGTAAACTCGAATGGAAATAAGCATAATCATTTTTTAACCAAGTTAAAATGGCACTGCATAACAGGAAAGACTCGCATCACTGATGATGAGCACAACAAACACACTGAAAGATGAGCGAGATGAACATGAGATCATGGAGATGAACACGCTGAGATTCCAGGAAGACACTGACTTACTTACTGACCCAGTATTAAAGATACAACAGCCTGACAGGACTTTTATAGTAACAAGGAAAGAAAAAAACAGAAAGTTACAGCATTTTGTGCAAATAGTACAAACCCGCAGCAAAGAACCATGAAGGAGGCAATAAAACCTGTTGACACTAATAATGCTTCCCGGTAGAAGAAACTGTACACTTATAATAAAGCGCTTTTCACATATACTTCACCCTGGGGTGTCTTCAGAAAACCCTGGATGATGTTTTTTCCCAGGATTAAGAATGACTCTACGTTAAGCCACAATAAGAAAACTTCTTCTAAAAAATGCAGCATAATGTCAGGTGTGTTTGTTAGCAGCGCATGCAAAGCGATGACGATGGAGATGAAAATGAAGCACACCTGAAGCCAAACAGAGAGATGTTTTGACTGATGGAAGGGATAGAGGGAGTGAAAGAGCAGGTGTTGATCTGGAGGTGAGACAGGTAAGCAGACCTCTTCTTGGAGCTGCTGCCAGAGTTGGAGCTTACGCCTTGCGGCATGTCGCTGTAGAGAGAATCAGCATCTCCTGGTTTCTTCACGTAATCACCTGCCGGCATTTGCCTGAAAAACAGATGGTTTGATCTGAAAGCTGGGCTGAGATAGAGGGTGTGGCTCTCTGGTATTCTTCACACATTTTACTGCAATTTTGATATGATTATTGTTTACATGCATAGAACTGCATGTTAAGTCACTTTTTATAGGATGTTGCTGCATAGTTGTTAAACTTTTACAAGTTGGGTTTAGCACATTGCATGGCAAAAACCTTTCCAATAATCCTGCACAAAAATACATTAAAAACACAACACGAGCTAAGAAAATAATGAGAAAATGTGAACAAACCGACAGAATCTTCTATGTACTTCAGATTCCACATATTGACGCTGTCTGTAGCTCCTTTGTTGGGGACAAAGAAACAAACACAATTAATGATATTGAAAGAAAAGCATAACAAAACAATGAGTGTCTCAGTCTAATTCTTGTTGCAATCCCAAGTGCATGTAAATTCCCAGATGGTGTGAAGCATCTGTTGTCATGTGACTCACTTGTATCCCCATGCAGAAATTCCTAAAATCAGTGCAAGGACCAGGATAGAGCCCGCAATGGCCCCGATGATGATGTTAGTAGTGATGATACCTGTTAGAGAAACAACATCTTAAAATCTGTAGCAATTGTTACTGTTAATACTGACCTATGATCAATTGGACAAACCAAAACTAATGTGGAATTAAACTTGATTTGCATTGTCTGTTGGGTTTAATTTATCCATCTGATCACATCAAACAGATAAAGACAGCAAATAGTAAAACACTTTTTTCTAAAGACATTTTTCTGTCCTGTGAGGCTGTATGTTATCAGCATCAATACGAAAACAGGGATTGACATGACAGGTTTATAACAACACAGCACACTAGAACCACACTGTTAGCTTTAGTTCAACCAGGAACACACAGGAATTATGGGGTGAGTGAGGATACAGAAGAATCGACGGAAACAACAACAAAACGACTCAAATCTAAACTCACTGTCACTCCAGCAAAAGACATGAGCCTGTCCACAAAGAACGAGTGCATAAAAACAACAGCCATGAAACAGAAAAACAAAAAGACAAATTAAAAGCGTGTGAAATGTGCGCGTGGTCAATGAACTGTTGAATATGAACATAAACCAAAGAGTAACAGACTGATGAGAAATAGGACCTGGGTGATTATGCTGCGTATTTTAGCAATATTCTATATAATATATTAATATTCGGTGCTTATATTTAATTCAAATTGTTAAATATATGTTTTTTTATCAGAGGGATCAACATTTTAAACATATAGTTTAAAATTCAAATATAAAAAATGTATAATTGTTGCAAATTAGATTAAAAGTGTTTAATGTCAGAACTTAAACACAATAGTTACTTTTGTTAATAAAGTTTAAATCTGAGATTTCTAAGGTCTTTATGCTCTAATCCTAACAAGATGTAATGACATGATCTTTAGAAAATGTAATCACCAGATAATAGGACATAAAAATAATTCAGATATAATGTTGCCTATCTTTATACTACTAGCAAAAGTATCAAAAAATGTATTGCAAATATTCAATCACCCAGCCCTAATAAGAAAATAAATCTTATGAGAAATAATAAAGTAGAATTCCTCTATACTGTGGTGTGCTGAAACTGTCCCGTCAAAATAGTGTCATCATAAAGAACAGTGACAGTTTGACCTACCTGATGTTTTAGCTGTGGGCCGCACCAACAGGTAACTCAGAGGAGAGGTGGAGTTACAGTCCTCACCTGCCCAGCCCAGATCACACACACACCTGAGCTCATTACTGCACACCTGCAACACACACATGACAATTCTTAAACCACTCTGACTCATCAGACGCTCTCCAAGACATAGATTTCACTTTTATTTTGTCCCAGAATCTCATCTACCAGCAGGCATTCTCTTACCCCATGTCCAGAGCAGATCACCCTTTCGTTGGTGCCGGGACACGTGCTGAAGTTGAATTCTTGCACCGGGAGGCATTTGTGGTTGAAGCAGATACGATCTGTCCCGCACGCCGTTCCGTCTTCCACGTAACCAAGATCAGTGTCTCCATCAATCAGCACGTGACCTCCACTAAAACAGACTCACTTCAGAAACCACGTGTACGTGTGTGTGTCTATACCATGCTAAACATGTGTTTGTGAGTACCTGCAGTCCAAAGAGGCGCTGTGTTGGGCCACGGAGAAAGAGGTCAAACCACCCTGTAACTCTCCAAGTCTGGGTGCCGGAGAAATGTTTGAGCACAGCAGATATCCACAGTGTACATCCCTGAAAAGGCACAAACACTTTAATCTTGTCCTAAACTTTTGCATGCTTTAATGGCTCCCAAAACTCACTGCTTTATGACCAGTTTTGAGTCTAGCACAATTTGAAAAACAATAAACTCACTGTTTTTTGCACTGAATCCAGGTGTCTTTGTCTCGTCCACAGTTGCCTTTTTCTGTGCCCTCAATGTTCAGCTTCTCATAGCAGAACTTATCAGCAGATGTTGCTTCTGTAGAAACAGATCCACGGCATTGGTCAGAAACACCACCAATGAAAACTCATTTTGGCAAAAAGTGACATCACTTACTCTCTCCCCACAGGTACTTGCACTGCCTGTCCTTGGTTTTACATCTGCCGTTGAAACATCGTCCCTGAAATTAGATGTAATGAAGAAACTGAATTTACAGTAACATATCAAAACAACCCAAACAGAAAAATGTATAAGTTAATAAATATATTTAATATTCAATTACACACCTGGTCTTTCTCACAGGTATATCCATCCATCTTGTGTAGGTTTTGAGGACACTAAAAAAATAAAATCAGTGACGTTAAACACATAAACTATAATGTTTGATTCAGAGATTCTTTAACTTGAGTAATGTAAAATGGTATTTTATCAAATAAAAATTATATTTTTTACAGCTGTTAAGTGTCAGGAATGTAACAGCGCTTTTACCTGGCTGGAGTTCCCAGTGCACATTTCAGGTATGTCGCAGTCATTGACAGCCTCACGACAAAGCACACCTATAAATTCCAACTATAAACAGAGTGCAATGATCTTTAAAAATCACAAAAACAAACAATCAATTCCTTCCGTGTCCAAACACCAACCTGGCAGTTGTTACAGCAGAGACCATCACTGCATTTGGCTCCCTGAGTCAACATGCATTTCTTACAGCAGTTCTCTCCTTCTCTAGCACATTCCTGCAAAAACCCAAAGAGAAAACAGATTACATAAGAAGTGTCAGAATAATGTAATCACAGTGTTGATGTAAGTTCACTCACGTCTGGGCTTCCACAGTCACACTCCTCTCCTGCCTCCACGAAACCATTACCACACTCTGGAGGATCCAAAAGCTACAGAACAAAGGGAGAGACTATACGTGAATTCTTGTATAAAATACGTTTATATGTGCTAAACAACATAAAGGCCGTACACATGGACAGTTTCGAAGTGCTTTACCTTTGACGGTTTGTTAAAGAGACACACACCACCCCCGCTGTTGAGGAAGTCGTGATACTCTTCCACATTACAGTCAGAAAATCTCTTGGGTAAGTAAAAGCTGTCAAAGAGAATCACAGAGCACTAGAGTCATGCTGTCTGATTTTACTCCCCTGATTCACACAGCATCTTTTCCATAACCCATAAAAAAAGTTTGTAAACCTACTCATGTTGGTGCTTCAAACTGAAAAGCAAAAATTATTGTTGTTGTTGTTAAATATAAAGCCCTTCTGAAGAAACGACTACACAATTAAATAACAATAGCCGTGGAAAAAATGAAGAGAGCATTTCAAAGACCACTTAAAGGTTTTCTGAATGTACTATTATAGGTATGGGTAAAATTGTTATTTTTGTTTCGTTCTGCAAACTACTAACAATATTTTTCCCTAAATAATATAAATAAACAAATTGTTTTTATTTGCAGATAATGAAAACTTTCAAAATAATAGAAAAGATGCTCTGTATTTTTTCAGACCTCAAATACTGCAAGGAAAACAAGTTCATATTCACTTTTAAGCGATACAACAGTTTAAGTTTTTTTTATTTGATAACCAGTTTTCTTGTCATGCTGTTAGTCTTTCACATTGTTGTTGGATGACTTTGTCACTCCTGAGGTTCAACTTTGTTGAAATCCAACAGACACTGGACTGGAATGGCCACAGTGCATCTAGAAATGCTGATTTAATGAAAATTTGGATTGGTCTCTCATTTTTTTCCACGGCTGTATGTGAAGTACTGTAAAAATTTAACAACCGGTTTGTGTGAAGCATAGGCTGATAAACAACAGATTATGTTAAAAAAAAAACATGTCGTTTTTTATATAGTATTTAGATTCATGTGGACTGGTCATGCTGAATGTAATGGTTTTTGTTGCCATGACAACCGCATCAATTTTATTCGGACCAGCAGAGGAAGGGACTCAGACACAAAGACCAACAAAACAGCATACAAACACAAACCCCTGCACATATGGTGGGGATAAAGAAGACATTTATGTGTATCCTAATTATTTATAGGATTATGTATGATTAGCAAAATAAGACTTAACCCTAAAGGGTTATTTTGTGAATTTTCCCTGAATAATTTTTCCACCTTGTTTAGAATGTTTGAACACTGATTGGCTGGATTTGTTTTCTGTCTAAAAACAAAGTCGAACAGAGGTGTGGCAGTACAATCAAATTCAATTTGTACACGAGCCGGGGCACTGCTCTCAGTATCCTACAGAGGTCATTCTTAAGCAGTAAGCACTATTCCAATCTGTCAGAATCTGCAACGGCGCAGTTTCAGGAACCCTTAACCGCAGGCTGGGAATCAATACGTGCATATCTCACATTATGCCGTGTCTGTTTAAAAGTGTGTGAGTGGTTACTCTTCGTTTAGCAGATGCTGAGTGTGTTCCTGGAATATCATGGCACCTTGTCTTACCTGCTCGAGCAGGAGTAATTAATTTTATAATGTTGCAGGCATTTTCACGGAGATGTTAACAGCAAGAAAACACACTTAAGAGGGGGAAACAGACAACAAAACATCCTGCTGCATTAACACTGAAGTCAGTGGATCGGATCCAACATGCCGGCTGCACGGAAAATAAAACTCCATCAATGGAGAGACAGATCAACATGTGTCTGTCTGTAAGGCCATTGACATTGGTGTTAATAAGCTGTGAGAGTGTGCTGTAGCTTTGAGAAAACCATGCCTTAATACGTGTGCAGTACATCTGCCTGAAGTGCGTGTTGGACCTTTTAATACTCAAGAAGTTTTTTACCCAACATTCTGCAAAACCCTTAGCTCTGTGTAGTGAACAGAACAACACATATTCTCTCAGTTTATAACCTTATGATAGTTAAAGGAAAGGTTCACCCAGAAATAAAAAATCTGTCATGACGTAACCTCATGTTGTTCCAAACTTTATGTTGTTCTTTTTTAGTGGAAGGAGAATTTTTCCCATATAAGAACAGTTCTGTAAGGCAAAAAAAGGTTTTTAAAGTAGTCTGATAGCTTTGAATTGTAAACTGTTATCGTATAGAATCTCCTCCTTGGTCCTTGTGCAACTAGAAAATGTAACATGTGAGTTGAGGATGAGTAAATAATACAATTCTAATTTTAGGGTGAACTATCCCTTTAAGTTTAAGGATCCGAAGTTATGGAAACATGTGCATTGCTAAAAAATGTAATTGCTAAAAAATTTAACATATCGTTGAGAAACAACTTTGTGAAGAGTCTTATGAGAAGCTAAGCACACATCAAGTCGAACGGTGAATGCACACAAAGTGCTGGTGTAAATTTCAGCTAACGTCTTGTCACTAAGCCATAAACACCAGATGACAGATTTATGTCACCATAATTTAAATTATCAGACTGCTTAATAAAAACAGGAAGCTGTATATTGTGAGGTAGACTGTGTGTCACACAGGCTTTATGACATTTGGCATTAGCATGAAATTATGATTGTTGTTTTAATTTGAACGTGAATGACTGCAAACAGTTTAAAAGGGGTCATATCATAGGAAATCCAATTTTCTTTGATCTTTTGAAATAAGAAAGTTTTTGTTACTATGTTAAGAATGTAAAACTATCTCTCCAATCCAAATGAATATTTTATACTAAAACTACCACACAGATAGCTTATTCTAAAGTTCGTATAGTAGCAATGTCACAAATATAAACACATCAACACATAGCCACCCACATTTTTATTATTATTACGATTCCTGTTCCATGTAATAAAAGATATAGGGAACGGCTGCCAAACATTAAAATTCTGATTATTATTTTTAACTTAAATAAACTGATAAGAAATGTATGATCTGACCCCTTTAAACTCTGAGAGAGGCCCTCCTAACACAACATTTCCCACTTTGAGCTGCTGGCCGTATTAAACACCCGCAAATACAAAAGAGAGCACAGAGGAAAATGCAGAGGGTTCAAACACACTACAACTTTCGCCATATGACTCTCTCAACCGAATAAAGTGAAACATTAAGGTCATAATGCTATTGCATGGAGTGTGGGGGCGGGGCTGAAGTGACTCAGCAGCTGATTGGTCAACGGTACAAGAGCGAGAAGCATGACACAGCCAAGCGTCTGCTCACCTGCTGTCCCATTCGGGATGGAGGGGAAACGCAAAAGGTATCAAAACACATGTATAAAGACAAACAAATACACAGACGCAAACTCTGACATAAACAAACACCATGTATCTCATCTCATCACCTCACATCATTTCTTACACAACCTCTAAAAGGGACCACTGTGAACATTTATGACTGTGGTTTAAGAATAAATACAACAACACTAAGAGATCTTTTGTTAAACAGATCCAAAATTAATTTGACCGTCTACAGTATATTACCTAGTGAAATGTCAACAGTGGATATCAAATATATAATTTCAACTGACATGATCAATAACACTTTCTCATGAACCTTTAAAAGATGATATTCTCTATTATTACAAAAACATCTAATTTACATATCTATGCCCCAGATATGACTAAACACTAAAAAATGTTATTTACTGCCACCTAGTGGATATGATAAATAATAGTCTGCAAGCATCAATGCTCTCACTGACAGCAGATTCTTATTTAAATAAACAAATATGATGAAGAAAGTGTTATGGATAAATATGTGGCCCAATTTTCTTTAAATACATTTAATTTAATATTAACTAACAACAACACAACACAGGGGGAAACAGACTCAGCAGAAAGCATGACAGGCTGTTTTAGTATTTTGCATTTAAATATTTAAAATGTGTGTGTGTTGAAATTTCTGGGAAACCAGATTTATTTGAAACTTACCCAACATCATCCATTATGCAGCCAGACCATTTATCATCACACTTGCACTCCCCTGTGTAGAAAAAGATGGATTACAGTGACAAACTGTGTCTGCTCATTACTGTTTAGCACCAATGACAAAACAGGCCTAAAAATTAAAAATAAATATTAGCAAAGAGTAAGAACGCAGGGAAAAAAAACATACCGTTTAAAATACGTTTCTTGTCAGAAAAGATGCCAATGTTTTGACCCAGTGACTGAGCGAGAGTTATGGCCATTTCCTCTGTCTTTCCGTACTAAGAAGGATAGAGCCAAATTAGAGACAAAAAAACAAACAAACTGTATTTAACGTAGCTCTAAAGTTCCATTAATAAACACACCTCATTGACTCCACCTCCTTTAGTGAGCGAGCAGACACCACCCATATAAGAGGCTCCTCCCCAGTTGCTATGAAAGCGATTTCCCCTACAGAAAAAGAGAAATTAAGAAATGCCCTCATATAAAAAATTACAACTTTGCGTGTTTGTGTTTTTAAAAACTTACGAAAAGAGATGAACAGAATCACTCTTTTCTTTAATAAAGTCTCTTCGGTACTTCATAAATTCTCGTAATGTCACCATGGGGTCATCGTTGATGTTGAACCTGTTGTCTGCTGCCCATGTTTCCATAGCCACCAAGACAATTCTAGTGTTGAGTTGCTCTTTGAAGTACTGTGGAAGTAAACAAAAGACATTTGGACATTCTTAAAAATGCTTTGAATAAAACTTACTATTACTGCCAAAATAATAATTTGCACACAGCAAAAATGGCCCTGAAAATGTTAGTCTAAAACTCTTTTGCCAGGTCTCACAGACAAGGCTTAGCAAAACAAAGTGTTTACCATTCACTACCATTCTACCGCTTGGAAGAAAAAGGATAAATGGTATTATAACTCTAACTGTATTCATCTGAAAGAAAAAAGTCATATACACCTAGGATGCCTTGAGGGTGAGTAAAACATGGTGTTATTTTATTTTGCAACTGAAATATCCCTTTAAGCCAGCCCAGGACTTTGCCTAAGTTTAATTAGGAGATTTAAGTCACTTTTATAAAACTGCCTTGGAAAAAGCATTAGTGGTATGCATCTTGAGACAACAAAATGGCATATAATTTCAGTTAAGACAGTCTGGGACTAGCCTTAAGCCTTGTCTGTGAAACCGGGCATATTTGTTTGAGGACAAAAATGACGAGCCTTCTGCAGTTATACAATACTACTTTTATTTAATAGTCACATCAATTTGAAAAACATTTTTAAAATTAATAAACGAAGACTGACATGAATAAAATGTATATATGACCATTCTTTCAACTTACCAGATCAGCCATATTCACAACAGACTTGGCATAATTATTTGTTTGTCCAACAGAAAGGCGATGCTTCTTGTACTGAGTAAAAATGAACATAACATGCATGATGAATAATTTTCTTACATGAATGCATAAATAAGTTTTAAAAAAAAAACTATAACAAATCACTGGGCGTAATGTTCTTAACTTACCATCAAATGATCATTTATAACCATTAGCTCAATATATTTTGGCTCATCTGCAACACTTTGCGGATGTTGCGATACCTGTGTGAGAAATGTAAAACTGCATTTATTTTCATTTTACATCACTTATTTTATCAGTGAATTTAGTGGTATCAGGATTGTTAACAAAATCATTTGACATCAATATTGGAATCCATTCTGTATAAGAACTGGTTCTTGATTCCCAACCCAAAGTGACAGCCATGTTTCAAATCATCATCATGCCACCTGCAAAACATGCTTACAGCTGAGAAAGAGCTGACCTAAACATAAGTGCCATAAAGAGTCCACAGCACTTCTCTAGTTATATAAATATTTAATGAGAAGATGACACATAACAAAAACAACTTCAGATGTAGAGAAAGAGGAAGAGCATAAGATAGCAGCACATACAAGAACACAGCAGGTAGTTCAAGTCTACAACACACACATAACCATAAGGATGAGTTATGTGCTTTGAGACGCGATATACGCACCTGTCTCTTTTTCCTCCTGTGGGCTGCAGTGAATGGTGACGGGTTCTGGAACGGTGATTCTGCCAGAGGACCTTGAAGAAACATTAACTGTCAGTATAGACAGGTATCCCACACAAATCTAATTTCTAATCTAAATACATTATGTATAGCATGAACTTGTAAGGCTGTTCATACCTGCAGAAATGATGTCCTCTGGGGGTTCAAAACCAGGAGACTGATAAATCATGTGCACATGAACCTCCGCCTGCAGGAAGAGAAGCAATGATATGATTCATATGTGTTATATCCACCTACATAACGCTTAGTGTGTTTGGTGAGAAAGACTGTTTGGATTTCTTAAGAAAGTGAGGGAGAGGGTGGAGGGGAATTCAAAGGAAAGCAACCACAAGGTTTCTCTTGCTGTTTTTGAAATATAGGCCTATAGAATGGACATTAGTAGCCTAAGCACATTTGTGCTTGGACTAATCAGAAAATTGTTATTGTAGAATACACATTACTTCGTTTAATATAAAAAAGACGATATACTTTAAATACTAGTGCGTAGTAAGCTAGTTTTCAGTTTTTGAACAAATTTTACTCCCCATTAGTAAGGAGCGATGGACATATGACCGCACCAGTGACGTGACGTCATTGTCGCGTCGCACCCACTTCAGTGCGTTTCTGCGCGCATCTGAAGAGTACGCTCAAGCAAAACACAACAGATCCGAACAAAATATCGTGGGAATATAAGAAAATGACCATCACATCGCCACAAGATTCGTGTAAAGCTCACTGTTAACCAGGTATTTGTGTGATATAATGTGTCTGGTACAGTCACTCACATAATAATAACGCTAGCGCAACAGGTCGTTAGCCGTTAGCAGAGATTAGCATGTTAGCGCTAGTAACGTTAAACGATCTCGCAGATCATGAGTAAAATGTATTTTAACGAAAGTTTAAAAACGCAATAAATGACTACAAACTCTTTAACTGTGGTAAAATTTTGTTTAGCTTTAATATCAGTAAATATCGGTTCTGGTGGGTGGAGACGGTAATCTCTTGACGGAGATGTGACTGTCTGTCATCTATTGTATTACTGGCAACAATACACACACAGGCATACATTTGATTACTGTTTATGTACACTCTCACAACGACATTCATTTATTCTTCATATTCACGCATACACAAGAAATTAATATACATTTTATAGTCACACATTAATAACTCAATATTATGAAATGCATTTCAACTTTCTTGTGTTATTCTGCGTACAGGATTTTATTTATTCAGACCTGGACGTGACTCCAGCCATGTCTTGTCGAGACATTCACGCCACCAACGCATTTGCCTTCATCATTGCTCTGTTGTCAGTGGGCTGTTTGACTGTCGCTACACTCATCCCCCAATGGAGAACAACACGTCTGCTCACTTTCAACCGCAACGCCAAAAATGTAACCGTGTACGACGGCCTGTGGACCAAGTGTGTGCAGCGAGAGGGTTCTTCTGGTTGTTATTACTTTGATGCAGACTGGTACGTTAAAGTAGACCAGCTGGACCTCAGACTGCTGCAATTTTGTTTACCTACAGGTAGGTGTTCATTAAGGCCTCAGTGATGTGTAAGTGGGTGCAGGATGACCTCATCGGTCCCTCCTCACCTGTGTTTTACATGCAGCTCAGAAATGCTGCTATTGGTTTCTTTTTTCCACAGGTCTGTTCTTTGCAGGCTTGGCTCTTTTCCTTTGTCTTACTGGCATGTGTAAGACCGCTTGCTGCTCTAAGATTCCAGAGGACATCAAGAACAGCCGCTGCTTGGTCAACAGTTCAGGCTGTCATCTGGTGGCTGCGATGTTTCTTTTTCTAGGCGGGTCCATTGCCATGCCCCCCTCAGTGTGGTTCTTGTTCCACACGAAAGAACTCAATAAGCGCTATGATAATCTGTTTGCGGTGGAGTTTGGGGTCTACGTAGCCATTGCCGGTGCTGGTGGACTTATGTTAGCTGCTCTTCTGATGTTTATGTGGTATTGCATGTGTAAAAAACTGCCATCACCCTTCTGGCTGCCTATTTCAGAGGTGCCTGTAATGACCAACAGCATCTCAGCACAGCCTCTTATGACCAACGGTTTGCCTTCTCCTGTGACTTATGTACCACAGAGCTTTCCTCCGTCTGCCCTGGATGCCCCCTCTTTTGTCCCAGCACAGGGTTATCCTCATCCTGCAGCCGCACAGCCTCTGCCACCACATGTTTATATGCCACAGATGTTAGTGCCTGATGGCTATGGATCGGAAGTTGGTGGCTCACAAGCATATAGCTACGCCCCCTCTCAGAGCTACGCCCCATCTCAAAGCTACGCCCCATCTCAAAGCTATGCCCCTTCTCAGGGATATGCCCCCTCTCAGAGCTATGCCCCTTCACAGAGATACGCAGGGCACCGCTATTCTACACGCTCGCAAATGTCAGGGATTGAGATTGACATTCCTGTCCTTACAGAGTGAGTGTAAGTGTCCACTAAGGTTTCATTCGAAGAGGTCAAACTTATTGTGTGTAATTAATTACTACAAACTTTGGTTATGAAGTAAACAAAATTGTGAAATTTAAGGAAACACCTTTGTTCAGTTGATTTAGCATATGCCTTTGTCACACAACTGAAAATGTTAAAAGAGCAATAGCAAAAGTGGGTTTAGAAAGTCATGTTCCTTACACTGAATGCCTTTTTTTGCTCTTAAACTTAGGATAACACTGATCGTACTAAATCTAACTTACTTGCACAATATTCTAACTTACTACTATGTCTACGGATCTACATCTGACTACTTAGAAATATGAGAAAAACACACTACCTACCATGAAGTTTTTATTTGCCATATTTCCAATAGTTGCATATTTTGCAGTTTATTAAGGCGCAATACATAGATTGCTTTATTATTGTCATATCTAAATATCATGTTATTCTGCCCATATTGTTACAGTATAGTATGAAATAAGAATTAATATTTTCTATCTTCTAATGTCATTTTATTATGAAAGTGGATGCACATGTAATTCAAATGAAAGTTACAATTACACTTATTTTGACTTTTTATATTCCTAATTTAGGATTTTATCTAATCTGTATTTGTATTAGTTTTTGTCAGGTCTTTATATTAAAGAGTTTTGCAAGATATATAAGACCTTACTTTTACCTTGTGACTAATTTTTCTTGTGAAGTTTAACCACTGAGAGTAATCAAAAAAAGAACTGAGACATTCACACTTGGAAATGTAGCTTTTGTAATGAACTTCTCTGTGTTTCCTAGAAAAAATTGTTTAGGTTGTTGCCTTATAAATGTTTCATAGAGAGGTCATTGTAACTGAGTCAGACAGAAAACTGAATTTGTTAGACTGAAATGAAGGATCACATCAGAGGAAAAACACTAATGTCTTAACTGATGTTCTACATAGCTAATGTCGTAAATGAAATATTGTACATGGATCAAATTCTGTTTCTTTTGCCTTTTTCTACAAAGTTGTTATGAAATGTCCTACTGTACATGGATCAAATTCTGTTCATTTCTGCCTTAATTCAAATTCATGTTTTTTATATAAATGTATTAGAGTGATGTCTGCTAATGTCTTAAACACTTGTTTATATAAAAGTGCTTTTTATTGAATGAAATGTTCTGCTGTGATTTGCTTCGACACATGCCACTTTCACTTACTGCCTGAATTAGTACAACACAGGTCCTCTGCTCCAAAACCTAAGTGGACTGCTATAATTAAAATCGATCATAACTCAATCATAACTCTAAAAAAAACTGTCAGATACAACATAAACATGCACACGTCCTGTCTCCCAACACATCCCTGCATGCTTGCACTACATAAGAAAGACAAGGGAGACAGACCAATTTTCTATCAAGCCTATTCCACCCAGCTATACCCCCACACCACTTTTTAGCCTCTCTCATATACACGTATGAGGGGCGGCATTTCTTGAAGGATTAGTCGTATAACGCAGATGGTCCCTCAGATGTATTGGCTTCAAATAAGATGGGGTTTTCTGTATGAAGGCAGAGGAGGGTATGTGTGTGTGCGGGTTCTCTTGGGGCCTTGATCATGAATAGAAAGCAGGTTGGGGGGTGGCACACTTTTTTTGTGGAAAGTGTGTTAAGGATGTTGGGGGGTGGGGTCTCTGTCGTACGGTTCCAGTGATGATCGCCCACCCCCAACACCATCAGCCAGACTGTCTGCTGAGCTCAGGATAAAGACAAAATGAGATACATAGAGAGAAATAGATGTCTCTCTTCTCACACAAACAGCTATAATTTAATAAAAAAATAAGAGGTCATTTTTTTTCTTTAGAATAATGTGGACCTATGAATCTTGCATAATAAGACCAGAAACATGCATTATGGCAATGGGGTCAATATTTGATTACCACATTTAGGGAAAAAGGCAGAGACCCTGAAAAAGCCAAGAACTTTGAGCAGTGTCCAGCAGTGAGAGACGCTACTGAGGCCAAAGAGGGACAAATTTTCATGTCTCCTGCTGCAATGCAGGGCGGATGACAGATGCGTGTGCCATATGGTGAACAGGACGATACTGTCCCTCTTGTTTGAGACCGTGTCTCAATGAATCAGATCAGAGGACATCCCTTTTGCTGAAGTCACCTACACGCACAAGGTCACGGGGTTGATATGAAACAATTATGACAAACCATAACCGTATAGAATGGAAGACACAAACACTAGAAATAAAAAAAGAGGGCTTCCCTATACATACTCAATTTCATATGTAGAATGTACAGGCAGAAAAAATAACTTGACCATTAACCCAGAGAGTGGGGAAGAGTTACTCAAACACAGGCAGTACGACAACAAAAAGCACATGAGTGATGTCAGCACTGGGAAAGGAGAATTACATGGACCGTAATCAGTGCTGGACGTCACACGATACAATAACTCTTACTGTAAGGATAAAGAAAGCACTGATTGTAAGCCCGGTGTTAGTATCTTAGTCAACCATTTCTACTGGCAATCAGTCAATGTGTTACAAAGTGGATTTGTTGGACAGGATAAACTGATAAGTAAAAGCAGTAAATGGATAATGAACTCAAAAACTTAAAAATATTTAATACCACTAAACAAGTTTCATTCTCTCATTAAGATCTGTCTCATCATCTTATCATGAAACCACAGAGCCACCCAAATCACAAATTAGCATTGCTCTACATGGCGCAAGTCACTTCAGTACTTCATTAGCACATTCCTCTGTGAGTTGCTTAATGAATCAACCTATGGCTGCTAAGAAATCATTTTTCCCTCTCTCAGACCTCAGTGAGTGCCTTTCATATATCCTGCCATTAGCTGCTAATAGCTGAGCTTGTGCAGAGTCAGGTGTCTCTGTTGACTGTGTGATGGACTTATTGGTCAACATATGACCCGCCTAACCAGGAAGAAAAACCCATTAAACTCCACTGGGTCATTTTCCTGCCTCTAATGATCTTTCTCAAGAAGTTTATAATCAAATGATGCACCAATATAGAAATATTGCTGACACAATAATTACCATTATTATTTTAACACAATAATCATGTTATGGCTAATAACCAATAAAATGGCAAACATTATAAATCTATAATGTTCTGTATGATGTTTATCAACAAATGGCATTTACAACAAAGTACAGTATTTAGTATTTAATAAGCTGACAGAAGGCACCATCGATTATAATGTACAGTATAAACAATGGATAACCATATTAAGCTTTGAGGATACCGGGAATAGAGTATACTGTTCGAATTGAAAACGACCCCTGATCTGCCCTCAATATTAGTACATTCAGACGCATTTAAACTAAATTACAAATATAAAGTTGTGTTTTAGGGTTAAAATTTACTACTTACACTCTTATTATCCTCTCCTCCTGGTTCAATCATGTATGTATGATTCCCATCAAAGAACATTCCACTAGAAAGAGAGAAAAAGAGAGAGATGATGAATTTCTACTTGTAGTTAAAATAATATTAGGTAAGGGATTATTATGTGCATCCAACTAGTCATATAACAAATAATAATGACAAAAACAAGAAATAGTGAAATAAAAGACAAGCCTACTAGGCTGTACCATATGTCTCCAGAAATGTAAACCTATGTCAGGTCTTCTGTGTTTTTTACTAAAGCAGAAACTGCTGCATAGATCTTTTACTGCTGTCTGTCCAACTCTACAGCATTCTCACACTACATAACATAATAATACTTATATAATGAAGCATTGTGTCTGGAAGTGGAGAGTGTGTGTGTGTGTGTGTGTGTGTCCAGAGAGGAGATGAGTTTCTGGTCTGATGGAGTTGATCTGTTCGATCAATCGATCAATGAGTCTCAGACCTGCAGACGGCACAGAGACGCTCAAGGTGACTTTTGAAAGGATGATGTCAATTACAAGGATGAAACACATCCTGTTTTATTAATAGCAGTCACCCAAAAGAGAAAGATATACAGTGAATTCTCCTAGGATAATAGGATTATCCTATCCTGTGGGAAAAGACAATTCATCAGTTTACACAGTGTTACATAGTGTGAGGAAATGGAAAGATGTTTGTATAGGCCTTGATTACTTTAACTACTTCTATATATAGACCTTAACCTATCCAATCTTATATTTTGAATAAGACAAATATACAGATGAAACTAAAAGAGTAATCCTCACTGCAGCGGCGCCGTTTACAGTGTAGACAGCATCATTGTTTATAATGGGATCAATTTTTTGTTTTAACATGTCATAATACGCCGCTCATATCCGGCACATAAAAAATAAGCCAATTTAACTACATATCTAATAGCTTTAGGTCAATGATCTTCAAGAGGGAACATAGCCTTCATTCAATTACTTGTTTTTTAAGTGTCTGTTGTGGATTGTCATCACAAGCTCTTGACTGTTTTCAATGTGTAGCACTGTTAGTCTCATCCTTAATATGACTAAAACAAATCACCATAAACTGCTCTCTCAGCACAGCAGTGCTCTCTCTCTCTCTCTCTCTCTCTCTCTCTCTCTCTCACAGTTCCCTACTTTACATCTTTGCTTCACAATTATAGGAAAATCCTCTTTAAAAACACATTTAAACATAAACATCTCCAAACAACTCCATTTATTGCCTGCCTTTTTTAGGTTGTAATAAC
The DNA here is from genome assembly GCA_026939265.1 of Oreonectes daqikongensis. NCBI lineage: Eukaryota > Metazoa > Chordata > Actinopteri > Cypriniformes > Nemacheilidae > Oreonectes > Oreonectes daqikongensis. Next base: position 2,224,765 of record JAOTQM010000311.1, read on the forward strand.
GTCAAAAGGGCAGCTGTTAATTCAACCCAATATCTGTGTAAATATTACAGCATTCATAAAAATATATAATATTTGATAGTTAAATAATAATTGCAAGTTAAAGAGGATGAATGAATGAAGATGAAGATCTCGGTGTTCTGTTTCTGAGCTACATCTGACCTGAGTCTGACTATCCATATATTCACATACGGAGAGAAAGAGAGAGATGGTTTTGACCTGACTCCTCCTTACACTAAAAATAAAGAGGAAAGAAACTGAGCTACCCCAGAGGGCCATCCAAAGAGGCTGTGTATAAGGCTCTATAGAGACTAACTCAATTCTCCTTAGGCAGACGCACAGTCTGATGCAAAGTCATTTGTTTTCTACGCTGAAAGTGAAAATGCCAAACAGAACATAATACAACAACGTGTAGCGAAATTTTTGACCAATAGTATTTTGGTAGGTGAAGCAGGGCTACCAATCAAAATGTCGCTTGTCAGTGTTACGGCTGGTTAGAACTATGGAGGAAATAGCTTTTATTGCTGGCAGGGAATGGTTAGGAGAACGACAAACACACATGCTCTTTGAGCATCAGTATGTGATATGAGAGGAGGATAATAGCATGCTTTAATTATACAGCTCTAATTGTTGAATGGGATAATAGCTGCTTTGGTCTGCCACTGTGGCATGCTAACATGTGTTTATTTATGAATGCGTCTTAGAAAGATACAGACGGTGTGTGTGTGTGTGAGACATCACATTACTATGGGCATATTAAAGTAAACAGTGTGCAATCTAAAGCCTGTTACACAGCTACTGTAAGTATGCGCTTGGGCAAACAGGGACTTACTGTAATCCATGGCAAGTTGAAAGTGCCACATATGACTTCGGTGCATCACGTACTTTGCCATGGTAATAACAATGTTCTCCTTCCTGCAAGAAGAAACAAACAACAAGAATAAATAAACAATAATAAACAACAGCACACACACTGCTAACATACACCTTTGTTTACAGTATAATGGGTACATCAGTATACAGTAGCTATACAGTTGTCACCCTATTTGTGAGCACTTTATCTCGTTCTGTTGTCTTTCCCGTAAAAATAACTATATTGTATTACACATATTAACATTATCATGATATAAAATGACTCATGATGTTATATAAGCTTTTTGTCATACGGTCCGTTCCAGCATTAAATATTTAAATTGGGCATGTGGGCCCACATTCATATCGGTCACTGAAGCCTCATGTTTGTGCTCAAGTAAACAAAAAACTTGTAAAAGCTTTCTTGAGAGAGACAGTGTGTGTGTGTGTGTGTGTGTGTGTGTGTGTGTGTGTGTGTGTGTGTGTGTGTGTGTGTGTGTGTGTGTGTTATTTGCAAATGTTTTCTATAGTGTAAGTGCTCGGCTGCCATTAGGCCTGCAGCTTTCTCTTCCTGCTTTCTCTCAGAGGACTAAAGCAGCAGCATTTACCAGCAGATCAATTTCATTTCATCTCTCTCTTCACTAAAAAAAGCAGCATTCGTTGAGTTTTATCCATTCCTTTGCTGTTCTGAGTTTGTTGTTCTCTGGCATTTCTGTCTTTTATTTCACATGTAGCACTTTCTGTTCTCAGCCGTCAGCTAATCAAAAGGTGAAGGTAGTCTGTATCACACACATTCCTGAAAGTTGCTGTGAGACAGACTAATGACCCAGCATGCATAAGAGCTCAGAGGCACATGAGACACAAACTGTGTGTGGAACATAAAAAATGTCTAATGCATTTGTATTTGTGCTATCTAATATAGTTCAACTATATTAGAGGTCTAAATATATCTCACTCTTATTTCTATCAGAACCCTTTTTAGACATACACACATGGGTTCTCCTCCCAAACAAACCTTTCTGCATTTTTAGATTTTCAAATTAACATAATTAAGTATAATTTATAAGCTACTTTCCTCATGAGGACCAACAAATGTCCACACAAGGTCTTGTATTACCATCTTAGTGGGACATTATTTACTGAAATTACAAAAATTATAGGTTTTGTAATGGCATGATTGATTTGTTAACATCACTACCCAGTACTCAAATTTACACAGAAATGCATGCTTTGAAGAAGTGTGTTGTAGAGCAATAACCCAGCAAAGTACTGTTACTCATTTCACATGCAAAGAGGGCATTTATTAGTCTTTAAGGAACTGGCACAGCTTAATACTGAAGGTCACAAACAGAATATAACCCTTGACATATCCACTGTACATAATTTATATAAACACACACCTTGTGACAATGATGACATCAAAATACAGTGCACAAATAGGACACTGTATCCCTGCCCCTATACGTTTTTGCCTCTAACAATTTGCCGCTGGGCTAAAACAAGCAAAGACCTGCTTTTGGCGCAACGTGTCCCATTGCAACACGTATCTGTCCTCTGATATGATTCTAAATGACTAAATCCCAGTGTGGCAAAGAGTAACAGATCAGATTGTCTACATTCACTGTATCCCCTGTCTCTTCTTTCACACGGTCACAGAGAAGAGCTCATTTAATTGGGGTTAAATACAACAGTAACACATTTATAATGAACGCGTCGCTAAGCAGATCATAAAAGGGCAGATCATAAAAGGGCAGATAAGCAGAAATGTAAGCCTCCTTTTCTGACAAAGCACTTGTTTGATATTTTTGTTATTACATGATCTAATAATCTGTCTAAATCATCTCTTCTGATGTGGCACTAGGGCTGGCCGGTATGACGAAATATGTTTAAACTTTTAAACTTTAGGCGAGCGTTCAAACGCGCGATGAAACTCGTTGCGTGCGCGCTTTGACGTGCAGCTTACTCACGATTTGGGAAAAACGCGTGGAGTCACCAGAGACTTGCAATGCAAAGACAAGCATGCAAATAAACAAACTAAATACAGAGAGTCACAACACACTAAAATTATGCATCTAATAAAGAGTGAAGAGCAAAGAAGACCTACAGCACAGACACCAGTCATGTACTCGTTGTTTGTGCATATATTCATACTTGATTGTTATACATATTGTCTATCTTCCTACTGTATACATATTATATAGACAGAAGTTAAATATAAATACATAATATTTGATTATAAAAACATAATCTGTTATCTTTAGTGCATTTTCAAAACTTGCCTACATTTTAACTATGGTGAGCAATTAAATTAATTGTAATAAATAAATAAACATACTAAATCAATATGAAAAAAATTAGGTATAAGATATAATTAAAATGGGAGATTGTTACCATGAAATATATCATTGTCATAAAATAAATTACTAAAATAAAAACATTTTGGTCATTCCGCCCACCCCTACGTGGCACAACTTTCATAAATGGGTGAACGTCTAGTCACCCAGAGGTTTCATTTGCGCCACTCAAAGCACCTAGCACTCAGGCAATTGATTCTTTATGCATTTAGTGTTTTCATGTACAAACCTATTTTTTTACAACAAAATATTTTATGCAGAATCATTAGACAAAGAGAAAAAAATAACAAGCAGAGACTGATTTGATTTTGAAAGAGCAACCCAATGTACTTACTTTAATGACAAATGATCTGCCCTCCTCTGATATTTGCCTCTCAATGTAATTTGATGACAGAAGATCACTGCAAAAAAAAAAAAAATACACAGTTGGTAAAGAGTGAAATGTTCTCTATAGTAGATGTAGGTTATGGTAAACATACATTAAAAAAGAGTGGTGAAAAAGGTTTTTCAAACTTCAGTATAATTACATCATAGATAGCACAACTATGACTAACATTATTTAGAACATTTCAGCAATATCAAGTGCTGCCTTGCAAACTCCAAAATAATCCTTCATAGATCTTAGCGTCCCACATAAAATGAGCAGGTCCAATCAAGATCTCTGTTCTGCTGGTTATTGTATATATAAAAAAAATATTATTTTAGCCTATTTGGACAGTTTGCGCCAATTTGGTCTGGTGACTAAATGTATAATTTTATGTAGGTAACAGAGAGATAAGCAGAAACAATGCAAGGGGAATATACCATGTACTGTTTAAAGAATTTAGTATCTTAAATCAAGAACTGTAAGATCAGTTATTTTAAGCGCCAAGTGTGATCACAGCATGACATCAAAGCCAGCATTAAAGGGATAGTTCACCCCAAAATTCTGTAATCATTTACTCCCCCTCAGATTGTTCCAAACCTGTTGAAATGTCTGTTAAACACAAAGGAACATATTTGGATGAATGTCAGTAACCTAACAGATCTCATCAACCATTGACTTCCATAGTATTTATTTTCCCTACTAAGGCAGTAAATAGTGGATGAGATCTGTTTGGTTACTGAAATTCTTTCAAATATCTTCCTTTGTGTTCATCAGAACAAAGAAATGTATAAAGGCTTGGAACAACCTGAGGGTGAGGGTATTTTGGGGTGAACTATCCCTTTAACCAGCCATCAGTGACCGACATACAGTTTTAACAGCACACATTCAGATTATCAGTGTGTTGACAACAACAGAATTATTGTACACAACCTAAGCACAACAGACAACTACATTACTTTTATACATACAAATAACACAAACAGCAAGCAACGTTATATCATCACAAACAATGATGGAAAGCTTTTTGGTCACAGACTCTACATTGTAAAAAGAGGCAATGTGCCTTTGTTACTTATGAGACATTTCTGAAAAAAAATCATCTTTTGTGTTTCACAGGAGAAAAAAAGCCTTACAGATTTTGAACAAAATGTGGGTAAAAAATGATGGAATTTTTGGTAAACCTTATCCTTTTTAAGTTAATTTTTTTAGAAACATTTTTACAGTGTAGCTTGTGCTGTGTTGTCTAACCAAGTCAGACCATTTATAAATACAATTGCACATAATAAAATAAATGTCGCTGTGAATCTGATGGCAGGAGAGAGGGAGAAATAGAAAGAAACAGAGAATGTGATTATTAGGGACATTAGGTACAGAAATGGGTGAGACAGAAAACAACACATGGATCCAAGGACTAATGGAGGACAGGAGAAAACCAAAGCATAAGGAGAGAGAAAGCCTGAGAGAGACCTAATACAGAAGAGAAAGAGAGAGAGACAAACAACACACAGGCCAATAACAGCAGCAAACACTGCATCCCTCGTTAAACGCGTGTCATAAAATGCGTGTGATTGATGATAAGAGCTGCTGTTTCACACACATCATATACACATGCATCATAGCAGCCTCCAGCTCCATATCCAGCACCAATCCCTCCACAATCTTATCTGCTATTAAGTCAGCTGTAAAGCAGCCCAGACTTGAGTTATATAAAAGCATGAGTACATTAAGGCATGTCTGTTTACTACATTTTTGGCGGCCATTTTGGCAACGCCCCGTGCAGCTATTCCAATGATGTAAGCACAGCTTGAACAGGGCAATATCTGAAATCTCCAAAATTGCATTTATATGCCTGGGTTGTATATTTATAAAATGTTTTACTTCTTTACAGACTTGAATACAGACATGTCTGCCTCTTTTTCCTAATTATCTTATTGTCTCTCTCTCTCTCTCTCTCTGCTCCCTTAATAAAACAGATTTCGGTCTGTGTCATCTGTGTCGCTGTCTGAGGCTGTAACACATAATCCTATAAATCCTATTTATTAAATACATGACTTAAGAGATCAGGACAAAAGCCACCTTCAGCTCAAGCCACCAAGGACTGGGGATTAAGTACGTACAAGTTTTTGTCTAGAAACAAAACTGGACTCAAACAGGTAATAATTCATTCATTATAAAATTCATTATAAAACGTATTTTTACGTTTTGTTTAAATCTGAAATGTCACATCATGTCACAAAAGGATGATATAATGGCATGAAAATGCAGAGAGATGTATTCCCAACAGTACAGTCAAACCAAAATGTATTCAACATTTTTCACATTATCACAGTTTATTTGCTATAGTTTAGAACATGGTAATAAAATATGAAGAACTCAGAGTACAAATTCATCTTGATAATGTCAGATAACTTTGAATCAATTTTGGTTGATTGTAATCCATTACATACCTTTCTATCAGTTTAGTTTGTTAGTATGACAATATCAGTATAATACCAATTTAGGGCAACCAATTACCAAGCAAGCAATGCTTAATTTTGTTCAGTCTGTGGTGTAAAAATGTTGCATTTTTAATAATTATTGGTCCCAATTTTTCATACATTTTTGGGTATATGTCACAGTTTACTTTATTTTGCTACCCTCATTTACATAAATAAACTATAGTTTCCTGCGCTAGTAAAATTGAATAATTTTTGGTTTGACTGTATATCTGATTTTTAAGTCATTTTAGATTACATGCTGTATGCAACTATAAGGGTCTACAATAAATATATGCTGAAATATATCCAGATATTTGCCTAGTTATAAATCCTTAAGATCCCTACCAAGAACTTTGGGCACTAAAGGGGCGTTCACATTATAACGATAACTATAACTGGAACTATAACTATATTTGCGTCCACACCAGCGGACGATAACAATAACGTTATGTTTATTCTAAGCTCGCGTGCTGCGTTTCAAGTGCGTCTAAACAGTGAATCTTGTATAGTCTAATCAAGCGTCTGTAAAATGAAAACATTACATAAATTTCACTACAACTTTGCAGGACGCAAGACAATTTTGAGCTGACAACATTAGCGCTTGGTTAGCCTACCTGAGGTGATTTTATGTTACATTTTTACTGGTTACTGTCTCATACTCACCATTTATTCCAAGAGTTGAACCAATTGTTATCCAGATATCCATTTTCTTTAAGCTATTTTTAAAAAGAGGGTTTGTTTTGTTTTTCCAGTGTCGTCTGCCATTTTAAATGCGCAAACGCTGATTGGATTTAATTGACTGTCAATGTTTTATCGTTTATCTGCTGGGAAAAAATCGCTCTGAAAGTGATCCCAACGATATCGTTCTCTGTATCTTTATCGTTATAGTTATGGTGTGAACCTCGCTATTCTCCTGAATTAAGAACGATTTTTAAAACTTTATTTTTTATAGTTATTGTTATAGTTATCGTTATATGTGAACGCCCCTTTACGCTGTGCACAATGTTAACAGACAAATATAACAGATCTTTATGTATTCACTGTATAGGTAAATGCAGAGGTAGAAAGCTACAGTACATTGTGTGTAATTCAGAGGTATAGCCTGATAGCAGATTTCTGATCTAATTGCTTTGGGATTTGAATAATTTAAAAGGAAAGCCCCACAATCCCCCATCCTATCCAAATCCATTCCTCTCTCTCTCTCTCTCTCTCTCTCTCTCTCTCTCTCTCTCACACACACACACACACACACATCCTACAAATGTTTTAAAATAGGTGCTGTCACGTGGTTTGAAAATGGTTCTCAGTTCTCATGTAAAGCTTAATGGACTGTTCCATTGTATGAGACAGACATCAGGAGCAAGACATGCTAATTAAAACAGAGAGGGGAAACCAGAGGAATAGAAATGAAAGGGATCATAAAAGGAGCACAGACTGTGTGTCAAGTAGCACTTCATTATATGTGTGTATGTGGGCTTTAAGGTGAAGAGGTTCTGCAGGAGACACAAATTAGCACAAAGATTAAGCAGTGACAGAAACTCACAATAAGCACTGTTGAAAAATAATTTGCATACAATCACGTAAATGCAAATCTTTGTGTTGGAAATGTGCTGTACACATAATATTTTCCCATCTTTTCTCCAGCCAGACAGACATTCAGCATTTTAAGAGATTATACGTCTGATTCTGGATGCCAGAGACCAGCAGAAGAACACCTCCCATGAGAAGAAAACATCATCCAATGCAGATCCCATTCTCTTATCTAATTAGCACTTTCTCGCTTTCTCTCTCAAACACAAAAACAACTTCACTTTTGACCTAGCACACAAACATTTGACATAATACACATTAAACAAAGTGCTTTCTAGACACATAATGTCTTCTTTCCAACATTTAGAATATTGTGATCTGCTTGCTTTCTGTAACATGCTGTTACATTATATTTGTGAAGTAACAATGCAATCTAATTTAAATATACATGAATAAACAATACAGTGAACCTGAAGTGTACAGTATGCATTCCCAGATCATGTGTGTTTGTGCGTAAGAAAGAGGAAAAATTGACTGGTATTGGATACAGATAATGCTGTATAAGCAATCCTCGCAAGCAAACTGTACTCAGATCTTCCTCTGAGTTCTTGTTGAGCATGCATATATTGTAGAATTGCTCTTAGACCGATTAAACACTGTTATGCATGCTTGGAGTGCCAGCCCCTAACTTTGACACATATTGAGACCTTTTGGGGTTTAGTAAAGCACATGTAAAATATAAAAATGTCATGTTTTATTTGATTATTTTTGCAGCCTTATAACAGTCAGTAAACATCTATGTCAAACTCACATACAGTTAAAAACAATTACATTACATACAGTAATAATTCATCTTAACAGCTATTTGAGATTCAAATACAGTAACGATAACCACTAATAAACTACAAGACTCATAAAAGATTAGAGTTTAAAGACATTGATTAAGACATCAACCCTATGTTATAAACATTTGCGAGTCGGTTTATTTGTGAATAAAAGTGTAGGTGTGTTGGAAAAAGCTGAGATCAGTATTGTTTAGTGCTGATCGCTTCAGCTCTTTTGTGCTTTTGCCGTCTATGAGTTTTTAAACCTGCAGCTCTGCTTGTGCTACCAAAGAGACAAAACTGCAGTCTCAGCAAAACAAAAGACCTGCAAGCAATTTTATTTAAACCACACACACATTCACATTGCTTAACACAAATAATCACTACAATTATAACATCAGCGAAATTTAAACGTGCACACGTACGCATGGAGACCCACACAAAGGGCTTTGCATGTAACAGATTTTGTATATTTTGAAGTAAGACCCCCTCCCCCAATAACACTTATTCTGAGGGGAGCAGGTGCAGCCGTTCTCATTGTGAGGTGTGTGTTTCACCAGCCCCTCCCACTGAGTGTTTGTAATATAAAAAATGCTGACTATTTACACCAATATTCCATCAAATCTCACACGCCAGTATTTCCACAGATTTTGATCAATGGATATAAGTGGGGGTTTTTTTAACAGATTTTTAGTAAATTATTTTGTTTTTTAATGGTTGTATAGAGATTGCATTCAGAAAAAATATCTCTAGACAATACAGTATTTTAGAGTATAACTGTATATTCACTGTAGACCTTGCCATGCCTGAAAAAACACAAACAAATATTTGACCTGGCACATATAAAATTAAATTAGTGCCTCAAAAAATGAAAAGTGTGAGAAACATATGGGAGAGAAAAAGTAAAGAGAGAGTCTCCTCTAAAGCAGTGTGGTTCTCTAGATTTGACTTGAGACAGTCCACTGGTTTTAGATGAGAAGGTGGGACAAACTAGTAAGTAGTAAGTAAATTTATTTATAAAGCACATTTAAATTTAGCAGTACACTGACCAAAGTGCTGTACAGATCCAACCACAAATCCAACAACTTCTAAAATTCAATAAACAGAGAAATCAAACAAAAAACTATTATTAAGCAAATTTAATAGCCAGGAAAGGCCAACTATAGGTATAACTACAGGTATAACTATAAGAATCTATTACATTACATCTAATAAGTGCCCAAAATAAACGGCCAAAGCAGAGAGTCAATTATCGCAATAGCTTGTCTGCTGCTAAAAATTTTCCTATGAGTGTGTGTGAAGTGTATAAGCAAGAGCCCGTGTGAGACACTGACTCCAGTTGTTTCTTCTGACTTCATCTCTCTCTGATCTACCTCCGTCTCCATCACACACCTACACAGACTCAGGGGTCCATGAAGGATATTGCTTGGTCAGACTTTCACTTTTCCTCTATCCACCAACTCCCCTCTCTCTCTCACACACACACACACACACACACACACACACACGTTCACATTGTCTAAATGAGTACCGTTCCACTGTTTTTAATAGTGAAATGTGTAATAGTGTAATGCACAAAAACAATACAAAGGGGTCCTCACACACACACTTTAAAACAGGTACCTCAGATGTAACTCATGTGAAACAAAACCCATGTGTGTCTTCTAAAGGTATGTTTCATGCATGTTGAACACAGATGACATAATGATGAATGTAAAAATGCAACGACGCATGAAGTCCGTCCATCAGATGTGTGTGAGCAGAGGGATTGTCACATAACCTTACTGAGATTTAAGTGTGCAAAATTACTTTGGACAGAGCAAATATCCCACAACGAATTATGGAATGTGATGTCACACTACTTATGTTATATAATAAATACAATCATTTAATTTCTACATCCCTGGAATTCCGACACCAGTGCTGAATATCGCAGACGTCTCCTGTCACAGGTCTGATATGGTGAGACGTCACACATGTGCTGACTGGGTCAAACAGAAGCTCATAGTAGCAAATGGTAGATGACACTGAGATTATTCTGGATTTTGCTGAGAACAGACCTTTCATGAACAGAGTTGATGTTGGCATATGAATGCTGAAGGCTTGGATATGATTACCATCATGTATACATGAAACATTTTACATCCACTTTATTTGATTAAAATAACGGTTTCTCTGATAAAAAAGACACTTGCATTTGAAACAAGTGATTTGTGTTCAAAGCTCCTTCAAAGGAGTGAGGATGCGATTGTTTATCTCTGCAGGGTTACAGCTGTCTGTTCCCACCCCCAGGATCAGCGATATCGGACTGATTTTAATGCTTCCTTTCTGCCACATGGTCCGTCGTCACGACGACACAGCAAGATTGAAAAGCAGAAAACCCATTTGCACCAAACCCTTTAATCAAACAGACTCATTCATTATTCAGAGCGAGAGAGAGAGAGAGAGAGAGAGAGAGAGAGAGAGAGAGAGAGAGAGAGAGAGAGAGAGAGAGAGAGCGGGGGCAGGGGGCAGTGTGTGTGTGTGTGTGTGTGTGTGTGTGTGTGTGTGTGTGTGTGTGTGTGTGTGTGTGTGTGTTACTGGAGAATTTGAATAAAAAAAGTGCACATTAATATACAAATAATAAACACAATAATAATCATTTATCCAGCAGCAATTAAATATACTAAGAAACAGTTTTACAGGAAAACTGGTTCTGTTGTAGTTGTAGTAGCATGTTGAGATTATTAATATATAAACTACATTTCACGATTCTACAGAGTTTATACATATATATGAATCTGTCTCTCTATATAATGTGAGAAAACTGAGAAAAGTAGGTCTCAGTTTGAAGCCAGAGCAAAGCCAACTTTCCCAACAAACAAGTCAGACAGGATGGATCCAACTGCCAGTTCTCCATGGGCACAGAGAAACCAACTTAACAACACAAACTTTTGTGTTTCTGGTATACGCGCAGACACACACACCGTTCTCAGAGGGACAGAGGCAAGCAAAGTCATTCAGTCAAAATCCATTAAAGCAGAACCATGTACTGAACAAGAACCACACAGACAGACAAACACAATCTTTAAATGGCTCTGTATCAAAACCAAGTGAGCTGCCTTTACAGGAATCATATATAGACTCCTGACAATGTCAATGTGCTACTGCCAAACTGTACGCATATGCAAAACCAGTACTTGGTTTTAATAACGGGTGATTTAGAAGAGAATTATCATTATAACCTTTCAAATTAATATATGTCTTAGAGGCAATATGACTGTCCTAGAGGCATAAACATTCTTTAATAACATTCAGTTTTTGCATAACATACATACTAAGTGGCTCCATGACCTTACAGGACATATACACAATTACTGAGTCTCTCCACCCTCCAACACACACACTCCATTCACAAGAAGCTGACAAAGACAAGGGAGCTGAACAATAAAAGCCAAATATTATATTCACCAAGATGTTGTTATAGGAAACACACACACACACACACACACACACACACACACACACACACACACACACTGAGAGAAGACACTGAAATATTCATGAAACATTATTATAATGACATAAATTTGCTGATGGTGCCCGGCACCGGGTTAAAGTACACAGGCAGTGGTCATAAAAGTAAAAGTTAATGGATTATAATGTTATGATAAATATATGAAGATCAAGGTTATTACTGTGAGTTTTGATCCAGACCCAAATGGATTACACATGCACTGTACATAGCATGTATAGTGAAAACGACAAGGCATTTATACATTCTCCTGAAAGCTGTCAAGAACATGTCTAGGTCATAATTCACTCACTAAAATATTTATACATTATGGCAGTGTTTGTTGTTGTAAATTCAAAAGGTGGGGTTAAAGTGTCATGAAAATAATGTTATAAATAATAGTTATCTATAATGATTTTGAGGGGAAACATGACCTTGACATGTTTTTGAGATTCATCTCCAACACCATAGAAGCCTAAAACAATCATAAAGCCCAACTAAAACCACTACAGTCCAATGAGAACAAGCACTCCAAAGCATACAAGCCTGTCTAACAGGGAATCCTTCCTGACAGAGTTAGGGCAGATGCCTTGATCGATGGAGTGGTCAGGTCTTTCCCAATTCTTCAGCATAAATCTAAAGCCATTATGATGCTGCAGTCCATCAGAAGCAACATAAAACCCTTCACAAATAGATCTGATGGGCATTAGTCATACCCCACACTCTTCAGTTACAGACACACGCTGAGCTTCACCAATGTAGCACTGAAACTACTAGTGTTCATGCTGTATTTTAACATTCAAGCAACATGACAAAACCAACAAAGTGGCTTAAAAACCCAAAAGCTGTGTGAAAGCATAAGAGCAGATACTTACTGGTTCAGTTCCACGTCTAAAACAAAGGTCTTCCCAAAAGCCTGGACTTGAAAGCTAGCCTGGGCCACATGGTTCTGAAAAAACGAAAGACGACAAGATAGGGTCATTTTCGTATGTCGTATTGCCACACATGAGCTGAGACAATATAAACTGTAAAATTAGAACATGTTTTGTGTTTGGGGAGACAGCAGTAAAATTAGATGTGCTAATTGGTTTTAATTCATCATGGGTACACTGTGCTGTACAGAACTGGTGGCTGTGTGGGTGTGTGTGTGTGTTAGCTGATGGTTAATTCACTGCCTGCTTGGGGCCCATATGGCCAGGGCTGTATAACCCCCCCACCCCCCCTCAGGGGAGAATGAAGCTTTGGCTTGCAATGCATTGTTCTCGTTGCTTCTGAATGAATATGTGTTTGTAGGGGAGATGGGGCAAAAATAGAAGCATACAAGGGAGTTGAGGGGGGTCTTACACCCCCAGGGGACCACACCTCTCCCTCAACCAGCAACGTGTAGTTATCAATAAAAAGGAGAGCAAAGGGGTGGAAGAAATTGGAAGGGGGATCCCTTCACCCATGAATGACCCCCTGATTGAAGCAGAGATACACTCACATCACATGTGCATGTTTTTATGTTACATGTTAACACAAGGCACAAAAACACTGCACAATATTCAATGCCTGTTTCAGAAACATATACACAAATCTAATAAAAAGTGTTATCTAGAAAAGGTATAAATGTGTAATGTGAGAGATGCTCTCTGCCCATTACGTCTTTGAAATCATTGATTGCTGTTTCATCATGACACTGTTTGACTCCTGTCTTTTTGATCTGCATTTTGTGTTAAATAAAGATTATCTAAAATTAGCAAGCTAATGCTTTTGGGGTTTTTTCTGGCATCAATTAACATCCATAAATAAATGCAGTCTTCGATCTGCTTTGAAATAATGTAGAGCAAACTTCAGACAAACACAGAGCTAAAAAGCTTTGCTTTATAAAGCATAGTTGTAAAAATCTGAATAATTTTAAATGGGAAAGTAGGAAAATATATATTTCATTAACTAATTCCTCTAACCCAATCTCTAATGTAGCTACATATATCACTATATTTACAAATGCATTGCATAAATCGATACTATGCATTGGCATGATGAATGTGCTTTCGTTTGAGTCATACAGACATCATCAGCGATTGTCAGACAAAGGGTTAAGCGGCACACGTGCACACACACAAGCCTGAAGCACAAAACAGTGACGTTGGGATGCATGTACAGCCATCCAAAACTGCCAAAGAGACTGTATACAGTAATGAGACCACGAGCAGTCGCCAGTCTGTGCCTTTGAGAAAGATTTAGTCACGCTAGGTACCAAAGATCATGCAACTTACATGCACAAGTATCCTGTATATGAAAATAAATATTTTTAGAAAAATCATATTTTTGAAAGACATAAATTATATTTTAATGCTCTCAGTTCACTTCAAAATGATTCACTATCTTACCAGCCAGGCAAAACAAGAACAAAAGAAATAGCACATGGTGATTATGCCCTAATGGCATTACACACTCACCCGAAAAACCAAATGTATTGCTTTCCTTTTATCATTAAGCCCAGGTTTTGAGTTCCTGTTCTAGTTTTTTGCTGAATAATGACTGGAGAGATATCTGATCTGGCCTGTGAATCACTGATATACCTCTGGCATACCATAATGCAAAAAGAAAAAATATCACATGAGCCAATCATTTGTTCTTTCAGTGTCCTTTGTGTTTCCAAAGCAGTGATGCTATGAGATGCTTCAGAAGGCCTTTGCTATACATCAGCATCTTCCACACAAATGTGCTGTTCTGGTTAATTATATCACAATCATATTACACAAATTGTCTTTAAAGCTCTTTTAAAACAGCTAGAGTCTAACCTAAAAAAAGAGTAAGATGTAAACATGATTTGAGCGCCCGTCTCCAATGGCAACAGGAGGAGAGAACATCCACAAGGATAGAACACAAGCATCACACCCGAACACGAGAAGAAAAACACACCTGTTTACTGTCAGAGCTCATTTGGACCCGTGTGTTCAGAACATCATAAGAGGTCTGAGTGTCCCCGTCCTTTTGGAACACTAACCGGACAGGTACCGTGTTTTCTCTCCCGAGGAACCTGCCGTCATCACGCCGAGCCCTCGTCTTTACCAATACGTCTCCTAGAATAAAACATAAATACGGTGTGGGTCTGGTTTTTAACAACTGCACACTTTCCTCTCGGTATATGTATGTATATATAATTGGGCCTAATGTGCTGTTCAGATACTAAACAATAAATAACGCCTCAAAGTGCATTTACTCGCTTATTTTATAAGCACATTTTGGCACATTAGCTAACAATAATGCAACATAAGTAAAATGCTGTATTACGGTTGTAATAAAATAAAATAAAATAAAACAAAACAGCAGTATTTTTGAAATAAACAAAAATAGACCCTCACCATGTTGAGGCAGGGAGATGTTGGCATGTATCACCGCTACGTAGAGGCACATAAAGGAAATCCCGAAATGCAAAGCCATCATTCCGCATCTATTCCGCGCAGAAATTTCAGTTAATCATATATATCCCGATGTATATAAGCTGTATCCCAAATTAAACGATATTTTCGTTCTCCTTCAGGAAGGCACACACATCATCTCTCGCGCTGCTTGCCTTTAGTGACGCGCGAGCAGCCTCTGCATCGAGACGCGGGATGCGCGAGCAGCGGGTGAAAGACCGAACGAAGGCGGGTGCGTTCCGGAGAAGTGAAATCTCCCCCTTTTTCTCCACCGAGCAAAAAAAATCCTCCACCTCTTCAGAAAGACATCAATATCCAGCCGACTCACTGCAGAAACGCCTCATAAATATACATGAGTGAACTGCACACGGGATGACGGGTAGTGTAGTCCACCTGCTGTCACCTTCTGCGCCAAACAGATCACGTGATTGCTGATAGACAAATCGATGGATCCGTAATGAGCACAAAGTGGAATAGTGGGCGTGGTTTACTGTTTGACATTGGTTATTTAGATGTATTTTTGTTATAATACTAATGCCATAATAACATTTGGAAATAAAACAGATTACTATAGAGTAAATCATAAAAATTCTGTGCTGTAAATATGTAACCTAAGAAGTCCTAGTCCAAGCTCTTGTCCTGTCCAGACTGGACTATTGCAATGTGCTACTGGCTGGACTCCCAGCCTGCACAGCCAAACCTTTACAGATGATCCAGAATGCATCGGCAGGAGTTGTCTTCAATGAGCCGAATAGAGCACGCGTCACTCCTCTTTTTGTCAGGTTACATTGGCTCTCTATAGCTCGTATCAAATTCAAAGCTCTGCTCCTGGCCTTCAAAACCGCCACTGGTCCCAAAAAGGGGAAAAAATCACTCTCACGTACCTTCTCTGGATCTGTTCCACATCTGTGGAATGATCTGCCTGTTGCTACAAGATCTGCAGATTCTGTAGCCATCTTTAAGAATCTGCTAAAAACCAACCATCTCTTCACCAACACCGGAGTTATTTCCTTTTCTACTTTTTCTATCATTAAAAAAAACATAGCTTCATATATTGTGGTAGGCTTGCTGAGACCAGTTTTATGGCACTTATGTATTGCTGACCTTGTGTCATTCTAATTGCTTCTATTGTTAACCTCATTTGTAAGTCGGTTTGGATAAAAGCATTTGGTAAATGACTAAATGGTGATGTAAATTATATGTTTTGATTTGATTATTTCATCTGCACTGGTGTTTATTTCATCTACACTGTTGTTTATTTCATCTGCACCATTTGATTTGATTTGATTATTTCATCTGCACTGCTGTTTATTTCATCTACACTGTTGTTTATTTCATCTGCACCATTTGATTTGATTATTTCATCTGCACTGCTGTTTATTTCATCTACACTGTTGTTAATTTCATCTGCACCATTTGATTTGTTTATTTCATCTGCACGGTTGTTTATTTCATCTACGCTGCTGTTTATTTAATCTGCACTGCTGTTTATCTCATCTGCACTGTTGATGATTTCTTTGGTTTGCACAATTATTTCGGTTACATATCCCTTGCTTGTAAAGTTGTTTTGTGTATATATATAGATTTTCTATTTATCTGTAATTTGATTTGATATATTTTTTTGATATATGTTATTCTATGTTATCTGTATGCACCTGGGGTCTGAGAGTAACGCAATTTCAATCCTCCATTTGTATGTACTGTACATGTGGCAGAATTGACAATAAAGCTGACTTTGACGTTTACATGAAATAGCTCTTTTAACATGAAGGAGATGGAAGGCAATCAAAACAAAAAATTTATACTAGATTTTTTTAACCATGTTTGTTCTATTTCTTTAAAAATTACATAAATATTAGACTATTCCTAATCTTACTGCTTTTAACTGAATACTTGAAACATTTCAAAGCCTTACATGGTAATATGTGACAATTTCTCTCTGATCTCTGTTATTGATTTTTTGCAGAGGTCTACCGGAAGTTGAGTTTGGGCCACAAAACATTTGTTTATGTCATTGCCATCAAAACCACCTATATAAACAGAACATTCTTGGGATTAGCCAAGTATAACATAAGTGCATAGAATGTGCTAGACATTGGTGCTTTTTTACCATCGTACCCAAAAACAAAATTCAAATAAAAAAACTGTAAAAAATATTTGCAATTTATTACAGAAGCCAGAAAGTCATAAAGCTTCATGCCGTTATGTGATTTAGTTACACACACAATATAAATGTACAAATTCAATTAGCAAACAATGTGTTTTTTAATCAGTAGGTTAAACATACTTTTTCCAGTTTATAATCAATGTTTCTTTTAAAGCATGGTTAACATCGAACACCAAAACATCTTATGGTTAAGAGTCTAATATTTCATCCTACTGATTAAAGAAAACAAATCTATGAATATATATTAACTGGTATATTCATAACTTTCAGAACACACTCACGTATGTTCCTCACGCTACATGCTCTTCGCATACTTTGATTTGTATTCCTCTAATCTGTTTTTTAATCTGAAAAACCTTTAAAGTCTTCACCCATGCTGTCGCTGGACTGGAATAGCTGCCACAGGTTTAGGGCACACACAGATGTATTCTCACACTGCTGTACAACTCTAACGGGTGAAAAAGAGTTTAAAGATTCTCTCTCTTTATTGGATTGGATGTGTAGGTCTGGTCCTTCTTTTCTTCTCGGTCTTACATTTCGAACCTTACGCTGCAGTGAACTACAGGGACTGTCCAGGTCTGGTTCAGGTTCTGTACTGGCTAGAGGCCAAAAAGCTGAATTTTCAGCACGGTTTTCCAGCACGCTGTTTGTGTACATGTCACTGCAGTTAGTCCTAAAGCATTCCCTTCCCGGTATGGATTCTACATTTCCTTCACTGAATTGTTGACCTGGGTTCATGTCGTGGTCTGGTCTATATTCAAGTGCATAGGAGGTGCAGTTCTTCTCTCCGCTAAGTAAAGATCTGCGTTCATATGTCCTTACAAGAGATTGTGAGTGGAGTTCCCAGGATCCACGCTTGGATTGGGACTTCTCTGGAGCATCAGATGGGTCCAATAAACTGTCCTTGTTGCTCCAGGGAAAATCATACTGGCCCCTGCTGCGTTTACGAACAAGTAGAGACTTTTCTCTGGTTTGGTCTGACAGAGGCTGCTTAGCTGTAGAGCCTAAACGTAAAAATCCTTCGCTTTTAGGCTTCCCATCATCAGCCAGAACTCCAACGTCTTCCTTCACCACACGTATTGTCGCTGCATGCAGGAGGGGGGTGGATACACTGCATTTCACCCTACAGATGAAGGATACACATTGACAGCATGCCTAAATAACTTTTACTTTTCTTACATTTTTTATGAAAATAAACTGCTACAGCATGGCGTAGTCATGGGTTCAACTAAAACACTAAACAAACAAGAACTTTCAATGTTACATAAATGCATCTGCTAAAAGCATAATTGTAAATTTGACAATCTGTCAAATTCTTTAAAATAATGGCCCACGTCTGTACCTTTTAGGGTGTGTGTTGATGTCAAGTAGATCGCAGGCAAGTCCCGCGATGACACGATCCACAACTGCGTACTCCTCGCTCTTAGAGAAAGCCTGATGTTGTGCGCTATCTAGGTGCTGGGTTTCAGAAGTTCACACAGTGAATACAGATGTCAAAATGTTCTGTCAATTATCTGTTGCATGCAGACCACAACCAATAGCTTCACATACCGCCTTTAGGTTTTCGAATTTGACCTCACAGCACTCGCAGTATCCTCCTTTCCTTTTCTCTCTCCCGTCGTGTCCTCTTCGTCTATCTTTCTTCCCTCTAGCACCACGGTCACCCCCAGACCTTCAGCGAAACAAAGATTTTTATTCACACACAAACGCCTTAAAAATGATCATACCATGGCAGATACTAAGCAAGAGTACGATCTGCAGATGGATGCTTTAGATGCAGACAGCTGAAGTGTTTAGGTATATATATATATATATATAAATAAGATACCACACTTTTGAATATGGCTCATGGTCATGCTACCCCTAACTAGATGTTATTATTTCTCATTCTACCTCTCGTCTTTCAGTTTCTTCTTTACATCATCTTTTCCAGGGTCCTCCATCAGAAAGGGACTGCAGGGTGGAGCAGATTGTACGTTGCACATAGGCATGTTGGTCATAGGGAGGTAAATGGGTCGATAATGCCTGAAAAAACATGAGACTGTTATCAATCTAAAAAAACAAGCTGGTATTTATTTGAAACAAAATAAATACCTGCTTGAATCTTCCACTTTCACAAACGGTCGACTAATTCTTCCAGCTGAAAATAAAGTAAAATTTTAATAAACTGCAGCTTATTACATTTTTTCATCAGAAAGGGATAATGAATTACACAATAAACAGACAATGCTGCACTATACATACCACTGCATCTCTGAAGTGAATTTTTCTCTGTGGGTTTGATTTTGGCCTACAAATAAAGAGCAATAAACAACTGAATACATATTACATAAGTGACTTGCTCTGTCTGAAATCTGCATGCTCAGAATGTTTAGAATTAATATAGAATTAAAACAAAAAGCTTCACAGGTTTACAAAATTGAATCAAACATCATTCAAAAATTCTACTTAGAAACTACATTAATAGTTATGAATTTATTGCTGTTAAAAATGCCAACAATCATTATATTTGAGGATAAAAAGTGTAAAGAACATTAAATTACTTACAGGTCCTTTTATGACTGGTTCTGCTGTTTTTGCTGGAATGGTTTTTGCCTTCCTTTTGTCAATGTATGAAATAACATCTGTAAAGAATCAAGCATATTACCCTTAATCCTTAAGCTTGCAGAAAACCCAATTCAAAGCTTAAAAATGTGAAACACCATGAATAAAATATTCCGCCTTTTGCCCATTACTTATTTAGCTGGGCAACAAGCATCTCATTTTACTAACAACGCAAGCGTTAATGGTGACAAAAAAATGTTAATGATGATACCATCAACATGCAGGACTTTGACCCCCCATTCGACAGCATTGGCCAGGATTCCATTCATCTGAATACGTTCTTGAGACTAAACAAAAACGCACACAATTTGAACACTTTTTCACTTAATTTGTAAACAAACAAAAGTGACTAAAAACAAAGATGGACTCACTTGTTCCTTAACTACCCTTTCTACAAGTGATTTTCCTCGACTTACAGTTGCCTGAAAACACAAAACAAACTGTTGATTTAAAATATAATGCAACAGGGAAAAAATTATTACACTGCTTTCAACTTTTAGAAAATTAAGAAATTGACTCTTCTAACAGCATAATTAGTATTTTAGAGACAAACACCCTGATACAAAAGTTAATGGCTAACCGTATCTGTTGGTCCCTGGGAGCTGCCCCTGTGTCCGTGACTGTCCCTCCTGCTGCTGGGATGAGGAGAGCTGACACCTGAATCAGGGCTGGGTGCCGGAGAGTCCGGTAAAAGACGCTGGGCATATCGAGCCTCAGCCTTGCTGGACACAAGATACTTGATCTCCTTACTGAAGAACCTCTCCACTGTCTAATAAACAAACCAGATAAGAGGCGTTATATGTGATTATAATAAATTTAAGTTACGCAGAATATACAGTATATATCACATAGAATGAGCTAAAGTGTGTGTGCCGTTTGACCGATGGGTAAGGCAGAGCAGACTGTATGTTTATTAGCATGTATTATTAACAATACATGTTCAATCCATAGCATAATGATCTGTGAGGGAGCTAAAAAAAAAAAATAAAGATTCACCCATCACATATGAAATAATACAGAAACCAAATACATGAGAACACCACAATTTCATACCTGTCTTTAGATTTTTTTTATGTTTCAATAAATTTTTATAATCTGTGTTGATTAAACTCAAACATTCTTTAAAGAAATAATCAGGAAGCTTTGCAGCCTGGTTTAAATAGGCATGAATGGCACCATATTCATTCTGAAGCTGTCAAGCTAGTAGCTTTGTTTATAAGCTCCCTCAGTGTTTGTAAACAATTACATCTTCTTCTTCTTCAAAAGTAAATAAGCTTTGACATTTGACTTACCCCACCAAGGTTTTTAATGTCATTTTCTAATGTTTGTGTCCTCTTACTCCATGGTAAATCAAGGTAAAATATTCTTCCTTTAAAGGGTTTGTGTTGGAGAACATCCCAGGTTGGTTTTATTTTGCTTTTAGATGATGCAACATTTTGTTCCAGCTTTGAATCTGTT
Organism: Oreonectes daqikongensis; assembly: GCA_026939265.1. Taxonomy (NCBI): domain Eukaryota; kingdom Metazoa; phylum Chordata; class Actinopteri; order Cypriniformes; family Nemacheilidae; genus Oreonectes; species Oreonectes daqikongensis. Next base: position 2,246,295 of record JAOTQM010000311.1, read on the forward strand.
AAGATCAACAAAACAGAATAACAAAAGTTACATACATTTAAACATTTATATACATACGCAGAAACACGTTAACGTAAGCTACACCATGGTTTTAGACGATCACTGTAACCTACTCGTGTATTTAAATGGTGGTCCAAAATATTTTAAAGAACACATGTCAAAAAGCATAGCATTACCATATTATTTGTATTAGTGTGCTACACAATGACAGGAAAAATAGACATAATGTAACAATAAATGCACAAATACATTACCTCGATCCTTACATCTGGAGAAAGTTCCGTGCTTCATAATGTAAAGTTTAAAGTCCTAACGGTTACAGCTCTAAACCCAGCTAAACCCAGCCAGTTATACGATCAACACATAGCACCATTACTCAAAAGTCCTAGCTGATTTAAAACATTTCGAATAAAAACAAAAACAACGTTTAAATATTATATTGCTTATTCGTGTTTATAAATATCTTCATAACAAACACTCGACGCGAACTCTTTCTATTTTCCCGCTTCGCCATAAAACCCAATGTCATCCGGCAATTCACGCAGGTAGATTCGACATATATTGGACGTTAGTTTATCAAAACGGCGCTTTTAAAACTAAAATAAATAACAATAAGAATTCTAATATGAATAGTAAGGTTTTTATGCAGAATTTAACATTTAAAAGTTATTTTAATATGTCATAAGACTTCGATACAGTGTCATGACCGTGAACGTTCCATTGTGTCGAATGACGAAATTTAAATAGCAAGAAGTAACGAATGTGCTGTTCTGAATGACCAGGCACCTCGCACGTCATGTGTTGTGTAAGCGCAATGGCGCACGCTAGTGTAGCTGCTTGAAACTCCAGGCAAATCATGTGAATTTGCTATTAACTTTGTATTTAACTCACAACACCGGTGACACTGTACAGTTTTATCGGATTTAGGCAGTATATGCTGCTGACTTTCATTAAATACCCAGCAGTGGGAAAGTTGTAGGTAATAGTGGCTGATGAAAGTCGGGGGGAGTGTTCTTGTACATGTCTATAACGAACGAACATGTGAGTTTTTTGGAACAAAGTCAAAGGTAAGTGAGACAGTTTAATAATGTTAATATTTGGCTCATTTGTTAAAAAATGTACGTTAATGGAAGTCCTCAATTACCTGAATTTTAAATACATTACAGGGTATTGAAATGGTCTCTCAAAAAAGTTCTCCAGTAGCCACAGAGGGCATTACACCCTTCCAGCAGATGGTGGCGTCCTGCTCTGGGGCAGTCGTTACTTCACTGTTAGGTCAGAGGTTGGGCTCAGATGACAATAAACTGTTAATATTTTAAACAAATAGCAAAGACAAGATGCCCATGATACTATTAGTGAATGCTGATTGTATATGTTAAACAGCCTTGTTTAATATGTGATTACAAATCAAAATGTCATAAATATGCAGTTACATTTATGTATGACAGGCAAAGCAATACTTTATACATAGTAAAAATTAAAAGATGATATGCATGTTTAGTGTGAACGTTTTGTTCACAGTAACACCTCTCGATGTTGTAAAGATCAGATTGCAGGCACAGAGGAATCCTTTCCCCAAAGGTAAACATATGTAATTGTCTCTAAATCAGACCTTGAAGTGGATGAAAACCTTATTTATTTATTTGTTTATTCTTCTGACTGACAGGAAAGTGTTTTTTGTACTGTAATGGCTTAATGGATCATATATGCGTCTGTGTGAATGGAAATGGTAAAGCGTGGTACAAAGCACCCGGTCATTTCAATGGCACCCTGGTAAGATAAACCATTCAATTTATAGTCAACATAAAATGCATTTTCAACCCATTTAAAGTTTGTAGGATGATGTTTTTCAGAATGAATCTGTCTACTGTACATTTTAAACATAATGCCTTTTCTGTCCTAGGATGCCTTTATTAAGATCATACGCAGGGAGGGAATCAGGTCTCTGTGGAGTGGCCTTCCTCCAACAATGTAAGTGTTCAGCTTTCATTTCTGCACCCTGAGGATGTTTACTGCTCTCTGAACACAGCTGAGAGAACAATGAAGTGTTTCTATTGTAGGATGATGGCGGTGCCTGCGACTGTGATCTATTTTACATGTTATGATCAGCTCTGCGCTGCTCTCAAGGTCAGGATGGGAGACAGATCTGACACGGCTCCACTATTGGCCGGTGCTATCGCAAGAGGTACTGTTTAACCAGATTGATTAAGTGATTGACCTTTCTACCACATTCTGACGTACGCTATCAAAGTGTACTTAACTTCACAAGAGTTTTCTGTGTGTGTGTCAGTGGGCTCGGTCACAGTAATAAGCCCCCTGGAGCTGATCCGCACGAAGCTTCAGTCTGAGAAACAGTCGTACCGACAGCTGAGCGCTGTGATCAGGTCATCGGTGCACAGCGAGGGTTGGCGGTCTCTGTGGAGAGGCTGGGGTCCCACGCTGCTCCGAGATGTCCCCTTCTCAGGTGAGTCACACACTAACAGACACATAGCCGGCGGCGGATGAAAAAAGACTACATATGAATCCTTGTGTGTGTGTTTGGTTTTTCTCCTTAGCTATGTACTGGTATAACTATGAGAAGGGGAAATCCTGGCTGTGTGATTACTACAACTCAAATCCAACCTTTGCTATCACATTCACAGCCGGAGCGGTGTCTGGATCGGTGAGTCTGTGAGATGTCTCATGGGAAACGTTTATAGCTGTTATTAAAATCGAAAAAGTTTAGTAAAATGCTGTTGGCATTCTGATGCATCCCACATAATAGACCTGCTTTATAACTAATCATAGGAGTCAAAACAGGTTTCACACTTAAACTAGTTGTATAATATAATATACAAATAACATTGTATAATATACAAATGTTACACATATACAAATCCACAACAACTGTTGTGTATCTTACCATCATTTAAAAGAACTTATGAATTACACAAACACATCCACTTGGTACTTTGTTGTTTTTTAGATTGCTGCGATCGTCACATTGCCGTTTGACGTGGTGAAGACGAGGCGGCAGGTGGAACTTGGTGAACTGCAGGCAATGAATTGTGGGTATCAAAATTCAAGTTACAAGTTATCATACACGACTGGAGAAGTGTGTGGGAACCTTGTGTTGTTTGGTTTGAACACATGAGAATATATCAGAATCACATGTAGTGTTTTCTTTGTAGTGTCCACACAGGTGTCATCCAGCACATACAATGTGATGAAGCGAATAGTAGCAGAGAATGGCCTGTCTGGACTGTTTGCAGGTAAATGTAGTGTATTGTTTGTAATTACATTAATAACGTATTACCAAGAATAAAGTGACAAGTTACTATTACAATTACGGCTGCGGGATATCTACACAATTTTACAAAAGTGCATACTGCAATGTGCATATTACAGTGGTTTGCAAAAACTGAATGAAATAGAAGAGAGTGATGCTTTCTTTTATCTTTAATATTGTGCAGCCCTAATAACAACTACCACTAGATGTCTCAGTGGAACAGCTCTGACTCTCTCTGTCTCTCTCATCCTCAGGTTTTATGCCCAGGCTGATTAAAGTTGCACCTGCGTGTGCTATAATGATCAGCACATATGAGTTTGGAAAAGCTTTGTTCCGCAGGCGTAACCAGGAGAAAGAGATCATGACTGGACTGTAGCCCAGCACCTGATCCATCACACACCTGAGACAACAGCTCTCGGGCAAATCACTGACGCTTCATGAGATAGTTTTCATTAAATGCTATAGAAATTAATAACAGATCACTAAAATTTTTCCATCATTCATAAAGTCAAGTTGTGAAATAAACTGTTGGTGAACAATAAATCAGAAGTGTAAGAAAGGAACACATTGCACATATTTTAGATTTTTTAATTAACCAAATTATGATTAAAATCAGATCAAATTTACTCTTTAATATTTATATTTGTATTCATTGACGATTATGGAAACTTAAAAAATACAAAAATATTTGAATACCATTCTTATTTATTTTCGATGTCCGATATTTTCATAAATGTTATTGATTTTATAGTTTGTTGCAATTGATTTTATAGTCTCTGTAGTCTTTTGTTTGGTAATCTCATTGTTATTTCTTTGTTTTTGTTAATAAATAAGGACGTGTGTGTGTAATGGTGCCAAAAGCCCTGAAACTCAGGTACTCTGTTATGTAAAAGCCATATTAACTGACTGGATGTTTGAATTCTTATTCAATTAAACTTTATTACATTGCCTACAAAGTAAGGGTAACATTTAAAATGCATACTGTATATAAAACATGTCTTTGTCTTAAAATCCACAAGTAATCCCAAAACACTACAGATGACACATGTCTATGTTTGAGACAAAACCAGCCTGTAGTCAAGATCGAATTTACATTTCAGTTTATTGAAAAATCATGGTCATAGATAATGACAAAATTAAATATGACAGAACAAATTAAGGCTAAATGATACTGAATATATGATATTCATCTCAGTGTGCCTTCATTGTACTCGAAGCATTTGTTTTTGTCACGCTGTAACCGAAGCGAAGTCAACAAAAACGTAAAAAGCCATTACGGAGGATACATTCAAAAATGTCAGTAAAGGCATTAAAATTCAGCAGTAAGACTCAAACAAATGCTATCTCTTCCATTTAAAGACTTAAAACAATGACTGTGCCAGCAACCTAACCTGAAGAGAAAATAAATACAGAATTTTTATTTCATAAGCATTTCTTAATGTACGCAGCTGCATTCCTTCATTCCACTCGAGTCAAATATGTTTCATTGCATGTTTCGAATCAGACAGTATGAATGTATTTAAAAAAACTTTATAGCACTGTGAGACGTACTGGCTTCTGTAGACGTTTCCTATCTAGATCTGAACAGCGTACAACATGCGTTTACATGTAAGATGTATTTCTGTGGTACAGAAAGAAAAATCACACACAGGCAGACGAGATGTTCTTAAAGGCTAAAAACACAGATGCTCGGCAAGGCAACATACAGTACGAGTCAACAAGACAGTGATGCAGGAACTCTGCATATGCATTTGCCTTGAATCTGAAATTCTATTATGCATTTCTGAATGTGAAATTATTATAAATCATGGCCTAGCATGCCTCATGACCTGAATTTTTAAACCAGTCCATTTATAATACTTTATAAATGTCACTATTAACACTTTTTTGTACTTTTGTAGCAAGTATTAGAAGTAACCTGCTGATTGTTTGATAAAAAACATTTTCAACTTTTTAAACCAAGTCTTTCCAGTTTGTCTAATGTACACTATTTTTATTGTATGCACATTAGCCACTATCTGAATAACGGTGGGAAAATATGCATAACTAATACCCTGTGTTTGATGAATTTGTAGTGTGTGTGTGGATATGTAAATGAGATTATAAATATGCATGAGCTCTCCATGTAAAAGGACACTTCCACTGATTGAAGAATTCTGAATACAGCGTGAATCTTAAACGCTTCATATGAAACGTGTTACCATCTACATACAGCACGCCAGACAAATGTGGGAGAACTAAGGCAAAACTAAGGCATTTTTGTTAAACAAGTCCTTTGTAATACATTAAAATGTTGAATTTTCAATACAAAGTGAAAACAAAAACACTTTTTACTGAATGCACAGTAAAAAGTTTGTTTTCTGTTATGAAAATGCATTAACTTGCTCTTGAGTCAATGTCACCAATCCCCATTACATTTAAAAACCATTTTAAAAACTCATGATAGTTTCTGGGGTCAAAGAGTGCAGAGAGGGGGGCAAGTAAACATCATGTGGTTTAAGGCCTCTTAAAAATTCTGGAAATTACATAGTGACACCTCAGTCAACAATATGAAATAACAACAATAAAGTAAATGCTGTTTAAACAATTTAAAACGGTCTATTGGACTTGTACAGTTACTTTGAATGTGGAAGAGATATACCCACATTGTTTACGTAAACCTATAGTATAGCTTAAATACTGCAGCTTATATGTGCTGTAAGATTTCCATACCAAGTATTTATACTGTGAATTACACAAATCTGTTGGTCAATAACAGCATTCTGAGGTTTATTATTTTCGTAAAATGACCATCAAACGGTTTAACTGACAACAATCCTACTGTGCTGATTCGTGCATATCTGTGCCATATTAATATCTATCACATCACTCCGCATCCTCTCTCTTCAACTCAGATCAATATTTCCTGTTCATTTATTTATTTATCTGGTCAGTAGCCATGTATCAAGCAGCATAATGTAGACTCAGTGGTCAATATCGCAACATACACCAAGATTCCTATCTGCCGGGATTTGACTGTACATTATGTCTTATACATTATACATTAACTCGAGTTACACTTATTTATCTAAAAAAAAAAATTTAACTTTAAGATAAATAAATAATTTAATTTTTAAATCTAATAGGGCCCAAGTTCCACATGTATTTACTTACAATTCCACAGATGTGATTTTAGAAATTACCTCAAGAACAAAATAAACAAAAAAATTTAACTAAAGCTGTGATTTGGCATTGAAATCTGGGTTGTTTTACAAAAAGCTGAAATTCCCGATGTCCTGAGTCAAGATTGTTGCTCACTGCGGTTCATTTAACAGATGGTGTGTGTGAGGAAGTCGATAAACAATAATAAGCACAAACTTCAATGACATACTACACAAATCAAATTTCTTATCAAATTCGACTAAAACCAGTCAGGACAGAACTGGGGCATTGCCTTGTAAAGCAGAAATGTCTCTCTGAGAAACACGGAGCATGGTAGTGTAGTTTTTCTTCCTAATCGTTCATTTTATATTTCTTCTCAAGTAAGATGTTGTGTTTGCGAACGTGTCTGCGCAGAACAGGCCTGTCTGTGTGTATAATGTCCATACTTGTCTGCGTGTTCAGGATGGAGTAAGCCCTGGGCTGGTCATGTCTGTTGTGGGACTGGCCAGATATTCACTGGACTTTAAGCTGGCGAGAGATTTATAACTGGCCATCGAGGTCAATGATCCACACAAACCCCTAAGAGATGGAGTATCTTCTTTCCCTGTGAAAACACAAGCACACATAGACACACATTAGTGAGTGTCGACATCAACATTTAACATGTGATATCTAATGTTATTAGTGATTCTATTCAAGTGAGAAAAGCAAAAGAGGAACTGACAGGTCATGGGTTTGTTTCTCATGAAATGCACATAATGATAAAACGTATACCCCAAATGTACAAAAACGCATGAAGCCTGGATTAAAGTTCACAACAGAAATATACAATATTTGCTTGTTGCAGTTTTTAAATAACATTTTTATATATTTTTAACAATAAACACCACTTATTACAGTAAAGAATCTAAAAATAAGACTAAAAAGTACACATTGTCGTAATGAGAATCTGGGGATTTAATGTGCGTCACATCACAAAATAGACAAAGTGGGTCAATAAACAGACTTGATGTTCTTAATCCATCATGTGATTTCATTTGACGTTGTGCCATGTTTTCATGAGATTCACGTGAGCGAAGGATGTTGCTGATATCTTCCCCCAGATGGTATGAAGTAAGTGACATCATCTATAATTGAGTCAGTTCTAGAGATATCAGAGAATGATGATGTCACCAGAGCTGACTCATAACACACAGACCCAACACAAACCTTCTCTGTGCCAGTGTGAAAGTCCAGCCTTGCTGTCCAGACTGTGAGGGTTCAGCTGTGGTGGTTCGAGAGACGTCTGAGATAGACTCATATCTGCAGAAAGCTGCTCCAAACTCTGGAAGCTCTTCCTGTGGACAAAAACACACACACAGGTGAATCTTATTAAGTCACTTTTCACACAAAATAAAGCATAAAAGGCCTATTTAAAGTTTATAGGATTGATTCCATTGCTTTTATATAACGTGAACAAAAACCCATCACCCGGCAGTATTTGTTGCACTGACTTAAAGGCATAGTTCACCCAAAAATGAAATTATTTTATTATTTATTCATCCTCATGTCATTCCAAACCTGTATGAATTTCTTTCTTCTACAAAACACAAAAGAAAATATTTTGAGAATGTTAGTAACCAAACAACACTGACCCTCATTGACTTCCATTGTATGGACACATTTCTCAAAATATCTTCTTTTGCGTTATATAGTCATAGACAGGTTTTGAACCACATGACGATGAAAAAACGATAACAGAATTTATATTTTTGGGTCAACTAGTGTGTGATGCACTAATGAAATTCTATATTACAGTAATGAGAATCTATTACAACTCAACATTGAGAATAACTGAAATAACAAAAGCTCAAAAATAAAATGACAGAATATTTCAGGAAGAATGTGATTAAAAATATAAAATGCAGACAGCACCAAAGTTTGGGTTAAAATGACCTCAGCCCTTTAAATATCCCTCATAAATGACAGTGATGTCTGTTTAAAGTGTGCAAATACTGTAATGTGATTAAAAACCAAAGCGAGGCTGAGATAAGAGCCAAAAATACAGCTGCACACAGCTGACGTTTGCTTATATTGACCAGAACCCGATTGAAATATAATTGCGGATGAGGTAAAGCTGCATGTATACATTTTAGGTTCATACTCTGGACATAAACTAGGAAAACAGGAAGCACATACTCCTCCCATGGTCCTGTGCGTTTCCTGTACAAAAGCGTATCCAAGGCAACAGCGTTGGTATCCAAGGCAGCAGGTGAGGGCCACTGATTTGTCAAGTGGGAGGTTAGCTCCTGTCTGGAGCGCAGGTCATGGTTCTTCATCACCGTTCTGAATGAACAAATATTTAACACAAAGAGATAGAGATGTGATGAAGAGAAGAGCAACAGAGGACACAAAGTCTTTGAACTGACATATTTAGGCAGACGAGAATAGCTTGGCGTTTCTAACTTTAAAATATCAGCAGACAAAAATGGTAAGTGATGTTCTTGAAGTCTACCTGAATAGTTGCGTTGGCAAAGCAAGAGGTTGTAGGATTGATTCTCAAAGAACACACACACTGATCAAATGTCTAGTATAGATCTAATGTACTGTAAGTCACTAAAAGCATCTGCTAAGTGCATAAACGTAGCTTTCCTGTAGCTCGGTGGTTAGAGCATGGCGCTAGCAACGCCAAGGTCATGGGTTCGATCCCAGTGATTGTTTGCTGTCAAAACAGAGGGTCTAAAGTCAATCTGTCAATGAATTAACCTGCAAATACGCACAAACAAACAAACAAACAGTCTTCGACCATGTTTCAAAACTGCCCATTCAGCTGGAAATCATTCATTGTAAATCACTCACAGCAGTCTGGGAACAAACACGCTCCTTCGTATCGATTCAGCCTCTGATGTTGCAACCGATACAGAAATACACATACAGCTGAACATGGACAGAGATTGCCTTATATCTCCTCAGATTACACCTCTAATCTACAAACGTTTGCTCTGCGGTGATGTATTGCTTTTTGCAAGAACATGCGTCATCACCGATGATGCTGTCAGAACAAATGCAACCATTTACATACATTTATTTAGCAACTTCCATTTACATTCATGCATTTACCAGATGCTTTGTCTAAAAACCCAACCTACACGGAGCATTCAATCCAATGACCTTTGCTTGAGCTACATGAACACACAAACTTTTTCAAAATGAAACAACAGAATGTAATTTTTTACATGCTGCAATAAACTATGAACTTATACATGTCTGTCTCCATAGCAACCCTTCTCTGGTCTTGGGGATGATGTCACTCAAGCAGACGGCTCTCCGGTACCAGGATGAACCATGAACTTCAGTCTGACAGAGTGACAAATCCATTCGACATCATCACTATTGAGATTGAGATTATGCTTCTACTCCACAAAACATTTCAAATGTGATTTTTGCTTCTCTAGTTCGTTTTAATCCAACTCTTTGTGCAACTTGCAATCGCACACTATGAATATCTAAAGCTCTTTTGACAAAATGCTTGTGATGTTCACACCATTTGTAAGTCCCTTTGCATAAAAGCATCTCCTAAATAAATACAGAGCTAATACATGCATAAAAACAAAAACACACAGAGAACATTTCTCATAATGCACCAGCACTTTTCATTACCATAAATCAATTACTCACACGCAGAGAGTGAATTCACTAAACAGTGTTTGGATATTGTCACTTGTATAATAGTTTGGCAGTGTTGAGTCTTACAGTTGATCCTGAAGCTCCAGGATGATGATCTCCAGCTGCTCTTTCTCCAGTTTGTGGCTGATTTCAGTGTCCGTGAGCCGCTGCAGGAGAGATTTATTCTGAGACACAGACTCGGACAGCTGAGCTTCTCTCAAGCGCACCAGCTCCTCCAGATAACCCTAAACACAGATAGACACAACTGGAATCAGGGCTGGCGGTATGACTGTATGCACCATGCGAAAACAGAAATGTAAAAACTGATTCTGCTTATGTGCTTTGAAATGCAATGTATGCACGGCAAGCAAAAAATGAAGGCTTTACCATTTCAGTGTAGAGATCTTTGGTGGTTACAATGGAAGCACATGCGCTTTTTTTATGTTGTGGACCACTGCTTGCACCAAGAGTTTTTTTATGGCTGCCGAGCAACATCGCAACTGGCAAATATAAATTCCTGTTGATCAATTTGGCTAGTGGCTAATAATATACCTATTTATATTTTATTTAATTTTTATTATTATTTGATTGTATAATAATTGTATAAAATAAACAATTTGTTGAATTTTATTGTATATTAATTTTATGAAATAAACAATTTGTTGAATGGGTCGTGTAACTTTGCCGCATTTAAGTAACGGTTCTTCTACTGGTAACCCAAAATAATACTGGCTAGACATACTTTTTTAATTTGCTATCTAATGTCATATTTCTTTTGCTTGTCTGGACCACAAAAGCGCGCATTTAATTTCCAGGGGAACACATATACTGATAAAATATATAGCTTAAATGCATTGCGAGTCACTTTGGATAAAAGCATCTATCAAAGGCATGAATGTAAAAGTTATGAAAGTATCTAAAACATTTTAATACTACATACACAACATACAAAACAGGTGTTATTGCTTTATTCGCCCTGCGCACTGCATTGTGGATACAGTAATCCAATTCGGTATATCGTATCTTTTGACAAATCTAGTGGATCAGAAAATCAATGCATAACATTTTTTTTTACATAATACACATATGAAAGTATGTAATTTATACATTCTGCATTCCGCAGAAACAATACTCTCACCTTCTGCTCTAGCACGACTCTGTATTTCTGCTCTAGTCTTTTACTCTTGCTGTACCAGCTGCTCTGATCGGCCATCAAACTCGCTGCCATGTATGTTTCAGGAGTTCCTGCTTCACTTCCACTGCTGCCTAGCGTCCTCATCTCCTCTTCGTCACTGCTGATGCTGTCAGATCTGAAACACAAACACATCCCACAGCCTGAATTAAAAGATGAATTAACAGACACGTTAACGCGTATGACAGCTGTGTGTGTGGCACTCACGTCTGTGTGAATTTAAGGTACGGCGTGTAGTCAATGACCACTGGACAGCTCTCATCAAGCCCCTCCCCCTTCAGACAGAAACTGTTAAAAGTAAAAATGAGATTTAAGCAAAACTCGATACGTGTTTGAGAACGGATTATGCGATGTGGTGAAATGTGTGTGTGTGTGTACAGATGTGTGGGAGGCTTATGTCAGCAGGTGTTTATGAAGTGCCACCCATATAATAACCGATCAACATCCTGTCCCGCTGAATGTCACTGCCACCCTACAGACAGGAAACCACTGAACGTACCTGAAGTCAATGGCATTTAGGCCAATGAGAGTATCCGCAAGAAGCCCCGCCTCTTCACACAGAACTACCGCCCCCTCCTCATAAAATCTCCTGACAAACAAACACAAAATGAATCTTTAATAAACATTCACAAAACCAGATGAAGATACTATATAATACATTAAAATCTTGTTCATTTCCATGACTTATTTAAGCCTCAAACCTGGTAGTTTTAAAGTCTTTCAGAGCTGTCGAAATGTATTCAGACAAACGCTTCTCCATTAATGCTACTCTGATCCAGGCACGACCCTGAGAGAAACATAGAGAGAGAGAATCCTCTTACCTGCCAACCACAAAAGCCTTTAAAACCAAAGCAATTCAGCAGAGAGAGGACCGAGGCTGGCATTAACATTCATCTCGGACGGCACTGAGCGCAAATGTAAATGGGGTCCAAAAGCGATCAGATTATTCAAACCACGTTAGAGATGGTCAGAAACGCATTTGACCACATCGTATTTGTAGAGGCTAATGCATCCTGATGCATGCCACCTCCTCATATAACAAACCAAAACAAGGTTAAACTAGGGTATAAGTCGGGAAGAAAAAATAAAGAATATGTTAAAATTAACGTTTGTACATAAACAATACTTCATGAAAATTGTTACACATATTCAAAGTCAGTCTATAGTAGAACAATTATTTACTCACCATCTTGTCATTTTAAACCTGTATGACTTTCTGCAGAACACAAAAGAAGATATTTCGAAGAATGTTGGTAAACAAAAAACGTTGGTCCCCTTTGACTTCTATACTCAAAACCAATGAGCATCAACGGTTTTCTGGTACCAACTTTCTTCAAAATAACTTATTTTGTGTTCTGCAGAAGGAAGAAAGTCATACAGGTTTAAAATGACAAGAGGGTGTGAAAAAATAGATGGCCGAGTACAGTGAGAACATTTTGTGTGTGTGTGTGTTTATGTGTGTTCTGACCTTTGCCCTGGAGCTGCGGACGTTTTCCATGTTCTCAATACTGTGGATGCAGCTGTGCGGTACTTTACTACACGCTACACGTATGTAATCCCAGAAACTGCGCGGACTTTCATAACCAAACCAACTGACCTGACCTACAGAGAGAAAACAGGCATACACACACCTCATGAGTATTTACAAAACTTATATCTAAAACTAATGTAAATCAGTTAACAGATATACAATATTTAAAAAGAATCAATTTAATTGAAGTAATTTACCTTAAACGTCTTCATTCAACATTTGCATCGTAACTCAAAAATGTTGACAAGACTCTCTGTGTATTAATTGTGTTGTATTGGTGCATATAAAAATGAATTCAATATCACAATTCCCTCGATTCGTATATTTCAAAAATATGTACAAAAGCATTACATACTGAAACTAAATTCCTTACTTAAAGGGATAGTTCACAAAAAAAAATCATGACATCATTTATTCACCTTCTGATGAACACAAAAGAAGATATTTTGAAGAATGTTGGTAACCAAATTACGATGGCACACCAATGACTTGCATTGCATGGACACACTGAGAAGTCTATGGGTGCCGATGTTCCTTGGTTATCAACGTTCTTCTTTTGTGTTCTGCAGAAAAAAGAAACACATACAGTTTTAAAATGACAAGAGGGTGAGTAAATGATGAGAGAAATTTCATTTTTGGGTGAACTATTCCTTTGATATAACTTGGTTTAAATCTGTTTGACAAAGACATGATTTGGTTGAAATGATGGCTCCTGATTTTCATTTCACCTTATAGTGAACAGAGAAATAATCTTTCAGAAGCAGAAAAATTGTGGATGTATCATTTGTATCTAGATTTCCCAGACCTAGTAGTCATATACAGAGCCAGAGTCTATAAACAGATTAAAACTAGAGAGAGAGAAAGAGAGAGAAAATGTTATTGTGTCAGAGTCTAATGTTCTCCAACCCAAAATGAGACACTCACTGCTCTTTTATACCTCATTAACTCTACTGCAGCGCGCGCGTGTGTGTGTGTCTTCTATCGGCAATACATCATAGCATCATTTTATAATGGCGAATGCGTATAAGACGACAGGCTTCTGGGATAATTCAATTTCACAGACACTGTGTGTATGCGTCGGGATATTAATATCTTCATTTCACACGAGAGAAAAGATGCGTCAGCTCCAACATCTGGCCTGGTACAATAGTTCTGCTGTGACCTGAATATTCCTGCAAAACTATGAAACTGTGGAAGATCTGGCATCATCTTTTTCCATTTTTATAATCATCTGCATTTACACTTGATCGAATTAAGGGCTCATATCATGCATACAAAAATGACCGAAGAAAAAGCTTTCAAGAACAAACATTTTATTTCTTTGGAATAATGTGCAAGGATATAACACTGTTTCTGTCTCACCTTTCAGTCTGTGGCTCAGAATATGTTCCAGAATAGACACAAAGTTGATAAACTCAGCAGATGTGTCATCTATCGTTTCAAAACACGAGCGATCGATGAGGGTCTTTACAGAGAACCTGTGAACTCAAACACACAACCGTGAGCACGGCACGCTGACAGCTAATCTGCATAATCCAATTTTAAAGCCAACATAAATACTGTTCAGAAACTCTAAATGAGCTTTTAGGAGTTCTTCAAAAGGAGATGCCACATGTTTCGTGGAGGGGTTTATTACATTTTCATCAGATGCAATTCTGGCACAATGACAGTCCAGTTTATTATCAGCAGCTCTTTTATGAGTCTCCTCGTGACTTCTTCATTTCAGAGACTATTTCACTTCTGATATTTCATTTCGAAAACAAAAACAACATTTCCGTTCACCTTCTTGACTCATTCTTTGACCAGACTGTCACTACAAAGTAAAGTTGGATTAAAAATGCGAAACACCCATTTTTATTCATGAGATCGTGATGGATGACTTATACTTTATGAATTAGACATATAACATGATGAGGTCATGTGACATAACTGTTCAAAATGTTTGCTGATGCATAAAACATACGGTCTCACTTTATTAAAAAAATGTAGGCAGGATGCGCTGTGCAGTAAAGATTCTTAACATAACCGGACTCTAAATTACTTTCATAAAAGATCACATTGGGAATATTAAATTGGAAACATACCCTTCTTATTTTTTATTTATAGAAAATAAATCAAATCCAAATATAAGATAGCAACAGGGTTGATGCACAACGTGTGAACATAGCTATAGCACCTAATATCACATTATGTCAACTTTAAAATTATATAGAAAGATATAATAAGGTTAGGCACAAGCATAAAAAAAGACAAAACTACATAATACGGGTTTTTTGATGAGTTAAATAAACATGGAAAAAGTTGACAGTGTTTTTCTGGTGTAACGATGAGCTCACAATTCATTGGCTTTACTATAGTATCATAATATAAAACAATAGAATATATATTTCTGTTTTTTTTTAGAATCAACAACATTTAAGGTTAAACAGAACCTTCCAAAAATCAGTAAGTAAATGAGTAAAAACAAAATACTGTGGGTCTGTCAAAAAAAAAAACTTAAAGGAACAGTTCACCGAAACATTATAATCTGTCATCATTTCCTCACCCTCAAGTTCGAAATCTGTCTAAATGTCTATGTTCTGATGAACACAGAGAAAGATATTTGAAAGAATGCTGGTAACCAAACAGTTCTTGGCCACTGTTCGATGACTACCATAGAAAGAAAACTGTCTTCGTTCTGTTGAACACAAAAGAAGATATTTTGAAGAATGTAGGAATGCAAACTGTTCTGGGGCACTTTTGACTAAATCAAAAATCTTTCTCTGTGTTCATCAGAGGGCGAGTAAGTGATGACAGAATGTTTATATTTGGGCTCAACCAATAAGACTGAACAGACATCATACCATAAAAAAACGTTTCTTGTATATACGTACAAGAAACTTTTGGTATCATAAGCTATATCATACATATGCCTCTCTGAACGTCAACATGTTATCACCAAAAACCCACCTGAGGTAATTTATTCTGGCTCTGAATGAACTCTGGATCAGATATCACAGGAAATGGATTTCTGCTTATCTGTCCCTCTGTTCTCTCACACACAAACAGCAAAATGACGGTGACTGTCAGAGTCTCACACACATAAACGTCACATTCGAAGCCTTTCCATTGGCTGATACCTGCTGTGACCCCTTAATAGACATGACATTTATTTGTGTTTCTTTTCCTGCTTCAAACATGCTCTGTGTGATACTGTCTCATTAGTCTTATTCATAGAAAAGTCATATTCAGCTACATATATACACTTTTCAAAGCCACAGCCGAGGAAAGTCGGACAGAAATGACATCACTTCCTTGAACAGGTTGTGAAAATGAATATGATTTTACACAAATAAAATAAAGAATAGAGGTTATAATAATAATAATAGATACAATTTATACATTTCGAAAACTATAGTGTACTGCTTATTGCATGCTTAACTGTATCAGTATGAAGTATGCAAAAATAAACAATTCAGCATGATATTCGGTTGTCATCATTGTCTTGCAATGAGGTCCTG
The DNA here is from genome assembly GCA_026939265.1 of Oreonectes daqikongensis. Classification (NCBI taxonomy): domain Eukaryota; kingdom Metazoa; phylum Chordata; class Actinopteri; order Cypriniformes; family Nemacheilidae; genus Oreonectes; species Oreonectes daqikongensis. The sequence continues at coordinate 2,262,572 of JAOTQM010000311.1, forward strand.
TTATCATAAAACAAACAACGTTGCTATTTTGCTCTTTTTTGGTGTAAGCATGCTTTACCTTTGTAGTTTGATCAAAGGAAATTTAAATTGAAGATGCTACTGAAAAGAAATCTAATCTAGAAATCTAGAAATCTCTTTCATTTGTAAGTCAATCTGGATAAAAGCATCTGCTGTTAAAAGAATCCATACATCTCACAAACTACAAACGTACCATGGTGCTACCAATCTTTAACATAAGTAACCATGGTTTTATCACAGTACCATCAATGGTAGTATTTGTGGTAAAATCACAGTAACCACATATTTAGTTTTGTTTTATCCTTTGTTAACCATGGCATTTATATGATAATACAAATACATATCCATCTCCTAAAAAAAAAAAAAACATTACAACATTTTACTGTCGTTATTTTTCATAAGGGTCTTCTTGTCATACCAAGTCAAATATTTTGAAGTACAATGTAAATACCCTGTACACAGGTTGGTACTATTGTTGATATTCGAGTACTATGGTATTACCACAGTACTTTTTTGTAAGGGCTCTGTCAATTATGACGTGATGCTCACTGACGACAGATATCAGTTACTGTGCGCAGCGCACGTACATCCACATCTACATCTACATCATCATCATCATCATCATCATCATCATCATCATCTCTCCTGAACCAGCATCAGCATCAGCATCAGCAATGTGCAAAAAAACAAACTTGTTAGCAATGACATCACCGCACACGTTCACTGCAGCAGTATGTCAGACACAATTCGTGTGTGATGATCACACTTTACCTGCAAACGGTGATCAGATTCCTTCTCTCTACGGCTCTGATTCGCGCTGCTGCTTTTTTCCGAGCCCCATTAAATCCGAGGTTTAAAGATGCCATGGTCGTGCTTTTCTCCTGTAGCCTGCAGCTCTTTATTTTCTACGCGTGTCTTTCTCTGATGCTTTTATCAGTCTCCCAGTGACTGACTGACTCTCGCTAAAGCCATAGAAATATAAGCACGTAGAAAGGCCAGTTGCAGGTATCTCACATCAATGGGCGTGGTAAAGTGGCCCGGAAGTTCGCTATATTTGGTCAGGTACGGTGGGTCAAACAATTGTTGTTAGCATAATTTGACTGGTTGATGTTTCATTTAATGGCTATTTTATGTTTTAATATGGTGTAAATTATCGTCCATATCGCTGCTGGAGAGGCTGGTACTGTTACTTTTTTCAACCCTGGTGAGCAGGTTCTGATTGTTGGACCAGGATCTTAAACATTGTTTAAAGAAGAGTTTTAGGAATTGACATTCAATTTCAGTGTCAAAAATCAAAGCTGGGATTTATAACATTTACTTCATCATACATAATAATGTACTAGTTTCTCCGTTAAGAAATTAAACGCCGTGATATATTCTCGCGACTCAATGGAGGATTTACCGTTTTGAGCCTCCGCGCGCCCCCTGGAGGATCTCCGTGCAGACAAAATTTGCCACCGAGTGACTGAAGCTCATGAGATCAGATTCTCATTATTATTATGCAGTAGCATCCATAGGTTTGTAAAGCCACGTTTGTGACACAAGAAAAAACGTCATGATTATCAGTGTTACTTAACGTACAGGTATGCACGGAAAATCATTATTGAGGATTTGGTTAGATTTGTAACATACCACATTTCACTAGGTGGCGCCAAAGCCACGAAAACAACAAACAAAACTTATAAACCTTACAGATTTGTCGAACAAATTAAAATTATTATAGTCATTAATATTATTATTGTTGTATTATTAATATTAGTGTTATTATTATTAGTGTTAATATATTTGCAATCCTTCCATTTTTTTTTATATTTGTAGTCATATGTATTCTGTTTACAGACGTAATTGAAGAAAATGGAGCCAGGACTTTGCAAAACAAAAACAGTCAATGAATTGCCAACAGTTGCAATGTTTTGTGCAAAAAGTATTTTAAGCCAAATGGTGGCAGATATGTGTCCCTTTTGGGCCCCTGTAGCCCCGCACACTCGCTCTCAGATCAATATGACACATCTCATTCTGGTCATGAAGCTTCTGGTTTTCAGCTGAAGTGCTTGAGAAGTGCTCGAGGGCCCCCTGAAGCCGGATATGAGCCTCATTGTGGCAGAGAGAACAAAAACCTGTTCAATAAACATCAAAGGTGCCAGTCATGACATTGTTTTTACTTTTATTCTTGTGGGCACATGCATGTAGGTTATTTAAAGGATACTGTAATACAAAAGTAAAGTTCACCCAAAATGTAGTTCTATGTAACACAAAGAGCAAAACTGTCCTGAAGAAGTGGAAGCTGATGGGGACGCATTAATGCTTATGGTTTTGAATTTCTGTACTGTAATCATCACAAAATAGAATTAGAAAATGTGAGAATTAGAAGATATAATTACACCAATGTTTCAAATGTTTTACACATCTATTGTTGGTAAAGCAAGCATCTAATTCTAATATCATGACTAAAATAGCTTTATGTTTTTAATAGCCTATTTACTGTAATTTCCCCCCTACATCGCCTCTTATAACCACATCCCGTCCACTCTCTTTTTCCAGCTCTCGCACAATGCACTGAAATAAGCCCAGTAAATGTTATAGTTCAGTATATAGAGAAAAGTAATCTGGAAAATTGGTAAATGCAATTTTAAAATGGACTGTTTGCCTACTAGCAACTAGTTGCAATACGCATTTTTACGTCAATAATGTAAACTACTTTATTCAAAGATATAGCAAAGGGATGATTTGTGCACTCATTGAATATAAATAAATGATATCACCATAATTCAATTGCACTATAGCTTATTTGGTGCTGCTGTCAGAAAATGTGCCATCAACAAGTAAAGAGAGAAGTAAACCTAGTGTGGTTTGAGGTTTTACATTTTTCCTTCTGTTGTCATCAGAGGAAGTTATGAGACACTCAGTGTTTAAGCGTTTCAGTAACAGATGACAGCAGTTTCTGTGCCGAAGCTCTTGTCAGGATGGCAGGATCACTCAGGATCTGGATTTTCACTGTCTTTGTTTTGGGATTGGTAGATTCGTTGGAGGCCTCTCTGCGCCCTCGTGTCTCATTTCCCCAAGGTGAGTCAACAGCCAAATATATTTTAATAGACTGTTAGAATTCTACCCCTGTGTTATTTTATTTAGAAAATATTTTTAAAATGAATTTAGAAATGAATACAAATAACTAAACTGGTTCTTGCCGTTAACATTAGCGTTAAAAAGGAAAGAAAACAAGTGCTAATAGCCCCAATGTGGTATCATTTTTTGCACTTAAGAACCAGAATGTGATTTCACACAAAATGTCTGTCTAGGTTTTTTAGTTGACAAAGTGTACAGTCGTAATGGGTAAACACAGATATTGTGACAGTAGAAATGTTAGTACAAAAATAATTGACAAATCAAATCTTACACTTTAGATTTTTTTTTTATGTGTTGCAAAGACATAAGATAAGCTCAAGCCATTAGAGTAAAGCGTTCAGTTTCATGAGGAAATGACACTAAAGTGCATTTTAAGTTGCTGCTGGGAAAACATCGCAATGAAACATTAATGACAAAAGGGTTTTGAAAGTGTTAAAAACACATTGTTTACGACAGCAGTTTGAGCAACATTTTGTTTGCTGACAAAATGTTTTATGCTCTCCTACTTGTAAGTCGCTTTGGATAAAAGCGTCTGCCAAAGGAATAAATGTAAATGTAACTAACTGCAATTGCACAAAATTTAACAGGGTTACATTTCTGTGTGTCAGTTCAGTATTGCTAAACTTGCTGCCTGACTTATTTCCTCAGAATGAAAAGAGGAAGAATCTGAGCTGTGCTGTTTCATTTCTTAAAGTGTGTAATACAATTGCTGCATAAGGGCCATAAGGCCAACCGGTCAGCGCTTCAGACACACACATATATGAGCTGTTGGCTCACGGGGACCCGAATTCGAGTGTGACCCGGGTCATGTCCCTATCCTGCACCCTGTCTCTTATTCTCATGCTCCTGTCTGCCTCCACTGTCCTATATATGTATAAATAAATTAAAAGCACGAATATATAATACAAAAAATATATAAGATTCATGTTAGTTTTAAAAATAATCATTATTTGCCAAAAAGATTTCAAACTCCTATATTTTTATATTAAATAAAATGCATCAATTGTTGCATCATTAATATTAAGCAGATTTTTTCCATTTGGCAACTTATCTAACTAGTTATCTTATTTACTTACGTTATCTTTTTCAGGAAGTCTTGAGCGTGGTTTGAGCCACTATCATAGCCCTGCCATAGACAACACCACCACCCTGCTGCTCAGCACTGATGCTAACACACTGTTCGTCGGCGCCCAAGATGCTGTGCTTTCACTGGACGTCAGCCGGCCGGATAATATTACACTCAAAGAGAAAGTGAGCAAGATTTTGTTATTGTTCACGTATCGTGTATAAACATATGCATATGCACAGTTATATTTCAATTCACAGATGTTTGATCTTTCAACATGGCACAGATTCTCATTTATTCATTGAGCAGATGCTGATATCTTTAAGTGACTTACAAATGAGAAACATCAAAAGCTATTTGCCAGACAAGAGTGTGTTGTGTTGCCAAGTCCCAACAAAGTGGCATAACATTGTATATAACATAATGTTTTTTTTTAATAGTTGCAATGGACTCCAGCTACAGACAATCTGAAAAAATGTAAAATGGCCTTAAAGACGGTATGTGTTATACATCACTGTGAGAATTTCTTGAATAAAACATTTTTATCTGATTAATAAATGTCGAAGCTTGATATTTATACTGGAACACACTTGCATTATGTTTCACTTAAACTCTGCAGGACTGTGGAAACTTCATCCGTATTTTGCAGTTTTTTAACTCTACACATCTCTATGCATGTGGGACAAACGCATATGGACCACAAAGCATCATAATTGTAAGTTAGACTATATTGATTGACAGGGTATTGTAAATGAAAATTGTGTCATCGTTTATTCACCCTCAAGTCATTCAAAACCTGTCTATTACTTTTTACGCTCTGACATTATAGCGCTAATGCGCTACTTCTCTGCTACTGTATGTGTAGAGATTGAGAAATGTTATACTCCTCTTTACAATGGTACTTTTATCTACTTTATTGATAATGACATATTAAATGAATCCTGGAAACTTACTGGTTTAAGGATTACTTCTCTGTTTTAGCCAGCGGATTCTCTTAATGCCAGGACTGACAAAAAGGATGCCAAAAACTGCTGTCCCTACAGCTCCACTCTGAGAAACACTGCCACCATTGTTGGTGAGGATAACTTCACATATTTACAATTATGCTTTTTTGGCAAAACAACTTTTTTTAAAAGCATGGTCAAGTTATACATTTTATTTATATGTTCAGGGGTTCTCAACCTTTTTTACTCCAAGGCCCCCCCTGTATTAAACATTATTCAAAGGCCCACCTTCCCTTTTACAAAACCTTACAATTTCTACCCCATAAAATATTTAACATTAACTGGAAAAACGTTTATTAATTATAAAGATGTCTAAATAATAAGAAATATCTTGTTTTTTTTATGTATTTCAATGCTCATATTGTGTCATTTTAAAATCTTGTGGCCCCCTTGAAAGTCAGCTGTGGACCCCTTGTTGAGAACCACTGCCCTAGATGTACTCTTTCTCACATACTGTTCTCTGATCTCTCTTTTTACAGATGAAGAGTTATATACAGCAACTAATGTTGGATACTTTCAGGATAAAGTCGTTTCTCGCTGTCTTAGCAAGGGAACGCGCAACAATCTGGTGCTTGACAGCGAACCGAAATTGTTAAATGGTTTGTATGTGCACTTATATACTGTTTATATTAAGGAGAAATCTCCTTTTGTGTTCTATGGATAACAGGATGAAAATTTCAGAAGTGAAATATTTTCTTCTTCTCTTAGCTCCAGTATTCATAAGCTCTACACACATATCTAGTGAAGGAAAGGTCCTGTTGTTCTTTACTGAGGTTGTGGATTTGTTCGGGGACTCATTCGTGAACTCATTCACCGTGTCTCGAGTGGCTCAAGTATGCACGGTGAGATATTTCATGATTCTGAATCAGTATACACCTTTTCCGGTCAGTGAATCTTCCTTAACCACAGTGATTTTCAGTCTGCAAGCACACAAGTCTCTTCTTAAAACAATTCTTCATACCAGGATGACAACGGAGGACACCGGGTCCTACAGAAACGTTGGACGTCTTTTGCGAAGTCTCAGCTGGTGTGCCAACAAGGGAATAAACTCCAGTTTAACATGCTGCAGGATATTGTCACGCTGTCGGACGATGAATCCCCTGACAACACTCTGTTTTATGGTGTCTTTACTCCCCGGTGGTGCTTATGAAGCCTCTTTTCATAACCTCTTTTATATACTGCTTTGAAAGATTATGTGCCATGACAAACTCTCACGATTCTTCATCTTTGTCTCTCAGGTCATTTTCGTCTGGTCACTCAGCAGTATGTGCTTTTAGTCTAGGAGATATTAAAATGGCTTTTTCAGGGCATTATAAAACATTTGAGATGAATGGAAAAGACTGGTCGACCCAGCCAAACGCAGATGGCAAACTCGGAAAGGTAACGAATACCAAATGCATTTGTCACCAAGTCAAATATTTTGACACCAAATAAATGACCCACAGTTATTTGATCTCCTCACAGTGTGGATTGTTTAATGATAGCGACAGCATGTTGAACACCATAAGAAAGACTTTCCTCACTGAACAGTCAGTGCGTCCCGTGGGGAATAAACTCCTCCTGTCCTCCACTGAAGAGCTTTATAGCCGTTTAGCTGTTCAGAGAATTCAAGCTACAAATAGAAAGAGCTACACAGTACTGTACCTGCTCACCGGTAACCACATCAACTCATTTTACTTTCAAACACTTTGTGTATTTGTGATGTCAATTTATGGCCAGACTGTTGTTCTTCTGTTTTCTTTAGAATCTGGATTTCTTCATAAAGTCGTACTGCTGGATAAAGGTCATCATATCATCGAGGAGATCCAGATTTTTAAGCAACCACAAACTGTGAAAAACCTCATTTTGTCCACCAGCAAGGTTTGATGCTTCTTGTAAATGTCTTTTTCTTATCCTCGGCTGATTTAACTGACACATTAAGAGCGCACTTCTAATGCATTACGTGATGTATTAGGTTTCATTCTCTGGCCTTTGTGAATTCTTGTAGGGTGTGCTGTATATCGGCAGCTCTGAGGGTGTCTTCAGAGTGCCCGTGTCCAGCTGCTCGATCTATCCAAACTGTGCAGAGTGTGTGTTGGCCCGTGACCCGTTTTGTGGCTGGGATTCAGAGAGCAAAGTGTGTACTACTGTATCCAGCACGAGGCCCAATCTGTGAGTCTTGTTTTATTCTGATTTCTATTCATCTGTTTGTTTTCAGGATGTTCTGTACTACAGTGTACGCTGACCCACTAAGTCCCTGTATAGACGGCTTCATGTATGGCCCGAAGTTAACTTCCACTCTGTGTTTGTTTATTGGTCTGGCTAGTGGCTAATAATTGGCTCGATCTCATTAAATGCATATAAATAACACGCAGGTCAAAATAAGTACGTCAAGTAAGTACGCCAAATTGCAATTTTACGTGTATATATATATATATATATATATATACACGTCAATGCTTGCGTGCATAAGATACTCCAATTTTAGCGTGCATGCATGTTTGTCTTATTAACCTGTCCCCTAACCATAAACCTAATGTTAGCGTGCGTGCATATTATAACCTTTCCCCTAACCCAAAACCTACACCTAACGTTATTACTTGAATTAGTTAAGTGTTTTTTCTTTATGAATGTTTCTAAATGGCGGCTGTCCATTTCATTTCCATGCAAAGATTGGCGTAGATATACACATAAAACTTATTTTACGGTTTTGCCATCTGCGTGTTATTTATACGCATTTAATGTGAACAGGTTGCTAACGGTTCTTATACTGGTAACCCACAATAATACTGACTAGACATAATTGTATCTTGCTAGTTAATGTCATTTACTTGTTATTTCATGCTGGAGATGTTTGTTTAAGTTGTTGCTTTGAAACTGTATATATCAAGCAGTTTCTCTGTATTAGAAGCCCATCTGATTTGCATTGTATTTGTGAGATCTTGTTGAAGATATAATTGAAGACATTGACTGTGCATCGGTGTAATGCTGCTATTTTTGTGTATCAAACACAGACGACAGGATGTAGAAGGCGGAAACATCACAGAACAGTGCGAGTTCAAGAATTCTGATGCAGGTCCTGCGAAAGGTGAATGTGTTTCCTGTGCTACCCATAAATGTACTCATTATGTTTCATATCTAACCTAAAAGTTTTATTTGCAAAATTGAACACCAGTATTGTTTAAGTTATAAATTTTGCTTTAGCGTGTGAGTAAGCAATATCACTGTAGATTTCTAAACGTTCTTTGCCATTACTACGAAAAATAAACATTTTTGGAAAGTTTTTTATGTAAGTGTGCAGGAGACTGTATGGTTTAGAAATTTGATCGAATTAATCGGCTATTACATCAAGTTTTGTAAAAAAAACTAAAGTTGTAATGAAACATGTAATGTGCCTAAGACTTGACATTACTGTATATTTACAACAAAAATGAGTATGTTATTATACATTTCTAGGTTATTTCCAGGTTATCCAAGACTATAGACAGATTGGATTTATGACGTGATTGAACATGGTGTACAAAATTGTACAATTTAATAAAAAATGTGTTCATGTTTAACCTAGTGTTTTTCTCCAGTGACACGAACTGCTCAGTTGAATGAGATTGTGGTTTTACCATGTAAATTGAGATCCAGACTGGCTGAAGTGACTTGGATGTTTTCAAACAACAGCATCGTGTCCCAGTTTCCATACATGCACCGGGCCGACGGCAGTCTTACTTTTCGCATCACTCCAGATACTGTGAGCACCTACCACTGTGTCTCCGAGGAACTGGGCTTCAGACGAACCATTGCTTCCTTCTCTATTACGCTCCCTGTTACCCCCCGATCACACCAGCATCCCGACGTCACCCAGGACTCAAACAAGGACACTGATATGGAGCCAATCCCTGTCCCTAAGGATGAAATATTAGTTGATAAAACTGAACCCACAGAAGGAAAAAAGACAACTGCATGGACAACTGGGACGGATAGTGGCAGCCACATACAAGCCAGGAATAATCCCATTGATACTGCTGAAAAAGCGGTTTGCATCTCACAGAGGAGTTACTATGCTGAAATGGTTGCTTTTTGTCTGCTGTTGGTCATATGTGTATGTGTGCTTATTGCTTTTGTTGTTCTCTGGAGGCACAGCTTGCAATGTAATAGAACCGAAAAGAAACCTAAAGACTCAGAGGCAGACAATATCTGGCAAACAGAATTGGAGGATAAGAAAACTCCTGACAGCTGACCCTGAAAAAATAAGTATCTATGCTTCATGCTGAGTGTTACAAAGGAATTTTTTTAGAAAGCACTAAGATGTGAGACCCTCATGTCATGTCAATGTTTTAGTTTCTTTTCTGTACGCTTTCACACACATTTAAAAAAAAAACCTGTGTATTTATATAGCTTCATGGTCTGTGTTAGGTTAACTGAGATGAGCTTTAGAGCACGTATGCATTGATGTCCTTTTGTTGCTCAAATTGCTTCTTTGTTTGTCTCATGCGTCTGCTAAATGGCTAAATTTAAATATCAATTTGTGCATGACTCTTTCTTCTGTGGAACACAAAATAAGAGATTTTAGGAAATGTGTTTTTTTTGTCCATAGTCCAGTTTTGTTTGGTTATTAGCGTTCTTTAGAATATTTTCTTTTATGTTCTGCAGAAGAAAGAAAGTCATAGGCCTACAGGTTTTGAATGACATGAGGGTAAGTAAATGATGAAAATGGTTTAGTTTTTTCATTTCTATTTAAAATGTTCAATTTCTTTTGTCAAACCATAATCCAAATAGTCTGACATTGTCTGGGAAAAAGTCCTGTAAAAGTTGTACTACCAGTCAAAAGTTTTTGAACACTTACTCATTTACTTATTCATATTTTGCCACAATTTAGAATAATGAGCTTTTATAGGCTGTTCTTTATTTAATATTTAGTCAAAGTCGTCCATTTCAAAAACATTTGTTATTAAATAAAATGTTAGTTTTATGTTTTGTCTACAAAACCATTTTATTACATTTAAACATATACTGTCAGATTTTTTTAAAGATAATGAGAAACATTTCACTGAAGTGTTCAAAAACTTTTGACCGGCTTAAGTAACACACAAACATTTGTTGTAAAAGCCAAAAATACATTGTATGGGTCAAAATTGTCGCATCATTAGGATATTAAGTAAAGATCATGTTCCATGAAGATATTTTGTAAATTTTCTACAGTATCAAAACTTTATTTGTGAGTGGATGCAGCAAATTCGGTAACAAAAAGTTGCATCTCATCCAAATATTGTTCTATCCTAACAAACAATATAGCAATAGAAAGCTATGTATTCAGCTTTCAGATTAAGTAAAATCTCAGTTTAAAAAATGTACCCTTACGACTGGTTCTTAGATTAGATTAGATTAGATTAGATTAGATTTAAATTTATTGTCCTTACACATGTACAAGTACAAGGCAACGAAATGTAGTTTAGGTCTAACCAGAAGTGCAATAAGCAAGTGCAGGATATACAGTTGTGCATAAATACAGGATAAAGCAAAATTATGAAGAAATTTACAAGTGGGAATGTACTATGAACATTATATACCGATGGCTATTTACTATAAACAGAAATTTACTGATGGATATGTACAAATATAAATTAGACTAAGCAGAACAGTAGTGCAAATATTAAGTGTGCATAAATTATGGACAGCAGCTATTAAGGTTAAAGTTAACAGTGCAGTAGATGAGTTATTGCAGTATTCAGTACATAGTACTGGAGTGCAAATGAAGCAGTATATGTATAAGTAGTTTGGTAGAGCAAGTAAACATGTAGTACATGTGTAAACAGTCCAGTCGTGTACTTGACCTGTAGTGCAACCGTTTTGTAACCATATATGATTTTTTAACTAACAGCCACTAAAGAATCATGGCACAAATTATAGATCATAATTCATATTTCCAACATGAGTTATCTTTATGTAAAATTTCCTAATGTGTAAGATGCATTTAAAATAAACCTCTTTGTTTTGTTACTGTTTCTGTAGCCAGACAAACATGCCTCTCATAATTAAAAGTCAAGATGAAAAAGTATTTCTGTATAACACACTACAAAAAAAAGTAAATGAACTACATTAAAAATCTGCAAAGCTTTTTAAATCTACAGATATTCTCAAATTTATAATCACAATTAAAGGAGAGGTTATGAATTAATTAAATCATCTAAATTAGAGTGACAGTAAAAGCAAATGTTTACACTAAAATATGAATTTACAAAATATAATAATGATAGGGGAGTCATTTTATCTAATGAACCGAGCGAACCGATTCACTAGAATCACATTACTTTCCAACTGAACAGGCGGATTTACCTGTAAATTAAACTAGCGGTGATTGTAAAACATATATATTGCTTTGTGTAAAATACATTTCTGTGTAAAAAGAACTGGTGTGATTAGGATCTTTAAGAGAATCGTGTTATTACATGAGGGCTTGATGCAGTAATCTGGTATCAAATGGGTTAAATAAATTCAGTGGGAGGAGAAAGAAGCTTCCCGTCTAACGTTTGTTGACGTTAAACAAGGACAGTCGCAAGAATCGGTAAGTAAATAGCCTATCGTTATATCTTCTGTATGGAGACAAACTGTTTCAACCTGATTATTAAACACATTCGAAGGCCCGCGTATATTACCTTAGTTTTCGTTTTACTTTCATTTTCTCCTTCAAATCCTAGTAACTTTTTAAACGTCATGTGTCTGATCAGCAGCGCTTTAAGGGCCACAAGTTAACGTTGCCTGCTAAACTTACCTAGCCAGACGCATTTTAGGTAATATTCTCAAAACTTAGTGGACTTCTTGCCTAAATAACGTTTTTTTGGCATTGTACGTGTTTATATAGGCTTACGTGTTTATGAAGAAATAAGTAATAGCTAAAAAAAAATCAACGACCAGTCACGTGATATCTTACCCACAAGCGTTTGTTCTGTTATAGGTGTCCATTGTTATGCATGAACAAAATATAATCTGTTTGATGAGTCATTACAGTGCTTCCAAGAAAATGGCCATTTATGCAAATAAAATAGAATAAAAATGCAAATAACTATTGTAATTTCTCAAAATAAAATGTCATTGAATTAAACAAACAACCCCTTATGAAAAAAAATATAATTCACAAGTGCATAATACATTTACATATATTGGAATCAAGTGCTTATATTTTTCAATATATGAAAAGCAGCTCTTCCTTATTTATTATTCAATGTATTATATTGTAACATATTAACAGCATTCTATATATATTCAAATATATATTAAATGACTGAATTTATTAAGGTATAATATATGAAAACATGTATGTTTGTGTAAGAGATCATGTGACAACAGAGTAGCATACTACAAATTATTTAAAATCTTTGATCTTTGCTTATACTATATTAGTATACAATATCTGTATTCAGTAGAATTACACAGTATTACATAGTAAAATAACATTTTATTCTGAACACAGCTGCTGTCTAGCTGGTCAGCTGACTAGGTTTTGAGACAAATCCACTGTATGTTTGTCTCTGTCATGTAATAGAGGAAGCAAGTTTTCACCTTTGTCACACATGTTTATTAGTACCATATAAGGTGGATAAAAGAACTGCGTATTACCGTTTTTGGTCAACACATTTATAACTGTAAACAGGCAGTTTCTCGGAAAAAGGGGCTTAATCCTAGTCCCAGACTAACTTAAATGTTAAAGGTGTCTTGATCAAAAACAATTTGCAATGACATCTTAACATACATGTTTTATTCCAAGATGCACACAGTAATGTTTTTTTTCTGAAGTATGTTTTAAAAATGAATTAAATATTCATTCATTCTAATTTAACTAAGGCCTAGTTTTGTTTTAAGGTAATCCTGTCCCGGAAACCGCCCCTTTTCTGATCAGGAAACAAAAGGCAGGTTTGGCGAGTGTGTTAAGTATTTTTGTTTCTTTGTTTCAGCATAAAGGCTGATTGTCATATTCCTATGAGATATGGCGTCTTCAATGACTACTACGGCAAACGGAGTGAAGGTTGTGACTCATATTATCCCACTGGATGAGAAATTCGAATCTCCAGACCTGAAAGCGAGCCTAATGGAGCCAGAAACCCATAAACTGCCACCCATAGCAAGGATGTTTCTGAAAGGAAGGCCCATGACGCTGGGGGTGAGCATTTCACTTTCACACTAATCATGTAATAGAATATGTATGTGATCATGTAATATGTAATAGCACCTTTCCTTTAAAGTTCAAGAACAGTTTGTTAGATGGACGGTGTGTATGTGTGTGTGTTCAGTTGATGCAGGTGTTTATTGGTGTGGTGATGATGTCGCTGTTGACCATCACAATGGTGATCAACAACCTGCATGCCGATTTTGTTGTAACTCTTGGACTTCCTGTAAGTGACAATCTTTATTCTTTTATATTATCTTTCACATTTGTGTTTGTGTATGTTTGATTTGTATTTTTCTTAGTTCATCCAAAAATTCTGTCATCCTTTACATTTACCTGAATGACGTTTTTCTTCTGCAGAACACAAAAGAAGATATTTTGAAGAATGTTGGTAACCGAAAAACGGCTGTACCCATTGTTTCCGCACAATAGATGTGAATGGGTACCATCGTTGTTCGGTTTTGAAAATATCTTCTTTTGTGTTCTGCAGAAGAAAAAAAGTCATACAGGTTTGAAATGACAAGAGGGTGAGTAAATCATGAACGAATTTTCATTTTTGGTTGAATTGTCCCTTTAAATCTAGAGTCTCCATAGTTTCAAATATAGAATAGAATATATAATGTAATTGTTCTATAATATATTTTTGTTTGTTTGGCAGTTTGCCGTGTCTGGGATTGTGGCGATTACTGCACACAAGCGTCTCAATGCTATGCTGGTGAGTAAATCATAATATTTACAGTTTTTTTATTTATTCAAGCTGGAATGCTAAATTGACCAATCAGCATTGGTTTTCATCAGTAACTGTTTAAGGCATTTACATCACGTTACACATTGTCAGGTAGTTAATTCTGTATGAAATCCACTGTCATATTTATTTGTCTCGGAGCAGATCCAATCCACACTGGCCATGAGCATCATCTGTGCTCTGCTGGCTGCTGCAGGAATCGGCTACTTCAGCTGGGAGCTCAGTTTTCGACCAGAGGGTGACGAATGTACTAAAGCTGACTACTGGATGTGTTCATACATGAGATATAAATATTATGTATGTTTCTAACTCTGATGATCTAAAAATGTCCATTTCGTTTCATAGATGCTATTGGCTTTGAGTTTTCTGACGTAACTTATATGCATGTCATGTGCATTCATTCTATTTAGGGTTTGTTGGATGGAGTAAGGGGTCTCCTGCTGGTGCTGTCTTGTCTCGAACTGTGTGTGTGCATCTCCCTGTCCGTCTTCTCCATCCGGGCCATCCGCCAGGTGAGACCGAGATTTATATTTAAGATCCACCCATTGCAACACTGCTGGTGTGAATCGGGGCCTGTATGCCTAATACCTATGCATTCTTGTTTGGTACACTAAGACCAATAGGAAATGGTCCTTTATACACATGCATGTTGAGGCATTTAACGTGCATTGAGGCATTTCTTCGGTGTCACCCAAATACAAAAACATAACATACAGATATAATCTAACGGATTAATCTTCTCTTATATCTAGGATAGAACAGATGTTGACTTCACTGGCAGTGACTGCAGCCTTCTGAAGGATGGAATGGATCCCTGAGGAGTTGCACACTTGACTTGCCTTCTATTCTGACATATATCTGTCCAAAGAGTTAATCATAGACGGACAAAAGTAACTTTCTGTGTTTAAATGCACTTCTATATGGGGTATTTTGTATTCTGTGGGGGATTCTGCAAGCACTAGTGTATCACCCCTAAAGCACTTTCCATAAATAGTCATAAATAGTAGAATTTAATCACATTTAATTCCATTTCAGTTCTTATTTTTTCATTATAATTGCATGCAAGAGAACTGCAAAAAAGGCAAAAAAATGTTTTAGGATTTCATATAACATTAAAAGATATATACTGTATTTTTTTGTCGTCATTTTAACGGCCTATATATTATATATATTTTATTTTAATTCAAAGGTTTGTCACTATTCAGAATGAATATAGGGAAATGGACTGTGGTGCAGTCAACTTGGAAGAGCTTCACAGACGTGCACAGAAAATGAATCGACACCTTGCACCTTGTAGAATATGTGAACAAAATTGTGTAGCATTGCTCATTTTCTAACACTTCCACTAAACAGCAGAGGTTTTTATAGTTCATAATAATTCGTTTATGACTTCCAAATATATATTCTTCATATAACAGACCAAAAGCTGTCTGGAGTATTTGATCCTAACTCACTCACAGATTTGTTGAAAACCCCTGACCATTGTTTCCATACCTCGATTGACAGAGCATTGTGTTTGCAGCAGGTCATGGGTTCCATCCCAAAGAGTATACATACGAGATGTCAGGATGATGTCCCTATTCTTATTAAATACAGTACTTTTAAACTATACTATAACACACGCACTTACAAGTGAAGAATCTAAACAGATGTTTCACGAATCCACTAGCCTGCATTTTCTCCGCGCGCAATCTTGACTCAGCTCGAGTCGTCTACATAATTCATACTCGAGTTTAAAAATACCCCGCGAGTGCAGGGCTAGAAACGGGAATAAAGGCCGATGGGATGAGCGAGAATACTCGGGATCCAGCCAACCTGGATGTCTGCTTGTTTAGCCGCCTCCCATCATGACATCAACACTGCGGAGCCGCGCACTGCGCGCAGAGTCTGCAGCAGAACGCCAGTGCGCAAAGGTAAGCCAGCGCTCCTCTCCACGCACGTGCATGTTATCGCGCCTAAAGCGCGCTTTTAAAATACACATATCCAAGCGTGCATGAAGAATACATGTGGGTTTTATCCACGTCATACCCTTGCGTTTTTAATGCGTACTGTTGTGCTTGCGTTTGCAGTGTGATATTGATGAGTGATTGGTGAGCTATCAGGATGTCGATGTACGCGTCTCAGATCAAAGCGTTTAAGAGCGCGGAGCCCAAAACGCTTGGCGTGAGTTTCATCGCAACGAACACAATATCACGTTTTTACATCGATTGTTGTCGCTGTCTTCTTTGTTAGAAATATATCGAGCAGCCTGCATCATCATACTGAGTGTTATAGTTGGAGCAGATTGTTTACATGTTGTTTTGCTATTTGTTGGTATTATTAGTTGTTTAATCCCGTTGTGTTTTTCAGGATATACCATTTTAAAGGTTTTAGTTATAATATGCAAGCACATGTAATGTATTTATGAAGTTATCTGGCCGACTTCCAAGGACACACCCATATCTAAGATTCACACAGACATAAACACACAGTGTTGTAACATTAATATAAAATAATATTAAAAGAATGTAATATACTACTAATAGTTATTATTGTGATATAAAATATTATTGTATTGTTGAATAATTCATCCTAAGAAAGTAACCAGATTTTCCAACTCAAATATGCAATATGTTTGTATTTGTAATCTTTTGTGTATTTTAATTTCATTTAGGGCGTTCAGATCATAACTGGAGTTTTGACTGTGATTTTGAGCTCAATTGTGTATAAGCTTCATTATCACATCCAGCGTGAAATCATCATCCTCATCGTCAATGGTGCTCAGGTACAAACACACAGTTTAATGTAAAGTGTTCTGTAATGTTTAGTATCAGTCATGTGACGTGTGACATTGTTTACTACAGATCGTCATAACTGGAATTGTTCTGGTGCATACTGGGAGGAAGCCATCCAAATGTTTGGTATGTCAATGTCGTAATTTTCTTTGATTGGCCAACATATGTGTAGTACGACAACAACATAACGTCTGGTTTCTTTGCATCCTATCACTTACAGAAGAGATTGTTTACCCGACGTAAATGTAAAGTGATCAGTTTGTTTTTATGTGCCATTTGTAACCACAGATAGGATCATGAAAGTCAATCTTTTCTGTCATTTCATACAGTACGTTTAAACATTCTCTCATTACATAGTTCATTGTATATCACAGATCAAGTGTATTTTATTGTATAAGGTTATGGATTAAGTATTTGTTAAAATAGATTTCCTTTGTCGCAGGTGCTGACATCCATTGTTCTGCAGTTACTAACAGCAGCATTTGATATTGTTGGATTTGGGCTCATGGCCAGACACATCCCATTCAGAGGAGAGTCGTACTACTACAGGGACACAGAGGTAAACAAACAGAGACGCCGCATTCTGCTCGCCCCCGAGCCAAAACCTCTTCCGTTCTACAAACATCCGAATGTTATAAATACTGAACACAGCTATTCAAAATAATTTAATTTGACTTAATTTATCAAACAAATGGGAAAATGTTATACTTCAATCAGATTTTATTTTATGATTCATCTGCTTGTTTGTTGCCAAAAAATGACCATGATCATATTCATGTGTTAAGTTGTCATTTTTTTGTCCCATACATAGTACCGAAGATCAGATCATTTGAGAGTAGGCATTAGGAAGCAGAGCGCAATACATGTGAAATGTCAAAGCGAGACTGAACCTCAGACAGCAGACTGTGAGTGTGTATCAGCATACAGAGCGAGAGATGTGATTTCAGGCTCTGTCCTGCTTGTTTCAGTGGTGTTGTGACCCACTTCACTCTGTTTGGGCTTGCTGTGGAGAAGGAGAGAGAGGTGGACACAAAGAGGTGAGTCACATTCCCAGCTTTACGATCCAGAAAGAATATCACGAACACATTTTACGATAACAGCTTTCCTGTGGCTTAGTGGTTAGAGCATAACGCTAGCAACGCCAAGGTCATGGGTTCGATCCCAGGGATTACTCAGATACAAAAGCGTCTGCCAAATGCATAAATGTAAATGTGTAAACCCTTGGAGTAGGGCTAAGCCTTCAAACAATTCAGATTCTAGATTTGAATACACAACTTGTATTAAGACCTGTATGTATAGATTTTTTCTGTATTTTAGAAAATAAAATTTACTTTTTATATTTTATTATATTATTATATTATGAAATTTTTATTTTTTTTATTTGAAGTATAACATTTCCCCCCTTTAAGAATTGTATCAAACCATATATTTTGTGTCCGCTGTATATGCATATTTTCTTTTCTTCGTAAAGTGATAGTTTATCCAAAAAAGAAAATTCTGTCGTCATTTACTCGCCGCCTTGTCATTTCAAACTTGTAGGACTTTCTTTCTTGCACAAAACACAAAAGAAGATATTTTAATGAAAGTTGGTAACAGCAACGGCACCCATTCAATTCTATTGTATGGACGCAAAATCGGTTAACAACATTCTTCACCAAACAATTTGTGTTCTGCGGAAGAAAGAAAGTCATAGGTTTGAAATTTCAAGAGGGTATGTCAATCTTCATTTTTGGTTGAACTATCATTTTAAATTAAATTAAGAGATGGTTTTATGAGTAGTAATTGTTCCTTACATTGTTTTCTATAGGAAATATATCTGATATTTATATTAATATCTGATCATTATTGTCTTGTGTTTTCTGGTTTGTATTACAGTTCCTAGTGAACGGAATCTTGGGGACACTGATCGGTTTCCTGGTGCTAGCGTGTATCATCGGTTTGGTTGTCTCTCTCTTTGGAGTTTACGCTCTGTCTGTTAGTGCTATAAAGGTACTTTTATCATTAACATGAGGATGATTTCAAAATAAAAGACCTTAATATTTAATTTATTGTTTTTTTCTAATTCACTGTTTGCTATCAGGAGCTGACGCCCATCCCGCATTCTACAGCAAACCAGCATTATGGTGCTGGCCTTCAGGCCCAGAATACGATCCATTCTGGAAACTGACAAAATAAGAGACGTTCAGAGCAGAAGGGCACAGTTTTAGCACAGTTTTACAGCATCTGAAAAAAAAGAGGACTGTTTCACCTACAAACCCCTCACAGGTAAACTGCAACAGAAAAAAAAACATTTGTGATGTTGTAAATAACGTTTTGGAAGTAAAACGGAAATCTCGTTTTTGCTTGGCTGTTGCTCTCACAGGCTTTAGGAGTGCTGTAATTTAAAACGCTCAACTTAATAGTTATTCGCACCTTGATTGATTTTGCACTTACAATTTAAAGCTTTCTAGCATGATATTTAAATCAGATGTTTACCCAGAATCCAGTGTTATCGATGTACGGTAGAGGGGACGTGTATTTGTCTTTGTCTGAGAACTTGTGAAATTCAGCTTTACGTACATAAGGTACAGAACATTATGGAGAAATTACGGTGAATAGAAACGGTAAGACAGATCTGTAATATTCTCTTGTTTTGTAGTATTTTGTACCATTTCTGCATGAATCTTTATATGGGTTAACATGTTTGTTTTAGCCACATGAGGACATATGGGGCAACATTTATCAAGTTTCTATTTGTTCATATGAATAACCTAAAAATGTAAGCACTAAAATTAAAAATGATCACTGTTGTAAGCAGGCCAAAGCACATTTTATTTTGCTAAATATGAATAAATAAATTAAATATTAAAGAAAAAGAAAAAGCTTGATAAATGTGGCCCATGTTCAAAGAATCCCCTCTAAAGCAGAGTTATCCGAATATTAACGTCAGTGAATACGTAAACAGCATCGCTTGGCTTTTTTGTCATCTCGTTTTATCCGTACTGACTCTTCAGGAAAGCTATGATGACTGCCAACTCTGTAAGTGCCACCACTTGTGACCAAAATCATGGACACCCAAATGACTAAAGGTCAGAGGTTGAACTCTCGGTCAAGGGCTCGACTTTGGTGATGTAAAATCCTCTTGTGGAAGCATGTGTCGTCTGTTTCGTGTAGTAGATCTTTGTCATTCTGACAGCATGTGAGATTTACATTGTGCCTGTGGTCAGTGATCTCTTGACGTGTAGTAACATGAAAATGTAGTCTGTAGTAACATGGCTGTGTTTGTGTTTGTATTCGACTGAACGATATTTCAAATAAACTTGATTTAATACACAATCTGGTGTTCTTGGCTTATTTAACATGAGTTTTTCACAGGGTACATAAGTGTTGTTTTTGCAAAGTTTAAAGTGTCATATTAGTTTTTAATACAGCAGATATGAGGTTCATTGACAGGAAGAATACAATTTAATACACTAAAGGTGCCAACAAGGTAAGATGCATTTTGTATTTTTATTGTACTATTTTAATTGTAATTTTTATAAAAATGTCATAAAAGAAAACAGACCTTTATTTTGAAACGTCATAAACCAAGCGTTTCAGAAGCGCCACCGTGGTTTGGGACAAGAATTGTGAATAATGTGTGACCCTAAAAATATATGTATATTAATATAGTGATATAACGTAACGTACTAAGAAGCTATAAAGCAATGCATGTAAAACAAGATTTTTCGGTATGAAAATCATAAGACTCTTATTTTGAAGCCTCATATCAAGAACTGTTTTCCGGGTTGTTTTTGGATGGGTTTGGATCTAGACTAGATAAGTTAAGTGTTTCTGTCAGTCTTTTGTTAGTCTTATGTACAATATAATCTAAATTTACTTAAGATGTGAAAGCATGAATCAAAGAAGTTAAGTGTCATATTTTGTGTGACGGTGTCATGCAGTATGGAAAAGGTGCGAAAGATTCTAGTTCATTTGTCGAAGGATAAAGCCGCTCCGCAGTGCGCACGATTCGTGCAGGTCAGCTGAGCTCATGTGTGTTTTAAAGCAAATATATTTATATTATGTATGTCACCATAATCATTACCAGTTAATATACATACACATATAATGTCACAAAAATCGACAGTAAGAGTAACGAGAGTATAATACATTTCCCCGCAGAAACAAAATCACAGAAATGTTTTTTTATTTATAATTGTATATCATTTCGTTTTAAAAGGTATATTTGTGGTTACTGTGTGGTTTTACTAAATAAAGCCAAAAAATATGGTTACTAGTTATAATTTTTATTAGGGTATAACTGGGATTTTATTTGGCAGATGAGGAACAATAAAACACAATTAAATTTAAATAAGGCCCAAAACCCAAAGAAATACATATTGTATTGTTTATTTTGGTAAACAAAACATTTTTTTTTAGATTTTAAGTGTTTAAACTTAAAATTGATTTTTGAATTGAAATACCCTCCTTGATAACACACTCCGTCTGCTTGACGTCTGCATTTACATCTGCAATATATAGTTTGCTCATCTGCTCTACGTCTCGGTGACGGTCTGTACGCCTGTAATACATCTGCTAAAGATCTGGAGATCTGGAAAACATCTGCTGATTATAAACATCTGTCAGACATCTTAGAAAGAGCAGTTTTACATCCATTCTAAACCATAAACATCTTACAGATGTCTATATGACGTATTGCAGATGAGCAAACTATGTCTTGCTGATGTAAATGCAGACGTGAAATAGACGTAAAACAGATGGAGTGTGCTATCATAAATAGTGATTTTCTATGTAAATAGATTTTTACTTTAAATGTAGGCTATCTAACCTTTAGCGATTATAATTCTCCTATAATAGTTTCTCTTTGTTTTTTTGTATATGTGTAATTTGTACAGAGCATAACTGGACATTTTGTTGGGGATGTTAAGGACCAGGCGACAGTGAGCTGTTCTCTGGAGAATAACAGATTTATTGTGTGCGATCAGCTGTGTGGTGCTGGCATTCCTCTAAAGGTAAGATCACACACTGAACTGAACTCACTGCCATGTTATAATACGTTACTGTTTGTTTATGTGAATCAAACTGTCTAATTCTAGAGGGCGTCGTTTTGCCCCATCAAGTACCTGTCTCACTCAGAAGCAGCCTCCCTGGCCCCCGATACCCTCACACGCGGGGTAGACGTGGGTGTTGCCGTGCTGCTGCAGTCCTCCAATCAGAAGCTGTTGCTAACGCGCCGCGCCTCCAATCTCAGGATCTTCCCCAATGTTTGGGTTCCACCTGGTGAGTGTGTCATTTTGCACTGACGCAAATGCTCAAGCGTACTTGTTATTTGAGTCTTTTTGTGTACCAAATGTTTCTTCATTCAAATCTCAGATGTGGGCTTTGGGTTTTGAGATTGTTTACCGCAGTATCAGCTGGGAATAAATAAGATGGCAGTAACAGAAATGTGGTTGTCATACTGAGATGTTTAGGACTAATCGATGAAATGTGTTTGTTCAGGTGGTCATGTGGAGCTGGATGAAAAGGTATTGCAATAATAATCATTTTCAAGCAATTTCTTTTAAATAGACTTATGTGTTTGAAATTGGTTTTAAAGTTACATTTTGCTTTATGTTATTATAAGTAACTAATAAGCAGAATCCTAAATATTTGTGACCCTGTCTGTGAAAACCCAGCTAAAGTCATTTTTTTGTGATTTACTGTTTTCTACAAAAGATCGTTCTACATAATGTAAAGAACATTCTGTGCCAATATAATATTGTTATCTTTAATATTGACAGAGAAAGAAAATATCAAAGATTGAAATCAAAGTTGAATTAATAGGTAATATCAAACTTTGATGCTTGTTATTTCAGAATTTGATTTTCTGACTCTATCCTGGTTTTCACGGTGGTGGTCACATTTGATCATAAAACCAGTCACAGCGGTCAATTTTTGGAAATGGAGATTTATACATAACCTGAAAGCTTTCCATTGATGTATGGTTAGCTTGTTAGTTATGCTTGATAGGGTAAGACCATACTTAGCCAAGATAAAACTTTAAAAAAAAACTAGAATCTGAAAAAAATGAAAATCACCTTTAAAGTTTTCCATCAGAGGCGCTTTTGTTGCATCCACAAAAATAAAGTTTTTATATATTTATGGTAGGAAGTTTACAAAATATCTTCATGGAACATGATCTTTACTGAATATCCTAATGATTTTTAGCATAAAAGAAAAATCAATAATTTTGCCCCATACCATGTGTTGTTGGCTATTGCTGCAAATATACCCGTTCTGTAGGTTATCACTTTTTTTCACATTTATAACTGAACTTTCTTAACAATGGCTTTTCTTTGTTTGCAAAACTGTAGCTGTTGGATGCAGGACTGAGAGAGCTGAAGGAAGAGACCGGCT
The DNA here is from genome assembly GCA_026939265.1 of Oreonectes daqikongensis. Taxonomy (NCBI): domain Eukaryota; kingdom Metazoa; phylum Chordata; class Actinopteri; order Cypriniformes; family Nemacheilidae; genus Oreonectes; species Oreonectes daqikongensis. The sequence goes on from JAOTQM010000311.1 coordinate 2,285,814, forward strand.
TGAGACTCAGTCCAGATGAGATCTCCTCTCAGCTCCTCGGCTTGTGGGAGGTATGTGTTTACTGTATATCAGAATGAATTTGAAAGAGCTGAAAAACAGAACTACAGACAAAGTCCAGCAGCGCACTTCACAGAGACTCTTGATTCTATAGATCCTGGCAGTTTGTTTGCAAACCACAGTTGTTTGACTTTGGACTGTCCAGTCAAAAAGACTAGCGCTGAGTTTTATAGCCTCTCATTTAGTTGTAAATGATGACACAACTATTCCTTCATATATTATTGTGTTATGTTTTATTTTATGTCTTAATTCTCTGTTTAGTCAGTGTTTCCACCCATGCTGTCCAGAGGTCTGCCACAGAGACACCACATTGTGACGTACATACTTCTGAAGAGCTCTCAGTCGCACCTGCAGCTTCAGGTACTGCTTCGGCTATCGGCTTACCCAGAAAACAACTTCCACTGCTAATTTAAGGTTAGAATCGCTTGCTTATTCATGAAAGTGCTTTTTCTCCTTTTTCAGACCTGTTTGAGGCCTGATCCTGCTGAGGTCAGTGCATGTGTCTGGGTTGATGCAGGTCTGGTTAAAGCTGCGGTATCTGCTGTGGACGGTGAGGAGGATTCTGTGCAAATACCAGGTGACCTGCCACGTACCGTCAGGTATTGAGATCATTGGAATTATACTGAGTGACCTTGCAATGCTATACCAGTTGATCTACAAACAAGTTGTATTCATTTCTAATATATCAGCATTTCAAATTGTAGTTTTGTTTGTTTTTTGTTCCCAGTGTAACGGAAGTGTCTCCAGACGGTGATCTGAAAGAGACCTCGCTGCCTGTTTCTCTATTCTGTAACCGTGCTCCAGACCATGGCGAGGACATAGAGCGAGTCAGTACCGGGACCAAATTTGCCTTAGAACTGTGGTTAAAAACACTGGAACCTCACGCTGAGATGGGTTGACAGCTGCTGTCGGCGTTTTTCTGCTCATGTTAACTTTTAACCAGTGCCTTTAGAAAACTGAATTAAAGTGGTTGTCGCAGGACACGTAAACTATTTAAAATGTTTGAATCAAAAGTCACTTCTGCCTCCCTACAGTTGAATTTTGATTCACTGACCAAATAAGACAAAACATGAAATAAACCAAATGAAAGATGAATTTGACTGATAGCATCATTTATTCATTTTTTTATTCCGATAATATCATTATGGGCACGATAAACGTGTAGTGAAAATTTGATTTTTCTAACAGCCCTATATTTACATTTACGCATTCGGCAGACGCTTTTATCCAAAGCGACTTACATTGCATTATACTTTACATTTGTTTCTGGATATGTGCAATCCCTGGGATCGAACCCATGGCGTTGCTAGCACCATGCTCTAACCACTGAGCTACAGGAAAGCTATATCAAATCAATGTTCAAATCTTTGGAATTTGTTTGTGATATGCATTTATAATCATCAAAATGTTTTTTTATGCATTAGTTTGCTTTGTTGCTGAAATCTGCCTTTGGTTTTCTTTGGCCTTTTTAGCTTTCTTGTAGCTCAGTGGTTAGAGCATGGTGCAAGCAATGCCAAGGTCATGGGTTCGATCCCAGGGATTGTACATACTAAATCTATAGTATAATGCAATGTAAGTCGCTTTGGATAAAAGTGTCTGCCAAACGCATAAATAAATGTTTTCAACTTGCATTTGCACAAAACAATGTCTGCCCACCACAAGAGGGCGATAGACACTGCGTCCTTAAAGGTAATACTTTACAATAAGGTTGTACTTAATTCATCAATGCACATTAACTAACATAAACTAACAATACACAATATTACTACAGAATTTATTAATCTTATTTTATGGTAATTTTAGTGTTTACTAATACGTTTTTAAAATCAAATGTTGTAACTGTTAACATTAGGCAATGCGCTTATATCGAGATGAACTGTTAATAAAAAGGATCAATACATGATGCATATTGCCCAAGCTAAGCTAAGCATTCCTCTACTTTTTTTTACAACTAAACCAATAAGCAGATCTTTTGACAAATAAACCAAACACTGAAATACAATAAAATGACATGACTAGCTAATAAGTAAATTATTAGTAACAAATACACTTGTAAACAGTTTTTTCTTCAGTAGCCACCTTTGAATCCGTCAAGCAAAACTTCAACCTGTCACTAAACTCAGATTATAAGAAAAAAGAAAATGACTTTTTAAACGAATCGCTTTTAAACGTATTTACGTCACTGTGCTGAGTGTCCTGCCAACTTGACTTTTCATCCAATTGTACTCTACACTTATTTTTAGAGCCCGTGATTCAGCAAAGTGTCAATAGCTCATCAAGATCAAGGATAATAACATGAATAATAACATCCTAGATCTACTGTAATATTCTATGCCAGGATAATGTTTATTTAATTGATCTATTGATAAAGAATTTTTTACTGTAGTTAGATAAATAGTTTGGTACATTTTTGAAGGAAATGTGCCTGTACCAAAACCACCATCATGGTGATCATTTTGGGATGTTTCCAGGGCATTGTAATGCAGTTGGTGTTCTCATTGTATGTTGTTAAGGAGTTGCCATGGAGTGTTACGCGTACGTTCTTCTGGCCCGAGTCAAAAAAAGCCCACCCTGAGTTTATCATATTCAGATCCATAGAAATGGCATCATCTGTCAAATGAAAATAGTAAGTTAGGTCTATTAGCTCTCTTCAATATTTCAGATTGTGTGAGATGATTTAGAGTCAGGGGGTTTGTTTTAAATCCCTATCTTGAAGTACTTCATGAGTAATATTAGTAGTCATGTATGCTTTGGCAATCGCTGCTCATTAGGACACGTGTCATATGGTTGTGTGCATTACTGTGTAACAGACACGCCTTATGCTAACTTGCAAAATACAGAAGGCAAGACTAAAAGGAAAACGTTTGTGTACTGAAGCGGGATCAAGTATTTTACACACCTGTATGTATGAATATTACCGTTATCACCGGCTACTGAAAGACATCCTTTGCATTTAAAGCAGCTTTTGTCCTCGATGCACTTGCACCTAGTTTTTCAGGTAGCTGTGCATGTGGGTGTCTTCTGGCGTCTTGGAGACATTGCTACAATTCTTTTGGATTTAGTTGTCTCAGTTTTCTCCACTTCATGTAATAATAGACAGACTTGATGATGATGATGATAATGATGATGATGATGATGATGAGATCAGATCCCTGTGTGGAGCAATGGCTGTTGTCAGACTCCTTGTGCATACAAAAACCTCACTGGATTATTACAAATAATGACAAAATGAATGTTTGGAAATACCTACTGGAACAATACAGCAAAGGAAAAACGTAACTGGTTTTAAACCTCTTTTTAGGGGTAAAAATACAAACGTGCCTAAAGCTTTTGCACAGTACTGTATATTTTGGTTTAGTGCAGGCATTCTGGGGCACTTTTTCTACCTGAAGCTAACATGAACAAACTATGGCCAATATAGTTTTTGTTCATGTTAGCCAGTATAATTGTTACACTGTAAAAATGGATTTTTATTCCATTCTATTAACATATTAAGTTAGTGCACAACTAACATTACACTGTAAAAATGATCAAACTTAATATGTTAGACACAGTTCAGCAAAGGAAAAACTGGCTTAAAACCTCTTTTGGGGGGTAAAAATACTAGCATGTTTTGCACAGTATATTTTGGTTTAGTGATGCACTTTTGTGCAACCTTTAAGAAAATAAATATATTGAAACAAAAGAAATGTGATAAGTCAACCCTTTATTTTCTGTTTATACCTATCATGGTTGCATGGTGTGCCCTTCCCAATGGATCACTGCAGTGGGCGTTCCATTAAAGGCGTCCTATTACACCTTAAGTAAAGAACATGAGCTGAACGTTCTTTTATTTCATGTATATTTAATCATCATACCTGACTTTGATTTCAAATGCAAATAATCTTAAAGATAGCGTTCGTCATTGCTCTAATAGGAGCCACTGTTTGCAAACAGCACACAAAACAAGTTCGGTATAAAACAGTCCCAGTTTATTCCTAAACTTTTAATCTGATGCCAATTGAAATGATTAATGAAGTGTTTCTTGTGCGTACGACTTGTAACGTCATGTTTAATATACAGACTTTCGTAATTTTTTACACTACAAGACAGAAACTGGAAATTGTACCCACTTATTCTTAAATATTTCAGTAATACAATACAATAAGGTTATGATTGTTCACATTAGTAAATACTTTAGCTAACATGAACAAACTATGGCCAATATAGTTTTTGGTAATGTTAGTTAATGCCAATATAATTGTTACACTGTTAAAATTGATTTTTATCAAAAGTTGTGTCTATTAACGTATTAAGTTAGTGCACAACTAACATTACACTGTAAAAATGACTTAAGTTACCCGACTGCCTTAAAATTTTGAGTTAATTCAAGGTAAAGATATTAGTTTTTGTGTGAATTTGATGCAAAATTGTTATGTTAACACATTTTTTTAAGTTGAATTAACAAAACAGGGTAACATAACCTTAAAGTTAAAACAACAAATCAGTTTTACATTGTAATGTTAGTTCATAACTTAATATGTTAATATACACAACTTTTGAACTTTTGATAAAAATGTATTAGTAAATGCTGAAATTAACATGAAATAAGAATAACAAATGTGGTGCAAGTATTGTTTATTGTTAACAAATACAACCTTGTTGCACAGTGTTACCATCATTTATTTTTTCATATATCATAATAATAGAAAAACACACTTTTTAGTTGATTTCTTGTTCAAAAAGTCACTTTGAATAAAAGAGTTTGCTGATTTACATGTATGAAAATGAATCTTAAAGTTTTATACATTTACAGCATTGCATACATCTTAACACATGATTTTGTGAAAAACAATATGTATTGTAAAAAAGACATAAATTTTATTCTTGGCATTTTCCTAAGAAGCTTCGCGAAGTGCACCACATGAAGAATTAATTGAAGGAGTGAATTCTGGCCACATGTTGGCTTCTTTTATTTTCTTATCTTAAGTGTCTCCAAACCTCCGAGAGCTAATCTAACCTTAAATCTTGACGAAACTTTATGCTCATGAACGTATGATTTCATCACAGTTAAAAAAGATCAAGTACAGTGACTGAGCAGAAACATGTTATCAGAAACGCACGTGGTGATGTAAAGACTTTATGAACCTTTATCAACCCTGACAGCGTAATGCAGTGGGTGAGCCTACTGTAGCTTTTTTTTAGATGAATGTGTCATATAACTAAACAGTTTGTTATTGTTTCATTGGCTTGTAGAGTTTATTATGTGTTATCAGATTCAGCTCCACCTGCCATCGATCTGTTGAGGTGGAACCTGGGGTGTGTCCAGTTTGATCAACAGCTTTGAGAAGAAAACATGATTTTATTTATCCGAAATCAAAAGTTGATGTCATATTCGATCTTAAATACTTTTTGAGCAGAATTAAAAATATCAATGCAAGACAACAGCATCAATCATCAAACAAATCAGTTTGAGACTTCAAACGCCAAAAAGTTATTCAATGTGGTATATAACAAGCACAACATACATTTTTATTGTGATAACAATATAATAATTGATGAAAACTATAATTACTGTGGCACATAAAAAGTTTGATATTTTTGATATTTTACATACAAGGATTGAATAGCTGTAGTGTAAATGTAACATTTCTGAAGTAACGTTTGATAAAGTTTTAGTTTCTACATATTTCAAATGATTACATATTCAGATTTTGTGAAACATTTTTATATTACATGTGTAAATTTATGTTTGAACCAATGCGAAATTTACTTTTAGTAAAAATGCACTTTTTTCACTGCAATTCAGGAAATGATTTTAATTTGTCTAAATCATTAATAATACAGCACACTGGTGTTGACCATATACAAAATGTATATATAGTAAATTGAGGTTTTGTTTGCAGTAGTAAGAAAAACAATTGGAAATGGACTCATGTTAAATGTCATGGAGAATCTTATCCCTGTGCATATAGATCATCCTTTAGAGATTTCATCAGTCATGCCTCGCTCTTCACACAGGGAGTGGAAGGTGGTGGGTCAGATAACCTGAATGATGAATTATAAGTGTTAGATAGAGCTCTTGTACATGCAGTATGTTACTGAAATGACTCATGTTTGTTACCTGCGTCCTTCATTTGTTCACCACGTACATTCCTGTCCGGTTTTTCGGAGGTTTTTCTCCAACGTCCTGTTAATATAGAGTTGGTTAACATTAGTTATGCATGTATATAAAAACTAGTGAAGATCAAAAACAGTGTGTCAGGAACTTGAGCTTGTTAAAGTATTTGTAACATATACCATTGAAAAGTTTAGGGTCACATTATATAATATTTTAGAATAATAGAAAACTCATCAAAACTATTTGTGACCCAGTCTTATGGGTTTGATTTTTTGAAATTGAGATTTTTACATCATCTAAAAGCTGAATAAATAAGCTTTCTGTTGATGTATGGTTTTGGCTGAGATACAACTATTTAAAACTCAGGAATCTGAGGGTGCAAAAAAAAAATCGAAATATTGAGAAAATCGACTTTGAAGTTGTCCAAATGAAGTCCTTAGCATAGCATATTACTCACAAAAATAAAGTTTTGATACATTCACGGTAGGAAATGTACAAAATATCTTCATGGAACATGATCTTTACTTTAAGACTGGTTTTGTGATCCAGGGTCACATTGAACAACGCAAATGTAACTATTTAAAAAAATCTAATAAAAACTGTTTTATATTTGTTAGAAAAGTTTAGGGTCACTAACTTTTTATTAAAATGTATATTTTTTATATGATCTTTTCCACGTTTTAGAATAATAGAAAACTCTTAAAAACTATTGAACAACGCAAATGTAACTATTGGAGTTATGATGTAACAAAAAATCTAATAAAAACTGTTTTATGTTTGTTATGTATTTTTTAACATTCAGACATGCCTTTAGTTTTTAATATTTCTAATATTTTAATCAAACGTCCCTAAACCTTTGATTAATAGTGTACATGTACATTCTTACTAAGTTACTCTGTTAGTATATGGAGGACGCTACAGATGCAGGTGTATTCACAGTGTTTGATTCCTATTAGTGAATCTGACGTCAATGTGTTTTTTGCTTTTTTCAATCAGTTTCTTACTTTAATATCAATCCAAATTTAGAGAGGCCAGAGGGGTTGTTTTGTTTTGTTTTGTTTTGTTTTGTTTTGTTTTGTTTTGTTTTTTTGTTTTGTTTTGTTTTGTTTTGTTTTGTTTTGTTTTGTTTTGTTCATCTGTGTGAACTACTTGTTCAGATAAATTCCAACACTTAATAAAATCTCTCTCTTTGTTTTATATGTTCAACACTGTAAATTGCTCTCAGCTCTGCTGTTGACCAACTATTAAGATGAGTTTAGCCCTGGAGGCCTTGCTGAGGGTTCGATTCAGAATTCCAGTCTTTCTTCTGTTTTGTTTGGATGCAGGGTATTGTGAGCGGTGACGCCGTGGCTACTGGACGATGGAGGAGACGCACATGAAGGCCTCACGGTCTCTGAACGGGAATCGAGTTTCCCACGCTTCAGGTTTCCCAGTCAGAGCCGCACAAAGAGGTGACTGTGCAGGCAACAGGGACACTGGAAGGTTTGGAAACAGTAGCCAATTTTTCCTACTTCAGATCTGTGATCGTGCGGTCAGTGTTTGACATGCAGGAGATGGTGGTGGAGAAAATCTAGCATCTACAGAATTGAGTTAAATGCAACACTAGATTCATCAAACAGATTTGAAAAATTGCTGATGTTGGTTATAAATAGGTTTCTTTGGACACTCATTGCCATTTGTCCGGCAAACATTTAGTCCCACCCAAAACTTGGCATTACTATTTTGTAATAGTGCCAGTATTTACCCTTTTCAGGGAAATTAATCTAGGAATGGTTTATCTATACTGTAGTCCTTGCATAGTATTTTAGTAATAAAAAGTATTTAAAACATTACTTACTTTAACTTTAGCTTTTATATATGTTGTTTTTTGTGAGTAGGTTGAAATACATTCTGTCAAGTTTGTACATTCACTTTTATATTCTATTGTTTGATTCTTTATAAATGAAATCACAGCTAAAAATACGTTCCAAGAATGTTTTGCAAACATTCCCATTAAGTTATAAAAACATTTCAGAACGTTTTGAAATTATGTATGAACATACGTTTATACCAACGTTTAAAACATTTGATCATATTTCAGAATGACAATGTTTTTAATGTTACAGCAAGAACATTGAAAGAACTTTTAGAGAACGTTCCCTGTTAGCTAGGAGTCCTGAGTCTATAAAATAATATGACTTCTGAGAGTAATCATTATATTTAATCTATCAGACACTTTCTAAACATAAAGAGCTGCATATATGAGTCAAGTAAAGCTGCATAAGAATGACATGTGGAAAGTAGCTCACCACTTGTTTGCCATTGGGTGAATCAATTGTGCTGTGTGTCGAGTACATGGGGATGTCTGGATTGAAGTACATGGGCGGAGTAATGACTTCTGGCTCTTTCACGACTGTCGTTTTGTTCGGCCAACAGCAGCACATCACCAGCTAAGTGGAGAAGAACATCATGATAACCACTGGGCAGTCGTGGCCCAGTGGTTAGAGAGTTGGACTCATGATCAGAAGGTTGCTGGTTCGATTCTCAGGTCTGAACGGCTGAGGTGCCCTTGAGCAAGGCACCTAACCCCCACTACTATACAAAATGTACAAATGTATAGTACAATGTAATGTAAGTCGCTTTGGATAAAAGCGTCTGCCAAATGCATAAATGTAAAATGTAAATGTAAATGATCATCACATTTCTTCTGATCTGGTGATTTAATAATATTCATTCACCTTATTCATAGCCATGTTTTCATCACTCACCAGAATGATGAGAAGAATGATGAGAAGCAGGAGACTTATAGCTGCCAGCACTAACAGAGCGATGCCCCAGCCTGGTACCAGAGCTCCAGCGGTTGTTCCGGAGCTGATTATTGCACTTCTATTGGTTATGTTCTGAATAGGTGCTGACAACGTGGCATTGGGTGGTGTTGTGATGCTGTGGTGAGGGGATGATGTGATGCTGTGGTGAGGGGATGATGTGATGTTAGTGCCGTTGTGATGGGATGATGTGATGCTGTGGTGAGGGGATGATGTGATGCTGGTGCTGTTGTGAGGGGATGATGTGATGCTGTGGTGAGGGGATGATGTGATGCTGGTGCCGTTGTGAGGGGATGATGTGATGCTGTGGTGAGGGGATGATGTGATGTCGGTGCCGTTGTGAGGAGATGATGTGATGCTGTTGTGAGGAGATGATGTGATGTCGGTGCCGTTGTGAGGAGATGATGTGATGTTAGTGCCGTTGTGAGGGGATGATGTGATGCTGTTGTGAGGAGATGATGTGATGTCGGTGCCGTTGTGAGGAGATGATGTGATGCTGTTGTGAGGAGATGATGTGATGTCGGTGCCGTTGTGAGGAGATGATGTGATGCTGTTGTGAGGAGATGATGTGATGTCGGTGCCGTTGTGAGGAGATGATGTGATGCTGTTGTGAGGAGATGATGTGATGTCGGTGCCGTTGTGAGGAGATGATGTGATGCTGTTGTGAGGAGATGATGTGATGTCGGTGCCGTTGTGAGGAGATGATGTGATGTCGGTGCCGTTGTGAGGAGATGATGTGATGCTGTTGTGAGGAGATGATGTGATGCTGTTGTGAGGAGATGATGTGATGTCGGTGCCGTTGTGAGGAGATGATGTGATGTCGGTGCCATTGTGAGGAGATGATGTGATGTCGGTGCCATTGTGAGGGGATGATGTGATTTTTGGTGATTGGGTTCCATTGGTGTTTAGGTGCACTGTGGTTTTAAGGGGTGTTGAGGTGGGATTCAAAGTCGTGGAGGATTGGAGGGTGTGTGTGGTATTTTCTACAACAGAATGAGTGGAAGTGAGGTGTGTTGTTAAAGTTAGCGAGGTGGTGTCTTCCAATGGTTGTGGAGAAGGGAGTTCAGCTGCAGGTGGGAGAGAACAACAATCAAACAACAGTCAGTTTTATAACAATTTAATGAAACTAGTATTTGCTGTTTACGAATAACATTGCTGTTATTTTACCTGCAATAAATTTGCGGTCGATGCGTAGTTGTGGGGATTTTAGTGTTTTGTAGTTAAGTAGAAACAAGTTTTTCAAGAACAACGGGTTGATCACGTGCGTCGCAAACAGCAGATCAGCACCGGCAATAACAGAGCCATTTCTACAAATATATGATACGATTAGACAGTCATTTGTGAATGGTGTCATCATTTAGCCACCGTGGTTGTGTTATATATAAATCTGACATTATGCAAGTTGCTTTCAAACCTGAAGGTTACTTGGTCTGTGTTTAAGTAATTCACAGGAGAGATGCTGTAAACGTCCCAAATCTAAAAAAAAGAAAAGTAATAAGTCAATTTTCTTCAGAGTAAGGCAAAAATGTTTTATAATCTCAATGACATCATAACCATGCAATTGTTTTATTGCCATTTACATTTTGAAAAAAATTTACCATGTTATCGCCACCTGATAATATCACGGTACCGCAATAATGATAATTATTCATATACACAAGCATGATGTATTAAAAAGAGACTCTTACCAGCTGGTCCACCTCTTGCCTGAGTGTCGCATACTCTGCTGATTCTTGGTCTTCCAGTGTGGAATTGTAAATCCGGTTAGTGATTCTGATTTCAAAGTAAAATTTACTTTCCGGCTGTAGAGTTGGGACAGCTGTAGTTTCGTTGAGGGTTCCTCAGCAAACATGTCGACAGAGTTCAACCTGAGTCAGATTTTGATGGAATGTTAATAAAGCATTTGATTCATATTTATGTGATTTTCATGTGGTGTTAAGAAATGTGGTGTTTTGGTTTATGGTTGTTTTACTTGCAGTGTGGTCAAGGTCGATTTCTAGTGTCGGTGAAGGAAGTTGCTTGTACGTTGAAAAAAATAAACTTCTTCCAAGCACTGGATCGATCATGGTCGTCCCAAACAGCAGCTGAGCGCTGACAATAACAGACCCATTTCTGCAGGAGTGGATTTATAAGATCAAATTTGGGAAGGATGTATAGGTAGATTGTAGAATTAAATTAAGTTCCAATGCGTTTTCTTTCTTGGTATATGCTGTATGAAACTTTTTTACAAACCTGAAGGTCATCTGATATGTACCCAAATATTCCAGGGAAGTATGGCCATAAACATCAAAAAACTGAAGAAGAAACAGAAATAAAGTATACAGTACCCAATGCATACACTGTTAAAAAACTTACTGTAGGAAAGTCTTTATCTTTACAGAAAAAAAACTATAAAATAACAGCCTCATGCAAAGCATTTCTACGAACCAAAAATCAGAAAAAAACAGAAAAAGGTTGATGAGGATTTTTGGTTCCAGAATGCTTTGCTTGAGGCTAGATTTTTTTTTTCTGTAAACATAAAGATTAATTATTTATCTTTGAACAAACTGTTGCAATACATTTAATCAAAATAAATTTACAGTAAGTTACTGGCAAACTGCTGCATAACTACAGCAACATATTTTACAGTGTAACTTAAAAGTTTTATAAAATGTGCAATGGTATCACTATGATGTTTTTTATGGGCATGTCATGACGATCCCATTCTATTCTTGGTCTGTTTACGTGTTTTTTTTTTTTGGAGACGATGCCACAATGGTCCCTTAGACATAACTCTTGCTAGAAGGTGCATTCTATGCCTTATTCCTAATTCCTTTATTCCTCATATTCCCAGGAAATTCAAACATGAATCATTCTTGATAAAAAACATCTGTCAAATGCGTAACATTATGTATTTTAAGCACCCTTACCAGTTGCTCCACCTCTTGCTTGAGTGATTTATACTCTTCTGATTCCTGATCATTTAGTGAGTCATGATAAATCCGGTTTGTTATTCTGAGGTCCATGATAAATTTAGTTTTCGGGTGTGGAGTCGTGACGACAGGTAGGGATCCCACCGGAGAGATATTGACGGAGTTCACACCTGAGTCAGATTTTAATAGATTGGGAATAAAACATTTTTATTAAGAGTTACGCAATTTTTCAATTCAGCCACAATTGAAAGATTTATTTTAGGTTCATGAATTTGAAATGCAAAACATCACACACTTTTTGTTGTGGTTTACATATAAAATTATTTATATTATATAATCAAATTTTCTGTAAACATTTGTATATGATTATTGTGTTCAGTATATATATTTATTTCATTGTGCCATTAAATTTTAGTTGCAACAAACAAATCACTTTGGTGTCTGCTAAATTGAATCATGAAATTAGAAACCAAACAGCAGCTTTTTTTTCTTTGAACACATTTGCAAAGGAACAAATAAAGTCAATTAAAGTTATTACACAAATCATTTTAAGTCTACTTACCCATGAAAAGTACAAACCAACCAAAGGCTAAGGGTCGAGGGTCTTGGGATAATCTTCATCATCTTTAGAGAGGAATAATCCTTTAGTTTGTGTTCTCTTGCCAGCGGTCTGAGTCTAAATCAAGTAATGCTCAGGAGAAAGCATCTCTTTATCAGACTGAACAGTCTTTTATTGTTTAAGTACCTGAGCAGGTACTGAACTCAAGTGGGTGGAGCTTCTGGGCTTTCTTTTTTATAAGGCAAAAATATTTTAAAGCTTCCCAATGGAACTCACACAGAAGATATCTTAAATATGCCCTAGACAGAAATGATATAATAATAATGGAGATTTTGTTTCAATTTCACAGACTTACTTCAAAGAAAAGATACGACTCTCACAAAGGATCTTTAGAGTTTTAGAGATCTCACAAATGTATTGCAATGTGCTCAGATACCAAAGAGATTTTAGTGAACTCAGTTATAATTCATCAAACTCTTTTACTGTATGTCAACAATTTTCTATTAATCTTCATATCATACATTTAAAGAGACAAAGTTAATACTAAAATGAAGTCTCATAAACAATAAAAGAGCAACCTCAGCTAAAATGATTTAGCATTTTTTTGTGATATTCTTGTATGAAAAGAAACATCTGACACAGTTCTGTAAATAGTCCTAAAAATGCCTGTAGTGAATAAGTCTGGTATGCTTTGAAGACGAAGATGAAACGCACACATGCAGCTGCAAATAATGTGGAGTTCATTCTAACGTATTTGTTACTCTGCAGCGCCAACTACTGGCTGAGAACAAATGGTGCATAAAACGTTTTGTACATTTTATTAATAAAACGTTATTGCTCTCAAACAATAAAACACTGGACAATAAACAATAGACAGTAGATCTAATAACACTAAGGTCACTGTTAAAATGTATAGATTGAATATCTGCCAAATGAAAAAAAATATCAAAATGTGGAAACACCCACTTTTGTCCATGCTTACAAATAGTAGATTATATGATAAAGCAGGAAGTACTCATTTAAACACATTATTCTGTAATACCTCAAACATAAATGATAACCAATGTGTGGTTAAGGAATCTCTGTGCCGAACTACTGAGAGATGACCTCACTTGTGACATCTGTAAAATTAGCCAGAGGGGTCGCTCTCTCCTTCTACATATTTTAACAGCCAGACACGTGTGAGATTGTGTATGTTTATTGGAAAATGTCAGAGCTGTAGGGCATGTTGTTGAGGAATTTACAGTAAAGATCCGTAGACCAGATATGATAATGAAGACACAGAGTCAGGAATGCAAGTAATAGAAGAAAATTTAATGAAGAACAATTGTTTGCAGTTTTGCCAGCAGAAGTCAGCTTTAGCACCCACAAGGAGTTTACAGGCCGACCTGCCGTTACATCAAAATGCAGTAATATTTATACTAACAGAGCCATCTAACATATGTCATTACTTGTAAAAAATCTTGTGCTAGGTTAGACAATATACATACATTTAGCTTGGACGTTCAGTTCATAGCATATCTTCTGATTATAAGTGTGACACAGAAGCCCTAGTTTAGGCACAACATATGCATCTCTTTACATCCGGTCTTCTAAATATGTTTTTTCTTCCACCAATAACTAACTTGTGTAATAATACAATCACACACAAAACCTGTCAATGCGTGCGTGCTAGCAGAAGATGTTTTTACACGTGATGATAAGAGGTCCCTCTAAAAGCCATGGTGACCTAGCAGAAAGAGAGGCCTAAACATTCAGAGACTCAAACTGTTTATTATTTGAGTACTACTCTCTCGTTATATTGTTCATATCATAATCATTAATAAAAGGATAAAATATAGATTTTTTAAATATTCTCAAATCATCTTTTTCAAATAGGATAATGCTGATTAAATTGGTTAGTATTAAAACCATAAAAAGGATATATATTGAAAATGGAGCCACGGCACCCGTCGCTTTAATGTAATCTTTTTTTCTAAATAAATGATTAACTTAAGTAAAGCTTTAATTGGGAAATGATGTAAATGTAAATGTGCTCAATAGAGAAAAGGCACAGTTGAGCTCACTCAATTTTCTTTCAAGCCTTTAGTCTGTAAATTGTGTAATTTCAAAGTTCGGTACAAGTGATGTGATGGAGAATGAGGTGTGTTGTTGAAGTTAGAGTGATGTGTCTTCCAATGGTTGTGGAGAAGGGAGTTCAGCTGCAGGTGGGAGAGAACAACAATCAAACAACAGTCAATTTTTTTAACAATTTAAACAATGCTGATCTGAAATGAACCATTTGCTGTTTATGAATTACATTGCTGTTATTTTACCTGCAATAAATTTGCGGTCGATGTGTAGCTGTGGGGATTTTAGTGTTTTGTAGTTAAGTAGAAACAAGTTTTTCAAGAACAACGGGTTGATCACGTGCGTCGCAAACACCAGATCAGCACCGGCAATAACAGAGCCATTTCTACAAATATATGATACGATTAGACAAGGATTTGTGAATGGTGTCATCATTTAGCCACCGTGGTTGTGTTATATATAAATCTGACATTATGCAAGTTGCTTTCAAACCTGAAGGTTACTTGGTCTGTGTTTAAGTAATTCACAGGAGAGATGCTGTAAACGTCCCAAATCTAAAAAGAAAATAAATTTTCTCAGAGTAAGACAAAAATGTTTTATAATCTTAATGACATCATAACCATATGCAATGCTTTTATTGCCATTTACATTTAGAAAAAAATGTACCATGTTATCACCACCTGATAATATCACGGTACCGCAATAATGATAATTATTCATATACACAAGCATGATGTATTAAAAAGAGACTCTTACCAGCTGGTCCACCTCTTGCCTGAGTGTCGCATACTCTGCTGATTCTTGGTCTTCCAGTGTGGAATTGTAAATCCGGTTAGTGATTCTGATTTCAAAGTAAAATTTACTTTCCGGCTGTAGAGTTGGGACAGCTGTAGTTTCGGTTTGAGGGTTCCTCAGCAAACATGTCGACAGAGTTCACACCTGAGTCAGATTTTGATAGATTGGGAATAAAAAAATGTATCTTGAGAGTTACGCAATTTTTTGTAGATTTATGAATTTGAAATGCAAAACACACACTTTTTGTTGTTGATTAGTTGTACTTATAAAATTCTTTATATTATATAATCAAATATTCTGTAAACATTTGTATATGATTATTGTGTTCAGCATATACATTTATTTCATTGTGCCATTAAATTTTAGTTGCAACAAACAAATCACTTTGGTGTCTGCTAAATTTAATCAAGAAATTAGAAACACAGCAGCAGCTTTTTTTCTTCTTTGAATATATTTGCAAAGGAACAAGTAAAGTTTAAAGTTATTACAAAAATCATATAAAATAAAATACAAAATAAATACAAAATTCTACTTACCCATGAAAAGTACAAGCCAACCAAAGGCTAATGTGGTCGAGGGTCTTGGGATAATCTTCGTCATCTTTGGAGAGGAATAATCCTTTAGTTTGTGTTCTCTTGCCAGCGGTCTGAGTCGAAATCAAGTAATGCTCAGGAGAAAGCATCTCTTTATCAGACTGAACAGTCTTTTATTGTTGAAGTACCTGAGCAGGTACTGAACTCAAGTGGGTGGAGCTTCTGGGCTTTCTTTACTCTAGAGGAGAGGCAAAATATTTCAAAGGAACTCACACAAAAGATATGTTTAATATGTCATTTAGACAGAAATTATATTATAATAATGAAGATTTTGTTTCAATTTCACAGACTTACTTCAAAGAAAAGATACGACTCTCACAAAGGAGTTTAGAGTTTTAGAGATCTCACAAATGTATTGCAATGTACTTAGATACCAAAGTAAGAGATTTTAGTGAACTCAGTTATAATTTATCAAACTCTTGTACTGTATGTCAACAATTTTCTATTAATCTTCACAACATATTTAAAAAGACAAAGTTAATACTAAAAAGAAGTCTCATGAACAATAAAAGAGCAACCTCAGCTAAAATGATTTAGCATTTTTTTTGTGATATTCTTGTATGAAAAGAAACATCTGACACAGTTCTGTAAATAGTCCTAAAAATGCCTGTAGTGAATAAGTCTGGTATGATTAAAAGACATTGAATATCTGCCAAATTAATAAAGATACACCCACTTTTGTCCATGCTTACAAATAGGTCTATAATAAACCAGGAAGCACATTATTCTGTAATACCTCAAACATAAATGATAACTAATGTGCGGTTAATACATTTCTGTGCCAATCTACTGAGAAATGACATCACTTGTGACATAAGTTTATTAAGATGGTTTGATAAAATTGGTCAAATTCGTCATGAACTTATTCGGTTCTATGGTATGATTATACACTTGAGGTTTGAGTGTTTGTGTGTATCTAGATTTTGGATTGTTGAACACCTCATTTAGTTTTTCCAGGGATTCAATAAAGTGCTTTTTGTTCGTTTCATCATGTTAAATTGCATATATATTTTAATACAAGTTTAATACAATTACTGTATAAAATTAATAACAGCTTTCCTGTAGCTCACTGGTTAGAGAATGGCGCTAACAACGGCGAGGTCATGGGTTCGATTCCAGGTATTACACATACTCAGAAACAAATGTATAATGTATAATGTAATGTAAGTCGCTTGGGATACAAGTGTCTGCCAAATGCGTAAATGTAATAAAACAGTGTGTAGGAAAAGAAAAATATATCAGAAAAAACATCAGGTCATTCAAATTATGCTGACAACATATATTCAGGAAAAGGTCAGAGCTGTATGGCATGTAAACCTCTTTTTCTAAATAAATGATTCATTGGAAAATGATGTGAATGTAAATGTGCTCAATAAAGAAAAGGTACAGTTGGGCTCACTCAATGTTCAAGTCTGTAGTCTGTAAATTGTGTAATTTCAAAGAACGGTTCCAACATGGTCACATCCTAAAGAACAGTTATAGACTATTTCCCTATGAAACATTATGTGAATGAGAACACGCAAACTGGTTACATATGTGATTTAGATCCAGAAAATGTGCTCCAAATAAAGTGAAGGATTTGAGAAATTGCTAAAGTAACTTAAATAAGGGGAAAGGATGGGTCCTCATGTCCTGAACAGGAATGTGTTGGATTCTCTTTGTCTCTTAGGACTGATGATGTCATCATGTGTGCATGTAGTTTTGGCTTGTGGACACTTGGCAGCTGCTTTTGATGGAAAGTTGCAACACATGCAGCTGATTGTACATGCAAGAGATTAGGCCAACACGCACACATTTTAATATTTTAGTCCACTTGTCTTAAAGGAAATGTTTACAGGGACATAAATATTATAGATGCAGTTAAATACATATACAAACAATCATAGATTTTATTTGTATGCTTTACTAACATGTGTTTTAGCTACAATCAATATCTAGGCCTACTGTTAAACATGCATGAACCTAAAGATTTTTACAGACATCATAGACCATATCATCATAGACCATATCATCATAGACCATATCATCATAGACCAACACTTTTTAACATGCCGATGTGTGTATGCTGTGTTGCTGCACTGCTGGCAGCTCATGCTTTGACTGATGTGTTTTGTACTTTCAGACTTTAAAGTTTGAGCTAACCCTTATATCACCATATTGAGTCAATTGGAACAATAATTACTGTACTTTTGTAATAATTGGTTGGTATTCTTAAAGGCTTAAGATAAATCATTATGCTCCCAAGCTTCATTTTGTGTATTTAAGACATAAACCTTCCAACAACCTCAGACTTTTGTGGGGACTTTTATTTGCGGAATCATCACTTCCGGCTTGGCGACGTCTGCGCGGTAAAGATGGCGGCGCCCTGTGAGCTGTTCTGCTGGAAGGCTGGTTTGGGGTTACCCTCAGTAGACACAGACTGTCTCATCGTTCTGGTGAGTTTTTATGAATGGATCATGTAGATTGAAATTTCAGATGGGCGCTGTTCATGTGTTTGTACCGCGATTCAGTACATGCGAACTGAGACCCCTTACTAACACCGTGACACTGCCACGGTACAATCACCATACCAAAATTATATCATGATGTAGCATGTGCACGTTTTAAAAAGGAATATCATGCGACTGTAGCACATGTAAATATGATTTTACCATGATAGATTTACATTTGTAGCGGAGTTTTTGTTATTGGTTCTGTTCCCATGATGCATAAATGTGAATGATTGTGATGTTTGAATGAACTTGATCTTACGTCATCACTTTAAAAGATAATGGCATTCATCTCTGTCAACATATTTAGTTTAGACAAGCATCAACATTTGATTTACATGTTAATGTTTATGTCTGTCAAACTGTAATCTTTTCATACAGATCATATATGGTCTGAAAAACGTATAAGTAGTGTGTAGTTGACGAATAAACTACTGACACCAAGTCATTGTGTGACAGCAAAAATTGAGAAAATATCAATATTAATAATATAAAATATTTTTTCATAGGACGCATGTAATGTATATTTGTCAACTACCCAAATATATTCTTGAAATAGATTTTTTTAATCCAGTGAAAACAAGTATATTTTAGGCCTCAAACACTTAAAGCTATTAAACAATTGCAAAAAATAATCCGTTTTAAACAGGTTTCCTTAACACATTCCCTGTCCTCCATTGTTCAGAAAAGTAGATACTCAGCATGGATTTTTTTCTCAAACTACTGTGCTGATCAATCAATATTTTTGTTAAATAAATCAAGTGGAAAACATTTCCTCTATTTTTCCACTTCAGTTGCTGCAACTGTACACCACAAAACCATCTCCAATCAGCTTCCTTAGATACTAAAATCTGATTGTTGTTGTTTCTAATCAACAAAGGATGTATGTGGACAAGAGACAGTGTGATTGTTGCTGAATTTGTGTGTTAAAGTGATTTGGTTACATCAGTGCTGTGTGATTTGGACTGTCATGAGTGTGGTGAGATTTTTCCAGCATGTTGGCGGTTGGGTTGATGCTCGTGTGTCTGCTCCTACCGTGGGTGGTTTAAAAACCGCAAGCGTGCTTTTGCTACTTCTGTTTGGAAATGTTAAATTCATTCAGGTTTTTCCAGGTTATCTCACCACACTAAGAAAGATCCAGTTGCATTACATTATTATAGATTTTCCCCATCGTTGTGATTTTGGCAGCTGGTGAGGAAGTCTCCAACAACCTTAGGGCTTTGGATTATTACTTTTGAATCAACCAATGGAAAACATTTAAAAAGTCAAATTAGTTGATTTTAACTTTAGTTCATAGAGTTCTATTATTGTTTGATCTGCGTGTATCAGTTTAAATGTTGAAAGATCACATGCGTATATTGAGTGTGCGCTTTGTTTGTTTTGCGCAATAATTAACTCGGTTTATGGTGCTTTGGCATGCTGTTTCCAGCATTATACAAAACTTTGCTTATTAATGTAATTTTAAAATATCTAATTATCAGGTATATTTGTTACCCATAAATAATTATTTGATCTTTCTTTTTTTATTGATAAGACATAGTTTTACACAGAAACACTGAATATTATGTCTCAGCAAAGCACAGACACCAGCATTTGTTTATTTATGCGCTCTTTTTTTAACGACAGAGCTGTGATTGGACGAACAGTAGGGCGGGGGCGGGACATAAATTCAGGGCAGCCCGATCCTCATCTGCACCACGCTATGAGAATCTAATTATTACCATCTGCACCTTCAAGAGCAGCCGTTCTGTCATCCGTGGCCTCATTTAGGCGTGTTTATGTGTACGCCAGGAGTCTGATGAACGTCTTTCCTTTATTTGAACTGTAAATTCTTAGCTGGCAAAGTAAACTTGTTCTTTTCCTCCCCTGTATTTGTTTTGGACAGCACGGGGTGTTCACTTAAGTGATTTATTTCTAAACATGATCCTCTCCACTTTACGAGCCGCAGTTTAGGATTCTGTCGGAATCGGTCCAGTAATAAATCTGAGGCGATGATGTCAGCTTTTAAAGTCTAAACTGCCCTTCCAGCTCGACGCTCGGCTGCGAGCGGGAAAAGGTGGAAAATCTTGTAACTCGGTACTCGACTCTTTCCATTCACAGTCTTCCTCGATTTACAGTCAAAGTAAGTTTTTGAGTCCTGCTGGTCACCTTATTTCACATGAGATTAAAAATTCAGTCATGTTCTTCCAAATCATATGTTATCCTGAGAAACACAAACTTTATAGTGACCATAACTGACAAAAGCCACTAAAGAGAAAATAAATTAGTTGCACTTTTTCATGAATGTGCTTTTTAAAGCTTACGAAAATCTTTAATTTACTCGCCCTCTTGTAATTCCAAACTTGTATGACATTGCCTTCCATATTGTATGGACACAAAACCACTGAGACATTTGAAGAAAGAGTCATATACAGGTTTTAAACAAGGAGAGGGTAAATAATGACATTTTATACATCTACATTTTGTGTTCCACAGCAAATAATGGGTGCTGTAGTCCTTTCAAGAATCATGGTTGATTGTTATAATCCTATTTTGGGCCTCGGGCAGTATAAAAGTATACAAGAACAGCTTTTTATAGAAAGACTCTGCTAAACAACGTGCTGAAGTTCTCAGCCAGGTGTGAAGTGTTGAATCTGTCAGCTCTCAGCTAGATGCGCTGGAACGTGAAATTATGTCCTTCTGGATCGTCCGGGATCATAAAACAGGCATGTGATCCTAAACTCCTGTTTGCTTTTTTTGTTGCTGTTGTTTCAGGTTACATTGTGTTTTTGTTTCTTGAATATACAGTTGTGTAAAAATTAGGAGTTCATTCCAAATTTGAGATGTTTCTAGATGTAATGTGGCCATTCAAGTCCAGTGTTTGTTGAATTTTAACAAAATCAAACCTCAGGAGTAACAAAGTCATCACACAGCGAGGTTATCACATAAAAAATCATTTTTACACTTTTCCTAAATACATGTACAAATATTACTGTTGTATCGCTTAAAAGTAAATATGAACTTGTTTTCTTAGCATCTTTTCTGTTATTTTTGACCTGTTTCTCCAGTTTTCATTTTCTGCAAATAAATGCAAATAGAAACAATATTTTTATTTGAAAATTGGGAGAAATATTGTTAATAGTTTACAGAATAAAACAAAAATAATCATTTTACCTAAACACATACCTATAAATGGTACATATAAATGTGTGTGTGTTCATACAGTATGTATGTTTTTGGCAGCACTGTGTGTCATTTGGCAAACATATTGTGCTTGTGGGTGTTGTTATCTGTATAAATCACCGACTGTGGTATAAATAAATGTTAAGTCATTAAGTCAGATAATGTCACAGATAATAGATATTTACACTCAATTCTGTTCAGTTGTTATTTTTTGTCTAAATTGCAGTGGAGTGTTTGTGGTTTTGGCGGCATCATGCCACATCTGGATATTCTTTTCATAAACTGACCTGAATAGGCAGGAACGGGAAGCTTGGATCCAATAAACATGAACTTTATACTATTATAAATATTTTACTAATGTCTTTTATGCAATATTTCAGGCGTATGCTCGCTTCGCTGGAGCCCCGCTGAAAATTCACAAGATCTCCAACCCCTGGAAGAGCCCTACAGGTAAGCACTTCAACATTTAACAATCTGCTTCTTGGCACACTCTGAGCGTTTGTTAAAGAGGATTGTTTAGCGCACGTTTCAACTGGCATCTGTTGTTTAATCGCAGACCTTTTCCTCTTTCCAGCAGTGCTGCTGATAACTCGTGTCTGTCTGGTTTCACTTTCTTTTACTCTGTTTTTACAAACCCTTGTTTGTCTCCATTATCGTTTTCCCATGATTCCCGAGTTCTAAACTGAATGTGAAGTGCGTGATTTCTGCACAACTAGCAGCATCTAGTTGGAAAAGGCGTCATTTAAAAGCATTATGTCAAAACTGGAAAGCAATCTTTTTTTTGAAGGCATCGTAGATTTTTTATTTAAAGGGATAGTTCAACCCAAAATTAAAAATTTGCCATCATTTACTCCCCCTCATGTAACTTCCTTCTGCAGAACACAATAGAAGATATTTTGAAGAATGTTGATGTTGGTCCCCATTGACTTGCATTGGTTTTGTGTCCGGTTTTTGCTTACATTGCTCATTTTTGGGTCAACTTTCCCTTTGATGTCTGTGGTATCCCACAATTCTGTGCATGGGGTTCAGGAATTTGTGGAAGGAATAAAAATGATGAGTAAATAAATGTGATTCTGATCTCTGCACTGAAGGTTCACTTCCAGCTCTCAGGACCAAAGAGGAGGGCAGTTGTTCTCAACCCAGTCAGATCATCATACAGTTGAGAAAACAGGTGATTTGTCATTTTGGGTTCATTCATTTGATTATCTAAGTCACAAATGAGTTCCAGTATGTTGCCACGATGATGTAATAGTTTAGATGTGGCACTGTTTCATTGCGTAATGTACCCATTTGTTTCAGCTTTTAAAGGAATGTCACATGTATGTAATTACAACCTTTCCTGGAGACACATGTTTATTGTGTCGTCGTCTTCCCAGTAGTAGTGCTGTATTACCCAGAACTGTTTATGGAATTTTGTCCTGGAAACTTCTCGGATTTGAGAAGCTTTTAAACTAAAATATGGTTCATCAATCCTTGCAACTTTTTTTGCGAACCACTACATAACTTAAAGGTAAAATTTGTCATTTTGGATGTCAAAATATTTCTCCTATCCCAGATTAATGTGAAGAGACACATGTGTGGTGATTGTCTGATCAACAGGCCACAGTTATTCCCTGCAAATCGTTTCCTTTGCAAAAATAAATGTTGCGTCATTTTAAGGTCACTTCATACTTGGTTACAAAGAGACACAAATGACATAATTTTTGAGTGTACTGCTCCTTTAAGACATTTATAAAACACTCTTAGACGTTATACATTACATCCCTGTGCATGTCTACGTTAGACTAAAAAACAGTTTTGAACCCTATGTTGACATAATTCTGTAAAGATGGATGTTTGTTTTTCAGAAATACAATGCAGACTATGATCTCTCGGCCAAAGAGGGCGCAGACACGCTGGCCTTCACCTCCTTGCTTGAGGAGCGACTTTTACCCGCACTGGTGAGACTTGAATCCGGAAGTTTAAGAGCGAGATTTCATTTGATGCACGGGCCAACTTTTCGTCTCTTGACAGATCTACGCTCTATGGATCGATCCTAAGAACTACGTGGAGGTGACGCGGCGCTGGCACGCAGAGAACATCTCCTTCCCCCTCAATTTCTTCCTGCCGAACCGCATGCAGAGCAGACAGTTGGAGAGACTCCGTCTCATCCGAGGAAACGCTGCGCTGGAGGCGGGAGAAGAGGCAGAGAAAGAGGTGAGATGAAAGTTATGGATTCGTTAAAGCTAATGATATGTTCTGGAGCATTTGCATTGTTCTGACACAGTACTGCTGATTTCATTTTCATTTTTTATTTGTTTTGATTGTCATTGACTGTCCTTGTGTCTTCCTCTTCAGCTTTACCGTGATGCTCTGGAGTGCCTGAATCTTCTCTCTCAGCGTTTGGGATCAAACAAATTTTTCTTTGGCGAATCGTAAGTCCTATACTACAAAAATTGTAAGAGTGCTATGTGTTGTTAATGTCAAGGACAATTTTGAGTTTCACTTTGAGCATCTCAGATGATGATGGGTGAGTTTTTTTTTATTTCTGTGTTTTCTATAGGCCTTCTTCTCTGGATGCATATGTGTTCGGTCATTTAGCTCCAATTTTTAAGATTCAGCTGCCCAACTGTCGACTGCAACACCACTTGAAACAACTGGACAACTTGAACACATTTTGCTCTACCATTCTGAGCTTGTACTTCCCCAGCGAGAGCCCCGGTGAGCAACCACTTCATATGACTCATGACTTTTTATGAGAGTCTATTGTCCTTTAAACACAGCATCCATTTGTCAAATAGTTGAATTCAATTTAGTTCAACTTGTTTTATTTTTGCAAGGAACACAATGCTTCATTTTGATAATCCTGCTGTTTTGGGTCATATTGTTTTTTTGATGATGGTATCTGTTTGTGTGCAGAGGGAGTCAGCCGCCCGGTGTCCAACACACAGCAGGGGAGCGACTTTGACAACGAGCCGTACAAGAGACGCAAGCAGCTGCTGTCAGTGCTGGTTGCTGTGGCAGCGATGTTGAGCTATGCTTTCTTCACTGGCATAGTTGCTATTGAGCACGTGCGGGATGAAGAGCCCCGAGACCACGCCTCCCTACCGGGCCCCGCCCATGATGAAGAGGAGGAGTGAATGAATGAAAGTAGGGCTTACTATGAGTTGCACTGGGAGTGGTCACTTCTTCAATAGGGAGGAAACTCTCTGTGCAACCAGATATTGGTTATAACTTTAAATATTATTTATTCCTTTATTTGAGCTTTAGTGGCATGATAATCTTTAATCTTATATTTAGACTGCTTTCATTTTTCATACAGCTGTACTTGTTGCTTGCATCTCTCGACTGGTAATTTGTTGGTCACAAGTGTTAATTCATTTTTCTACCAAAAATAAACAGGCCAACTGTTTATAACTGCTTTTTAAGTAACTTTAAATCAAGTTCAGATGTGAAAGCCCTTAAAATCAAGCGATGAACATTAACTAGCTGAGGGTTTTATTGCAGTAGAGTTTTAGACCTTTTTTATTAACTTCATAGTATATGATAATGAGAGAAATAAATCTCTTTGTTCTGTTGCCTTATTTGTCCCCCCTGTTTGAATGCATATTTTATTTGCTACCTTTATAAGTCTGTTGTAATGAAGACATAAACTCATAAATGTTATTGAAATTTTTAAGGGAAACAAAAACTACCTAGTCATAATCCTGAAATGATAAGAGTGCACCTAAAACCACTATATTACGCCAATGTCCCATACCACAATTCTTCTAGGGATCACAACATTTTGAGCGAAAGGTCATGTGATACATGACCATCAATGACATCATCACTGACTGTAATTCGGAAATGGTGCATGGTACAAGTTAAGAAAATCATTTTGGAGAGAACTAAATACTGCAATGACAAAGAAACATGCTAGTTTATTCAAACTAAAGAGACAGATTTCCGGTGATGCATCATGACTATGGATTGACGAAGATGGGTAAAAAAATATCTAGGAAAGGTTTGTTTGCATAATGTTTCATATCTAGAGAAAAAAAGTTTTCTGTATATTTGTTCAAATATTAGTCACAGTTATGTGTTTTTGGTTAAAGATGGTATTCTGTAGTCTGGCTCAAATCTAAACTCATCAGAACGAAACCGTCATCTGTTCGTTTTTCATTTTTTGGTGTTATGTGCTGTAAATATTGTTAATGGATTTCTATTTTCATAATTTAAGGGACAAATAAACGATTATTTATCGATGCCGAGGCAATCGCAAACAGCTCTTTTGTTTTGAAATGTACCTTTGAATAAAATCCATTGTGTCTAGACTTTCTTGCTGATATCATTTCTAATGTGTTTGTGTGTGTTTGTGAGAGGTTGTAGCAAAGTTATTCTATACAATTTACCTGCCGGCAGTGTTTCCGAACATCAGAGTGCATCAAGTTAGGCTCTGTGAATACAAGCCCCGGGGACACACAGCTGTGTGTTACAGCACCAGACTGGAATCTCATTCTGGCTCCCGTTTGTTTCCATCTATTTGTGTGGAAACGTAGTGAAACCCCCACCAGCAGATTCAGAGCAATCAGGAGCTCCCCACAGCCGCACGCCAGCGTTTAATGACCTCCAAAAAAAACGTCTGGGATAGAATTCCTGTTTGAGAAGGAAAAATGTGTTTGGATTGTGCTCTTTTTTTCCCCCACAGTTATTCAGATGGGAAAAGTGTGTGTGGAGATTGTTGTGCTCTGGACCCGACGAGTTCTGGTTTTGTTCAAAGTGTAAAAGTTTGATTCATGACTCAGAATCAAACGATTGTGAGCATTTCACTAAAACTCAGATTTTCCCTTTTGGGAAGAGCACTTTAACAAGCCCTTTATTTGATGTAGATTCTCAGTTTTAGTGTAGAGCAAATGCTTTTTTTCTGCTTGCGGGGTCAAGTATAAAGCTGACGTCTGACAGAAATGTTCCCCTGACACCTGCTGTTAAAGGCTGTTTCTAAGGAAACTCGGAGGTAATGAAAAATAAACATCATTCTGGGACAGACTGCTGAGACGGGACATAGAAACTGAACAGACCTCTTATAATGCTTTGCTTAAAAACTCCAAGCTTTTCTTTCATTGCGGCAATAGTGTTTGCATACAAAAGTGGGACTAAAACATTATAAATGTCAGTGAAAGAGCAGTCATAGCCATTTATTTGTCATTTCAAATATTCTTGTGTCCGCTCATGCAAAACTATTCCATCAAAATGGAAAGCTTGTGTTTTAGGAAAAAGCTCCTATAATTTTTTACTGTTTTGGGGGATGTTGTTTTTTTTAGTCTATGCCTGTCAAAGTCACTTAGTCTTAGGTCAGGGTGAGGTCACCCATTCGGATTGGGGGTCTGACCCAAACTCAAAAAGTCAAAACAGGGTTTATAAAATAGGCCTATATCATAACAGTTTGTTTTGGGGGTTTTGTAAAAAGAGAGGTTATTCTGCACTTATGACAAAATTTAGATTACATGTCCACCAAAACGTATTTATTTTGTCTATGGGCCAGAGTGCATATTTCAAGTTGCGTGAACTTTAAGAGTCAACCATGGCAACAGTATGACTAGCGTTTTCTGGAGCAATAATATAACCATTACTTATTACTTTAAAATATATTTAAATGACAAAACAAATGTTTTCTAAACGGTTTGGAAGTGTTATTTTTTTGTTTTCGCTTAAGGTTAAACAAATAATACATATATTATAAGTTTTGATTCTACACATCAAATAAGTGACGTTAAAATAGTGTTATCAAAATAAATAAATAAATAACACAATCCGATCAGGGCGTAACCATGGCAACGACTACGCTTAGCTATTGTTTACACTTACACACTCTCATCTATTGTTGTCTTATAATAGTATATTAAAATGCATAGTTTTTCTAACGTTTTAGAGGTATTTTTATTATTTTTTGAGAAACTGTGAAAAAGAAAATCATTAAAAAAAAAACATCGTGCACGCGCCTTTGAGCTGACCGTGTTGTGGATTTGACGCACAGACGTTTTTGGTCGTTGTGCAACGAAGCGTTGCGACTATATCAGTTTTTAAAAGTGCGTTTTAAAACAATTGTGTTATGTTCTGCCCCGTTGTGTTGTTTTGGAAAGAAAGAGCGCGTCTTGTGTAAACGTCCCTGGTGTCTGTAAACAGTCGTGCGACCGATCATCATGTGTGCGTGTTTAGCACGCGGTAAATGCGTTGAATGATGATGATGATGATGATGAGGGCGGATTCTCTCTCCACTTAGATATGCTCTCTCGTCCCCCCCCCCCTCTCTCTCTCTCTCTCTCTCTCTCTCTCCTGCACAAGGAGTTGCGCTCCTGTGAACATACTTGTCTTTTCAATGCACAGCTGACGGATCTAATCTTCTGTTTTTGTGCTGCATTTTGTGTGAATATGGGAGTTTGGGTTGCTTTGTTCGTGCTGATGTTTGCTTTCGGAGAGTGCTCACTGAAACAAGACGTGCCAGGTAATTCGTATGATTTCATCATTTATGTAAACGTACTAAAACCTTTTTCCTCACATAGTGATGCCTTCGGATTCTTCAGTGTTCAGTCACTGCTCTCTCTCGATGTTAACTTTGCTTTCTACTGTCCTCTGTCTTTATTCCACATTTATTCTTCTGCTTTAATGTACATTCACATGTTTTCACATCACATCCAGTTCTTGGTGGAAAAAAATACACGTGCAGGAAGAAGAGATGTAAATTATTTAAGAAGGTTAATGAAAGGTTATTGGAGAAGCCAGAGAGAGGATCACTGTTTCTTTGCTGTATTTCACTGTAAAGTCCTGAACTAACAAACTTAAAAACTTATTTCCCTGTTTGTAACAAATATATAATTATCCTTTATTTTTTTAGGTTTAGAATACTTTGGACACATGCAGTATGTTATTATGCTGATCATTTTTTGTGTCATCCTGTTTAATGCAAGGAGAAACAAGAATATAGGTATGAAACCATTCCTTTTTATCTGAACAATTCCCTAAATGTATCTCCCTCTGTTGTCTCAGTGATAGACGTGTTGGGTTTGGATGATGTGAAGCAGACCGTGGCTGCAGTGGAGAAGGTCTCCTTAGCTCTGAAGACTCTCAGTGATGTCTATGTGTTGTCTACCTTCCGTCTGCCTCCCAAACTGGGTGGAGTTCTGCTGGGCCTCTACAACAAACAGGACAACAAGAAATACCTTGAGATGGCCATCATGAGCAAGATCAACAAAGGTGATGCCACTCTGAAACACATGTTGTGAAATGTAAGCGCTCAGAACTGTCTAAAATCTCTGTTCTATCCCAGTTCTGGTCCGGTATGTCCGTGAAGATGGAAAACTGCACACAGTGAACATGCAGACTCCAAATGTGGCAGATGGACGGCCTCAGTCTATTATTCTTCGTGTCGGTGGCCTGCGCAGAGATTACCTGAACTTGGAGCTCTATGTGAACTGTCGTCTGGCTGACTCCGCCCAAAGGCTGCCGCAATTGGTCGATTTGCCAAGAGATGCAGAGCTGGTGGAGATTCGGAATGGACATAAGGCATATGCTCGGATGCAGGTGAGATCAGTGATGTCCAACTTTTTTCGGGGTATGTCGCTCCTATGCTCCTAACTTGGTGCTTACAATGCCAAAACTGCAAGTTCGGTTTCCAGGGAATATGAAAATATATTCTTTTGTATGCACTGCATGTCTCTTTGAATAAAAGTGTCTACCAAATGAGCAACTGAAAATACATTTTCCAGTTTTTGAATGGATCCGGTTCAAAAAGTGGCACTTATGTCATTACTCAGCCCATGTTTGTTCCTGTATTCTGTTATATTTTCCACGGAGCAGAACAAAATTGTAAATGTGGCATTAAATGATGAACATGTGTTCAAAGAATTCCTAGTTTATATTCCATGGAAAAAAATTAAAGCATGGGTTGGAAAGTATATTTTATAAATATATAGTATAAATATATTTGGGGTTATAATTATTTCACTCCAGTTCAGAGGTTGTAATCCCTAATACGAAAGATATCAGTACTGATGTTATTCTGTATCAGATTGTACTTTTAGAAAACAAACTCTTGTACTAACAGAAGCTGTTCTTCTAAGGGGTCAGTGGAGTTTCTTAAACTGGCACTAGGGGGCACTGTGGCTCAGGCTGGGGCCCTCACCGACTGTCCCTTTCAGGGTGACGCTTCTACATATAACACAGGTTAGCCAAAAACCGCATTAAACTGTTTATAGGGAGTGGATATATACATATATGATTGCTTGACATTTTTTTGCTTTAACTCTGTTTTCAGTGAATGGTGAGTTGAATTCTATTCTAGGTGAGTGCCATACAAAAACTCTAAAAATGCTTTTAGTGTTTATTTATTATTATTATTTGCATTTATTATGATCATTTATTATTGTGTAGGTGACCACACTAAAGCTCTGATTGGACAGCTCATCATCTTTAATCAGATCCTGGGTGAACTGAGACAGGACATCAGAGAACAGGTGTGTGCGTGTGTGCAGACGGGTTTAAGCTTTTGGGCACCGTTTATGTGCATGAATGTTCGTGTTTCTGTTCTGAATGCGTGTGGTTAACGTTCATGTGTTTTATATTCATCAGGTGAAAGAAATGTCTCTCATCAGGAATGCTATTCTGGAGTGTCAGATGTGTGGTGAGTAGCAGAACCGCCAAACTATTTGTATCTGTAGTCAAAAAACCGAGTGGAGTGCATACAGCTTTCAGGCCTGTTTGGAGTGCTAAATATTTGTATTCCTATCCAGTTCAGTCAGAAATGAAAGTGCATAATTTTTAATGCATAGTCACCTTGTGTCAACACGGCTTTCTAGACTTTAATACTCTCTGCTTGTTTTCCAGCTCTACAGATAGATTCATACGTTTTTAATAATCCTTCCCGTTGGTTTGCAGGATTTCACGAGCCACGCTCTCGCTGTCAGCCCAACCCCTGCTTTAAAGGAGTTGCCTGCATGGAAACATTTGATTTTCCGGGGTACCGCTGCGGTCCCTGTCCAGAGGGAATGAAGGGGAACGGCACACACTGTCAAGATATAGATGAGGTGGGTTATTCAGCACAGATTGGCTCACCATTTATCTTCCAATGGGTCTTGGTTCCATAATGGCTGTGACATAATATTTCTAAAGCTTTGGTAGCTTTGGTTGCAAATATATATTTATATTTCATGAATTTGTCTTTTCATGTCCAACTTTTTCAGTGTGCAGAGGCTCAACCCTGTTATACACTAGGCGCATGTATTAACACGGCGAAAGGTTTTACATGCGAGCCCTGCCCACTGGGGCTGTGGGGTCCACCTCTCTCCGGTGTCGGTGTGGAACATGCCAAGAGCCACCGCCAGGTACAGTAGCAGCAAGATGTGTTTAGACATAAGCCATGCTTAAAAATGTCTGAATGTCCTTGCATTACAATGCAAAATATTGACGATGCAAAATTTTCGTCAAATTTGTGCTTGCTTTTTTACTCAGTTTGTCATTTTGTTGGGTTTAATAGTCTTACCCCTTACAAGTGTACTGGTACAGTAACCATACACGTAGTTACGTTACATTAAATATGGATGTGTTTCAATTGTTTTTCACCCAGAAAGTGTCAGTCGCACATTTGCACAACGAATTTGTTTCTCATAGTGTTGAAACCTTTTAAAATAATATGTGAAAAATTGGAATCATAAAAAATGAATGTTTTAATATTTAGCTTGAAAAGTGTGGTTTGTACTGTCAGTGCCACTTAGATTTTTGGTTATTTATTGATATCATGATTTGATATTCAAATGTGGATGCATCATAATAATGTCCTACTGTACTCCTACAGGAATGCTTTGACGTCGATGAGTGTGTCAATTTGGAAAATGCCTGCACACCCAACTCCGTCTGCACAAACACTATCGTGAGTATGGTGCATTTTCTCTGAGATCAGACCTACAGTATATGCTAATATGGTTCATCTTTACTCCCGTCAGGGATCATACAGATGTGGTCAGTGTATGCCCGGGTATGTGGGGAATCAGACAGTCGGGTGTCTTCCTCGGAAATCCTGTGCCTCCCTCAGTTTCAACCCGTGTGACACCAACGCTCACTGCATCATCCAGCGTAATGGAGATGTCACATGTGCCGTATGTTTACACCCTCCAGATACTTAAACCGCAGTACGTCTGCAGGTCAACAGCTGTCTGATAAATGTTTTTTCTTGCAGTGTAATGTTGGGTGGGCAGGTAATGGTCACACATGTGGGAAAGACACAGATATTGATGGCTATCCAGATCGCTCGCTGCCCTGCATGGACAACAACAAGCATTGCAAACAGGTCAGACATTGTCACAGTCTTTTTACCCACAATTCTCCTTCCTGTTATGTATGTGATTTAAAAAGTCTGGTTCCTAAATCTGAATATCTGGGATTTAATAATTTAAACTTATAAAATAAACACAAAGTTTTAAGACTATGATGTAAATTGAATATGAAATGTTTAGTCGAATGAAGTGCATGATATTTCTAAGTCAGTAATCAAACAAGCATTTAAAGTGAAATTGAGCTACTCCTTTAGCACAAAAGCACACATTTTCTTCCATTGAAATGCACAAAATGCTTTTTGGAAAATTCTCAAACCATGCTGGGATGACATGAATCATCAGGTGTTGCACAACCTTGTTGATGCCAGTTGGAAGTTCATGATGTCATCAGGACAAAATGGGGCAGATACCAGGAAATTGATGTCATTTTTTGTTCACATTGTTATGATCATAATTTATCTAATCAAAGGTAAAAAAAAATTCAGACGGTGTTCTCAAACGTTTGCAATATGTTTTGTAGACATATTGTTTTCATTCCTCTGATAGTTTATAGAAAAATACAAGACTTGATTTATTCCAGTTCAGATAAAATAGTTTGTACATCTTGTACTTTTCAAGAAGTTTAAGCTATTCATCCTAGATGATGTAATTCATTTAGATGGACAAAGTTTGTTTTGTGTTTGTTTCATCATATTGTATGATTAGACTCTAGTTTTCCGTCGATCTTCACAGATTTCATGTGACAAATTGTTAAATGCTCTCTGATTTATGTCATCTTGGATAAAAGTTGCTAAATGAATAATGTTGATATTTGGGTGTTGTGGACCTTTATTAAAGATCAATTGCTGATAATTGGTGTTTTCCAGGATAACTGCATGTTCACACCCAACTCTGGTCAGGAAGATGCAGACAATGATGGAATCGGAGACCAGTGTGATGAGGATGCAGATGGAGATGGAATAAAAAATGTAGAGGTGTGTTCCTACAACTCATAATCCCACACATAGATTCCCAATCTTGTCTGTCCGTGTGTGGATTGATTCAGACTCTTTGGTGTGTTTTTTTAGGATAACTGTCGGCTGGTGTCCAATAAAGACCAGCAGAACTCTGACACGGATTCCTTTGGCGATGCGTGCGACAACTGTCCCACGGTTCCCAACATCGACCAGAAAGACACAGATAATAACGGAGAAGGAGATGCCTGTGACGATGACATCGATGGAGATGGTACAGAATGTTTCGATTTGTGAAGTCGGCAACCCTTGCGTCCCTCTGTTCCTTGTGTGATGTCCGTAGATGTTTTACAGGAATCCAGAACGTGTTGGATAACTGTCCCAAAGTGCCAAACCCCATGCAGACCGACCGGGATGGTGATGGCGTGGGTGATGCATGCGACAGCTGTCCTGAGATCAGCAATCCCATGCAGGTAACAATGTCACATGTCCATTCTCACTGCATGAAAGTTCATAAAAGAGACCGTTTGCTTCATGGAAGAAACTTAGACTGAAAAACAGAACTATACATTAACATATACAATAAAAAAAAACGTAATTTATTACTCTTGCAGACAGATGTTGACAATGACTTAGTGGGCGATGTTTGTGACACCAATCAAGATACGTGAGTGTACACACACACACACACACACACAGATTAATCAATTTTTTTATCCATTAATTTGTATTTTGTAAAATTGCTTTGCTGCCATCTAGTGTCTCAAAGTTGTTGGCAATCACAATCCGGTTCATAATGTTCAATGTCTGGTATATTTTTCAGTGATGGAGACGGACATCAGGACACTCGGGATAACTGCCCCAACATTCCAAACAGCTCTCAGCTTGATTCAGATAACGACGGCATCGGCGATGACTGTGATGAGGATGATGATAACGACGGTGTTCCAGATGACCGGGCCATCAATGGAATCGGACCGGATAACTGCAGACTGATCTCCAACCCCAACCAGAAAGACTCGGACAGTAAGAATAGGTTCAAGCAGTGAATGAATGACGGGGAATAATGTTCGATCGATTACCGAATGTCGCATCTCGGTTTTCCTCATCCTCTAGGTAACGGAGTCGGTGATGTATGCGAGAATGACTTTGACAATGATGCAGTGTGGGATTTTATTGACGCGTGTCCAGAAAGTGCAGAAGTCACACTTACTGATTTCAGAGCCTATCAGACAGTGATATTGGACCCGGAGGGCGATGCTCAGATTGACCCGAACTGGGTGGTGCTAAATCAGGTAAAGCATTTAGGGAGCTGGCTGACAGGTATTCATTCATGAGGTGTATCTGAATTGGGCTACTGTTCATTTCAAAAAACGTATACGGTTTGAAATGTTAATGCAATATAAATACATTTCTACATTTCATAATAGTTTCTAACACTCTTCCTGTACTCCATTGCTTAAACAAACAGATATTCCTGCCCCAGACTGAGACAATGTTATGTCTGGCCCAGTCAGGTCACTCAAACAAATTCTCTTTTATTCCTTTTGGAGCTTCTAGTGGCACAAAACTCAAACACTGCACTTCTGAGTCTAAGCAGCAATGTTTTACACTGCAAAAATCGCTTTCTTAATTTGTATTTTTATCTTGTTTTCTAGTAAAAATGTCTAAAAATTCTTGAATCCAGATGCATGTTCTTGATGAGCAAAATGACCAAGAAAATAAGTTTTGTTTTTAGGCAAAAAATATTAAATTTAAATAAATTTGTGCCTAAAACAAGCAAAAAAAATTGTCCATGGGGTAAGAAATATAATCTTGACTTTAGTGACTAAGAAAAAAGTTTCAATTTCTTTTTTCCTACCCCATGGACAGATTTTGTTGCTCGTTTTTAGCACAAATTCACTTAAATGTAATATATTTGGTCTAAAAACAAGTCTTATTTTCTTGGTCATTTTGCTCATCAAGAAAATGCATCTTGATTCAAGAATTTTTAGACATTTGTACTGGAAAACAAGACAAAATTACTAAGTAAGAAAGTCATTTTTCGCAGTGTATTTGGTGGTTTTAGTAGTTTGGTTCTGTTCATAGACTTTAATATACTCTGTTGGATGCTTGTGTGACAAAAGATGAACTTGGGTTTCAGGGTATGGAGATCGTTCAAACCATGAATAGTGACCCAGGCCTGGCAGTGGGTGAGTCTAAAGTTTTTGAAAGCTAAACTCCCAGCAGACCCCTGTAGAGCATCAATAACACTCTAAATCTTATATCCACAGGTTACACAGCATTTAACGGGGTAGACTTCGAAGGAACGTTTCATGTTAACACAGTGACTGATGATGACTATGCCGGCTTCATCTTTGGCTATCAGGATTCGTCCAGTTTCTATGTGGTGATGTGGAAACAGACCGAGCAGACTTACTGGCAGTCCGTCCCATTTAGAGCCATGGCTGAACCGGGCCTACAGCTGAAGGTGAACATGCTCATTTTCATTTTAATCCACTTGTGGATTACATTAGTTATTATAAATTATATTATCAGCAAAACAAGTTGAATAAATAAAAATCTTGTTGTTTTAGTATAGTATGGAAATTCCCACTTTTGCTTTAATGGCAGCATACACTTGGACTCCACGAGTTTGTGCAAAATCTGACAAAAAAGAGAAAAGGGCATTTTGTTTCCTTCAATAGAAAAGAAGCAAGAAAATCTGTTTTGTACTTTTGAACAAAATAATGAATATGATGTAACAATATATAAAAATTTGCTCATGTTTAAATTTAGCTGTGTAATCCCTGATTTTTAATGTAGCCTTAGACTTTTCCACAACAGCCTCCATATAAAAAATTACAAATGTCCATCAAATACATCAAAGTCAGATAATCGGTTGCTGGGACAAATAAAACCATTTTGTATTTATTTGCTCTAGGCGGTGAAATCTCGCACGGGACCCGGTGAGTTTCTTCGTAATGCTCTGTGGCACACGGGAGACACAGATGGAGAGGTGAAACTGCTCTGGAAAGACCCACGAAACGTCGGCTGGCAAGACAAAAAATCATACCGCTGGCAGCTCACCCACCGGCCACAGGTTGGCTACATCAGGTGAGGCCTACAAATGACTTTAGATTATCTGTTCTGTCTTAATGTCAATAGAAAGATGTTAAATACAACTTTTTTTAAATATATATTGAGAACTGATAATTAAAAAAGAAGGGCTCTGGGTCTATTTTCATTTAGAGCTACTTCAACAAATGTTGCGTTTGCCGCCTTTTAGTCTCTCATTAAAGACTGCCTTCATAGTTTTCTATGGTCACAAGAGGGCGCTGTAGCTGATAGGGTCAGTGTGAAGTAAGCTTGGGCCTTTAGGAAGGGATGGGGGGGTGCTTCTGGTTATCCTTAAAATTTCTTCACAGTTGCCCCTTCTTCCTGCCCCCTCGTACCCCTGAGACTCCGCTGAGTGGTTGGGCCCCCTGGCTGCCCATTGTTGTGGTTACCATGCCAATGAAATCCTTGGCAAGAATTTTCTTAGTGCCTGTTCATATGCAGATCCAATGGAAACTACTGTAGTGGACGGGCGCTAGGAGAAAAGGGAGCAAACTGCAAAATACAGTTTGTGTATGATGGCATCTAAATGCATTTTCGCAAAAACCGATGCTACATTTCAGCATATGTTCATGTTAGACGTTTTGAACTTTGAAAAAACAATTAGTTTTACCGACATTTACACTTCGAGTCTGAGTTAAAGATCTGTTTAGATCAGAAGTTTCCAAAGTCTGTTTAAATAAATTCCTACAGGGAGAGAAAGAGCTGCCTGGCTCACAGTATGTGTGTGTGTACACGTGAAAGCACATTTATGTGTGAGACAATGTGTAGCCAAGGCTTTGTACAGCTCTTTTCAAACACACACACCTGCTTTGTATTCAGAGGATTGAATAGATGCTTTGCTCACACATAATGCAATGTAGATCCAGCCTGCTGCTACATCAAATCAGATCTCATTTATTATCAGGTACTTACAGGCTGAGCAGGTGGAGTTTACAGCGAACAGTAGCAGCTCTTTGCTTTTTTGGATCAAGTTTATCTTTAGTGCTTTACAATATGCATTGTATCAAAACAGCTGCACAGGAAAAAGATGGTAAACAAACTATTTAAAAAACTATCAATTAATAAAGATATAGCCTTAAAAATAACAGGTAATAGAGAAAAGTAAAGAAAATATTGTATTACAGTGATATTATAAAGTCAGTACTGCACATCCAATAGCAACTCTTGTGTGTGTCGGTCCAGGGATTCAACATAAAATACTAAGATGTCTTAATCAAAAATGCAAAATGTGATCTATAAGCAATAAGAGTAAAAATATCATTCATTTAGTATAAAAACACAAGGTGTAAAATATGTGTTCTTATCACAGAGTGAAGCTATTTGAGGGCACTGAACTGGTAGCTGACTCAGACGTTGTGATTGACACGTCCATGAGAGGCGGGCGTCTGGGCGTTTTCTGCTTTTCTCAGGAGAACATCATCTGGTCTAATCTGCGGTACCGCTGCAACGGTAAAAATGAATCCACTCTTTCGTATTTAAATCTTGATCTCTAACGTCTCACATCCTTAAATGCCAGTTTTCAAAACAATCCCAAATCTACACATTTTGAATCAAAGTTCTTTATTGACCAAATTTCATTCTCATTTCTGTACAAAAGTAAACACAAATACGACTATACACTCACAAAGCAAATCCATATTTTTACTTTTGCCCCCAGATACTGTTCCGGAGGACTTCAGTCCACACCGTAAACAGGTTCTAATGCACATAAAAGTGTGAGGAGATTGAAACGCCCTCCGTCTCTCCGTAGCGCCCCTGAGACTCAGTATGGGGCCACTGAACTCCTGTGTGTTAGGGGCCAAACAATCAGGACACAAGAGATTTACCCAGTACCTGTGTCACTCTGAACTGAAAAGCCTGGGTGAAATGAGAGAAAAGACTTTTATTTTACATTTTGCGTGTTAATGCAGGGGCGGTATAACGTGTGCTACTGTGAGCGTGTGTATGCGTGAGCGGGTCCATTAGGGTGCGTATGCAATAACAATGTGTTTAAATAAAGGAATGATTTTATACAACAACAAACACCCTGCAGTACTTCAGTGCCATAATTATTATTATTAATACGACAAACATAGATCGCATTTAAAAATGTCTTCCCAAATTTGTGTCTGGAAATTGACGTACAATCATTTTATGCTCATTAACCTTAATGGCTTTTATCTTAAGTGAATGGCACACAGGAAAACGATAACATTTATCATTTTATAGTAAATTAAAGTTAATACATAAGGGCAAATGCATACACCTGCAGACTGGCGCCGCCCTAGCGGTCGCGCTGTGCGCGTACTGGTGCTGTGGTGGCGGGGATTCCAGCGGGGAGTCGCGTGTTCCTCGTGGTCAGGGAGGCCGGGACGAGTGCAATATTGGCGGGAGATTGAACAACAGTGCACAACATCCCACACCTGACAGACCGCAGGACTGCTCAACACAACTACAAACTGCATTAAACAAATAAAAAGCTTTAGATGAAACAACACGTACAGTTTTTATAATATTTTTGTTGAAGAAAATGCAAATGTGCCAGGTGTACTTTGGACCCCCAGAGTGGACGTACCCACTTTATACACGTGTTTCGACAGAAGCATTAGCCGTGATCAAATTGAAGATGGTATGTTTTTAGTGTTCACCTTAAATCAACTATAAAAATGTGATCGAACCCGTCATTTAGGTTCACGGGAGAACCACTGAAAAATTTGTTAACATTAAGTTGTTATATTTTTTGAAATGTATATTGCCCTTAAGACCATAACGTAATACATTTACTGTTTATAATTCACTATTTTCGTTTCCCAGTTGTTTTAATACACTTTTGTGAGACGAGAGTAAAACGCGCATGTGCACAAATGCACCTGTCCAGTGTCACACACTTTAATATCCTTAAAAAATAATGACACTACTAATCAGCTCTGGTTATTTTTTTTTACATATTTACAGTCCTAATAGTTATAATCATAATTCTGCACTATAATGATTTTTTAATAATAAAACATCCAGTCCCCTTGCCTGCGCGCTCCCCTAGTTGGGAATCACGTCCTAGACGACCGGTTGCTTAGTAACGGGGTAATCTGTTGACCAGGGAGTTGTGTAGTTGACAAAAATGTACAGCACAAAGTAAACGTTTGCCTGTAAAAACACACAATTTTCTTTAAACTTGACGTTAAGCCTCAACCTAAAGCCCATAATCAACAAATATTTTAAATTGCGCACACTAACATCCCTGACCAAATGAAGAATTGACTTACCTACAGTTTAACAACACGTCTTAAAGCCGTTTAAAAAATCTGTTTATTACCTTTTTACTTGATAACTTGATATAGTCCGGTGTCACGCTTTTGGCGCGTCTGCAGCTCGGTGGTTCTGGTTTTGACCGAAAACTGAGGGGCACAAAGAGACCTGCGGCCCCGCCTCCAACTAGCCAACAAAGAGTCTGAAACCCAGTGATGCATGCATGCATACTGCGGACAACAGCCCAGATCACACTTCCTCAGTAATGCATGCCTACTACACACAACGGTCAATTTGGTAATGCATGCATCAGCGTACTGAAGGCTATACATAACTCAACACAACACAGGACATCCCTCTTAAATGAACAATAAAACATCTATAACTTTTGTTGATTTTTTTCAGGCTTAAAATAGATAAAGTATTAAAAACTCAAGTTGTATCTCAACTTGTGCTATTTTACAACAAACTCGCCCACATTTATTACGCGCTGGTCAACAACGCCATCTGCCGATCGCACACTGAATTACGTCACACAACTCGATCTGATAGACACACTAGCAAATATATCTCAAATGTGCGAATTGGATGACACAAGTCAGTAAAAAAGGGCTCTATGCGTGTCGCAAACACACACATCTAACGCCAAATAGAGAAGCCACAAGTGTTTCACAGAGTAAATATAGTCCCAGTAGTGAAATGGAGTGCTTTGATGTGTCGTCTAGAAAATGCTTTTCTAGTGCCTGCCTGAAATGTTATTTTGTAACATATGAAGAAATGAAGAAACAGCAGTCGATATTAGCTACAATCCCAAGTTGGTTCAGGCTTCGATGTTGTTTTGGTTAGACTAATTCTCGTAGCATGCAATTTGTGTGTGTTTCTGTAAATATCATATTATATCAATGTAGTAATTCGTTGACAAAATGCTCTTTGAATACCCTGCTATAGTACCAAATATTATTTGATTTATATAAAGTAGACTGTAAACATTGCAGATCCGTTAGAAGTATGTGTATGTTCAGATATGTTGACAAACAGTGAGGCTGGAGCATGCTCTCCGTCAGCTGGTGCGCGCTGCGGGTGATTTACGCGTCTCACTCGTGCGGGACTGTGACGTAGGAGGTCACACCGCACAAGATTCCGTCACATGCGAGTGTCGGTGTCCCATTGACGGAACAGTGGTGACGGGAAAAGATCCCAGCGTTGTGTTCGGTCTACAGGAGAGAGTCTTCTAGTTCTGTAAGTGTATTTATTTATTTATTTACAGTTTTTAAGTTAGAGTAGATTTATTTGTTTATAATGTTTAATATTAGAGATTTTTATTGAACGATCAGTTTGTTTATTAAAAAGTATGGTTGTATATGATATATCGTACTGATGGAAAGGTATGATTACGAGGAATATTATTATTTATATAATATAACACTTACAATGTACTAATACAGATTTTAATAAATTTAGTTAATTTAGACTTGAAAGGTAATCTGGTTCATCGCCTTAGTTAAATTTGTGAAACAACAAGCAGTAAAGTTGGACATCAGGATTTTGGGAAAGGATATCTGTTCCTAAGGATTTCAAAATGTATGTATTTACAATAAGGTTTTACAGTAGGGCCTTTTCTTTTGCATAGACACACAGACACACAAAGCTTGACATGCATACAGCCAAACGTGTTATAGAATATACTTGTATGTGCTTGATGGAGAAACACAATCTGACAGAAGTTGCCGTTTAAATGAGAATCTTGTTTCAGGCATATATAAAGTGTTTGAGACCTGATTTGTGTGTTTATAAGTCTGGATAAAAAAAAAGTGTTTTCATGTGCAGTAAAATAATGAATGAATCTGAGATGTAGCGCTGAAATGAAACTGTAGACCACAGAAGGAAACTGTAGGCTGTAGGCTTCCTGCTGTCTGTCTCACACCTGGTTCTGTGCTGCAGAGCGCTCAGCTCGGACTATTTCCACTGGGGCAGGTGCTGGTGTGGCGGTATATATTTAGACCCCTCTATTTCTGCCCTGCAACTCCCGTAACTGCCCCACATGCTACCAGCCGTCCCGTGAACTAGAATAAATATCAGCTGTCAGTGCTGGAACAGTAAAACCCAAAGCTCTGCTGCGGTGAATCAGTACAGTAAGAAGAGATGGCACATACAATAGAACATATGTTTAATAACTATTTATATGTAAAACGTTATTACGTACAATTGTGGTCATCCTAAATATTTCCAAGATATTAAGATACAGACACACACACACAGTTTACACGAGTTTACTCTTGTATTCCAACACTGTTTGCTTTGGAGTCTTAGTAAATAACACATCAGAGCAAGAGTTCAAACTGCGAAATATCCTCTGGTCAGGAACAATTTTACTGCAATAATAACATTACTGAGAGCATTTCTGATTTACAGTGGACACAAAACCACACACACTACAAACTTAAATATCAAACTGAGTTGCAAAAAAATGATGCTGAATCATCAGAAGCAATCACTTTTCTAAACCATGTTTGTCAAGGCTTTAACCAGCTGCAGTCTGGTGTGATTTTGTACAGTATAACGTCACTTTACAAGTTTACACAGGTGTGCTAACAGAGTAACAGCAAAGTTTGATGTCCAGAGTCAAAGTGTATAGATATCAGATGTCAAATACACAATCCATTGTTTTATAACACACAACAAAATGTTTGTATTGTATTTCTTTATAAAAATGTCACTTTCTTTGAAATTTTGATAAAAAGTTATTCCGATTCATTATGTACTCCACATTATTGTTTGCATGAACTTTTACACATTGGTTTTTATTCTCAACATTTTTTTTTCTCCAATAGATGTTCAACATGTTCATGACATCGTCAGTTCTTTGATGGGTGTCAAGACCTGAACAGATCCAATGAACTCTTAAGGTGAGTTTTAAGAGCTATAATATATTATTATTTATTATGTCGGATCATATGATTAATCTTATATTTGGGCACATAATAAATAATAATAACAAATAATAACATTTTAAGTAAGATGTTCTTAGAAAATATGACTGCTGCTACTACTGCTGTACGCTGCTAAGAAGAAACAGGTTTGTTTTAATGCTCTCTATTGGTTTACCGCTGTAATAACATTGTGGAGAATAGATGAACCTGAAAGCTGAAATTCTAATCTTTACATAGATACCAAACTTGAGTAATTCCCAAAGATCGACAGCAGCGAGTGAAGTTTGTAGACGTGTTTCCGGCCATTTTTGTTTGCGATTTTGCTGCTTCCATTCCCAAAAATAAAGTTTTGATATATTTACGGTAGAAAATGTACAAAATATCTTCATGGAACATGATCTTTACTTCATATCCTAATGATTTTTGGCAATCATTTTGACCCATACAATGTATTTTTGGCTATTACTACAAATGTTCACATGCTACTTACGACTTTATGTATTATGTATTTTTAGAAATTGAACAGAAAAGTTTATTTTCCTCAGATTTGTAATTAGATGTGTTTGGGTTTGTCTTCCCTGTGTGTTTTATATGTAATGTGGGTCAGGCTATAGCCAGGGCTGTAAGGCTTGTGCGGACACCTGTGAGCAGGCCGTCCCGCCTGTGCCTGTATGGATGGGAATGGCAGCACCAGCTGCCTGTGGGACTCCTTTACACACATCATGGAAACAGATGTATCTCATTATTACAGCAGTCCTGCTGTTTAGTGCCCCTTCAGGTAAGGTTCCTATTTAACCTTCCCAAAAACAGGCACTAATTTACCAGAAAATGCGTAATAAAAAACGTGCATTTACTCACTTTAAACTGATCTTGTTCTGTTCATCTCCAGAGTGTGCACAGTGTCGTATCCTACAATGTAATTCAGAATTCGTGGCTGCGACTCTGGAGATGGGGGTCATAGGAGGAGGGGGACGGGAAGGTGGGAACGCCGGCTACTGCAGTGCCCTGCGATCCTACGCGCTCTGTACCCAGCGGACCGCCCAACGGTGCCGCGGAGACCTGGCCTATCATTCTGCAGTGCAGGGTATCGAGGACCTTCTCATTCAACACCGCTGCCCCAAAACAGGCCCCACGGCTCAACCACGACCCCTGCCCCAGGCCCCTCTCTCAGGGGATGGATGCTTCTATGAGAAAGCGTTTGTGAAGAGGGAGGGCCGTGCCCCAGAATACCTGCACTGTGGGGTGTTTGGGGACCCTCACATCCGCACCTTTAATGATGAGTTCCAGACATGCGCCGTGCAGGGAGCCTGGCCTCTCATTGATAATCAGTACCTGTACATACAGGC
Source organism: Oreonectes daqikongensis (assembly GCA_026939265.1). Classification (NCBI taxonomy): domain Eukaryota; kingdom Metazoa; phylum Chordata; class Actinopteri; order Cypriniformes; family Nemacheilidae; genus Oreonectes; species Oreonectes daqikongensis. Next base: position 2,329,194 of record JAOTQM010000311.1, read on the forward strand.
CACCAGCTCGCCCACTAGAGGGAGCTCTTACACCACTGTACTTACAAAGGTATGGAAAAAACACACACGCATTTCACAAAGGGAATTATAGACGGTTTCAGCGGCAATATAGAGGTTATGTGGCCCAAACTTAACTAGACCTTTGACCTTAGACTAGACCAGTAGACCTTTGCAAACAATCAATAACTCTTGAGTGATTTAATTTTATACAATTAATATACATTAAAATATTAATCAAATATATTAAATATAGAATAAATTATTATAACTGAACACGGACCGGAAGTTCATTTCAGAGCAGGTGCGTGCGTCCGATGAAACCGTGAAAATAATGCCACACCTGTCAAAATTAAGGGTCGCACAGTTATTCTTTATTAATATTTAAAAACGTATGAATTAAATATATCACAAATTTACATAATACGTTAATATACACATTTTGAAATAATAGTAAAATTATCAAAACTATGGAAAAACACTGGTGTCTCTAAATTCAATTAAATGTTAATTATTTTCTTAAATAAATGACATTAAAATAAATGACATTATGAATAGCAATAAAATTAAATAAGTAAATGAAATTAAGTTTTATGGCTGTATTACAGCAGAATGGACAGCATTACCTACGTATGGCTTAATATTAGCAATTTACCTCGTTTTTACTACTTACATTAAAATACATTTAGGGTAAAAGGTTCCATCCCTTTTACAAAAAATCTCTGATATGCGTTCAAAAAAATCCTGTTTACCTTGAGATAAATCTAAATGTCTGAGGTTGAAAAAACAATTGATCGCAGCATTTTTTAAGAAAACAGAGCCCATAGACCTGAACACCACACAAGGGTTAAAAAAAGATTAGATTAAATGTAACATGTAAGTCTATAACATGATGGAATTACAATATGTACAAGACTTTAAAGTCAGCTCACATCGGTTTTGTGGATATTTGAACATTGTGTACACTATATACAGTACATGTAAACAGTTTTTGTGTCTGTTTCTTCATCAGATCACCGTTATCTTTAAAAACTGGCGTGAGTGCGCAGAGCTGCAGATATACCAAGCAGAGGTGGATAACGTCCCCCCAGCGTTTGTGGATGGCTCCATGACCGGCGGCGATCGCAGAGGCCATCAGAGCCTGCGCGTGACCTCACGTGACCCCGGCCGACACGCCGAAATCGGCGCTACACACATCGGAACGACGCTGGTGGTGCGTCAGATCGGCCGGTCGCTGAGCCTGTCTGTCCGCTCCCCTCGGGCCATCGTAGAGTCTTACACACCCGAGCAGGACCTGCAGCTGTGTGTGTGGGGGTGTCCAGTTTCACAGCGTCTAGGGATCCCACCTCAATCCACGGTTGCGTACTCTCACTGTTTGTCTGTGCTTCCTGTGCGGGATGTGTATTTTCAGGCCTGCCTGTTTGACGTGCAGGTCACGGGGAGCACGAACTCTAGTGCGTCAGCTGTGGCGGCGTTCGAGGACGTTCGAGCGATGATGTCTGACCCCAAGAGGGTTCACCTGCTGATGGGCAGGGCAGGTAACACACTTGCATCTTTGTCTGTGGTTCTGGCCATGAGTGTCCTTGTAGAGTTTCTCAGACATGTTGTGCCATGATGGCATGACAGAAATGCTGCAGGTGTGCCTAAACCAGGGATTGTGTGATGTTTAATGCGTATTTATACAATTGTTCAACGTTTACATGACTTCAGAGTTTTGTTTGGGTGCTTGTATAAGGCCGTCTGGAACCGCCTTGCATCCACTGTTGGTTTATTTGTTATTTTGTGTGATCTATTAATGTAACAGGTTTGTGAATATCTCCATCGGGAGAAACATGAATAACATTTGAAATACTGCGAATTATACTTGAAAATGTATATGCCATTGAAAATTGTGTTTTTTCAAAGGTTTTGGAGAGTGTATTTATAATAAAGCCAAATATTTTGGAACATCAGCAAATTATTTATAAAAGATACAGACTTTATCACTGCTGTCATCAAATAATGATTTTATAAATGTTGTGTTTTTTGTCAAATAAGTATATTTATCAATTAACCATTAAATATGCTAGCAAACATTTTTCTCTTCTAGATCTTATTTATGGTGGGTGGCCATTAAAATAGATTTATCACTTATAGAAACTTTCATTTTGTAAACCGTTGTTTGTATTGTGTGGTGGAGGGTGTAGTTTGATCTGTATGTGGCACACATAAATTGTTTCACTCCTTGCACCCACGTGGAATGGAAATCAAGTTGTATATATGTTATCTAGAACCGTTTTATAAGTAACTGCAAGTGCTTTATCATCCATAAAGTAGTGACAGATTCTAAGATATATCATACTTTGAAGGGGTGACAGATAGTGTTCCTTTCGCCTTCACTGGTTTTATGTTCATGTAATGTATGAGAACCCTTAATAAATGTAGACGGCTTCAGTCTAGGTCCATAATGGAGGGTGTCCTTTTCTTAGACAGGCTCGTAATTTTGAAGATAAAGGGTGTCGTTGTGGAGGATGGATGCCAGAATGAATAAGGTAAGCAGCTGTTTGTGTATTTACTCTCAGTGATGATGGGGTTATATAAGCCGACTGCGCCTGAACTTATTGGAGGACCTCGTGCAGTAAAATGTGTTGGACCGGTCAGTAGATGGCAGTGCTCAGCCAATCAGAGGTGTTCATGACAACATCAGTCTTTCTCAGACACGTTTTGGAGTCTGATGTGATGGGTGCAATTGTTTGGTCAGCTCTGATGACCTCTGGAATCACTTTACTGTACATTATGTTCTGTTTGCAGTGACGTTTACACAAATATTATTCAACCCCAAAAAAGTTGTGTAATAATACTACGGTCAGTGCTGGTATCTGATGATAATAAGTGAATGTACTACATACCATGGTATAAAATTCAATTCAAATTCCATTTTATTTCTATAGCACTTTCACAAGTTTTCATTCACTGTAAAAACCTTAGGCCTTAAAAGTTTCTGGTTCCAGCTATATTTTTTAACTGGCTCAGTTACAGTTCTGTGTAAGGAATGTAAGGTACAGACTTTTGCCATGAATGAAAAGTTGGTAGCACTTTATTTTACAGTCCAGTAACTTATGTACATACTATGTAATTATAGGCACTAACCCTGAACCTACAACTAAACCTAATCCTAACCCATATTAAGTACTTATAGATACTAGTAATTTGTTGGGTAAGAACACTATAAGTACACTGAAAGTGCATGTACTGTAAAATAAAGTGCAATCGAAAAGTTGATGTTGGATCTTAGAAACCTAAAACAAGTTTACAGAAAATGCATTATCACAAACTGCAAAGACATGAGAAAAAAAGTAGTCTATCGAATGATGTAAAAAAAGGATTATTACATTATTTCGTGTAACATGCCCCAAAACGGTTATCTAAATTTTCTGCAGTCTTTATTCGTCAGATGGTAAATAAACACCACATGCTTCGTTGGTGAATAATATTTTGTGAATGTGTCCTCGATACGTGACTTTCCATTGCAAACATGTTGTTGTGGAGCAGAGAACATGCGTGTCTCCGATGGGCATTCATGCCCCACCCCGGTCCATATAATTAGCCCACCTCCTCGAACGCCCATTGCCACATACCCACGAGCTGTCCACGCGCTCTAACCGAGTGCTCATTGGCCGGAGGGAACGCGGTTAGTTCATGTGTCCTATGAGAGAGACGGCCGTGAGGCGATCCACGGGGCGCATGTGAGTGTCCTGCGCCGATGCCCATATGTGTTTCCAACTCCCATCATCAGCAGAGCCGCGTGTAAACTATATAACCACCCACTTCAACTCAGTGTTTACCGACAGAACAGAGTCACCATCACATTACAAACACACATTATAGAGAATAACAACTAAATAATAGAGATAACAACGTCGCTAGATTTACGCACAGCACTGAATCACAAAGGAAGGTGAAATTTAATAGCACTTTTAGTAGTTTTGTAACAATTATTAGAAGAAAAAAGAAATGGGCGTGCTGACCAAGAAACCCAAGACTTTCGAGGTACAGCTGAATGATCCGAACAAGCTCGTGTACGCCGGTGGAGATAAAGTGGCCGGACGGGTGATAGTGGAGGTGTCCGAGGTGATGCGTGTCTCCGCTGTCAGGCTGTTCGGCATCGGGTGCGCAAAAGTCGATTATACTAAAGGAAAGCAGCGTTGCAGAGAGGAAATCGACTACCTGAAATACGAAGAGGCCCTTCACCTTGATCACCAGCCGACAGGTGAGAACCAACCTTTGGTTTTTCAAATGTGCTAGTTTTAATGAGGATGGGCAGATGTTTTTTTATTTGCCTTGCGTTTATTGAAAACCACAATTTCTGGAGGAATATCCTAAAATTGTTTCATGCAAGATTGGGTAGGGAAAATGTAAAACATGCGCAATTCTCAAAGCACAACCTCTTCACCATAGATACAGACGGCTCTATCACTCTTAGGCCTGGAAACAGATATGAATTCATGTTTGGATTTGAACTTCCACAGGTGGGGTGAGTGTCACATTTCAAATATAGCAAGACAAATATTTATATATACATAACTGTGACTATTTTAATGCAAGATCTTTCACCCCTGAACAGGTGCTTAGTTTCCTCCTATGATGGGAAGTTTGGCTCAGTTCAGTATTACATAAAGGCAGTCGTAGATAAATCAGGCCAGCCGTATGCAGAGTGCAAGCAATATTTTGAGGTGGAGGAACCTATTGATGTGAATACCCAAGAACTGATGGTGAGTATGCGGAGAGCATCACGCAAGGATGATGTGATTGGAGCATGAGACATTGGTTCAGCTCCTCATTGTTATCCGTTTCCTATCAGACTCCAGTTACAGGTGCGAAAGAGAAGAAAGTCACCTGCATGTTTATTCCCGACGGCAGTGTTTCCGTGGGCGCCCGCATTGACCGGAAGGGTTACTGCGAAGGGGAAGACATTTGCATCAATGCTAAGTTTGAAAACACCTGCTCTCGGATCGTCATTCCGAAAGCTGCCATCATGGCCAAGCACATATATCTGGCGAACGGCCGCACCAAAGTGTTTTACGAGAAGCTCACTTCGGTCAGGGGAGACCACATCATCTCCGGCATGTGTGACATATGGCAGGGTAGAGTTCTTCGTGTGCCCAAGCTGAAGCCCACCATCTTGGGCTGCGACATCATCCACGTTGACTACACGCTGCGGGTGAGTCATACATCTGATAATCGATAATAGCTGACATCCGTATAGTCAGGGTTTAACCTTTATGTTTTTTCCGAGACAGATCTACATGCACATCCCAGGTAGCGAGAAGCTGATCCTTGAGCTTCCTCTGGTCATCGGGACGATCCCCTTCAATGGCCTGAACAGTCGAACCAGCAGCATGAGCAGTCAGGATGGCAGTGCCACTTCCAGCACCTGCGTGTCCATTCCGTCCTCTCCTCCAAGCTACAGCGAGATCTCCCAGGACGACCGCTTGGACAGTTCTTATATTCCACTCTTGGACGATTACGACGAAGATGACAGTCCTATCTTCATATGCATGAGCGGACACCATCTACCCCCTCCTCCGGCGTACACTGAGGTACACACACACACACATATTTAAACACAACCAGTACTCCTGCTGAAATTGTACTAAGGATTACTTCTGCCTCTCATCACACAGGTGAATTGAATCTCCAGCAGAGGAAATACACTTCCTGACAATAAGATTCTGATGTCGGGACACGTAAGAACACGTCTACTCCGAAGCTATGAAGTGCTGTGGGACACCAAAGTTGGTGATGAAAAGTGACTATTGACATCTTCATGTTTATTTCTACGGATCCTCAGCATCTGAGAGAGTTTGTGGATTTGTGTGAAGTTTTGCCATATTGGTATAACATTTTGTTTGCTGTTATTGCTGTTCCAGGTTGGAAAGTGAAGTGGAGCATTCTTAATAACTGCAAACCTTTTTAGATTAGAGATTTTTTATTGCAGTTGCCTTGTATTGCAATTTGAATTAGATTTTTAAATCAGAAAATGTATATAGAATCATTATTTGAATTAATAATTGATTGAATTTAAATGTATTTGTTATTTGAATTTTATATTTTTGAATTTTTTATTTGAAGTCAATGCATTTCTTACTGTATCCGTGTCATAGATTATAATGTTTGCGATGCATAATACAATAAAACATTTGAAATAATCATAAAAATCTAGTGTCATGTATCTATCTATCTATCTATCTATCTATCTATCTATCTATCTATCTATCTATCTATCTATCTATCTATCTATCTATCTATCTCTAAAGGACATATGACCCTACCTGTAAAGTCATCTTTTGGATTTTTTTTTTCTACATAAAATCATCTTCCATAAAAAAATATATCGACTGACTAAGATCATTCAAAAAATGTAAATTATAGTAAAATAAATGACTGAAATCAAACTTTGCTTAAACAATCATATTATGAGTCTTGGCTTGGATTTCCCAGACAGGGTCACATATTATTACACATTGCGTTTCTGTATTATGAAACATCTGGCGTGTTTATAGCGGCTCATCTTCTGTTTAGACTTGTGAGGTGAGATGAGGTGAGAGGGAAACCAGGGGAAAGGTTGACATCAGGAGACAATGGAATGAATGTAGCGGTACGCGATGAGCACCTGTTATTGTGATCTGGAAGGGTTTATTTACAGGCTCTGTACAGCTGGAGAACATTCAAGAGCTGTTTAGCATCACTACAGCAACTTCCATTCATGGGCGTGCGTTCAGAATAGCATTTGAGTGATGTAACTGTAATCCAAATGGGCAACGTGAACACACGCTCAGCAGGCATCTGTATATAGACTCTGTATATGTACAGTATATATACTTTTGTTCTTATTGTGTGTGTTGAAATGCTTAATGTGCAGAAACATTCTTTGATGGGATCCAACAGTCAGCATTTTTCATTGCATGTCTCTTATTCATTTCACGGCATTAGTTTAAATGAGTTTAAACTGTTTTATTCCCAGTTTTTTGTGTCTTCTGGACCCTGGTGTACTGATGACACTGACAGTGCATTGAATATCAAATGACTTACAGTACGTGAATAAAGTTTCAGAATAAAATAATATCTGAGCATACTCAGAAAGGAGCAGCCCTTTCCAGAATCATTCGTGCAGAGCTGCATGCACACCGGGCAGGATCAGTGATCCTGGAAACCGGATAGGGTTGTTTACACAGTATGCAGCTGTTCCTTTAGATCTCAGAAAGGATCCACACCTTTCGGGACCCCCCATCTCTTTCTCACATACTTTGTCCATTTCCAGTTCTTGAACTTGAGCCTTGTTTAGAAATCAAAGTACTCTGTCTTTATGTGTCCTCATGTATTTATGAACTTTTTTAATGTTGTGATGACTCTGTGATTTTGTAGCATAGAATTGTGTAAAGGTTTATTCGTTTTTGCATTTGCTGAGCAGTTACCTTTGTTCTGTATACAGTACAGTAGGTCACCTCCTATTGACTTCTAGCTCTTCAGTTAAGATAGTTCACCCAAACATAAATTTGTGTCATATTTGTTTTACAAATCTGTATATGTTTATTTTGCTGACCACCAAAGAAGATATTTTGAGAAATGTCTCTGTGGTTTTGTGTCCATACAATGGAAGTAAATGGCGGTCAATGTTGTTTGGTTACCAACATTCTTCAAAATATCTTCTTTTGTGTTTTGCAAAAGAAAAAAAGTCATACAGGTTTGAAATGACAAGAGTGTGAGTAAATGTTTAAAGAATTGTAATTTTTGGGTGAACTATCCCTTTAACTCAGCACAGACAGCCTCTGGGAGGATTTGTTTAATGAATTTTATTTTATTTTTCTGCAATATAGTGTGCAAGCTTCCTGCGAACCTCAAGATATTTTTGTCCCACGCACAAGGCCAAATTCCTCCTGTTGGCTCACACAATGTGCTGCGATTGTATCTGTTTATTATGGATTTTATAAGACATAATATGCCCCACTAACAAACCTTTATCATTCACAAGGTTTTTATTTATGATATTTTGGCCCTCATAAGTATAACAAAAACAATACATTTAAAGTGCTATGGTTAGATTCAGTTGGACATTCACCAGAATATGTTTCTAAGAACACAGTATATTCATTAGATATCTAAAGGAAATTCAAGAAGATTCCAGAGTTCAACTCATTTTGCCTGTCATCTGTAATCTCTGATCCAGATGTCTTTGATTTCTTCAGTGTAAGGTGAGTGGAGTACTGGCCGTCCTGCTAATGCTGTCTGCTGCTAACAGAGAGGACGGGACCGTGTTATGAATAACAGGTGGGATATGAGCCTTGATACACGTCAGTCAGAAAATGTATTATCTTCTCTCCTGTGTGGTACAACAGACATATTGTTCTTTGTCCAGCAGCCATAACAGTGTTACAAAACTTCCCTAAACTACTTTCTCTTTTACCACTTTATTGTGCAACTAACTATAAGATAAATATGTGTTTCTTTCAGATTCTTTAGGTCCACCAGTCCGGGTATTCAAGTGTAACGTTACTGTATTTTAAAGGGTTATTTAAAGTGATAGTTCACCCAAAAATGAAAATTCTGTCATGAATTACTCACTCTCTAGTTGTTCCAAATCTGAGAAAGATATTTGGACGAATGCTTGTAACCAAACAGGATCCCATTGACTACCATAGTAGGAACAATGGTGGTCAAAAGTGCCCCAGAACTTTTTGATTTCCTACATTCTTCAAAATATCTCATTTTGTGTTCAATAGAACAAAAAAAGTTATAAAGCAATTTTTCCAACTACAGTAGTCAATGGGCTCCAAGAACTGTTTGGTTACAAGCATTTGTCCAAATATCTTTCTTTCTGTTAAACCAAACAAAGAAATGTATACAGGTTTGGAACAACTAGAGAGAGAGTAATTCATGACAGAATTTTTATTTTTGGGTGAACTGTCCCTTTAATGCTTCATAGAACTGCATCATTAGCAATCCTGGAATCATTGTGAAACTCAGAAACGTGATGAGGTTGTTTACTTATGCAGCTTCTCCTTTAGAGCTCTCAGAAAAGGTCCGTCGTGACCTCCTACACATTCTCCTTCTGTCCATGCAGCTCTTGAACTTTAGCCTAGTCCAGAAGTCAACTTCAGAAAGTGGAACTCTCATTCTTTCTATAAGCTTCCCTTGAGATTGTAATAAAACTTTTGCACGACAGAAAATGTATCCATACATTAGTCAACTCCATTTATCCTGTGAGACAAATTTACATTTAAATATATTAAATTAGCAGATGCTTTTATCCAAAGTGACTTGCAAATGAGAGTGCATTTGACATTTTGTCTAATGACAATAAGTATAGCAGATTTTTTAATGCATGAATATACATTATTTTGATTAGTTTTAGATGTACTGCAAAACAAGACAAAAATACCATGTATTTTTTTGCAGTGAACAACATTTTATAAACTATATGAAGTGTCAAAGCAGGTGACTTGTGGTTGTGACGTGTTAAGTGTTTATGCAGGACATGCAAGATTCAAAACTGCTTCTGTCATTTGTTGCTTCATTTCCCATCTCATCAAGATGTTCCTTACAAAAATGTACTGTACTGTACCATGATTTTAATAAATGCACCACTGCTGAATGTTTACCATATTCATATACCATGGTACCTCAAAGATTGCATTGCTATTACCATAGTGCTTGAACATGATAATACCTTTGTGCTATTTTGTTAGTCTCTGCATGTTTTTCATAATGCTAATCATCTGTAATCTTGCTATAATCTAGTTGGTAACTTCAGTGTAATGTGAGCGCAGTACGAGTCGTCCTGCTGACTAATGCTGTCTATTCCCATGAGAGGGCGGGACTCTCCGCTTTGACTGACAGGTGCAACATAGGCCTTGATATTTGTATTACATAGCGTGGCCTAGAATCCAAAGCGTTTGATAAAAACGCATCATAGAGATGATGTCAGCTGGGCGTGTGACCAATAATCTATAGCTGGACCGAAGCAGATATTTTATACAATAGACAAGATTATATAGCACATGCAGTGATGATGGATGTCTTGCTTTATGAACCGCCAAAAGTGGATTGTTAGTGGTGCTTGCCTTTGAAAGCTGTTATTACTGCCACTCAGAACACCTTAGCAACCGCATAGCATGTGCTAAAAACCACCCACAGCATCCTAACATCATGGTGCACGATAGGGAAAATCTGACATCACTTATTCACCCTCTTGTTATTCTAAACCTGTATGACTTTCTTTTGCAAAACACAAAAGAAGATATTTGAAAGAATGTTGGTAACTAAACATCATTAGTACCCATTGACTTCCATTGTATGAACACAAAACCATCTTAAAAATGAAGAAAGTCAATCAAACAACCCAGTTAGATGTGACAGATGTCACAGGCAGAATATGTTTAGATTCATTTATATTCAATGTGTGGAGATATGAATCCTGATGAAGGATTTATCATGCCGAGTTTCGGACCTCGAGTGTCACATTTTCCTAGAAAAGCATACGTGTGCGTGGACAGAGTGTTCTGTGTATAAAACTCAATTATTCACCCTCCTGTGGAGGGCAGGACAGGTTGTAGATTGTTATGGAGGGTCCTTAGGTTGCTTTTGTTTTCAGTACACGATCATCACAGGCAGCGGTGCATCCTAATGAGCAGTGATGAAGGACGAGGACATCTCCACGCCTCCTTAGTCGGGATAAGTGCGTGTTTGTGACACTTTAGCTCAGAAGGATTTCCTGGGCATGCACTTCACTCTGCTATAAGGGTCTGGAAGACGTGTACTCTCAATTTCCATACATGTACATGTTTTGTATGACATTATGTCCGCTGTCTTTAGAAAACCCAGACAAACTTTTTCACCTGGACATTTGCAACACCAGGGAAATCGGTTTGATTTCCAGGGAAAATGTGTGATACACTGTAACTTGTATTGGATGCATATATGAAAATGCATGTAATTTATATAATATGAATATGTATAATATGCAATTCAGGCTCTAGGTATAGGCAAAATGTTACATAGCAATATGTAAGAGGAAATTTAGACTAAAATGTTATTCAGACTTCTTTTAATATTCTTATTGTTCTAGCTGCTTTTTTGCATGTGGTTGATTCTATTTTTTAATCCACCACATGGGTTTGGAAAGATTGCTAAAAAGGAATTTTATTTTCTGAACCAAAAAAATTACCTGAAAAGGGTAATTTAGGGCAGATAAAGAATATCTAAATCCTGCAGTTTATTGCATGTGAAGAAACTGAATGCTCTAGATACTTGAATGTCTTCATGTGTTCATTTGTATTGTCTGATCATTTATTTCAAGTGTCTGCTGTAAATATGTCACTGCAGCTCCTTCCTTGGCTGGTCAACCCTTTGCCCTGCTCTTATTTCAGCAGCCTCTGGATGCTGTAATCTTCCACTCGACACGAGCTGCTCATCGCTTCCTTGAAACGAAGCCCACATTTATTCCTGGAAGAATTCCTTTGCCTATTCTCCTTTAGAGCTCATCTGAGTCAAGTCTCAGAAAAACTGTCCAACCAGATGAAGGATCATGTCAGGAATGCTGCTTTTTTTTATCATCTCAGCAAAGTTTTATTTTTGTCTATTTTAATTGTGTGGGGGAAAATGAGAAACCCTAGCTTTTGTGACATAGAGAAATAGATGCAAGTGCAGAAAAGCCAAAGTGAATGAGATGCAGAGAATGCATGATTTTTTTAAAGGGACAGTTTACCCTAATATAAAAATTCTCTAAAAATCATTAGTTTGTTTAAAGCCTATTTGGCTTACTTTCTTCTGTTGAACACAAAATAAGATATTTTAAGAAATGACTCTGTGGTTTTGTGTCCATACATTAGAAGTCAGTGAGGTGCAAAGTTATTTGGTTGACAGCGTTTCTCAAAAGATCCATGCCACATGTCACATATGCAACAATTTAAGTCCAGATTATGTTTGATTATCAGATATGTGTAAAACATAAATAGTGCTTAGTACAGTTTTGCACAATTGGTGTGTAAAACATTAGTAGCACCCCCTACAGGCCACGTCGAAGAAATCTTCTAAACCCTTATGTTACTGTTTGTAAACACTTGTCCATTCGTCCATTGATGCAGTCTTTTAATAAGAGTCTTGAAAAATATTTTACATAAAAGCAACAGCAGTCTAATATCAGATAAAACTGTACACTCACAGAAATGTTTGTGAAACATCATCTTCACAACAATCTAAAACAAACACCTACATTTGCTTCCATTAATCAAATGCTTAAAATGTATAAAATATATTTATACAAGTCTAACTGTCTAAAACTTAACAGATATGTCAAATTATTTCTAATAATCACTTACTAAGCTCTAGTAAAACAGCTGCAAGAGAGAAGTGTGTGTGGAAGCAGATATCAAAGTAAATCTCAGTCTCTGTCTCTCTCCATCTTTCAGCTGCGGCGCTCTGATTCTTATGCCCCTCGTCTGCAATCTGCAGCTCTGCCGACCCACCGGACTCACTGCATACAGATCTCAACATGAGCTGCCGCACAAAATGATCCATCAAAGAAGAGTCGAGCAGGATCGACCTCGCCAGAGATGCTCACTGTCCAGAGGAGGGCGCTCGCCTGCTTCAGTAAATGGCTTCATCCATATTATCATCGCTGTCTCCTCCAAACTCCTCTCCGTTTTCAAAGTAAGACATGACGTAATCTGTTTCCTGTCACATACAAATACACGGGAGGTATAAACTACTGGTCTAGTTTGTCGATAAATTTGTTAACATTTTGTTCATCGAAAACTCTTACGTCCTCAAACTCTTCGTCGTATTCTTCCTCTCCATCAGCAGCTTCCTCTTCTGGCTTCTTCTTCTCTCCTTCCTCTTCATCTGAACTCCCATTTTTCTCTTTTTGCTCCAGAGTCTGAATGAAAATACACAGATGTTGGTATTTTGATCAATGGCTTTTCTATCCCCTAACCTTGCATTAACATTTTTACATGTAGAAAAAGTACACAGTAAGTAAATGATAAAACAATAAAACAAAAATGTAAAAGTAGATATAGTGTGTATAAGGTCAATTAAAACCCTTTATTTTATTTTAAATGTGAAATTTAATGACATGGTAATGTCATTGCTAGAAAAAATGTGTCTGTGAACATGTGTCAGATTTTACCCACATTGTTTATGACGGCCCATGTGATGAAAAAAATTTAGTAAACATAAGTAAAAATGCAGAAACGTTTAAAGAGATTGAGTTGACCCCAAAAAATATTTTGAAGAATGTTGGTAACAGTGACCCTCATTGACTTTCATTGTATGGACAAAACTACAGAGACGTTTCTCAAAATATCTTCATTCGAGTTTTTAATAACATGAAGGGAAAAATGAATTTTTATTTTTTGGCCCAGTTTTAAAGTTAGGAGTTGGTACTAGCATTACCTCAGTATTTAAACATTACCACTATGACCACATTACCACAGATCAAACGTGTGTTATGCACCTCTAGTTTCCGTATGATTTCCTCTTTGTCCACTCGTGGCTGTTTGACTTGTTTCGGAACGGCTGGGCTTTCTGAAACAACATAACCCAAGTGTGTTTGTAACAGAGGAAATGACATCAGCAACATGCATCTGCAGACTTCCATAAAAACACACCGATCACAGCATCCCTATTGATTTTTCTGATAAAAGATATAAAACGACTAAAAATAAACTCTAGGTGACAGACGCTCTTCCAGCCTGAACCTTCATCCAACTCTCTCTCTCATCTTTCTCTCTTCCTCCACCCTTTCATTTTGGAGATGTGTGTAGTGCGGCTGTCTCTGTGATTTCCCCTGAGACAGAGATGAGTCAGAGTGAAGCTCAGGCCTGCTGGAGCGGCACATCTTTACACGCTCATTCATGAGCACGTCTGCCTCACCTGTTCGTTTATCTGTGCTTTAAAAAGAGCACGATTACAAACGTGTTCGATATAATGGCTGGCTTTATGTGTCTGAACTAGACTGAATCAGAACTCGGTGTCCAGCGTTAGAGTCAGTTAACATCAGACAGACTTACTGTTCTTTGAGGGTTTCGTTTCCCTCACATGCAGCTCCTTCGGAAAGCACCTCCAGTCTGAAAAACACATGTGAATGTAGAGAATCACACACTGGGGAGAACATTTGTGGGTTTGGATCACCCTTTTGTAAATATTTGGTATTTCATTAATAGGGGGTTAATAAACAAACGTACATCTGTTTTTTTTTATATTTAAAGGAATAGTTTACCAAAACGAAAAATCTCACACCTGTCATTTCAAACGTGTATGACTTCCTTCCTTCCGCAGAACACAAAAGAAGATATTTAAGAATGTTGGTAAGCGAACAACTGTGACTCCCACTGTATGGACATAAAACATTATTTTTTAAATACTTGCCTTTGTGTTCAGCAGAAGAAAGAAGATCATACAGCTTTTAAATGACATGAGGGTGAATAAATGAGTTTTATGGTAAACTATCCCTTGAATTTATGTTTCTTTTTCCCTTTGTGCTGCGATACACCGATCGGAAATTGTTCACAGGTACAGAGATACAGGATTGCGAAGATGCTGGCGAAACACTTGCACACCTAGATGTGTAAACTCACCTGGCTTCCATTCCAAGCTGTCAGACGTCTCAATTTTCTGGTATTTGTCAGAATAGCGCTCCACATCTGTTAGAGGGACAAAAGGACTTACACATATTCCTAAAGATTACATTTTTATCCATCTGAAAACAAAAGTTTTACTGAAATAATGCATAAATACACCAGAGGCAGAGGTATTGTTTTACCCATAATGCACCCGCGTGTATGTATTTTTTACCAAAGTAACAAAAACGCATAATGTCTAAAAGAGGTGAATCGCTTCCCCTCGACCACAATCTGACCTTTCTTGGGTGCAGCTGGTCGGATGTAAAACGGGAGCATTTTCATGGCTCCTCTGAACTCCTGTTTAAGTGCCAGCATGTATTCGGCCTCTTCGCCCGTTTGCAGGGGCACGGGCTTCTGCTCCAGTGGCTGAAACATCAAACACAGGTGTGAGTACTAGATACAGCTGATGTTTCTGCACACATCTGCTCAGGGTCAGGGGTCACACAAACACCTGCTCAAATACTGACATACATAAATCATTTCTAGATATTAGCAAGGATCTTTGACAGAAACAGACAAATCAATAGAAACAGCTTGTAGAATATAATTTTATTGCCCATGACTAGACCAAGGAGCATTATTTCCCCAAAATAATATTTTGACAGATAATTTACTCTTAGAGATGCCTAGATTGCTTTGACATTTTACTCTAATTTTAGACATTGTAATGACATTAATACAGTTTCATAAATGTAACCCTTTTTAGGGACACTGTGGATGTTGTTAACATCTGTCTGATGTCAGATCAGTGCTTTTATTCTCTCGTGAAACTCACAGGATATACAGGTGTTGGCTGTACGCAGGATGGAGGGAGATTTTCGCCTTTACCGATCCCAACAATCTCCACAGAGAAGGTGAGCTGCCCTCTGCCCCTACCTGCCATAATCTGAGACACCATCATCACATATCAGCTTTATTTCATTGAAAATGTTCTTATATGATTTTAATGGTAACACTTCACAATATGGTTGTATTTGTTAACATTAGTAAATGTATCAGCTTACATGAACTAAGATGAATAAATGCTGTATTAGTTTTTCATCATTGTTAATAATTTCAGCATTTACTAATACATTTTTTAAATCAAAAGTTGTATCTGGTAACAATAGTTAATGAAAAGTAAACTAAAACTGTATATTATATTTATCATAGTTAGTTCGTGTTAGCTAAAGCATTTACCAATATTAACAAATACAACTGTATTGTTTATTGATTTTATGTTTGACGTCAATTCCCTTTTTTAAGTTTTATTAGCACAGTTAGAAAACAGAACTAGAACTGTAAACATAGTTTTAATACATGTATATTTCATTAGAAATTGTACATAGTTAGTATTAGGCATTTTATTAGTTAGGGTTAGGACGTTTAAACGCCTCGTGCACTCACAAGCAGCTGCGCGACGAAATTTCTTCTCTACTTATAAATGTGAGTGCTCACAACACATCTTGTAAAATCCGTCGTAATGATAAACAGAACGCTTTTAATGGAAATTCAGATTTTATTAAAACATTGTTGTGCCGAAAACCGCCCGGCAAACAAACATCTGCATTCTTCTTTTCATCCGCAGCAGAAAATCTCCGCCGGTCGGAAACAAGGGCTGCACTCACTTATGGTTCCGCTTCTGTGAACTATTAATAATTAATTGAAATTCAATGAGCACAATTACTCAGTGTGATTTACTAGAGCAGCTATTGCAGTTCTGTGTTTGCTTTCAAAAGTTTTCATGTCGCACTGCTTACTTTATACTTTAGAAACGTAGAAACAGTACAAGTTTTGCTATGTTGAAAAAATAAATAACACCAAAAACTAAACGCAAGATTGCTGACTCACAGCCTTCCTCATCATAGAATAATATGCGTATGAGAGAGAAATTAGAAATGTGCTCATTTTTAGTAGGGCTGTCAAACGATTAATTGCAATTAATCGCATTCAAAATAAAAGTTTGTGTTTATATGTGTTGGCTACTGTGCTTATTAATTTTGTATTTATGAACACAAACTCATACATGTAGGCCTATATATATAGTAAATATTAAGATGTATTTATTTATATTTACCAATAATTGAAATTATATTTAAATGTTTATTAATTTTAATATTTTTCTAAAATATATGCATGTATGTGTATGTTTTTATAATTCAAAACTAATATGCACAGTACAGACATATATTACGTAAACACAAACTTTTATTCTGGATGCGATCAATTGCGATTAATCGTTTGACAGCCCTAATTTTTAGTAACCCCATTTAACAAAATGTAATACAAAACCCCAAAGTAGAGGGACATATTTAAACCTAAAAAGAGTGAGCAATTACTTCAGTCTCTCTCTCTCTCTCTCTCTCTCTCTCTCTCTCTCTCTCTCTCTCTCTCTCTCTCTCTCTCTCTCTCTCTCTCTCTCTCTCTCTCTCTCTCTCTCCTGCAGCATGTGCATGTCACCGTGGGAACGTGGGAACGCTTCTGTCGGAATCCACTGAATCAGTTGCCATAGAAACTGTGTTCAATAATAGCTATAGTCACTGAATTAGTGTTTATGCAGTCTGAGAATTGTTTCACATCCCCTGCTTTCTTGCAGAAAGGGCCTTGATATATATTTAGCCCCCAAAATTAAAAAAAGGTGTAAAGTCCTACAATAATTGTTTTTTCTGCTGTAGAATCACATGCACCTATGCATGTGTTAGTGCGTTCATTTGAAATGTTTCATTGACCTGAAATAATCGAAAGACTGTACAAATTCAACTCACCTGCACACAGAGGTCATAAACAACATCTTCACAGATAACAGCCCACCCACATGTATGTTTCTTATATGTCACATGTAGGCCTACATGAGCCATATTTGGTCCATTTCTTACACCCTTTGTAATATTAGCAAAACACATTTGATTTTTTGTATCTAAAACTTATTGCCCTCAATGCTGTATATTAAAACACGTGAAGCACATCACACCATGACACCCACACCCAGGGGGTGCAGCCGAAAATGAAAAAAATAATGACATTAAAATATTAAAGAAGTTCCCCCTAGTGGAAAGCAGAGATACTTATGTGAGTGTCAGTCAGTGGTTGCTCGGTGAAGTTGGACATCAGTGTGTCCGTGCGTGATCGTGGGAGACTCGCATCAACTCACTGCCCACTCCACGCCCCCGCAGAGTCTCCCAAACTCTCGGTCGCAGGAGGAAAGATGATGTGGGGGATGTAAGACACGGGGATCAGCAGACAGCAGCTGGATTCTCGGGCGAAACCCAGCCGCTCGGATGGAGTGAAGACAACAGCTCTACGGTAAGACTCTCAGAACCTCTCCTCCAAGCGAGTCTTTAAAAATGACGTCCCTGGTTATATTTAGGTTTATTCATTGAATCAAATGAATAATCGTTAATTAAACCCAACATATACAGAGATATAGGACAGCGATGTTGGATGTCAACTGAGCATTTCTAAGCCGATTCAATATCAATTCTTGTTATTTACATTGTAAGTCACTTTCATAAGGCGTTTTGCAGGTATTTTGCGGTGTTGTGTATCATGCATGCGAAAATAAACCCATTTTTATAGGCATGCATGTGCGAGGATGAAAATATAGCCCGATGATGCAGATCTGCTCGTTTAAGGATTGTTTCATGTAAAAGCTGATATTTTGAGAATTAATGTTGTTCATCACGTGGCTGCAGCAGCTTCGTAAGGTTTTATAAACGTTCATTGCTTCATTGTGGAGAGCGAATTCATGCACCGCAATTCACATTCCGCTTATTTG
Organism: Oreonectes daqikongensis; assembly: GCA_026939265.1. NCBI lineage: Eukaryota > Metazoa > Chordata > Actinopteri > Cypriniformes > Nemacheilidae > Oreonectes > Oreonectes daqikongensis. The sequence continues at coordinate 2,347,605 of JAOTQM010000311.1, forward strand.
ACACCGAACATCGTGTGGAGGTATTTGGGTGCTTTTAAACGCAAACGAGCGCTGAGATTTTGATGTTAGAAAGGGGGAGAGAAGGATTTTTGCAAAGAATCGTGGTTATGCAATGCTCGTTCTTTAATTTTACTTTACAGAAACTTACCTTTTATGCCCGTGTGGTGCAGGTCTGCCAATTGGAAGTTCATTTGTGGACACAGGAGCTTTGCGTCAGTCAGAGAGCTGACGTGAGTAGACACTAAATTTGATGCTTCGACACTAAAAATAGTCCTGGGCTCGAGATATTTGCAGCTGGCGCATAAATCTCATCTGGAGCCAGTTGATGTAATGAGTTCAGCACCGCGGACAGCGACACAACAATTTCTACGAAATAATTTTACAAAATAAATATTACAATCTTATTGAATTTATAAAAGGTATAACGTTTCCCCCCCACATTGTACCACGGTATTCTTTGGAGAAACTGGATGATCGTGTACATGAAATAGTTTTGTCATGACAAAAATGGCTTTTGTTGACTATTTTAGTCAGTCTGTTTGCACTGTTATTTAATTTTTCTGTCAGTTAAGCATAGCCTATTTAGCCTATTTATTTACATTTGTTGTGCATTGTTGCAAAGAAGCCTTACAGTAAATTCAGAGTACAGAGAGTAGAGACAAAAGTAAAAACACAGAAAGGATGAAATACAATTTTCTTCTTTTGTCCCTAATTTCTAATTAGTTTCATCCTCACTTTCTAAGTGTCATCTAAAATATTATTGAAAAAATTGCATTAAAATAATTGTTTACATTATTGATACATTATGATCTTAACTGTCTTGACAATAATGTCAAAATTAGAAACATCCTAATATTACTTTACATAGAATCTATTGTAATCTGTTTTATCTCGAGTAGATATATACAGTACCTGGGATGTCTTTGTCAGATTTACCCATACATCAACATGCCATGGTTCTGTATCTTGTGCCTTTAGTGGGTTTGAAAATCTATAATTATGCACCCGTATATGCTGGATAGTTTCTCAGTCATCAGATTTCTACATTACCTTTCTATACCCAGTTGTCTGATAGTCTGTTTTCGAGGCTAGTGAAGTCATGTGCAGTTGTTCAAGAAGAGGTGCAGATTGCTCTTAAATTGGAGGAGAATTCATTCTCAGCTCTATAAATCAACAAACACTTAGTTTAGACGAGTCAAGTGCTTCTGTTGTCATTCATCTCATTACAGACGAAATTCAGGAGTGAAACAACCTGTGGTCCACTACGCCGACAGCACGGCCTGCAAGCCGATGAAAATATCAGCCGAGCATAAACATGCCACGGTAAACGATAAACACAAAAACAATAAATGCGCTTCAGATGACGTGTCAGCATCGCTTAGGAAGTTTAGTATGACGGAGATAATCTCATTGCCTCTCTGCAGTGCGCTTCTCTTTAAAGCTGCCGATATGAGTGATGAAGAGCCTCAGCGCTTCTGATGTGACTGGGTCACAGGGTCATCGGCGCGCTGCTGATGGATGCTGCGCTCTCTCGGATGCCGTAAAAGTGATTGTACCTGCCCGGAACTGTGTGATCTAATGAGCCGAACAGCACAACGGAGCTCTCGGGAAGGGCGGGAGGGCGTTAACGCCTGACTGCGGAGCCCGTTTCGGGCACAGGCGTCCCTCGCACAACCTGTGATTTAGGATTGATTCAAACAAACACTGTTGTTACGTAAAGGAGAAAGGCAGGAGGGGGCTTTCAGAGGCGTGAGGATTAAGACATGATATTCATTTCCATCATCTGTCTAGAGAGCGGAGAGAATTAGATACGATTTGTTCCTACAAGACAGCATGGTGTGTAACCCCCCTCCCTCCCTCTTTCCTCCAGTGCGGTACTAACACGCAAGCGTATCTTAACATACTGCAAAATAGGCATGTTTATTTTGGTGTGATGAATGTCAAACAGCTCTCTATTTCCTTTACAGACATATAAAACACGCAGATCTGTATGCTGGAAAATACGGATGTGCAGACAGAGCGAATGATTGGGAGAGAGATCATGATGAATTGGTGATAAAAGTACAGAGTCTCAAATTCATCTCGTGTGCCATAACATCTGTTCTGGAGAACATGAGTGAAGAGCAAAACATCAGTAGTGTCACAGCAAAAGCGATCATTATTTTCAAACGGGTTTCTCCAACCGCTCTCCCGTTCGCTATTGGTCACCTGAGCAGACAGTCCCACCCCAAATTCACGCCATTGGTTGAGTCATTGTTGCTATGTTGGGCTGGATGGGATGTTTAAACAAACAATGTTTTTATAGCACCACGGAGCACCAGGTGTTTACACTTTTGGGGCTCTGTGGTGCTTAAAGGAACTACAAATGACACGCTTATGAATTATTGTTGTCTCTAAACTAGGGCAGGAGAAAACATTTCGTATTGCACAATTTAGATCTTTAATACTCGTAAGACATCAGGTCAGCACGTTGGGTTTCAGGAGAGCGATCTGCCCCAAGTCGCCGTGCCACATTTCTCCTGCGAGTCTATCATGGATGACTCATCCGTGCTGCCTGCGCGTGAGACGAGAGATTAACCTCACCGTCTCGATTGCTCGAGACTTCAGACCCGGGGTTTTGCGGCAGCACTTTAAAAGAACAGTTTTCTCCCTCTCATAATCAGAAAGCAAAAGCTCTTGCATTCCTGGACTGAGCTCTGAGATTTCTTAAGAAGGCAGACAGGAGGAGCAGCTTGGGCTCTGTGGGTGTATCGGTGTAATGCAGGAAGGATGCGAATGCCGCACGGCTCACACACACGCTCTCGAATCTGCCATGTCTTCTCATGTCGCTGTATTTTATCGGTCCTTCTGCGGGAGAGAGGAAGGCCGTGAGGAATAAATCATACAAATTATGTTTGACAGATTTCGAGAATTGAACTGATTTTTGTCCAGAGCAGATTTGTAGACGATAAGGACATTCGCAGGTGTGAGATATACAAAAATAAAGATTCTCTCAGATGGATGTTTCGTTCTTGCCATCAATGGCCAACATCACCATCTTCCTGGACGATGCGTGATCGACTGTCCGCTTATAGCCCAACCTCTGTTCGTCTAGCTCATTGATCAGTTTCTTTCTGAAAATACATGGGACTCCTTCCTTGCAGTGCCTATATCAATATGGCCTTTGACTTCAAACTCATTGAATTTCAAATAAGTCCATGCTTATTCCGGGGACTGTGGCATGTTAATAATGCGGTTATTGCGCCGGATGCCCTCCTGCCCCATCCCTTGTCACATTTTAATCGTCTTGCCAAGATAGTTAATGTAATGATCTGCTTGCCAACGATCTTTATGGCTCAAACACTAAGCAATTGAGGGCTATCGTAAATGTAAGCTTGCTGAATTGTAAGAGTGAGGGCTTGTGCTTTTTATAGGTCTGGCACTTATTATTTTACATTCTGTGCAATTGTGATATTGCTAGGTGCATAAAAAGATTTTTTGTTAAATTGGTAAACCTTTGTTGTCTGTGTAAGGTAATGAATGCATTTTATAAGTCATCTGTATGTGTACAGAACCATCCGTTGTCACATGTCCTGCTCTTTGTGCCTCTCAGGAATTCAGTTTTCTTTTCTTTAGTGGACTGTCATTGTCTCTGCCTTCATTACAGAGAAGAAAGAGGATACTGGGTTAAAGAGAGCAGGGCTGCACACAGTGTCTGAACACAATGTTCACATTATAAAAGGCACAGTATCTGTGTGAATTATTCTATAGTATTGTACAGTAGGATTTTATCTGTGTGGCCATGTGTCAGATTAGTGTCTGTGTTTATGTGCAGTTGGATGTGTTCCTGAATTTTTTATTATTCCTGGAATAATATTCCTTTCAAACAAACATACTCTTTAAAATGACCATACTTTTAAATAGATCTTCTGTAGTGTGTGTACTGTACCCAGACTTGAAAGTGGACTGCACTTAACTTTGTTGGTTTGTATTTGCACTGTTGTTTTGGAACCCAAATTTAATATTTTAATTTAATATTTTAATATAGCACTATTTTTAAAAATAATATAAAATGTTTGTTACTATAATTATTATTTGGTATTATGATATTATACTATAAAATATGAGTTGATAAGTTAATAAGTTGATACGTCATAGTATTAAATACAGTTATTGCAATAAAAATATATTGATGTATGATTACATGTTATAGTGCTACTAAAAAGATTGATCTAAATATAATTAAATATTATATAATATTATTCTATTCTATTATATGTATTATTATTATTATTATATTAAGTATACAAATAAATCAATATTATACTATATTCTTTATCATATTACATTTCAATTAAACAGGACAATAATTACAATAAAAATATGTTTGTGTAGAATTATTCTAAAATGTACAATAATTTTTATTTATTTATATATATATATATTATTTTTATTTTACAGAATATCTTTTTTCTTTAAACCTTTAAACTTGTCACGCATGCTTTTAATATGTACATGTGTAGAAATTTGTACAGCATAATATTATATGAGGAGTTCATTTGCAAAACCTGTTTTTTATTGTGCATTTCAATTCATATCAATCAAACTGCAGTTGTGTTGTTTTGATCAATTAATAATAATTAAAAACATGATTTTTGAAAAGTTGTCTGTTTTATGAACTCTTCATATATGTTTATTGATTTATATGTATTTATTGATTTTGTTAATTCATTTACAGCCTGCCTTTTAATTGAAAGCACGAACAGCATTTACTTCATATTTAATTCCACATGTATTCAGTAATGTTAGTCCACAAACATAGTGGTATTTATATCTTTCTTTTCAGAGCTGGAGTCTCATACTTTTAACAATGTGCTGTTCAAGTAAACACCCTTAAATCTGATTTACGGTTTGGTTCTTGTGTTCTGATCGACACCAGGGAGTGATTATTATACAAAGCAGATCCAGCAATAGACCAAAAATACAGTCTCACCAACATCTTTGATCTATTTTTATTCCAGGTTGACCGGCATCTAAGCTGCAATGTGTCAACAGTGCTGAGGCTGGAGGAGGAGAGGGCCGGGGATTCTGGGATTCTAGCGGAGGAGAGACATCATGGGTGATGGAGGGGCCTTGCACACAGAGGGCAATGCCCTTCTAAAAGCAGTTTTCCATGGCAAACTCCGCCTCACACGCCTCCTCCTGGAGGGCGGAGCCTACATAAATGAAGGGAACGAGCGAGGGGAGACGCCTGTAATAGCAGCCTGTCTGGCGGGATACGATGATCCGCAAACCCGACAACGAATGGTGCGGTACCTCCTGGAGAAGGGAGCTGACCCAAATATTCCCGATAAATCAGGTCGGACTGCCTTGATGCATGCGTGTGCAGAACAGGCTGGTAAAGAAGTGGTGTCCCTGCTGCTGGATAACGGCGCCGATCCCAGTTTAAAAGACTACGCTGGGGCCTCTGCGCTCGTACACGCCATCAATAAGGGCGACAGAGACACGCTCCAGGTCCTGCTGGATGCTTGCAAAGCCAAGGGAAAAGAGGTGATCATCATTACCACCGATACATCTCCCTCTGGCACTAAAAAGACCAAACAATACCTGAACGCTCCACCATCTCCAGGTGTGGTGGACAAAATCACGCCGGCCTGCATGTCTCCATCCGACGTGGAGATCCATACATCTGGCTCCGCTCCTGGTGAAGGGGAAGAGGGCATCTTCAATTTTGCTGTGAGCTCGGCGCTCCCGTTACCATCCAGCAGACCGCAGAATGAGAGGAGGCCACCACCCCGTAAACTTCTGAAAAGACTGAACTCCGAGCCTTGGGGCCTGGTGGCTCCATCCGTGCTTGCCGAAAGAGTCGAGCGGATGGAAGGGGATTTAGCAGAAGAGGATAAGTTGGTCTCTGAGATGAACGGGCTGTCGGTATCAGGTCCAGGCAGACCCCTCCTGTCAAGGAGACACAGCATAGAGACCCATGACCCATCCTCTCCAAAGTTCATGGATCGGTCCTGTTCGGAGGACTGCGCAGCGCTGTGTGGTTCATCCTGGGCCGATAAAGTCCATCAACACCAGTCGCTGTATCGCAGAAACACGGCACCTGAAACACAGGACAGTGCGGCACAGGCTACGGCACAGGCCATACGTGGCCTACAACACCCCAAACTCACCCGCATGGAGCACTATGAGTCCGACACCCATCTGTGTCCCACCTCCATCCCCGGATCTCCAGATTCCGGACGCGTCTCTGTGGAGCGCCGCAAGTACAACGCCTCACCCCTGTCCCTCCTCACCAGCTCCTCCCGGGAATCTCTGGAGAGCATTCCCAACTCGGTGTCTCCCATCACGATGCGGCGACGTCCACCAGGGCTGCTGGAACGGCGGGGATCCGGCACTCTCCTCCTGGATCACATCTCCCAGACGCGGCCCGGGTTTCTCCCTCCTCTCAACGTAAACCCCCAGCGACCCATTCCTGATATCAGGGCTAATGGAAAGCCCACCTCTCCGGTTCACTCCGGGAGCAAGATCCTGCTGCCGGTCGCTCCTTCATCCCCGAAACGCGGGCCAGACTTCAAGATGAAAAAGAAACTGATAAGGAGACACTCGATGCAGACGGAACAGATGAAGCAGCTTTCAACTTTCCGGGAAATACTTACGGAAAAGGTGATGGAAATGAATGGAGATTGAGAGGAAAAGAGGAGAGAGACAGAGAGTCAGTGCTGGCCGTTTCACCCACTTCTTTGAGGCACAATTTATCTCCGATTTAACTCCATACCACATGTGTCAAAAATGTGCATTGTCGGATTGAAATCGTCTCTAAATTTAGATCGCGAAAGAGAAAATGAGTCACTGTCATTCATGGTTATAAGACAGATAAATAATTACTTACACACGATGGATATCATTCTGATGTTATCTGGGATTATTATTTGTCCATGAAAGATCTATTTGATGGGTAAAGATAAACCCATTCAGTGTCGGTGGAATCTAATGCTGTTGATGTTTCAATTTGCTGCAATTCTCAGCTAAAACCTTACAGATTCTGTGTTCGACAGGTTTCTCTGTGTATTAGCGCTCTTACGGCGTGGTTGTGTGTTGTAACATCCTAGGGAATAATTGGGAAGTGCTTTCAATGCTTTAAAGATTATGAAGATATAGTGAAAAAATGCACTGATTGTCATCATGCGTAGTTCAGAATTCAAAGGCTTATTTGTTAGCCAAAACATTAATAATTGATAAAAATAGATTCATTAAAATGTATTAGCTTGAGGCTTTAACAAGGATAATTATTTATTTAGTTTGTTTCTTTGGACTGAAGGTTAGGAATTGTAGTCCTTGTGGGACTTTTAATTTGGCACTGACAAGCTTCCTGATTTTTCCACAGGGTGTGCCCTAGAAAAGAATGGAGATGACTCTTAAAACAACTGATGTTTGGTGAACACATTTTTGTTGAACATTATATTGCATCATAAAAATGCAGAACTACTGAAACTAGGCGAGTACGAGGAGTGTTTTTACAGGAATCTTTACGTGATCTCTGATTTGATCACACACTGTAAAACAAAACCGCACCTGTCCGACATATTGCATGTTTCTGGGGCTTTTGGATGGGCGCTTATCTTTCTTAAACTCAAATAAAACAAGCAAAGTGCAATTCTTGAAACTCAAAATCCCAAAGAAGCTTGCGAAACCCATCCAAAAGCACGCAGATCCACCCCTGACCCGCCTGAGAGGAGGGGAAAGCTGAACTCCTCATTTAACGCACACTTTCTCTGGGAACAGAGCGCAGATATCGTGTACATACTGTACAGACTACAGTTGTGTCTCAAACGTCTGAACGTGCAATATTTGGTGCTGTCACAGCACCGATTTCATATTATTATTGTGAATGTGAACAATCACTTTGGACGTGTTTCTGTGGAACATGCTGCGGTAAATAGTCGAGCTGAGAGCTCAGTTTACACTCGAAAACAGGATATCCGAACAAAATATGTAAAAATGAATCTCCCTGAAAAGCTGCAGTGCACAGTGTGTCCCTGTTCAACACGTCAAGCTTACAGTATGAGTGAATCTAGTGCTTCTGCTTTAAGATGTTCTACAATTGATGTGAAATGTACTTGAAATGTATCATGGAAACAAAAAGAGGAATATTTTTTTATGCCTGTAGGGTTTTATTCTTGTTGTTGTTTTTTTATTTATATCGAGATGAACTTTAATGTTTAATACTGAATTGTTAGTGGTACAATTTCACTTTGACGGTAGCTTTTGTGTTTCAGAGTGTTATGAACGGGACTGAGCATGTGGAGCTCATCGACAACAGCAATCTTTCTGAAATCGATTGTGATATAAACCAAAATTGGTTTTATTGACTGACTGACATACAGATCTTGAAATGAGGACGTTATCTCAGATTGTCCCGGATGTTTGTTTTCTGATGTTCTTACAGGAGTCTTGGCACCTTTTTCTGGATTAATTTTAGCATCCTTAGCATCCAGTCACAGGAGTTTGATTTGTTTCTAGATATCTTTGTATCTACATATCTAAAATATTTCTAGCTAAATATCTAAAGACCTGCTGTACAAAATATCTATTTAAATGAGTTTGAATTGTGTTCAGGTGTACCTGAGATGATGTTATTTAGTGTAAAAGGTGTTTTAGGTGCTGTACACAATAGACCTCTGTCGTGCAGCGTTCTGCTCTCCATTCACTCAGAAGGGTCACATTTACACTATCAACACATCATTTAATAGATTATGGATTAACTATTTCTCGTTATTTTGTATGTTTAATGTGATACACAGGTCAAATGTAGTAAGCCAAATCATTTTAAAAGCTATTAAATTATTTAAAAGGAAATGCATTTTGTCTTGGTATATCTGTGATGAAAGGATGGAATTTTTCTGCTCATTTCTTACAAAATGTAAACACAAAATCATGGCTACTATAGTGTAAAATCATGGTTTTACAAATGGTACTCAACATGCCAAAAAAGGGATGAGTTACATCACAGAACGTGTTATGAAAGGAAACATGGGCGCTATACAATGTTGTACTACTGTACTACACTATACTATATTTCTCCACACCATACCACGCCACACCATGCCATACCATACCATACCATACCATACCATACCATACCATACCATACCATACCATACCATACCATACGCCACACTACCACACTATACTGTACTGTACTTTACTGTACTTTACTATGCAACACTACACTATGCTACACTACACTACGCTATACTATACGTTACACTACGGTATAATTATATGCATGTAATAGCTATATATCGTAAAGTCAACATAAACACTCAAAATAATATTATTATTTTTTATCTATATTGATTTTTCTGTGTTAAAAAAGGGATGAACCCAACCATTGGATTAAATTGACCTAGAAAATTGTTTATATTTGACCCAACAATAGCATAGGGTAACTTATACAACCCTAGGGTCGGGTTCGTCCATTTTTGACCCAACGCTGGGTTGAGCATATTTAGTGTGTTGCTGATCACAACCCATTTTACTTCCATCATTTTATTTTCTGATTGAAATGAGAAAAAGTGCTGAATTTGGTTTTGTCCGTCATTAACCGATTAGGTTATGATAAATTAGATGCCAGAAGCCGAATAATCGTCGGTAAAAACAACGCCTAGCTGCCTCAGATCATTCAGATTGTGGACATGTTCCACAAACACTCAAAGGAGGAGGAGTGACCTTCATCCCTGAGGAATTGGCCTTCTCATCCAATCTCGAAACCTTGGTCCGTCTCATCTCTGCTCTGTTTGTCAGACGCACGGCGGTGTCACACACACACCAGAGAACATGTCCTGGAAAACATTGTTTGTCACACAAACACTCTCCAGAGACACTTCTGTGAGACACCTTAATACAAAGAACGGATCACAGAGCTCTGCTCTGAGCCACTGAAGTAAAACATTAGACTAAAAATGTTTCCCATTCCAAACCTCTTATGATGAGGTTGGCTCGAAACAATTTCTTTAAAATACAATGTATAAAATCTAAATTTTACCTGACAGATATCACTAAAATATGTCTTTTATAGTGACAGTTCACTCAATTTACTCACTCTCGTGTCATTCTAAACAACAAAAATTATTTTTTTATTTTTGTGTGAAATATTCCTTTAATAGTCATTTTCAGTTTAAGTGACAGTTTAAGATTCAGATTATGAGTATGTCCCTTTTATAAACAGGTAGGTATATACAAACAAATGAGTATTTAAAATAAAGTTTCTCAGGTCCTGAAGAGCCAGTATGATATCTGAGCTCTGGCTGATTTGCCTGTATTTGGATGGGAGACATTTGGAAAGATAGAAATTGTTTGCAGAAACTGATGCAAAGTCTTGATTCTTTACTTGTAAAATTGTTACGTGTAAAACGATATGCAGGTACAAACAGACAGTTTTCAAATGTGTAGCTAGAACAACATTACAGCACAAATGTGATGTATAAAGTGTGTGAAGATTTTGTTTTGTTTTGTGCCCTCTGCTGGTGCATATGGATATCACACACTATAGAAATCACATGAATCTGATAAGATATTTCTCAGGTCAGACATTTGTGGATTTCTGGATGAGATCTGGTCTTCTGGTTGTCATCTCTGAAAAAGAAGGTCCAGGAGCTTGTTAATGTTGCTCTTTGTATGGACTCTACCAAATACAGTTGATCCTTTTCTTTGTTTTTCATCATTCATTATCTAATATCAAACATGATTTTACTACATGAATCATTTAATATACAGAAAACATTACTTAAAATAAGATGAAAGTGTAAGATGACAAAATGTATTACCTTATAGTGTGGTGGAGGTGCAGACGGGAGTGTACTGTAATGTGGTGGAGGTGCAGATGGGGCTGAACTATAACTTGGTGGGGGTGCAAAAGGGGTCTCGCTATAGCTTGGTGGAGGTTCAGAAGGGGTCTCTCTATAGCTTGGTGCAGGTGTAAAAGGGCCATGTTGACCGAAAACAACAATATTGTTGACAGTTACATTAGAACCAGCCGTGTTTACATAACTGACTGCAATACGTCTAGACTGGAGAGTGAACAAAACAAACACAATATGTTTAATATACATAAATGTGATCTCCGCTATAGAAATATTATATATATAGTTATGCATATGATTCACACGCTATACAGACCAAGTCACTGTTAATTTGGTATACTTTCATATTGTAAGGACTGGTTTACACATAAACTTCCCTGGGAAATGTGGTCTTAAATGACTTTTGAACCTGTTGATGAGTTTTACCTTTGTCCTGCAGCACTCACAGAAGGATGAGACAACAGTCATAGAGAAGATGAAGATCAGAACGTCACAAACCACCAAGACAATAGATGTTATGCCCTATGTCAGTGTACATAAATATATATAAAGTGAATAGTTACAGTAGGTTTTTACTGAAATGCAGAAAACAATGATATTCTCTTATAGGATACATTTCTGAAAAAGATGGTTCTTACATGAGTGTCAATAAAATGAAAGAGGATGGAGATAGCAGCCATTACAACAATGAAACAGTTCAGAAATTGTGAGGTTCTCACCTGAAATGAGAAGAATTCACTTAAAAAAATAAAAAATGGTCATTGGGTAGATCGAAAAAGGTTTAAATTGAATGCATTTAAAGAAAGAAAGCAAGGTAAAATACTTAAGATATGCAGACTAACTCGACAAATGTTATGTGTGCGTGCAGCTGAGACCATTACAGCTCCGGTTAAAATCGTCTACAGTGAAGAAAATGCTTTTATTAGAAGTGTTCCTAATCTTTAAGAAAATAAGATTCAGTATTTGTTCACGGACAATGTCCTGACTTACTATAAGAGGCGACCAGAGAAGGTAAAAAAACCTTTCCCAGATTGTTAAGATGAACAGCAATAGACCTAACGTTATTTCAAAAGCCTGTAAGACAAAAAACAAGATGTCTGTTTCCACTATCTGTCAAATCAAAATCAGCATGCAAAGTAGAAACAGTTAGGTTTACCCCCAGAATCTTTGGTTTGATCTCAAGAAATTTAGAAACAACATGTTGGTTAAATGGTGTTGCTGGCTGCAGAGATCTGCTCCCATCATTCTGTCTTAGCATCTTTGAAGATTCTGAGAAAAATATGCATACTGGTTTTTATAATTTGATGACTGTAATAGATTTTTTAAATCATTAAAAAGAACTTGCATGTCTTTGTTGCATGCATGCCACAATAAAATATTGTTTATTCATTGTATTTGTATTGTCTTTCTCTAACAACTAAATGCCATGATTATTCAGTTCCAGTATTATTATTCTTCGGCTATTATATCTTTCAGTTTTCCCAACCCTAGTGTATGACCTGCTTTCTCTTTCGTGTCACGTATACTTTAATGGCAGGAATCAGGTGTTGTTGTTCAGATTCTCAGAGATAAAATATCAAGAATTACCAGTTGCTCAGCAGGTGATTCAGTCATTTATAAAAAAATATTTTTAATGCCACAAAACCACTTGAAGATAAGAGTTTAATTGTGTGTTTATGTTCTTGTTTGTCACAACTTAAGATCACCTACATTTTAGGCCCAGCCAGAAGTCCCGAGCAGAAAAATTGATTCGTAAACATAACAAATGAAGAGTATTTGAAAAAGCAAAACTGTTACAATCAGGAATGTGTTTGGGGGTAGGGGATAGAAAACACCATTAAAAACAATAGCACTGTATTGCAAGTCCCCACAGAGACACCAAAACAAACATGTGGTTGTGTGTTTGTTTGTGTGCAAAAAGCAAGGAATTTTTGCCTTTGACAGACACTATAACCCATAGCGACTTACAGTACACTGAGGCTGTGCAAACAGCAACACATTAGCAAGAGCAAATATCACAAAACAAAACATACTGTATTATTCTTGCATGTGCACAAGCAAAAAGAGACTGCGAATAGATATCCAGAATACTTACAGTGTGTTACAATATTCTTCCTTCAATATCATATCCTTTCACATTAGAAGTATGCAAAGAAATAGTGTTTTTGTTTTATACTGAGATTTAGCTTGATGTTACTCGTCTTGTTGCTGTTGTCATTCTCATGTTTCATTCACCTAGTTCTTGTAAAGGATCAGCTCAAGACTCCTCCTTCACAAAATATGAAAAGAATTCATAAAGCGACAAGTGTTCTATTATGTACAACTCAGGTAATTCAGTTTCACTATCCCTATTATTTAGTCATTAACCTTTCAGGATCTACTACTTAAGAATCTATTAAGGATCTATGGTCTCATGACATCCAATGAGAAATGAATCAGTTCATTATATTTTCTGATTTCCTTTTTTTGCTTCAAAACAAATAGATGATACAGGTCCGGGCAACATAATGGTTAGTTATTTTGCTAGTTTTGAATTAATACTAAAACATTTATACCTCTCATTATACATATCTTACCTTGTAGCGCTATTGCACACCACTAGGAGGCATCCTTGTAAAATATAGTAATGTGCAATATGCCCTCAGAAGCACCTTTTGTGTAGTTTTCACATTATCTCATTATATTAGACCTATGACAATACAACAGTCTATTCTTACATCGATTTTAGATGTTTGGCTTGCATTTAATTGATGCTTAAATAACTCAACATACAAGGACATGCCAAAAATGTGTGACATGCTATAAAATGTACAATTTAAACAGATTTTTGTATTAACGTAGAGTTATGACTCCATATAAATTATATAGGCTACATGTAATATTAAGTGGTATAGTAGAAAATACACGTTCCCCAGGGTTTCATGTAGTGGTCTGTATTGTGTTAAACCTTTAATATAATATTATATAGTGCTTTCAATAAAAAGTAGTTGCAGAGACGATACTTTTATGCATTCCTTAATATTTTCTGGTCCCTGGTTTGCAAAGGCGGTCAACGGCTGTTTTTTTACGTAAAATGAACGATAACACAATAATTGTTTCAAAAACTCAGTTGCATCCTCAACCTCATTGCGAGTCCTGTTCTCTTGTGGAGCTTGCAGGTCAACCAATAGCTAGCCGACTCCTCCTCTCCTCATTAAATATTCATGATTAGCGGCCTTCTCGCAATGTGATTAGTCAGAAAACGCCGGTCGCAGACAAGCAAACGGATGAAATCACCTGCCAATCATTAGAAGGCGGGGTTTGTCAAGCCCCGATATATGTAAAAATACCATTCACAGAGAGCGAAGGGGCATTTCGAAACACCGTATTCAAATCAGTCTCCGGCGAGGGACGGAAGAAGTACACAATTTGAACAAATGGAGGAAGATAGTGGTGAACAGATGAAACCTCTCCTAACTACAGTAAGAATAAAGTTAATTCTTGTTTTTGTAAGGTGGAAAGTCGAGTCGTGGCGGAAGCGCTGGTCGTTGAGCGCGGAATCTTTCCGTTGACGTGAGAGAAAGAAAGGCAGAAAGAGATGGGATGAGGGAGCGGGTGGTTGTCTGGGTTAAAGCATCATGTCCTCAAGGTTGTTGACGATCCGGGGATTAACAACATTAAGGATGTTTAAAGAACATTAAGGATGTTTGTTTTGAGGTTGTATTGCCGTGGAAATGTACTTTCATTGTTTTGGGGTGAGCACGCTTCTGCCAGGAAGTATCGCGCTGATCGTTGCGTCACAATAACGGCGAGAAATGAGTGCTTTAGTCTGTGAATCTCTCTCTCTCTCTCTCTCTCTCTCTCTCTCTCTCTCTCTCTCTCTCTCTCTCTCTCTCTCTCTCTCTCCTACTTAATGGCATGACAAAACTTAATATTTGTATTTCAGTGTAAAGTATTTGCAGCTAGGCTAAGGACAATGTTTAACATAGTTTTCAATAACAAGATAAATGTTTACAAACGTGCAAATAAATGTTTACAAAGAAGGGTAAGAAAGGTCTCCCTCTCTTTCTTACAGTCTCTCTCTCATAGAAACACACCACACACTTAGACATACATATATACATACAGTAGAGGTCAATAAAATGATATAAATCCATACAAAAAGTAGTTTCCATACAAAAATCATTATATAATTTAATTGATATAAAATAGTATTATTATTTATACATAATAATATTGTTATACTTGTATTGTTTTATTATGTCTTTGTAAGCTTTCAAAGCTAGTGTATATTTTATATAGGGTGGATTTGCTATGGGAAATACTATGGATACCTGTAGGTGAATGGATTTATGGAAAAGGTAAATGTCAGTGAGCGGTGATTGACAGTTTATGCCTCATAACATCCAAAAAGCCAAATTGAGATTTTTTTTATGTCACATTTTGACATTTGGGCTGGTTGTGAACATGATGGTTTTTCACATTCAGTTAGTTTGACATGCCAGCAGGTCGGCAGTTACGCCAGTATACTCATACTCTTATCCAGCTGATAATTCTTTATTTACATTAAAAACATGATGTCTGTGAATATTGTTTCTTTTTTATTTATCTTTATAGTTTATAACGTGGAACATAAGGGTGTATGTTTTAATATAAACAGCAAGCAGAGGGCCTTTGCTACATTGATTTATTTAAACAGTTTTATATTCTAAGGAAAGTGCTGGTTTAGCATTAAAGCAAAAAAGTTTATCTTGATACTTAATTTTGTTACATAAACTGTTATGATCATTCAAATACCCTTAAATGTGCTTTTCAGCCAATTGCGTTTGATTAAAATAGAAATTTTATTGAAATTGGTAGGGTTGGGAATCGAAAATCGGAATTTAAAAGAATCAAAATTGAATAATTGAAATTAAAACTCGTCTTATCGATTCCTGTGTGGATATTTTCAGAAATGTGCATGTGTTAACTTGTGATAAAGCACAAGAACCACAAATTGACCATCGTTTCATTATATTAACTACAATTTATCCACGATGTTGTTAAGCTATGTTAATACAAATTGTAATAAATCAGACAAAACATGGTTGCTATGTGTATATATACACAAAACCAGTCAATAAGCAGGCTAAATGACCATACAGGTTGATATCGAAATGTTTTACTCCAACTGTGGAATCGAAATTGGGAATCAATAAGCAGAATTGGAATCGAATCGATAAAATTAAAACGGTACCCAACCCTAGAAATTGGTTGCTTTTTTGCTGTCTTATTCTCATTGTCAACAACTGCGTTGTATTATATATTAAATTTAGTTCTTTAATGTTCATATACATATTAAGATTAGGCTTTTCTTTATTTGACAATGATGCCATGGTCAAATATATAAAGAATCCATCAGCGCTTTTATTTTGGAGCAGAAGCTTTTTTTGGAATTCCACCTGTTGCTACTGTACTGTTACCCATTTATTCACTCATAGTCATTGTTGCCTTTTAAGCTAATAATGCATCTCTTCTGATCTCTGCCATGACTCTATCAGGATTTTGGTGATGAGGAAGATTTTATGGTCTGTTGAACATGCTCTATCATAGCTCTACTGCGCTCGTTCAGATGAAAGATTAGACAGCAGGAAGTTTGTCATTGTTGTCTGTCTGGAGAATCAGCAGCTCTCAGGGGTGCTGGGACCCTGCAGACAATGCGGTTGATAAAGCCACAGAGGGCAGCCGTAAGCTCAGCAGGTTTAGAGCAGTTCTGAACACAAGTATCAGACGCTTTGACCTGTCTGCATGCAGCCAATACAGCAGTCAACACAGTTGCTTTCATTGTTTCTGCTGATTCATAACAAGTCTTTCCAGTCCCTCTTGTTTACTTCTATTGAGAATAATTCTTTGATTAATCCTTTAACTGCTTAATAAACACGTGTAATGTCAGTACGGTGGTCTGTGCGTGTCTGTCTTGGAAATATTTATGCCTATGTCTTGTATTAGGCTTGTCTGTTTTATGTTTTCATGTGCTTATCTGAAAAATCTGATCTACATTTACTTCTGAATCGTATTTATAGATACAAACGCTTTACAAAGGTTTAGTTAGATGTGTCCAGACAGAGTGCAACCAAATTAGGAAAAGATGTCCCTATTCATATCTCACTGACTGCCGTATGGATAAACTGTTATCCTGAGTTAATAAACAAACACACTTTGTTCTAGCCATATGCCAACATTGTGCTATCTGAATACAGTATTGCAGTAACTTTAGGATATAGTCTGTACACAGATCAGATTGTCTGTGCACACATTAGGAAAATAACAACCATAACGCAAACATTATAAAATCCGTAAAGGCTTTTTCTTTAATAAAATGGCTCAGGTGAACGGTTTTTTGCCCATTGTTTTGATATGAGCATGAATTATGGTTGTACCATCATAAACGTGTCAAACATAAGGAGGTATCGCTTCTGCAATTATGTTTTGAATAAAACTTCACTTCCCGGAGTTTGTAGATATTTCAGTTTACTCTTGCGGACATTATGATAAGGCTGTATATTATTAGATGAGCTGGATGAGACACAGTTCATGACTTTAAACTGACATACCAGGTTCTGGGTTAATGTCAAATTCAGTCAATTACTGTCAAATTCTATTAACATTAAATTATAAATATAAAGAAATGCAAATGATTACAACATTTAATGGAGCAATGTGGAGATTTTTGCGAATTGCAGCCAACGGCTCACTACACCGCTCACCCCTCCTTTTCAAAGCACTACGGTGGCTGACACAGAAAAAAGGTGTTGTCATGTTTTCGCTTCTTTGCCAAAGTAGATAACATATTTACGAAATGCACTCTGTAGGGCAGTTTGTCAGTTTAGGGATACTGTAGAAACAACAGGGGGAATTCCATGTAAAGGGGCACGTGGTGTATGTAGATAGAAATAACTCATTCTAAGGTAATAAAAACATGATGGTTCATTATGTAAAGTCTTTATACACATCTGAAGACATATTTTTATTGCATTTCTGTCAATAGATCCTTTTAAATATTACACACAGCACCTTTAAAATAAAATGAGATTATATTGTTCCATACATTACAATATTTCTGGTATATTCTGGGAATTGTATTTGATGAAGACGTCTTAATACTCTTTTGGCCAATAAGTGGCTCTTTGCAGGACCTCAAACAGTTCTCTCTGGTAATGAGCAAATTCTTACAATTCAAACATCTTACAAGGCTTCCTTGGGTAAGAACAGGACCTTTTTTACTTTATTAGCCTTTGCTTAAGCTCTCCTCATTCATATAGAATTCACAGCTCCTCAGATTTAATTACAGGCATTAACAGCTTCACTGCTTGAATGGCACAACTTCCCACAATGGTAACTGTGTTGTCGGGGGCAACAAGTATGCATTCCTCCTTGAGAGCGTAGCAGTATGCATACTTTTAGCATTATAGTGTGTTCTCTGTATTGCTTGATATATTATCACATATAACAAGTTTGTTTTTTGTTACAAACTCTTTGCTTATCAAACAATGTTTTGAGTAGGCATGGGCCGGTATAATAATCTTAAGCCAAAATATCATGGTTCCACGGTATGACGGTATTGCAATCAGGCTACAGGTTTAAAATGTGTTCTTTATAATGTCTGGGTAAAAAAAAGCTATTTTTTCCATTGAACACAGTATTTAAGCAACACAAAATATTTGGAACAGTAGGATACATGTACAGTATGTCAGGTTAAATCAGTGGTTTCCAAACTTTTAGAAAACATGACACCCCTTTCTAGTAATGTTTTTACATGCATTTCTAGCAATTAAACGTGCATGCATACATACACATATAAATAAATTAAATGCAGATGAGAAAACAACAAATTAAGCATAAACAAAAAAATTATTGAAACAGCTCATACGCAAGCCCTAAATGTCCTCTAACACTTCAGGGCAATGGCACGCAGTCCCCTCATTCCCAGCGCTCACTCCATGTATAGCTCCGGTCGCGTTTGAACACAAGCGCTCACCCTTGTCATGTGTGGAAAAACACTTGCACGCTCACAACAACAACTCACACACACATTGATGATACTGCTCCAGTATATAAATAACACTTCTTGTTTAGGTCTGTTAACAGGGGTAAGACCCCATCCGAACATCATGCAGGACTCACTTTCGCTTCCGTCTTACCGGCGCATTGCCACTGATTTGGAACAGTCGCCGTGATTTGGAACAGTTGCCGTGTTGTGTGCGCGTGTGACGCAGACCATCTTTCGCTGTCTGGTCTTGATAGATGAGAATTGCTGTTTTGAGGAAGTGTGTGTAGATTTCCTCTTCAATAGCTTCTGGTTGTAGACTATCATTTTATTTTTCCTTTAACATTTCAGATTCATCTGTGTTTTTGATCTGTAACTCGGGTAGCGGACGCTTTGGATGAGAAGTGATTTTTAACTCTTCACTTGAGTGACTGCATCACTACTGCTTCTGCACCTTCACCTGTGTTTGATTTCTCAGTGAGGACATTCGGGAATCCCTCCCCAGGGTCTGTGAACAATGCAGAACTTCTGGGGAGACATCATGAATCTGAGGAGCACCAGAGGAGCTACGATCTTCTCGGTATGTTTCGAGGCACATCCTTGTGTGTTTGACCCAAAGAGGATGATTTTATTGATCATGAGCTTGGAGCATGATTTAGATTTCAGATTCTGCATAGCTCATCAATGTTTTGGCTTGATATCAGAGTTTGCTTTGGTGGATCCTGTTTCAAAATATTGTCGAAGTAGCACATGACACATGGGTTTAGCATGAAATTGAAAAAATTGAATAAAATTTGGTGGTTTTCACAAGAATTGGGATAGAATGTCTCATCAGACCCAAGACACCCGTCTGTCACATGTGGTTATGGCTTTAAACTCTATGTCTACATTGTACCCTTTGCTTCGTTTTGCCCTTTGGGCTGATATCTGATGCCACGGCACTCTGGAATGCTTGGACAGAGGCCCGGCCGTGGTAGGACAGGGCCACCTTGGTTTTTTAATACTCTAGAGTCGTTGAAAGTACTGGAAGAATGTGGAAGAGTTACTGGCCATATGATTTCTGCGATGTGGAAAACGCGAACGGAATCACAAAATCCAGGCATTAAAATGGAATTTGATGTATTACGAGGATTTCTTTTTCCTCTATTTCTTAACCAGAAAATAGCGCTAAAATGCTAACTTAAATTCCCTATGACACACCCACTTGAATAAACTATAGTATATTATATTCCTTTATTAAAGTAAATGTACTAGTAAAATAAAAATAATAATTTAAGTAGGTGTAAAAAAACAAGAAAAAACACAAAATGCACTGGAGAGATGCTGGTTTATATTAACATAGTTGTGCATTATGCCATCTGTTTTATGTATTTTTTTTCCTGTAAGGTTACTAGGTGCCTTAGTATACTTAATGAGTAAATGCTATAGTATACTTGCTTGTGGGTATTTTAAGATCCTCACAGATGATAGACAACCTCGTAGACATGTGGCATCTCTGGAACTGAATCACTGTTATCTTTCCAGGATATTGTGATTATTGCACAACTGTTGGATACGACATGATTTATTTTTACACTGTACTTTGAGTGCACTCGAAAGTAAAATGTCTGAAATAGTTTCAAGAAAAGAATAGATGTGAATGTTGAGTTGATTGAGTTCACCACAGTTACATCATCTTCATTCTTTGACTGAGAGATGCTGCCGAATAGACGTCATACATGTTTGTTACGGACGTGCAAAACTACATAAAATAACAAGACTACTTGGTGGTTGTCTATACAACTAATAGGGTTGAGAGAGGCATGTATAATGAGATTAAATAGATTTCTAGGGTGTTTACATAGGACATACAAGTTGCTGCAATGGTCCGTGATCACCATGCAGGGGAGTAATGCAGGAATGATTGATTTAAACAGTAAACGAGTGACCCTTAAGATATAATTCAGAGTCAGAGCATGAACATTAACCAACTTTGTACGTAATCAAATAAATGTGTGGATTGTAATTTGATGTTGCAATGTTTTTTATTTAATTTTGCTGTTTTTAAGTTTTTAACAGGAAAAAAAGCAGTTCATTTGTTTTCTCACAGATCTAAAACCAAGTGCACTATCTGGCGACTTGGACCTTGCAGAAGCAATGCTAGAGAATTGTGGGAATTGGCATATTGTCTGGGGGACTTAAACAAATATGCAGCAGAGGGACTTAGTGGCATAGTCCTAAGAGAACCTTGGATAGCATCTGGAAAAATGTCACATAATCACTGACATACACAATCTCTGATATACCATCTCCTTCTAAAGAAACCTCCAAAACGTTCTCACAAATACATAGTACACGGAGCTGCTGAGAATTTCCGGATAAGGTTGTGTATTGTGTTCTTTTGTGTCCCAGTTGTACTTTTGGATTCCTTCTAGGCTGCAAATGGAAAAATGTTTCTCATTTCACGGTAATCTTCCTGCCCGTGGATTGTGGTTTGGTGCTGATAGCAGAGGAAATGAAGTTAACTTGATTCGGGCCCAATTGTCTTTGTATAAAAGTTAGTGGCCAGCATGCATCAATTATAGTCCTACATTTACACGGCCTCCAAACGTGACTCAGACCTTTAAAAGCAGTGGTTGGAAAATATCATAGTGGACCTATTATGGACTAGAATTTGACATCCTGGTCCCGTGTGCAACATGCATTTAAGAAGGGCTTTGTAGGTGAAGTTTAGTCTAAGCCCTGTCTTAGACAAAATGATACTTTTGACGATCCTTATTGAAGATCCTATGTATTCTGGGTCCCAGACCCCAATGGAGGAGCGCAGACAAATGTTATTCACCGACCGGGTGTACCAGCCATTATCAGTCACGGGGGATTCATGTCCCCCTCACTTTTGGAAGATAATCATTGTTTT
Source organism: Oreonectes daqikongensis (assembly GCA_026939265.1). NCBI lineage: Eukaryota > Metazoa > Chordata > Actinopteri > Cypriniformes > Nemacheilidae > Oreonectes > Oreonectes daqikongensis. Next base: position 2,369,353 of record JAOTQM010000311.1, read on the forward strand.
TCAATGCCTTATCAAGACTCGTGCCCTGATGTCCCCTCAGCCACCCCCTTTCTACACAAAGCAGATGTCAAAGACACCAGCTATTAGAAGATAATAAGGTCTAAAAGCAAGTCTTATTTGAGAGACATATTATTACATTATGATCTCACTGGAAAACTTCACGTGATGACGATTTCACATGAATTTGTACAAAAATGTTACAGGAAATAAAAGAACTTTTGAGGTTTTCATGCAAAACAGCATTGATTTAAAAACAACAGCAGATTGCAAGGATCTCGAGACACGTTTCCAAATGCATTTGCTCAAATCCCGGGTCCTTCGTTTGAGCAGTAGTCATGTTTATGTCTTAGCAAGCACCACTAATACGCTTTATAATTACGGGGTCATGTAGTTCATTGTATTTTGCTATTTAATTACTCTGTTCTCGTTGGATGAGGTGACGGTGCCTTCCACGTATTTCGCTCCGCAAAATAAACTCTAGCTGTTCTGTAACCTGGCTGTAGTTCTTGCAGCGCTGTGCCAAGGGTCGCAATAGCGCATTGTCAAAAAGAATAATCTTAAGACCACTTATGGTATAAACTCCAAACTATTGCACAATTCTAAACTATAGCCAGATGAGACCAGTAGAAACTGGAACGGTCACGTGTGTGGGGGGCTGTTTGCTTGTTCTGGTGTGCGATATATATTCATCTGTCTGTGTCTCTCTTCCCAGGGCAATGATGAAGAGGCTGTTGTTGATCATGGGAAAACCAGCTCCACCATCAACACAAACTTTGAAAAAGAAGAACTTGAAAGTAAGTGATGCAACTCTTTCAACACATGGCACTTTTTCGTGCATTGCCGTACGTTCTCGTGGACCATCTGGTTTTTAAGCATGTCGATGTGAACGCTGTCTGGGGGTCTGTGTGTTTAAAGCATATTGATTAAAACCATCCAACACCGTCATTTTACTATCCGGCTTACTCACTGAGGTTCCCAACCTTCAATGCATCTCAAAGTGCCTAAGGCGTCTCTAGCAGCCCATGTTCTCAGGTGATTCTTATCAGACGTCTGAAGTGTGCTGGGGTTCTCTGCCTGTTGGATGCACTAGGTGTTCAGTAACAGAAGAGTAAGCCAAGAAATATCTTGAACTTACGAGCCACATGCTCATTCCTTAACTCATGTGAGGAGACACTTGACCTTTTACCAGTTTGACATTTATAGAGTGAATTTATTTCTTTACAAGAAAATTGAGAGTTTTGGATGATTTAAAATACACAGTGTGGACCTTTTTATGATGGATAGAGATTTTTAGAACAGGGTGGCTAATGGCTAATATGCAGTCGTGGAAAAGATTTAACGACCACTACAGTTTTGCCTTTATTAATCATTTCTGCATGTATTGTGGAAATTACAGTTCAGTGTCTGTTTAATTTCAACAGAAAAAACTTTAGGAATAACATAGTCAGCAATGGGAAAAACTGAGAGAATGCAAAGACGCATGAAAGTCATATTCAAAAAATTTGTCAATGACAGAGAATCTTTGGTTAATGCAACCTCTGTCCTTGGCTGAATACATACAATACAATACAATACAACTAATGCAATTTAAAGCTAATAAAAAAAATCTAATTCTAACCCTAAATCCTAAGTCTCCTATACTTTTTGACTTCCAACGCATGCAAACGTAAATACGTTAAGTAACCTGCAGTTTTGTGTTTCAACCAGAGATGGTGGCAGAGAGGCAAAAGTTATCAAGTGCAGTTCATGAAAAGTTAGATCAACACAAAACTGCTCAAATCAATAATTCACACAATGCAGGCCTTCCTGTATATTTTGTCCATTAAGTCTTTTATAAAGTCCAATCAGTATCACAGTGACTTTCAGGATTGGTTTCAGCATTTTGCAAATGTGCCTTAGATATTTTAAATACAGTAAAGCTAATATGATAATAATGAGTTGAAGGAGTCTGTCAAAGCGTTTCATGCTATCATGTACGGGCCTTTTTACGCTTACCCCCGCTTGTTTTAATAGCATTAAGATGGATTAGACTCCAGTTTAAGGTCTTATTTATTAAACTGCTCCTGCCAGGGTCATGCCTTCGGTTCCTCTAGCATTAACCACACATGCGTTCTTTATGCAAAACACCATCCTGCACGTTTGTACTCTTTCGCTTTCTCTCTGCGTCAGTTGTAGCTGCACATGTAGCAGAAACTCTTTGCAAGCGTATCATTCAGTATGATAACGCCAACAGCATGTTTTCCCATTTCAGTTATGCTGTCGGTTAAGTTGGACCTCACGCAGGATTCTGTCTTCGTTCTCACATCGTTCTGCCACACTCATACCATACCAGTTAATCGTATGATCGTCATGATTAGTGCCAAACAATGCTTCCATTAGACATCTATATAATGTTAATCATTTTCAATGATTTGGTTTGTTCTTGTCGTTATAGCTTTCCACAGGCTGTTGTTTAGGGGAGTGTCAGATATAATATGTGAAGAAGGTTTACAATTGGTTGAGCCCCCCCCTTTTCCTTTTTCCTTAGCCCACTGCTTTGCTGTTTGCTTCACAAAGCACATCAATCTCAAAGTGGCTTTGTTTTAAATGCAATCCAAACCAGTTATTATTGTTAGAGTGGAGCTGACTTATTCATGCACCCTTGAGACCTTTAACCTCAGTGTGGAGGTTCTCTTAAAGAGGTCAACAGTGCATGCTTGTTTGCTTTGAAATAAAATACATGCATATAGAAAGCATTTTTCAAGTTTGGTTGGCCTATAGCAGTGTCTAAAAAGTTTTGCAAGATTGCAGGCGCTGCTGTGGCCGACAAAGTACCCATGTCTTCACCCTGCCATGCATTCTCTGTGCAGGTAAGCATGTGAAACTGATGTAGACACAGCAAGCGTTTCCATAGACCACACATGCGCTCACTTCCCACCCTCATGCTGCGAACACTCCCTTCCTTTGCTTCGTGAAAAGGGCCGACTAAATGAAGTTAACTTTAAATTGCCCGGTGTTTTCTTTCCTTTTTGACATCGAGGTGACGCATTTATCAGGTGAGAGCTCTGTTTCCCAGAAGTCCTTACAAACAGAAGCTCAAGCGTGTACCGGTAAACTTTCCTTAAACATTCGGAGACATTTGTTGATGTGTTTGTTAAAATCAGAGACTTTGAAGTGTTTTAACATTGTTAGTTCTTAGTGTCTTGGTTTGCTCAAATGGAATTGAAGAGATCTGGTTAGAAGAATGAAATTTCTCCCCCAGTTAAATAAAAAAAAGAAATTGGAAGTCTGTTTAGTTAGGAGTAGGATAGTGGTTCTCAAACTTTTCAGATCAAGTACCACCTGTAATAAAATTAGTTGTTCCAATAAGTAACACCTAATGACCGGTTGTGCCGAATTTTAACTCCCCACCAGATTATGACTCCCCTCATTGAAATTGCTGCAGGCTTATCTAATCCTAAACCCTAATAGTGGACACCACACTTTTCTGGAGTGCACTGTAAACAGGACTCTGTAATTTACTCTTATGGGGGATGTATTAACTTTGTGGGGATTTGCAGAAAGACTACAAACCTATATTAAAGACTGACATAACACAGACACAATATTTGACACAAGATAAGTATAAATATATAAACATGCAAAGAACAGCTGTATATAACAATCAGATTATAAATGTGACGATATAAATGTGTGATATAAGGTGGTGCTCTGCTCATAGAGTAATCTGTGAATCTGTCTTGTTTACTTTCTATTAGACTCACATTTGTCAAAGCGGCGGGTCAAAACTAAATCGCAGCGCGTACTTTATTGATGTAACCTTGAGTAGATGCAGACGCGTGTTAAATTAGCTCTTTACAGCATTAACAACAGCTTTAAACAGTGGTTCAGGTTCAGAAATACATAAGAAACTTATAAGAGACAAAAGCGTCTGTCTTCATCCGCTCTGTGTTTAAGCTGCCTGTCACACGCCTGAGTTACGTCATCGACCAACGATGAATAAACAATAATTCATACAACTATATTAAAATTGCACATAGGCTATATGAGATGTATTCCGTATTTATTGTTCACGTATAACATTTGAAATTGTATTTAAAACACGAAATATCAAGTTTTTAAATTTCCTGTCGTGTCACGTACCACTAGGGGTCTTTTCAAGTACCACTAGTGGTATGCGTACCACAGTTTGAGTTCAAATATACCAAATACATACCCATACACACACATTTATAAGATCCTATTTGTCGTAGTGGATGGAGTTTGTGTTTTGGATAGGGCTAAATAATGAAATATTGCACATTTAGTGTGTTTCTAACATTAGCTTCAGTGCATTCTCAGTCAAAATGACATTTCCTGTTCTGCAGTTCTGGCCAGGTGATTCACGGTAAAGTCCTTCTCTTTGTAGGTCACAGGGCGGTTTACGTTGGCGTACATGTACCTTTCGGAAGACAAAGCAGACGTAGACATCGGCACCGCGGCCATCGGCACCATCGGAAAAGAAAGGACAGAGGGTCAGACCGAGAAGACGGCAGAGAATCGCCAGCGTACGGTAAGACTACAATAACCAGCATGCAAATGTGACTATTAATAAAAATTGGTGTTCTGTTTGGTAATGTGTCTGTGTTTGTTTTTCGCTCATGGGTACAGACACCCCCTCACAGAGGGTCCAGTTTATTCTGGGCACTGAGGATGATGATGAAGAGCACATTCCTCATGACCTCTTCACAGAGTTAGATGAGCTGTCCTTCCGTGATGGAAATGCTTACGAGTGGAAAGAAACAGCTAGGTGAGGAAACAGTCCTGGGAATTGAATGCACAAACAATACTTTGGGAGTTTATTTGTATGCTATAATAAAGTGAAATTACGTCCCAACCAATGGCCACCCCACTCTTAAACCTTAAATCCAATTTTGTGCAGGTGGTTAAAGTTCGAGGAGGACGTGGAGGATGGAGGTGAACGCTGGAGCAAACCCTACGTCGCCACGCTTTCCTTGCACAGTTTATTTGAGTTACGAAGTTGCATTCTCAATGGCACAGTCATGCTGGACATGAGAGCCAACACTATTGATGACATTGCAGGTTACCCCCAGCTTTCTCATAGATGTTCCTTCAGATTTGTTTGCTCATAAATCTAGACACAAATAACCTTTATAAACCTTGGATTTCCAGATATGATATTAGACAACATGGTGGCTTCAGGGCAGCTGGACGAGAGTTTGAGGGAAAACGTGCGGGAAGCAATGCTGAAGCGACACCACCACCAGAACGAGAAAAAACTGAGCAATCGCATTCCAATCGTGCGCTCCTTCGCCGACATAGGCAAGAAACACTCAGACTCGCACTTGCTTGAGAGGAATGGTGAGAGCTTTTGCTCTGCTTAACCCAATTTTTTTGTTATTATTTACTCAAAAAGGCACAAATTTATACTTCTTAAAACACAATTATAACCCTCTGTTCCCACAACAAAGAATAAATGAAGAAAAATATGGTGCCTAGGCTCCTTGCTTCTGTGGCCAGCAATTGTTAATGGCATCCGGCGGGGAGTATACATGACAAGGCATTTCTACAGGGCTAAAACAATGTTTGACATGCGCATGGGGCGTTTCGTTGGCTGTGGTTTCGGGCCGTCATTGTGTGCTGTGTTTTTGTCTCACCAGAATGCCCTCAAGGAAAGGTTGGATTGATAGCGTTGTTGTTGCATGTCACTTTGAGCAGTTAGGCAACTGAAGGGTTCAGTAAATAGTTGAAAATATTAATAAATCATTGTTCAGACAGTTTTTCTTTGTGTCTCATCTGTGATGGTCTTGTATCTATGCTAACCTGTGTCTTAATGCACTCATGTCTCCGTCTTACCTCCTCACATCATTCTAACATTTTCCAGCTCCCCCATCTGAACATTTCTGCTCTTATTTAATTCATTGATGTTATTTTATTCCATCTTCAGCCTGCTTACTTTCTTTTCCTCTCTTCACCCTCATCTTCCTCCCGCACCGGTCCCATCAGGTGAGGGTCTCTCCGCCTCCCGTCTGTCCCTCCTCCGCCACAGCTCCTCCGTCTCCACTCCCCTCAACTCGCGGCGTCCCTCCAGAGATTCCCGCGGTTCCCGCTCCTCCATCATCCTCAACCACCTCCTGCCCAGTGCCACCTCCAGCCCCTCCGCCTCACCCAACGTCTCTCCTAACGCCTCCCCTCACAACACGCCCCCCACCCCCCGCCGAGCCCCATCTCCTCCCCGCTTTCCAGGACCGTCCCGGCAGGGGCCCGAGCTGCTCGTGGCGCGGGGAGAGAGAGAGGACATTCCGGATGTCGTGGTCTTCCCGCCCGAAGAGGAGGAACCGTGGTGGTCTGCCGGTTTGGAGGAGCAGGTGGTGCCCGAGCCGGCCAGACTGGCACAGCTCCTGCCTCCACCTCAGTCAGGCAAATATCCCATAAGCCCATGAGCATGATGATGTGCCACCTGCATGATCACATTTGCACAGCTTTTCACTCCCTGTATTTGTACCGATTTCAGGGAGCACTTAACAGAAAATGGTTTTATATACAAAACAATTTAAGTATTCATATTAATAAAGAGTGTCAAAAGAAAATCCAGTGTATAAAATCTACTAAAAAGCAATTTGCTATTTTTAAACTGTAATCATCTTTTGTAACACTAATGCTACATGTGACTTCTTTCACCCAACACTTGTCTGTCACGTTCTCTCCATATCGCTCTTTCGTTCACTCTCTTGTGCTTTTCTATCTCTCAAACGTTTTTGTAAGTTTCACTATGAGCAATGAATTGCAGATGTGTAATGTTTTTAGTGTGTGCCGTCCCTGCTTTCTCTACGCATATGCACATGTGCACAGAAAACTCAGTCACCTCGCACCAGCCATTCTTACAGCCACCTGCACAAAGTTGAAATTGAAGTTAAATTGACCATGTATTGAAACATTGTTTAACACTTTCTGGTTGTTAGACATTTGTGGAACAGTTCTCGTAGCTTTATAGGTAAATTATGGGTTTGATTTGTGGAGTAAGTTTGTCCTCTTTTGGTTTTCTTAAAGGGATACTTTACCTAATAATGAAAATTCTTTCATCATTTACTCACCCTCATGTCACCCTTTCTTTCTTCTGCAAGATATTTTGAAGAACGTTGGTAACGAAACAACATTGGCCCCCATTGATTTTCATTGTTCACTGAGACATTTCTCAGAATATCATCTTTTTTTTTCCACAGAAGAAAGCGTCATATATACAGCTTTTAAATCACATGAGGGTGAATAAATGTTGACAATTTGTATTTTTCTGTTGCTTACCTGAAAGTTATTGGTGGATCAGTTCTGCCATAAGGTTTAAAGTTTCCACTGTAGCTATTAGGTCACACGTGCAGAAGAAAATGGAAACAAATGTGTAAAACTAAGCAGCCCAAATGAAGCATACTACTGTATGAATGACCTCACGGGTGCTAATAAATTGTCATGTGAGAGCAGAAAGCTGCTCGGGACAGTGTAGGTCAGCTAGGTCCTGGAATACTTTCCAGAAGTGTAAACGGAGCCTGTTGAAATGGGAGTTGGGTGATGTCATAGAGTTGCTCATGCTTTACATTTCTGGCATGCAGCGGGCGTACTTCAATCGGCTTGGCTTGTGTTTGTTTGCTGTATGACTTAAAGTGCGGCTGTAGCGGTTTCTCCCGCTGGCTCCCTGTGCAGCTAGAGACAGTCTTGGCCCAAACACACTTCTGAGTGTCTGACTGGGCCCTGGCCAGGAGGAAGTGACATCAGAAAGTTACGATGACATATTTTTCTGTTCCATGTGTTTACATGGAAGACCATAGAAGGCGGGTCTTTTTACTCTCTTTATTTTTAAGCCTGTGTGACGTCAAGCGGCAGGCTCAGATAGCAGCCGAGCTTGTTTCCATGAACTGTCAAGGCCAGCCTCGCACGGTTTTACAGGGTCTCTTTATGGTTATAGGATGGATGGTTTTCGCCCGCTGCACTCTTTAAAGCTCAAACTCTCATGTAAGAGCCAGAAACATGTCTCAATATGTGGTTTGCCTTATTAAAAACGTTAATGCTACCATCTAATGGATCATATCTAAAACCACCATCCTGTCATTCCTTTGGAGTTTCATTTATCCAACAAACTCTTTAGGTAAGAAAGTTGTTAAGACCACTTTATAAATGTTTAAACATTGGCGATACAGCATCGCATCAGCTAGCATGTGACCTGCAGCATGTTCACACTTCAGACCACACAATGCCTAACTGTCCCTGCCTAATAAAGTATTGAGTCACAGTTCAGCAGTACATCTAACTCTCCACCCCTTTCCTGTTTTCTCATCCCACCAGGCCTCCTCGCATCCCCCCAGTCGGCCCCGGGGAACCTGGAAAACAGCAAACCCAGTGAGAACCGTATGAACGGTGCGGGCGGCAGTAGAGAAAACAGCACCGTGGACTTCAGCAAGGTAGGCTTCTACCCCGACACACCCTGATACAGGACCCGGTTGGCGACTGGTGTCTGATAGTAAACACTGGATAAGCCTCAACTTCATTAAAACTACTGATAAGATACCCAACCCATAAACTAATGCAGGCCATAGAAACGTTTAGTAATTTGAGGATCTGTTTGCATGAATAAATCATAAAGTCATTTTTCCATCCAATATAAGTCTTGCTAACCGCTGTGTATTACCCTGGTTAAGCGGTTTGTTCGCTGATAAGCCGAATAAGCAATTGAAAATAAATTTTATCGTGGGTCTGCGGTTTGGAAATGTAACATAGCTGTATATTGTAATCCGAGATGGCAGATAAATCGCAAATGCTGTTGTGACATTCTCCACGTCTGTCTGGTTGGTATCAGGACAGACGTTCCCCTTTTCGCTGTAGTTGTGGCTCCATCAGAGGGGCCGGCAGGAAGCCTGCTGTAAGTCTTTATACATGGTTATCAGTTCTGTTGTCCTCATGAAGTTGTGTTTGTCACTGTGATGTGTTTGGACACGTGATGTCTACCTTGGTTAATCTATTGATTGTTGTGTTGTGTGTTTGGTTGATGCTTGAAGTGTCTATTAATCTTTGAAGCCAGAATGAGAAGGACAAATGTTTTCCATGAACGTCCATTCCTTGGCTGAAGCCTTCAGACAGGCTGTCCTTTCACTACATAGACGTTATCACACTTTGTTTTGAAGGGTGTCCAGAGTAACGCTTGACCAATATAGGCTGAATAGCAGGATAGGCAATGACTCGTACACAAAATTGTAGAAGTCAAATGAGTACACACATATCTTAGTCAAGTATCTCCACTAAATATATTTAAAAAAAACAATAACAAGGTTGTCAAAGTTAGGACTGCATGATATTGAAGAAAAATGTGATATGCGATAACTTCCTATAAAACACAATATTGTCCAAATATATTTCAATATTCTTCCAAAATCTTGTATGTCCAAATTTGCTGTTTTTCAGGAAATGGAAAAACACTGTATTTTTTCAAAGGTTAAAATAATTTGTTGTTAAAGTTGACAAGCATTTTATTTTATATTTTAATGATTGTTAGATATTTGCAAATCCCAGTGACAAACATAAAGGGTGACTAATAATAATGATTTATTGCAAAAAAAATCACTCAATTTGGAGATACAAGGTTTCAGAAGGACAGCAGCGATATGCAATACAATAATGCTTTGAGTTTGTAAAAACAGTGCCAATCTTATTGAAATATATTTAAAACTGAAAGTTGTTTAACCAATACATGTTTTGTATTTCTTCTTGAAAAAGAAAGACATTTTAAATTTTTTACAGCAATGAGCAAAAAGTTAACAGCAAGTACATTCAACAATCGTGTTTTTTTTTTTTTACATATTTCAATATGTACATTTGCAATATAGATTTTTAAGTTTACAATGTTTTTAACTTTTGTTTTTAAGTCTTGATCTATAAAACAAGGAAACTTAAAGCACTGTGGGAAATTTGCCTTGAAAGTGACACATGTCTGTAGGCTTCAGATGAGATTACTGTTGTGAAGTATTAGTATGAAATTCTCACATCATCAGATTTGTTTCAAAATAAACAGAAACTTTAGATTGACTCTATTTTCCAAAGGCTCTCTATTCACATGGTTTTGGATGAGTGCAAACACTTGACAAAAAAACAGATAATATTTGTGCATTAAAAGTACCTGGGATTCTTTGATAGTTTATTTTGATTCTGCACATGATACTGAACTTCATGTGATGTCTTATTTTATTTGGAGTTAAGTAACATGTTCCCATGAGTACAGAAGCAGGTTAGAAAAACGTCATTCATTCGGTAGTAAAAACATTTTCCAGACTGAACTGGTCCTTGTGTTACACTGTCCTGTGGTTTGTGAAACATCGCTGTTGTTTCATGGTTTGGTTTGTTAACTTGTTATGCAGTTTTTTCATATCATCACAGTATTGCATATTTCATTAACCACAGTGTTGCTTGCATATGATGTATATGTATGTTGTGTTATATGTGAAATATGTACCAATGTGAAGTGACAAAAAAACCTAAAAATTAAACAACTTATCAAATGTCCAACACAATTCTGCCAGGAAACTCATGACTAGTTTGATTTGCTTGTTAGTAATGGCTTGGTTTTTGGAATGTGGTTAAACTAGCTTAACAACTGCCTATTCCCAGTAAACCACTACCCCATTCTTGAAGTTCGCAATCATGTGTATAATAAATGTCACAGGTCAGCACTACATTAAAACCGCCCCTGACCGTCCGTGCTTATCTGTGACATCTTGACCTATTAAGGTGGACATGAATTTCATGAAGAAAATTCCCCCCGGCGCGGAGGCTTCGAATGTTTTGGTGGGGGAAGTTAATTTCCTGGAGCGCCCCATCATCGCTTTTATTCGCCTCTCACCTGCCGTTCTCCTTACTGGACTGACGGAGGTGCCCGTTCCTACCAGGTAACCACACTCATTCACATTTATCACAATGCATTGTGTCTAATCTCGAGCCCTGTTTGCTGACATTGTTTCTCTGATTGCTTGTTAACACCTTTGTAAACATTTATTTCCTCTTCTCTCTTTTAACAGGTTCCTCTTTCTCCTTCTGGGGCCTTTCGGGAAAGGGCCCCAGTACCATGAGATTGGCAGGTCGATAGCTACTTTAATGACAGATGAGGTGAGCCGACAAGCTTAGGATGGGCTCTGGAGAGATCAGAATTGTTCTCCATTGATCAGTGCGATGATGTTTCATGTCATTACAGGCTGTGCTGTCTTTAACCCTGTTTTCATTTTATCACTTATTGTTTTATTTGTTAAAATTTAAGAGGTGACCTTTGTCATTTCAAACCTGTATGACTTTCTTTCTTCTGCAGAACACAAAATTAATATTGGTAACCGAACAAGGGCGGTACCCATTTACTTTTATTGTATAGACACGAAACAATTGTAAGTCAATGGGTACCGCTGTTGTTTGGTAACCAACATTCTACAAAATATCTTCTTTTGTGTTATGCAGAAGAAATAAAGTCGTACAGGTTTGAAATGACAAGATGGTGAGTAAGTGATGACAGAATTTTCATTTCTGGCTGAACTATCACTTCAATGTCTTTTATCATTAATTGTCATCTCAGAGATAAATCGATTCATATGTAATAAACAGTCACGTTTATTGCTCGCATTTCTTAACAGATTTTTCATGATGTGGCATACAAAGCCAAAGATAGAAACGACCTCCTCTCCGGCATAGATGAGTTCTTGGACCAGGTGACAGTGCTGCCCCCAGGAGAGTGGGACCCCACGATACGAATCGAGCCACCAAAGAGCGTCCCATCTCAGGTGAGTCGCCACACTTTTGTAACTGTCTCAAGACAGATGGTAAAAGGGGTTTGGGCTGGTGTGTTTTATGCTCAGATAATTAGAAAGTGGCTGGTTTTACTTGCAAAGAGAAAGCCAAGATTAATGACCATGGTTCCAAAGCACTTAACCTGAGGGTCAAGTACCCAAGGTGCCCCGGGGCAATTGTCACTGTTGTGTCCACATGGTGATTCTCTACAAGAGCATTGTGGGAAAGTTACACTTGCCTTTAGTACATTTTCTAAAGGCATTTAATAAAGATTCTGAACCTAATCATGTAAAGATACATGAATATAAAAATATGAAAAAAACACTGGATGAAAAATATCAATGTTTAATTTTTAAGGTAAAAATTACTGGGATATCAAAAGTAGTATGAACACTCATGACACTTGTATTGGATCCTGAAATGCTTCTACTTTGGTGTATTTACAGGAGAAAAGGAAGATGCCTTCTATGCCAAATGGCTCAGCTCCGCTCTCAGAATGCATCAAAGAGGAGGACCACAACACTGGACCTGAACTTCAGAGGACAGGACGGTAAAAGCTAGTCCAACATATGTCTTGAACAGATTATCCTTTAAAGGGGAAATCACACTCAAATAAAAAAGTCTATTTTCATTTATTCACATTCATGTTGTTCAAAACCTGTATATGACTCTCTTCTGTGGAACACAAAAGAAGATATTTAGAAAAATGTCTCAGTGGTTTTGTTTCCATGCAATGGAAATCAGTGTATCTTATTTTGTGTTGTGCAGAATAAAGAAAGTCATACAGGTTTGAAATGTCTTGAGAATGAGTAAAGGATGGAGGAATTTAAATTTTTTAGTCAACCCCATTAATTTGGCTGATGGGATTATGTAAATAAAATACTTGGACATTTTGTGCTGGCATAGCACACTTTTATATTATGTGATTACTGGTGTCTGGGCTTTGGATCAGTGTGTGTCAAAGCTGAACCCTGCTGAACACACCATTAGAAAGAGAAGTATTGGGGGAACGTTAGATTTATTTAAGTCTCTTTTGATAAAGAAAACTTTATCAATGGGGTCCTTAATAAACAAGCATTAGATGAAGGGGGTAAAAATGTTTTCATGGTGCAAATTTTGCAAACCTTTCATCTCGGAGGCATTGAATTAAGGAGGTATATTTAACAGCGGCGACGTCCTTTGATGTGCGGCTTAAATGGCCGGCAGGCGCTGTTGTGAAAGAGAGCTCTCCATTAAGAGCTGTTTTAAGACCCTCAGAGTGCTCTGCAAATACACGTCGCCACATGTAACCTTTAGGACAAAATGAGAAATGCATACTCTATATATCATATGTAAGTAGTTTAATAACGAAATGACAACATTTTTCATTCCCATCCAGGATATTTGGGGGTCTAATACTAGACTTGAAACGGAAAGCTCCGTTTTATTGGAGTGATGTGCGAGACGCTCTCAGCCTGCAGTGCTTGGCCTCTATTCTGTTCCTCTATTGTGCCTGCATGTCTCCTGTCATCACCTTTGGAGGCCTTCTGGGGGAAGCTACCAAAAACAACATAGTGAGTCTGAGTTGTTGGCTTTGTTTTAAAAGAGCATTGGAGCACTAAAGCTCTTGGCAGGTGAATCTGAACGTGATTCAGATCCACTGCCTCGAATCAAGAAGCTCACTGCTTCCTTCCTCACTCTCTTAATGGAGAATTAAGCACTTCTGCTTCCACATGATAGTAGATTCACAATCAGTTTTCTGTGTTTTTTCTAGAGTGCCATTGAGTCTCTGTTTGGAGCTTCTATGACTGGTGTTGCCTACTCGCTGTTTGCCGGTCAGCCGTTGACGATACTGGGCAGCACAGGGCCCGTTCTAGTTTTTGAGAAGATTCTGTTCAAGTTCTGCAGGTGAGAAAGACTCATTTCCTCTTTCTGATGCTGAGGAGTGTGTTTTCACATTTTACTGTGAGAAAATGGAAATATTTCATGATATTTACTTTGACATTTTATTGTTTCATCCAAAGCCATTACTTTTTATCAATTTTTGTTTCTTCCCTGGAAATAAAACCCACAACCTTTGCATCGCTAACACACTGCTCTACCAATGGAATTTTTGTATGAGACACATTTTCGACTACTACTACTACTACATTTTAAACAATTTGTTAAAAATATGGGTACAATTTATAAGAATGTTAAGGGAAAATATATTTTCATGTGCCTTCATTCTTTTATGTTAATGGTATGGTTTTTAACTTTTTAGTTTTAAATAGTCCTGCACCTGTGGTGTGAGAAATAATTTGTGAAAGTACAAAAACTTCATGTAGTCTATAAGCTAACATAAAATACTCAAGTTCACGAATTTAAACCCCGGCTTGTGGTCATTTTCTTGCTCCTCTACCCCTTTCTCTCATCCCATTATTTCCTGTCTGTTTAATATGTCAAAATGCTGTTTTATAAGCAACATCACAACTGTTTTTAAACTTTTACTACGTGTTCACGCAGATTACTAGTGTTTAAAAGTTTATATAGAGTAACGATCCATTATTTAGTTTATTTTTAATTCTTTACCCTTAAATCCAAGCCAAAAGCTGGATCAATAAGCTAACACAAACAAGTGGATAAATACGACCAATAACACTTTCCAGTGGACATCAGTGCTATTTGAACTTATCCAATCAAATTACTGGGACTAACAATTCTGTGTATGTTTTTGTTAGGGTATATCATGCCACATCTGTTTAAATGTCACTGTTAATGTATTTCAGCATAGGTCTGTTTAAAACCATACTGTAGCGCCATCTACTGGTGCATCAAAAAGTGAGAGACGTACCCTGTTACAATCACACAAGTATTATTTCTAGAAGCATTTCAAGACATTACAACGCCTTTCTTTTGAACCTACCGACGATAATGAAAAACCAACAATATGGACTGTTTTAGTTTTGCATTGCTTACTTTGTTTCTAAACCAAAGGTTTGAAAGGGTCGAGGAAGCAGTTGATGTTTTTAAAACATTTCCTTTATCAGAAATAAATTAAAATAAATTATTAGTGCTTTGAAATGATCACATTAAACCTAATTGCTGATGTTTATTTATCAATCAGATGTTTTTTGGAGTGATATAACATATGTTGTTCTCTCTCCTCAGTGAATACGGTCTCTCCTATCTCTCTCTGCGAACCAGCATCGGCCTGTGGACGGCCTTCCTGTGCATTGTTCTGGTTGCCACAGATGCCAGTTCTCTGGTGTGCTACATCACTCGATTTACAGAAGAGGCCTTTGCTGCTCTCATCTGCATCATATTCATCTATGAAGCCTTGGAGAAACTCTTTCAGCTGGGGGAGATGTTCCCTTTCAACATGCATGACAATTTAGACAATCTCACCTTCTACACGTAAGACACCTTCCTGAGGAGATGTCAATGCAGAATGCTAAGAGACTGCTTATATATGCTTAGGTCTTTATAAAAAATTTAGATTTTTTTTGGTTTTCAGGTGTCAGTGTTCACCACCAGCCAATATCACACAACACATGATCCAGTCATTGAATCAGTCGGGTTTTACTCCTGATAACATTACCTGGAGTGAGCTAGATGTGACAGTAAGAGTTTCAATGTTTTTGTAGGACTACCAATATTTAAATATTTCATTTTTATATATATTTTTTTTCGTTGTATTTTTATTCATTGTTTATATATAAAAATATATAAAAACAATGAATAAAAATATAACGAAAATAACATGTTTATACATAACGAATAATATAAGGAAAACAACATGTTTTTTGTAAATGAGCATTTTTTTATCAGGCTCTTATGTTTAGGTTCAGTAATTTGACTTTAATTGCAATGAAAGGTTATTAGTCAGTACTTAAATGTTCACAAATGTCACTAGTCATTTCATTGATAGCTCATTAGCTGCAAACCCTCTAAGCTTGCATGGAAGCTTTTTTGGCAAAAAACTAAATTTCTAAAACAAATCCACTTCTTTGGGCAAGACATAGTAAACAGTTAAAAGATGCAACTATAAACCTTGCAAATAGTGAAAGTCAGAATCTTAATTATTATGGAACTGAATTATGAAACTGAAGCACACATTAGGGGGCGCTGTATTCCATGTGACTGCTGTAATCATATATATGTAGTTTATATGAATGTATACATTTATTGTTGTTAATTGATTCAGTTGTTTAATTTTGCTTCTATTAAAGATGTGCAAACAGCTCGACGGTGAGTTTGTTGGTCCTGCTTGCGGACACAACGGACCGTATATCCCTGACGTGTTGTTCTGGTCTGTCATCCTCTTCTTCACCACCTTCTTCCTGTCGTCCTTCCTCAAGCAGTTCAAGACCAAGCGTTATTTTCCTACTAAGGTCAGTCTCTGTCGATTCTAGCGTTCGTTGCATATACAGTGTAAAATACGATGAAAATATACTTCCTGTCTTCCGCAGGTCCGCTCTTCCATCAGCGACTTTGCAGTTTTTCTCACCATCATGATCATGGTCTTGGTTGATTATTTGGTGGGCGTCCCGTCTCCTAAGCTACATGTCCCAGATAGGTTTGAGGTTGGAAGAATGCTTATTTTCATTTACTTATCTGAGTTACATGTTTAAACAATTTATTCGATATATTTCAGCATCTTTTTACAGGAAACGGTATTTTCTATAGCAATAACTTACTACAATACTGTATGTAACCAAAATAGGATCTTGTTGTGAGTGCAACTAATGTGACAAATTTCTCACCCATCACATCATTATACAAAGTAACAAGCAGCCAATGAGGTTTTGCTGCTTTTGAACCACCCCGTCTGATTCTGTTATCTTGGTGAACTTTGACTGTTGATTTAACCTCACAGTCGTGTTTTTATAAAGCCAAACAAACAAATTATGTAGGGTTCACACGAGTTATCACTATAATCAATAAGACCCTACCATAAAGGTGTATTTACTTTTAAAGTCAGTTTATGTTTCTGATTAAGGTTAATGTAAAGCATTTTGTGTTCTGGACAACAGCCCACCTCTAACAAGCGAGGCTGGCTGATCTCACCTCTGGGCGACAACCCCCCATGGACGTTAATGGCGGCAGCCATTCCTGCCCTGTTGTGCACCATTCTGATCTTCATGGATCAACAGATCACCGCCGTGATCATCAACCGTAAGGAACACAAACTCAAGGTTGGTCCATTCTCCATCCGCTCTACCAGAGCTGATAAAATCTCTGGTGCTGATGGTTTTCTTCCCCTGCAGAAAGGCGGTGGGTATCACCTCGACCTCCTGGTGGTGGCGGTGATGCTCGGCGTGTGCTCTATTATGGGCTTGCCGTGGTTCGTCGCCGCCACCGTCCTTTCCATCTCTCACGTGAACAGTCTGAAGGTGGAGTCGGAATGCTCGGCTCCAGGAGAGCAGCCCAAATTCCTGGGCATTCGTGAGCAGAGGGTCACTGGCCTGATGATCTTTGTACTTATGGGTTTATCTGTCTTTATGACATCTATTCTAAAGGTAAAGTTTCATCACTAAAGAAGAGTACAGAACAAGCATGTTCTATATTAAGTATATTGTATATATTTTTCTACTATACAATACAATTTTTATTTTATATTGTATGTTTCTCTCCTGTCCTCTAGTTTATACCGATGCCTGTGTTGTATGGTGTGTTCCTCTATATGGGTGTGTCCTCTCTAAAAGGCATACAGGTTAGTTAAGCATACAAGAATCATTAAAAAAAGTAAGATTTGTAAAAAAAAAAAGATTTGTAACGCCACTGTTTTCGTATATTTTTGCAATTATGTGTAGTTCTTTGACCGGATTAAGCTGTTTGGCATGCCTGCGAAGCACCAGCCCGATCTGATCTACCTGAGATACGTGCCATTGTGGAAGGTTCACATTTTCACTTTAGTCCAACTCACCTGCCTGGTGCTCCTGTGGGTCATCAAAGCCTCTGCGGCCGCCGTGGTCTTCCCTATGATGGTGCGTCTAAACATCTGTTTTATACAGTAATGGCCAAAAGTGGTGTCCGGCCATATTTGTACAATATTGCCTTAAAATCTGAGGATTATGGTACAAAATACAACTTATTTGCCTAGAAATCTATTTTTGTCGTGCATTACTGTTGTTGTACAGACATGTGTCTATCATACATTATGTTGTGTGTTTCCTCTGGGGTTTCATACTTGTGTCTGTTCTAGGTTCTAGCTCTGGTGTTCGTGCGGAAGCTTCTAGACTTCTGCTTTACTAAGAGGGAGCTCAGCTGGCTGGATGATCTCATACCTGAAAGCAAGAAGAAAAAAGAAGATGACAAAAAGAAAAAGGCAAAAGAGGTAATGTTGTAATAATAACTGTGTGTTATGTGAGTATTGCACAACTTATCTGGACTACTTTATGTGATGCTTCAATGGACTTTTGATGATAAATACACTTGAAGAGATCATCTCAACATACATCAATTTTAAAGTATTTTTCTACTCTGGAAGCACAGCTCATGATGGAGGTAGAAGGCATAGAGATCCCCTATGATGGTGGTAATCACTTGGGCGATTCTGTAAAGGCCTTAAAAATCAGGTTGGTGATGTAGTTCATTATTCACAAACAAATGTCCTTTAGATGTTTATGTATCTTTTTATTAATAATCATAATCCGTTCTATTTCAAGTTTATTGGTCATTTCTCATTCAAAGTCTTATTTAGTGCGTTTATGCGACTTGTTTCTTCTGAGACAGATCTGACAGCATAGCCTCGGGCACATCATACGAGGAAGACTCGAGTCGAGCGGTTGGTCTTTTGTGTATTTGCAGGCGTGCTTGTATTCGCTCTTTATGGCTTTTGGAGTTAATCATCACTTACGGTTGATTAACGCAGAATATTGAGATTTTAACACAGCCGTCCTCGACGCGGTATGAACGCATGGTCAAGAGTCTCTGAATGC
The DNA here is from genome assembly GCA_026939265.1 of Oreonectes daqikongensis. Lineage (NCBI taxonomy): Eukaryota > Metazoa > Chordata > Actinopteri > Cypriniformes > Nemacheilidae > Oreonectes > Oreonectes daqikongensis. Next base: position 2,388,042 of record JAOTQM010000311.1, read on the forward strand.
ATATTCACGTACATACGTTGCTCATGCGTTTATAGCAGTGGGAATCTTCCAATACAGAAAAGCTTGAGTTGATGCTTGTTGCTTACAGTTTATCTCAGACGCTTTATTTCATGTGTAAGCTGTGTAAATCTGTGCTGTTTAATATCTAAACAAAGTCCAACAAATTAACCATTTAATTCACAAAACACTGTAATGTTTAATTGTATAACGGGTAATATCTGCTGATTCCGAGTTTTTCTAAGATCAAGAGTTTGCATTCATTTTCCAATGTACATTTTGTTGACTTTACATTATCTAGGATGTGCTAGAGGGTCTGATATAGTAATTCCAGATGGACTTAAGCTCAAATTTGCTTTAATTACTAACACGGCAAAAAGCGTTTTAACAATTTGCCTTCGAGAATCATTCTACATGTGTCACATTTCAAATAACATGCAACACAGAGGCTTCAGAATAAGATACGTGTGCAAGATCTGCGCTGAGAAGGTTTGATCTGATTTTCATGTTTAAAATGATCAGATGGCCATCAAGCACTGTGCTGGTGAGATCAGAAATGAAAGAGAGATCCAGTCTGTGGAGTAGTTTTCATCCGTGACCAGCTCTTAAGTGCTGTGATGTGTCTTTTCTGCAGTTCTGATCCCTCTGTGGTTAACATATCTGATGAGATGGCCAAAACTGCTGTGTGGAAAGCTGTTACCAGTGCCAAAGTATTGAAACCTAGTAGCAGGTAGCTATTGATCCTCTAACCTCACTTCTTTTTTAAAGCTCTACTTACATCATAACACTTTGACTTTCCCACAGTGTTCATATCTGTCTTCTCTTTGTTCATTTAGGCATCCAGGGCTGTTAAAGGCCTATACGGGTCTACTTGCACCACATATTGAAAAACAGAATATCATACAGTAGTGATTCGTCTTGTAAGACTAGATAATAACAACTAGACAAAGACTAGACAAAAAAAAACTTCTTACCATAATAATGCAATATTTTTTGCAATTTAAAGACTAGACAAAATTTCCATTTCAAAAATCCCTTTATAAGTCAAATCTAGTAGTTTAATTTTTATAGCGCAAATAGTTTTTGTGGAAAAAACGTTTCAAACTTTTACTCCTTTATTTGTTCGCAAAGATACAAAATTTAACTCTTTGATGTTTTTAGAATTTCTTTAAAAATATTTTTCAATTGAAATATTGCCTAGTCTCTGAATTACAAAAGATTTTGTATTACTACACTATGGATTTTAAAGAAATTTAAATACTCTAGTGAGTTGGATAAAGAAGTACAAGCCAAGTTTGTAAAGTATTTTAATTTCTTCTAATTCCACTTTTTACTATAATGATGTTGTTTTTTGTAATTCACAGACTACGCAATATATAATGAAGAATTCTTTAAAAGAAATGATAAAAAATGTAATGACTCAAATAGTTTTTTGAGAAAAAGTGGAACATGAAGGGAGTACACGCTAAATCTGTAAAAGTCTTTTAATAATCATTTCTTTTACTTCCATGTGACTTGAACAGGTATTTATACTGTTGGGATGAATGTCTTCAAGCAGTGTTTCTGGTTGTGAAATGCTCTTGCATGCAATGTGATTTTCAGGGCGACTGTGCTAGGTGGCGATTTAAATTTTTTATAGTGAATTGTTTTTTAATCTTTTCGCATTTTCTTCACGTTTTTCAACAGTAAAGAGACGACAGCTAGCATTAGGATCAGTGTGGAGGATGATCAGGGGAAGAAATGTTTGGATACAGAAACATCATTATGAAAGCCAACAGCGGCCAGACAAGATCTCTTGATCTGTGAAAGTGTTGCTCCGTTCTATGTGCCCTACCAACCTGCCGAAACGAAGCCAAAGGTAGACACACGCCCGATAGAGGGCCAAACAATGACTTCCAGGTATTTATCAAAGTTTCTGTTTAAATAGCACACAAATGAGAATTTTTTATTTTCTATCATTTGTTTTTATTATAAATAGAACATAGGGTACATTATGAGGAACCCAGATTCGTAGGTTTTGTATTTTATGTTTATTGTTCTCGAGATCTAAAGACATTGAGTCTTTTAGAATTAGTTTTACATGCTTTCTGGTGGTACCATGATTTTCAAATCATCACCTTAGACGTTACGAGATGTATTTTTAGTGCATTAAAATGCTGTTAGTCAGAGTGCTGCTTTTAAAGGAATGCACACATGAGGAAAACGTCTCATAGCGAGGTGATGAGAGAACCAGCTGGATGGCTGACTTTTTTTTAAAGTATTATTGTACTTTAATAGTAACTGAAGGCCTTGCAAATGACTTGAACAATTACATAAGATATATACTAATCCTTTATTAAAACAGAAATATGAAAATACAGGTGAGACAGCACAGAACGGGAACAAATTCAATTCTTCCAGTCCCTCTGAAGATTAATGTTTCAAATTCATCTTATCAATGTTGCTGAAATGTTTTCGCTATGTACATTTCTGCAGATTGTTACAGAGCTCAACAATATCAGTTTTCCCCCACGTTTTGTGTTTACATTGTTTTGTGATTTTTTTTAGTGTTATGAAATAGAATTTTCTATTGTTTAGTAATTATGATTTTTACGATGTGTTATTCGATTAATTTATTAACGGTCATGTAATGGTCAAGTTCACAGAGGCGACAGGGCAGCAGAATAACTACAGTGTTGTTGGTCTATCATTTCTTTTCTTTCCTGTTACTGGTGTAAATGTGCACTTTAGGTATAGGCTTGCCATCACGGCTATAGGCCTGAAAACAACTTATTTAATGTATTAACTCTAGAACCGTCTCAGGAACCTCCTTTTGCACTCTTTCCTCACATAACCCTTTTTATAGAGCTATTAGTTGCAGCTATTCTCCTCTTTAAAAACACATGCCCTCCTTTAAACCCTTTTTAATGCTTGCCTTTTAATTTTACACTGGACAGAAAAGTGATAGCAGACACCTTTTGTCACCTTTTTTATTCTAGAAAAATTTTTAAAGGCTACATTTTCCCCAATATTTATAATACATTAGAGCAATTTTTTTTTTTTTTTCTGTATATACTTTTGAACTAGTTTAGAGTTGGCTCTTAGTTGATTTTGGTTGCAAACTTGCAAGCATACGAACTACCCCATGCTCTTAAATATCAGCAATAACAGACCTTCATAAATCCCCAAGTTAAAATGAAATACCTCTGACTTCTGTATGTAAACTATTTTTTTCACTCAGTACGGTAAACGATACTGTGTTTGTGGCTAGAAAAAACTTTGAGGAAAATCTTAAAAACAACATTTCACACGCGAACTGGTTTCTATTATCGTCTCCACATGAGGACTCTGAACAAGTATTGCTGCAATCGTGTTCTGTCGCACAACGTGTATGTACTATGTCCTGTATGAAAATGAACTGTTTACTGTTTCAGCCCAGTTCAGACAGGCATTTTCTTTGTGAACTGGCCTCATCAAGAAAAATGTAGGAGAAATGTTTTGGATTTGTACAATATAAATATATATACTGTATAGACACACACACACAGGAGAGAGTTGTCTTTTGTAATGTTAATGAAATTGTTTATTAAAACTAAATGTCTATGTTTTGTCCGTCTCTGTTTTCCTTATGCATAAATAATCAACAAATTAATAAAAATATAATGTTTTGTGCATCATGGTCTTGGAATATAATCATGATTCTGTTGTTGTGGTATTGCATACAGTATATGGGTCAATGACAAGGATGTTCGACACAAAAAAATATATATTTTGCAATTATTCGAACATTAAAATGTGATGTACACATGCAGACTAAAATGTTTTTTTTTCAATAAATTGGCCATAGCCTTAAAAATGTCATATGGTGCGACCGTATTGTATGTTTAAATTAATTCATTTACTTAACATGCTTAAAAAAATTCTGAGTATTTAAGGTATTTAGAAACAAAGTATTTGCAAAACTCTTTTTAAATGTATGTAACATACTTATTTTTTAAAGTTTAATAATTATTGATAGTCACTGCTGGTAGAACTTTGGTAAAAAAAATGACACGCTTAAAGCTCCATGAGTAATGTGCCAAAAGCCTGTTGTCAGAAGTGGAATTTGAACCGACGCCTCCATGTGGAGACCAGAAACCTCTGAACCCGAGAAGGTTGAATCACCTTGAGTCTGGCGCCTTAGACCGCTCGGCCATTCTGACAATGATATTCTTCTTTGTATTAGCTAGTGTTAATGTTATCGTCTTATTTAAGTTTCATCGTTTTTTAAATCTGCTTGTTGTCAATAGTATTTTTAAATAAATAAATAAAACAGCGACGGACACGATTGTCAAAACTTTCAAACATGACCAAACATAGAAGGTGGACCTTAATGTAGTAAATGATGATTATATGATTATGATTGAAATAATTAGCCAAATTAAGCCGATGTACAGTAAATTCAGCACAGATGCAAATCTGATTGTGCAATTTTCTGTACATCGGCTTAATTTGGCTAATTATTTGCCACGATTCGTTTAGCGCGAGACAGAGCCTGGTAGCGCGTGACTGACGTCAAATACGATACCTGACAACCACGCAGATCAATGAAGCGATTGATTCTTGCATGACCTCGAAAAGTGAAGAAAATCCTTTCCCAACAATTCAGTTTGCGACTTGAAAAGGTTTCAGAAAGCGAACATCAAAAAAATTGGCCTGTCTAAATGTAGACAATTCAACTAATTTATTATTATCATTTTGTCAAAAGTCATACTACTGTACATTACCATTACGTACAAAAACATGATTCAAATGAGACATTTATTTAGAGGAAAACAGACTTAAGATTCAGAATAAGACATGATATCAGAATTTCCTCCAGTTCTGTTAAATCTAACAGATAAAGATGAGAAAAGAGAAATGCAAAGGACACTTTAGATTTGAAACAGAACACATACAAATGAATATCTATGGCAGTGAATACAGTTCCTCTGTGTGATTGAATTATTAAAACATCAAACCCATGACATCAAGATAGCTGGGATACAGAAACATTGTCTGTTGCCATTTACTTGTTGCATTGCACTGACAGCTGGGAAATGGGAATAACACTGAACACTGGTTATATACAGTAAACCTCAATACGGAGAGAAAGTGACATTAAAATGGAATGAAATAGTTTTAAATGTATATACATTGGAAAATTCATTTGACCTTGACAGTATCTTTAAAACAAATTATTTCACAAAAACATACCTTACAATAATACAAAACCTTGACCAGGATTTCCGTACATAAAATCTTTACGTAACTAAAAAGGGAACAAGCTGTTATTCATACAACGCATTAACAAAATGAAGTTGGTCGTTTTTTAAATATAACACTTTAAATGTTTAAAACATAGACACAACTTTTGTATAGGTCACTTTGGTAAGACAGCATCTGCCCAAAACTAATTTGAAAACTTTACATTAAAAGGGGTCCAAGGATTTAAAAACATCCACAGGTCAGGCCTGAAATAGTTGAAATAAAGATAATGTACAGAAAGTGAAATGATGATATCCTTCCACCGCTAAAAAACTTTTGGACCACACTAAACTGCCAGACAGCCACACTAGGATGGCAAAGATCACAGTCATCCTTATAAAATAAATACTCACATTTCATCGAGGAGATGATTCGGGGAAAACGGTGATTCAATACTGACTGACGGTCTGCTGTGAATCATCTGATTCATCACAGTTAAACATCTGTTACAGCTTAGCAAAATAAAACCCATTCTAAAGTGTCACAAGCAGGTCACAAGAAAAACAAAACAGACCTTTACAAAAATAATCACTGCTGTGTCGAAGACAGAAAAACAGGTTCTAATACTCTTTGAGTGATTAAACTGCTGTTATCTGATATCTTTTGCTGTTTTCTGAACCCGAAGGACTTTGTAAATACTGTTGTGAAAGACAGTGGAGAAGTGAGGACGAGAATCCTTTGACATCAGGGTACAAAGTGGCACTTTTCCAGCATTTTGGGGGTCCTCCACATCCCAGATCTCAGGCATGCTGCATCCGGGCCTGGAGATGAACACAAAAAAAATGTGTGAGATTAAGAAATGACTTATTGATCATTTATCACTTGGTTTATGAAAAAGCCGCAATTTACTTAGTGCGTCTGGTGCACCACGAGTCCTCCAGGATGAAGTAATCCACCTGCAGCTTTATTAGGTTTCTCTTTACTACCTCAGGTGGCTTTCGGCTGTACATGGAATATACCATCTTTGTTCTTTCTCTGAATAATGATGACAGAATTTCAATCACATAATTTGTATTAACATTAACATTGTTAAAATGAAGTAGCAGGAGAATAAGGGAGACAAAATATCTACCTCAATCCCGAATCCTCATAGTGTGGATGATTCACAATTGCTTTGCCAGTGGATAGTTTTACACTTGCCATGGTGGGCATAGCGCCAGCAAACACAGCATCTAACAAAAACATTATATACCAGCTTACATAAATACAGATCAGGCACAATGTCAGGAAATAATATTTTGATTCTGTAAATAATCATTCATTTTTGCACAGCTACATCTAATATGATTTACTTAATTATAAATAAACAACATGTCTCACTAGGGCTTGTGTTGTCCTTAATCCACTCCAGAAGCTCTTCTTGTGGAAAGTTACTGAATTCTCCTATAATGCCCCATTGACTCTGTAGGTTGGTGACTCCTTGAATTGCCATCATGGACAATATCGCAACAACTACCATTTGGAGCTTAAACTTCTCTCCAATCCAGCCAAACAACTGCCATCAAAGCCAAAAACAACTCATTTCTAAATCATCAGCTTCTGTGCTTTATAAAAAGATACTGTGATATAGTGAAGAAGTGAGTGTGGGAAGGAAGGTGATGGAGAGTGAATGTGTGGACAGTCACCTGTCTGGAGCAGATTAAACAGGACATGATACACATGTGAGGAGTGAGGAACAGCTTCAGTCTCATGATGAGTACAGCCAACACTGCAAACGCCAACAGCTGCAGACTGTGATACACCAGCTAGACACAACAATACACAACCATGAGACCCGGTGTGTGTTCGGGTTAAGAAGAACAAGTCTGATTCATCTTTTTAGAACTGCTAAACAAAATGACAACATTCCTTACAATATGAAAGCAATCTTACCACACCCTTTGCCAAAACATGGGCCCTGAAATAATGAAGATAAAAGTTTTTATTATTATTATCCAGCAATTATTAAAATGATTATTCATAATATTATTTAGCGTTTTGATTCAGTTGTAAATGTTCTGTTGGTTGTAATTTGTTAAAAAAAAAAAAAAATTCTGGAGTATCACTGAACCAGTGCTGTTTACATTATCCAAAGTATCTTTATTGATAGTGTTTTTATGATAATAACACTTTATTTTATTATGATTTGAGAACCTGAAAACTGTTCCAAAAAAATTTGTTAGAAACATTTGAACTCTAACCAAAATTGATTATGTGCATATAAAATACTCACTGCTCTGTCTCATCATCCTCTGACTTGTCTGTCCTTCCGTTTCTGAGAAACAGAATAACGTCTCGTATCATCTGTAGTCAGGAAGTAAAGGAGAAATCATATGAAGGGCCTTTGGTATGCAGACAACAACTAAACTCCAAATTGACCGACACTATATAATAATAATAATTTAGAAAAATCACTTCACTTATCTAACCAAAAACAACTTACCCATCCAGCAATGAAACCCACAATCAGCAGGTTTATTGGAAGCAGCAGGGTTTTGATATACCGGGAAAGAGTCTGAAATATACAAATACTAGAGAAAACTGAACAACAAACAATATAACAGAATTGACAACATGCAACACATCACGTGACTAACCTCCACCTCCAGGAAGTCAAACTCGGCTGCACATGTGTACATCATTGTGTCAAAATCTTTGTAGCTTGTGAACTTGGATTTGATGATACTGCTGATATGAGCCTTTAACAAAAGCAAAATGTTTAGTAGACTCCTCAGGCTAAAGCAAACTGATGTTCACAGCTAAGAAACCGCCGCCGCGTGGTGCACACCGCTGCTTTTATTTTACTCACATCATCTGATGCCCCAACAATCCTCGAGAGCATGAACTTCAGGATGACAGTAGAGACCACCCACGCAAGGCACTGCATGAGCTACAGTAACAATAACAAAATGAGACGTTACTCGATCCATTCAATGCGGTAGAGCTCATTTCCCATGATGCATCAAGAACTGATGTCCTCTTACCCATGTGAGAAGACCGGGTTTCAATACAGCCGCAAAACAATCCCTGAGAGCAATAATACCCTGAAATAAGAGATCAAGCACTTAATCTAAAATGCCACTGGTTTCTTTTTCACAATATGCATGTACAGGTCATATGTGTACAGTGATAACATGTCTTCCCAAAACAAAATCAGTCCAACTCACCCAGATGGAGACTAGTGAAGAGGCGTAGAAGGACGTCAGCAGCATCGAGTTCCCAAACATCAGAAGAAAACAGACGACCAGAGAGATCTGTGAGGAGTGATTCTGGTCAGTTCTCCAGCAAAATACAAATAATATGATGAACATAAAGCATTTCTATGAATATTAACAAACACAACATACTAAATTCTACTGACGCCTAGCCTGATTTATTTGATCAAACAGATTTTATGAAGATTTTTGAATTGATGACAATGATTTCATCCAATACCATGTGTGTGACCAAGACGGACTGCATTTTTGCAGGGCTCATATAACCCAAGATATATGAAGCAAAAAGGGAAGCCACCTGTAAAACACATCACAACATTTCCTTTCCATTACACATGAATTTGAAAATGTTCTTAAAACATGAATAATGTTTCAGCAGGAAACACTTAAAAAAACAGTTCACCCAAAAATGTTCGTTAGAATGCTTGTAACCAAACGATTCTCGGCCACCATTGACTACCAAACAAGAACAATGGTAGTCAAAAGTGCCCCAGAACTGTTTTATTTTCATACATTCTTCAAAATATCTTCTTTTGTGTTCAACAGAACATAGAAATGTATAAAGTAATGTATCCTACTATGGTAGTCAATGGTGGCCAAGAACTGTTGGGTTACAAGCATTCTTCCAAATATCTTTCTCGGTGTTCATCATAACATAGAAATGTATACAGATTTGTAACAACTTGAGGGTGAGCAAATGAAGAATTTTCATTTTTGGGTGAACTCTTATACTTTCTTTATATATACTATGTATCCTCTCTTGGGTCACTCACCTGGGTAAGTAAAACAAACTGGGCGAACTGCCAGGGCAGCATGAAGAACACATTGGAGATACCCAAAGCCATCATAGTATTTTTGCACGGGTTCCTTGTCCTTTCAATATCCAAAACAAGTAAATCAACAACCATTCCAATTATCTGACATATAATGATATTAAAACAAAATTATGAACAAACAAGAGACATCATGTTTAACATCTGGAAGCAGGTGTGCCAAGTTAAGCACACTTGGCAATAAAGCTCCTTCTTCTTCTTCTTCTTCTTCTTCTTCTTTTAACAGGCAATAACATCAAATGATCTACAGTCATTTCTAATGACAGTGTAGATAAACAGAGCAAACGTGGAGTAAATGTGGATGTGCAGCAACTCCTATGATATACAGATTCCAAATGTGAAGTTACCGCAGGATGTGTGTGAGCAGAAGCATCTGCAGAACCAGGAATGGGTAAGAGAAGCTCTCTCTAAGAGGAGGGGTCCACATGACTCGTGTGCTCTGGAATGCAAAATAAAGACACAACAGCTCTAAATACTGCGACGTCTGTGAACCAAAGATCTGCAGAAATGTATATTACCTCTCCGTGGTTGAAGAAGAAACACAAAACCGTCACGATGCCACCCAGTCGACTGCCACTATAAGAAACCCATTGATAAGTGTTTTATTATAAAATTGTACCAGCTGAGATGACTTTCACAACAAAAACTACATCTATGACAAAGTCACTTTCTGTATTGAACATTACTGGCTCTCTTTAGAGATGTTTTATCTAGGATAACGAGTGCGTCATTACCTCAAATATGTCCCATAAATGAAGAACAGACTCATCATCACCCCATTTAAGACGAACACAAAAGTGACATAAAAATATGCAGGATCCCCCAAACCTGAGAAAAAGTAACTGAAGTTACTATAATGTCTTTGTACAAAATTGTCAGATGTTATCTCACTTTAAAAATAAACCTAGCAAAAGTCAAAACATTTCAATTCAGGAACAGCTCTCTTTTGGCACTTTTCTGATGTGATAATAAGCGTGAATACTTCACCTTATAGTGTGCAGACTATTTATAAAGCATGCATTTTATTTAAATCATAAATACTTTTAGGCAGAGTTAAAAGATTATATAAGAAAACCAAAAGTAACAATGTCTCAATAGATATTTGTGCCAAACAAAGCTTTTGTAATACCTTCACAGCTCTCCACTGGATCTAGGCCCTCCCCTCTGTTTATGGTCCAACACAACTTGGTAGGGAGTCCAAAGAAATTCATTGTGCTAGTGTATGCTCTGTACCAGCTGGCCAAGACCACCTGCAGTCCAAAAAAGACACTGTTAACACTGAAGCTCAGGCAAATACTGTAGCGTGACACCAAGAGCTTTCATTAAAAAACACTGAGGAATAAAAATACATCTCACCTCAGGATACAAGTTGAACCTCTGTAGAGTGTTTATCACCAGCGGATATTCAGTGAGTCTGTCGCTCATGATCATGTTAAGACCGTCCACAAAAGACGGCGCCTCAATGATGGTTTTGAAATATGAATAATAAAGTCCCTAAAGAAAGAAAACACCATACACCATTGTGATGACATCATCTACATCTGAAAAGGTCATTTATGTAAGTGTATTCAAACTGTCCATGAGAGACGCAGTATCTAGTAATGGGTCTATATTAAATATATAAACTAAAAACAATAACCATCTCGGTTCGAAAAGCCATCTCCTTCTCCAGCGATGACATGTGTGAAAAGTGTCTGTCATTTTCAAACAGATGTGAGAGATGATACCTACAAATACAAACCAGTTGTGTTATTGTAACAGCAATCTCTATTGGAACGTAAAGGTAATATTTTATTAGATCGAACCAGTGTAAAATACCGTTACCAGTGTAAAAATCCAACAATGAAAGCTGTGGAAAGAAATATATAAGTTAATTTTGTTGACTTGGCTTAGATCAGACAGCTACGTGGCCACATTGGCTCAACATTTGACCAACCAGAACATCAGGTGAGATGTGACAGGATAACTTATGTTGTCCCCAAATGTTCATTATTATTAATAAAAACACAATTATTATTTTAAACTAACGTTTGTGGTAAATTGTGGTCTTGATAAAACTGAATTAGAAACTGAAAATTGCACGTAAATCATCGCAAAGATCATTGGCTACTAACTGAAGTGAACTGAATCAAATTTGATTGGTTACTAGCACAACAGTTAACACGTGAGCATTTATACATACCCTGAAGGTAAAACTTACAGTATTATGTTGTTTAAGAATAAATTCAACCATGTACATATGAACTCTCGACAACTTTCGTGCTTATTACATACACTTATATTATCGCTACTGAGAACAGGCTAGATGCTAATCTCAACCGTTAGCTACCTAGCGGCTAATAAGCAAATCCTTACCGAGAACCAGCACCGTTATTCCTCTCGTGAATGCGGATGTACTCAAGCCCAGCTTGTTTCTTATGATCCCAGTAACTGCTCCGTTTTTACTCTGGTAAGCCGAGCCTTTTCCATCTTTTCCACGCCTGCTTTTGCCAGACACAGATTGACTCCTGTTTTCGCTGTTTAGATCCTTGGCGTTTGGTTTTCTCGTTTTAACTACCATGTTTTCATATTTATGTCCGTAAAAACAGTAACGGCTGGAGGTTAGGTGTGCGCTAAATCTGTTGTTTTACTCTTTGAAGGGCTTCACATCTGTAACGTTAGTCCTGCACGGATCCAGCGCTCTGGGACTTTACTGATCTGTTGAATGGAGCGGGCATCGCCCCCATCTGGACGCTGCGCTCAACAGTGAGTAACCATGGCAACGTATTAAATAACCCGAGGTACCTCAGGATCTCCATGGTAACGGATTTTTGGGATCCCGAATACCTGTCGACTAAAATTCTGGCACATGAGTCTCATAACCGGCACGTTATCTTACATTATATTTATACCAACAGGATTTAAAACAAACATTTATAACAAATAGGTCACTGTCACTTTAAAGGTCTCACCTGCAACCAGTGTTGGGTGTAACTAGTTACTAAGTAATTAGTTACTGTAATTTAATTACAGTTACTTCTGATGTAATTAAACTAAATACTGTGTTTTATATATCTGTGTGTGCAATAGTGGAATTGACATCAAAATTCAAAGTCTAACTTTAAAATGCATGCTTTAATGTATCATTTTCACATTTGTAATACTTTGTAATACTTTATAGTTTTATATTTACATTTTATTTAAATTTATGCATTTGGCAGACGCTTTTATCCAAAGCGACTTACATTACATTGTACTATACATTTGTACATTTTGTATAGTAAGCAAGTGGGGGTTAGGTGCCTTGCTCAAGGGCACCTCAGCCGTTACCCACCAGCCCTGAGAATCGAACCAGCAACCTTCTGGTAATGAGTCCAACTCTCTAGCCACTGGGCCACGACTGCCCCTTATATAATTTATTTGAATGAATTTTCACATTTGTGAGGGAAAAAAGTAAAAAAATGAATAAAAGAGCCGTTTCATACCTATCCTTGAAACACTTAACTAATCGAGGTTGATATAGGATATATCAAGTAATTAGTAATAAGTTATTAAATACTTTTTGGAGAGAGTAATTTGTACAGTAATCTAATTACACTATTAAATATGTAGTAATTAATTACTTTTTCAGAGTATCTTGCCCAACACTGCCTACAACCATACGATTTATTAAATTAACCATGTCTTTGTTATGGTTAAAGATCTCAAACTTTTTGACTTTTTGCCTCTTAGTGTTCATAACAATATTTAAAGAATATTTTGCCCCTGACTTACAATTTCTAATTTTCTAGACTCTAGATTGGCATAACTAGAAATATGTGTATTCATTATAAAAATAACCAAACACAACGAAATATCTTTATTTTTTTTTGTCTTATTATAAGTAATATTAATCCCCCCTTAAAAGTTTGTCGAGGGCCCCTTGGTTAAGAAACACTGATAAGGAGTTAAAAAATGTGATGAAAATGTTTTATTACTTTTTAGCCAAGCAATGTTTTTATTCAGAAACAATCCAACAAATTTGTTGCCAAGCAACAAACACAGACGCAGTAATTTTGGGAAGACATTTTTTTGAGAACTTCTAGGAAGCAACCACTTGGTGTCACTGTAAAACAGCAAATCGAGAGACAGACGATCCCAAGTTTGAAGTCGACAATACATTTTATGTAGTTTATGTGATGCACCTCTTAACAAGTTAAACGATTAGCCATAAAATTATTTTCATGATGAAATTAAATTAAAATAGTTTTTTAGCAACTGTATATTTTTAAATAGTTCTTACAGCTCCAATGAAATTAAATTGAACAATAAAGCCATGCATTTAAAATGTTTTTTAATAAAACAAAGCATTTCCACTTAATTCCAGTCACTTGTTTCAGATTTATTATAATGCAATAAATTATAGATTTTTTAGTGTGCCTTCAGCATCTAAATATACACTATATGTCCCTGCAATAAAGGTATATGTGTGTATAAGTGGTTAATGTACAGTGTGATTTTTATGTTAGCCTATGGCAAAAGGATGGTATACCAATGACAGCACTGAGCTGATGGATGCTGAGAAATATGGCCAGACATAATTTCTGATGCTGACATCATAGCTGCTTTTTTTCACTCTTTTTTCTTAACTGCATGTTTTAATATTGAAAAGCATGAGGATACAATGACATACACAGAGTTTGCTGTGTTTCCATAGAGGTTATAATGAAAGCAAATAATACTTGTTTCCTTGTAATTGTCTACACACACAAAAAAAACTATTTTAGTCTGAAAAAAATAAACAATTAAAATAGTATTTTAAAGCATGATTAGTTTAAATTTCCTAGACAATAATCTTAAATCATAATTGTAGAAATGAATTACATTACTGTATAATCCTAATCTCATTGGTTTACTTAGGTTAACATGCTATAGAAATTGTACCATTTTGCTTTATCTCTCATATACGTTTAAATGATCATCAATTTTAATTAGACAAATCACAATATATGAGCTGTACAGACAGTCCAACAACCTCCATTATGTAAAAACATAGTATGTAGTGTAATCGCAGGTGCAATGCATTGTTTACTGCCTTTGTACTGTTCACACCGTGGCCCTTTCTGGCCTCTCAGTGAATCACTTGTGCTAGACATAACCTAAATACAGTAAGTAGACTCTGAGCCAATCTCGAAAGTTATGGTTAGGGGTGCCATTGAACATGTGTGTGGTGTTAGCACAGCTTGTGACCACACTGAGGGAATTTGTTTTTTTACCAAACATAGCTGCGATCTGGCCCGCTTCGAGGGCGAGAGCGTAGGTTCTGCTCTTAGCTGATGACACCTCCTGTCCGGGCGTTCGAGTTGCCAGTATACTTGGCCCAATCATGAAAGCCAAGAAGCAGATACAGCCGTGTCGTCATTGAAGGCACATTACGATTGTTTATTTACGTTCAATGCACATTGGTTTATGCAGATGTTATGTTTGACATATTTTTAAAAAAGTCCAAAGCCATATTGTGCGTAGGCGGATGACTAACAAATGACTAACAAATGTATGTATATTAGTATTTATTTATATTTTTATAGTAAGAGCAAAGAATTGTTTTTCAAACAAATACATTTAATGTTAACTTCTGTGTTCTTTTAATCTTTTCATAGAAATCTGTAAGTGATGACAATCTTGGTTATATTAAATATAAGTAAATGCATATTTTGAAAAGGATGATCAGCAAAGCCACCGGCCGCACATATGAAAGGTTTGGCCGGATGAAGTGTGAATCAGGGATCAATGTTTACGTTTTCAGTGCCCTGAACGTTCCCCAAAACTCCACACAAACATCTCCAGATGGGATAAAATCGTGCCAGTGTAACCATGGGACAGTGAAAATTGGCATTGAGCTCTCTCCCGCTGTACTCTGTTTATGTAAATATGAGTTTCAAAGGAGTTTTATGTGTGGGTAGAATCAGATCCAAATGCAATTTTAGAAAAACATCTTATAGATTTGACACCAGTATAACAGGTGTAAAATATAACTTCATACACTGGTCCACTGTACTTTAAGGTTCTGCGCAAGTTACAGTGAAAGTCAAACGTTTGGTTGCTATTTAGCACGTTTTTTTTTTTATCCTTAAAATGGCATCCTTTTGTTTTCATTTGCATGTTTTGTGTGATGCTGTGGTTGAAGAACAATGTGTGTGGTGCAGTGAGGTAATTGCGTTGCAGCTACTGACTGGCCGTCTGTGTGACATGTTTATTACTGGCAAGAAACACATGCTGTCAATGATCACTTATTCTTAGGGCTTCAGTTATCTCAACATTACGCCCCATTAGTATTCTCTGGAAACCAATCCAATTAGATCCCTCCTGGGTCCCACAGATGCCATTTATCTCCGAGAACAGAGCATCAATCAAAGTGAGAGTTTATCAGCTGTCTGGGCCTAATTCCTTTTGTGACATGTTTTATGCAGAACTTATTTAATTGTTAAATAAAAGGCTAAATTAGGAATTGGAAGCAATTTTACAGGAATAGTTCACATAAATGAAAACTTTCTTACAGTAGCTTACATACAAAACAGTTCATAATTTTCATATTTGTGTGAACGGTTCTATTTATTTGCTCTTGAATGTAAATGCACACCTGCTCGTAACGTTACTACCGTTAAGACCTTGCTTTAATCCCAATAGAGCGCTTTTAGGATTACAGTTGCTTTCTCCTCTCTGTGTATTGTATTTACACTCACCTGCCGCCTCTCCAAGGTGATCACGCATGTGTTGATATCTCTCTATTCTCCCTGCTTATCCCCAAGATACACATCATGATTATTATTACAAGCCTGTCCTTTTGGTTTCATGTTCTTCGGACCTTTCAGACTAGAAAGCAAAAAACCTTTAGATGTTATCTCCTTTAGATGATTTTGGATTTTTGATCGAATTTTTGGTTACATAATTTCTTTAAACCCAATATAAAGTGATAGTTCATCCAAAAATGAAAATTCTGTCATCATTTTCTCACTTGTATGAATTTCTTCTGCAGAACACAAATGAAGATATTTTGAAGAATGCTGGAAACAGATCAACGGCGGTACCCATTGACTTCAATTGTATGGACACGAAACCAATTCAAGTCATTCTTCAAATTATCTTCTTTTGTGTGCTGCGGAAGAAAGAAAGTCATACAGGTTTGAAATGACTTGAAGTTAGTAATGTCTTGATCGAAAATGTTCATTTTTGGGGAACTATCCCTTTAATAATCAGAGAAAACAATTCCTTGTCCGAGTTCTCTGTTTGTCCAAATAATGGAAGACAAGGGAAATGTTTTTAAACCTTATTTTTGGAATACAAAAGTTCTATCCATACATAGTATCCATTTTTGAAATAGTCAAACCGTACTGTACATTGACTTCTATTGCACATTTAAGCTACAGTACAAACTCAACATTACTACCACAGCTACCACAATCTGCGGCACTTAAATAAATCGAAATTTCCCAGAAGTAAACATATTGTGATGATAAATACATGCTTTTCAGTCGAGCATTTAATCAGAGGGATATCAAAAGCATTTTGTGGACAACATGTGGTTGGAGGTTGAGAAAAGACATGATTGGCTTAGTCCAGTGCAGAAAGATTGTTTCCTTTGGCCGTGTTCAGCGATTTCCTGCTCTGTGATCATCTCTTCCATATGATTAGACCGATGTGCAGAACATACCGTCATGTGATGGGCTCACGCCACAGACCAAGTCCTCGCCGGCCGTCAGTGGGCGCGAGCATTAAGAGAAATGAAGTGCAACAGGCTTTGGGGGGGACGGGATAATTACTGGGAGAGGGCAGTAAAACCCGACATAATTTACCAGGAGGTATTAACATCGGGTCTGATGCCGCAAAAGCAAAGATATTTCTGTCACCAGCCTACGACAATATTATTTGTTGAAATAGCACAGAACCTCCTCCTCTGCACACACAGAAACACATATGGCACCCCAGCTGAGATGCGGCGGGTCTGTAATGCAATTACTCCGGCGAGATGTCTTCTCATTCAGGCCCGACACAATACATAGAAGGCTTTCTGTAAAGTTGCAGCTGCTCCTATTGAGTTAATACGAGCAAATTGTTAAGTAGTTGGGTGGAATGGACAAACAGTAACAGGTTGAGTTTCATTGTAGCTGAGAGAAAAGAGTTTGATTTGAACCCTGCTGAACAGACCCGACTGGTCACCATCATATGTGTGTTTTTGATGCTGGTTCTGAGCGATGGATGATAGTATGTCTCCATCACGTTGTTCAAGTAGCAACCAACATCAAACAAAACTTGTTTGTCAAAATTGTTAATGTCATTTCATAGGTGCACGATGATCCAGCCATTTTTTCTACGCTGCCTTTCATGCCTGCTGCACTCAGCAGCAAAATATCCCAAATATTTCCCCTAAGCCTCTTACTCAAACTTATACCTAATTGTCTATAGGTCGAAATGTAAAAAGCCAATTACTTTAATTAAAGTGGAGGACCGGTGATCTTGAACCTCCTGGTGTGTGATGACTTCGTACACTAAAAGAGACTCCCTGTGACTTGTCAACACCCAGATGTTTTAATCTTGCCTTCCTTTGTGTGTATTAAAAGATTAAGAGCTTTCTGCATGGTTGGGTGGCGCACAGTCTCATGTTTTGCAGGTTTATAAAGGGCCCGGCGCATGCAGAGGACCGGTGGCAGAGACTTTGTATGTTTAGAGATAAGAGAACTCTGATGAACCTCATAAAGACAAGAAATATGATTTAGGAATTACGTTTTGTGTTAACAATGACAACTTTTAGTATGAGCATTAATATTTACATGACAATTGATCACCAAACACATTTTCATTACTGTAATGTGCCCAAATGTTTTTTGTAATTATTCTTAATTATGATTCTTAGTATGATTTTAAATCATATGTTGTAAAATGTACAAAAATACATATATTATTTATTGCATTACAGTGAGAACTGGAAGGATTATTATATAAAAATGTAAGTATTATTATAAAATTTATGTACAGTTGCAATTCATATCCAAAAAATAAGTTTCTTTTTTAGGCAAATAACATTTCGTATTCCATATTCTTTACAGTTTGAGAATTCGAGTAAAATGTCACAGCTTCTGTGAAATTCACCAATTACAGAATCAACTTATAGCTCATGTAGTATTATTATTAGTATTAGTAAAATAAAAAAATATATTCTTTTAAAATAATCTAAAAAAAACAAGAGCAATCTCATAAATAGAAATGTGTTTATGTTGTTTAAGTAAAATGTTTATTTTTGTTTCATTCTGTGAACTAGTGACAAAAAATTCTACCAAATTCCAAATGAAAATGTTTTTTATTTGCATTTACTTGTCAAAATACCAAAAAGATGTGATGTTTCTTCATATTCATGTTTAAACAATAAAATACTGATGTATTTTACATGTATTTTAGGATTGATTCAAAAATGGATATAAGCCTAATTGTTGTCACATTTCACACTTTCATTCATCTTTGCATTCCCTCAGTTTTTCACATTGGGCGACTTTATGTAGCATTATGGTCATTTCTTACATTTTTGCCCAAAAAAGATCTAAGATTTACTAAATAAAAAACAAGAGTAATCTCACAAATTGAAATTTTACCATATTCACAGTTCATTTGTGAGAAAAAGTAAGAAAGTGAGAGCACAGGTTTGTATTAACACCCCTCACAGGTAAAGCACAGAAGCGTAATAGCCTCTTTCAGCACCTAAGCAGGCCGGCGTGCTGCAGTAATCTTTCAGCAACTTGGCTCCCCGCTAACAGTCCTGCACTGAGAGCGCCTTTCAATTAGCAGTTTATTATTACAGAGGCCCCATAGCACTGGCGCTGATAGCCACATGCCAATACAGCTACTGACACTCCGGGGGTAAGCGGTTTTAGTGTGGAGGTGGGGAGCGGGGGACTGACACCTTTCACTTACACCCCTGCCGGCACCATGTTTGGATGTGTCTTTTAAACAACAACCTACAATGTGCCATTGTGAACATTTCCGAAATGTTTCTGTTATTCTGTGCGCATATAAGATGATCACTTAAGGTGCGGCATTTAATTACGGACAGACATAATAATCTCCACTTTTCTCTTCGGAATACTTTCACATAAACACGGCTCGGCACAAACGCCGAGCCGTCCCTCGCCATCCGAACCCGGGGCTTCTATCTGCCAATGCGCTTGTAGAGATATTGTTAGCATTCCATTTGCCATTTACATTTTCTCTGCTTGACATAATTGAAGAATGGATGCTCTTATGAAAATTAAACTCGCGGTCCTCCAGGGTTACTGTAACCCTGTTAAAATGTAATGAGATTCTTTATGCGTCTTCCCGTGATTTTTTATTAAATAGAATATCAGTATGACTAATTCCCCGGGCCTAAATGCAGACTGGGACACGGCATTATTGATAGGGCAGTGCGTAAGTGGTCTCCCATGCCCAGCCTCTAATGGTCTAATAATGCATTATACCAGTATCAGTGGGCCTGTGGCTTGCAGTGCTTATTGTCGTTATTGAAAACACCTGGCTGAACCATTCATCAAGGTTAAATCAAGAGGGCCCATTTGTTCATTAGCCTGTCACTAAACATCTTTATTTAGTTTGGCCGTCCGGCCCTGGAATTCTGAGCGGCAGAGTCCCGGGTTCTTTCCGAACGAGCAGCGACGTTCAACCGTGTCACTCTGGACGAATGATAAAGAGAAACAGATTAGGGCCGTTCCCGGAACAGAGGCTATTTCCCTGCGTTTGAATCCGATGCGCTCATTTATCTGACCGTCCTGTTTATATGAGAGAGTGACAAACGGCCCTTTTGTTTTTTAGCCCACTGATATCTAAAAACAGTCTGTGAAACCGTGATGCTCATTCAGGTCCAAATATTGACAATATTGTAATTAATAGAATTGATCATTATGAGACGTTAGTTAATTCTCCAAAATAAATGAGCATGTCATCTGAAGCCTGCTATGAAATTACTGGTACTGACAACTGAGGTCATTAGTATAAATGATCATGGCCACAAAGAGGATACGAGACGCCCATGTGAGCGTTTAAGAGCAAATTATATCTCCCTTTAAGCCATTCATTATGAATAAAATCAATGAGGTAATTTTTTTATTCACAAATGTTAATTTCGAAATTGAGACAAGTGGGGTAAATCGCACATTGTATACTCATATGTTTCCTATTCAGCCAATGTCAAATGTGTCATATTCTCAAATTAAGTTGTCACATCGACAGTAACCTAATATAATACACTCACTATATATATGTATATATATATATACAAACACAGAAACAAATCTGTTTTTATGAATTTACTAGTGTTTACGTGTTTAAGTAAAATTAAAATTTTTGTTTCATTCTGTGAACTAGTGAGAACATTTCTTCCAAAATCCAACTGAAAACAAAAAAAAAGACAAACTGGTCAAAATAACAAAAAAGATGCAATGTGATACTAATTCATCTCTTTATACAACACAATGCGTATGTTTTTGTCAGGATCAAAATATACTTTTTTTTAAACTTTTATGCATCTTTGCATTCTCTTAATCTTTCCCATTGTTGTTGGGTGTCATTTTTGAGATTTGTTTCTATTAAAATTCAACAGACACTGGACTGGAATTGACACAATACATACAGAAACGTTTATAAAGGCAAAACTGGAGGTCTCTCATGTTTTTTTACTGCTGTATGTTTACATACTGTATAAACAACAAGCCTTCCTGGTGACACTTTTTAGGAATGATGGAATCTCTATTGTGTACCTCTAGCGATTAGAAATACGCGACTTTATATACTGTATGTTCAATCGTGAAAATGCCAGTCACTTCCCAGCTTTACAGGAACCTGAACAATGGCATCATAAAATGGCAGCATTTCACAGAGACTGTAAATGTCATGAGCAATAAGGAAAAACGAATGCACGCACCTCGGGTGCTCCGAACGGAAACACCCACATGTTAGCCAATGAAGGGGCGCAGCGTTGACGAACACACACGCTAATCTGAGAAAGACACGGCGCAAACCCGAGTTCACAGAACCATATATCTCTCATGGCCGCGGCACACGGGCGTCCACCGGCCTGAGCCGTCTGTCAGTGTAGCGGGTCAGACCCTGGCACACAGACCAAAGACAAACAAACAGCCACAGCTGGACCTGCACCTTTATATACTCTCTTTCTCAGAAACACACACACACACACGTCACAATTATGGGTATACATCTTCACCCACATAAACCTCTGGCTCCACATTGCCACATCACACATGCTGTTTTGCAGGCGAATGTGTGTTAGTGTAGGTGTGCTTTTGTGTAATCTGTAACGCGTGTTTGTTAAGATATGGTACGGAGCCAAAACCTGCAGGGATACAGGGAAAAAGTGTATGTTAAGAGATAAATGTCTAATATAAATATAACATTACCGAGCGGAATCACTATACGTTTGGGTTTGTGTGGTGTTTATATTCCAGTGAAATGCCAGGAACTCTGGGTGGAGAATGTTCTCACGCTGGATGGAGATACTGAACGGGGAGAAAAGAAAACGGAAAAAGATGTAGAGCGTTGAAACGTGAAATGATGTCGGATGGTGTTATATGTGGCTCGCGTTTCTCCTCACAAATGTATGAAGACTATTGTTTTATAGAGCACAACGGCGTGATTTTTACAGACACAACAGGACAGGACACAGAAAGAGTGTGTCATTTCTACACCACGCTAGAAAATAAGGCACAAAATAAACATGCGTCCCAAAATTCAACCTAGCTCCCAAACAGTTCCTCATACGCCAAGCGGATCTTCTCTAAATACCATTTTGAGCAATAAACCAGTTGTTGTTTGTTCAATTTATGCCATCTAGGTTGTTTCTAAATGCTTACTAAAATATGCATATAAGCATTTCAGGTTTGCAGTCTTTCCTTTGACAAGATGTGTCCCCAATCTTTCCGGACATTTGGGGTCCAGAAAATACTTATTTAAATTAAATTCAACTCTAACTTAGTAGACATAAGGTGTTCAAAAAAACATGGTCCAGAAGCACTTCCGGTTTCAGTTTTACACGTCACATATAGATGTTCGTTTAACATGTCGATTCAGTTCTAAATGTTGTGTTGGTTGTGTTTTGTTCTTAACATTTGTGTATAGCATAAAAAAATGAAACAGGAAGTGCTTCTGGACTAGTGCCTAGTTCATGTTTTGATGTTGCATTGTTACAAACTTACAGCCTTACATAAATAGATAGTAACACAAGTAAAGCGATGTAATTAAGAAAATATATTATGAATTATGAAAATATAGATCGAATACGTAGTATTAGAAAACATTTTATTAGTGCAGTTTTTCTCAATGATACATTGACAAAATTTGACTAAAATTGTTAAAGTACAAGTTAATGAATACGTATATATATATCCTATTGGCTATTTAAAAAAGCCCATCTTTGAGGTTTCAATGGGACATCAACACATGACAAAATACTGCGCTGTAGTTTAGTGTTTCCGAATAAAAAACGAGCATGTTTATAGCTCGAAAAATGTTTGATTTAATTGCCTGTCAAAAGATGGAGAAAATGTTGTGGTGCGGATATCTTTAGTAAAAATGAGAAAATTATTCTTCATTCCTTTTAACAATCTGAGATGAGTTTGTCGCAGGAAGAAAATTATTTTCAATAGTCCGCATCACTCAAGAAGCCAGAAGAGCTATGAATTACCAAAAGTGATTTGATTATGTTGAGCCTAATGACTTGAATCTATCTTCACATTCATCCTCCGAGACAATGTCCCTTGTCAGCAAATTTGAACTGAATGGCTCCTATTTTTCTGGCGATGACAATGTGTTTTTTGCGGGGCTGTACTGTATGTTGCAGTGCACAGAAGCTTCTGTAACAAAGTGACCTCAGCCATCATCATCCTTAGCATTACTCTCTCTCTCCATCTTATGGTCAACATGGCTCTCTCTCTCTCTCTCTCTCTCTCTCTCTCTCTCTCTCTCTCTCTCTCTCTCTCTCTCTCTCTCTCTCTCTCTCTCTCTCTCTGGGTCAGGCTGAGGGCCTGAGAGGGTGGGAGATCTTTCTCTCTGGCCTGTTTATTTTCATTGCTGTGTTGCCAGGGACTGTGTTAGTTGTGTGCTTTGGCATCTGCTCGTCTGATGTCATGACAGGATTATGGGTTGGTGTCAGTATAGCATTGATGACGCATTCATAATTAAACAGATCATCATCTGGTTCATAATGATCAACACCCTGCAGTACCGAATGTGTTATTGGAAGACAGGAGATCTTATCAGGAAAGATATCAAATTTTTATCAGTTATTCAGATGAATTGAAGTTATGCAATATTTAAAATAATTTTGCCTCCATTAAAGGTAAATTGTATCATTTTGAATGCCAAAATATTTTTTCTATCCCAGCTCTGTGGCGTTTTAGAAAATGCCTTTTTTAGAGCATCCAAACCAGCCCAGCAACCTTGCATTAGTTTGAGATGGGAATGTAAATTTGACTAAACATTGGTACATTTTGGTAAATTATTGCAAATAAAAGTAAAGAAAAGAAAAAATAATAATAAAAAATACATTTTGGATATAACTTAATTTACTTACTATAAGAAAAATGTTTAATGAGCGATTTTGTAAAGTAATGCATGGTCGCAATTCTTTCTAAACAAATGTGACTGCAAAAGCTGCAAAATATATAAATAAATACAGCCGCGAAAAACATTAAGAGGCCATTTCAAGTTTTACTGATTTTAAAATGTACTATTTATAGGTATATGTTTAGGTCAAATAATAAATTTTATTTTATTCTGTGAACTACTAACAATATTTCTCCCAAATTGCAAACAAAAGTATTGTTTCTTTTTGCATTTGCAGAAAGTGAGACTTGGAGAAAAGGGTCAAAATAACAGAAAAGATGCTCTGTATTTTTTCAGACCTCAAATACTGCAAAAGAAAACAAGTTCATATTCACTTTTAAGCAAAACAACAGTAATATTTGTGCATGTATTTAGAAAATTTGAATATTATTTGTTCATGTGATCATTTTTATCACAGTTTTCATGTGTCTTGTCATGCTGTCAGTCTTTCACATTGTTGTTGGATGACTTTGTCACTCCTGAGGTTTGATTTGTTCAAATTCAACAGACACTGGACTGGACAGTGCATCTGGAAATGCTGATTTAATGAAAATTTGGGCTGTATATAGCATTAGAAATGAGCTACACAATGAGGTACACAACCATTTAGTTAAAAAATAAAATAATTTGGGGAATATTTACTGTTTAACTTGTTAATCTAATGCCACTATTCTTTCAAAAAAAATGCAACTGCTGCCAAATGTAAATATATAGCTTTAGAAAAACAATTTAATGAGCTAAAAGGCACAAAGCCATTTCCATAGTTAGTGCATAACTCAGTTTGTCGCACCGGCTCACTGTTTCACCATTTACGATGGAAGCAAAGATGTCAGCTGACATCCAGCTCTCGCAAGAAATCTAATAATGAAGGCTTGTTTTAAAGGAAGGAGAGATGTAGAGCGCAGGTAGCTTTTATTAGATGAAGCCTTTGGAGAAGTCTGATTCCCGTATAAGCGAAGGCGACACCGGAGAGCCCGAGAGGGTGAGCGTAACTGGTGTTTGGAAAAGAGCAACAAAGAGCGGAAGAGACAGGTGGCATTTACAACACTACTACCACAATCACGGCAGCGTCCGTCAGAGGGATATTGCAACTGGCGCAAAGTAAAAAACAAGAAGCGTTTCATCGCGTGCAGAGTAGAAAGTCCGTTGGTGAGGGGAACCCTAATCGCATTACCCTAGAAAACTTTTACTTATGGCTAATGGAATTCGTTTAAAATTGAACCATGGCGGCATAAGTACATTTGCATTGATCCAGATATGTATAGAGCCAAAGTCAGTCTATCTATTTTGTGAGGGAATTAAAGCGGGTAAGCCCATAGAGCCAGACTGTATAATCCTATGTTTAAAGATCAATACGAGCTGGCCTGCTCATAGGCCCTTTTTTATTTGCTAAAACGCATGTATGCGCGGGTGCGCGTGCGTCCGGTGTATATTTTGCCAGCAAATTCTTCCGTGTGTGGGAATTGGCCATCTCACGTGCTTACCTGCTTGTTGGGTGGCGGCCCGGCTCTTTCGTGGCTCTTTGGGGTTTTGCGCGCCTGTTAACACCATAAAAATAAGCAACGCGGTCCTCCGTTTATTTAGTCTGACACTTGTGACATCTATTGACTATAAAAGCTCTGTGACCTGTCTGAGGAACTTGGCTATAACCATAGATTTAAACCAAAATTGTATCCTTTTACAAAGACCATTAAAACTGAAAGATGTCCTGTATTCTGAAAAAAACCAAGCTTGAAATTGCAGAATTCTCCCACTCATGCAGTACAAGTGCACCACACCTTCACACCTTGGCAGGGTCATCCACTATACCGTCTACCAACATCCACTTTGCTTACTATCACTAATGTTCCAGGGAACGTAAGGATGGATGTAACCACAATGACATTCACTGAGACCCGTAAATCTGATGACTAAGAAACCCAACTATGAGATTAGTCTCCAGCTCTCCTAAGTGCTACTCGGTACAAATGGAACCCTAAGAAGATAATAACCTTACAATTGCTTTTATAGGGATTGAGTTATTCTATTACAAGACCATGTCAGAATTGCACCTGTATCCTGTAGTCGTCTGTGAATGGCGAGGGAATTTAGAAGGTGAATGTTATGGTTTAAAAAAACATTCATGTTAACTTTAAATGGTAAAATGTTAAAGGGATAGTTCACCCAAATATGACAATTTTGTTGTCATTTTTTCCCCCCTCATGTCATTCCAAACCTGTGTTTGTGCAGAACATAAAAGAAGATATTTTGAAGAATGTTGGTAACCAGCGCTTGACCCCCATTGACTATCATTGTATGGACACAAAACCATTGAGACATTTCTTAAAATACCAGTCATAGCCATGAGGTTTTAAAAGACATGAGGGTGAATAAAAAATAACAGAATTTTTATTTTTGGGTGATCCCTTTAAAATAATTTCACTTTGCCTATCTTTATGCAAATAATTTGTTGCAACTTATAAACTAAATCCTGTGGTATATTCGCATTAAAACTTTAATATTAAAGTTTGTCCCGTTGACTAATAGTGAAGCAATTTTGTAAAACATTTCATATGCTTCTTATGTTAAACGTTGATATTAGACACCCGCTTCATTCTTTACCTGCACTCTGACCTCACAGAAACACCTATAGATTTTCCCTATCCCATAAAAGAGGCAAAACACTGGAATAATCTTCCTATTCACACCCGTGATTAAAGCATTGCTGCCCTCGTACAGCTTAGTGAAGCCCTGTGTAGTGAGTATTGCCACAGAAGGCTCTTTAATAGTATTTGGTAGAATCAGCAAACTGGATGGCAAAAGTGAAAAGGGCTCTAATGGGTGATGTCCTTCCAATACCACCCCTCTTAACACATAATCCCTTTTGTTATTACCTAATGGAATAAAAGTGCCAAAAGGGCTTTTCCCACCCCCTCACCCCATTTGAAAAACATCGCACCACATGGGCCGACGTGAGCATGTGAATGACAGCTTAGCTAGCTAGCGTGCACAAAAGTGATGGAGCAGTGACATTGGTACTTTTATCTGAACAAACATATTTAAACAAACCTGTAACTTTTAATATTATGCTTGGGCTTTGTCTTTAATCAAATTTAATTTCGGTTTTATAGACGGTTTCAAAGCAACAACACTATGCATGCACGCTTTTGTGGCCCAAACTTAACTTCCGGTTCACATCCACAAAGAATAGAGTCCCTGTAGATTATTTCTGATAACAAACAAAAGAAATAACAAGTAAATTACATTAGCTAGCAAGTTAAAAGTATGTCTAGTTAGAAAATCAAAAACAAAAAATCTTAAATAAGTCTTGTGAAGTGTGCACAAGTATTCATTTGCAAAGGAAAAATGATGAGAGATATGCATTCACACGATATGCTTCCCGGACAAGAGATTATGTTAGATTATGTCGTCTATGAATTGTTTTTGGTGCGTCTCATTGAACGATTGGAAGATTTTACACCTCTCCATCTCACGGGTCCTGCTCAGGCATTAGTCATATCTGAATATAGTTCCCCATTTATGCTGCCAATCCTTTTAGCAGCTCATCGATAGCTTTTCAATATAGTCATGTGAGATGTTCCTGAGGGTCTCTGTGAAGTTGAAGCATTAAGGAGACAGGTGGAAGGGGTCAGAGTAACTCTAGGTCTGAAAGGGAGTCTAAGGCAAAAAAACAGAGCAGAACAAATCAACAGCGGTCTGGAAATGAGCAGAAATCATTTTCTGACATGGTGACAGACATCTCCTCGACCACCCGGGAAAATCCATATCCACGCTTTTCATGCTTCTGTCAACCCGGTTTCAGGCCTTCCTCACAATGCCAGGATGCTGAGCTGTTTCGAGAGAAAACAGAGCATGAATCATCACGGAGGGGGCTCTGGCCATGCTTGTGGGTGGCGGGACAGACTGGTGTCCCCAGATGTACTATTTTAAGCTTTGGGTCTAAGGAAGAAGTGGTTGTATTTCATTTTAAATGTGCTACTGGTGTCTTGTTCAGGAAGAGTCTGAGGAAATTAGTCTGGCAGGAAGCCACGGGGGTCCAACTCCCTTTCACAAAGTAACTGCTACTGCGCAGAGGGCAGTGACCCGGAGTTAAATGTTTTACACGATATGAGGTCATTAAAACTGTGCCGACATTTACAAAACAAACATGAGGGTGAAGAAAAAAGATGATTTATTTTTATCCATTTAAAAAACAAAATAGTGAAGGTGCAGTAGTCACTATTTGCAATGTCTATGTGGTATTGATGGATAATAAAAGGCAATATTAAAAAATTAAGTAGCTTTCAAAAGAATTACTAATGCTGTTAAAGCAAATATCCCAGACTCCAAAAATAGGGATTACTCTAAGCTTTCAGTAATTTGCAGCTTATCAAAAGAGCACTTTTTTAACAACTACTTTGAGTCACTTACAACAAAGAGGTCAAACCTGGAGAATTTAGGCAAGTTCACACAAACAGACACTTTAAAACATGCAAGCACTACTGACTTCCACACGCAAACCTGCCACTTTTCTTTAGTCAAATCAACAAGGTTTTCTTGTCGTAAATGGATAGAGATTATCTACTTTGTTTGGGAAAACACGCATATGCAGTGCAGGCCTAAAAGTATTAAAAGACTTTGGCCGCACTTAAAAACATCTGAAAGTCATTATATTAGATAAGAAAATACCAAGATTGGTGGCATCTGCAAACAAATTAGTCCAACTAGTATAATTTTAGATTTTAAACTAACTCGCAGATGTCCCACATGTAACCACAGGTATAGATTATTAGGTCAAATGTGGACATGTTTGCACAGTATACAGTATATTTTATTTGTATTTTGCATGCTGTGTAAAATCTTTAAAGAAAATACCATCAGGTGAAATTTTATTTTAATGAAATTATATTTACACATTTTAAAGTGTGGCTCAAATGACCAAATACATTTGGGGGTCACTGTATCTGCATCATGTATTTAATATGTACTTTTTATATACTTCTTCCTTAACCTGTTCAATGTCACTGTTGCGTCAGTGGAACACTTACTTGAAAATTTTACAATTAAATTCTAATCTAATCATGACAAACTTTATATCACTATAAAGTTCCAAGCCTCTAAAATACACCCCTGTTCAGTTTTTCTACAAGATAAATTATGTAGAAACAGTAATTGATCTAAAATAATGTCTCAATTATTTTTTAATGATTTTTTGGGGGGGTCAGCAATAATCTGCCAAGTGTCATTTAAAAAAGAGGCAACTTTAGGACTGCATTCCAAATAATGAATTTATTAAAGCCATTAAAGCTTGGAATGTGAATATTTGATGTGTATTCTCCATACATTTTGTGACAGTTACGGGTTTTAAGTATAGGCTACTTCAAGTATAGCGAAAAATATATTTGAACTTGACTTATGTACTAAGTGTGAAATGTTAACACTATTTTTGGGGGGGACTAAATTGTCAATATACTGTTAGTATAAGTATACCCAAGTTTAATATAGTAGTATAAGTATATTTCTATCAAGTAGCCTACAAATGTAACTTTTTTTAGTAATAGCACACTTAAATAACTTTTTAAAAGCAATGCTTAGACGTAGATGGCTGTCATCTCTCTTTCCTCAAAGTTTCTCTCAAATTTTCTGCTACAGTGCGAATCAACAGATTTGCTCACATTTTTAGTTCCTTTATATCACATTCGCCAGCCCTTTAAGACGTATGTCAACATCAGTCGCATCTTCTTTAGTTTGGGCTCCTGATCTCTCTTCTCGCTTCCCCAATTACAGCACTAATTTCCCTAATGGAGCATTAATGGAGAAACGGGCTGCTGAAGCGACGAGGGAATAAAGCTCAGTGCTCAGCACAAAGCCAGCGAATACAACACAAGCCTATTAGATTTCACAAACAAAGGCACTGCGATGACTTCCCCGAGGGACGAGCGTCTCCCGAACGGCAGTCACGGCTGCTTAGCATGTGAGATGTGAAAAACTGGGGCTTGTTTGCATGTCATGGTGTGACCTTGCCCACTATCGATTGCTCCGGCCGCGTGTGTGCTGTTATCTGTGTTGATTTTCAAACTGACAGTATTCAGTGCTGTGTTTTCAGACACGAGAATAATGAGTCGTACTGCGGATTAGGAAAATGTATTTTCTTGCCAGGTTAACATTGAAGGCTGTCATCTCAAAGGGTACAGTACGTTGTCTCCTGAGTGAGATATGACAGTATGCGGAAGCTTTGAAGCTGTGCCCAAGTAAAACTGGAACGCTAGTTGTGAGATCAGTTGTGTGGTATATTGGCACTGTGGACAGGAGTGACGCCAAGACCCTCTTCTTATCCAGCTACACAAACACACACACATTTATACCAGGGTACATTTTGTACATTTTCATACTTTTGAATAGACAATGAAATACAATATAAATAAAATATCGAATGGATCTGAACATAAAACATTTATGGATTTATATCTTCAAAGGCATATACATCTTATTTAAAGTTATTTATGCGTAAATGATGGTCATACTTTGCCTGTCTGAGAAATAATTAATGGCAAATTATATGTCAAATGTTTTATAATAATTTTTACTTTGATGTGATGGATTGGCCATCTGTCAAGGATGTCTTTGGCTTGAGATGTGCTGGGTTAGGCTCCATCATTCCTTGTCAATAAAAGTTGGATAAGCGGTATAGAAAATGGTTGTATGCCTCAATTTGAATGAAATTTTGACAAAAGCTTTAAAAGTAAAACAAAACAAACAAAGTAACATTAAGACACATTTAAGTAATTTATTGGTGTGTGTGTATTGTTTCAGTGGTCTTTAAAATAAATAGCAGTAAATAAATATAAATAAATAAATCTCTACCTGTACGTACCTACTATGCCATAAAAAAACTTTACTTGCCATTATTTTTTATAACAATCCATACATAGCTAGCGAGTTAAAAGTATGTCTAGCCAGTATTATTTTGGGTTACCAGAAGAACCGTTACTTAAACAGTTTGAATGGGTCATGTAACTTATTTATTAAAATTAATATACAATAAAATTCAACATATTTTTTATTTTTATTTAATAATTTGTTATGCAATAAAATATAAAAATAAATGAATTTTTTTTTTTTTTTAAATAAGTAGGTATATTATTAGCTACTAGCCAGACCGATCAACAAACACAGACCAGAAGTTAACTTTGGGCCAGGCGCAGGCGTCCGATAAAACCATGTATATTATATACATAATCCTTGAAACCTTTAATCCTATAAGCAAGCATATCAAGTAATTTAAAGTCAAATATTTAAATCTTATTTAATATTGTTATTTTTGGGTTAACTCTTTTAACCTGTATAATAAACTTTTTAATTCACTGGACATCTTCAGAAAATATACATCCACCAGTGTGCAACAGCTTTAATGGCACTTACTTACAACAATTCTGTATACTACTGCATATTTATTTTGATTAATTTTACGTCTTTCAATTAAGCCCAACAGATTTGCTTATAGATCCGACACACGCTCACTCTCTCACACATATGTTTGGCTGGAGCCACAGAAAATCAAATTACAACAGCCTTTGTGTCCTTGGCAAAAGAGTCGCAGTTACCGGAGTGACATGTCTGGAAAACATGAAGTGAGGGAGGGAGGGAGGGAGGAAGGGGCGTCCAACAAGTTCACAAGAAAGAAAAGAAAGCAAGTTAGACAGGAGAGAAGTGCAGCCACTCTAATCTCAAGTCTGGCTCCATAAACAGTTGGTCAGCTGGACCTGAGATCCAAGTTCACCTTGTGATGAGGGGAGGGTCAGTCGGTTACTGCTGCTCTCAGATGACTCACGCTTCCTCTGGTGACATCATGTTGAGAGGAAAGAGAATCAAATGCAAGTGAAGAGTCTGAGTGTGACAATATATATTATATGTACAGTATATAAATGGTTTAAGTCAAATTGTCTGAGCCATGATGGTGTAATTTAAGTGAGAAATTAAGACCAATGACAAAACTGTCGACTTGCATTCCATTTAGACAAAAAGGTTCTTCGATGACATCGTAAAGCATTTTTATTTTTAAGTGTAGATCACAAATAAATGACTTGAGCTGGGTTTTCACAGGCAGGGTCACATATGCTTAATAATATAAGGAAACCCATTCAAATCCCAAAATAACATTAAATGTAAAAAGAAAGCAAGACAAGGATATTACAGTACTACTATTCTGAGATTAAAGGTATAGTTCACCCAAAAATGAAAAATGTGTCATCTTATTTACTTTCATAAGCCTGTTCAAAACCTGTTTATTGCAATTTTTTTTATGAAACATAAAAGAAGATATTTTGAGAAATGTCTCAGTGGTTTCGTGTCCATACGATGGAAGTCAACGGGAGCCAGTGTGGTTCGGTTACCAGCATTCTTCAAAATCTCTTCTTTTGTGTTTTACATTTAGTCATTTAGCAGGAGCTTTTATCCAAATTAGGAAGCAATAAAGCGATATGTCATACAGGGGCAATAATAATAACGTGTCAATTTCCATAAAATGTAATGGTGCAGTTGGTTATTTTAAAAGAAACACAATAATGTAAGACATTATTTTGAAAAGTAACTTTTCCCAACATTTATTTTAATTCTACTTTGGTCCTATACTGTGGTGGGGTACATTCGAAAGAGTCCAGATAAGCACTGGAGCCGAAGAGTTATAAAGCCGACTGTCTGTTTGCATTCCTCACATCTCCTAGTGCCTCCTACCACACTTACACACGCAAAGACTGATACACTGGAGAAATAACTGATACAGCGTCAAAAGCATTCATTCTTCATTTTAAGCTGCAGTGTTTTGCTTACAGCTCAAAAAGTGATAACAGATGAATTAAAGTTAATGTCTAGAAATCAAGCTGCAAATACTTAACGTGTCATCATTTACTCAACCTCATGTTGTTCCAGACCAAATGACAAGGACATATGAGATCAGGCTTTAAGACTAAGACAATGAGTTCACCCCAAAATAATAATTTACTCTTGTCATTTTAAACCTGTATGACTTTCTTTCTTCTGCTGAACACAAAAGCAGATCATTTGAAGAAAGTTGGTAACCAAACAGTGGCGCCATCCATTCACTTCTATTGTATGCAAGTACAACATTCTTCAAAATATCTTCTTTTGTGTTCTGCAGAAGAAAGAAAGTCATACAGGTTTGAAGTGACAAGAGGGTGAGTAAATAATCAAAATGTTTGGGTGAACTATCACTTTAATACTCACTACCTACTGTACATAGGCAGCCTTCTAAGGCAGTATCCCAAATTCATTAGTGACCGACTGGGAACACTACACATAGGCAGCAAGTTCATGCGGCACAAAAATAGCACTGCGCGTTAGTATCTCGAGAGGGTCAGGTCCTGTGTGTGGCCTATGAGTCAGATTCTCTCTGGAAGTAGGCCAGCTTGAATCGGCTCATGAGCCACGGACGGCCTAGTGCCAAACCAGAGGAAAACCCTTTTGAATACCCAGGATGAAAACAACATCTGAGTAAAACACTACATCCGATTTCCCAGAGTATGAATGAATGAAGAGGTTGCTGCTTCTACATGCTATCTGATGTTTGTGCGTATTGCCTCGAACCTTTTGGCAACGCTGTGCCGCTCAGGAACAGAAAGTACTTTGCGTCAATAACCTTGTTAACACTCTCATGCAAAGCACTTTTGTTCTGAACCTGACGGTTCCTCAAACACTGCCAGGAGCGGGTTTTGCTGTTCACCAATGGGGGAAAAAATCCTCTTTGTCAATGATAATAACTAAACAGCTATTTTTACCGTGAAGAAATGGTTTGCGTTGAGAGGGAGTCTTAACCCATCACGGTAACGTGTAAAAAATAACCACACAAATAAAAGCAGTCGGGTAATTATAGCATTTGACTTCCCCAAAGCGCTCCGAGGATCTAAAGCGTTACGACAAGAACAGGCACACCTCTTAAACCACAAAGACAACGTAATTCCTGACAGGATTTCGGTTGCTTTTAACAGATACTTCCAAATGTGATGAAAAGTGTTAATTGATGGATGTAAGTAACCTATTTATTTCCCATCTAAGGGTTACAAAGGTGAACCCGTGCTTTTGTCTTAGTCTTAGACTTCAAATGTTCTTGCATTTATAAGAATAGCGTTTCAGTTACGCCTCAGGCGCGGCGCTCTTTTTCAGTAAGAACATAAGCTAGTGTGAAGTCAAACTGTCGTCGTTTCCATTCAAAGGCTTTGATGTATGGAAATATACCATTTATACAGATACGGACAGAGTAATGACAGCTAAAGATTTGAAGACAATAATGGAGCACACTTTGCATTTCTCTTTGCACTTTCTGACAAAAGTTTTGGTACTTCTTCGTGCTGAGGCCCCCAGGGATAGAACAAAAACATTTACGATGATATGCAAAACAATAAGATAGTAACACTTCAGTATAGGGAGCAATTCTTACTATTTACTAGTTGTTATTAATGTGCCTATTATTGGTTGTTTATAAGTACTTATAAAGCACATATTCTGCATCACCATACTCTACATCCCTAATCCTACCCAATACTTAAACCTAACAACTACCTTACTAACTATTAATTGGGGGGAAAAGTCGGAGTTAATGGTTTGTTAATAGCGAGAATACCGAGAAGTGTGACCAAAATTTTAAATGAAATCTGTCAAGTCCATGCCAATTCAATAAAAAAAACCTCAAATTAATTTCAGATTTTCAATGAAACTTTATAGTTTGTTTTACCCATTAGAAAAAGCAAGATTTTTAAAACCTATGTCGCTGCTGTCCTTCTGAAACCTTGATGTCCACATTCGCTGTTTTTCAGGAAATGGAAAAATAACTGTGCTTTTTAAATCATTATACTGTGTTGTCAAAGTTGACAAGCACTTTTTAATGCTTTTTATTCGCTTAGACAACTCCAAAACCCAGTGATAAACATAAAGCTCGACTAACAATAATCATTTATGTTGATACGAGGTTTCAGAAGGACAGCAGCAATATAAAAAACTTAAAGACAACATAGTTTTATAATGTTATTTGTTAACATTACTTAAATTTACTTAAGTTATATTCTATCTTAACGGTAAATAACCAGACCTTACCTGTGTGTAAAGCTCGCTCGGGTGATTTTTTTTATGTGAAATGATGGAAAGAGTGTGTTGCATGAGGTGAGGTAATTATGTTAAACTTGAGCTCTGATAGCTATCAGCTCTTCAGTGTTAATCACGGACCAGTCAGAACGCCACCCGGCAGCACAGACTGATCAAGCATTATCTACTACTTTCATCTGATTAAAATGGCAGAGAAAAGCCGCAAATAGGACAGATGTTATTCACTGATGGAGGTTTGCATCACGTACACGTGTACACGTGTACACACGTCAAGTTGCACCTGCTGGGAACAGTAATAACTATAGTAACTAATATTCAAAAAGTAAAAAATACGTTAACATTCAGTGATCTTTATACTGCAGATAAACAATTAGAAATAGTGCATCATTTTAATAGTAGCTAAGCTTGAAGCCAAACTGTAACTTGCATGTTTCTTGTCTGGCTAGTGGCTAATAATATAACTATTTAATTGATATTAATATTTTATTGTATGATAATTGTATTAAATAACTAATTTGTTACATTTTATTGTGTATTAATTTGATTATAAACAATTTGCTTGAATGGGTCGTGTAACTTTGTCACATTTAAGTTTAGCCAAGTAACAGTTCTTATACTGGTAACCCAAAATAACACTGGCTAGACATACTATTAACTTGCTAGCTAATGTCATTTATTTGTTATTACTTTTGCTTGTTATCAGAAATAATCTACAGGGACTCTATTCTTTGTGGATGTGCAAAAACGTTTATTTATGTTGTTGCTTTAAAACTGTCTATACTGCCAGCATAAAAATGCAGATCAATTTCTGTACTTATCTTTACGTGGTCATAACTTATTAGTAAAAAGCGATCCAGATATTTACAAATACATGACTCTCTGAAGACATTCCAGGAGAGCGCTAATGGTGACAGTAACTTCTCCAAAGTAAAGACTTGTGCTCCATTAGCAGCTTAATGAAAATCAGGCAGAATCGCAAACTGTACGGCGCTAATCCCACCCAAATCCCCAGCATACTTCAATGTAACCAGACTAACAATTCTGGAGCTGATGGGTAGGAAGGTTTAGGATGCATTCCAGTACAACAGCAGTCATTGCTCTTGGCCATTGTGTCCTCCATCTCCCATCTCATTCCTTCATGGAGTTATGCACATCAGGATAAATTAGAGGTTAAGAAGCATCTCACCTCACTTGTAGCCCTGTATCCTGAGATGTGCCGTAATGTCTTTTGCTCACGCCATGGCCTGGTGTATGAATGAGCTCATTCTAAACAGATCACACAGATCTATGTGGGAAAAAGTGTACTCGCATTAACATTCATTTGCGCACGCAGACATAAACACGTGAGTTCGTATGTGACATCACAGATTAACAAACACGCTGTAAAACAGCAAGGTGGAGACAGACTTCTCGTCGAGTGCACTTCATCTTTTAACCTCCCCCCAAAGAAACCATTGGGAGGTTTACACCTTCTGGTACAAGAGATGTGTTTACACCACACTAAAGCCTCTGCATATTTATTGCCATCTCACAACACCAGGTACTTAAGTGTCTGTGGTCTGAAGGAGATCGAGAGAGAAAACAGAGCCTCCACTTCTGTGCTCGGCGATAATCCTCAGGCATTCGCTCTGTTATCGAATGAGAGGGTCTGGATCGGTACCTAAACAACTAGTTTAATGCTGTGTTCAATATCAGTCAATATTCCCTATGCAGTGAATACCA
Source organism: Oreonectes daqikongensis (assembly GCA_026939265.1). Taxonomy (NCBI): domain Eukaryota; kingdom Metazoa; phylum Chordata; class Actinopteri; order Cypriniformes; family Nemacheilidae; genus Oreonectes; species Oreonectes daqikongensis. Next base: position 2,424,763 of record JAOTQM010000311.1, read on the forward strand.
CAAAGTGCACGAGATACTAAAACTAGATACTTTGGATACCTTGTTATGGAAAATAATACCAATAACTTAATAAGTACAACAATAAAAACAACTTTAGCACTTTAACAACTCTCTTTCTGCCTCTCTACAATAATGTGCTTTTATGGCCAATAAATAAATAACAATAACAAACATGAAACATGAATTTGACATATAACATATTTTTCTAAACATCATTGATATCATGATAATATCGTTATTGTGAATTATTTTGGCATTGATAATCCTGTAGTAAAAATCTCTTATTGTGACATTTGCACATAACATTATGTTACATTTTATTTTTTATTTAATTTTATTTAAACAACTTCATAGTCGAAGTTCATAGTCCAAGTGAGCCTGTAGAGTAAGACACGTGCTAATGCACTCATCTCTCACGGCACGCTAGCTGTGGTGTCGGGGCACTGAGGTTTCCAGAGGTTACCTGGAGTGATTTTCATGAAGACAAACAGCCACCCTCCACCCCACACACGCTCGCACGCCTGTTCTAAGTATGCTAAGGAGAGCGAGAGGGCGAGCGGCCGAGTTAAACTGAGAGAGAGATTGAAAGCGAGGGATGAAGATAAGTGGGATGGGATTAAGTTGTCTTGAGTCTGTCTGAGGGTCTACATGGCAGAGTGGCAGCCGCTGAAGTGTTTATCAACAGGAGTCCTGCTCTGATGCTCTGTTTGTTTTCAGCTGTACGCAGACAGCTCAGCTGCACAGCGGTTCACACGCAGAGACGCTTACATGAACCTAAGAAGAAGCTGTTTGTCATAGTATACATTTACATTTATGCATTTGGCAGACGCTTTTATCTAAAGCAACTTACATTGCATCACACATTATACATTTGTATTTGAGTATGTGCAATCCCCTGGGGTCGAACCCATGACCTTGGCGTTGCTAGCGCCATGCTCTAAACACTGGGCTACAGGACATTCATATTCTTTCTATATCTATTGATACACTTGCCTCCCAAAATCTTCTCAGATTTACCAATAAACTTGAACCATTTATGCAGTTTTAAAGATTATATTTATCAAAAATGCTATGCTTTTAATATACGTTTTGGTATTGGATATCGATATGTTGTCCTATTTTGAAATAGTTTATGATTGATGTGGTTGTCATCCATTTTGAAATTCCTGGAACAGATCTTTTGACACATGACATGTATTTTTATAATAAGATCACTATGAATATGTCAGTCCAAAATGTACATCTTACATAATGTTTACAATAGGCCTAATACTAATTATTTAAGTTTCATGTTTTCTATGATTTTCCTCCTTATATCATTCTTTTCCTTATTCCTATGCTGTTATGTTTGTACTGTTCTTTAAAAAAAACTACGGGTTTTTTTGGACAAAGAATGAATGATAACGACATTATCGCAATATCTATTGAAATGTGAAATTTTATTTAATAACTAAATAATGCTATCACTCAAACTTTTGTTTATTTTGTGTTTTCTCTTTTTGGCCGATGAATCAAACACAAAATATGTGTAGGGAGGCGGAGACCATTTGTAACCATTGTAGCTCTCAAGGTAAAATTTGAATTTGAATACTGAAGTATAATATTATCATGTGTGTAAAATCAACACAATAACTTTAATCGTGGTTTTTAATATCACATTTGTTGACAATACCAGTACACTGCGACAACCCTATTTGCAACAATGCGAAATTCAGATAGCAGATTTCTTATCTCCTGTGCGCCTCACGGTAGCTTCGGTTCTCAGTCTTGTGCTCAGCATGGACAGTGTCCATATAGTGACATGCAGTGATGTGAGCCCATGGTATAGGCCTTGCTGGGATAAAAATGGCAGTAGCGAGGTGTTTGATGAGGAAGGTGACAGGATCCTATGTGTACTGGCTGATAGAGGAAGCTATTCCTGCCCGTTCCCACGGGCCAACCCGAAAACATATTTTAGGGTGTAAAAACACACTTGTAAGTGTGCTGACAGTATAGAAAGTGACAAGCGTGTCCACTGTCACCTGTTCGAAGAGGCAAAGCATGTAAATACACACCAACGCACACCTTGGGCAGTGCTGAAGCTGTTTTATGTAACCTCTCAGACTAATCCAATTGAGGTGCTGATGGCCATTAATTCACACTTTGATCATAAAATCTAGAAGGAAACAGAACCAAGTTGACAGGAAGATGGTAACCATGCGCGGGGTGAATGTGTTTATGTTTAGGGTTTTGCACGGCACTCTTCAGATTTTGTATATGATACACAAATATAACTTTCTTATGTATAAAAGCGTAAGGAACTGTCAGATTTCTCTAACGGATTTCTATTTTTAGTACTGATATTTGCACTCCTAGACTTTTCCACAGCAAGAACAAGAAGAAGCGACATGCTTTGTCTTGTATTGAACTCTTGGTACGGGAGAATAGAAGTGCTGGCAGTGCGGGAATGAGCCAAGTGATGTTTCACTCTTTACCTTGACTTTTTGCTTTCCGCTCCGGCGTCAGCCTTGGATGGCATCCTCTCATTCAGCCAACCTATGGACAGATCTTCAGCTTCCAGACAAACACTGTCACCCATCACAATTGACTCTGGCGAACCTGTCCCTCGCTGGCTCGGCTCAAACCCCCGGCTCCGCTGACAGCTCCTCCTTTTGTCCATCACTCAGTCGGCCACAAGCCGGCCCGGCACGCAAGCTGAAGCGTAAACAAGAGAAGAAAAAGAGAAAGAAACACACAGATATAAAAGCCCTCCCCCAGCTCTTTCTAATCCAATTAGAGGGCTGTAAATTTGATTGGAGCCCGGGGAGTGTGCCTTCAGCTGTCCGTCATTAGCGAGTGGTGAGTGGGGGCTCATACTTCATAGCAGAGGTAGAGATCAGAGTACAAGGCGATAAGCATCTAACACTTATCGTAGAAATATCACGATAATTGTTTACAGACGTCCATAAAACAGACAGTTATGCCTTTAAGATCTGAGATAGGTGTGCTACAGTATATTCAAAGTTGACTTAAAGAGACAGTATACCCAAAAATGATGTCTCCTTTCATTTCAAACCTGTATGACGTTCTTTCTTCTGCAGAACATACAAAACAAACATTTTAAAGGATGTTGGTAACCAAACAATACTGGTCCCCATTGACTTCCATTGTATAGACACAAAACCACTGAGACGTTTCTCAAAGTATCTTTGTGTTCCACAGAAGAGTCATATGTTGTGAATAAATGGTGAATATACAGAATTTGTATTTTTAGGTGAAGTTCCGTTAAGATTCTTTTAATAAAGACACATTAAATGAATGCAATAAGCCACCCAAAAATGAAAACTCATCATTTACTCACCCTCGGGTTGTTCCAAACCTATATGAATTTGTTTGTTCTGCTGAACACAAAGGAAGATATTTGGAAGAATGTCAGTATTCAGATCTCATCCTCCATTTACTGCCATAGTAGAGAAAATGGGGGGTGAGATCTGTTTAAAAAAACATTGGATCTGCAAAATCCACAGATGGGAGTAAAATAAATGTCTAATTTTGGCAATCCTGTTAGTTACCAAAAAATTGATAAACATACCCTTTGATTCTTTGTCAGGCAAACACGTGTCTCTGAGGGGCTTTGTCGGGGCTGGTGGGGGTTGCAGTAGTCAAAACCTCGGATGCAACGGTAACCAAGTTTGCCAACGGGACAGCAGGGCCTCTTTCTTTAGGTCATTGTGTAATTATTGTGTCAGTGCTGCATTAGTCTGATGGCTGTCTTCAAGCTCTTATAGGGTCACAATAATGGATGCAGTTACAGTGGTCGCTAAACAAATTGACTGAGGAATCCATAGAGGAAAATATAAAGAGAAAAAGAGAGACGGAGGCCAAATGAGCAGACAAGAGTTGGACAATAGAGAGAATGACAGTAGAGGAAGAAAAAAGAAAAAGGTAAAAGCAGGAGAGACAAGAAAGGACCGAAATCAATAGAAGTCTGCGGGATCAATAAGAGGTACATTTTCATCTGTAACAGGATTGACTCCCTGTGACCTGATATTACTATTCCCAGTGCATATGTTGAATAGAGCGAGCACTGCCCTGGGGACGTGACATACATGTGTGTATCATTAAACTCAATAGATTTTGCAGACTTTTACAAAATCTGTCAGAGACAAAAATAATATTGATAGCTATTAGAAAATCTTAGTCATGTTTTATGCAGTCAATTTCATAAAACAAAACACAAAGCGCTGATGCAAAGAGCATGAAATAACTGCAGCAGGAACATCAGTACGCTATCCACCACGGAAGTGCCAGATATGCTCACAGCTTATCTTTTATTGGCTGGCTCCTGATGAGAACCTATAAGCCGGACTAGGCCTGCCTGACTGTCCCATGGCAGATAAGTCTATTGCCACAGTCTGGGAAAGCAGGCCTGTTTCCACTTTCTCCCTGTCTCCCGTGCTTTTCCGTCTCCTTTCTCTTCTTCAGTGTTGGGTCAGAGAGTGGGGACATAGAGGCTGGGCTGGGATTAGAGTCTGCCATGCACGTACATCATTGATGCATTGATGCACTCTTTTGATCTTCCAGCTGACACAGCTACAATGCAAACACATATTTTATGTCGGTAAAATGTTGTGATAATGTTTTTATGTGAAAGGAACATGTCAATAATTCAACTTATAATCAAATTAATATTAACATCACAGAAACATAACATTTCGTAAACGTACATAAACGTTACCTTGTCCATCATGGACCTATATATGCCTTTTTTAAATGAAATGACCAATAAAATAACAAAGTATAAGAGATAAAGATAGAAGATAGAAGATGAAAAATTTAATATAAATGTCATCTCATCATATTTCTTTAAAATTATTCGCTGATCTGAATTCAAGGCTATACATATAAAGATTTTTTATTTTCTTTAACTGTAATCAACCACTAAATGTTATGACATTACTGTCATTTACACTGATTAATATAATTGGAAATAAGTTATTAATATAATGATTGGAATATCACAATATAGTAATGATTATTAACTAAATGTTTTATGTTTACGTTATATCTGTTAGGCTATGTTTGATTAAAAAAAACTTTTTTTATAGAATTTTACTGTTATTTTCTAAAAATGTATGATGTTTAATGTTAAACAATTTTAAGTAATTGTATTAATTTTTGAAATACAGTCAAAAACCATCAAATTACAGAAAAAACCCCATAAAAAACGTATTATTTTTTTTACTTTGTATTTCTGGCGCCCCAGCAGCCTTCTAATTTCTTTTACAGGATTTTTTACAATGTACCCTACACTGTAAAATAATCGTAAAAAGCTAATATACACATACTGTAAAATAAAAAATTGTAAAATTAAATTATTATTTTACACCAAACTTGTACATTTGCAGATTATTTCTGTAATTTAACTCTACTGCACTTTAACTGTACATTTTACTGTATTTCCAAAATATGTGGCAATTCTGTAAAATAAAACAGTAAGAATGTTTATTTTACAGTGTACATACATTTTGTTACCAAACTGTGACCAAAATCTAGTTTGAATGTAAATTTCATAACCATATAGTCCATTCACTGTGTTCCCAAAGTATCTGGTAAACATGTTCTGTATTTAGGGTTGTATTTAATCAACAACAAAAAAAAAATAATGTGGAATATCTTTAAATGGTTTTAAATATATATTAAGAGGGACAGATTACTGAAAATGTTTGAATAACAATACATTATAATTACATCCTGAGCCTAAAATCCTATATGGTAAGCATTTAAAAAATATTTATTTATACGTCAAAGATATGTTTTTTACCTATAAATTCACAATTGAGAAATGTTCTGGGTTACTGCTGACTGATAGGAATGGAAGATCTCCAGCGTCAGGAAGGCTTGAATTAGGGATACACGTAATGGACATTAGAGAAGACGGAGTCATTTTTAATGCACCACTCTGTCTGACATGACATGCTGGTTTTTGAAAATACAACATTAGCGAATTAAATAATATGCATAACACGCTACAGTTTGACACTGTGATTTAGTAGCAGATGTTGAATGCACGTTTATCCCAATCCTCCACGCTCAGTTTTACGATGTCAGAGATCGGTCAAGAGCAGACACCATGTCTCATCCAATCAGTCAGTGACCCCAGACCTCCAAACCCCCAGCCAGTGGAATCTGGAGTCAGGAGCCAAAGTTAATCCCTGGCTCTCATCAGGATCTCTAAAGTTGAGCTGGGCAGAGGTAATGCACCATGGTTTTCTCTCTCTGTCCTTCTGCAACCACTGACATATGACAGAGTAGTAAAAAACATCCTCAACACTCATCTCCATAGACTTAAATCACTCTAAACCTAAACAAGACATTCCAAACTCAAAGCCTTTTCACCACAGTAGCACCACGGAGCAGGGAGAAAAATCATCACGTTGGCTTTTATCCATCATTTGTGCTGAGGACACATTATTCTCCTGTCAATGATCAAATCCTCAGTCAACATCTGAATGTTCTTAACAGCAAGCCTGCTGAAAAGACAAGCAAACATTTCCAGAATGTTTCCCTATTGAAATAACTTAAACCAGCCTTTGCTGGTTTTATAGCTAATCTCCAGACTAGTCATTTGTTAGCTGGTCAGGTTGGAAACAAGGTTTATGCTGGTCAAGGTGATAGACTAGCATACCCTTACAAAGAAGAAATTTATTACGTTTTCTTTAGATTAAAAATACATGCACTTTTCATGCACTGGAAATTTTCTGTCAGCTGGAGCGGTAGAAATATACCGTAAAATATTTTTTCCCTGTAAAATTACAGGATATAAGGATATATAATAAATAGTTTTCCCCACTTTTTTTGTAAATTTGCTGTTTTTTCTGTAATTTTACAGTTTTTTAAAAACAATTTTCTGGCTGCTGGGGCACCAGAAATAAACTGTAAACAAGTTCCTGTTTTTCTTGTACATTTGCGATCTTTCTCTGTAATGTTTATGTTTTTTGACCGTATTCTGTAAAATTATGTTTTTTATACAGTGTGTACTCCTCAGAAATAGACTTAAAATGATACTTGACTTGTACTGACAGAAAACTCAAAGTATATTCAGTCTTGTTCCCAATCTTTTGATGGAGATAATGTAAAGTATACTTGGCTTGTAGTTGTGTTTACGCTTTTGGTTAAGTAGCCTATTCAAAACTTTTTTCACAGTTTTATGCACTAAAATCATGTTTGCGTGTAAATTGTAACAATTTAATATACCGGTATATATAGGAAATTATATTACTAAAACTGTATGCCTAAAATATTCAAAAGAACTTCAGACTATATTTTAAAGTGTATAGTTCAACATTTCATAAAATAAAACTATGTGAACTATTGAACTAGTAAACTAGCCTATAAGAATACTAATAAGTTCACTTGTAAACTAGTTTTGTACTACTATACTTTATAAGTTTTCTACTATACTTAAAGTAATGAAACACTTACAAGTATACTACTAGAACATTGACTAAAAAAGTATACTTAAAAATATACTTGAACCAAACTTGAACACGTATTTCTTACAAATAAAATATTCCTTGTTTGCTACTGAAGCTGTAAACAAAAGTTTTGTTGGTTAAACCAGCAACCATACTACTCACCAATGTTCTCTCCAACCTCTTCATTTAAAACAGACCTGAATTAACCAAAACATTGATGACTGTGACATTGGACAGAAAAGCCCTAAGGGCTATGACACCCTTTCCATCCAAAACAAACAAGCAGACCCAGTTCATACAGAACTCTCTATAACAGCTGCACCTGCCCGGCCGTCTGCACCTCAGTCACATGTACACATAGGATGGGAAGCCCAATTGTGCGTCATTTAGGGCACCAGACTTGGTGTGAGTGGGTCTGGTGTGGCCATTGGCCCATTATCCAAACTCTAATTGCTAACAGTTAACAGATAATGGTTTCGGCCAAAGAAGAAAAAAATGAGTGTTAGCTATCGAATTTCTAATGTGTTTGAGTAGCATAACCAGTCCAGATGCAACAATACTGGCTCAGTGGTTTGTTTAAAACTTGTTTGAATTATAAATCAATTTGAACTTATCTACTTCCAAAGTCTATGAGAACCAGAAAAAGTCTCCTGTGCCTCTACACTATCATCACTGTCATGTCAAGCAATTAACGTCCTTTGGGTTCAAACCAGGCTAAAAGAGGCATCGCAGGCTGACATCATGGCAGCCGACACGTTCGCTGGCCTAAACATCAATCTGGTGAATTACTTATAACATTGTCTTCTATTGTAATCTAATTTCCACTACAGTCCCCTTCCCAGCCTAAGTCGTCCTATCGGTGCCACCTCATTGGCTACGACAGCTCTTTAATAACACTCCACAGACTGGTGGCAGGGATTGGGGTGGGGGTGGGGGGGTTATGCATCAACAAAATACTGCCCCCCACAGGATTAAAGAATTGTGACTATGCATGAAGCATCATATACATAAAAATTGACACATATTAACCATTGCATTGCGTGCGCGCATACACACACACACAAAATGTCTAACTTATCTATGTTGCTGCAGACTAATTTGGTAAACAGAAGCACTTGAAAACCCTTTCACTGTGATGTGAGGAGATAAAGACATTGACATTTCACTTGACAGTACACAGAAAATAAAGAAAGTGAAAATGTGGGACCTCATTTATAAAACGCAGATTTCATCATAGAGTGTGCGTACGCTAGAATACTGCTGGGTTCTTGCCACTCATGGTTGGGTAAAGGCAACCCAGCAATTGGGTTCAAATTAACCCAGCATTGGGTACTAAGAGACAAGGCTTGGCCTAAGCCAGGACTACGCCTCAGTTAAATTAGGATATTTAAGTTGCTTTAATTAAAATGTCTTATATAAAAACATCACTGATGTGCATCTTGAGACGAAACGATGGCAATGACATATTTCAAGATGTGTCAGGGCAATTTATTTTCAGTTAAGATAGCTCAAACTTTCACTTTAGTCTTGGATTAGTCTTAAGCCTTGTCTGTGAAACCAGGCACAAGTTTACTAAAGGTAAACAAAATTAGTTAAAATTGTATTTTTAATAGTATAATCAAGACCATAACCAGTTAATTGGCATACTTATTTTTAGCAACTGTTACTGAGTCTTAGTTATTGTATAGTTCTGCAGGAGACATACAGCATATTTATTAATTACTATTAAATAAGTAACACGTAACTAATTGTTATACTTCCCTACTGATTAGTTAATCTTTCTTCATTAGGAGTTATCAGTAGTAGCACTAACCATAACTACCTATAAAACAGTTTTATAAAGTGTTACTCAAACGTTATGTGGCCCAAACCCAATAGACCTCAATAACTATTTAGTAATTTAATTTAATATAAATAATACACAACAAAATATTAAAATAAATTAAATACAAAATAAATTGTTATATTACTAGCCACAGCCAGACCGATAACCAAACACAGACCGGAAGTTAACTTTGAGCTAGGTGTGTGCGTCCGATAAAACGTCTATACTTTACAAACACACAGCATAAAATAATTGCACATTTGGCCAACTTTGTGTCTACAACTTTTTGGGCCATTTAATGGACAGAAAACTATTGGCTAAAATGATTTTCAGGGAAAGACAATAAAAGTGGGCCAGACTCAAACTTCTATATTCTGCTTGAACTCCAAGGCTCAGCCACTATGTTACTTTAACAGTGGCCATCATTGTCTTGTTGTCCGGTAAACAGAAATAATATTTCTGAACCGGACCCGAAACAGTGCCCACACTTGGGTGCGAAAGCCCGATGAAGTAAAGTTTCCTTCTATCAGTGTTGCTCTTCCCTCTCCAGTCTGCCTGTCTCCCTCTCTTATCAGAGCAGACCTCCTCCTGCCGACTCCTATCAAACTCCACTGTAGCCATTCTCTAACTGTCTACCACTCCACATTCTCTCTCTCTCTCTCTCGAACTATTTCTCCTTTCTTTTTGTCTGCTGCCCCACTATAGTTCACCATAACACAGTATAACTGCCGTCCCCATTTTTTGCTTTTCGTAGACTCTCGTGGGATAGCCGAAGTGTTCTTGCTTGCCGCACTATCAGAGTTTGAGGGAGCGTTGTGGATCTGCACAGTGTCCAAGAGCTGTACAGCACGCACGCACGCACGCACATGTATGCAATGAAAGCCGTATTAATAGAAACACTGAGATAAACTTGCTTTAACCACAGTAGGTCTAGATATCCGCACATCTACAACAATAAACGTTGCATTGGTGTATAAAACACGTTCAAATTTCCTGTAGAACCTGTAGAAATCCAAAGCTTTATCAGTACACTGTATCCCACAAAAACAATCCCACTTCTTGTCACTGAACAGACAAAACTGTTTTGGTCACCCTGACAGAATTGTGTGGTTTTCCTCAAATACCTTCGGAGTGACGAGACCCTTTTGAATATTTCAGCCAGTCTGATTTGGTTTGGTCACACGCACATGTGTGCAAACACACAAACGTCCCCTGACCACCCACATGAATCGTCTCAGTCAGCGTTCGCCTGTCATCTTCCTGTGTTACGTCACGTTGTGAGTGTGGGAGCGCTGCTCTGCTCGCCACTTCAAATGTGTGAGAAACAAACTGATGCACATGTCTGCAGACCACCCTGCTTTTGACAAGATGGTACCGTGATATAGCAGCCTAAAGGAGAAACTAATCTGTTGCACATTTGTAGCACATTATAGATGACAGGGACTATCATACTAATCTGATATTTGTGTCATAAACAGCAGTAGGTATGGAATACTCAAAAAGTTCAAACGTTCAGGATCGCTTGACTGGAATGTCTTTGGGGATTTTAAAAGTCATTTGATCTAAAGGCTTTTGCTTATACATTAGAAATATTTGTAGACAAAGTGCATAGATACATCCATGGATTCTGCAAATTCAAGCAAATTGAGACACTAAAATATAACAGCTTTGATTTGTTTTTGTTTTTTTAGCATCACGTTGTTTTGATCAAAATATTAATACGTGATCCTAAGTTTTTAAATAGTAGTGTAAAAGTGGCATTATTACAAAACAGCACTATATAGTGTAATTTCACATATGACACGCATACTGACAATATGATATTATATAGCCTACAGTAGCTGATACCGTATATAGTATGCCGTATCACAACATACCTGTAAATGGCAATAATCGTGCATATTAACAACCACGATTATTCAATTTATAATGGTTTCTGGTTGAAACTCTATAGTAGGTGGCGGTTTTGCACCCTTGAAACATCTCTCTCTCTCTCTCTCTCTCTCTCTCTTTCTCTGCTTCCCTAGTATAACTTATTGGCAAAAAGAGAAAACACAAAATAAAAAATAAAAAATAAATTTGAACTGCATTATTTTAGTATTTAAGAAAAATAGATATTGTGATATTGTTTTTGTGAATTCTTTTAACCACAATCATGTAGTGATAATCATGACAATCCTAGTATATACTATACATTATAATGGTTTTGGTATACTATTGATACAGTCATACATGGCATGCTATATAAACAATATATCACATAGAGTACACTCTTTAAAATTAAAGGTGCTACAAAAGATTTTTCAGAGCGATACCATAAGGCGCTTTCCGACCGGAAGTTCGGGAACAAAGTTCCGGAATGAGTAAAGAGGGCTGTCGTTTGTGAACTAAGTTTTCCCTCAGGTTGTTTCCCCAATCGCATTCGCACCTGCAAAAGGAACTATTTAGTGACGTAAGCCGGTCGACAGCAATGTAATTTAAGTGCATCCGTCCAACAACAGAAGTTCGGCCAATCAGCGTTTGCTTACGTCACGGATCGTTCCTGTCCTGCTGGTTTAGACCCTGCCTCGGAGAAGGAGCTAAAAGTGTTCCTCTAAAAAGGTTCTCCGGAGCTAAAATTCCGTCCAAATCCTGCATTGCGAACACAACAGGTACTTCAGACAAATCGTCCCGGAACTATGAAATCGTTCCTGCTATGCGAAAGACCCTGTAGAAGAATCATTTTAGTTCCCCAAAGAATCATTCACTTAAAGTTTCTTTCTTCCTTACCTTTTTATACTCTAAAGAACTTTATTCCATTACAAATAACCCTGGAGTTCTTACTCCAAAGTCTGACTAGATGAGGCACATTCAACATTAATACATTGATTGACACTCCTAATGGCCTACAGTTACCATACTGAACTATATTTGTTGGAAGCCTTGTCGTTTTATGATAAATGTCAATAATAAATAGTGCTGTCGCCACTGTTTTGCAAAAGCAATAAGCCACTTGAATAAAACCACTGCAACGTGACCTCTCGCGCCCCGGTTGATAAGTTGTTTCATTATCAACACATAACTGACCATTTGTCATTCTGCATGACTAATCAAATCCAATAACTCGGAGTTTTGGGAAACTGCACATTTCTGCAGCATCCAAGCGGTGCCAACATTTGAATCTGATGTTGTCGCCATTCTTATCCCCTACTTCTTCCTCACTGCAGTACTTTCGCCCCGTCTATCTGTCTAGGCCATGGAAGAGCGTGTCACCCAGTCACCCAGGGGGCTCAGATAGGCCTGGCTCCCCGCTAGGCCTGTGACAGGCCTTATCAACCAAGCCTGGCTCCATTTGAGGGGGAGTGGGCCGACATCGTCTCCACACCAGACCTGGGCGCCCCCACCCACCATCCCCAAAAAAACTGATAACAAAGCAGGGAGTGAGAGAGAGAGAGCGGAGCTGTTGGCGATTCACTGTGTACGGTTCTAGTTCACGTCATATTATCCTTTGACAACTGACCAGCGGCCAGCGGGTGTATAGAAGTAATGTTTGGGAAATCAAAGAACACATTGATGCAACTAGTATCCATAAACCGGCATTAGAGCAGAATTCATCTTGTATGACAGAACTTCATAATGGAGCATCTGGAAAAAAGGCAAGTTTAAGGAAATGGGACTTGAATAAACAATTTAACCAAACCATTAGGAATTATTCCCGTATTTTGCTATTAACGTGTTTGTGTGCATGCGTGCGTGCGTTGTTGTGTCTTCCGTATACCTCCAGGCGAATCACAAAACTCGAACTTTATGGCTTTTCATAAAATTAGCATCCCGTAATGTACTTCCTGTCTGACTCATGACTACAGAGAAAAGAGGGAGTTTATTAGCCAATAATGTCGCAGCGCTGCAGAATGTCATCGTGTGCTGTCAGGCCTGATTTCATTACGTTACAGGACAAGAAATGTAGCGTGATATTGAGGAGAAAGTCCATCATTTGTAGAGGGCATTGACAGGCAGGGAGGAGGGCCAAGGAGTCTCCACAGCTCCTGGGGGCCATTTCCTCCTGTAATCTGTAAAGTCCAGGCCGTCAGAGCATCCTTCCACGGGTCCGCCGTCTCTGATCCACCAGCGCTATCATCTGCTGGGGCGTCTGTGGGCTACACGTGACCCTGTGTATCTCGCACACATAGAGACATAGTCAGCCAGCTCATTTCTTATCGCCTCGTCCTGACGGCATCTCGAGACGCTAACTGTCTACAAATATAGTGATTGCAGGAATTGTCAGCACCAGCCCTGTGGCCTGATATCACTTGGGCTCTTCTTACCTCCGTCAACTGTCTCTGTGGGAACATTTCACAAGCAAAGCTTTAGTTTTGTCTACACCGTTATTGGTAAAAATTGGTCAATTAAGAAAGCTATAGACATCATTTTGTCTTTGTGTTTCTGAACAATGGGGCATGTTAGATATTCATAACCTATATTTGTATACATATGCCATATTTTCTTGTGCATTTAAAAAGTGACATCTTTTACTCACCATCATGTTGTTCCAAACCTGTATATCTTGCTTCTGTGGAACACAAGGGAAGACATTTCATAAAGAATGATGAGGATGAGACATGCTATGGACCACAATTTACATCATTATCCACAAAAAAAATAATTCAAAATATGAAAGCAGAACGTTTTATTTATAGGTGACTATGCCTTGAACTTTTTTGTGCTGAGTAGACTGTAACTCTCTCTGGTGATGGAGACTGCATGGGGTTTCTCTGGTGGGGTTAAGGAGAGAAGGATTAACCCCTGGACATACAAGACCTGACACTCCTCCTGCATAACCCCAACACTGGGTCTAAAGTTCAGTGCTCAAAATCGCAGACTGATAAGAAAAGATGAGACGCTTCAGAACAGGATAAAAGAGTGACATAAACTTACTTGTCAAATAAAGTCGATCCCTCACACTGTCATAGTTTATTGTAAAAGTAGCAAAACTAATTCAACAACAAAATGCTACATCACTTTATCTTATGATTCTTTGTCATATTTCATCCTCATCATGTAAGGTTCTAATCCTCATGCTAGACATCAAGATACTTTGAGACGATATCCAGCTATACAATGTTTACACAAAATAATAATATTGCTGCACAGAGCATCAAAGTGAACTATTTTAAAGGGACAAAAACCGAATAAGTAAAGTAAAAGACATCTAGCGGTTTGTAGTAGTGCGGTGTGTTTTACTTAACGCCTTCTGTGAAGTGCTAATGCAGCCAAGGGCGTTTGACAGCTAAACGGGCATCACTGGGGACGCAGTGACGCTCTCTGCTCTCTACGTGCCTGCGGTGGTAATGGACGCTGCCTGGGGGGGCGGGGGGCATGCTAAGGGTGAAGGTGGAGATTTCGCGAAGATCCCCCCGTGGGCTTCCTGCCAAGTTGGATGAAAGCTCCCGTCGCAGTAACCAATTTAAGAGAGATTTTCTGCCCCAGTGGAGGCACGAGGAAACTCTCCTGTACCTCAGCCACACCGCCCCTCCTTCCCCGTCTCCACGTCCCCTCTCTCCCACTGCTTGTCTTATCATATGAGTGTTGGTTTCTGCCACTCTTCACAAAACCCTCAATCATTGACTAATCAGCAAGATTTCCCCTCCTGAGAAACGGCACAGCGGGGCATTTCGAGGAAATGGGCTCACCGCTACACCACTCATAGGTCTGCATCCACTAAATGATGAATATTTCAACTAAAAAACATTGTAGTAACATGAGGCTGACCTCGATGCGATGGGGTGATGGAGACCATTGTCCATTTTACACCCAGCACAGCACGACTGCTGAAGGAGTTAACTAGTTGTACTAATACCCTCAAACGCCTGAAATAGTTTTGTGCCATCAACACTCACATTGTGCTGTATCTGACCCTGTAAAGCATATTAGTGCAATGGCTAATCTCTCCCAGATAAATGATGTTTCTTTAAGGCGATTCTGAACGAGAGTGACGTCAGTTAGATTCAGGGAGTAACAACACAGAGAAACAATGGCCCTTTATAAGGGCTGAGCTCTTGTTTCTTAAATGTTGTTTTAGTGTTGCTACTAATTCCATTCATGTTATCCACATGCTGGCTAATCTGCGTAGTTTTGCATAGCGGCTCGATCCGACAGCTTGCAAAAATCCTACATAAACCCAGACTGAGCTCAAAATGAATTAAACATCGCAGCTTACCTTCAATTAATACAGTTAATGTGTGAGAATGTGTGTGAAACAGCAAATAAACAGAGCCAGAGTTTTTTTTTAGTATGAGTTTATTAGCTATAACATTATCTATAAGCTAGTGTGACATTGACAAAATTCACATTTAGAAAAATTCAAAACATGATTTTTTTATACTACTGTGGATGTCACAAGTTGTCACATGTGTCTTGCCAAGCTTTAACCAAAACAAAATGCCAGCGGTTACAGTATTTGTTTGTAGTAGAAATTACGTCAATAAATAATGCTGCTTGTTTCAAGGCACCTTAGTGGCACTTTTTATAAACGATTTCATCAGATGCACACGCTGGGCCTTAGTTAACTTCCGGTCTGTGTTTGTTGATCGGCCTGCTAGTGCCTAATAACTATTTATACTTTAATTAAATTTATATTAATATTTTATTGTATTATTCTTAAATATATAATAAGCAATTTGTTGAACTTTATTGTAAATTCATTTTATTAAATAAACAATTTGTTGAATAGGTCGTGTAACTTTGTCACATTTAGGTTTAGCCAAGTAACGGTTCTACTGGTAACCCAAAATAATACTGACTGGATGTACTTTTAACTTGCCAGGTAATGTCATTTACTTGTTATTTCTGGGACTATTCTTTGCGGATGTGTACCAGAAGTTGCGTTTGGGCCACAAAAGCATGCATGCGTCTATAAAAGTGATATTCTCATCCATTAAAGTTACCAAAATGTATTAACTCACCCATGCTGTTTCAACTGCATATGATTCTTTTTCTGTATAACACAGAAGATGCAGCTCCAGGGCTTTGTTGAGCACAGAAAGGACAGAAAAGAGAATATGGACTACATATAGGTTAAGAATAAAATGAGCTTAAATTTTTTTCTAAATCTTTAAATGCAAAATGTTGACTTACCCTATAAGCACTGTTGAAAGATTCCAGATCTGTGCTAGTGAAAATCTAATAAATAAAAGTGTAGATTTACTTTAAAACATCAAGTAACATTTCAGTCCAGTTTGGAAATGTGATCACCTCTGGAGAAGCATTAAGGGACGGGATAGAAGCGATAGAGTAGAAACACAATTAAAGTGCTTCTTAAGAGAAATTCGTGTGATTTGGTCCCTCTGCAGTTATCAGTGTTGTTCTACTGGAGACCTGCAACTCTTACCGGCTTTTATCACTGCACCCTCACCGCTAAAATCCCAACAACATCAGTGTGATTCTGCAAAAAGGCTTTCAGCATCGCAACCATCTTCTCTCTTCTGCTTTCTCCATCACACCCTTCTCCCTGCGGGATAGACCGCTTATAAAGTGTCTGTTAAACCACATTAGTACAGTTTTTAACCACCAGGCTTCTCAATTATTCATGGTAGTGGCAAAGTCAAACATTCCCATTTAAAGATTTTACATTTGTTTGACCAGGAGAATGTCCGATAGTCATGTACGGACAGGAGAGCATCCCGGAGAAGATGGGCGGAGGGGAGGCTGACGCTGTGTCGTGGATGTGAGTGAAAAAAGAGATAAAGAGGCAGAGATCCAATCACATCTCTGACGGGGACCTTTGAAGGTTGACACTCGAGCACATGCTGACCGTCGTGACCGAGACAATGGGGTCTTTTATCACAGACTTGAACTTTATTCTGTCCCACATCAAACAAACACTGGATGAAATAACATGAGGAGGTGTAGGATAGTCCCTTCTTGCTAGTAAAAACAAAATGTATAAATAAATATCATTGTACGAATGCACTCATTTAGTAAAAAAACACACTGGGAAATATGCGACATGGTATAAATGTTTTTGAAGCTTTAACTCAACACTAAACATAGACCACAAAGTGTGGGTGAAGTAAACTGGAGACAGATTGGTGTTAAAGGTCACCACAAAACACATCCATCATTATTATAGGCATCCCGTTTACTTGCGACGTCGCACCCGCCGTTAACCAAACTACGAGCTTCACTCTGACAAGTTCTCGCCCACTCACACAAGACTAATGACTTTAAGCCACTTTCACTCTCACTCGGGTCTGCACCACCCCCTCCGATGGTCCCAGTAAAAATTACTGACACGGTCTGGAAGAACAGAGGGGATTGAGGTGATGAGAAGGTAAAAGGTCAGACTGTAACTTCCTGGCTTGATTTAGCCCTGCTTAAGCAAAGACCCTGACACCTCGTTCATGTTTCATTCCTTAATGAGACTAATCTAAGACAGGTCAGACGCTCTCTCTACACCCATGCCCCCCCTCTCTATCCCCTACGGTCCGTCCACTCTGCTTGATCCCAAACCTGTCCCCTACCAGTCCTAGCCAGGGCTGAAATGGGTTGAGGAAAGTTTAGATGGTATAGGGGAGTGCAGCGAGCCGGCGCTGCATTTGAACTTAACCTCCCTGTGCCCCATGACGGACGTGGCAATTAGCACCAGGGCTCAGCATCAAAAAGAACAGCACAGCGTGAAGCTTGTCTAATTAGTCATATGAACAGAGGCACTGGTTCGGCCACTGCATGCCTGTCCGCCCAGACTACATTGGGAATGGTTTGCCTTCACTTGGAAAGGGGAATATGGGGGCACTTCACAGGATAAAACTGGAAAAGCTCCACTTCTTTTAACAGTCTGATGTAACTTTACTGTTCTGCTCTAGAATTTTAAGATCTTTATTAACCATGGCAACCCAGTGCCGCTGTATGTTTCCCATAAGGACTCTAAATAGAGAATGAATGTTGTATTTCACGCCTTCGGATTAATCCAGAATATCATGAATCCACCTAACATAATAGGATTGTTCATACTGATAAAATAACTAGCACTCCTTAAGACAATGAAAAAATATACGGACCATCATAATCGATATAATCAAAATATGTGCAGACATGTGTGTGTTAAAAATTACATGAGAAAATGATCAAAACACATCAAGAAGGTTATTAAAGTAATGATATAAAATGCAACTTCTGCTATTTGTATAAACATTACCAAAATAAAGCAGTACTCCAAAATGACCTGATAGCACAAAACATCCTGCAACTATAAAATATTACAAAACTCGTCATGTCATGGACAAATGGTAGAAAAACATTTACATAGTTTAGCACCGACTTGAGCCTTTCTTAAATATTTAAATATTTAGCTGTTTTTAATGTATTAGCTATTTACAGATTATTTATATTCTTGTGTGTATTTATATATATACAATTTTAATAGCCTAATTGAAAAAGATTCAAGTAAGGCGCTGAGATGATGTTAGCCAATTTAATTAGGGTTTCCCAATAATAAAATATTACCAATTAATAAAATAACCAGTTAAAAACGTATAATATTAGGTGTCACATATTATGTGGCGTAAACGTATTACCTGATGCGCTTAGATGGGTAAACAGGTGTGCAAATCAAAATAGGACCCCCTAGTTTCCCGTTTTTAGGGTCCTGTTTGTTGCCTGTTTAAAATACCAGTGTACGGATACAGTTCGGGGTCTTGCTGTATCTTTAAAATACGCTTTTCCTCAGTTGGTACATCGGCCCTGAAAGTGTGAATAATACTCAGTAAGGAGTTACGCTAAGTGGGAAAGCTTTTAGCACATTATCCGCTGGCAATTGCACGGTAATCTAATTTTTTCCAGGCAGGGTCCCTTATAAAATATCTGCAGCATTGGATTTGCATTTGAGTGTCGCCTTAATGTGTTTAAACGCTGTAGTTGTGGGGCACCAGAGAGAGTGACATTGAGGATGAGAGGTGATTCCTCAAGCGGAAAAAGCGCACGAGTCAGCGCTTTAAGGACAGACCTAACGTTACAGTATATACTTACAAACTCCCTCTTGAGGCACGAGGAGGTGCAGCAAGTTCATCAAGACTACAGTAAGCGCATATCGTGCAGAGATCGTCTATGTGAAGTTATCAAAACTGACTTTATTGTCTTTTTATATGTCTTGTAGCCTATATGTCGCAATATAGAAATTTAAATGGAGTCCTTTATTATAACAAGCATACGAGTTACTGCCACAGCCTACTAGTGACCAATGAAACACTGTGGCAAAGTAAAGTGCTTTATTTGTGGGAAACGTATTATTTTAAATCTGCACGAATGATTTCATCAAGCTTGATCGGCATAAGCTTACTAAGTGTTTGACTTGACAAAGGGCCTGTGTCTCATTTTTGGCATCAGGGGAGAGCAGTGGCTTGAGGTGGCGTCTAGACAGGATTTGTACTTATCAAAAGTTTAAAGGAATAATGCAACAAAAAAACCCGGAAGAAATGTACCCTGTAATTCAAATCAAAAATAATATAATATTTATTGGTAATTGATGTTGCTAGTTGTGTCTCACTGTTTTTTGTTTGTTTTAAATATTTTTACAGGCTAATGTAGCCTACAGATAGTTTGTACGTCACAGAATAAAAATTCAACTTTAATCATAATAGTTTATGCATGTGGATCATAAACGCTGCCTTGGACATACGAATAGGCTATATAAGGTATTTCACAGCTGAGGAGGGTCTGTACATTTTCCTGAAATAATGAAAGCTTTAATAACCAGCCGAGCCTTGTTTTGTTGACATGTGACAAAAATCTAATGACGTTTATTTATTTCTCTGCTTTGTGCAAGAGACAAGAACAATCCTATGTCTAATATATTAGCTACTTATTAATGTTAATAATATAATGGTGACGTTGCTTGATAACCTCGTTGTGTCCAGTTACAAAAGGCTATTAATATTAATAAGCCACGCCTTTTTATTTCGGCTTATTAGCCCCTTTCCTGAAGCTCAAGAGCATGTCACTAGCAACGCCAAGGTCATGGGTTTGATCCCAAGATTGCACATAGCCTACTCAAATACAAATATATATAGTATAATGAAAGCGTCTGCCAAATGAGTAAATATAAAGTGCATGTGACATTATTCATATTCAGAAGCTAAGCCGTCAGTATAGTATTGTAGCTATAGGACTAAATGGGCGCATAGACGGAAGATGACGTCGAACAGCCAATGATTTTGGAGCAACACACCGATTGGTCGCCTCAGACTACGACTGAGGGGCTTCTGAAATTAAGGGGACTGAAAGTGTCCAACACTTACAATGAAAAACCAGCCTGCGTAAGACAACTCAGGGGTGACCGGAGCGCTGCACGCACAATGTCCCAGACGATTTGGAACTAACAGCCTGTAGCCTTCAATCCTCCGAGTGTTGACTAAAAATAACGTCTTGATTAAAAGTCGGGCCGTGGTCAAATCTGGACGTTTCTGGTTTTGAGAATAGTTTTGAGCATTCGCATCATGGAGTACACCTCTTCCCCAAAGCCTCAGCTCTCCTCCAGGGCGAACGCTTTCTCGATAGCCGCACTCATGTCAAGTGGGAAATCCAAGGACAAGGAGTCGGAGGAAAATACGATCAAGCCGCTGGGTAAGAGCACACATGACTTATGAAATATGAGTGAAAGTTTTGAAAAGCGGGTGTCTGATCGCAAAAGACACGTCGGAATTGTGACGTACTATGGCATCAATGTTTCTGCTATACTAAATAAAAATGCATATAGTTTGCTTTAGTATTAAAGTCATTGCGCATATTTTAGTTGGTTATGCGTAGGCGTTTGTCTCTTGTGTTCGTTACACTGTAATCATTTTAAAGATGGGACATAAGGACGGCTTATATGGACAATATTTCCAATATTTCTCTTACGTGAAAATGGTTTCGAAATAAAACCATTGCATCTCCGTGCTTTTATGCTTTTAAAGATTCTCTAGAGTTAATGCCTTTAACATTGGAGATTTTTTTCACATTGCAGTCCAAATATAAGAATTAAGGCCTACAGCAGTGACTGTAAAATGGCAAGAATTAAAGTTTTGGTTTAAAGTTGGTGCCTCTGTGCATCAATGTTACGTTACAGACAAAATTTTAGTTTACAATTAAAAAAGAAAAATCTTCAGAGCGATCATTGCCCGTAAAGTTATTTTAGATTATATTTTAATGTGGCACGAGTTACAATTGCTACTTCATGTAAGCAGGTCTAATTTTATTTTAAGTAACATGCCATGTCGTACGATGTCGTTAATGCTACTAATGTAAATATTTTTGTTATTTGTATATGGTGACGTGGTTTGTACCTGAATTGTACTCCCAGACCTTAATCATTTTATTACGGATTATACACGTGTGCGCATCTACTCTAATATTTAATCTACGGCAATTATTTACATTTTAGAACAATTCGTGGAAAAGTCATCATGCAATCAAAACCTCGGGGACCTTCCTGCCCTGGAAACGCACGGCGACTTCAGCAGCAGCGCGCCACCGTTATGCACCGAGCCGCTTATTCCCACGACCCCCGGCGTGCCCAGCGAGGAGATGGCCAAGATCTCCTGCAGCCTGGAGACTAAAGAACTGTGGGACAAATTTCATGACCTCGGCACGGAAATGATCATAACGAAATCCGGAAGGTAAAAAAGGCTATGACGTTTTTAAACTACAACCAGAATTGGTGATGAATTGACCATTCCTTAAATTCATTGTGGCCTATTCGCCAGAAAACAAACTGGTGTTTTGAATATCTTAAATGTTTTTATTGACAGGATTTATCTTAAATTCTTGTTTACAATATATTCAGCAAAAGAAGAATAGGCCTAACTCATCTCAGTTTTTTCGCGTCAAGTGCGTAAAACATAAATATTATAAATGTAAACGTTAACATGTTGCTTGTGCACATTCATCTCAACAGACGAATGTTCCCGACTATTCGTGTGTCGTTTTCCGGAGTGGATCCGGACGCCAAATATATTGTGCTGATGGACATCGTTCCTGTGGACAATAAGAGATATAGATACGCCTACCACAGATCATCTTGGCTTGTTGCGGGAAAAGCAGATCCACCTTTACCTGCTAGGTAGGAAACTTTTTATTTTAAATGTAGCTTATTTATTGTTTCCTGTTCATAATAATTGCGTATTTTGTTACACTTCATTGCGTTATTAAAAAAATATTACAAAAATGCTAATTTTAACATGGTGTGTTTATTCGATTTTAGTAGCCATATTACAAATGCCTACTTCGAAAGGATACATCGATAATTTTCTTTAATTGATCAAATTACTCTAACCATTCGCCTATAATATTGTAGTATAAACATTTTAATAATATTAAAGAATGTATGACAGGACATTAGGTTGTGTGTTTCAAATGCTTAAAATTTTAGTAAGAAAATAATAAAAGGCTTGTTATTCGTTTTGCAGGTTGTACGTGCATCCAGATTCGCCATTTACCGGCGAACAGCTATTAAAACAAATGGTTTCTTTCGAAAAGGTCAAACTTACAAACAACGAACTGGACCAACACGGACACGTAAGTCGTGAAACGTTTTTATTTTAATTTTGTGTAAATGCGGCCTAAAATGTACGTTATAGTTTATTTCAGCATTTTAAACCACATCAAGCACAAATACACGATTTATTAGCCTATAATAAAAAATAATATATAAAATAATACAAAAATAATAATTTAAAAATATGAAAGATGAAATCCAACCTACCAGCCAGCCCGTTAAATTCAACTCACTTGGGCTATTTGATAATATGACAAGTTGAATGTGATATACGATTGTTTTTCTTGTTTGTTACAAAACATTTTAAATTTATTCGTTTTATATATGGAAAATAAAGAATAATAAAGAAAATAGATCATTTTTATGGTCAAATAAAAGATCAAAAGAAATGATAGACACAATAACGCTTTTCGATTTATGAAATAATTTTGTTAAGCAGTTATCAATATTCAAAAACAATCTTGTTTAAAACTAATAAATAATGAACATTCATTACAAATATTAATAATGACAATATTAAATAAATAATAATTAGTATTCATTCAACAAAGGGAAGAAGAATATTTAAATTACTGTATTTAAGACAGAAACCCTTGAAATGTAGAATATCTTTAAAATAAATATTTATATTTAAAATTGAACTACCCTGATGCTCTAATAAGATTTACTTCATTCCCTTGCAAAAATGCTGCAATATTTATGTTTTAATTTTGTTAGATTTTTACAATGTACCATTTTAGAAAATACAGTTTTAGAGATAAATATAAATGTAATACAAACAATTAATTTCTGTTATACTTATGAACGTTTTGTTTAACAGATCATCCTTAACTCCATGCACAAGTATCAGCCCAGAGTTCATATCATCAAGAAGAAAGATCACACAGCTTCTCTACTTAATCTAAAGTCTGAAGAGTTTCGAACATTCGTCTTCACTGAAACTGTTTTCACTGCAGTCACTGCCTACCAGAACCAGCTGGTGAGTCGAATCATTACTCTAAGAACAATATTACACACTATAAAATAACTTGTTAGGGATCTCATCAAGTGTGTGTTATATTTATGGCTATGTTGTTTTGAGCTCTTTTATGAGACCGTAGCACTGCTTTAAATAAATCAAATGAATTAGATGGAAAAATGCTGAAAGGCACCAATCATGACAGCCAACCATATGTTTATTTTTATCTGTTAAAAACAATATACAACAGAGAACATGAGGTGATGGATTAGTTTCAAGTTTTCACATTTTTTGCAACAGATAACCAAACTGAAGATTGACAGCAATCCTTTCGCCAAAGGCTTCAGGGACTCCTCGAGACTCACAGATATTGAGAGGTATGAGGAATTCTGCTGCAGGATGTGTTGATCTGTGTCTTGCGTTCAGTGAGATGAGTGATTGCGACGGATGAGCAGCTGTGCCGTGGAGTGAAACGTGTGGTTGGGAACATTTAGCGGATTCATTAACACGTGCATAAGTGCCTTTTCATTACATGGATTCTCACAGATGCAGCTGTGTGTGTGCATGGGTGGGATAAATGAAAGCGAGAGAAAATGTTTATAAAGCTGTTTTAAAATCAATTGCTAATGCTTGCTAATGAGTGTAATATTATTCATAGCTTACACACGCAATAATGAATGAATATTTAAATAATGCAACATCAGGAGACATTGAATGACCCCTAAAAAGTCACAAGCATTTCAGATCCATGCAAAAGCACGAACAAAAGTCAATGACTGCCAAAAATACCATACCAAAACGCCTCCCGCATCTCTCTCTCTCTCTCTCTCTCTCTCTCTCTTTCGGTGTCTCTATTTCTTCTCTTTGGAAGGGCTGTGAATTAGATCTGATCAATTGATCTTCAGGGAGCTGCAGAAATCGCATTAGTCTGGAGTCGGGCACTGCACTAAAACACAGTGTAATTCAATTGAGCCCGGTGACTGATTGAAAACAGCCACCCAAGTTGTAGGGCTGCGAGGCCCCTCTCCTCGAGAGCGCATCACAGATAAAAACACACATATTTGTATTGCGCTGCTGACAGATATTGCACTTTCCTAACCTAATTGGGAGGCTAATGTGGACGCATGGCTCTTGTGATGCAGACCATCTCGGCCTGTCTGAGGGGTCTAATCTAACAGGAGCTAATGCACTTACTGCAAGGCAAGCAGACACGCGGCTCTCTGCACACTTGTTGTGTGTTAACGTATTTTTCTGCGGGTGTTGTTCCGGCTGACTTTAGGTTTCTTGCCGCTACTCAAAGCTCTAACACGGCCTGTTGCCATGATTCATAGGTGCCAAAGATAGTTTGGCAAATATGAATTGTTTTGTTTATGAAATTGCATTGACTATTGTATTTTTAAAAGCAGTTGTGAATATAGAGATTTATTTTGGCCTGTTGTCTTTTGATTTTGCGGTAGGGAAAGTGTTGAGAGCTTGATCCACAAGCACTCTTACGCCCGGTCGCCCATTCGGACTTACGCTGGTGATGAGGAGCCCTTGGGTGAAGATTGTCACTCGACACACAGTAGAGGTATGACAATCCTCAACAATATACATTTCGATGCACTTTCATTCGCTGTGGACAGGTCTTATAAACGTGTCTTTCCGTAGGTTCTGCATTCACTGCTTCGGATAACCTCTCCCTGAGCTCCTGGGTCACCACCACGGCTGGTTTTTCTGGGTTTCAGCACCCTCAATCGCTGTCTGCAATTGGAACCAGCACGGCCTCCTTGGCCAGTCCTCTTCCTCACCCCATCCAGGGCTCTCTACCCCCTTACAGTCGACTGGGAATGCCTCTCACCCCTTCTGCCCTGGCAAGCTCCATGCAGGGCAGCGGGCCTACCTTCCCCACTTTCCACATGCCACGGTACCACCACTACTTCCAGCAAGGGCCGTACGCCGCCATCCAAGGACTGCGTCATTCCTCCACAGTCATGACTCCATTCGTATGATTCTTACCATTTACGATAGGTCAGCCTGATAAGATTTCCCTATTGCTGGCATGTGAAGACACACGGCACCTGAACACACACGCAAAAATACGCTTACACGAATGCATCCATCGATATTTATGAGGAAAAAGCCCCATTCTCCACATGTAAATAACATTGACTGACACCGTATCAGTATTACCCAACGACCTGGACGCGCTGCTTTCGGCAGTCGTACTGGAGAAAAGAGTGAACGAGAAAAGGCCGACGTGGAGCCAGAATGTCAAGCATGAGTTTTTAAGCATTGATAAGACTCAGCGATGGAAAAATCTTCATTTGCAGACATGTTTATGCTACCTTTATGATTCATCTCATGCCTTGTTCACCCCGTTTACTTAAAAAATGGAAAAAACAGGCCGAGCTAAATGAGGGAGAACCTTAAACATAACAAGGACAAACACTGGACAACTGCTGTTTCTCTTTACATCAATCACCTGCTATTGATATGATATCTGTGGAGCAGCCAACCACTCGGTTTTCTCTTCCCAATCATTGACAGTAGGGGGCGCTGTGATTTCAGGACATTTATCATTGGAAGGAACCCATGGACTATAGCATACAAGACAAAAATGATGGGCAGGCCATTGTTGGGTTTATCTTTATGGGCAGATAAGTAAACTCATCTTTAAAATGGTTTTCCAGACATTCTGACTATGCTTGTTTAGTTTGATAGCACTAACAACTTGTTATTCTGTTAAACTAAACCTTTTAAGATCATTTACAAATTAAATGATTTTTTCACAACTGCGAACCATCAACAAGCACTACGAGGTCACTCGTAGTCACTACCAAAAAAAAGTTATTCAATTTGATGTATATCTGGCTGCTTGTCGACTGCCAGCTTGGAGGAAGTCCACACCTGTAAATAATTGGCTAACTTTCGAATAAAAGGCTTTTCCCCCAGGGGAAGAAGTAAAATTAGGTCATTTGTGGCTAAGGTGATTCTGTTTGTATGGTTGACAATTCATCAACATCCCATAACTGAATCGCAGAGAAACCGGTCTTGCCATAATAGACAGATGGAGGGACTAGAGTGTGTTTGCGCGTGTGGTTATTTGTTTAAGTTAAAAAACATGAATATTTGGGAATGTTCACAGTGAAAGTTATGAGATTTTTTTTATTGACAGTATTGTTAACACTAAGATGCAATATTATAATTAAACAACAATCCAAGCATAGTCAAATTGAGCTTTTTAAGGTTCAAGGCATGTTTATCTGACGTGCATATGAAATGTGATGTTTTAATGAGCCACTGAGATGAAACAAAAATATATTTTGTTTTCTTCAATGAATAGAGATTGAAATCCCTGTCACTAATCTAATATAAAATATGAAATTCATGACCCACCATTTCAAGCATTTGATTTGTTATGAACGGACTGTACAAACAGTTATGTAGTTGCAATGTATTGGCAAATGTTTTCTCTTCTTTTTTCTGTTTGTGTGTATTTTAAATGTAACCTTCCCATAAGGAGACATGTAATAATGTTTTGATGATTTTTTTTAAGTGCAATATATTTATTTCAGCTCTATAAAAAAGACATGGCTAATGTAATATTTGAAGCAATGATAGATGTTATTTGTAAACCAGAAGAAATATATATCACCCTAAACTGACCTTGTGAGTGTGATTTTTATTTTATTTATATGTTGTCCCTTTGCATTGTTATCTTTAAGCAGCTTGTAGCTCACAAACCGTATTAAATCACACACATTAAGCACAATGTTTAGATTCTTTACATTGCATTAGGTTCGGCTTTGCATTGAGATATCAATAACATAAAAACTATATTATAAATGTCTTTATTAGTAATTCAGACTGAGTCAACATTTTGAATATTTAACTCCGCATACCATTTAAATGTACTTAAATGAATATATTAATCATTAAATAACTTCATTATGGTATGTAGGGAATAGATTCTAGTCCTTAAATCATATTAAATGTATTTTATTTGCATTCTACACCGGTAACTTCAAAAACCATGGCAATAACTATATGTCGTTTTTATAGCACTACATTCTAGCGGTTTTTGTAAAGGGCAATTTTTGTGTAAAATGTAAGCAGATATTGTGGATATAATGGACACACTTCAGCTGTAAAAAAAAAAAAAAAAAAACACTACCACTGTAAAATTCACATTGACATGTTTGCACATTTTAGTTGAGGATTAATAGTTCATAAACAGAGAGCATTCATTCTGCAAAAAAATCATATTTCTGAATCAATTCGTTGAGCTTGAAGTATTAATGTGTGTATAAAAAAACTAAATGATCCTCATAACTGTATTACATTTGTGATTTCTGTATTTCCTAATGTTTTTCATCTCCAGTCTTACAAAATTCAAGAATTTTGGTTACTAATGTGCAGCTTTGGAACAAATGATTAAACCTCAAAAGTTGAATTGGATGCCATTTTCAGTTGTTAAAATAAAGAGAAACGTTTGTTCATCAAAACACTGGTATTACTGGAGCTAAAAGCATATTTATGGATGAGTTCAAATAATTATAGATTTGCTTTAAATCTAAATCTAGATTTCTGATGAACCACACACAGATGCGACACCAATTATCATTAATTATTCTATTTGTAAAGACACTTTGGGAAATACCTATAGAATCTTAATTCTAAATATAAAGAAAAACTCTCTATCACACCGCCATCGCTTTCAACCACCGAATCGATAGCAGGTCGTTAGTCACCGTTTCACCAGGAAGAAAAGCCACATCTACCGTCAGATAAAAATCAGTTACATCCTTTAGAAATAAATAAATAAGCAAATAAATAACATCCAGTGAGAGGGTGATTGGATTAAAGAGATAGGGGAAAGGCAGACTGAGGGCCGTGAGGTATGGCTAAAGAAATTGAAAGGAACAGTTCACCAGTGAGTCCATTTTAAGGAATAAGAGCGTAATTTACACAGTGAATACTGCCAGCCAAATTTAATGTAATTTCTTTCCATTTTTCATGTTTTTCCTTTCTTTAATTTTTTTTCATTCCTCTCCGGATCTTTTAAAATGTCTGGGTAAGACAAAGGGAGGACATTTTAATGGTGCAACCAGGAATGGAAACGAGAATCTCTTTCTCTCCCCGTGCATGTTGGTTATTCTCTCTGCTGTAATCATTTTATAAACCTACAACTTTTTATTTGTGAATTACACCAATAATTTGATGGAGCAATTGTCTATTTCTAGCAACATGTTGTTTGTTCTGTAATGCTTGTGATGTTTTCCAATTTTTTCTTGATGTTTAGGTGATTGTTATTTTATGTTATTCACATTTTCACATTCTTGTTGTCATTTTAAGCAATCAAAAAAAACATAGGCCTATTCAGATCAAATTATATAACTTAAACTAGATTTTTTTCCACATTTTTTAAATGTCGGGTCGCAATAATGATGTTTGGGTGTTGCTATAATTAAGATGTTCTATGCTGCGTACTGAAAACGCATATGCGTCACGTGATCTGTTGCTCGGGTTTTTTTTTTAAAACGGTTTTATAAATTCTTAAGAACTACAAGCAAGCGTAGACGTGAACAGAAACAACGACAAAAACGGAGTCTGATGAAATCATTGTCTGACAGACAGAGCACTCATTGGAGATTTGTTCTCTTGATAAGAGTTGTCCTACCTTGAGAAAAGGGAGTGTAACCCGATTTGCACAGTTACTTAGTGGAGCCCATGGGTGAAATGAGCCCAATAAATGTCTCGGTCATGCATAATTAATTGTGTTGTTACAAGGAACCGAACAAAATCCATCTTCATTCGATTAGAGATTTTCTGAAGGCACTGAAGTGCATGATGCTCTACTTTGTCTCCATCTCACCTCAGTGTCTGGGACTAGATAGATGGATGGATGGATGGATGGATGGATGTAAGAGATTGGGCTCTGGAACGCAGATTACTTTTTATTTATTTTTAAGTTGTGTTCTGTACGTTTTTCTAAAGTAAACGCGTTACGTCAAAATGATGTCAGCTGCGTATGAATACAAAGACAATTTATTAAATAAGAATACTTAGTGTATCTTGTTTTAAATGTTTGTTGCTACAAAATAATAACAATAATATAAAAATAGAAACGTCTTGGGATTGAACGTATACACTGAAATTAAAATCACTTTTATAGTAGCATTTCTTCATCATTTTTGCTTTTGCTTTATTCTGTATTTATGCACAACTGTATATCCTGCACTTGCTTATTGCACTTCTGGTTAGACCTAAACTACATTTCGTTGCCTTGTACTTGTACATGTGTAATGACAATAAAGTTGAATCTAATCTAAAAAAATATTTATTGTAGTGGATTAAGTCAAGACATGATCTATTATTATAATTTACTTTAGTATTTTTTTATTGTAAAAATGTCTCAATGTAAGGAGGTGAGAACATCTCATCACCAAGGAAGCGAAAATCTTATATATAAATCTTATGTTAATATATATAATATTCAGAGGAGTTGGAAATGTTTTAAAAACAGTGGCGCCCTCTAATGGGTGCAACAGAAACTGCTCTGTTTTACTTCATGAAGGAAATAAAACCACTTATTACACTAAAGAACCAAAACCTGATTTTATTCAAAAACACACCTTATTTCAATGAGATGTATATATTTATATATGTAAATATTTACTATTTATTTACACACAAGGAGAAAAAAATAGTTTTGCACTAAAGTAACTCCATGGTTCACTAAGTCTTATGGTCTTGTATTTTCGTTGATCAGATCAGAAAC
Organism: Oreonectes daqikongensis; assembly: GCA_026939265.1. NCBI lineage: Eukaryota > Metazoa > Chordata > Actinopteri > Cypriniformes > Nemacheilidae > Oreonectes > Oreonectes daqikongensis. The sequence continues at coordinate 2,455,273 of JAOTQM010000311.1, forward strand.
AAAAGTGTTCTGTAACAACATGGACAGCACATCCATGAAATCTCAACCCGACTTAAAAGACCGGGAGAGAAGCGTTAGGCAATGGCATATGGGGAAAATTTGAATACCATCGAAGCAGCATTACAGACTTGCCAAAACATGGCAGATCATTATGTACTTTTTTATTTTCATTTTTTCTGCAGTCTATTTTTGTTTTTTGCTTTCTTAACTGTGCAACTATGTGGAGAGGTCTGAGTTCAGTTGGCAGCACGTTGAGGTCCCTCAGGGATGAGAGAGGTGAAGAAAGTGCTGATGAAAGACCATGCGGCCGATAGGAAGCTCGGCTGATGTGGACCACCATTCACAGGATCTTCAGGACCTTCCTCTCCACTGTCCCCCTCGTCGTCTTCCATCCCCTCATCCATCATTCGCTCCTACAATAGCGGAATAAAGAACATGGCTTTGTTTGCTTTGGACATAAGTCAAGTATGTCCAAACTGCAAAGGTATTTATAAACTCTTAATATTTGGAAAAAAAAACATTACTAACCATCTCTTGCATATCATGATTTTCCTCCGCCTCATCTTGTTGACCTTCTCCAGCACCTGGATTCTGTTGTTCAGCTCTAAAAGGAAACCATCCCGCCTGGTGCCTGGGGTACACACACAAACAGTATTTCATACAAACAATAACAAAACATTAGCTTCTCCAATAGCAAGCTTCTGTCTGACTTACAGATAAACCAGCAGCATGGCACCGATCACCATGACGAATCGGCCGAAGGAGGAATAGAAGTAGACGATGCTGAGCAGAATGGCGGCACGTGACACTGTGTACATCCAGTCCAGCCAGTCCCGGTTTAACTCGTCGTCGTTCAACATGGCTCCACCCTGAGCGTTCAGCTGGATGTTGGGGTTTCCAGGGCGATCCTCAGGGGCGGGATTGGGCCCCATAGGGGCTGCAGGTTGGTTAGGCTGAGCTGGCTGAGTCAGGGGGCCAGCGCTGGGAGCAGGAGAAGGGTCCGTGCTGGAGGCACGGGACGCTGCCATGGCTGCTTGACTAAAACAGAAGAATCATTAGATTGTAAAGAAATCAAATCAGAGGCTTCTTATTTATTTAATAAACAACATGAAACTTACTATTGCACATAATAATGGCGAGCATACATCTGCTGCCACCAAAACATTTGCATTGGCATGTACATAGGATGGACAGGAAAGCCAGCAGGGGGACCACCTTGCATGGGAAGAGGCATACCTTCAGGCCTGAGTGAGAATAAAAAAAAAACATTCAGATTGAACGTCTGAATAACACAGAATAACAAACATTCACCTTATCTTGTGCAACATTACATCATTGCATGATTACCTCTGCATGACATCAGGAGCGGGCGGATTTAAACCGAGCGTGTTTGCTGGATTCCCTCTGTGCCGAAGACCGTCAGAGCCTCCTGAGCTAGCTAGGCCATCTTGACTGGGAGTTGATGCAGAGGATGAAGGACCAGCACTGTCTGAAATCTTGGGATAAAGAAACGGTAATGCAGATGCTTAGAGTAATGCATTAGGCAGATGCTCTTATCCAAAGTTACCTTCACAGTTTTTTTATCTACGAGCAAGTTAATTCCGAAGGTACTGCATAATAAAATAAACGTTTTCTCTCTATGCATGATGTCATGTAGGGACTTACCGAAGAGCTCGAATCAGTGGGGGTCACAGGGCTGCCGAGAGTGGGAGATGAAGGTGGGCTTCGAGAAGCACACACAAGGTGGACCATGTGGTATTCATCTTGCTGTTGAAGTTAAAAAAAATCCAGTGATTAAAATAAAAAATAACAAAATAGTGTATTATAAAATAGTATAAAAACCAGTCAAATAGTATAGGAAAGTTAGTTTGGTGAATAAAACCAAATCAGAAAGTACCTTTCTAAACACATCCCTTAACTGCAAGTGATCCTGCAGAAGCCGCCCAGAATAGACAAGTCTCTGGTCCTTAGATGACTGAAAGAGGGAATATAGACATACTTTATTTAATAAATGCATTTTATGAAAATATTTCACAAAAAAGTATTAAGTATTAATGCAGTATGAAGAATTGCAGGTCTGCATGTGACTCTCAGGCAAAATACCAGCAATGCCAAACATTCCTTTAAACCAGGTGACATTTAGTTGTTATCTCCCAAAGCCAACTAGCTATTTCAAAGGCTTCTTATGAAAAGAAAACACTTTTCTTCTCTGTTGTTTATTAAAGTGTTTCAGTGATTTAAATCTGAGGCCTAACCTTGGCTAGAAGTGTTCAAACATATCTTTCTTTATAGATGAATTTTATCATTGATAACACACCTAATAAAAACAAAAGTAACCTATACTCACCGGCTTGCTAGGATAAACTTTGGAGATGTGTTTTTTCAATTTCTCTACTGTCCAGTTCAAAAAACAATTGATGGTCTGGTCATCATATTTCTGGTTGGGCGCCTTGATGACAAGAGTGACGGGGCTGTCAACTGTACCCTGGTCCATGTTTCATACTAAAGCAGCTTTGATCTTTCAGATGGGGTTATCGCACACAGCACAGGTCCTGCACAAGGCCAGGAATACTTTCCCTCATCAGAACTGATTCATGACAGGTGGCAAACTGTGAACGTTTCCTTCATATTCCTCTCCAGGCAGTTTCTGCACTATATAACACACATATAACCAGTACCTTCAGTAAGATGAACGTGGCAGAGGCAACCAGGTGCACTTTGTCAACCTAAGAGAAGAACAGTTTCCTGGTAAATGAACAATCGTCATTTAAGCAGTTCTGCTTGCAAACAGGATTATGACATCATACTAAAGTATGTACTAGAAAACGTGTTTAAAAGCCACATACAATATGAAACTGATTGATCTAAACCCATAAAGCTGAAGCTGACATCACATTAACAAGTATGTTCTTAACATGTATTGAGTGTTCTTAAAAATACACACAGATAAATACAGACATATGTCAAAATAATAAAGAAATTAGCGCATATCGTGTTCGTGACAGTTGTCAATTCTGATAGTCTATAACTAAACAAACAACATCTATCCTCTACAGTTGCCTCAAAGCAAATCTAGCTGAATAGCAAACGCTTTATACTAAACCCACGTCTTTACCGTCAAACTAAAAATAAATACTGATAAGATAAACAAACTAACAACCAACATACGACCACCTAGCCAGTTAGCTACTCACACCACATTAGCCCAAAGATCGCAGAATGCTGAATATATAACTTTGATTTTAAAATATAAAGATAGTATTTCAAATATATGTTAATAGAAAACAAAACTATACGCACCCGATAATAAAATTTATCTTCCCCAAAGACTGTTTTCGTGTAAAATGGAGTCGGGCGTAACTGCGGAAATGACGTCAGGAGAACAAAGCGAAAGCGGACAATTCCGCACATTTGGAGATGTTTCCACATACAAAAACGGGACCCACACATGCGCTGGCCTGAGATCAGTTTTTGAAATATTCTCAAATACAGAATAAAGCTTTGGGGTACTAGATCAGTGTTAAAGTTCTTTATGACGATTTACACACAATTATTTGTCGTGGGAAAATAACATAAATAGAACAAATATATGTATATTTTACACATGACACTGTACGCTGGGAATTATTCGTTACTGTAATTAGTAAGTGAATCTGTACAAGAGTCATTGCTAAAAAGCTTTTTTTACAATTCTAATAATAAATTGTTGCTATTATGGGGGAAAAATGTGTACATTTGTGGGCAAGAATTTGTTATTACTGCTATCTAAGCTATATTACAACCAATTTGGAAACAACAGTATAAGGCTAGAAAACGGGAATAAATATTTATTTAATCTCACAAACACATTACATACAGAATATAACCAGTTTCATACATTTTCAATACAGCATTAATGTAAATAATCCTTATACTCCAGTTTAATTTCAGTATAAAACTCAAGACATTAAACACCCAAGTTTCACATGACTTAAGATTGTTTCAGTTTATTTAACACCTCTTGGACAAGTCTTTTGCTATACTTATTAATCTTGTGATGCCCTGGCATCCACCCAAGAAGAAAGCGATGAAAGTCTGTCCAAGCAAAAGCAAACATACTTCTCCATTCTTTCTCCAGCTCTGGAAAATTGGCCTTCTTGCCCACGGATATCCGCAACTCTGAAAAATAGTGATCTAGAAGTCCTGGCACTTTCCTTTCACACTCTCTCTCTTCCATACAGCTGCCTAAAAAATAAACAACATCCTTCATCCCACAACCTCCACCGACATACTGAAAATCAACTGCTGCAACCTGTACACCATCCTTGGAAAAGCAGAAATTTGCTAGTTTTGCATCGCCATGCAGAATTGTAGTAAAACGGCAGCTGTTGAGGATGTTGTCTATCTCTGCAGCGGCTGCTTTAAGTTTTTGATCTGACATGGCTTCTAACTCTTCAGGTCTTGTTGCTAAATGCCAATACGTTCCTACAGGCCACAGTCCTTCTGGGGATACGCCAAGAAAGAGGCCATGAAAGTTGGCAATCCAGCTGAGGCATGCTTTCATTTCAGCATCATTTATGCAGGTTTTTCTTTCTGGGAATCCTGCCACATCAAGGTCTTCCAGAACGATCAACTGCTCATCGCCAAATGACTGGGAAGCCAGGCAGATGGGAACTCTACAGCATTCGTTGGTACTGTAGTTTTGGTACCAATGACTTTCTACTTGATAGGATCGCACTTTGCGCTGGTGAGATATGTCTGTGTTCCATCCTCCTGGATGTTTCAGGTTTTGGGGAAACTGTACATGTTTGACAACAACAGAGGGTCGGTCACATCCTTGCAAGTGAACTCTTATTATTTCACCATAACCGCTCCACAACGTCTGAATCCTCTTGCCAATCTGAATAGACTTTGCTCCACATGCTTTCAAAAGGACCTTCTCGTGTTCCTGTTTCATTCTAAAGATTTGAATTTGTAAAAAAAAAACATTTACAGGTCTATAAACCATTTAGTTGTATTTAAAAGTTGGCTCCAAACTACCTAAAACGTATTTTTATTGTAAACCATATACATTGACAATATTCTATAGAACATAAGCTAACTGAAATAACTTAGAAAAGAGTTTAACTGAATCGTTCACAGCAGGCTATTCATGAATTAATAAATAAGGATGAGGTTGAAATTAAATAAAAAGTTTAACCCTGCCGTGTCTTGTCGATTAGTAAAGAAGCCATTGAATAATACAATCATTCAAGATATGATACACATTTGTTTACATTTACCTTATATCTGGCTGTGAAATGTGTTCGGCAAAAGACGACGTATTAGCAGGTAGAACTTCCGGCGCACGAAAATGGCATTCTGGGAAATGTAGTCTATTTGTGGGCCTTTCTCATGAAAACAGTAATGTCCGGATCATATTCATCCCCAAAATCATTACTATGTATCAATAAGATAAAATGTTAAATATCTATTTTTGTGGGGACTGCTGAGGTTTCTGTCAATTTTATTTTTGTTCTCTCCAAGATTGTCCCCTAGAAAAGCCAGACCTATTTCTATATTTTTAAGACAAATTAATCAACAATATTAATAATTATTATTGATGTATTTACCAACATGGTAGCATTAACTAATATATCGAAAAATATTGTATTCCATGACTTCTCAAACTAGAACATTTCTATAGACAAATATATTTCTGCATTCTGCCTATTTGTCAGATATGGTCATACCATACCCGAAGTGTGACCTCTGCAACTCATCCATACTAGTGACACATACACCCGGAGCAGTGGGCAGCTATCACTGCAGCGCCCGGGGAGCAAACGGGGGTAAGTAGTGTTATTTTTTTTCATTTATGAATAGCTCATATTTGTTCTACACATACATTTTACAAGATGAAGACTTTGATCAAGAGACATATAAATCTGTTGTTAAATGTTGAATATTATATTAACAGCTAATAATAATTACTGAGAAGTGAAGTACAAAATATGAAGAGAACAATTTAGTCCCTGCCTTATCAAAAAGGGCACAAAATGTGTTCGTGTATTTTTTAAATAAACACATCGTGCCGCTGTTTCGTCTTATTTTAAAACTCTAGGAAAAATCGCGAGATTTCCCCAGCAAACGACTCCAACGTCGACGGTTGCGCAGGCGCAGTGTCGTTTTAAAACATTTTGCTCGGTCTAGCCTCTCTCGCTAATAAAGAAACAATGGCGACAGCGGCGACTGCAGCGGGCGGAACGGGATCCGGAGGACCATCAGCCGGCCAGGCAGGGGCCGGTTCCTCAATCGGACGAAAGAAAGACGGAGGACCGTCTTCTAAATATTGGGAGAGCTCGGAAACGGTGTCTCAGCTGGAGACTATTCGTCTGTGGATCGGGAAACATTACAAAAAGGTCTGCAGCTCGTGCGGCGTCCGTTGAATGGGGGGCGCGCGCATCACACAATGACTACAAGAAGCTTTACGCGCGTTCGTTAATAGTTTATTCGTTTTTGTTGCTGATTATACTAGGGAGACGATCTGGTATGGTGTGAAGACGACATTCGGGCATTAAAATGACGTTATTATCGAGAAGTTTGGCTGTTGTGTTGTTTTGAGTGACAATGTTTTGGGCTCTTCAGTTAGCTGTCGTGCTAACATTAGTAACGTTAGTGCGCGAGCTGCCATGATGATGCTGTCTCGAAATCTAGTGTGCTGTGTCAATATTGAACATTTTCGCATCTTTTCAGGGCATTTTTGTATTTTTTGGGGGGTTAAGAGGAAGAAATCATGTGACTAGGTTAGTGAACCCTGACGTGTTCGTTACAAAATGTAATGTTGTTGCATCTAAGAACAGTTTACAAAGTTCTCAAATCATAATTCTCGGCTACTTATATGTCGAAGAGATAAGCATGTTAATATATCATGTTTACATATGCCCCCAATTTACATGTCAAAGAACAGTGGTATTTCCCATGGTGTGTGTCCGAAAACACATAGTAGTACCATGGTTAGTGTTATGGTGGATCTCTGCACAACAAAAACAAAACATGCACACGTGGTTAAATAATCTTTTGAATACTAATTGTGGACATGGTTACCCAAGTTAGATATTGTTTATTAAGGAAATGTATTGGAAATTAATATCTGATCTTTAGACATATTCAAAAATGGTCTGTAAATCTGATTCTTGTTACTTTCATGTGAAGGTGTATGAAGTGCATTATAGTATAGGTTTGTGTCTGATCGGTCTGCTGGTTTCGTTCTTCAGTATGTCCAAACCGACTCTCCTACGAACAAATCTTTGGCTGCGCTGGTGGTACAGTTGTTGCAGTTTCAAGAGGATGCATTTGGACGTAGAGTCAGCAACCCTGCCCTTACCAAGCTACCAGTAAGTTTCTCTGTGCATGTTTAGCGTTTACACGCACAAACGTGTTTATCGGTCTTGATCTCAAATGATTTGAGGTTGCAGTCGTACAATTCAGCATAAAGTTAAAGAAAAAGAATACAATTGCTTCCATATTAAAGATGCTGCATTTGTTTTCTGCCATTCTAGGCAAAAAGCTTTCTGGACTTCAAACCTGGCGGAGCTCTTTGTCACATTCTTGGGTCTGCATACAAGTTCAAGAGCGAGCAGGGCTGGTGAGTAAAATCTCAGGAGGGAAGAGAGAACAAAAAGAGGGATGCAGTGATGAGCACATAGCAACTGCTCTTGTGTAAATCTTAAAACTAGTTCTTAAAAAGATTATGCTGTGCTAACCACCCGACAATGCTTGTGTTCCTTCAGGAGGAGGTTTGATCTTCAGAACCCATCCAGAATGGACAGAAATGTGGAGATGTTTATGACTATTGAGAAGACTCTTGTTCAGGTAGTGATCTTTCTTTAGCGCTCCACTTGTGTCAATGTAATGTTACAGATGGTCTCTCTATGTTCTTATGCATATGTTGTTCTTTCCTGCAGAACAACACTTTGACTCGACCTATCGTGTACATTGTGTCTGATGTGGAGCAAAAGCAAACCAATAAGCTCAAAGACATCATCAAGAGACATCAGGTATTAGAAATTGTCAGGTTTGCATGGGTTAGTTTGGTAATTCAGGGTTTCAATGTGTTTTGTTTTCTTTGCATCTCAAGGGAACTATCGCTGAAGATAAGTCGAAGGCCACCCATATTATCTACCCCTCTCCGGCCCATCTAGAGGAAGGTTTGTGTGTTTTTTTTTATGTTGTCAGAAGTTGCATATTAAAATATCACCCACTCTCAACAATCCTCTATTTTTTGGTGTTTGGTTTGCATTGACCTGACTATGTTGTTTGTGGGGTGTTTTTTAGAAGAGTGGCTGCGTCCTGTTATACGCAAAGACAAGCAGGTGTTGGTTCACTGGGGATATTACCCTGACAGGTTAGTGGTGCCGCATGTTATAGTTGATTTTAAAGGGATAGTGCATCCAAAAGTAAATATTATGTCAGTTTTTGTGTGATCTTGAAACATAGATGTTAGTTAAAGAAAAAGCATTATTATAACTGCGTTATGTGTGTTGCTGTTTCTCATCAAAGTTTGCACATGGGTTTGTTACTCTTCTTGCAGTTATGACACATGGGTATCGACAAATGAGGTTGATGGAGATGTTGAGGATCCACCGAGCTCTGAGAAACCGTGGCGGGTGAGAGGCTTGTTACTATAAACCTTTTTACCCATTTAATTGTAAGGCCGTTCAATGTGACAGCCTTGGGATTTGTATTGTAAGTGATGCAGCCCTGCATCAAGATTAAATTTCCCGGAATTTGCTTAGTATGCTCTCCGATGCCCTCAGGTGCATGCTAAGTGGGTCATGGACACGGATGACTTTAATGAGTGGATGAACGAGGAAGATTACGAAGTGGATGAGAACAAGAAGCCCGTGAATTTCCGCCAGCGTATCTTCCCAGGGGAAGAAGTGGTAGGTCCCGGCAGGGTTTGTTTTGTCATTGTCTGTGCGTCTGTCAGTCATCCTCTCAAGCTCTTCCTCGCTGCTTCACCCTCACGTGCCTCACCCTCCCGCATTTTCCCTCAGCACCCCCCTACCCCTTGTGTGTAAGATCGTTCCATTCTCTCATTCTCTCGCTCTTTCTCTCATCCTTCACCCCACCATGGTTCTGATCAGTCTTCCCGTACACCCGATCGTAAGGACCGCAAGTCTCTGGTCGGTGGCAAGAAGAGGCGGCGCTCTCCGTCCCCACCCAGCACTCCTGCAGAATCTCGCAAGAAGGGCAAGAAAGGGTACGTCTGCTCATAAGGAACAAGCATATTAGTGTCCTGTTGTTGTTTTGCCTTTGACCCTGTGCCCAAACCATACCTGTTTTACATGTGTAACACTTCAGTTAAAAAATAACTGAGTGCTATAGTTTGAAAGAAATATGATTTGATGAGCCACATTTAAAATAGTTTTTGAGCTGTAAAGACCTAATTATTTTAAGGCTAACTGTTGTTTCTCAAACAGTAATCCTGGATCACAGTGGAGGCGCCGTGGACATCAGAATGACGATGAGCAAGATGAAGATCTCACAAAGGATATGGAAGATCCATCCCCAGTGCCGGGAATGGAGGAGGTTACATTGCCAAAAAATGGTAAGTTGTGTTGTTTTATTAGGGCTCTTGATTAGTCCCGCAAATTTGTTGTGCTGCACCATTGATTTGGGATGATAACCCAAAGGTTGTATGTTGGAATGATCTTAAAGTTACCACCATTGTACACATATTCTTAAAGGGACAGTTCACCCTGTCATTAATTACTCGCTCTCTAATTGTTCCAAATCTCTATAGATTTCTTTGGTTGAACACAGAAAGATATTTGGATGAATTGTTGTAAGCAAACAGTTCTTGGACCTCATTGACAACCATAGTAGGAAAAATGACAAGGGTTGTCAAAAGTTCCCCAGAGCTGTTTGCTGTCCTATATTCTTCAAAATATCAAATTTTCTGTTCATCAGAACAAAGAAATGTATACAGATTTGGACTCGAGGGTGAGTAAATGATGAGAGAATTTTGTATTTTTGGGTGAACTGTCCCTTTAACCCTGTGTTGCTCAATGTGGCCTGCTCTTATGAAAGACATAATGGGACTTTGTGACATGAGCATTGACATTTTTTCATCCAAATTACATTCATTTTAATCACATAAAAAAAATCCTACATGACCTGTCAATATTCAAGTTATCATAATTCAAAACACTGAATCTTCTGTGCAGCCCCTCAAGATTCAGTGCATGACTAAAATAGACACTGCGACTGCAGCTCTACTTTCGTTGTCCTACTTTACACACAAAGCTTTTAAATGTTCCTAAATTGTCTGTCTGACATCACTAATGTGCTCTTGCTTTCTGCCTGTAGTCAGTCAGAAGAAAGACAGTGAGAACACACCAGTAAAAGGGGGAACGGTCACAGATTTGGGTAAGTATTCTGTTTGGTAGCTGCAGGCATAAATATGGCATGTCTGGTTGAGGCACTGTGAATAAATTAGTGAATTTGTTTTAGGTGACCATGAAGATGATTCAATAGCTTCTGGTGGCAAGGTACGGTCTCATTTTATGCTTTTAGAAATTATTTTAGAATGGAAATGTCTGTTATCGTAATGTTTTGTTTTTAATAGTCTGGTCCTTTAACTAATGTTCTTTGTAAAACAGAAAATGTGAATTTAGAGCAGAATGTTCATCATCTGTATTTTACAGGAGGATGATGAGCAAAGCAAAGCGGAGATCAATCGTCTGATCGACTCCGAGGATAACGTGACTGAGCAAACTCATCACATTATTATCCCTAGTTATGCAGCCTGGTTCGACTACAACAGGTATGAAATCCATCCCACTGTTGTGTAAAAACTTTTTTATAAATTAGTATAAGTTATTTGCCATTGTACAATCCTATTTCATTCGACAATACAGGAGGTTAAATGTGTTTAACTACTTTGGGAGCTTTATGATAACTGTGTGAGATCTGCTAACTTTGAAATTCTCTTCCAGTATACATGAAATTGAGAGACGTGCCCTACCAGAGTTCTTCAATGGCAAAAACAAATCTAAGACTCCAGAGATGTAAGTCAATCCTTAAGCACTCCTTAAAACAAATACAATGGATTTCACATCAATGGGATGGTGAGTTGATATCTTATGTGAATGTGTACCTGTCCTTTATCAGATACCTGGCTTATCGGAACTTCATGATTGACACCTACCGGCTGAATCCTCAGGAGTACCTGACCTCCACCTCCTGCAGGAGGAACCTTACTGGAGATGTGTGCGCGGTCATGAGGTGAGAATTCTCATTCATGGTCTTGAAGTTCTTTTGTGCTGGTTTCCTTTAAAGACATTTATTTTTTTTACTAATCTGTTTCTCCCAGGGTTCATGCCTTCCTGGAGCAGTGGGGACTAGTGAACTACCAGGTTGATGCAGACAGTAGACCCCTCCCTATGGGTCCACCACCAACTCCACATTTCAATGTACTGGCTGATACACCCTCTGGCTTGGTACCGCTGCATCACCGCCCCCCACAGGTAAGGTTAAAAATCACATCATTTTAACAAGCCTTCTCGAGACATTTTACATTCAGATGGTTGTATCCAAACCAACTTGTACACATTTTTATTACCATTTAAACCCATAGCCTTCTACTGAGCATACAAATCTGATGCAGTACCATAAACTCTCTGCTGTTTTCTGCAGGTTCCCTCAGCTCCGCAGATGCTGAACTTCCCAGAAAAGGGCAAAGACAAGCCAACCGACATGCAGAACTTTGGTCTCCGTACAGATATATACACAAAGAAGAATCCCAAGGCAAGCTTCTCCTGTTCTTATAGCTGCTGCGACTCTTTTTGAGTCTTCCATGGTTGTGATCATTTTTTGCGTTGCTTTACAGAGTAAGGGAACTGCTGGTGGCAGAGATTGGACAGAGCAAGAAACTTTGCTTCTGTTGGAGGTGAGATCGGACTCTGAATCAAATCTTTGATACCACCATGTTTTTGGCTTTTTGTTCCGTTTTCCTCTTTCTTTGTCTTCTGAATCTAAATCTTCTAAATCTAAATACTCGAATTTCCAGGCTCTGGAGATGTACAAGGATGACTGGAACAAGGTTTCGGAGCACGTGGGCAGCCGTACACAGGACGAGTGCATCTTGCACTTCCTGCGGCTGCCAATAGAGGATCAGTACCTGGAGAGTTCTGAAGCCTCATTAGGACCTCTGGCCTACCAGCCGATCCCCTTCAGCCAATCAGGAAATCCTGTCATGAGCACTGTTGCATTTCTCGCCTCTGTGGTTGACCCGCGTGTGGCGGCAGCTGCTGCCAAAGCAGCTCTAGGTATGTCTTTTGCTCATATCAGTTCTTGACGTTTTCTCAAACATATGCTGTATTTAATTGAGCTTTTTTTGTTGTTTTAAATGCCTGTGGTTTTAATATACTATTGCTGGGCGTTGTATTTGCAGAGGAGTTCTCTCGTGTTCGTGAGGAGGTGCCGACAGAGCTGGTGGAAGCTCACGTGAAGAAGGTGCAGGAGGCGGCACGCAGCACGGGTAAAGTGGACCCCTCGTTTGGTCTGGAGAGCAGCGGTATTGCTGGCACCGCCCCTGACGAGCCAGAGAAGACCGGTAACTATTTACAATAAAGTCACAATATTCATTTATGGTCTTGGTGGTCAGGTGTGTAGTGTTATTTCAGCTGCTACCACCAGGTGGCAGCAGATCCATACATTTGTGAACCATCACCACAGAAAACCAGGGTCTGTGAAGAACTCATTGACCCTGATCAGCTGTGGATGGGCTTGTCGCAATCTAGAACATCGCTTGAAACAAATAAAAGATGTGCTACAATGAAGCTTTAGCCTCCCACCCACACACCTTATGTGAGCTAATTTTATGTGAAATCCATACTGTATCACTCGAGTGGTCAATGCGATTGTGCCTCTGAGAACAATGGTTGTGGCTTGATGCAGCGCTGGCAGATGGGGCACAAGTGTGGGAGGTGTTGAAACTGGGTCAGTTGAGTGTGAATTGTGCCAGCGTTGACTTTGCCGCACACACACCTTGTCACCAAAGCTCAAAAGCTCTGTTTCTTTTTCATATGTGCCTAATGTCTTTATTCAGCTGTGATGCTCTGTTTGTTAATAAGTTCATAGGGTTCAGCATAAGGTGCTTTAGAGTTCAGTGTAATGGGTTGACAGAGGCCTGGCACAGTGTTTTCTCAGGCGGGGTTGTGATCTGCACCCGGCAGCTCACCGTAGCACCTTTTACCCCACACTTGCATGTGGACCAAATCTGGCAGTGTGAAAAGATAAACCTGTTTTTATGTATTTTGATTTATGGAAGCTGCATAATTACTTTTTTATCCAGAATAAAATTCTTGTGTTTTTTTCATACTTTGCTGCTCGGAAAAGGTGCTAAAATAAACACATTGATGTGGGTCTCAAATATTGTGACAAATTGTGTTTTGAATGTTGGTTTCAACAGTGACAATACTCTTAATGTATTTACTTAATTTCATAATTTTCTTCTGATTTCATGTATTTAGTGTGATGTGTTTGATTCTAATCAATGTTTTTGTCCTTACAGAGACACCAGAGACCGAGAAGATGGAAACAGACTCCGACTCCCAGCAGCCCGATAAGGTCAGTTTTGGTCCCGCCCCCAGTAGCCAGATGTACGTCTTCATGTGATTTCAGTTTTTCCAGATTTACTTGTCATAAAACTTCATTTGCATTACTCATGATATCTGACTCAGGCGGAGTCAAAAGATGAAGCCGAGAAACCCAGCGAGTCTGCGGAGAAGCCAGCAGAGGTAGAAAAAGAAAAGAGCGAGACAACAGAAAAGTCTGAGCCGCAGGAGGAGGAAGAGAGTGAAGATGGAGAAACAAAGACAACAGGTACAGATTCTCACAGGCTTGTCTGCGGTTTAGTTTTTCATGCCTAGATAATTTCTGTAACATCCACCAAACAGAAAAATCACACTGCCATATTTCCACATTCAATATAGATGTTTGAAGTAAACCATACAGTGCATTGTGATGAAAGGTGATGTGCTAAATATTTACTGCCATTTTTAGAGAAAGACAAGGAGGAGACCATGGAGACCCCAGAGGAAGAGAAGGAGGGAGAGGAAGAGAAGGAGGAAAGAAAGAAGCTGGAGTTAGATATCGGAGAGGGCAACATCGCCACCGCGGCCGCAGCTGCTCTGGCATCTGCTGCGACCAAAGCAAAGGTAACACAACAAATGCATGAACTAAATTTGGAATTAAAGAGTTCTTTTAATTCTATAAAAGGGGAGTTTTACCCAGCTGGTTCCAGTCTTATGCTGCGTGAAATGAACTTATATAAAATGCATTTCATTGGCTTTCTCTTTTGTCTCAGCACCTGGCGGCAGTGGAGGAGAGGAAGATCAAGTCTCTTGTGGCTCTCCTGGTTGAGACTCAGATGAAGAAGCTGGAGATTAAACTCAGACACTTTGAGGAGCTGGAGACCATTATGGACCGTGAGAAGGAAGCGGTGAGTGAAGTCGCACGAAAGCTGTCTAGAAAATGCCTGCATGTTCAATACATTCATTATATTTTGCCTATAGATAATATGTTTATTTTTATATTAGTTTAAAATATTTTCATTCTTTTTATCTGATCAGTTTTTACCCATCTGCTCAATGCAGATAATAACTTGTATTGGTGCAACAGTATCTTAATTTGTTGTCGTTTGAGGCTGCGATTTACACCCCCATTGTGAACCGGTTTTAATAGAGTAACACTTAGCGCATTCTGAGAAACCAAAAAACAGCTGCTGATTTTGAATAGTTTGAGCGGAGTCAGTGAAAATGGTCAAACCCATAAAATGTACTTGTAGAATCCTTTCAATTTTCTGCCATGTTCTTGTGTATCTTCCAGCCTAGTGTTTACACACCAGGGGCGCTCTCCACAAAATGCTTGAGCAAATGCAGCTGAACATAGTAACCCAATTTAGCCACTGTAAATAGTGCATGAATGATGTGCCTTTATATAGCAGTGTCCAAACATTTATTCAATGTACCTTTTGATTTCAGTTAAATGCACTTTTAGAGAAAGATCCATGCGGTTATTAATCTTTACCAGTTTACTTACAGTAACACTTTTCACACTGATAATGTGCTTTTTACTGCCTTTGTTGTAGTAACATTGTTTTATTTCTGTAGCAGCCAATGAAGATATCCAGATGTTGGCTAGACTGTCCACACACACAAGATTTGTTTAGGAGCACTTTTAAAACATGCAGCTAAAAACCAGATGTAACAACACGTCAGCTTATGTTTATATTTATACATTTGGAAGACCCTTTATCGGTTTGAGCTTTGTCACATGTCATCGTGCTGTGCTTTCTACTGTTTTAAACTCAAGTTGGATCTTTCCGTCTGTCTTTAGCTGGAGCTCCAAAGACAGCAGCTCCTGACCGAGCGACAGGCATTCCACATGGAGCAGCTGAAGTATGCAGAGATGAAGGCTCGTCAGCAGATGGAACAGCAGGCGGCTGCAGCTGCGCAGCAGAACACAGGAGGCCATCACGGACCTCCCCCACACGGCCCACCTCCAGGCATGCACCCTGTACACCCAGGACATCCCGGGCATCCCGGTTCCGGATTTCCCCCAATGCATCATGCCATGGGTCCCCACCACGCCCCTCAGTCAGGTCGGCACTTTCTCTGATAACCTGGATTACTTTTATCTGTGTGTAGCGCATTTCAAATTTCTCTTCTTGCTTGGTGCAGGACCAATGGTTGGACCAGGACAGCCAATGCCAAGTCAGCCTATGCCCGGCCGGATGATGCCTGGACCTCTCCCAGTTGGTCCCCCACAGGGTGGCATGGCCCCCATGATGGTACCACGACACCCTGGCCCACTTAACGGCATGTGTGAGTATCCTTACTCTTCCTTTGCTTAGCATATTTGTGCAGTGGTGTTTTAAGGCTGCATCTTTAAGACCATATTTTGTTGCGCTCCTTACAGATCCAGGTCCTCCACCTCCTCAACCCACACAGCCTGATGGGATGGCACCTGGCCCAGTGGGACCTCCCATCCCTGTGCCCGCTCCTCGTGCTGCTGAAAACTAAACTGTTGCCCTTTCCTCACACATGTACACATTAGCACACAAATACACGCATTCAACTTTTACTCCTTTAAATCCAAATGAATCCTACTGTTATATCCCTCTGTCGATTGCCTTGCTAATGGGTGGGTCATCTCTAAAGCCTCCTTTTTTTTCTTCTTCAAAGCTGAGCTAAGCACTCGCCTCCTCACCATAAACACCCTCGCATGCTCAGGGCACAAAGCGCAGGAGTGGCGTTGTTCCCGCAACTCTTGGCTAGTAATAGCATTGGCTACTGTTTCTTCTGTAATGTTTAACACCGTGCTGCTAACGCTAACAGGTTCCTGTGTTTGGGGGGGGACCTGCTGTCGTCTGGCTCCTTGTAATGTGACTGATAGAATATGTGTATATTGTGCTAATCCGTGTAAGCTAAACCCTCTGAGACCAGAGGGAGCCGAAGCTCTGCTGTAAGTCAGTGGGCCGGCTCTTTCTTCGAAAAACACACTGTAGATACGAGCTGGTCGGCAGCCCCTCCGTCCCTACATTCACAAAATGTCTGGTGCGGTGTTTATTTCAACAGGGTTCTTTGAGCTTCCTTTAATATTTACGCCCTCACCTTGCTAAGAATCTACCTCGCCGGTGCAATTATCTGTCGTTTTCCATCTGTGCACGGTGTGTTGTATCACTTAGACTTGCTTTACGGTGCTTAGCTTAGTCATCCACACTGTGACCCAGTAGTGCTCTGGCTAGAGCGGAGATCAACGAGTGCTTGCCCTACAGGGCCTAACTCGTGCCATTACCCTGGCCAAGTGTCCAGAACATGCCCGAATACTGTATTTCCAAAAAAAGAGCAGATACTCCGTTTTAGAGATGCACCCACACGCAAAAACCTCTTTTTGGCTCGAGACAAACGCAAAACACGCCACATGACAAACTCCATTCATTCACACAGAGAATGATAATGGAGGTGAATATGGTATCACACTGAAATGATGGAGGAACTTCGCTTGTTTTAGGTGTAGCTGGCCTTTTGTGCTCCTCCCTTAGGTGCTGACAGAGTAGCTGCCCTGCCTCGCTCTACCTCTCTCACTTTACTACCTCTTTTCTCTCTGTCTCTCTCTCTTCCTAGCTGTTATCTCTTTCTTTTGTGTGTGCCCATGTGACTGCTGCATTACTGCTGTGTGGAGGCTGTCGTCCTCTTCCTCCTCAGGTGAACCAAGCCCTCTCTTCATCACGGCGCACCCCGCTACACTAAACACACACATACACACATGCATCTCTTCCAAAACTTTCCAGGCTGTATATCACATAAGACAGGGGTGATTTCCTGTCTTTCCCTATTCCCAATATATATCTTTTATTGCTTTTTATTTTATGGTAATGTATTTTTAAGAAAATAAAGTTTGTGTAGACTCAGTTATCTCTGTTCTTTGATGTTTGTAGGTTTCTTCTTTGATTTTTACTCGGCACATTGATACTGAGACCTAAACACTGTCAAAATAAAGTGGGTTTCTGTTTTTGTATGACTGCTTATCTGTTTTAAGTTTTAGTTTGGTTTTAAGCCTAAAGAAAATTTTAAGCAAAATTATGTTATTCATTAAGGTTTGATATGGCATGCTTTTATGTGGCACTAATATGGCAATTTGTGTCATTTAGAAGTAAAAAGCTATGTCTGTATACATTTTTCTAAAATATATAATATCAACAATAACTTGCAGAGTACAAAAGTGTTGCTTTGACACCAAGAATGTTTTATACGTTTTTTTATTTGCCCATAATTTTACCCAGCTGCACTTACAAATGCTATTTAGATGGAAATACAGTATTATAAAAATCTCACGAAATGCTAACCTGCATAATCCAATTTATGGAAGGATGGACACTATGGTAGTTAAAAGTGGTATGAGATAAAAAAAAAAAGTAATATTGGTGTGTTAAAAGATTTTTTTTATTTATATAAAAATATGATCATGTTATTTCATTAGTAGTCTTGTGACAATCTTTGGAGACTGTGGGCTGTCTGTAGTTACTAAGCAACATACCAGCTTGGTGAATTACTATATATAGTGAGATCACTGTATTAATCTTGTGTTACTCTTATAATACTCTAAATGCTAACCAACAATAGGATATCACTATTCATCCATAGACAGTCTTTGACTTAAAAAAGAGGTTCTCTATATAAATCTATTTAATGATACAAATGAATGGGTTGAAAACAAGTATACTCGCACACCTCAATAAAAATTTTTAAAGCAATGCTTTTCATGAAGTGAACAGATAATTACTCTCAGATCTGACTTGTTACGATTTTAAATGGGAAATGTGATAAATATTTATATTTGGGTGTTTTCTTATATTCTTCCTTCTAATATAAGTTATCACCAAGGCCTTTTAGTACCTAGTTGCTTCATGTGGATATTAATATTTACAGCTGCTATTTACGTTTGGTGTAATGACACCAGATGAGGTTCAGGTCATAAAACCAAACGCCCAATGATTTCAGGACCTATTAAAACCCCCTCCTCCATTATATGTAACAGTGGATCAAGTGCTGTACAGCCTTGTGTGAAGGTTTGAAGATAAGAACAAAACACAGTGAGGTGTGGCACATTCACTTATTTCCCTGTTGTTTGTTTCAGTTTTATTTGGTCATTAAAAGCTGGCATTGGGTCAAAAATGGACAAAAGCTGCTTGGTTAAGTTAAACCAGAAACGTTCATATTTGACCCAACAATGGATTAAAACAACCCAGAATTTTGGACTGAAACAACCCAGCATATGTCAAATTATAACCCAACAATTGTTTAGTATTTTCAATGCTGGGGTAAAAATAACAACAGTTTGGTTGTGCAAAACAATGTTTACTAATAAAAGTAACCCGGCCCACCAGAGCGCTGCAGTAGATGAGCATCTCTTTCAATAAAAGCGCAGCTCAAGTCAGGTAAAAAAAAAATTACAAAAATCCCTCTCCTCTTTTTATGCTGTTCTCCCCTAACTTAATCACTAATTACATTTGTAAAAGAAGCTTTACGATATATATTTATAGTATTGGTGGCTTTTAAGAAATGTCTTTGTTCTGTTTAACACAAAAGAAGATATTTTGAAGAATGTAGGAAAGCAAACAGTTCTGGGGCACTTTTGACTACCATTGCAATTTTTTCTACTGTCTAGTCCAAATATCTTTCTGTCTTCAGAACCAAGAAATGTATACAGATTTGGAACAACTGGAGGCTGAGTACATGAAGACAGAATTTTCATTTTTGGGTGAACTATCCCTTTAAGTAATCGAATCAACTACAATTTATTTTAAATGTTGCATTTTACTCATTTAAATGTTTGCATTAATTGTAAAAAAAACAAATCTAAACATCCTTTGATTGATGTTTCTGTTTAAATATACTGTGTTTGACCTTTCAGGCAGATCTCAAGATACAAGCCTCTTTCTAGCAAGACATCAGTGTATGTGATTACTGGAGAATCTTTTGATGAACAGCTTCCTGCAGATCTCAACCAAGTGAGAACACATGCATCATAATAGGTAAACTTAGATATGACGTCTTTTTGTAGGCCAACCCAGAAGTTAGCGGCGCACAGTTTCCTCGACCGAAAGCTTATGCATTTTTCCCATTGACTTTTGGAAAACGCAGAAGATAATCTTTACTACCTAACACAACATTTATACATTTTGAAACCTAAATAAAGTTGTCAGATCAGCGAACACGATGCTATAAACAGACTACACTATGGTCGCTCGATATCAAAAACCGCCCTTTTAAAGACACAATAACGGTTTTAAAACATCACTGAACTGGATCGCTGAAATGGAACTGGTGTTCCTGGTAACCCAGGGATGAAACATGGAAACAAAAGAAGCTAATATTAGTGTAGAGGTCGCTCACATATACACCGACAAAACGGCACCATTCTAAAGGCAAATTTACACACAGAAGTGAATGAAAGTAAGTGAGTGAATTCAGACACTCCCGTATATACCATGCATCAGACAGTATCATGATGGACATTCATCATAAACAACACTGAACTCATAACAGCTGTAGGGTGGCTTTATGGATTGTACCATAAAATAGTTAAGTTCATTTTCTCACTGTTTGTCACATGTGTCATGTTTATTGGAAGAGTTAATAATACAGGAAAGAAAAACAGCTGCTTGTCATGTTTTATTCCTACGGTTTATTGTTTTATATTTTTTTATTATATTTAATAAACAACGTCCTAAAAGCTATATTACACTGATTGTAGTTGTTTTCATTAAATTATAATAAACCGCAAACAGATTAATTTTAAAGTAAGGGAAAAACACAAAGGTCTTTTGTTTGTATTTGAGTTACTACGCAAGAATATCACGCCATCTGTCTTATAATAACGATAACGAATAAACAATTAATCGAAAAAATAATAGTTCCTAATCGATTACCAAAATAATTAGGGATGCACCGATACCATTTTTTTTAAGACAGAGTACGAGTACCGATATTTAATTTCTGGTAGTTGCTGATACCGATCCATTAACCTGTATTTTTTCTTTATTTTTGGTGAGGTGGCAATTTTATAAGCACAACACAGTGAGACTAAAAAAATTGAATAACTTTATAATTACAACATCACCTTAAACACATTATGAAAAAATAAATAATTTTATGTGCTTGTCACAAACTTTAAAAGCACAAATTTTAGTCAGTAATGTAACATGAGCTATCGGTCTTTGGTGTCGGTGTACTTTTACGAGTACAAGTACATGAGCTTAGTATCGGTATCGGTGCATCCCTAAAAATAATAGTTAGTTGCAGCCCTAGCCAACAATAAACGCTAACAAACGCCTGCACTAACAAACAGCAAAACTAAACACTAAAAGATTAAACTTCTAAAAGATAATTTACACTAAACCAATAAACACTTACAAAAAGCAACATTCTAAAAACTAATTTACACTAATCTAACAAAAGAAAAAAGTAAATAGTTATCAATGAGGTAATAAAGTGATGAAAATTTACATTTACTCACCGTCGTGTAATTTCATACTTGTATAAATTACTGTGTTCTGATAAACACAGAGAAAGATATTTGGACGAATGTTAGCAATGTTCAGTTCTGGGACATCATTGACTACCAAAGTAGGAAAAATAAAAAGGGTAGTCAAACGTCCCCCAGAACTGTGTGCGTTCCTAAATACTTACTTGAAAGGTACAAATCCTTTTTTTCCCCTAGGAACACATGGGACAGACTGCGGGTTAGAATAGGCAAGGGATGGAGTAAGCGAGGTAGGAATCGTCCATGTGAACAGGTTCACGTACATATGATTCCCTTCTTCTTCTGTTTCCCTTTAACAGAGACTCAACAAGACTTGGGTTCGGATCATCGACTGTGAATGTGTCTTTTACCGTCTCCAACATACTCTTGAAGAAGGCCTTGACAGCCTTTGTCCTCCTATTCTTTTTGCGATATATGTGTTTTTTGTAATCGATTGGAGTATACTGAGGTTTGGTTGTATCGGTCTTCTGAGCTGCCCACTTTATTAAAAAAAAGAAAAAAGAGAGAATATTGTCTAGAATGACAAAGAAAATACTCACAATTACTAAGTGTCTTAGATTTGGCATACAATACAATACAAACTGTATGATTTATACACTCAAGAAAAGATATTGAACATATAACATGGACCACACATTAAATAAAACACAGCAAACAGGATTACCTACAAAACACGTCTTACCTTTTCTTGCATTTGTCTTATTGAGTATATGTACTCGTATTTGGGTTGCAAGGCGTAATAATCTATGGACTAATCCAAAAAGAAACACAAATAATTAATACAAGAAACTATGACTGTGCAGTACATTTCTAAATTATTCACAGACAACATAACTGATATTATTCGTTTTGCAATATTGTTTACATTTGACTAGGGTGGGTGAGATTGTTATGTGACTACTAAAATATAAACATCTCAATTACCAAAACAGTCTTGAAATATAGTGATCAAAATGTGCAATAACAATACAATAACATTTAGCCTTCTATTACAGGAAATAGAATAAAGGACATTTACCTCTTTGGAGACTTGTCTGCTTAATTTTCTGCTTGAATTTGCTATAAATGTAGTAATAAAAGAACTTGATTAAGGGACATAGTTCTTGCTATGCAGAATTGATATTAGCTGCATGTATGTTCCTCACCTGACTCAAACACGTCATCTGAAGACATTGACGCCTCGTCGTACAGGGATTCCATGCTTTGGTGTGCTATATATATGAAAAAAACATTGCTTATACATTGTTGTGCATAACTGACATTTGTCAAACATAGAGAAAAGATGTTTTACCTGTGAGGAAGACCTCAGAAACAGCATCCTCGCAGACTTCGTCCTCACTCACATTTGCTATAATAATAAAAACACCCCTCACATTTCAGCAACAATTTTATTATATCTTCTCAAGGGACAATACTAAAGAAATGCAACTTGAAAATATTTTAGAGTAGGCAATGTGCTGCCTGTACAGCAGTATGGATTTTCAGTCCTCTAAAAATAACTTAACATACAGCCATTATTGTCAACATAACTGGCAACAAAAGTGAGTACACCCTAAGTGATAACAGCTTTATGTTTTTTTAACCATGCAAAGTCACATGTCCTATTCATCATTCTCATGTTTTTAACTGCTTGACAGAACCATACAAATTTGTAGTAGAGCATTTATACTGCTATACAAGCAGCACATTGCCTACTCTAAAATATCAACAATTTCGTATCTATAGTATTGTCCCTTGAGAAGAGATATAATAAAATTGTTGCTGAAATGTGAGGGGTTGTATATTATATATTGCTGTGCAGATTTGACATTAGCCAGATACAGAGAAAAGATGTTTTACCTGTGATGAAGACCTTGAGATCCTCAGAAGGCTGAGAGGCAACAACACTCAGTTCCAACTGTGAATCTGTGTCGCCCTTTAGGCGCTGTGTGAAGGTACGTTTTACCACCTTCCACTTTTTCTTAATGAAGGCCTTGATGGCCTCTGCATTACTTTTCTTTTTGCCAGGAAGTTCTTCCATGCAAGCTTCCTTATTGATTGTAGGAAGCTGAGAACAGCTTGTTTGGATCATCTTAGATGCCATCTTTACAATTAAAATAAAAAAAGAAAGAATATTGTCAAGAATGACAAAGAAAATACTCTTGTACAGCTACAGTAATGCACAGAAATCACAATTACTAAGTGCCTCGGATTTGGCATACAATACAATACAATACAAACTGTATGATTTACAGAGCACATGTGTTTAAAGTCTATAAATTTAAAGTAAAGTGCTTTTAAAGTGGAATAATCTGGGAACTAGTCCAAAAACAAACACAAATAATTAATACAAGAAACTATGACTGTGCAGTACATTTCTAAATTATTCACAGACAACATAACTGATATTATTTGTTTTGCAATATTGTTTACATTTGACTAGGGTGAGTGAGATTGTTATGTGACTACTAAAATATAAACATCTCAATTACCAAAACAGTCTTGAAATATAGTGATCAAAATGTGCAATAACAATACAATAACATTTAGCCTTCTATTACAGGAAATAGAATAAAGGACATTTACCTCTTTGGAGACTTGTCTGCTTAATTTTCTGCTTGAATTTGCTATAAATGTAGTAATAAAAGAACTTGATTAAGGGACATAGTTCTTGCTATGCAGAATTGATATTAGCTGCATGTATGTGCCTCACCTGACTCAAACACGTCATCTGAAGACATTGACGCCTCGTCGTACAGGGATTCCATGCTTTGATGTGCTATATATATGAAAAAAACATTGCTTATACATTGTTATGCATAATTGACATTTGTCAAACATAGAGAAAAGATGTTTTACCTGTGAGGAAGACCTCAGAAACAGCATCCTTGCAGAATTCGTCCTCACTCATATTTGCTATAATAATAAAAAACACTTCATGAACTAATGTTGTTTTATATATTCTATATTAAACATTGCTGTGCAGACTTGACATTTGTCACATATAGAGAAAATATGTTTTAACAAAGACCTTGTCATCCTCGAATGTATTTCCTATAATAATTAAAGAACTTCATGAACAAACCGTTGTTCTTACTTATGGGTATATATTATACATTGCTGTGCAGATTTGACATTAGTCAGATAACATACAGAGAAAAGATGTTTAACCTGTGACAAAGACATCTGAAACTGCATCCTCGAATCCTTCATCCTCGCTCATATTTGCTAAAATAATTTAAAAAAACACTTCATGAACTTATATTGTTTTATATACATTGCTGTGCAGATTTGACATTAGCCACATACAGAGAACGGGTGTTTTACCTGACAGGGCATCCTCAAAGTCTTCATCCTCGCTCATATTTGCTATAATAATAAAAAAACACTTCATGAACTGATATTGTTTTATATATATCTATATTAAACATTGCTGTGCAGATTTGACATTAGCCACATACAGAGAACGGGTGTTTTACCTGACAGGGCATCCTCAAAGTCTTCATCCTCGCTCATATTTGCTATAATAATAAAAAAACACTTCATGAACTGATATTGTTTTATATATATCTATATTAAACATTGCTGTGCAGATTTGACATTAGCCACATACAGAGAACGGGTGTTTTACCTGACAGGGCATCCTCAAAGTCTTCGACCTCGCTCATATTTGCTATAATAGTAAAAAAAAACACTTCATGAGCCGACGTTGCTCTTACTCTGTGGGTATATATTATACATTACTGTGCAGATTTGACATTAGCCCCATATAGAGAAAATGTGTTTTACCTCTGAGGAAGACCTTTGACACGGCATCTTCAAAGTCTTCGACCTCGCTCGTATTTGCTATAATTATAAAAATACATTCATAAACGGACATTGTTCTTACTCTGTTGGTATATACTGCTGTGCAAATTTGACATTAACCAGATACAGAGAAAATATGTTTTACCTTTGACGAAGACCTCGGGATCCTCAGAAGGCCTCGGTGGTTTTTCTGCTGGAATTGGACCAGTACCGCTGAAGAAAGGAGGAATCCCGCAAAAATATGGAGGTTTCTGCATGGGATTCTCTTCACTTTTAACACCCAATATCAATCGCATAACTTTTACAACGCGATAGAGAGCCATGGCTTTACCGACTCGATTAGCGCGCGATCTGCAAATGTTTGTGTTAGTGCGCGCGGGATTAAGAACTAATATGACTTGAGGCGTGACGTAATAATGAAAGCAACGCGTTGCGTTCTAAGCGCTGATTTTATTACTGAGATTTAATGCAATATCAAGGTCATTTGTTAAAATCCGACCGAGTAACTAACAAACAGTTAATAAAATTCATAAATCTCAATTTCTCTGATTTCTGGTTTGATTTGTAAATTGTAACTATTGTTTTATAAATGTAATCCACAGTTTTAACACATTTTTCCACGGGTCCAAAATGACATCTTGCATAAATTAACATTTAACATTATTATATATTATAATAATTATTATAGCTATTACTATAACTTTTCCTCTTTTAAAACAATATTGTTACTGTTTGTGTTTAGGTACATGCAGCTATAGGTGAAATAATTTTTTGGTTGCATTCTGTAAACTCGTGACAACATTTCTCACAAGTTCCATATATTGTTTTGCAGAAATTAAAATGAGACAAATTGGTGAAAATAACAAAAAAGATGCAATGTTTGCAGATCTTGAATGCTGCAAAGAAAACAACACAATAGCCTATTTATGTTTTTACATGTATTTTAGGATCAGTTAAAAATGAAAGTTTGATGGAATAATCCAGATATTTTTACAACTAGCCTATTGTGCATCTTCAGACTCCCTCAGTCTTTCACATTGCTGTTGGGTGACTTTATGTCATTCCTGGGGTATTGATGAAATTCAACAGACACTGGAAATGCAGAAAAGCTGTGTAAAGACAAAACTGGAGTGGTCTCTTATTTCTCTGTGGCTATACATTATACTAATAGGCATTCATAAAACTGTATAGTGCGAAACTCTGTTTGTACTAGTCACATGTTAGACTAAACAATTTTTGACATAATTTCATCAGTGTAAGACCCATCTAGATAAAAATCTTTTATTCTGTCATGGCTTTTCCACTTTATCCGTTACATCTGACACACTACAAACTCACAGATTTTCACAATGACGGATCTAAGGTCCTGATAAAAGATAGAAGCACTAAAATGTGTTCCTCAGATTCCAGGTTCTTTATCTTTAGGGTTTCTCGTAGATGATCTAAGAGAAAATAACGGATGCATTATAAAGCACTGTCAGGTTAGTATATGGATTAATTGATAAATTACTTTTCTTATTTCTTGTAATCCTTTGGGCAACATGTGCTTGTGTAAATGAGAAGAAAACAATCTTGGAGATGGACAGGAATTATAATTTTTCTTTGTCCACAATCTCTAGCCACGGCATCTGCTGAAGCGTGGTTTTGTTTGTTTTTTAGGGAAATCTACCTCATAGATGTAATCATTTTGTGACAATAACAATGCTTTTGGTGTGGGCTTATCTTATAAAGCCACCATACACAAATCAAATAACTGACGTATGTTTTTTTCTACTGTATGATATGTGAACGAAGAGAATAGTGCACTACATGACGCTCCCAAAATGAGTTATGTAACCATAAGATTATACAGTCTGTTTCTTGGCTTCTATGCTTTCAAGAAACTCTTTGCAGGGATTAAGATGCTATGTGCAAAACTTGATGCATTCTTGTACATACACAGTGTACACAAATTTGTCCCACCTAGTGTTTCTATGCTTGTGTCTATATATCATATTTATTTAGAGTTTCCTGAAAGTTTCCCATTGTGAATATTTTGGTTTAAGTATACGTTCTTGATATGGCCATATAAAGGTCAGACTGAGAAATATGGCATGAGAATTGACAATATTGTTTACGTATTTATTTAAGTGATTAATTTAGATTAGTGACTGACACCTATATTTGTCCATATTTGTGAGATTCAGTTTTCCGTCTTTAGTGTTATTTCTAAAATCTACTTTTCATTAAATGCAGCCTGTCAATGGATAATGCAGTTTCTGTTTTTAATTCATAGTCAATTACATAAATATTGTGTAAAATGCACTTTTCTAATCTGGTATATTTCAGAGAGAAACACAGTGGTCAATGAAGTAAATATATGGCAGGAATTTATTGGATTGTGAGAAGTGGCTGTTAAGATGGCAAGGGTTGAGAAATGAGTGAAATCATTGTTGAAACAGAACATGTATTACAAAAACAAACAGTTTTATTCTCTGGATGTACTAATGAATCATTTACACAGAGAAAAGGAATGTCCATAGGGATAGGGAAATTTACTTTTCATTATTTACTCACACTTACATCATAAGAAGACATTTTGAAGAATGTTGGTCGCCAAACAACACTGGGCCTATTGACCTCCATTGTATGGCCACAAACCTATTGAAACGTTTCTCAAAATATTGAATAAATAAGCTGAATAAATAAGCTTTCTATTGATGTATGGTTTGTTAGGACAATATTTGGCCGAGATACAACTATTTAAAACTCAGGAATCTGAGGGTGCAAAAAAAATCTAATATTAAGAAAATCACCTTTAAAGTTGTCCAAATTAAGTCCTTAGAATAGCATATTACTCACAAAAATAAAGTTTTGATATATTTACGGTAGGAAATTTACAAAATTTCTTCATGGAACATGATCGTTACTTCATATCCTAATGATTTTTGGCATAAAAGAAAAATGGCTAATTTTGACAAATACGATGTATTTTTGGCTATTACTACAAATGTTCTCGTGCTACTTAAGACTGGTTTTGTGATCCAGGGTCACATAAAGGTTTGGAACGACATGTGGGTGACTAAATGACGACAACATTTTTGGATGGACTATACTTTTAAGAAAATAAATGGATCACTTTTAAATTTCATTTGTAGGCCTACATATGGCATGTTGTCAGTATTTGGCCATTAATAAACCCATACCGGTTACCCACTTGTTCAAATGTTACATAATTTTCATAAATTCTTCTACCCCGATCATCACCGAAGAGATGAGGTCATCCTTTAAAAGCTCATGCAAGCCTTCATTTTTCTTCCTTTCAACCCATTACTTTTTGAACCAGTTTTCTTTAGCAGGTTTCCTTGCTGACTTCATTCCTCCGCCCTTTTTCTTGGCTCTTCATCGCCTCTGTCCCTCACCACCTCCTCCTCGCTCATCCTTACATGTGCTGCTGTCAGTCTTCATCCATCACGTCCGTAACCATGGCGGCAGGTCCAGAGATGTGTGAATAAAGCAGAGGGTTCTCAGTGCAGCTTGATCATGGCGCTGGCAGAACGCAAGCTACGTCAGTGCTGCAGGAAAGAGACGACAAGTGCTTTGCAAAGCATGTATTCATATTCGTCTGGTAATACCACACAATTTATTTGACTAACGCTCCAGAATTAAAAGGAATATTGTCAGGTAGTGCTCCTGTGGCTAGTAGGGAAATATTGTATTTCTAGTGAACATGCATGCTAATAAACTGTGTACCTTGAATGCCCCGGAAGCTGAAATGTGTTTGCCCAAAATGAAGAACGGGTTTACAAATAATACAGAAGGCTACATATGCAATGCATACTTCTGTACTGTTAGTTAGTTTTCCTTGCTGTGTTCCCTGTAGGACTGCAGAAACTCCAAAGTCTTTGAGTTAAAACAACAAACATTGACAGCCTGTGTGTGATGTGCAGATGGCTGGAGCTCCTGGGCTGCCAGAGACAGTTGGTGTGTGTGTGTGTGTGTGAATATAAAAGATACTTTCCTTGTTTCCTAAGCACCATCGTTTCAGTTCGATACGTGCTTGACAGAGGCATTTAAGCATTTCATGTTTGTGCACCCGCACTATCTCTGAGGATGTTTCCATGGCAACAGTTCTCATGGTTCTGCATGAAGAGTAGCTGTAGAGGAGGGGCTTTAAAGATTGAATGTTAAAGCAAGTGCTCTGGCAAATCCAATGATGGAGACTCCATTGCCGCCAGAATTACTGTCAGGGACAGTAGCCGCCCTCTCCGTCTTTGTAACACGAAATTAACGTACATCCCTAATCTGCACACGTTGGAAACACACAGTTTGAGTTCCGTGTGCATGACCTGAAATGTTCAGCAGGCAGGTCGATGAGTTTACATTTACATTTTACATTTATGCATTTGGCAGACGCTTTTATCCAAAGCGACTTACATTACATTGTACTATACATTTGTACATTTTGTATAGTAAGCAAGTGGGGGTTAGGTGCCTTGCTCAAGGGCACCTCAGCCGTTACCCGCCAGCCCTGAGAATCGAACCAGCAACCTTCTGATCATGAGTCCAACTCTCTAACCACTGGGCCACGACTGCCCTATATGAGTTCATGTGAGAGTCCCTATTTTGGATATAGTCTCAGTCTGATCTCCGTTTTAAGAGTCACCAGGTTTATTCGCTGAAGCTGAGAAACATTCTGTAGCTTGTGATTTGATCTTTAGCCTTCCAGATAAAAAAGAGCAAATTTGGGACAGAGCCAAGGGCTTGACAACAAGCTCTCAATTAGGGTTGTCTGTGTTGGTGCCATGACTATTTGGCATCCTGCTTCTGCAAACCAGAGACTTCACTTTTATAACCATGACAAGCTCATATGAAGTGATGTTTCAGTCAATAGCTATACATTAAAAATACATTAGCTGTCAGGTATGCATTAAAATAGAATTGATTTCGAGGACCAGATGAAATTTGCAGAGAAGAGAGAAAAACTGTTGCGGCTGTTTTAATTCTGCGCAAATCTATTCATCTTTCTGTGTGTGCAAATCAATGATCCCGGACATGAGCAAAGACAGTGTCATTTGTTTTATTTCATACAATGTTAACATAGAAAAGGACAATAAGTCTATTACAAGGATAATCGCCCTGAGCATTATGGGGTTAAGTGTCATTTAAGGTCACAATGCAGCATGTTCACATCAAAAGGCATTGCTCAAGTCTTTCTAATTTAAATTATTAAGCAACATTTTATTGTTATTCTTTATTCAGTACTAATTCAGTCTGATGTATCTAATACAGTACATTAGGATTTTATTTTATATATATATATTTTTTTTATTAAAGAAATATAATAGTGTATAATAAATTAAGAGTTCATTTGCAAAAACAAATATCTTAAAAATAAAAAAATGTTTTTATTGTGCATTCCAAGTAATATGATTTCATGAACAAATTTGTGAATCGGTTCATTTGAAACAGTTTAACATTTATGGAAAGCTGTCTGAATGATTCGTTGGGATTCGTTCGTTCATACTAATGATTTAAGAACCGATTTGCGGAAACGATTCGAGCTTGCACTTGCCGGAGCAGATCCTCACAGATTAAGTTAGACGCTTTTTCACTGAATCGCTGCCAAAAATGTTGAACTTGTTGTTTTAAATGCAGTCAAACATTACTTATTTGTGCTGTTTACGAGTTTTTTGTTGAGTCCCAGTGAAGTCTCAGCTTTATTGTTTACCAAGTTGAGTCGCGAGTCATTTGTTTTCGTGTTTATGTTTTGTTGGCTGATGTTTATGTGTTAAGGCAGTAGATTGATACGTTCATTGATATAACACGTTGACAAACTTTGGATAATGCAAGCTACGTTTTTGTCAAGAAATTGTCTCGTCATCAACACATGCTGGCCATCATGTAAAGGTAACTTGTGTTTCTGAATCATTTTAAGTTGAAAAAAGTACTCTCGGTGCTGTGTTAATTTTCAGTAAATGAAACAAACAAACAAATGTTTCTTACTCCTCCTTTAGAGCAGCTTCATCTCAGTTGCTTCAGCTATATGGCCAATATAGTAACCAAAGAGGCATGCAGTATCCCAACAGGTAGGCAGTGGGGTGAGCAAAATTGTCTTTTTTATTTTGACAACTTATTGTAGCTATTAACTGAGTTTAGTACTTTCAATTCAATATAAGCACTGATGTCGAAAAGCATCTTATTTTTATGACTCATTGTAGTTTCGTTTCCAACTCACTGCTTGAGTCATCATGTCTAGCTCCGTGCAGAAAAACTCATCAAATCACATGTTATAAAATGTGATAAATCGGAGCAAGAATATGACATCTGAGCTAAAGGAGATTGGGAGACTGTAACGGTTATGGATGGCTTACAAGTCCCTAAACTTTCATGCTGGACGTGTGAGAGAAGAGCAGGCATCTCCTCAAGTCGCCTGCAGAGAGGAAATTAGATCCAGCACCTTTCTTTCCGGTGGGAGATTAAGTGTAAAGGTGAGTGTGATGCCTATTTAGCGGTGAGCCAGAGGCCTGTTTATTTGTATACTGTTACTGTGTAGTTGCATTCTTTTCCAGATACCACACCAAATTTTATTTTGGTATATACATTTTCATTAAGTCATGATCTCAAGGACTTGGAGTTGGCAACCAGCTTTTTGTTTTTTTGAAGGCCACTGAGTCTGCAGATTTGTAATATTTATTACAAAACCTCTGTGTTTCTTTCTGGTCTGTTTCTTATAGCTGGGTTTTGTAGAAGCTTATTAAAAATGGAGGCTGAGAAAGTAGGCCAGCGGTTTATTGATGTGGAGGTGTGGATGGGTTGATAGAAAGAAGCAAGCTACTGGCCTGTAGACGACCCATATATTAGTCTATTGAGTAAGGTATTGCACTGGTGTAGATGGTCAAATTTCACACAGAATGTAACTGCATTACATTTTCACAAACAAAATAAATTTTATGTGCATCTACTTTAAATTACCTTAAATTTAGTTGCATTTTGATGTTCACAGAAGCTCTTTATTATTGAATTTCTATGGTGTGCCAGATTGACTTTTTGACATCTTGTCCTGCAACATTTGTCCATATGCTTTGTGAAATAGCCAGCATGTGCAATTTCTCTTTTCTGACTCTTTGTCAGTGATTGTTATGGCCAGGCACGATGGCAGTAAATTAAAATGAGAGAACACTTAATGCTTTGTCTGATGGAGGAGCCACATGGAATTGTCCCAGTGAAAAGAAATATGACCAGACCAGAGTTTAAGATTTGTGTGCTTTTGTTTAAAGCAGTCATTTTCTGACTAATGTCTTTTTCTCATTTTTTTGGCTTATTTTTCTCTACAAACCATAGCTGCTATTCTGATTTGCCTCCTAATGGATATTGGTTCATTTAAAGATGCTGTAGCTTAATTGGTAGACCATCGGTAGGTCATGGGTTTGATTCCCAGGAAAGGTGTGTGAGGAAATGCACACCTTAAAGGAATAGTTCACCCAAAAATGAAAATTATTTAATCATTTACTCACTCTTATTTCATTTCAAACAAAAGAAGATATTGTGGAGAACACTGGTAACTGAACAACACTGGCCCCCAGTGATTTCTATCATATAGACACAAAACATTTCTGAGACATTTCTCAAAATATCTTCTTTTGTGTTTCACATAAGAAAGAGTTATATGCAGGTTTTAAACGACATGAGGGTGAATAAATTATGACACAATCTTTTATCCCCTTAAATGGACTGTAGACACTTTGGATAAAATCATCTGCCAAATGCATAAATGCAAAATGCAAAAGAACTCATGTTGTAGTAAATTTGACCGTTCGCATTTCCTGATGCTTGTGAACAATAAAAATCTTTAAACAACATGCGTGAACGTCCTTCAGCATTCAAACCATACATGACAAACATGCCATTGTAATGTGATTCATTTGCTTTGTTTCTTTTGTTTTCAATTTGCTGAACCTTTCGTTGGTAACTTTCATGGATTACATCACAGTGGCCTTCATTGTTTTCTCAATCAACTTGATGAGAGTTAATGTAGGCATCTATTCAGCTGAGTGGGCCATTGCTGGCAACGGCTTTGTGCCAAGCTGTATTTGTTCGGTGGTATTTGTATATGGAAAACGTGTGTTTTCAGGTTAATGTCCATATAGTCTATTCTGTTAACGTTTTGCCAAACAGTAACAGAAACTAGCGCTGCTCAACACTTGCTCTGTTTCAGTGTTTAAACTGGGATTTCGTGTTCCTTGGGTCTAATATTGAGATTTCACTCTCCAATGTTCTGCCAAGTGTCCGTCCAGTAAATGGTCTGTGTACTGTGTGCCACGATTAGCTTGCAGTGTGTACCGTGTTCTATTCATATTGCTGGTGTCTGCTTGTTGTAAAGTCTGCCGTAGTTAGGTTGTCTCGCCTCCAGCCAGCATCTCTGGTTGGATGCCACAGCTGAAGCCACTGTGTTGGCCTGTTTTCATTGCTGTTGATCTGACATCTGGATCTGACATTTTTGTGAGGTTATTATGATTCATATCAGCCACTTTTTATGATTCAACAAAGTCGCTTTTGTGCTTTATGCTGGTCTAAGAAGGAATTTGTTTTTTGACTAAAGCATCAGGTGTGTTTAGCACAGCACATTTCTCTATACAGATAATGTGTTTACATTTAGATTTACATTTTCTTTACATAATCATATATAAAGCAATAATAACAGCTGTAGATAAAGTGGTGAATTAACACAGTGTGTTGTAAGAAAGCTTATTGTTGTGATCTTTACTTTAAAATATTATTTAAGATATTTTTTGGATATTGTCTATGCATGTTGCATAGTTGTGTTTTAGAGAGTAAATTGCAGCTCAGCTTTGAGAAGAATTTAAAGAGGATTGGCAACAAATAACATACCACACATGCAAATCTTATTCAAGGCCCAAAGAGAGGCTAGGAAATAAAGGTATTTTTTGGTAATATATTTGCAAAACCCAGAGACAAACATAAAGGGTGACTAATAATAATGAATAATGTCATGAAATATGGAGTTATGAGGTTTGAGTAGTACAGCAGTGATTATGATATATCATAAAATTATATATTTATTTAATTGTATGTTAATAATATTAATAATTATTATATAAGCCCGAAGTCAACTTTTGGTCTGTGTTTGTTGACCGGTCTGGCTAGTGGCTAATAATATAACTATTTATGTTTTATTTATTAATTTGCATTCATTTTTTGTTTTGCATTCATTTTTTGTTTTGGTGCATTTAAGTTTAGCCAAGTAACTTGTTCTTCTGGTTACCCAAAAAATTCTGGCTAGACATACTTGCTAGCTATTAGCTAATGTCATTTACTTGTTATTTCTTTTGCTTGTTATCAGAAATAATCTGCAGAGACACTATTCTTTGAGGATGTGTACTGGAAGTTAGGTTTGGGCCACGTTTGTTTGTGTTGTTGCTTTGAGTCTGTCAATAAAACTCATATTTAGTGATATGCCTTTTTGCCAAATAATATTGTCCAATAAATATCTTAAAAGTTTAGAGTTCTCTCCATTTTATAGGCTGGTTTAATCTAACCTGAAATGGCATTAAAAGCAAATAGTACAAATATGTCCTCCAGACATCACTTTTGGCCGCCATAGATGCATAAACGCTATTGATCTTCATGTGCTGCTCAGGCGCCATGATCTCTGATCTTGTATTCCTCTAAAGTCTCTCATAAACAAATACACAGAATCAACCACCACGTTTTATTAATTATTATTATTATTTAATAATCATATGGCACAAATATGTCACTATTATACAAGTTGACATCATCGTAAGAAAAATTTGCTGTGTATATTTAAATAAAGCACAGAGGGAGAGATAGAGGGTTGTGTCAATGCTAATGGTGAGGGGTGGGGGAGCTTCTGCACAAACAGTTTAGTTCTGCTCTGGTTGGCAGCACATAAGCCCGTATGATCCAAGTTCCAGCCCGTCCAGAGCCAGGAATAGCAGCAGTGCGCTAATAACACTTGAATAAAAGGAAAGCGCTGAAGTATGCGTAGAAGAAAGAGAGGGAGGGGCTAATGTCTGGCCACATGGGAGAGGATGAGTGTCTTTCATATATACTGTGTGAGTTTTTACACAAGGGTAAATCAGCGATAAAGACTTTGAAAGAGTTTTCACCTGGCAGACGTGACAGAATCTTTAACTTCAGAATGAATGGCTTCATTGTGGTGCCAATAGTCAAACAGCGGCCAAACAGTAATGGTGCTTTGGAAGGCGAATGTTCTCTGTCAAAGTACATTTTCTTTAGTTAAACCAAGTAAACAAATGGTTTGACTGCAGATTTAATATGTGCATCAGATAACCACTTTATTTTACTGTCGATCAGTAACACCAAGGTCATGGCTTTGATCCCAGGGATTGCACATACTGAGAAGCAAAAAGATAGTATAAGGCAATGTAAGTCACTTTGGATAAGCGTCTGCCAAATGCGTAAATGTAAATGACCTGCACAAATAAATCATAATAAACAACACTATATTCCATAAAAAATAAGGATGGTACTTTTGTATTTCATGGTTACATTAGGAATGTGTACCATTGCGTCGACCTGCACCTGTACTGTATTTATAGTTTGCGCCATATTCTGAAGCAGAATTACGACTATGTAGCGTTGCTTAACCTGGGATTGAATGCAAGTGGCCTTAACCTGGGATTAAAAATTATGTTAATCTAGGGTTTCGCATTTTGTGAAAAGACCTATTTAGTATGAAGAGGGCATCTGTTTGTGTGTAATGGTTACAGCTTCCAAAGCGTCAAGGCCAAATGACCCACCTGATATATTTGTGTCTTGTGCGGTTTGTTGTTTAGTTGTGTGTCTTCCCGGTGTTTTTTTTTTTTAGCTCTGAATGAACGAACGGGAGAGAACAGGCGAAGTGCCAATGGTGCCCATCATGGGGCCCTGTTCTCTACGGCTTTTACCCTTTTTACCAAATCAATAATGGATCGTCAATTACAAATGGGCCATTTGTAGCTCTTCGTTAAATGTGCAATAGGCCTTTTTTATAAAAAAGCATGCAAAAAACATGCTTGTAACCTGACAAATATCATAGCTCTTGTTTCTGTGACAACCCCTAGACTTT
This sequence comes from Oreonectes daqikongensis, assembly GCA_026939265.1. Lineage (NCBI taxonomy): Eukaryota > Metazoa > Chordata > Actinopteri > Cypriniformes > Nemacheilidae > Oreonectes > Oreonectes daqikongensis. Next base: position 2,491,232 of record JAOTQM010000311.1, read on the forward strand.
GTAGATTGTTAGCAAAAAAGGTGGCTGCACATCTAAAGGAGCAGCACATCTTTGTTCAAATGGCATGCAGAAGAATATGGCATTTCTAAGGTTCCTGTGTTCGGCTTCATCACAGCCTTTAACTTTTCACATGGATGGATATAGTCACTATTATTTATTTTTAATAGGCATTCCCACTGTGGCTCTATTTTTAAACTGACAATTTATTAATACAAGGTTGTTGCTCATGAGGGCAATAAAAGAAACCCATACAGCTTTAATTCATAACCTGATCAACTATTTACACACAGCAGCAAAAGAACAGGTGCGGTTTTATGTGTTCCATACTTTTATATATACAGTAAAAGACGAATGTTTGGACATGCTTACTTATTGAATATTAGTAGTATAATTTTACTGTTTTGAAATCAAATAAAGGCATCAAATCTACGTGGCAGTCTGCAGATTAAGCTTAAAAGGTTTTTTATATTATTGAAAATTGTTTTGACCAATTTCTCCCCAGCAACTAGTAAGATGTTTGTATTGTTAGAGCACTGGTTGGACTCCCACACTACACCAGCTCTTCTCTTCCAGTTTCTTTGATGCTGAGTCTGTTGGCACTTAACCCAAATCTTGCACTCTGAGAGCAGTGTGGGAACCTGTTAGGGGGGTTAAGGAGGTGTAGAGGGTCCGGGTTAATGAGTCCATGGTTGGAGAAAATCAATTCTTTGGGTCTTTCCTATTAGACTGACTGCACACAGGCGAAGGATGGCATGTGATGAACTGATATTGTGTTCACTATAATGGGTTCCAAATGATTGTTGTTGTCTCAACATTATAAATATTAATATTAATAAGAAAGAAAGTGAAAAAATGTGTGATGGTTACAGAAGAGCCCTTCTTCCCCCATTGAGCCTCTGGTATAGTCTGTAGTCTATAGCTCTGCCTCTGCTTCAAAGTACGATCACTTATCGCGCACACACACAGATCGCAAGCCAATAGTAAAACGCCTGTTGCGCTCTCTTGTCTTTCTCAATGGCGCTGTGTAGAAGAATGCTGCCGACCCCCACCGACACCTCGCATTCATCCCCTCAGCCTCCCGCCCCTCCTCTTCTTATTGTCCTATCCCACTCATTTCAAACCATCAACCCATAAACAATCTGGACCTATCGCGCCATTAAAATGACACATGCATCTTGCGTTGCGTTTAATAGATTTAAATTCATTAATAGAATCCACGCCTCCATGCGCGTGCAACGGCACCTTGTCAGAAGAGTTGCTAATGTAAATTATTTGCGTTAAATGTATTATTGAAGCTTTAGTTTGTTGTTCAATAAAGAGCAAGATTGTTATTTATTAATGTTTTCTTTTTTCTGACATTTGTAAATAGAAATGTTATCGTTAAATATGTTACACTGTATTTGTATTGGGTCATAAAATAATACAGCCTAATATATTATTGGATGATAATTTTTATTACATTATGAATAGTTGTTAACATGCTTATATTGTCTAACATGCTACAAAATCCATAGATTATGCCCCTATCCCAGAAAAAACCCTTTGGATGACCAAAGAAAAATCGATGGAAATGGAAAGCTGTTTGGTGTTTGTCAGTAGTTGAATATTATTGAAAGGAATAAAAAGTTGGGGAGGGGCTGAGGAGAATAGGGGGTGGGGAGACGGTGGGAGTCAAAATGATTTTCCCTCACAGACTGAGAGAACGCGTAGAATCGCATCTCAAACCGGGAAGCGGTTCAGCGTCTCCAAGTGGACGCGCGTCTGGTTTCAGAACCCGATTGATTTTACGCAGCGTCTGTCCGTCTGTTTCAGCAAGACCACCGACGTGCATTTGCTCTGTGGCAATGGGACCATAAGGGAAGAAATTCCATCGCATTAAGAAAAAAATTGACGGGGGAAGTAAATAAATACGACTCGGGAAGACACATTACAAAGAAGTGGACATGGAGACGCGCAGAGGAGATGCGATGTAACAGACTGACCAGGGCGCATATAGGATTTACTTGTCGACTTGAAAATTTTGTTGTAAAGGGGTTCTAGCGTTTCTTAAGGTACATTTATTACTGTAACGAACAAAAATGAACAGAAAGCAGATGTCAGGATGCTGGAGCGTGATGCTCTCCGTCGTTCTGGCTGTCTTCTTGGCGCCGTTATTTGCACATGGTAAGATGTTTTTAAAAACATGCATATAAATCACAAGATCGTTAAGAACCTTCAAGACAAGCTGACATTACAGAACAGCATTGCAAGATGTGAATGTCGGTCAGTGGTGCAGCCGCTGCTGGATTTTGCTGCGCGCTCATGACTGCGCGCCTGCTGCTGTTGTGCAGCGCCGCGAAATGTAGGTTAAATGTCGAATTAGGGTGTTTGGGATACGTCCAAAATTTACATCAGCTTTTATTTAGAAATGTTAAAAACAAAAGATGTTTGGCATAAATAGCTGGTTTGCAAGCGCCCTGACGTGCTTTGTGGATATTATTTCGCAGTGACACATTGACCTTACATTATTTTACGCACTAATTTATTTCGCTTGGTTTTTAACGTGGAGTAGTTGTAGTACGAGTAGTAAAGCATGTGCAGAGTTACTGCTGTGATTTCGCCAAAGAGCAGCTGTTGTCACTATGGCGATGATGGAGGCACAAAGGCAGGATTACGGTACCGAATAATTTACGTTCGGACTTTCTCGCACAGCACGACCCTGCTCGCAAATCTCACTTGTTTACGCTTGTGGTTTGTTTTTACGCACGGAACAGGAATGTTTTTATGGTTGTGAATCTCGGTTTATTTGAAAACATTGTGTCATTCCTCCGATGTTCAGGAATGGATGGAGGACCAACCCAATGGGAATTGACCGTTTCCTTGAGCGCTGATGTGTTTAAAATTCCGATAGATTACAGGGCATAACAGATGAGCTCATCCTCTGGCATTATCAAGCTCGTTTTTAAACTAAACCGTGCAATTTTGTGTTGGTGCATGAAAGGTAATCTATTGTCCATCCACTTGGATGCTCAATTTGAGCATTTCCCCACCCAGCAACAGAGCAAGGAACATGTCTAGGTGTTCAAAATCGTTTAATATAGCAAAGAAATACACACAAATAAGAAAATGCGTTGCAATTATTGTTTTTACATGATTATTTATTACATTATTTGACTCAACAAAGCAGTAAGCTTCATCAGCTGCACACCTTTGTTAAAGCTCGTGTGATGGCGACCACTATGGTGTTTGTCAGGTAAAAATGATGTCACCCTCGACCGTGCCCTTTTATTGTTGTTCTTTTCCCCTCCCATGTCAACGACATATTGAAAAATGATAACCAAATCTGTACAGTCCCTATTTTCCTTCATTTTCATGCTGGGTAATGGCGATGCAAGAAGGAAAAGATAGTCATACAGCTGACCATTTTGGACAGCTTTTTCCAATCCATTAGTTCATCACTGGTGCGGTGTACCCTGCAGTAAATTTGATTTGTTCCACTAACTAATTTGATAATGTATTCCCTTTCAGTGCTTTAATCACTTTTTGCTGAATAGCCCTTTTTATTGTGTCAAGAGTCCAGTGGACACACGGTTGCTGGCTGCTGTCGTCTGCGCTGGACAGGTTCGGCTGCTGATCGAGACTAAAAGGTGTTGCCCGCCATGTCTTGCTGATCAGACCTTAAAAATCTATCTTATTTATGGTATAAATCATTTACATGGCACAGATCTGCTTTAATCTCAACAAATAAAAACATCTTTGGATTTTAATATGCTGTTTGGTATATTGACCCATACATGATTAATAGCAGTTTGATATGTGTGTGACACCTGTTACTGGGCTTCAAGCTAAAGCAAAAGACACTTTGATTAGAAGCAAGTGGATTCTGATCCCTTTGAGACGATGTAAGCATGATGCTTTATCTTATCTGATCGATTGAGATCAAACAATGTTTGGGGCGTGTCATTATTCGTAATCACACAGATAATTCTTAAAAATAAAATTTATAGTCTCAAATGAGAGATGTATGCAGTTTGGCTGTGAAGCCCAGCAGTGACTGCTTCTGCGGCCGCTGTTCTTTGTTCCAGGCATATGATGTCATTTTGCACAGTTCCTGAAATGACAGGTTGCAGTTTAGTATTAAGTCCTGTTGTAACATCAATTTTGATTAAATAAAATTAATAAAATCATGGTTGTTGTATTGATGCATTTATGCATTATACATTTGATTTATCACAGCTTGCTGTAAAAGTGAGAACAAGATAAGGGGAAAAAAATTGTGGAGGATAAATTTGCTAGAAACAATATCTCCTTGATTTGCATTATTCACATCATGCCAAGCAAGCAGAAATATGGAGGTAAATGTATGTTCTGTGTTAATGTGTGTTGCTGCCATTTTGTGTTTCATCAGACCCACCCTAATGTATCCTAATGTGTAACTTAATATATGTAGTGATAAAAATGAAATGGAATGTATTTCACATCATATCTGCTGATTGATTTACATTTACATTTATACATTTTGCAGACACTTTTATCCAAAGCGACTTAGTCACAAGTAGCGTATTAACGTAAGAACAATAGAAGAGAGGATGGACATAAAACATCAGTGGCTGTGCAGATGTTATGAAACCGTCCATCTGTGTCTACATTCAGTGGCCGATGTGAATGTATAAATTTGCGGCGATGGTTTCCTCCACGTCGCATTCGAGCTCTGCACAGTGAGGGCAAGCTGGTTCCCATGGCAACACATCCCTCCTCCATCCCACCACCTGTTGAGTACAGAATGGAAAAGATTTATGCAACTGGAGGTGGAGAGACATTTGTTGGCAGCTGTTTGATTATGTATCAAGGTCAAAAGATCGGACTGTTAATGCCTTTATAATTAGTCGATGTAAAAACTGAGCGCAGCGTTGGGTTGCTAGGGTGGAATAAAAATTTTCACTCCATCCTTGCACATGAAAATGTCTAACCAAGGGAGTTTGATGTAATCAGGCAGAGAATGAAGATACGATCTTTTTGCTTTGCTTTTCTCATTCACATCTAACAACTGGATACGGGTTGTTATTGTGTTGACAGCACTGATCTGCGTTTTCCACTCTGCTGCATCAATTTACTCCGCGTCCCTTTGTATTTAGATTTTACATCAGCTTATAATTCTCTTTAGTTTTATTACTCAAGGACTGAGAAGTGGTTACAACTGACATTGACAGAGCATTTCTATGGCTGTGATGCAAAGACAGCCGAACTAAGATATTATGAAGAATGTCGGTAACAAAAAACTGGTCCCCATTGACTTGCATTGGTTTTGTGGCCTTACAATAGATGTGAATGGGACCAACGGTGTTACCAACATTCTTCAAAATATCTTTTTTGTGTTCTGCAGAAAAAAGACCAATTCAAAATTCTATGATCCTTGAGAGACTTGTAATTGGTAAGTTTCTACGTGGCTCTACAAGAAAGTGTTCCAGTTTCTCTTAAAAAAAATAGGACTTGCTTTATTTTTTTAACTTAGCGTTTTTTGACTTGACCTCATAACGTCCGAACAATACATAATATGATAGAAGGTGACAGAAAAATATCATACAAGGCAATTCTTATAGCAGCTTGGACACTGATGTCCTGAATTTATATCTCCCACACTTCTTGCTTGGGCAGACGGCCATCAAAAAAGTGTCTGGGCTACAGACAAGCTGTCACTTTTCATAGACATTTTGCTTTGATGTCTGAAAGTTTCACAAACAAAGACTTCATGCAGCTGAGACCAGTGGCCATCTTTCCTCCAGGCCTGTCCGCCCTGAGTTTTGGAACATGCTCCCAAATGATCTCCTCCCCCGTCAGGGCTGTATTGGGGTGCCCGAAAGAAAAGGGGTAACCAAGTATTATGTAACAAGATTTGACCATCTGAGAGAATAGGGTAACACAAGGACCCTTTTGTGTCCGTTCTCTGCTCGGGGCCCCCAGTTTTGCACTTCTGTAAAGTGTCCTGTCCGGGAGATGCATTATATAGTATGGCAGGAGATTTTGGATAATGCCGTGGTTGTAAAGATCTGACCCCGATCCGGCTATTTAACCCACGCTCAGCGTATTTTACAGAATAAATATTCTGTACCGTCATGACCGGCTAAATAGTCATGACCGGCTGTACTCTCCTACTAGCTAAAAGCTGAAAGCATCTCTAAATGAAAGTGTACAGTTTCAGAAATCCTGGTTCTGATTAGGTTACCGGTGAGTATCTGTGACACGTGTTTGCTAATGGTTGGAAATCGATGTGCATTAACTGTTATCTTTTATGAATTTCAGGCCTTCCTCACCACAGTTTGTTTTCCCATCCGTGTTTAGATTAACGCTTGCACTCGGCATGAGTCCCTCTAAAACATCATTATGCAATTTACCAGATCCACTAAATGGCAAACATCATTACACTACTTAAACCGCAGCTTTATTACTTAACATCTGGTTTTTATGTTGCCCTAGACCATTAGATTGATGATGTGTTCTTGTATGAGTTTGTATTAGTTATCATATCCTTAAGTTTTAGAGCTGCAACCCATAACATTTGGTAAATTTGAGCTAATTGTAAAGCATGTAAAGCTAAGCATGTAAAGAAACCTGCAATTTTATGCTTCAAACACAGATGGCGATAGAGAGGCAAATGCCATCTTTAAAACCTTCAAAGCTGCAATCTGTAAAAAAAAGTTGCAGTTTCTTGATTCACAACGTTAAGATTATAATAATGATCTATACGTTGAGCTCAATTCTTAGTGTTTTACTAGTATTTAAAATTAGCTTTCTTGTTGTTGACATTTTAGTAAATAACCTTGGTTAAGCTGTCAGGTCAGATTGTGCAGCAAATGTTTGACATCATTTAACTTAAACCCACATAAAGATCGGATGTAATATAGAAGCAAACGTTACAGATTGCAGCTTTAAAATCAGCACAGCATTCTTTGTTTGTGAAGACACTAAAGATATTTGTGTCAACAGAGATTACTATGATATTTGTGTGTTCTGCTTGATTTGTTTTGACATGTCTTTGTCTCTTAAAAGGAGGCTTTTTGATTATAGCTGTTTTACATTATTTTACTTTCTAAACAGAGAAGAACAATAAGACAAGGAAATGTGTTTGACTGATTTTCTGTTACAGTAAGGTCACATTCACACGAAGCCAGAGCTTTCCCTATCCGATCTTTTTTCCCCTCGTTCTCCACAAACACAGCGTCGTCTCACGAAATTTCTGCGTACACACGAAACTGCACAATGCGATGTAGTATACATGCCAGACCAGTATGTGGCACTGTAATTCAGCCACAGAGATATGCTCAAAGCCGCCTTCTCTGTTTTTAGTGTGAGCATAAACCTTGCGCGTTGTATACAAACGTGGGGTGATGACATCATCGTAAATATACGGATCAGCTGTACACACGCAAACGCAAGGGTGTCGTTTTCAGATTTATCCACTCTGGGATCCGGTTTCCCAAAACGCCGAATCCGTCTGCACGAAACGCCAACACGATACAATTGTTGTTGTGTATACAGCTAAACATGTCAACGTGTGGATGGACTCCAAATGTGCTTTGATACGCAGGTGTTGGGGGGCATACCTCACCTAATCTAATCGCTCTGAAGAATGGGAAATTTTCATCCCGAATAATTTTTTTTGTGCAGTTCTGCTGTTGGTTCGCCCTCTTGTTGTGTGTGGTGTGTTTATGCTTTTGAGAAGTGATCTGTTTGAAAGTCTTATTCATCTCTCATGAATGCAGATGTCAGGGCTCAGTTCTCTCACGTTATCACGATTATGCTTTTATCAGCTCTCAAAAAATATCACACTAGTGATTCATATTCACTAATAAAACCCAGACCAAGCACATCTGGCCATTTTTGGGAACCTTTCTGTGGTGGCGGGTCTCCAAAGATGCCAAAAGAGACGCCAATGTCTCCACTGTCACACGTAACGTCTCGGACACATGAATTCTGCTTCTTTATAAATGTGTTTACAGAAGAAACACAGACATGTTCATTGGAAAAATATTCTGACAATACCCAACGTTTCGCTGTCAGATAATGATACAGGAGAATAAACACAGGACAGCCGTCTTTAGTGCTTTAGGCAGAGACCGTCATGTTGGTTTGCTTACGATTTGGCTCTGGCTAACAGAAAGGCAGTCGCTCAGATGCTGTGTTTTAAAGCGTCATGGTGGCCGGCTACATATTCTTGATGGCAAAATGTGCCACTGCCATTCCAAAAATACACACAATTTCCTGTGTAGCAGAAGCCGCAACATATTTTCAAGCTTTTACTTCCAGTGTCTCTCTTTATGTCCAGATGGTGTAGAAGTATTTAAACAATGGTGAAATGTTTTAGTCTGTTCTGAATTATTTAATAGAACTCTGAAATGGATTGTCAGAAGAATAAATTGCATTTGCATTGGGTTGTATTGAGTGGGATTTAGGCTACTTGACTGTCTTAAAGGGACAGTTTGCCTAAAAATAAAAATTCACCGTTATGTTGTTCAAAACCTATATGTGACTCTTTCTTCCGTGGAAGACAAAAGAAGATCTTTTGAGACATGGTGGTTTTGTTTCAGTACAATGGAAGTCAATGGTGGCCAATGTTCTTCAAAATATCTTTTGTGTTCTGCCACAAACAGTTTTTAAAACTTCATCGTCATATCTATTGTCCTTTAGTTTGGTCAATCTATCACTGAGAAGTAAAACACTGATGCTAAGAACCAGTGCTTTGTTTTTGTTTGGTTGGATGTAAAAATTTTAAGTTCTGACTGTAATCTGATCTTTTCACAGGTAATACTGTGGTGGGTAATGAAACCGAGGCAGAGATTGCTGTTAATGTGACCTTCTCGCCCACTGAAGGTGCAGAAGAGAAGGTTGAGGAGGTGTCACGGTCCACCGTCGCCACGGTCCTGACTCTTCTTACCGAACAAAAGCACGGAGATGAGGAAGCCAGTGGCATGCTGGAGGAGGTCTTTTCACCAACTCCTGCTAGCACCGAGGCCACCACGGCCACCTTGGCACCCCCGGAGATTAGCCCTGACTCTGCTGAGACCGACAACTTGTTAACCCATTCATTTATTGGGGAAGAGGATCCAGAGGAGGAAGAATACGAGAGAGCGCATGCGTCTACACAGCCACCCTGGAAGAACGCTAAAGGAGACGAGGAGACCACTGTGTTTGACCTTGATACTACATTACCTCCTACGGTCCCCTCCACCACCTCGTCCCCGTCCCCCGCCGACGTCACCGTAAATTTCTTAGACTCTGGCTCCCGCCGTAAGAACCTGGACCCACCGTCTCTGTCACCTCACGAGCTTCAGGGCCGCGACCCCACCTCCTGGGCCATGCCGGGCAATTACGACTACATGACGCCATACGATGAGACCGTGTCCCCCACCACAGACGATTACACCAGCACTACCGAAACCGACGAAACAGAAATTTCCACCACCCCTTCGCCCAAGCCCCTCCCACCACAGTTTTCCAATCCTGTTAACACGCTGATCAAAGTGGCCACCGTGGAAGAGAGCCCTCGCGATCCACCCAGCGAATCCAGCGATGGCTGCCGGCAGGGTTTTATTCTTATCAACGGCACCTGCAGGTCTCCATGCGAGCTGAAGCTCAACTACTGCTTGAATGGTGGCCAGTGTTACAGCCTGGATGGAACTCAGGTGTTCTGCAGGTAAAGGTTTAGAAGAACACTGCAAGAATCAGTATTTTTATTCATTGTTTTAAAGGGATAGTTCACCCAAAAGTAAAAATTCTGTCATCTGAAAACCTGTATATGACTCTTTCTTCTGTGGAACACAAATGAAGATATTTTAAGAAATGTCTTTGTGGTTTGTGTTGTGTCTATACAATGAAAGTCAGTAGGGGCCAATGTTGTTTGGTTACCAACATTCTTGAAAATATCTTCTGCAGAAAACTAACATACAGGGATTGCAAGAATTTTCATTTTTGGGTGAATTATCCCTGTAAAATGCTTAAATTCAATTAGACTTAGATTGAAGGATGAACCAAGCTATGTCTGGGGACAAAAATATTACACACACCGCAAATAATTTCAAGAATCTTGATGTTTTTGTCTTGTTTCCTAATACAAATCAAAACGTATAGGCCTATATCTTTAAATCAAGACATGTCACTTGTGACATAATGACAAAAGATAAGACAAATATTGTTTAAAGAGAAACCAATAATTATTACAGTGAGGTTTATGCTTAAACAAGATAAAAGCTATTTACAAGAAATATTTTATCCATTCGTTTTTCTTTCAGCATAAATCTCACTAAATGAAAAAAGACATTTCGTAATATACTTAAAACAAGTATGTGTCTTATTTAAAATGTTTTAAATACTTTTATTGGAAAACAAATTATGAAAATAGTTTTCAGTGTTGAGGCTTAAAGTGACAGTTCACCACAAAATGAAAAATCATTTACTCCCCCCCAAACATGTCTGACTTTCATTCTTCTGCAGAAAACAAAAGAAAATTGTGTAAAAAATATTGTAAACCAAACAACATAGGACCTCATTGACTTCCATTGTATGGACACAACATAATGTTTTTGTTCCACAGAAAAAAAGAGTCATATATAGATTTTGTACGATATGAGGGAATAAATGATGACTACATTTTTATTTTTGGGTGAACTATCCCTTTAATGATTTTTTAAAACTTTGAAACACTTCAAAATCACCCGAAACATCCAGCAATCCTCTTGCAACTACCCAGAACACCCTAGCAAAACGTACTCAAAACACCTTAGCAACAGCATAGCAAGACACTAACTAGCATCAAACTTGTACAATAATCCGAGTGCTGCAGAGCAGAAAGCAGCACATGTTTTTCTCCATTCTTTATGAGCAAAGTTTATTAGGAAACTTCCCTCTCGCTGCCAGAATATTTTCAACTGTTTTGCCCAAACATGTGACCCACATGTGCATCGGTTTCAAGTTTACGTGTTTGGACCCCGATTTGTTTTCATGTGTCTTGTATTATGACTACAATGCTTGCTCGTACAACAAACATATTAGGAAATTTAATTTAGAAGAATGAAGATAACATTGTCCCTCAGACCATTAACAAAATCCGCCAGCTTCACCATCAATGCAGATGTATTTACCATCACAGAAACTGCTTTACAGTAAACCCAGTTTAAAAGAGGTCAAAGTGAAGATTAAGTTTAAAGCTAAAATAAGTATGAGGATGATTTGTGATTTTTACAAGCAGATTAGGTTAACATGGGGAGGGAGGGGGTGATAGAAGAGAACTGAAGTTTGAGACCTAAGCAAAGCTTTCTACGTTTTTTTTTATCTTCTGCGACATAATGAATAAGCAGTTTTTAAACTCTCAAGGTTTCATTTGAGCTGCTCTTAGCGGTGCATGATCGTGAAAATTCGAGTTTTTCATCTTTAACCCTTCATGACACACAGAGGTTGTATTTCACATTGTGGTTATGACCTCAGGGCTTCCTCCGGGCCAGCCTGGGAGTATTAACAACTTATTTACAGCCATAAATTTCAAGCCCCTTCTTTGTTTTAGATTGGTGCAATAGCTCTGGCCGTGACCCTCACCTTCACGCCAGCCCAGAGGTCACGGTCCCCAGTAAATTCTCATATTTGCTCCCGTTCATTCTGATGTATTACCAGATATAAGGTTTATCACTTTGGAAATGGCTCTTTGATAGATTAAGTGCTTTCAGTTATGCTTTACGTATAAATGTGATCTCAGACATTTAAAACAATCGCTAGAGAAAAATAAAAAACACACAGTGGATATGATAATTCATATGAACATTTTGACTGTAGTTTAGTGTCTTAAATTTATGACGTTTGTGTTGTTTGTTACAAATGTTGTATATGTGAGATAAGAGTAAATTGAGCAGCACATTCACTCAAAAATGAAATTCTGTCATCTTTTATTCACCTTCTTGTCATTTCTAACCTGTATGACTTTCTTTCTTCCACTAAACACAAAAAAAAGATATTTTGAAGAATGTTGTTAAGTGACACCCATTCCCTGGCATTGGTTTTGTGTCCATACAATAGAAGTGAATGGCTTGCACTGCTGTCCGCTTACCAACTTTCTTCAAAATAGCTTCTTTTTTGTTTTGTGGAACGAAGAAAGTCATACAGGTTTGAAATAACATAAGGATGAGTAAATGATGACAGAATTTTAATTTTTGTGTGAACTCTCACTTTAAGGTAGAATCTTATTTCTGTCTCAGAAAATGACATTTTTTTACAGGTTGGATTAAAAATGTGACTTATTTCACATTTTCAGATACATCCAGACTATCAAAGCATTTTATTTCTCTCTATGCATTCTGGGTAAGAGCACCTGCCTAATACCATGTGTAAACCTCTGAACATTTTCTGAGCATTTATAGTTCATGGTCAAAGTGTATTACAATGTTCCTATGTTTGCAGTGCAAACAGATGCCCCATCGGTAACCCCTCAAAGTCAAAGTGGGTCAGTAGAAGTCTGGGTCCCATGTGGCCTCTGTTTCTATGAGACTCGTCTGAACACACTGATTTATTCACAACTGTGATCTTATTAGAGGATGAATGTTAATGGCTCAGACATCTTTTCATAGCTTTGTCCCCAACCCCCATGCACATGCACTTCCAGTGATCTGTCTGTGTGGGCATAAAGACAGTGGAGCTTTCATGTCATAAACATGTTTACAACAGGGATTCTGCTTTTTTATAGCTCACTAGAACTAATAGTTGTATTTGAGACTTTGTTTCGTTATGCATTATCAGATATTTAGGTATTTTTTACGAGAAAGGTCGAAGAATAATGAATAATAGAAACGTTTTATTAGACATTTTCAGTTCGTATTTTGCAATTCTGAGCACAGCCTGAGATAAAAGATCTCTTTTAAACTTTTTGAAAAGACATGTGATATAGTGTCTGATTTTCATATCACTGCTGTCCTTCTGAAACCTCATATCTCCATATATCGTTTGCACTTGTATTCTCATTACTGTTCAACAGAAAGAGTTATCTCATTTCAAATGTCTTTGCTATTTACTTTCCCTTTTTTCTTGGTGTTACTCACTCACAGGACGACATAAAAAACAAATGCAAGTGTGACTCAGAGTTCTCAGTTTGCCAGCATAGAAACAGATTAAGGCTGGGTTCACAAAGTGTGTGCGTGTTTTTTTGTTTGTGTTTTGAGATCATTTAATGTTCAGGCAAAATCTGTTTTCTGGATGTGTCAGTCTGTGTATGGCATGACTCATAATCGATGTTTAGATCTGGAAATTTTGTTGCAGTCGAAAACAAGAACGAGATCTCATTCCGACCTCCCATGCAAGTCCCTCTGGCACACAGGGCGTGTGGAGCTGCTTTTACACTCATTGACTGTGAACCTGAGAGTAAACTAAACATAGAGTTTCATCTCGTCAGACAAATTTCGAAGTCCCACTGAAAATCCAAACTTCTTTTCCATTTAAATGAGTCTTTAACCCAGCGATGGGATGTGTTGCTATTGGAAGACATGTATAACTTGGGTTTACGGAGTGTCCCAAACATGATACCAATATAGCACATTTTTTAGTATTTGTGTCATAATGTCCATTTCCAGTTTCCTATTTTTTTTATAAACATAAGCTTATGCTTTTAATCCCTTAGAGCAGGGGTAGTTCAACCAATAATACAAATTCTTTCATTATTTATTCACCGTCTTGTTTAAATCCTTAAACATTTTTTTTCTGCGGAAAGCAAAAGAAGATATATTGAGAAATGTTTGTGTTCATATGATGGAAGCTTTCCTAAAAATATTTTCTTTTTTGTCCTGCAGAAGAAAGTCATACATGTTTGGAATGACATGAGGTTAAGTAATTTAAAGAATTTTCATTTTTGTTTGAACAACCCCTTTAACATTTATCGAACCTTGAACATTTGTTTAAAACCTTGTGCTAAAGCCTGTACAAGCCTGTTTGGCTTTGAAAGATCAGTACATGATTGTATTTTTGCAGATTGACTAAGAGGGATGTTTTGACAGGCACAGCGGGATCTGATTAATGATTGGTTCTAATCCAGTCTCGATCCTTCTCAGGACCCTGGCTTATTACCATTGGGGGTCTTCAAGTGAGTGGGCGCTCTATCTGGGGATCACCGGGGATTTGCTTCTTTCTAAATAAACACAAACCTCTACAGAATAATGTGCCGTAGCTCAGGCAGTTAGTTTTTCAGGAATTTGACGATTGTGTCAGCAGTGGTAAACCTCATGCTTAGAGTTAATGTGCTCAGGATTTGGCTGTGCTTAGTTTCCGGATGGTTATCTAAAGTAACATTTCACACAAATATGAAAATGAAACTCAAGTTGTTCCCAATCTGTATCAATATATTTGTTCTGATGAACACAGAAAAAGATATTTGGAAAAATGCTTGTAACCAAACAGATCTTGCACCATTGACTACCATAGTAGGAAATATTGCTTTAATAATTTCTTTGTTCTGTTGAATACAAAATAAGATCTTTTGAAGAATGTAGGAAAGCAAACTGTTCTGGGGCACTTTTGACAATCATTGTCATAATTTTCTATTAGTTAATGGTGGCCAAGAACAGTTTGGTTACAAGCATTCTTCGAAATATCTTTCTCTGTGTTCAACACAACAAAGAAATGTATACAGATTTGGAACAACTCAAGGGTGAGTAAATGATGACAGAATTATTTTTTTGGGGTGAACTGTCCCTTTAAGGCAGTGGTTCTCAAAAGTTTTTGTTGTAGGGTGCATTGCTTTGCGGCCCCCAAATAAAGACTTATAATCTTAAACTTAGACATTTTGGGGCCCTCCAGTTTAAGAACCACTGACTGCATTAGGAGATGCTGGAGTTTCATTAGTCTTCAGAGTTTGTCCTGAGCTTATTGCTTGTGCATATTGCCAAACTTTTGGTGCCATGTGTATAGTTGCATGATGCAAATGAGCATAGCATTAATGTAAAATTTCACAGGCAACATTAAAATGTATGCGGTGGAGTGTAGACAGAGTTGTCTAGTTAACATGACATGAGAGAAAGAAGGAAAGACAGACCGCTAAGGGACAAAGAAATAAAGAGAGAGAGAGAGAGAGAGAGAGAGAGAGAGAAAACTAAAGGCAAACGAAGCTGAGGTTTAGTCTTGAGAGATGATGGTAGTGTCATCACTGCATCTGTTTCAACTACTGCCTGCTACTGCTCAGCTGGGGCTGTTTGGCATCCGTCCATCTCAACACTCAATCCTCAACACACACACAAACACGGTCTTAGCGGGACCATCTGTCCACACGGTAGTTTCATAAACTGCACATATTTCCACACAGCTAACCCTTCAGCCAAAGGAGCCACTCAGATGTCAAAATATATCGCCTTTGAAACTGATGTAACTTTAGTTCACCTAAAAATGATCATGCCCTCATGTCAAAACCCTATGTTCGTTCACACTAAAGAAGATATTTTGAAGAATTATTTTGAAGACCAAACAACATTAGCTCCCATTGATTTCCATTATATGGACACAAAACTGCTTTGAGACATTTCTCATAATATCTTTTTTGTGTTCTATCAGAAAGAGTCATATACGGGTTTTATATGACATGAGGGTGAATAAATGATGACGACATTTTTATTTTTGGGTGTACTAACCCTTTTGAGCGGGTCTGCATTTCGAATACCAAACATGCAAACTCACTTAGCCGGTCAGGTGTGTGGACCGCTTTGTGTGATGCTTTTTCAGAGTATAAAAGCTCTCTGTATGTATTATAATTGCATGAAACTGTATTATTCAAATTTTTTCTTTTTGTTTTCCACTTAAGTACCATATTGTAATGAGAAAACTATGTAAATAACCACATTTCGGCTAGTGTTTTTGGCTAAACTGTTTCTTTAAATCAGGTTAACGGGTTCATTTCTGTATAGGCTCAGTTCGGGGAATCTAAATATGACAGACTGCATTACAGATTCAACTTCAGATGTGTTTAGAAGGTCTCACAAGCCAGACACGAACACTAGCTATGAACATGAGTGGGTGGAGAAAAGAGACAGATAAAAAAAGAAAGATGGAAAGACTGGAATTGAAAAGCCTCTGAAAGGAGGGCTGGGTTGGAGAAGAGACAGGAGAATGGGTGTAGAATGTAATTTAGATCGCATGCAAACACGCAGAGGAAACAAACAGAGTTAAAGAAGCGTTGAGATCTGGAAGGGTGGATGAAAAACAGCTGAAGGGCTGAAAAGACGGGATGCTTTATACAGCACGATGTAGAGACGCATTTAAATGCGTGATCTCATCAACACGCCCGTCACTTCTCACTTCTGGGATTGAATGCTCTTGGTGGCACCATGCCAACCCCTAAAACCCGTTTTCTCTCGTGTCGCTCCGGGTTGGCGCAGACACAAAGGGGCATACAGGATGCTGTGGTGAAAAGGAGTGTAACCTCAGACCCCCCTCCCGTGACCACCAAGGCAGTGAATGAAGATGACTTCCTTTCTCTCCAGACATTTACATTTTGTGTGCATGTGCGGTTGAGAGAGAGGACGAGGTGGCCATGGCTGCACTCTTTGTCGATCATTTTGGTTTGATTTGCTCGCACATGTTTTGAAATGGCATTGGCTTGACACTTGGCTTGTGTTTTATACGCGTGTTTTCCAGCTTTCTTTCTTCATATTTGTCTGCACACTGCTCTCAGATTGAAACTTAGCACTGTACAAAATGTGCCTTTTCTGTTTGAAACAAAATATAAATATAAAACATCAATAGCCACTAGCCAGACCGATCAACAAACACAGACCGCAGTTTGTAGAAGCTGTTTACATAAGACTCGTTGCTACGTTCTTGCATTTCTCCAAAATCCCATTTCTCAAAGCTGGATATTAACATCAGGTGTGTTCTGATTGGCTGTGATTGTGTCTCTGAAATCAGATGTAACCTTACTGTTTGTTCTTTGGGCAAAATGGAGGAGGAAGTGTTTAGAGTACTGATGGAGAAAATATGGATGCCCCTGTGCTAGTTTATCCTGACAAATCCCAGATCCAATTCTGCAGCCATTTTTGGGTGTAACATGTTTACTTCTCAACGTGACAGAGAGTAAAGTTACGGTTCAGAACCGGTTTTAAATCCACATTCGGAAACTTACAATGAGATAAAAGCAGTATAGTTGTCATTCAAGAATGGTAAAAATGCTGAAGGCAGTGAATTTTAACTTGCCCTTGGTGCAGGAGAGGCACTGAGCCCCTTGCATAATTCATACGGAGACAACATGCGGAGTCGACGCACATTTTGGGAAGGACATTGAGGATTCAAATAATGTTTGTGTGTTTGATCTGTGGCTTATTTAAAAAAATAACTGTGTTAATTGGAAATTCCAAATAATTGGATATTGTCTCTTTTAAATAGCCCAGTATGATTTAAATCCATTATCATTATACGTTATTTTTTTCCTGTTTTGTAGGTGCAACATCCAGGACTACATGTGGCACAGGGGTTCACGCTGCGAGTCGGTTATCACCGAGTTCCAGGTGATGTGCATCGCCATCGGCTCCTCCACCGTCATGGTGCTGCTGCTCTTCATGACCATCGTTTGCTTTGCCAAGAAGCTGCACGTGCTCAAGACCGAGAATAACAAGTTGCGCAAGCGCAGGTGAGACTCCGGCCTGCAGAGGGCAGTGGGGAAAAGGGAGCAAATCTGTGTTAAAAAAAACTTGTAGAGTGTTTAGAGAGGGAAAGTAGAAAGGTTTACGGATTAAACGCCGTAAATCCGTCTGTTACGTGGAGGAATTAGAAGAGAATAAGGCTTGCATGTTGCCGTGGCTTGCCAAATTTCCATGTATTTTTTTAAATGGTAATGTTTTGGTCTCATGATCTTGCTTAGGCTTATATGGTAGAACCGTCAAAAATAGCCTAAAGAAACTATAGTTTCTAAACCTGGTGAGACTGGTATGCTGGTTTTGGGCACTCAGCTAGCTGAAAATCAGCCTGGCTAAGCTGGGCTAGACCAGCTTATAAACCAGCTAAGACCAACAAACCAGCTTCGGCCAGTTTTGTATCAGTGTAGATCACAAATAAGTGCAGAAAATATTCCCCAGCTTTTTACAATTCCCTGAAAAGTGTTTAGCATTGTAATACTGCAGCTGTTTTCGCTAATCGGATGTTACGGAGACTAACAAGAGCAGCGAGTGGATGGCGTGCTAATGCTAGCATCGGGCAGACTTCATGATGTCACGAGAGAACTCTGAAAGTAGGGCAGTGTGATGGGGGAGGAGGGGCAAGCTGACCTACATACAGCTGTGAGACCCAGAGGGGGGTGTGGGGGTGGAAGCCGCGGCCAGGATTTAAACAACACGCACCCTCCTCAAAGACCAGAAAGAGACGGATGATGAGAAAGAGGAGAACAAAATACAGGAAAGTGGAGAAACAGGAAGTTTTAATACTGGGTGAGAAGGACAGCAGTGGTACAGATGAGGATGTAAATACATCACACGTCCACCTCTCCATCCGACACATATAAATGTGATTCAATGTATGTAGAGGAGATAAAATATGTTTGAGGAAAAAGAGAGAGAACAGAAACGGACGTTTTAGACTTCTGTTCGAGATAGATGAGAGCTCGGATGAAACAACCAGAATTGTGTTAGTAGTGCAGTTTTTTAGCGGGGTGGTTCTCTTCTCAGCTGGCTTTTCTTTACAACCCAGATTTGACATTTTAAGTGTCAACTTCATACATTTTATGAAATGTCATTTTAGTTCAAATGACATTTTTGCTGGAAAAATATTAACATGAACTGCATTGACATGAGAAAAGATGACCGTGACGGGCCGAATATAAAACACACACATTTTGGTTTCAGTGTGCTTTGAATTTCAATGATTTCATGCTCTCAGTGGCCAATAATTCACCACACTAAATAAATTGTGGTCGGCACAAACTGTGTTTATTCTCATGGCCTTTATTTAATGTAGTTTGGATTTTCTTTACTCTGTTTACTTTTTTTGCATTTTTACGGCATTATGTAACCTGTGCATGTTAGTGTCTGTCTAATTGACTTCTAACAAGTGACAGATGCATTGGTACAAAATACCAAACACAATCTTTCACATCTTTTGAAAACAACAAAAATATAAGAAAGCATTCTTTCTCTTTTAATAGTTCATAAACCTGTTTATTAAGCATGCACAATATTGTTGCATCTTTTTTTCCCTGCTCTCTGTATCCGTATAGACGGTTTCAAAGCTACAATGTGACGTTACTGCGCAAGCACGCTTTTCTGGCCCAAACTTTTCTGGCTAAACTTTAATGTGACAAAGTTACACAACCCATTCAACATATTGTTTATTTATTACAATTATTATACAATAAAATATTAATATAAATTAATCAAATTTAAATAGTTAGCCACTAGCCAGACCGATCAACTGAACTGCAGGCCGGGCGCGTGTGTCCGATGAAACCGTCTATAAGAACAGACCTCGACTCGCCAGTTGAGAACCACTGCATAGATCGCATATCTTCTTTATGAAGTAAAGTAATAAATGGTCTGGAAAACCAAACCCTGTTGACCTGAGGCTGTGAATCAATAAGAAACTTCAACAGAAACAGCCTCTCGAATTTAGACGTCAAAACAAAGTGAATTACTGCTGAAAATGTCCGAAACCAAGGACTTGTTTCATTCTTGCCTCAAGCACAGCTTTTTGATAAATTAGGGATGCACAATGACTATTTTAGGGTCTCATTCACTAATATTTGCGTAGATTACTTCTCACGAAAACTCTCCGCCTAATTCACAACACGTGCGTACGCACATGAATTTGTTCGTAACCTCGTCCTAATGTGAATTTGGAGTCTTCTAAATGAGCGGCCGCGTGCATGAGTTTAGTCATTTGCATAACACACGCCCAGACCGTCTCCATATTAGGTCTTTCCGCATAGCCCTTCATTTACTGCCTGTCACCACTTAAGTCAAAGATACTCCACGCAACCCCATGTGACGCTGTCTACAGATGCGCTCTCGCCAGATCTTTGAGTAATTCCAAGTGCGCAGTACTCAAAATCAGCTCATACACAATAAAAACATCTTTTATACAGGCACACACAGTTTACAGAGCTCTCTCTTTAGTTGGCTGTACAAGCGCTGTTATTCAGAGAAACTTTGAAGCTCGAGCTATAGTCTAACGCAGCTTTTCTTACTTCTCTTTCACTATATGTGACCCTGGACAACAAAACCAGTCGTAAGGGTCAATTTTTCAAAATTGAGATTTTTACATAATTTGAAAGCTGAATAAATAAACGGTCTGTTGATGTATGGTTTGTTAAGATAGGGCAATATTTAGCCGAGATACAACTATTTGAAAATCTGGAATTTGAGGGTGCAAAAAAATCTAAAATCGCCTTTAAAGTTGCTAATCAGAGGTGCTGTAAAAGGCTGTCCACTCACAAAAATACAGTTTTTATGTATTTACGGTAGGAAATTTACTAAATATCTTCATGGAACATAATCTTTACTTAATATCCTAATGATCTTTGGCGTAAAAGAAAAATGGCTAATTTTGACACATACAATGTATTTTTGGCGATTACTACAAATGTTCTCGTGCTACTTAAGACAGGTTTTGTAATCCAGGGTTCATATATGATGAAATGATTTTAAATGAAATATACATTTAAGCGTATTTAATATATATAATTATTTATAGTAGCTATATAACTATTATCCTAAGATGTGTATATATATATATATATATATATATATATTGAGAGAGAGAGATTATTAAGACCAGCCAGATAGTGATTTTTGTGATTTTTGCGTACGTGTGCTATTTCTTTCTTAAATTTAGACTAAATTTTGATACAAAACTTATTGAATCATGATATCTTTGTGAAAACGTTCGTACGTAGGTTTCACGCACAAATTTGTGCATACGTATGCTTAGTGAATGACACCCAATGTTACATTAAATTATTTGTAAATCTATGCAGTTCTTATCAGCGAAGGCTGTTTTTTTCCAGTTGGTGAGCGGTTTCAAAACAAGTACAGAAGATTACAGATTCATTGTGATGTGAACTATTTTTTACAACATAATGCAAAAGTGCATTGATTTATAATTTGTCCATTATTTTAGGTATGAGTGATGAAAAAAGTATTGCCTATTGGCCAAAATGTCTGTTAAGGTAAATCCAAATCGCTGCTGTCCCTCTGAAACCTCGTATCTCCATATTTCGTGATTTTGATCCATAAATCAATATTATAAGTCACTCTTTATGTTTGTCACCGTTATTTAATCGATGAAAAGTATTTAAAAGTGCTTGAACTTTGACAACACAGTATTTAATCATTTGAAAAGTACAGTGTTTTTTTTCCATTTCCTGAAAAACAGCGAATTTGGACATATGTGAACGATATGAAAAATATGTAATATGTAAAAAATTCACAAAATATGTGAACAATATGTTGTGTTGCTCTCGCTGTCCTTGTCTCCACCGCTGTCATTAGCCAATCACGCGGGTTATTAAATTCATATCTCTGTGCTAGTGTGAGAACAGGAAGAGTAATGGAATGCTTAATTAGGAAGTGAAAAATGGAGAACGAGGTGAAAACAATTACATCTTCACAGAACCTCGAGTTTAAATCGGGGGAGAAATAAAATGAACCTGCAATGCTTTTCTATGCCATCATTTGTGCTCATTTTAAGCTGATTTAATGTGTCAAAAATGTTATATTTAGTAATAAGTGAAATATTTACTGTTGCATCGCAGGTTGTGTTTGTTTGTCTCTATACTTCTGCGATCTTAAAAATGCACTAATGCTTTTTCTCTTGCATTTTTATCTCTCCCCGCTGTTGTTCATAACCACATCGCTCCCCTTTCTGTCTCTCTTTATCTTCCATGTTGTCTTTTTATTTCCACCTCTCGTTTTCCCATAATTCCTCCATCAATTTTTCTTTCTTCTGCCCACCTCACAGCAGTAAATACCGCCCTTCCTCGGAGCACCACAATGATAATTTCTCGTTGTCCACGATCGCTGAGGGCTCCCATCCAAATGTAAGGAAACTTTGTGACACCCCTCCTAACGTTCCTCATGCCCGTGCTTTGGCTTACTATGATAACATTATCTGTCAGGTAACGTGTTTCTCGTCTCTTTCCTCTCACCCCCTCCCCCCTTCTCTGCATGGACCCCGAGCGTAACCTTTTCGGTAGGGGAGGGGGTGCACAGAGAACTGGGAGCGTTTTCTCCGCTGAAAAGGTCTGCTCTCAGATAGGAGCACGGTTACTCAGGCAACAGTTGTTACCATAGCAACAGGGTAACGGGAAAAAGACCGCGTTTGCCCCCCCACCCGTTTTTTTCATGAGCCGCTGCTTTTGATGCTATGTTAATGGCGGAGTTCGGTTGTGTGGCTGATCCGAGTCGACTGTCTGTCAGACATCCATCTGCCCGGCCTTGTGTCCATATGAGCAGATAGTCTGGCTGGTCGACACATTCTTGAGATACTCATGTGAAAGCAACCTTATCGATCCCATTCCTGAAAATCAATACGGAGACAGATGCACACGTGTGGGATTCATCAGGGACCTAGCGAGACGATATTATACACTGCATTGATATCTGGGTCTTGTTTGCCGATTGAGACCGTATTGAAATCTCTGACATACGACTGTAGCCTTGAGCAAACGTGGACACAGTTCGAAACATTGTCGTGATGTAAAACTCAAGACGCGATAAATGTTACTGTTTTTTAGAAGAACAATCTGGGAGTTCACGTCATATATATTATTTTTCTCTCTAATATCTGTGTAATATTGTGCAGTAAAATAGAGCAATGCTTATAAATAATAATGCTTTCCCCCACTCCCTAATTTATGATTATAGATATTTAAAGTGATAGTTTACTCAAAATTGAAAATTCTGACACCATTTACTTATCCTCTTGACATTTCAAACCTGTATGACTTTCTTTCTTCTGCAAAACACAAAAGAAGATTTTTTGAAGAATGTTGGTAACCGAACAACGTTGGTACCCATTGACTTACATTAGTTTTTTGTCCATAGAAGTGAATGTTTGGTTACCAACATTCTTCAAAATATCTTCTTTTGTGATCTGCACAAGAAAAAAGTCAATAGACTTTTCATTTTGGGGTGAACTATGCCTTTAAGTTGTTTCACATTTATGCAAGGTAAAATGGAGGGTAAACACAGTGTGTCTTTTTGCCCTGATGGCAGACCTTGGACCTCGCTGAGATAGCCCGCCCAAACCAACCCACCCTCCCGTTCACCACCCCGCTCCCCTTCTCTCTCCTCTGTAACGCTGCATGTTCACACGGACCTTCTAGAGGTCACGTGTCCTGCTGCTGCTTGTCCACTGCGTCACTAATATACCTGTCTGTGATTTCATTCGTTTATCCTGGTTCAGATTATGAGAGGTGAGTGGCCAATCTTCCAAGTCTCACCAACCAATGAAGTGTTGAGTTTTAAATGCAGGATAAACAACTGAGATGCAACGTTCACCGCTGCCTGTAGGCGGCGTATCACCCGGCTAACATGTCTGCAGCATGGGTAGAAGTAGATCTAACATGGGCGTCAATCTCTTCTGTGGGATAACCATAATGTTTCTCTTCTCGTTTCAAAAATGAATGTTTTCTTTCTTTAATTTATGATTGGAGTCTCGTAGTCCAGTTAAAATTCACTGCGGCCCGGCCTATGAGTTGTTGAATCATTTCTTTACTAAAACTCGCAGTAAAGTCAACACCTCCATAAAATTTACATAACTTTTCATTCATGACATTAGCTGCCAAGAGCTTGTACCCTTCAATGAAATATAATTGAAAGGAAAATGCTTAAGTCGTCACACTCGATAAAATAATACATAATTTAGTCTTTAAAGTTATAGTTTACCCAAAATTCTGTCATCATTCACTCATTCTCTTGTCATTTCAAACCTGTATGACTTTCTTTCTTTCTGCAGAACACAAAAGAAGATATTTTGAAGAATGTTGGTAACTGAACAACGGCGGTACCCATTGACCTGCATCGGTTTTATGTCTATGCAATTCTTCTAAATATCCTCTTTTGTGTTCTGCCGAAGAAAGAAAGTCATACAGGTTTGAAAGGACAAGATGGCGAGTAAATGATTTTTGGGTGAACCAGCGCTTTGAGACTTGAGCCTACAACCCTTCGCTGAGAATTTACTGCAGTTTCGCACCATTTGTGAAAGGAATAGTTCATGCAAAAATGAGCTGTTTTTTCTTTTATTTACCTACTCTTTTGTTTTCTTGAATCTGTATGCTTTTCAGGTTTTCAGCCCAAAATAAAAGTCATTATTCACTGACAATAACAGCATATATATTTAAAACAACATGAGTGAGTAAATAATGGCACAATTTTAATCTTTGGTGAACTATTCCTCAGTCAAACACACATGGAATGTATGTACATTTTACCTCAGCGGTCAAAATAAGAGACCTTAAAGGGATAGTCCACCCCAAAATCTTACCCTCAGGTTGTTCCAAATCTGTATACAAAGGAAGATATTTGGAAGAATGTCAGTAACCAAACAGACTCCCAACATTCTTCCAAATATCTTCCTTTGTTCAACAGAACAAAAACATTTATACAGATTTGGAACAGTAAATGATGACAGAATTTTTTATTCTGTCCCTTTAACAACCCTAGACATTCTCTAATGCCATAACATTGAATCTTATAAAGGTACAGCTCGAGATAAGTGACTCTTGGCTAGAGATACTTCTCACCACTCGAATCTTTTGCAAAGGGCCCTCTCTCTCTCTCTGTCCCTCTGTGTGTCCTGTCTCTATATCTTTCTGGATCTGAATGGAAATGATATCTCTGAGGTAAATAATCCTGTCCATGCCCCCACCCCCCAGAAAACCATGAGCAGATACACCTGGGAGTGTAAGAGCAAAGAGGAGCCCGACTGTGAGGTAAGACTGATAACCCCACAGCCTCGCCCAAAGTGACAGCAGCTGTCCCGTCATTGTGCTGTTTATCCTGTCCGTCAAACTGTATAGTGACCAATCCTGGTACACCTTTTCATCGTCATCACTCGGAATGGATTTTGCTAGAGTATGGTCCATATAAACTTTAATATGAATTTAAATAGCAAGTCTTAAAGGAATAGTGTGGAATTATGAAAATGTCCAAACCTGCACCATTTTTTCCATTTTTGGCTGAACTATTCCTTGAATGCGATAGAGACGGCAGTTTTTCCCTTGACCATAAAAAGATCAAAATAACACCTAATAATACAAATCCATTAGTGGAATTTAGATGTGGGTGTATATTGTATCAAACCGAGTCTCCTGCTGAAATCGAATCCACCAGTATTAGATGAAGAGTGAGATTCTCTAAACCTATTCAAACAATCCGTGACCTTCAGATAATACAGGATGGCAAAATTGATTGTCTCTTCCTCCCACACGGAGCTTTGAGCTCATCATCAGTGAGAAAACACTCCTGTAAATGAAATGCATGAAACGAGAGGAATCTCTCAAGACGAGAAGGGAAAAAACGCGTACAGTCTCTTTATTACCATCAGCCATGAGCTGCTGCTCCACGGATCGATATCCGCTTGAGTAAAAGAGCCTGGCTTGGGATAGCAGCCAAATCTCTCTCTCTCTCTCTCTCTCTCTCTCTCTCTCTCTCTCTCACTCTCTCTCTCACTCTCACTCCACACACACACTTGAACCCGCAGGGTCTATAGCTTGACAGATGTTCTGGAATTAAATGGACCATATATAAACTAGAGCGGAAAGGTCAGATAAGTGAAGTGGTAGCTGAATATTTTTCTGTCTGAGAGTTTTATGTGACTGTAAAGCATGGACCATGCTTGTGCATCATCGGATCTGTCCGACCACTCTTCCTTTTAACCTCTATTTTCAGCACTTTTCTGATCCAAAATGTGCAGGATAATTGTATTTCAGTCATACAATATGAGTGTGGACTCGGTCGTGTAATTTCATACGTCCTTCATCCCCTCTGTCCGCTCCCGTTTTGTGCTGAAAACCCGTGAAGCCTTTTTAAATGTGGAGCCTCTGATTCTGAAGTGTGCTGTCCCTGTTTAGTCCTCTATTAAAACACACATGCTTGAAACTTTATAGTTCAGTTCCAAAATCTAGAGAGATGCCAACTTGGATAGCATTTTAATGCATGTACTCCTTATCCATTAGTCCCAGAATGCAATGTGACAAGCTTTATAAACTGGATTTGAGATAAGCAGAAAAGTTGATATCTGTTCTTAATCTGTTGTACATATAATATTCAGCTTGTATTCAATTGTTCTGTTTTGTTAAGATTAGTTTAGCAACATGTGCACACATCTATTTTTAACACATTTGTTTTGTAATATGAAGCGTTTCAAATCAGACATTTATGACATTTCATTTTGGTAGGATGCTTACTTGTTAAGCATTAGCAAACAGCAAGGCTGCTCACTAGGTTTTGGAAAAGAGCTATAATGTACCTAAGATCTGAAATGATGTGACGTGCATACATTTCTGTGACTGCACTAAAAATGTATTAAAATGTTTGAGTGGTTCATTGAACTTTGAAGGGAACTTGGAATGCTTCACATTATAGGTTGTCCTCCTTATCAGCGATCCAATCGAATTTGAAAAAGTTTGAGATAAAAATTTACAGTTACCATTTGTTAAGAACATCAAAACAGACATTATTTTTTATCAATAAAACATACACTCTTAAGGTGCCATAGAAGAACCTTTTTTTTCTAAATGGTTCCCTAAAGAACTTTTAACATCTGACGAACCTTTTTTTCACCTTTTTGTGGTGAAAAAAGGTTCTTCAGATTATAAAATGGTAAGAAAGAGATGGTCCTTTGTGGAATCAAAAATGGTTCTTCTATGGCATCGCTCTGAAGAACCTTTTAAGCACCTTTATTTTTAAGAGTGTAGTTCATGTTAGTACGAAAAATGCAAAGAAATAGTCACCAGTCATTTATATCTTAACATTTTAAATTCATTCAACCCAAAAAAATCTCCCTATATGTCTCATGAGAAGTGTAAACCCAACCCCAACTTAAAAAGCATCCCAACCTAAAACGCACGTTTTCCAGTTGCATGCCGACAGAAGAAAGGATGCCCCTTGTCCCGTAACCATGGAGGTGGCGTATCCCCACGTACTGCCCGAAGTTACAATCTAAGTCATCGCTGCACGGGTAAATCTTCTTGAGTTGTCTGTGTGGAGTTGGAAACTTGACACGCTCGTGCCTTAATCCAGCTGCATGTGGACATGAAAATCTGTTAACATTCGACTAGACAGGATGACAATACATTTCATTTACTTTAACTCTTATTTACTGTACTATTTAGAAATGTTTATTTAACTTAACTATTTGGTTGACTAAATGGTTATTCCACAGGGAGAGTGCCAGTCTTTATCGATATGGCGGATGAGTTCCTCCTGCTAGATCTTTAGTTTCAGTCCATATCTTCTGGAGGTCAAAATGGGGCTGTATGAGCTATGATGAGCTTGCATGTATGCATGTATACTGGCATCATACAGCCTTTAATCTACCCAAAGAAAACATCCTCAGCTATTGATTTGACATCGACTAACATCAATAGATCGATCTGAGGAAGATCTTGCCAAAGAGCCGTCACAGTCCAAATATTTGGATGTGATGAAAAAGTTGTGTTATAATTTGTAGAAGTTTACATTGTAATATAAAGTTTGATTGTGTAACAACTAAAACGATTCACTCTTCCAGAACTGGATGGCAAGTATTACATGCATTTTATTTCTGGTTTGGTGACAATATTTTATTTATATTAGTAATGTATCTTAGAATGTGATGTGCAGTCATTGATCATAGTTGCTTTCGAAGTAAAATATGGAAGGCTTTTGTTTTATTTTGATGAAAACATGTTTGATTCAAATATTAGCAGTCATCGTGATGTGATAAGCTGTATGAAAACATTGATAAAGGTTAACACACTGCTATTATTTCTCAGGATGATCCTAATGCCCAGAACAAGCTGGAGGACCCCGTGAAGGCCCCCCCACCCAAAGAGGACGAGTCGCTGAACATCCAGAACTCGCTCACCCCTAAGCACGAGAACCATAAGGTGTTGGGCGAGGAGAATTCTTCGGAGGTAAACTCGCTGCAGAACAACATGATGTAGAAGAGCTAAACTAAAGCACTCCACCACGATCACTTAAAGCATCAAACAACTGGTGCTGTGTGCAGCCACACCCACTACATCATCACCACATGAGAGAAAACCCCGCCCCTTACACCCACTCGGTCTCCGCCCCTGCCCCGGCCCTTGTCGCAGTATTTTTGCCCTGTAGTTGACCCGCCCCTGACCCAACCCTTATATATATATATATAAATATATATATATACACACACCTACCCCTGCCTAACTGAATTACGGCATGCGTTGGTATATATTGTAAAAAGGAAAAAAAAAACATATTCGGGGTTTAAAATACAAGATATAAAACATTGTCATTAAAGAAAAAGCTACTGAGAGGTTTCGATGTTTGTCTGACTAATTCAGTGAGTATGTATAAATATATGAAAAAAATGCTTGGATTGATATAAAGAAAAAACACGATGTGTCTTTGTTCTGATGTGATTTCTAATCCTTTGATGTACTTGTTTTATTTTGTACTTTTTTGGGAATATAAACTACGAACAGAAAAACATTCTGACAGTTGTTGAAATAAACCTTTTTAACACTAAACATTTTGTCCCTGTGTGGTCCTAGCTTGTGTTTCTCCCTGCCGTGCACTCGCTCGTGTCTTGCTTTGCTTGATATCACGCATGGCTTTTACTGCCCTGAACTTAGCGTTACTTTACACCTTAACTATGACAACATGTGTTGGAAAATCTATTACTCATGCGTTCCAGGTAGGTGACCGAAAGTCAAACGTATCTTTGCTATTTCACAAATATTAGAGGATGTCTTTTTAGAGGAATATTTTTGGTACTCGCACTTGATGCTTGAAAGGTTCTTTACAGCGATGCTCTTTCCTAACTTTTTATAATCTGAAGAATCTTTTTTCACCACAAAGAAACTTTTGTGACACAGAAAGGTTTTTTGGATGCTAAAGGTTCTTTATGGAACCATCAAAACCAAAAAGTTTCTTCTATGGCATCAGGAGGAACCACCTTTATTTTTAGGAGTGTACCTTTTTATAACATGAAGAACCCTTTATTCACCACAATTATCCTTTTGTGAAACCGATCAGATGTTAAAAGTTCTTTATGGAACCATTTAGACCAAAAAAGTTATTTTGTAAGCATGTTTAAACCTAAAGTTTGTAAAACACTGTAAAATGCCCTGTTAACTGCTTTTGTAACTTTTCTTACATTTCTTAAATCGTACATCTTACATTTAATAATACAAAATAGGTTTGATTTTACTGATTTAATTTGTGCGCTTAGTACTTTGTGGTTTCAAATAAGTATTTGCTTTAGTATTTGCAATGTCATGATTTGTTAGACCATTTATATCATTTAATATAATTATTTTAGCCAAAGTGGGATTAGGTTTCATCTCTTCTGTCTTTTCTAATAGACAACAAGTTCATTGTTGAGAGACTTTTTTTCAATTGTTTTTGTATTTATTTCTTGCTTTAATTTTTGTTCTTATCCCATGTTTTCACTCTATCAAAGGCCTCTAGCTGTTACATCTTTTTGTGTAAATCTGTATTGTAGTGATGAATACAGATTGAATCTCTCCTCAATGCACTCCTATGAATTCAGTCCTGGGAACATATGCCGTATAATCATGAGACTGTTTATATAGTGTGTTGAGTCAGTGCACACTAGTTTCCTCAAAGCTCAAGAGCACTTTGGAGAGCTCTAGCCAAGTCTTGAGTGTGTGACAGCTATACTTACTGCAGCTTTTTTCCTAATCTAATTCCTGCCTGGTGCCATGACAACTGCATATGCATGAGTATCAAAAACAAGGGAGAGTCCACAAAGTATGCGACCCCACAGTCTGGTTACACACACAAAACACAACATAAATGAATCAATAAGCGGTGCCCTAATGTGCCCTTGGTCTCGCAGACACTGTGAATATTTTGGCTCGGAGGAAAAGACACAGTACAAAGGTCCCCGGGCGCTCTTGTCTCGACAAGCTTCATACCGTCACCTCTCCCTCTTTCAAACGCTCTCATTTTTACTTCACTCTCTCCCCCTCCCCTTCCTTTTTGTGGCTGTCATGCAAATGAAATTCTGGGTGTGTGTGAGGGTCATAGAAACATTCTGATACTCTGGGTCATTGCTAAATTAAAGAGAGGCGAGTTTCTCCCCTCATTTTCCTCCTCTCATGAAATCGGTACACACTACGCAATCTGCAAAGTTTCTTCTCTATTCTGAATCACATTTACATCCCCTAAAATCTATTAACCAATAAATATGTTTGTTTGAAATGATTCTGGTCCTCAGCCATTAAGGATGTTGGAGGAAAAGAGAATATAGAGGTGTGGCAACATCCACCGAAATGGGTACATGGATCCCTGCTTTCTCATTGGCTACAGATACGGTGGAACGATGACATACAGAGTTCAGCCATTGGTCACTTGAAATACGGCTATATTGGGAGATTTAGATTGTGTGGGGTTCATCAGAACATGCTGAACTAATAAGGAATGTTAATGCTTAAGATTATTAATGAGCCTGTTGGATGTGGTCTGAGAAGCCTTTCTAATGGAAATTCGCCCAATAGATGATGGTTCAAATGCTAAAAATACGCCCGCACCTCCTTTCTGCTTGAGAGAGATTTGTCCCGCTGAGTTTGGCATGTCCATTTGATGTTGAAGAGCACATGAGGTCTAAAGTATCCAGACAGTTTTGCAGGAAACGGCAAATGATGTATTAATGTGTTAACATTATTATTTATTTTTACAGTGGAATAAATTAATTAAATCAGTGTAATGATATTAAAGATAATCTTCATTTTCAATAGGCTAAAGGTTATGAGGTTATGAAATAATGTACAATATTTAATAATAGGACATTTTTTAATACTATTTGGGTTAAATGACACCACTTTCTACAAACATGCACCACTTTTTCTATAAAATCGTTGTATTCATGCGTGTGCCAATGGAAATGTGCTTTTTGCCTTTGTCTTTGCTTGTTCTTTTTGCAGGGACAAATGACAATTGACGTCGAGCTCCACCTTCCAAAACACGCCAAAGTCCTACCCCACCACAATCCGTTAGTCCACTATGATGTGTTTCTCTATAAAGTGGCCAAATCTCCAAAGTTCAGCAGGTCGAAGCACAGGGTGAGGTGGCAGGACCGTGTCTGTGAGTCTCCCTTCACCTTCAATACCGTCAGCACACGCTCGCTGCCTGCAATCCTTCACGAGAGGACTCGACCGCGCTAGCGTGTTACATACACCTCAGGAGTGCCTTCTGAGCCGGTCCTCTGACCATCAGGTCTCATTATTCTATATTTCTTACATGAAATTGACAGGACACACTATTTATGGCCATAATGCACAAGCTTGATGAAACCATCAGTGCAAAAATGGCTGGCAAAGTCACTAAAATTCTCAGAATATCTCTTGGGATATCTCTGGCCAGATTGTTAAGGAACACCTACAAGCAGAAAACATACATGCACATTTATTTCTAGCAACAGTGAACTGAAAACAAAAGGGTATTTTAATAAAAGCCTGTTTGAGGCAATACGCGTTGGTGTTTTTAAGATGTAGCCCTGCCAATAAAGATTTTTTATATCAGTATTCCACGTGAATGCTTTTTTCCGCCCTGTATGAGGTTATCCGCTATTTCCATGCCATTAAAAATAAATTGAGTTCTTCTGTATGACATGTGAGCTAACTAACTAATGCTAGTTACGCAATTCAATTTACATTTTCATTTTGAAATAAAAGAGCAAAAAATGTACATACGAACTACGAAGCAGATCCACTGCATAAGGACGTTTCACTACAAGATCAATTCAACCTGAACTCCGTTTATGGTTGAGAGCAAGTGTTCAGGGTAGTCCTATGTGCGAATAGCGACGTGTGGTCAAAGGGACTCCAGCACCACAGAAAGCAACAGGACTGTCTCTGGAACCGCAGGGAGCTCTGAGGCCTCTTTGTGCCACATTGGATTAAATTAGCACGGCCCATTAGCTTCTTGGTGATACAAAGACACAGTGGCCTGCTAGCACGCACGCACGCACGCACGCACGCACACACACACACACACAGTGTTAGCATTTTCTCTCACAATCACAGGGTGAAAATCTGATTCTTATAGCTGCAATATTAGTATATAATACTAACAATACTTAATTGTTAATATATTGTGTCAACTATAACTGTGAATCACCCACATTTGGCAGAACTTTTCCATGGCATTATAGATTTGTTTCTGGATATGTACCCTACAATCCCTGGGATCGAACCCATGACCGCATTGCTAGCACCATGCTCTAACCACTGAGCCACAGGTAAGGTACAAGTTACCCAAAGCTTCTAGAAGAACAAGCATGGCAAAAGAAAATCTGGGTACAACCAGAGTCACAAAATAACTTGAAGGGTTGGAAACAAGAACGGAATGGTCTCTTCTGCCATCTAAGGGCTAAATATTCTATTGCAGTAAGTAAACATGTTTAAATAAATAAATATTTGGTAGCATACCTCACGTGCACAGAATGCATATTCTGCAGAATTCATGGGTGTTAAGTGTAAGATCCTTATTGTTAAACAGCAAAAGTAAAACCGTCACTATGTTTGCACAAATTATTTATTTAACACAAGGTTGTGTGTCATTTCTTGACTATAGAGAGTGAAAAATACGTAAAGCTGTAAAGCATATATTGAAAAGTAGGGATGCACCGATACCATTTTTTAAAGACCGAGTACGATCCGATAATCTTTTTTAGCAGCCTACTCGCTGATACCGATCCCTTCTCCAGGTTTTTTTTGTGAGGTGGCCAATTTTTTAAGCACAACACAGTGTGACTAATAAAAATAGAATAGCTTCAAAATTACAAAAATTTCAAAATAATTTTATGTGCTTGTCAAAACTTTTAAAGCACAAATTTCAGTCAGTTATGTCACATAATGTAGGCTATTTCTCTTTGGTATCGGTGTACTTTTACGAGTACGAGTACACATAATTTCGGGCCCATACAGGTATTGGTAGGCTATCGGTGCATCCCTGTTGAAAAGTGACTATTGTCAATAATAGTTTAATAAAAAAAATATTTATTTTATATTTATAATTGAATAATTGTTTCTATTTTTATTTCATTTTCATGTTAGCCTTCTGTGCATGCAGTATTTAAAAATGACGTTTGCTGCCTTAAATAATCAGGTATATCTAAACCAGGTATAAGTTTTTTATTCCATGAAGCGTCCAGTCAGTAAATTAAATGATTTAGGTAAAACGTGTCTGTTGTAACTACAGCGAGAGGAAGAGACTTTTATTTTGAAGTTGTTCTGCCTGTATGACATGTAGTTGTTGAGGTTGAGTTCACGACTGAAGTCGCGTGATCTGAAATGCCAAAATTTATGCAGGTATCGCAGTTTTTATGATTGTCATTTGAATTTATTACGTTTTTGGTCTTTTAATTTTATGGTTGAACGTTGACAGCGTGCATTCGTCCTGCTGTCTTTATTGTATGTTGCTCAAGTCAAGTTTGATTGAGTATCATATGTCGCTAATTTTAAAATCTATTATTTACTATAAATAATACTTTGCTTTCTTGTTGTTATTATTGTAGTATTTTTTGTATTTTTAATTATTATTTTATTAGGTACTGTTTCATGAGACGTTTTATCAGGTTTAACATATAATAAATATGTAAAATAACGCAGCGTCTCACTTGGCTGTGTTTTTATACACAAATTTGTATTCATAATTTCGAAACTTACCAGTTTTCTTTAAATGTCTTTTATATTTTTTTGCTTTTGTTTGACACTGATAAATGAGAGCACAGTCACCTTATCTAGGACCACCACCCTGATACTCCCAACAAGGGTCACAGCCCGTAACTCTTTCTCTTTATCTGTCAAGACAGATGAACTCAAACTTCCTGCATTCCTTAAAAGTTTAATGTGCTTCAAGTTTATTTATCATTCTTCACTAGAGTAAGAAAATGCTGTATTTACCTGTACAATTTTTGTAACATGCCTTTGTCTATCAGTACTTTAGCTAAATGTTTGCCTGCTGTTATTTTAGACTGTGCTCAGTCTTGTTGCATGTGTTGAGGTGTTTGAAGCTGAATGCAGAAGATTGTAGCAGTGCTCGGTGGGGGGATCGGGGGTCTGTCCACCTGCCATCATCTCAGCAAGAGTCCTAATGTCTCCAAGGTAAAACAAGTTCATTAATAATTGTCATTAAATAGAAACACGACAATAATATAAATTGTAACCATATGTAAAGAGGCTGAGAAACGTTCTGTTCATTTGAGCAACATGGCTTTTCGTGGTTTTCATCTACAAGGAGTCCTCAGAGAAGATAGAAATATCACAGATTATGACATTAATATCTAATTCCTACTCTTAATATTTCTACTCTTAATTTTCATTCCTGTCTTTCTAACCAAATATTTGTTGCGCATTATGTAATGTAATGTGTTTTACACCATTTGTATTGTAGCTGATCAAATAGGTCTGTTTTACTGCTTTGCAGGCCTGCATTTTAAGTCACATTATTCATAATCTTGTGTTCTCCACTGTACACCTTACACCACCACATATCTCCTGTCGTGATGTAGGTGGTGCTCCTGGAGGGAAGTGGGAGGTGTGGAGGTTGGCTAAACTCCACACGGAGAGATGATGGAGCGGTGTTTGAACATGGACCCCGAGGGGTGAGACCAGCGGGAGCTGTCGGCCGGAACGCTTTGAATATGGTATACATGTGTGATGTGTGTTTTCAAGTTTTGTACAGTTGATAAGTCTGACTTTAGTAAGACAAATACATAAATGGTACCCACCAAATTTAATGAGATACGTTTTCCTGTAGCTCAGTTGGTATTAGCAGTGCAAAGGCCAAGAGTTTGAGCCCCAGGTTACACACATTCTGGTTAATTGTTTACCTTTTAATGCACTATAAATTACTTTGGATAAAGACGAATGCATAAATGTAAATGTGGATTATTTCAGTCTCGTCTGTGGGGTTGCTTTTCTATTGGATGGCCACAAGAGGGCTACAGTGCACTGATAATAGCAATAATAGCAAAATCTTTATATCAAGACTTTAATTATTATAGCTTGATTTTACAGGTTAAGAAGTTTTCTAGTTATTGTTTCATATTGAGTTCTGGTTTTTGCAGGTGTCTGAGTTGGGTCTTGAGTCTGAACTCCTGCCAGTTACAAAAGACCATGTGGCTTCTAAGAACCGGTTCCTGTATGTGAAAGGACAACTGCACAAGATGCCTTCAGGACCCGGGTGAGTTCACCACTTCATCATCCAAAAACCAATACTAGTACACATTTTTTAACTATATCTTCTCTTTCTTTAGCGGAGTTCTGCGCACCATCTCTCCCTTCTCCCGTCCCATCATTCATAGCGTTCTGAATGAGATGCTGGTCAGTAAAGGCAAGGACGAAGACGAATCTGTTCATGCGTTTGTGTCCAGGCGTCTGGGTTTTGAGGTAAGACCCCACGGAGATTTGATGATTTTGCAAAAATCCACGATGTCATTGTACTGTATGGTGTGCCTCCCTGTCACAACAACTAATCTGTTCTCTCTGTCTCTGTGCAGTTAGCAGATATAGCTATAGACAGTTTGTGTAGAGGAGTGTTTGCTGGCGACTGCAGGCAGTTAAGTGTGCGGTCTTGCTTGCCTCCTCTTTATAAAGCAGAGCGGGCGTGGGGCTCCATCGTGTTGGGCATGATGATGGGTTCAGGTGAGATCACAGAAGAGACGTTTCTGTTGTATTATGCAGTAATGTTTATGGGTGTTGTTCACATTTAGTTAGATTAAAGAATACAAATTCTGTCATTGTGTATTTCAAACTTACTATGAATTAAACTGCACAGATCAGGACCAACAAATGAAGAAGGGATGACTCTTCATAGAACATGAAATGAGATTTGCATGGAAATGCCATTGAATGTTTGTTTGTAATCATATCATAAGGTGGTGGTCCTAAAGTAGTCCCCTCTGAGTTGGCCAAGAGAGCATCAGAAGAGTCATGGAGCCTGTGGTCTCTGAAGAGGGGCATGCAGACACTTCCAGAAGCCCTGGAGAACTCGCTGAGGAGACGAGAGCGTGTCGAGCTTCATCACAACACTTGTGTGAAGACCCTGACCCTGGAAGGGGGGGTCTGGGAGGTGAGATATAACTTAAAATTCACCCTGTCATCTTTTGCTCACCCTTGTGTCATTTCAGACCGGTATGACTTTCTTTCTTCTGCAGAACACGAAACAAGATATTTTGAAGAATGTTGGTAACATTTGTTTTGTGTCCATATAATAGAAGAGAACATTTTTTGTTTACCAACATTCTTCAGAATATCTTCTTTCGTGTTCTGCAGAAGAAAGAAAGCCATACAGGTCTGAAATGACACAAGGGTGAGTAAATGATGATGATGCTGTATTGTTGCTTCGTTCAAACTCTTGATGTGTTATGTTTTTCTACACTTTAGATCAAACTGGACGATGGAGCCACGTTAAAAGCTGATCATGTGATTTCCACCCTACCCGCATCAGGTAAATACAATTGTTCTGATTTGCGCTAGTCATGCCGTATGTTATGCGCATTAGAAAGATGTTTTCCCAGTCTATATATTTCACTACTTTTTGCTTTATCCATTCCAGGTGATTCCACATTTGTGTACTCGTCTTAGTTAGCAAACTAATTTATTATAAGTAAATAAGTTTACAGCACTTCCTTTATATATCTCTACCAGCCTTGGCATCAGTGCTGTCCCCTGCTGCTCAACCCCTGACAGAACAGCTGCAATTTATTGCCTCTGCCAATGTTGCTGTGGTGAATTTGGAGTATGAAGGTTTCGTTCTTCCTGTTACAGTAAGACTTTATTCTGTGATCTCAAACATCAATAAAGAATCTATATAGAAGACACTATACATACATACATATAGTCCACTATATCACCGTTCATTTGTGCAAGTAGGCGATATTGATTAAACTTTGCATTCTGTAAGCCTTGTAGGATTGTTGAAGTTCATACATTTTCATGATCCAGAGGTTTTGTTTACATTATCAGGAAACTTTTGCTTATTATAGCTATGTTTATGATGTATTTAAGGGTTTTGGACACTTGGTGCCTTCCTCCGAAGATCCCGGTCTGTTAGGGGTCGTATATGACTCGGTTTCCTTTCCACAACACAATCGAAGTGGAGGACCGACCACCAGACTGACGGTGAGATATAACCTGGAAAACTCTGGAATCTGTGGGTTATAAAAAATCTAAATATTGAGAAAATCGCCTGTAAAGATGTTAATCAGAGGTGCTGTAGCAGGCCGCTGCTAAGAAGAAACAGGTTTGTTTTAGTTTGTAGACGTGTTTCCGGCCATTTTTGTTAGCGATTTACTGCATCCACTCACAAAAATAAAGTTTTGATGTATTTATGGTAGGAAATTTACAAATTATCTTCATGGAACATGATCTTTACTTCATATCTTAATGATTTTTGTCATAAAAGAAAAATGAATTATTTTGACGCAGTGTATTTTTGGCTATTACAACAAATGTTCTTATGCTACTTAAGACTTTTTTGAGTAATATATGATCTTGATCAAAAAGGGTTTCTGATGTTTTTATTTTTGGCTAAAGCAATGGGAAAACATATTTAAAAAAAGAGATGCCCTCAAAGAGTCAATTGTTTACAATTTGTACTTTTAAACCATAACTATTGTTTATATATGAAGATGCATTTCTGATCCTGTTCTTATATAAGGAACATATTAGCCACAGTAACAGAAATAACATCTAGTGTTTTCCGGGCCTCAAAACAACGAAAAATTGCTTTTAAATTATTAATTTCTTATCCACTTAAATCATTATTAATTTAATAGTTAGGATTCCTTACGAATCCATGTTTTTCCACTGCTGGAAAACATCTGTGTAGTCGAGAGGACAGAAACTTCTGAACAAGCAAGAAATCTAAGTGCCATTAGCGGAGTTAAATATCCGTATGCGCCGAGTAGTGTAAGGAACCTGAATAACATAATGTCACCCCCCCAAACCTGTGCTGTGAGATCAGTCATCTGAATGGATGCTATAATAATGAGTCCAGCTGTTATCATCACAAGGCGGGTTTGTGATTCGTGTCATTTTCTAGTGTAATTACTTCCGCTCAGTGCCCTAGCTGTGTGTGTGTGTTTATTGAAGTCTGTGTGTGTGTGTATGTGTTTGTAGGTGATGATGGGGGGTGCGTGGTTTGAACAGGCGTTTGGTAATCCACATGAAGTGACCCAGCTGACGCTCTTGGATCGAGCCACCCGGGCGGTAACCGCTCACCTGGGCGTCACCTCCCCACCTGTGTGGAGCCTGGTTTCAATACTGAAGGTACTACAATGTTAGCTCATTAGTTATTAAAGTGATAGTTCAACCAAAAATAAAAATTCTCTCATCATTTGTCATTTTAAACCTGTATGACTTTCCTTCTTCCGCAAATCACAAAATAAGATATTTTGAAGAATGTTGTTAACTTTTTTGGGTAAACTATCACTTCACTAGTTTAAATAATGTTTTTTAAAAGCAAAACAATACATTTGTTTGAAAACATTTCATATCTTAAACTTATTTAATAATCAATGTCATGCATGTGAACATCCAAATCAATGCACTAAATTTTAATATGGCAACACGTCTATAACTTCATTGGTTTTCCTCATTATATGCATGTTTTATGACTAGAAATATAAATATATTAGAGAATTTTCATGTTTGAATAAGCTGCTGCTACTATAGAAAAATAAGTAGATTTTTACATTTTATACAATAGCAAATTTTAATGTAGTTGCATTTAATTAGTCACAAAAAGGTTGAAAAAAGGGTCATAATATATATATTTTTTGCAAGGTAAAGTAAAGTGTCAAATACGGCTTCTTTTATCGAGACAGTACCATTTATTTAAAGACGCTGTCTGGGCTTTTTAGCGGCATCTAGTGGTGAGGTTGCGCATTGCAACCCACCGGCTCACTCCACCCCCCAGCTCGAAGCAGTACTGAGGCTCGAGAGATGTTGTCACATTTTCACTTCTTTCCCAAAAGAGATAACGTATTTACGAAACGCGCTCTATAGAGCAGTTTGTCTCTTTAGGGCTACTGTAGAATCAAAATGGTGAATTCAAAGTAAGGTGATCCTGTGCTGTATGTAGATAGAAATAGCTCATTCTAAGGTAAGAAAAACATAGCTCTTCATTATGTAAGGTCTTTATACACCTCTGAACACATAGTTATGGATATTATATTGCATTTCTGTCAATAGATCATACAAAAAAATCCTTGTTCCTTTAAAAGATGACTATAGATTTTTATTTTCACAATCTCATTTGAGTCATTATTTTACAGCCACCAGATGTCCTCAGTTTTCTCTCTGAGGTTCTGTTTTGACATCAATCCAGGCAAATGGTCCATTTCTTAAAACATTACTCCTGCCCTCCATCTCCGTTTTTCTGGGAGTTCAGTGAGCAGAACAGAACGGAGATGCCGGGGCAGGACAAGGGTCACCCATCTTCTGACCAGACAAGACAGACTGTCTCAGAGGGGCCGAGAAGAGAATTTATGACTGACTTTTGCTTAATTATATAGTCAAAGAGCAAGATGAAAATTTCCACCTTAGTGCGCCCACACGCTCATATTCTTTCATGCTACATTGTCTAATTGACTACAATGTTTCTGAACAGTTTAATTACCCTGATGTACTCTCACAAAGAAGAGAGATATTCACTCCGCTATTGTATCTAAAATCTCATATCGTCTTTCAGACGAATGAATCCCTCTTTGAAGTTTGATGTTTTTCTTTGTGTGTGTGTTTTTTCCCACTCGCCGGAAGCTCAGCTGTGAATAAATCATGTTTATTTATGTCATTTGCTTTTCAGAACTGCATTCCGCAGTATCATTTAGGACACTGGAAACGACTTGGTAAGTCAAAGTTTATTAATCATCCGAACTGATGTCCTATTCTAGAGGCATATCAATTACAGACAGACGTTTCTTATTTTCAGAAAAGATGAGGCAATACATCAGCAAGAACAATCTGCCCCTTACGCTGGCAGGAGCTTCCTATGACGGTGTCTCTGTCAATGATGTTATATTCAGTGGGCGAACAGCTGCCGAGGGTCTCGTCGGAAAAATCTGACCTGCACTCACTTAATTCTGAGCGAGATGGTTTGGTGGCCTACATTTGATTCCTGGGAAGGACCGGCTTTACTTGAATCCTAAATGGAAATTTAAGCGTCTACATTGCGTTTCCCGCAAAATGTTTGGTTTTCTAATATATTGTCGGATGCTGTGAATGTTAAGAGACCCTTCCGTGCAAAAAATGCATGCAATACAATTGCAGCTAAATGATTGTAGAGCTCTGCTGTCCCTATGGCAGATTAATTCAATTTATTTTTTAATCAAAAAAATTGATTTTGGATGAGGAATATAATATTGCACTGGGATATTGTGTACCAGGGTCTTAACTAGAGCATCTATATAAATCTTGCTTATCATTAGGAAAGTTTACACACGTCTTTGTTAAAATTCAGCTCTCTGAAATTACCAGACTTGTATGTTCAGAGTATAATATCACCCGTTTCCTTCGTTTGTCTGAAAATAGATGGCATTTTGACCAGGTTGCCATGATATGCCATTACAGTGTTTTGTTTTTTTATTTTATATAAAATAAATTATGTCATAGTGGTGTCCATGGAAAATGCACGACGTGCATTTCATATGCGCAGCAGATTGGAAATGATTGTGGCCATCTGTATTGTCATTGACTTTGAAAGAGCAAAAAAATCACTCAGAAAAGCATTTCTCATAATGTATCACAGCGATATAGTTCATAATAATGTTTTAACATCAACATGCACAGGTGTGCCTTTCTGCTTTTAAACTCAAAATATAACATTATAGTCTTGAATGTGATTGTTAATAAAACCAGAATTTTTTACCAGAATTAATTTGTTAGGTAGATCTTTGCGTCTGATAAGCAATAAATAATGTGTTTGCTACATATATGTTGCATATAATGTAGTATCTGTACCTTGATAAGCAGTTGTTTAAACTAACAGTGCCAATATACTGTAGTCAAATGTGAAAAGGCTTTCAGGTAAACAACAGTTTGCGTTAATAATGTACACAGCACAAATTAAATAATGAATGAATTACACAAGCCCACTCGAACAGACATATGATGAGTTCACCTTGACATGTTGTTGTTCTCTCCTCTGGGTCTGTTGACAGCTCGGTTGGAAAGTTATTTGACAAAAGGCACATCATCAGACAGGCTCGGAGAATGCTGTGCCTGCCAGCAACACTGACATGTTTCTGCAAGGGTTTTTGATGGTTTTGTAAATTGTGCATTTTAAGTGGTTTCCTGTCTAAATTCACACTGCTGGGGATTTTGACACTGTCGCTAATCTTTATTTTGGACAAGACCTGACAAACATTTATGATTTCAGCTAAACCTTTGTTTGCTCCTCTCTTCTTCTTTTTTTAGATGTTATAGACTTGTATTTAAAGATGGAGCTTGCACCTGTGGAGATGTGGGACTGGGATGTATTGAATTGGACCAGTAAGCAACCACCTAGCAACTGCATAGTAATGCATTCAGAGCATCTTGGCAACCATGTAGAAAAGCTTTAGCATGTTTGCATGGACAGGGATCACTCACATTGTCATTAGCAAGAAATCTGATTTAATCTATAGGAAACACACGTAGTTTTCATAGATATGTGACAAAGTGTGAGATACTTTTATGACAAGCCCACCTTTCCTATCAGTGCCTTCATTTTAATATAAAAATAAAACTAGCATATGGATGATTCTAAAACAAGGAAGGGAAACATATGGTTATAAAAGAGTTTAAGAAACAGCATCAAAAAGAGACGCTTTGGCGTTACTCGACAGTCGTCGGATGTGTGAAGGAATCTCTTTTCAATTCCGTCGGGAGCAGTTGGCAGCCATCCTCCGCTGAACTCCTGACAGAATCAGCATTGTTTAGATGCCTGGCATCAGTTTCACTCAAAGCAGAGATTTTCTGTTTTTTTTTTATTTCTGGACCACCTAGGACAATTCTAATCCAGGTTTATTTTTGGCTCAATATCAATTTCATCGTGAAACATCCGAAACCAACATGGCTCTGAGAAACTTAATTCTGATTTTCACGTTGAAGCAACTGTATTTCGACCGGTAAATGGTATAACAACGGTATAATTGACCATTGTCAATTGTGAATTCTACCTATAGAGTTTATTTTGCCATAACTGGCTGACTGTATGTTATCCCAAATGTGTATTTTCTGTAGTAATCTACTGAGAAATGATGTGGCCTTCAAAAACTTTCTTATCTTCTGTTTGTAGATTTCAGTCAATCTTTATAAGTAATACGTCTTACGGGGAAATTTAGGGTTTTACTTCATCTGAAAGCTGAATAAATAAGTTTTCTATTGATATATAGTTTGTTAGGATAGGACAATATTTGGTTTTGCTATTTAAAACTGGAATCTGAGGGTGGAAAAAAAACAAAGTACTGAGAAAATTTGCTTTAAAGTTGTCCATCAGAGTGGCTGTAGAAACAGGGTGTTTTTAAACACTGTTGGTTTACCGCTGTAATGATGTTGTGGAGAATAAATTAACCTCAAAGTTAAACTTTTAAGCTTTACATACAGTCGTGGTCAAAAATATTAGCACCCTTGGTAAATATGAGCAAAGAAGGCTGTAAAAATAAATCTGCATTGTTTTTCATTTTGATCTTTTATTTAAAAAAATCTACAAGAATCCAACATTTCATTATGCAAAACAATTGGAACTCTTGTACTTAATACATTCTGCATGGCATAAAATAAAAATTGATAATTTTGACCCATACAGTGTTGGCTTTTACTACAAATGTTCTCGAGCTACTTAAGATCCAGGGTCACAAATGTTATTCCATGATGCCCCAACACATTCCCTTTGTTGACAAATATTGTTTCATGTATAAAAATGAGCCAATATGGCGTTTAATTACGGTTCTCAAAGCTGTTGGGTGGGATTTGATTCTCTTTCAATTTGCATACATTTCACGCTCAATCTGGGCCATTAAATACCCTCACATCTGAAAGATAAGCTTCAGCTTCTGATTTATACAGAAATGATCATTAAGTCTTGTTTGTATTTTGACATGCTCTTTTAGGTTCAACAGTGAGCAGTGAGTTGCATAATAATAACAAATCCAGTGAAACAGTCAG
The DNA here is from genome assembly GCA_026939265.1 of Oreonectes daqikongensis. Lineage (NCBI taxonomy): Eukaryota > Metazoa > Chordata > Actinopteri > Cypriniformes > Nemacheilidae > Oreonectes > Oreonectes daqikongensis. The sequence goes on from JAOTQM010000311.1 coordinate 2,534,574, forward strand.
CCAGTTAGATCATCCATGGGTTTATTTTAGGCTTATTAAAGTACATCCAGGGGCACGGATGTAATTCATATGCTTTTTGGTCCTCAACAGGCAGGTAAAGCCACGATAATGCAAACCTTAAAGGGATCGTTCACCCAAAAATGGAAATTGTCATCTTTTACTCTCCCTCTTGTCATTTTAAACCTGTATGACTTTTTTCTGCAAAACACAAAAGAAGATATTTTGAAAATTGTTGGTAACTGAACAATGGTGGTTCCCAGAAATGCTTGCATGAGGCAGTAAATTCTTTCTGTAAAGATAAAGACAAACTGTTGCCAATAAATTAGATAAATATATATCTAATGAATAAAAACTGAAAAATAAAACTGAATTTGAAAATATATACATATATATATAATAATGCAGGTCACATATTGGCAGCTCAAACAATGTTAAACAAACAACATATAGTAATTTTTGTCATATCCCTACTAGTTAACTTAATAAACGTACATTATCTATATTCCTCAGCTATTCTTTTATTTCTTATATTCTTTAAAACCCCTTTATATCAGAGGCTTTAAATAACCTGTTTAATGTCTTTATAAAGCACCATAGTCAAAGTATGAGGCTACTGGCCAAGATTAACAAGACATACTTGTCTATTCCTTTGTTTGTGTTTATGGGATTTATGGGAACACAGTGCTCAATTAATCTCTGAGTTGTTTTTATCCTTCCCACCTTTATGTTTCTTTTTTTTGTGCTGTCCTTGGATCCTCTTTGTCTTTCCACAACAGATGTCCATCCGTTTATCCTCCCCCACATTTGTATTATTCTGTAAACGTATCACTGAATCTGCTGAAACTAATAATGCACATTTCTTTATCCACACCTGAGTGTCTCTTTCTTTTTTCATTTGCAAAAGGTCTGATTCAAATGTTGTATTTTTATATATTCTGAAGAAGGTGTGAAAACCTGCAGTCAGGATGCTGTTGTTGCCAGGGTGTGTTTGTGCTTGCTAAGGTGTTTTGAGCCGGTTTTAGTGTGATGTGCTGGTTAAGCGGTTTCTTGCCTCAAAAATCAAAAGAACCCAATCTGATAGTCTGATATTCTGGTTCTGGAATTGCAGATATGGCTCAGGTCCCTTTTTCATGGATTTGTTTGCTTTTATCATCCCCCAGGGAAATATTGTCTGAATGCTCAGAAATGTAATAGCACAGCTCTCCTCAATAAACCACATCATGAGTTTAGCTTAAACAATACTACGCTTCTTTAAACCATAACACAAATAATCAAATTTAAATATTTGTATTAAAATATCTCTTCTTAAATCCATTTTTCGAAATAATTTTTGTTTCGTTTCATTTGTGAATTTTACAAGCAATTCATTCACGCTTTATCCCACATCAACAGTGCAATTTATTGCAGCTGCAGCAGTAGTGACTCTCACCGCAAGCGTCCGAGAGACAGAAATGATTTACCTTTATAATACATTCATGCGTCGAGGGACACGTACAACAATGATAAAATGTTTTTCTTCCCTTTGTGATTTAGAGGCAGCAAGTCATCTTTCACTATCAAACAAATACACATCAGTTTTGTGCTTTTGGCCTCTTGTTTATAAACCAATGACAAGTTCTTTTTCCAGGACTGATTTCTGTGTGTTGAATACTTATTGCTGTATGGATCCTTGACATACAGAAGTATTTGAGGATGACAAGTCGTGCCTTGAAAACAGGTGTGCTATGGTTGACTTAGGTGAGCCAAATTGGCACTGACACCCACCCAATAAAGTTTATGTAAGTTCATTCTGAAATGCTTTTTCTTGTTTTTGTTTGCCAGTGCAACTTTGTGCAAAAGTCATATTTTGGACATTTCTGTTGCTCTTTTATAAACTGATTCTTTAGAAATTACAGTATTACTGGCAGCAGATTTATATTTATCGAATTTTTTAGGTGACAGTTTGTTCAAAGATAAATGAAAATTAAACATGAGTCTTTATCTTATCCTCATGCAAAGCATTCTGGGAACCAAAAATTCTCATAAACCTTTTTCTGTTTTTTTCCCCCTGATTTTTGGATCACGGAAAAGCTTGCATGAGGCTGTTATTTTATAGTTTTTTTCTGTAAAGATAAAGACAAACTGTTGCCAATAAATTAGATAAATATAAATCTACAGTAAGTTACTGGCAAACTGCTGCATAACTACAGCAAAAAATGTTACAGTGTAGTTCTCAGTTTTCTTTTATAGTTGTCAATTGTTTATAGTTCTCAGTTAATTTAAGTATCAGCTTGGTATCTAATGTTTCTCCTACATCTGCTTAGGATAAATAAAAATGAGACACTTGTTTAAATGCATGAAAAGTATTTAAATGTTAAATAAATGCAGATTATATATGTAAAAAGATCTGGGTAAATTCAATGAGAAATGTTTGAGTTCATATTGAAACTTTCAATAATGTTGACTTTTGATTGCAGACTTTAATAAAAGACATTTCTGAGGTTTCTTAGTCTTTTTGTAAGAAATATAGGAAGAAACGTATGCAAGTTTGCTCTAAAAACTCATCTGTGACTTTTCTTTCTTATGGGTATTGAATGTATTCTTTGAATGGCATTATTTTGAGCTCAATGTAAACAAATTCTGAGATGGCATGCGAATTGTTGATTATAAATATTAAAATGACATCTTTTAGTTATAACGTTAGCCTATAATACGTACGTCCCTTACGAAAAATAACCATATGGTTTGAAAAAATGGGGGAAATGGTTTTACCACACGTAATAAAACATGGTTACTATAGTAAAACCACACAAAAAAACATAGTTAAACCATGGTTACTATAGTAAAACCATGTCTTGGCCAATAGTAATCAATACACACACACAAAAACATGGTTACGCATTTATCACAAAAGAAAAACCTGGTTTATTTTTGTGTCAAAACCTGTGTTCCGTTCTGTCTCACTAGTGCACGTGACCTCTGCTCCGTTAGATTGCAGTCAACCATTGAGGTAAATAGACAGAAACATGAGGAAATCCTCCCAAGATGCCTCATTACTGGAGATGATGAAAAATATAAGAGAGCTTCATTTACCGCCGTCAAAAGCTAAAAGGCCTCGAAATCGTTCAGTAATTAAAGCAGCAGGCGTAGTTAAGCCTGTTTGAAATTCATACGGCGCGATGAGGGTCTCGGGAGAAGCTTTAGTTTTCATGCGCTATCGCTGCTTTTAAACACTCAATCGGTCGACGAGTTCAGGAGAAAAAGCCCTCGGGTCCACCGGCGCGCTCCTGAGCTGTATCTCACCTCCCACATCTACGTCCTGTTTGGCTTCGTGTAATAATGGACCCGTATCTCCCAGTGTTCCCCATCATATTAACAAAGACGTATTGCCTCTGAATGCAATTAAATACAAAGCTGTGGAGGACGTTAAAGCGCACACTTCGGTAAGCAGCACAGACAAGCCTGCCATATTCGTAATCCACAGGAGTTTAATTAATCAAAAAGTTACACTGTTTCTGATCTGTTCATGACTGTGGATAAATCTTGCCAACGCATATGTGCGGCGCGCGAGCTCAAATATTAATAGAGCTCATCGTTTTACGTCACCAATAATGAATGGATGATCGATGGCGGCTGTCTTCGTCCATTCGTCCCCTAAAAATAATTATTATATGGTCTCTAACAATTACTCTAGTTCCCTCTTTTCCTCACGGTCCTGTCTGAATGTGACTGATAGACATTGATGTTAATTGGGATAGTGGCGCTCATTCCCAGGCATGTGTGTGAATAGGGAGGGAAACATCTGTGCTCGGTCCAATTAGATGTAATGTCAGTCAGAACCTGTTGTAGATTTGTCCTCCAAAGCCAAAGGTTTTTTGGGGGGCTTTTTATTCTAGAAATAGTAGCCTACAGAGAAATGAAAGTGTAAGGTAGAGAAGAGTGGGATTAGGGTGTTTATTGCATGCGCCTGACTGAGTTAACTTCCGTGTTTGTTGATGGTCTAGTAGCTAATAATATAACTATATTTTATTTAATGTATATTAATATTTATTTATATTCATATTTAATTGTATTTAATAAATGATTTGATTAAATTGTATTGTTTATTTATTTGATCGAATAAATTGTGCATGCATGGTGTAACTTTGTGCATTTATGTTTAGCCAAGTAACGGTTCTTCTACTGGTGGTAACCCAAAATAATACTGTCTAGACATACTTTTAACTTGCTAGCTAATATAATATACTTGTTATTTATTTGCTTGTTATCAGAAATAATCTGCAGGGACTCTATTCTTTGTGGATGGGAACCGGAAGTTAAGTTTGGGCACGAAAGTGTGCATGCGCATTAACATTTGTTTATGTCGTTGCTTTGAAACTGTCTATAAACGTCTATTGACCTTATTCCGCCCCGCCCACTTTTAATTCTTCGCTCTTCCGCATTTTGTCATCCGACTTCCGCTTAATCAGCCGGTGTTGTACCGAAATCTGACTCCCCGGACAAATCATACTCCTCTCGCGTGCACGCGCGTTATACAGTTGATGCAAAACTGTGTTTTCGTACATATATTCATTTGTAGTAGGCCTACGTATGTAAGTTTATAATGTTCTCTTATAGAAGACGGTGTAACACAGTTTGTCAAAGTTGTACTTCTTGTATGCCAACATTCATTCACTTTTCAATTTTTTCTTCAGCGTTACATTTTTGTAGGGCAAATTAAATTAATATTAAAAATAACTATTTGAAGTTGGCTGCCCTTTTCATATAAATGAATAAGTTCTTTTGTTTTAGGCTATAACAGGCCATTCTGAGTTATGAAAACAACACTTGCCCAGAAGCATTTAGTATTTAGTTCTAAATATTCTATGCAATGTATTTTGTTCTAAGCTTTGTGTAGTGTTGAAAAATGAAACAAGAAGTGCTTGTTAATTATTTGACAGATAGCAGTTATGCTTACATTATGATCTTTAGTTGGTGGCCTCATAAGCATTGAGTTTTAGTTTGAATAGAATGAGCTTAACGGGGCAGTAAAACAACTGTTAAAAATCTACTCCCCCCCCTTTACCTCAGATTAGTATTTGGCTGTAGCTTCAATACGGTGGGTTTATAATATTCACAATGACAAAAACATACCTGTTAAAAATGTACTCCTCACTTTATCTCAGATCAATATGGTCACAAGTACATCACATATAGGATAATGACATATCTTAGTATAGAGGTTGTGCCCTTAAAAGCATTTGGCTGTAGCCTCAATACGGTGGGTTTGCTATGCCGACCAAGTCTATTGCAAACAGAACTCTTAACTCCGCCTATCAACTGTATAATGCACATGCGAGAGGAGTATGATTTGTCTGGGGAGTCAGATTTCGGTACAACACCGGCTGATAGAAAACAATGCCGTAGGAGCATGCTCAAAATGTGATTAAAAACTTTGGTAAATATTTTCCACACCCGCGATGTATTACACAGTATGAGGATGAAAAGAAGAAGTGGCCTGATATATCATCTGAAGATATATTCAAATATTTCGTATTTTCTCTCGCAGTTGACAAGGTGTACTATACTGTACCTGCACAGTGGGAAAGTCGAGTGTTTGTACATGACATACATCACGAATTCGTGTTTTTAAAACCATGTTATGAACTGACAGCCTCCATCCGAGCTGCAGCATCCATCACAACTTTTAAAAAACTACTCAAATACCTGTTCCGCATTTATCTGACTAACCAATAACTGTCTATGTTTTTATATGTATTAAATAAATTTAAAATATATATTTTTAAAAAACTTTTACATTTTTTTAAAAACTGTTCACTAGCGTGTTGACAAAATGTTAAATGCTCTCACTTGTAAGTCGCTTTGGATAACAGCATCTGTCAAATGAATGTAAATGTAATGACAGGTTAAGTCATGCAGCAGCGATCCTCTGGAATAAAAGTTTGCTTTTAATATGAAAATGATTGATAATACACTCAATATAAAAAGGCAGAAGTCATTATACATCCAGCATTTTCATCCAATAAACTTTCAATACACCTCAATCGCTTATTATTAAACGCTTCTCAACAGCATTGACGCTGCCCTTCCACATTGGATTGTGTTGATAGAAAGCAATTTAAAGTGACCTTTAAGAATTGAAGGATTAGATTGATTGCTGGGAAACCCACAGATCTGGATCTGATGGCAAAGCCTTTACCAAAATGGGAGAAATATTTAGTTGGGATCCTGTGAGAAGTACAGTTTATAATTACACTATGAAAATTGTTTAGTTGTTTAAAAAAAATCATTTTTACAGTGTAGCTTTAATTTTAAAACGTACCAGTTACATTCATACCGAACTGAATCAAGTAAATTGGTTTTATCCATCTAAATTAGACGTGTGAGCTCGAGAGTGATTGAATAAAAGGGAAAGAAGTGCTCAAATTAAAGGGAAAAGTGGCACTTTATGCCCACTTAGCACAGATTTTTGTTGGATTTTTCTTTTCAGTCCATTTCTTGCTTTTAGGCATTTGGATCTGTAATAATCCATAACAATTTACAGTACATTTAGACCATGGCCATACTTTTTTCTTGTTGCTCAAAACCTAGATATGCCTTTTTCTTTTGTGGAATTTCTCAGTGGTTTTGAGTCTGTACACTGGAAGTCAATGGGGGTCGATAGTTTTTAGGTTACCGACATTCTTCAAAATATCTTCATTTGTGTTCTGCAGGTGAATGAAATTCATACAGATTTGGAAAGACTTAACTGTGAGTAAACTTTTCATTTTTGGACTATCCCTTTAATTAATGGTACAAGGTGATACATAATGAAACATCTAGCCTATTGCAATATTTGAACTCATCCAGACTATAAGCACTAGGCTGTGGTTAAAGTTGTCATAGTTCATGGCCATCTTTTCTTTAGTACTAACTATAAACGATTATTAGATGTATGCTTTTAAAATGTCTGTCTTGTGTAGTAAAATGGACCAAATGAATTTACTCGTCTTGCTCTACACAGACCAATGATGTTTACAGCTGGTCTTTTCTCCTACAGTTTCATGTAGATTCTTAGTGGCAAAGTGAATCTAAAGTAAAATCTGCACAAAGTTTCTATCAGTCAGATGGAGTGAACCGGATTTTGGGAATCCGATTAGATGCAGGTTAGTGACATCAGATAACACAGCAGCATCTGATCTCCTGCATTTCAATCTCTGACAGCACAGGCTTCAAGCGCGAGAGATCAGTGATTAAATGCCTGTTTGTGTTACACACAGTTAACGTGTGTCTAGCCATGCGACAAGATCGTCTATTTGTTTTCCCTGAAATTGGATGCTGAGACACACACACTCGCCACATGTTTGTGTGTGTGTGTGTGTGTGTGTGTGTGTAAGAAAGAGAGAGAGAGAGAGAGAGAGAGAGAGAGAGAGAGAGAGAGAGCAGGTCTATGCATCACTGAATCATCTGCTAGATCCAGTTATTTTTTGATATTCATAGCCTACTGTAAATCGATCCTGCTCATTATAGACCATATATATGTGCATAACTGTCTCAGACAAATAAAACCTTCGATATTCTTCTGTATATTTTCATACATAAATAATGTAGAAGATAAAGACAGCTGCACTATATAGGGCGTGCATGCAATTTTAGAATAAAATGTTTTCATGCCCTGCATTCAGCTCCAATAAAAGGGAGTTTAGAGTCCAGATTACATTGCAGGCTCATACGTTCTTTGGTAAGGTAGCTTTAGTGTTAGGGGGCTTGGGTAGGTGACATCGCAGGCCTTTGTATTAGATCTCAACCTCTCAAATGTGAAATGAAATAATATCCAGCGGGGGAAAATCCTTCCTTCTGAGCTCGAACGGTTTTAAGCCCACTTACAATGCTCTTAATGCTTGAAATATGTTCTCTGCAATAAAAGTAGACCCGGCGTCCTTTGAGATCTGGAGTTGTGTAACTGCGCAACTCGGCATGCGCGCAGCGTGAGCTCTGAGCTCTTAACGCAAAGAGAAATATTCCCTGCACAGCTCTGAAAAACAACCACAAATGTGTCTTACACAACAACCTGTTTTAGTCCTGGAACTCCGCTGTGTTGAACAGTGTATCTATTTTAAACATGTTATAATGTACCTTATGAAAGTATACGTGTTTTTTAGGTGCAGAAGTGAAAAGTTTTATATCATCTGTGGAAAATGAATAGACAGACTATGCAGAGTAGACATCTTCAAGTAGCTCTTTTTCTCTACTTAATCTCACCACCAGTTTTTTACATTTTGCTTCTGTGGCAATAACATTGTATCCCACAAGAAAGAAGACAGTTGTATATTATTGTATTTATTTTAGACCACGTCGATAGACGGTCTAGAAGCACTTCCGGTTTCATTTTTATTTATTTTATTTTTAAGTCTTTCATATTTAATTAAATCTTAAAAATATTTGTTTAACATTTTGATCTGGTTATAAATGTTCTGTTGGTTGGATTTGGTGTAAACGTTTGTGTAGTGTTAAAAAACTCAAACAGGAAATTCTTCTGGACCTGTGTTGCTTACGATTTCTGAAGTGGTCTATAGTAAACTGTAAATATAATAAAATTCCTATAATGTTTTAACCTTACTATTGTAAATATTAAGGCACGCTATAGTATTTACTCAATTTACTATCGTTAATTCTACAGAATATTGTTCATATTGCTTGAGTGGTGGAGCATTTGTGCAGTTGTGGCGAGTAGGTGACTGGATAAAAATGTAAATGTAAATGTAAAAATACTATATTATACTATATATAATGCTACTATACTATAGTAAATTACTACAATATACCACAGTATAATACAATTATTGAATATTACTATAATTATTAAATATTATAGCATACAACAATATATCTTTGTGTGGGACTATTATTATAATACCATGTCCAAAACAAATATGTATGCATTTGACAGACACTTTTATCCAAAGTGACTTTCAATCTATAATTTTCATTTCATTTTTAATCCCTATGTGTGTTCCATAAGGATATAACCCATGTCCTTTGTGTTGCTAACCCAATGCTCCACTAGTTCAGCTACAGGAACACATGGAAAACAAGGTTTAGCTGTTTTTGTATTCAGATTATTCCCTTTTTCAAAATCAATTGATGAACAGAATAGCTTTGATTTCAGCCCTGCATTCCCTGTTGTTCTGGGTCAAGTGAACAGAAAGACACTCAGCAGTCCTGTAATTAGACTTTAGTCCCAAACATGTGAATGAAGCATCACTTCTTATTCCGTCTGTGCCCGGTATTTGCATGATTTAACATTTGGAGATGACAGGATTAAATAGCAGCTCTCTCTAGCCTGTAATTACGGCCACAATCACCGGCTATTGGCATTTAGATTGAAATGATGCTTCCTCTTGTTACTGGGATGTGCCCGGCATTAAACACCAAAGTCTCATGCGCTCGCAGCTTGCCGGTCACGTTGTAGGTCCGTCAGGGAGGTCGGGAGGAGGGGAGATGGAATGAAAATATCTTCCAATTGACTTTTTACACACAGCCACAGACCCTTCGTGGAAATCCGAAGCTCGGATTTAAGGCAATGTGATTTAGGCTCTGCTACATCTAGTATGTTTTCTATTGGCAATGTGATTTTTTCCAGCTTTCAACAAAATAATAGATTGTTCACTTCCTTCGCCAAGCGTCATTTGGCTTGCTTTGTATATTTACGTTCCAATAACATTTACGTCTGGCTGGGCATTTCTTTCTCTTTTCTGTTTTTTTTTCTTTCTCTCACTCACCTCGGGGACATAACAGCAGGATGAGGTTTGGTAATGTGAAAGTGTGTAATCATAATGAGGATTCATGCTTAAATAATTCATTTTTACACTTGGGTTGTTTGTCGTGTTAATAATACAGCTTATAATAAGTGACTGGGGTTTAAGTATGATTTTAAGTAATGGTTTTGTATTTTTGGGAGGTGAAATCATTGAATGCCATACTTCCAGGAGAAATTGTAACAGAATGTTATGTTGTAAGTCACATTAAGGGTGCTATAGCGATGCAAATATTATGAAAATGCCAAAATAATGCCTGTTCTGTTGAACAGGATAGTTAAGGAAACAGAAAGATGTCATCATTTTGTTTCTGCTACAGCTACTCTGAATCAATCTGGCACCAGTTACATTCAAACACATTCTGTCATTTAATATCTGCCCAGCACTTGAGTTTTTTACCACCAGAATGCTTTAGATTTCTGCCCCTTTGTCTAGATTTTTCTGTTTTCTAATAAAGCACCAACCGTAGCTTCCTGTTTGGTGACATTCCTTGTCTGAATTTGTTTCAGTCTGGCTTGTTCTCCCCTTAATTTCCACTTTGTACATTGATCGGCCCAAATGAAAACTGTTCGGACGGAGAGGCACCATTGCCCTGGAGGCCAGACAGAATCTGTGAAAGGAAATAAAAGTCACTTTGTTTGCTTATATGAGGCTGAAAGAACATTTTCATCTTTAATTGAATATTGTGTTCAGCATTTTAGTCTTTTCGGTTTAGTATGTAAAGTAAATTCAGGTTGACTGGGACACTTATGACATTGAGATGAATGTGGAATTATGAGCTTCGATGTATGTGAATTCGATGACGTTGCATTCACCCTGCCGAAAGTTAGAATGGTTGCCACACCACAAAACTCAGTAGGCTTTGTGGATGCTCTTTGTCTTTCATGTGTTCAAAACTATTTATTTTTTCAATGCCACATCTGTCCATGGATCCAAAAGAGGAGAAACCCTGGGAAATGTTGGACTTTGAAACGAGCTCTTGATATGCCTTGGCAACTGGCTCTTGTTGTAGCATTTACATGCTTTGTTCTGTCAGCATTTTGTATTATTTCTTCACAAATGACATGCCAGTTTAGCACCGATGCTCTCATTAGATTCGACAGGGTTGGCCGAGTTTTGAAAGGATAACATTTAGTGGCTTTGTGTTTAAAAAGTGAGGAATGAGATGAGTCATTTTACCGAACGGGCTCAGAATGCACCAAAATGGCAGTGTGTTTGTCCTGAATGTTTGCTTGTGTGTCTTTAGATTGCTAAATCATGCTGGGCCCTTATGTCTTGAGGGGTCATACTCAGTAAAGTAGTAGACAGTGAGTGTAATGGGGTTAAACAACTAAAATTAGATTTAATAAAGAGAATTTTGTTAGATGTTAACAGACAAACAATGTGTTGAGCGTTTGCATTGTGCCAGCCTTGATACATAAGTTTTACTTGACATAAATCTTTAGAGATTGCGTGACTTTTACACAGTATCAGTTAAATTACTTATACCGTCGTGTCTTAAAATGGTAACAGGGTTGACAGATGTACAGATGAATTTAACATTGCAAGACTAGATTTTAATGCTGATATTTCCATTTTACACAGTTCAATGATCAGTAGTTGTTTTCTATAGAAAATAATGGTCACATGGTTAATATTGTAAGATCCTACTTTCAAAAGTGACACAAAGAAACGTTTTTTTGTCTGAATCATTGTTCATATTGATCATGAACCTGCTTAGATGTGTGACTTTTACACAGTGTTAATGGTATAACTTACAGTATACCATTGTGCTTTAAAATGGATAACAGGGTTGATATTTTAAGAACCTACTGTACTTACAAAAGTGACAAAGAGAAAAGAGCAATGTTGTGGATTCTGCAGAATGTATGAATCATTTCAAACTTTAACTCACTGTTTTAAGGTTTTGCTGTTTCATTGCTGATACTGAACATTTTTATTTTATAGAGCAAATGCTCTGGTTTAATGATATACTATTGTGCCTTAAAATTGTAACAGGGTTGACAGTTTTATGAATTTAACTTTAGTCAAGATAGTAAAACTACAAGGTGCATTTTTATTCTGGCTATAGAAAATAATGGTTACAGGGTTGACATTTTAAGATTCGACTAAAAGTGACAAAGAGAAAAGAGCGATGTTGTCTATTGTGCAGAATGTTTGAATATTAACAGTCATGACTTTAACTCACTGTTTTAAGCTTTGCTGTATTGTTGCTGATTCTGAAAGTTTTTATTTTATAGAGAAAAGCTCTGGATGACATAACAACATGTTGCACCTTGACATGAACCTGCTCAGATGCGTGACTTACACAGTGCTAGTTTGACCGAGGCAGTGTTGTGGATATTACCTTTGTTACATAACGTATGACTCAAACATTTATTTTTCTGACCCCCTGAAAGCTGAATTTATCAGGCATATAAAAACAACACAGATATTTAAAGGAAAGTCACAAAGAAGCAATATTTGTTGTAACATTTTGATTTCAAATTAGGTAGCAGTGAGTGACACATTGATGCCCTGCCATCTTTAAAGTACCTTAAGTGCTTTCGCTCTTGCAGAGCGGGCATAGTGATGTTCACTTTGGATCAGGAAACAAAAGAGAGTATAGATAGTAGATGGAGAACAAGTGAACAATATATTTAATTTAAGTGAACAATATATAATCTCAGACCTTCTGTTTGATCGCTGCAGGAGTTTCTTTGCAATAATAGAGCAATTATTATATTGTCATTTGATGCACAATTAATGGGCCCAAATGTACTTCAGGGACCTGGATTTCATTAGAGGGACTGTGAAGATATGAAATGCTTATTGAGTCTATCATTGTGTGTATTGAATCATCTTGATCATTTAAGCCTTGAGTCTCGTTTAATCAGATTTGTGTTTGGCCTTCAAATGTAGCTTTGCATCTTTCTCTCCCAATTTCTCTCTCTGTTATTCGGTCAGCCCTTTGAAAGGGCATAGACATGCACACATTTTGAAACGGTGGTGCTGACAAGATTTGTTCTTTGTCATTAACCTTTGCTTCCTAAAGTGTGTTCCACATGCAAAAGAACCTGAATCATTAATGCATGAGATGTTTTGACAAGAGCCCACCTAAACCGAAGTGTAAAGCTCTGATCGTGTAAAGATTTAATTAAACAGCAACAAAACGCAAGCAATACAAATCAACTCTCGCTATTTGTTGGCAATTACCTGTAGTAACTGGGTCATGTGGTTAATCCTCGGGGAACACATGAATGGATTGAATGTATAAGACATTTATACATTCCAATCCAACCCTTGTTTGCGTGTTTAGTGGACCCGCAGCATTATTCAGGTTTTAAATTAATACAGCAAACATATGAATGTAAAGATACTGTACAGATGTTTATTTATCCCTGTTTTCTACATTAAATCATCCTACATAATAATGTAAAGAACATTAACCTTTATATCCTTAATATTAACTGAGTAAGGCCATGTCAAAAATTTAAAAGCATGACATTAAAACACGAAATGCTTGTAAAGCTTGAAAAGCCATGTCAAAAATTGAAAAGCAAAAATGGAAAAGAATGGATATTTGTCTTACAAAGACAAGTATATGGGTGTAAAAAACAATGAATTGCATTATTTTCATAGTAAACATTAAAAGCGCATCTCACAGACCTGAACACCATACAAGGGTTCAAATAATAGTTCATCCCTAAATAATAATGTCATAATTTTCTCACTCTCATGTTGTTTTAGACATTTGACTTTTTTTTGTATCTTGACAGACATTTTATAATTGTATGGAAAAGAAAAACCAGAATGTTCCCATCACAAATGAAAGCGAGCAGTTTGGATGAACTGTTCCTTTAAATCCTTAATACACACCAGAGAAAATGAACTTTGTAAGCCTTGTTTTTTCGAGTGGATTTGAATTTGTTACTTTAATGTTCCAAGTAGCTTTTAACACTCATCAATGCATGCGGTTCTGCTCTCCTGAGGGACACTAATCGGGCAAAATGTCTTTTAAACAAACCGCCTCATCAGAGTCACATCTGCTCTTGTACGGAGGGCATGTCTCTCTGTGTCTCTTATCTCAAAATAATTTCAAGTAATATGCAATTCGCAGTGAGATTAAGCCAAGCGTGTGCACCAGGTCAGCCGTGTAATTACAGGGACGGTAGCAGCCCGTCAAAATACAAGTCATCTTTCACACATGCCTTTGATGGCTATCTGCCCTTGCCTCAACCCTTCTCTCATCTCGCGTATTAGTTCTCGATATGAAGGAAGAAATGGCTACGTATCATTCAAAGGGATCCCTTGAAGGCAGAGACTGTAATGGATTCATTTCCAGCATTTAGACATTTAGACGAACAGTCATTGTGATGGGCTATTTAGGGGCCGCAGTAGGGGCCACATTTCAAACTGATGGAGAGATTTTGGAGAGCGTGCTCCTCGCTGTGTTGTTGAATGAGGATCATGACTCTCTGAATTTCAAACACACAGTGATAGCGATCAACTTTTCTTTCTTAACGTTGTTGTGTTAAAACAAATAAGTTTATGTTTGCTTTGAGATTTATTCATCTGGATCCCACTGTATTGTTTTTATTGTAGAAGTCAGAATAGCCCCACAAGCATTTTAAGATCCCATTTATGTTCTTGGTCAGGTTAAGTGTTTTATTGTTATTTGGGTTGCAAAATTATACCACAGGCTTTCCATGGGTTGTTGTTTGAATGTCAAAGAAAAAATACACTAAGCTAAGAAATACACATTTAAAATGTTTATAAACTATGCATATTAAATTGTCAAATCAGAAGTTGTTGGGTTGTAAATAAACCTATGCTGGGTTGTTTTAACCCATTGTTGTGTCTAGGGCTGTCAAGATATCTGATTTTCACTGCACGGTTATTGTGACCAAACACATTTTTTATATTATCACAATATTTATTGCATGTTTTTTTTTTGATGATGCCATCAGTAAAATTGGTTTTCAATTTCATGGTTATTGTCAATATCGGTATATTGTTACACCCCTAGTTGGGTCAAATATAAACCAATATTCTGGGTTAATTTAACCCAGTGGTTGGGTTCATTCCTTTTTGACCCAAATAACCCAGCCTTTGTGTAAAGACAGAATAACTGTGATATTAAAAACTATTATTGATTATATTGTGTTAATAATAAATGTTTGATAATATCAGAAATAATCGAAAATAAATCACCCGTTAAACATTTTGCCTTTAGCCACAATGGTTGCAAACTCTGCCTCCCTACACTTGTATTTAAATGTGATTCATTAGCCAAAAGAAGAGGAAGTTAATAAACACATTTATTTATTAAAAAGATAAATCATTTCAATAGCTATTGTGATAATATTGTTACCATAAATTCTTGCATGATAATCGTGAAAATCTGATATCGTGACAGCCTGTATGGAAATATGCAAGTTGACACCGTTAAGCTCTAAAAATGATAAAGCAACTCAATAAAGGAAAATCATACCTCTTTATGTTCTGTATTCTCCCAAACTTCTGAAGCTACACAACAGCATAGGCTGAAATGTAAATCATTATCTTGCCAGAAGAATATACACTAAACCTACAGACTTTTGTGTTACATGATGCTGTAAAAGGAGAGTTTTTAATGTTTTTAAAAGCTGCCTTGCTTAAGAACAAATATAATTTTGCAAAGTGTCCCAGCACAAGCACTTCTGACTCTTCAGCCCTTTAAATTAGATAAATAATGACCTGTGTTGCTGCATAAAAATGTGTATGTAGCCTATTAAATAGCTCATTATATAAACTACTTTAGAGAATGGAGCTTGCGGACTGTAATATACAGTGATGTCTGATTCAGGAGGAATCGCTTCACCCCTGCACTGTAATGGAAAAGTGAAATACACCACACAAAGCCCTTAGCTCAACACAACAGCGTAACATTCATCACAGTTAAAGTTCCTGGACCTTGGATGGTTTTGCCCTTTTCAAATGGTTTGTTACAGATTAAAACTACGAACGCAATAGAAGTAGAAGAGAACATGATGAAAGATAATAACTTGACAGTATGTTTAAGTACCACGGTTGTTCTTCTTTCATTTTAGATGATGGGTTGCATTAAATCTGTGGAGGGATAATGAGATGAAAGGAATACATTGTGGATTTCTTTAGTTTTAAAGGAAGCGAGTAAATCTAACTTTTGTGCATTGGAGTTCATTTATTAACTCTTGTATCGTTCAAAACCTGTATATGACTGATATTTTGAGAAATGGTTTTGTGTCCATACAATGGAAGTCAATGCGGCCCCAGTGTTGTTTGTTTTTAGTGTTTGCTAAATGACTATTTACTATTTGTGGCATTGTTTACCTTCGTGGTATTACCAGCTGATACCATTGTTGTGTCTCCACAAAAATAACAATAACAAAGTAGCACCTTTGCATTACATATAAGAAAACAACCCTAATGCGATATTATCAATGATTCAAATGCAAGCCGTGTGCATAAAATGTAAGTAGTTTCTTAGTGGTTGAGCATGTATCAGACAGAAAGAGAGAAAGCGGGTTCAAGGTAGTGGTTGCCTTACAATTAAGCATCTGACTTGCTAATGTGATGGTGCAGGTTGCTGAGGGCCAGGGGCGGAGCTTGTCTTATATGGGTGCTTGTGGTGCCTGGGGTACTGTAGCATTTGCTTCGAAGAGGCAATTTGTTCTGTGATATTTATTTATTATTATTTTGCATTACATTTTATACAGTACATGTATTCATTTTGCACACACATCCAACATCCAAGTCCATGTTTTTTATTGGGGGAGGGTTTTTTGTATAATAATAGCATACTGTATTTTGCTTATTACAGCTCCAGCGTTTATGGTAACAACATTCAGCCGCCTACACTAGAAGAGAGGTTATTTCTACTTTTTAGGGCTGTCAGTCGATTAAAATAATCATGCTTTTGACATTAACGCAACTGCTCTCGAATCTGCTGAAATGGAATGCATTCTGTTTCTGAATCATGAGAAAAAATATTTTTCCACCCTGCAGTCCACTAGCCTACTGAACTTCTCATTAATAATGTGCTTTACTCATGGGTAACACTCCAGTGACATTTAAATTCCACCATACAAGCATTTCAAATGACTTCAAGTGCCCTGTGGATTTAATTCTTACACAAAAATGTACTATTCAGAAGCACTTTGTCCACATTGATTCTACATGAACTGGCGCTATTAAGCCAAGTAAAAGCCCTCATATTTTGTATGTAGTCTTTATCCACTTTGCACGAATTGATCTAACTGCACTGTAATTGTAGAATTACTCTGAATAGATTTTTTTTGGAGCAGCAGTGTGTGTCAAAACGCAATGATCATATGATTGTTACAAATAATTTCACTGCCACGCGCATTACAAAAGGGGGTGGGGGTCTGTGTATCACGCGTTCAGTGATGCTTTCGCTTAGCATTTCCTCTCCTCGCGCACATTGTCTCTGCGCACTGGACGAACGCGACGCGATTATCCAGCGTCACCATACTATCAGCGCACCTTTATGTGATGTGCATTGTTGCTTCTTTTGACGTTTTGAAAACGTCTATTCGCTTGGGGCGATCGCATTGTAGAAAATAACCCAACGTAGCTTTGCGCGACGCACTGCTTTCTTCATCTGACTTCGTGGGACGTGGTTTTACTCAGGTCATATTGCTGGTTTGTGCGCGTGGAGACAATGTTTTAGCTTGGTGCGCGCCTCTGTTTATATGAGCCTGTATTGGAAAACACCTTGGAACCCAGGGAACTAAGTTAAACTACACAAGTGAGTCATGTTTTAGTTATTGTTAACACGTCATGCACTGTTTGGTGCGTAAAATTCGAGATTTATACAATTTACAGACGGACGCGTTTTGATTCGTTATCAATGCAGTGTATTGGTGAGAAATAGATATTTCGTTTAACAGTTTATCAGCTAGTTATATACCATGCTTTATGATTTTGTTTTGTTTTTCCCATTTTAAAGTTTTCAAGAAAACAATTTAAACTGTGTTCGCGCTGCGCCCTCGCGCTTTGCAAGAGAGTTTATCCATATGTTTATCAATTTCTCTACTTCTGTACTGCTGTATGATGTATGGTTGTCGTGAAAATGTCTTTCACTATCGGAACGACATGCATGTATGAATAATTGACATGCATGAATGATTTATTCAGACATAAACCTGCGCGCGGTTTTCATGGCAGTACAGGAGCTGGCCGTTTGTCGCGCGCGCTTCTATAGGCTATTGAATAAATCATCATTCTAGAACTGACAAGAAGCGGTGAGTAAAAGCCTCGGGCACTGTGTGCTCAACAAACCCTCTTATTCATATTAATGATTTTAAAAAGACAAAGTCTCGCCAGACCCAGAATATTTTCTAGTCAGTGCAATTGCATTTGTTTGGTAGGCTAGGAAGAATATTATTGCAATGGTGAACAACTTTCAGCCAACGCTCAGTCAACCCCCTAAAGGTTTCATGGGATGTAAAAGTAGCCTATGTTTTTTTGGAGATAAAATATATAAACTTTTCATAAAAATGTTCAAGCCATAATCTAGTCTATATACAATTTAAAGCTTTTTAAAAGGAATAGTTCACCCAAAAATCTTTAATAATTTAGAATGTCAACATTTTTGGAGCTTTTAGTTTAAATATTTCAAAGAAATAAATGTGTCTAATATATGCTATATTTTCATTTAAAGGATGCTTTACATTGGTTCTGGTGTATACCTATGAAATAATGTATGTATTTCTTTCCTTCTATTGATTTCTTACTAATCTCAGCATAAATTAGCAATTTATTATGATGATCCTGTCCCTTAATCCAAAAATATGAATTATGTCATCTTTAACTCACCCTTGTGTTGTTCCAAACTCTTATACATGTTATGATAGACAATGACATTTTTAGGCTTAAAGACTAATGATGACTATGCTTTTAAGACAAAGATGAGATATAATATCTCTAAACATTTAGTTGTCTTTTTTTGTCTGTTTTCCTCAGAGCACTTGCAAGAATTGGAAGCATTGTGTCATGCATAAATCAAAGCCGAGACCAGGACTGCAGTACAGCGAGGTCTAGACACATATTTGCATCGAGGTAAGTTACGTAACTTGTGGTCTAACAGGGAAAGCTGTGATGTTTTACCTGTTTCCCCGCATGAAGCCATTAGGATATTTGACATCAGCAAAGACAATCAGTAAAGTTCCAGCTCGTGTTAGTTGTGTCCTCCTGTCCAAGGTTATCTTGGTTAACACTACACTGGGTTGGTAAATAATACTGGGTGGTCAAGTTTTGAGATGTTTATTTGTAAGCCTCGGGTTAATGTTCTAATTTGCATAGTTATGAATTTATGAATATTTAATGATGTAAGAACCCTTTTGTTTTATAAACTCATAGCATTCCAACACTGAATTGTTTTTTTCACTGTACACATATTAACCTGCTCAGGAGCAAGAATTCATAACCCCAGGGGTTAAAAGTGGTGCTAAATTTTGCTTTGACCAGGGTTCAACTTTGATCTGTAGATGTTTTCATCGGACATACGCGCCTGGCCCGACGGTAACTTTCGGTCTGTGTTTGTTGATCGGTCTGGCTATAGTGGTAATAATATAATTATTTTTATTAATATTTTATTATATAGCGTCAATTTGTTGAATGTTATTGTATATTAATTTTATTAAATAAACAATTTGTTGTTTTCTTCTGGTGGTATCCCAAAATAATACTGACTAGACATACTTTAAACCTGCTAGCTAATATACTTGTTATTTCTTTTGCTTGTTATCAGAAATAATCTGCAGGGATTCTGTTCTTTGCGGATGTGTACCGGAAGTTAAGTTTGGGACACAAAAGCGCACATGCGCAGTGACATTTGTTTATGTTGCTGCTTTGAAACCGTCTATAGTTTAAAGACATTTTAAGTGTTAAGTATAATGTGAAAGGGCTTTTTAGAGGATGAGTGACAAAACTGCTTTTATTTTCTTCAAAGTAATAATGTTAGCTGTACGATTCATAGCAGGAAATCATTAATCCTCATTTGAAAGTGCACCAATATATTTAACTTGTCAAAGAAACCAAGAGCAATATAGTTTTATATCACACCATACTGTAATATGAGTTAATAAGAATACGCATGGAGACAAGTATGCATGTGCCTCAGGCTATAAGAGACCCATAGAGCTTCATAAATGTAATGGATTACTTTTCTGCTCTATAGATTAATGCTGAAGCAATAAGGCCCGGGTTAGGTTCCCCGAAGCGTTCTTTTGTTCATCTGAGACGAAACGCAGACGTAAAATATAACCCAAGGCTGTAATTAAACCCAAAATGAAGCAGAACAAGAGCTTTTCCCGGGAGACGGCACTTTCCCAAAGGAACCGGGCAACTTTGGAAACGGCTCAAGTAACTCTCGAAGGGGGCCAGATTTGTGAAGGGATATAACACTCCCCGTAAGACTTTAATCTGCCTGTCTCGTTGTTTTGGAAAGACGCATGCAGTGCAGGACGATTGGGAGCGAAAATAATGTTCTCACCTGCGCTATATGAGCACCCTAATGGAATAGCATCAGTGGACTAAAAGCTTTGAAAATGCAGATCTATTTTTGGGACGTTCTGGACAGCTCACTTCTCCGCGCATCTGTGTGTATCTGTTGTTCTGAGCAGAGAAAGGACGGCTGCCAGACGCAACAAAACGATTTTATCGCTGGAGATGAAGATGCCCTTTGTTGCTCATAAAAGGGTTTTGTAAATACACAAGTGCATAATGAGAGCCCATCTCTATTCTGACATCCTAGAGTATGTGCTAGAAATTCTTTCATCCTACTTTTTCATCATTTTCACAATTCGTTAGAGTTATAGTTTGCATTTGTACAGTATTTTATTTAGGTATTTGTATAGTGGGGCATACAGTAGATAAAAAAGATAAGTATTTCAGATGAAGTATATCTTAGTTCTTTTGTTATTTACTCACCCCCATGTCATTCCAAACATATATGGTGCTCTTTCTTATGCAGGACACAAAAGAAGATATTTTGAAGAACGTTGAAAACCAAACAACATTAGACACCATTGACTTCCATTGTATGGACACAAAACCGCTTAGACATTTCTCAAAATATCTACTGTTGTTCTCCACAGAAGAAAGAGTCATATACAAGTTGAACCACATAAGGGTGAATAAATGATGACAGAATTTTTCTTTAACAAATATGAGGTTATGAGGAGGCTGAATGTTCACAGTAAAGTCATATCTCAAGCTCCATCATTAGTTACATTAACATTCTGTGCAGATTTAAGGCACATGATTCACAATAATGAAAATGTTAAACTATTACAGGTACAGCGTATAGCCGTATAGCATATCAAAGGTTACTAAATCCAATTTCCAGGCAAGACAGCCTTCAGGTCTCTCCTTATGTCAGCATTAGTAAAGGTTGAAGAATCACATCAGCTCGGCTGTATGTACAGAGTGCAACTGATGTGTAAACACTGACTGACCGACCATGATGCAATGACACCATGGAAAAGGTTAACCCAAGGTGAACTCTCTTGACTTTAGTGCCTGTGATGATCTCTGGGAGAGGGATTATGTAAAAATTGTTGAAAATGTAATTATGTAAATCGTGGAAGCGGAGAGTTAGTGCTCTGTAGCACCGGACGGGAAGTAAAAGCTTTCCTAGTATCAGGTTCAGCACTGATGGTAGATCAGAAAATATGTGAGGTAAAGAGGTGAATTTCATGTTTATGTGATGGTGGATAAGGGTTGCATGGTCAGAGTCTGTGCAGAGATCAGTCAAAGCCGTCCGGTGAGATCTTTTCTTGAGCACAGTCTAATCTATTTTGGCATTGGAGCCATTTTTATATCTTCTCAATTTCTCTCACAGTGCTGTCTGGAGTATATCATTCATCTAATAGAATGTGAACCATAATAATAGCCATGTTCATCTCTGTTTCACTGCTGGTCCTTCTTAAAGGTGAATTCTCATAAAGATATTGCTGTTTGTGTGCTGCACACTTTTTGGGGCAAGCATCATATACATAACACAAGAAATAGTGCAGTTTAGTTCCACAGTTGAATTCAAACATTTCGATATCAACCTGTATGGTCATTTAGCTGACTGGTGTGCAAAAATATAAATTTATGAGCACTGCTTTGTGTATATATACACATAGAAACCATGTTTTGTCTGATTTATTACAATTTATATTACCATAGTTTAACTACATCGTGGTTAAACTGTAGTTAATATAATGAAGCAATGTGTGGTTCCTGTGCTTTATCACAAGCTAACACATTTCTGAAGTATTTCAAGTATCCGATTCCTATTCCTTTCGATTCCGATTCCCAATCGATCCCCAACCCTACTTATAAAGTGCATAAATCAAGTGCATTAAACCCATTGTTGTAGTCACAATGTTGCTTAATTTTTTATACCAGCTAACTCATCCAACATTCACTATATGGTCAAAGGTATTGACACCCCCATCTAATAAACATGTTTATTTATTCCAGTAATTTCAATCAAATCAAATATTAATGCTGTAAAATACAATACCATATTAAATAATTTTGTTTCTGTCTTTGTTGCAACAGTTTTGGACGGGCGTTTTTCTGACAAGTCATTGATGTGTTTGGGTGATGTGTGTTTGGCTCAAAGGTGTTCAGGTCTGAGCTTTATGCAGACCAGTCGAGTTCTCCCACACTAGACTGAATCAATCATTTCTTTTTTAATCTTGGATCTTTAGGGTCATTGGCATGTTAGAATAGAAAAGCTCCAAACGGTTGCTATAAAATTCGAAGCAACTCTAGGAAATCATTATTTGTTGTGGCATTAAGATTTGTGCTCACGGAAATGACTAAAGTAGTCAAACATGTTCATTAGAATGCGGCATCCCAATACTTTTGTCCAGTGTATATTTTAATATATCACCCAACTTTGGATCTTCGCTGTTTATTCAAATATTGTATTAAAGATGCATTTGAATGTTTGAATGCATGTTGCACTGATGTGTGTAAAGTGTAGCTTTGGGAAGACATCACTTTTGGCCACTACTGTATATTAATACTTTTTTTTGGCATTGACCTGTAAAAAAGAATGGGTTAGCAGAGTAAAAACAGCTCTCAGGAGTTATATGAGATAATGATCAAATAGATCCCGAGTGCTTCAATCCCACATGGCTTGTAAAAAACACAGAGGAGCAAGATTCCACTCATGCTGTTCTCCACAGTTGGTGACATTTTAGATCGACCCCTGCTGCAATCCAGCGTTCCAGCTCGAGATGACGCCACGGTTAGGCAGCGTGACAGTGCTGCAGTCTGTTTGACTGAGTGTCCAGAACACTCTTAAAAATAAAGGGTCTTCACAGCGCTGCCATAGAAGAACCATTTTTGGTTCCACAAAGAACCATTCAGTCAAAGGTTCTTTAAAGAATCATCTCTTTTTTTACCTTTTTGTAACCTTTTTTGCTACAAAGAACCTTTTGTGACACAGAAAGGTTCTTCGGATGTTAAAGGTTTTTCTGTTGCATCATTTTGAAGCACCTTTTTTAAGACAAACCTTTTGCATTTTTTTTGTATTGATTAAATAAAATAAAAAACTTTAATGTGTTAAATTAAGCTAAGTTACCAAAGCCAGGCTCATGGTCATGTGTTTATTTCTAAGGGAGCAGCTAAATTCGATTAAATGTATTTTGAATGCATTGTTTGAATTAAAGCATAATGTATACAATTAATATATAATGAAGTCATTATTATAACGTTTAATTAATGATTTATCCCGAAATAATTTATGATCTGACATTAAAAGAATAAAAATCACTAAATAATTTATTAAAAATAAAGTAGGAAATGTGTTCATGTTCCTGCTATAAATAGTGGCGGAGGATTTCTTTTCTGTTTTTCTCTCCGTCTTAAACATTTGTTACACTTCAAATCTTACACAGGAATCTGTAAATCTGTCTAAACAAACAAACAAAACTGTTCGATTTTATTTACTATGGTATAATATTTTGTCAGTTCATGCAACAAATAATTTGCCACTAAACATAAGTTTGATTCAAGTTTTAGTTGTTATTACTTTGTTTCTCTCCCTTTATCTTCCCCTCTCTCTTTCTCTCTCTCTCTGAATCAGTTCATGTATGAGTGATCAGATCATCACATCTCCTAGTGGGTGCCGTCTGCCCCCATCTGCCTCAGACTGCCTCGCTTCGTGCTCCCCACGGGGCCGCCATCATTAATATTGCTTTCACGTGTGTGTTATAAGAAGTCACAGACACCCACACCTGCTGTCTGTTGTGTTGTGTTGTGTTGTGTTGTGTTGTGTTGTGTTATGCTCGAGCTGAGCAGACGAGTCGTAGTGTCATTGGGGACTCCGAGCTAATGGCCAACCTGTGGCTACAGATGTGAAGTTCAGCGATCGATGAACAGGATCAATAAAGTGGAAGATGAGGCTGATACGGCACAACATGCAGTTTGTTTTAAAGATGTATTTGGACCATTAAAGTATTGTATCTGAAATGTTGAAGGATTATAATTGTGGCGTGCAGAATGCTCATAGTGAAAAGATCAGCATGATGTTGTAAACTGGTTGGTTATGGTTTGAGAAAGTTCACCCCAAAATAGAAATTCTGTCATTTTTTATTCACGCTTGTGTTGTTTAAAACTTGTATATTGTGTTCTGTGGAATACAAAAGAAGATACTTTGAGAAATGTTTTGGTGGCACCCAATTGGGTCAATGGTTACCAACATTCTTTAAAATATTTTCTTTTGTGTTCTGCAGGTTTGAATGGTATAAGAATGAGTAAATAATGAAAGATTTTTGGGTGACATGCGTCATGGTTTGTCAGATCTGAGGTTCTTCTGTAAATATGATGTGCAACTAAACAAAACAAGAAGTCTTTACAAGCCCTTACAAGTCTTTATGTGTTTGCTTTTAATAGCTTGAAAGCTCCGGCTGCTGTGTTGGATCGGAGACGCATCCGTGGCTTCAGCCTTCCAGGCCATGAGTAGTTTCAAGGGCCAGGATGTGGAAAAACAGGGCATCAAGCTGCCAAAGAAATGGGCTGATAAGAATGACAAGGTACATTCATCACATTTACTCAAATTGTTTGTGTCCTCTCTCACAATAAACGTCTTTGTTTTGTCAGATCCCAACAGACCGTACGATGGTTGTTGGTGGAGTGGAGACGGGAGGACACTCCTCTGACCTCGCAGGAGGTGCACTGAAGAAACGGCGCCAGCGCTACGTGGACAAGGACGGCAAGTGCAACGTCCACCACGGAAACGTACGAGAAACCTACCGTTATTTTACGGACATCTTCACCACGCTTGTGGATTTAAAGTGGCGTTTCAATCTTCTGGTGTTCACGCTGGTCTACACCACCACCTGGGTCTTCTTTGGTCTCATTTGGTGGCTCATCGCATACGCCCGTGGAGACCTGGACCACACCGACGACAATGACTGGACACCTTGCGTGAATAACCTGAACGGCTTTGTCTCTGCGTTCCTTTTTTCCATCGAGACTGAAACCACCATCGGTTATGGGTATCGCGTCATTACGGATAAATGTCCAGAAGGAATCATCTTGTTGTTGGTGCAGGCCATCTTGGGCTCCATCGTCAATGCCTTCATGGTGGGCTGTATGTTCGTGAAAATCTCACAGCCAAAGAATCGCGCTGAAACGCTGATGTTCTCCAACACAGCTGTGATATCCGTGCGGGATAGCAAGTTGTGTTTGATGTTCCGAGTCGGTGACTTGCGTAACTCGCACATAGTGGAGGCGTCCATTAGGGCCAAGCTGATCCGCTCCAAGCAGACCAAGGAAGGGGAGTTTATCCCTCTGAACCAAACGGACATCAACGTGGGGTTTGACACGGGGGACGATCGGCTGTTCCTGGTGTCACCGTTGATCATTTGTCATGAAATCAACAAGAACAGCCCCTTCTGGGAGATCTCCCAGGAGCAACTGGTACGAGAGGAGTTTGAGATAGTGGTCATCCTGGAAGGAATGGTGGAGGCTACAGGTGAGGGGAAATTTTATAGAATTAAAAAGAGAGTTTCATCTAGAGAGGGCAAAAACTTTATTGGCCTGGCCTGGTGATGTCTAACAGTATACTACTATTTATGTCATGTTTAGTGTACCCATTGCCTACCCTTACAAACAAGTTTATTCAAGTGTGCAGTAATTATACTAAAACTAGTATAAAAGTATACTTTTATCTAGTTTTTTAGAAAAAACAACTTTTCTCTCAGTTTAAATCAAATAATTCAATCTTTCCTGTAACTCAGTTGCATGGTGCTAGCAACGCCAAGGTCATGGGTTCAATCCCAGGGATTGCATATACTTAAATGCAAATGTATAGTAGTCGCTTTGGATAAAAGTGTCTGCCATATGCGTAAATGTAGATGTATCTTATGATGCAAATTTGCTTGCATTTATAGTAAAGTATTCTAAGTAAAAATACTTGGAAGTTTACTCTTTTTTATGAAATAGCATATACAATATATTTTTTACATAGTTTTGCATACCCATGTATACCATATCTTATAAATGTGCATGTTAAAGTTTATAGAAACAATATAATGTATACTATAAATCATATATAAATAATACACTCTTAAGTGTAATGCTGGGTTCAAGACACCTCAGATTTGGAGTATTAAAAGTATTAAAGCATTAATGTTGCTAATGATTTAGTATCAAGTATTTATTAGCATTAAAACAGCTCTGTTCCAGAAATGATTTCCGGGTTGAGGTGGCAAATATCCTAAATCCGAAGTGTCTTGAATGCAAATGGTAAGCATAACTTACCAGTATACTTACAGTATAAAACTACTCAACTGTACTGAGAGTATGCTTTGAAGTGTACTTTCACAAAACTAAAATATTGTACTGTATTGAAGCATTGATCTAGCAAACTTTCAGTATATCTATAAGTTTACTTAAGTACAAATGAAAAACATAGTTGTAAACTAGTTGTGTACATAAAGTTTACTGCACTGTTACACCCAAGGTGTACTTAAAAACACACTTTAATATACTACTAGTGCATTGCTATGAGTATACATACTAACTAAAGTATACATAAACATATACCTGAAATATACGTGAGAGTAAAATAAAATAGAATTTCTCAAACATTTTCTTTGTAATGAAACAAACGTATATGTTTGCACAATTATTATATTTTGCAAAACCATTATCCAAAGGTTTGTAGGGTCAAGAGAATCGTTTCACTCAAGTGACCCTAAATGTTTTAAGAGCAGTGTATGTGGGGGAAGGCATAGTAGTAGTTACACTTGTGACGTCCATGATCAGGGTATTTAGAAGTGTGTTACTTGTCTGGAAACCATGAATAATGACCAGATTTGTCCATAGTTGCCCTGGTAACAGAATGCTGACAGTGATATTTGATGTGGAATTTTCCTGGGAATCTTTAATTATATTGACAGTGAACTTATGTGACACGGAGCTAATTAGCTTCTGCATTGTGCTCAGTGTCAGTATAGACAAATACTGCAGGCTGCACGCGGAAAGACTGAGGACTCCTGAGATGTCTGCCAGTTAGTAAGACAAGCCTGTGTCCTGTCAATAGAACCACCTCAGGGAAATTAATGAACCAAAGACAACTGAGGGAATTTCAGCGCAGTTCACAATAACAATCGAAATATCACAAACACGCATTCTCCTACTTCTAAAAAAAATGACTCATTGCCCAGGAGTGGGATGCTGTGAAGAGTTTCATCCGGCCCACAATGATCACTTTACTTTTTTCGTCTCACATTTGAAACCCTAGGACATCCCACTTAGAGTTGAATGTAGGTTTATCCCAACTATTATTAGACAAAAAGCAGATTATCAGTGAATGAACTAGTATCAGAAAACCACAGCAAACTATTCAGGTCAGGACTGCACCTCAAGGCCTAATAAAATGAGAAAATTATAAGGAATTATTGATTTTCTAAATATAAATGAAAGTTTGAAGGGATTGAACTAATAAAAATCAGGGTAATGACATGAGGGAAGCAATGAAACATACAAAGTTTAAGTCACAACTTTACAGATCAAATAAACATGTTTGTCTGGACATCACATCATCTGCCAAATCATTGATTCTGTGCAGTTGAAAATAAAGAGCATAACTTGTTTTGAACCTGTTACAACCTTAAATGAAGATGTTTTCAACTAAGTACCGCATTAACTGCAGTTAAAGAATTGAAAAATGAAAGTTACACAGCATTAAATATATAGTTCTGTGCATACTCCTGTACATTTTTAAGGTGCAGTGTGTAAGATTAAGGAGGCTCTATTGACAGAAATGCTATATAATATACATAACTATATCTTCTAATATGCATAAAGATCTTACATAATGAAGCGTTGTTTTAATTCCCTTCGAATGAGCAATTTCTATCCACACGGCAGTCCCTTTACATGGAATTCTCCATGTTGTTTCTACAGTAGCCCTAAACGGACAAACAGCCCAACAGAGCGTGTTTCTTAAATACGTCATCTCTTTCGGCAAAGAAGCGAAAACGTGATGGCATCTTTGTCCTGTGTCAGCCACCGTAGTGCACCGTAGGGAGGGGCGAGTGGTGGAGTGAGCCGTTGGTTGCAATTCACAACCTCACCACTAGATGTCGCTAAAATCTCCACATTGCTCCTTTACATGTACATGGTGACTATATGTCATAAAAGTTCATTTGACGAATGATATCTATCACGTCATTCATATTCATTATGGCGTATGTGTGTTTTTGTGCATGTTTTATGTGTGTTTGAGGATGATTTATTAGAAGTGTGTTGTGTTGCTCTGTTTACAGAGTAA
The DNA here is from genome assembly GCA_026939265.1 of Oreonectes daqikongensis. Classification (NCBI taxonomy): domain Eukaryota; kingdom Metazoa; phylum Chordata; class Actinopteri; order Cypriniformes; family Nemacheilidae; genus Oreonectes; species Oreonectes daqikongensis. Next base: position 2,563,164 of record JAOTQM010000311.1, read on the forward strand.
TTGATGCGTTTTTTATGGTTCACATAAGCGAGGGATGAAGATGCTTGTGTTCACTTTTTAGGAGATGTGCAAATCAAGATTCTGCTGTGCATGTCTTAGTTTCTTAGAAAACAAGATATTTATACAGTAAATTCACGTTCTATCAGTGACATTCAAAAGTCAAAAGCATAATCAGACAATGATCTTTAGTTAAATTCAGGCGATGAAATAGAACAGGTAGTTCTTCACCTCATGCTGCATAAAAGGGTTTTTGTTTAGGTCTTTATGTGTCACCAATGCAAAAAATACAAACAATATGTTATTTACAACAATAAAACGCTGCTTTCCTCGAACACATTAGTTATATTTAGTCTATGGTTCATGTGATAATATGCACTTATATTAACACTGATCATCTCTGGCCTTTCCTCAGGAATGACATGTCAGGCCCGCAGCTCATACCTGAACTCAGAAGTGCTTTGGGGAGAAAGATTTACCCCTGTGCTTTCATTGGAGGAGGGATTCTATGAAGTTGATTATGACACGTTCCATCACACCTACCCCGCACCGACCCCTTCCTGCTCCGCATGGGAGCTAGCGGAACTGGCAAAGAAGGGGGAAGCTATCCCACTGCCACCCATTTCACCCCCAGCAACCCTGGCAGAACCCCAACGGGCAGAGGAGATGCCCGGCGTGGAGGACATAGAAGCCGATGAGACTGTTAGCAACGGTGATGTGAACCGAATGGAATGTGGTCAGGATTGAGTATGTGATCTGCGAACTTTGCTGCCCCTGTGTGGATGGATTTGAAATATAGTCGACGTTATAGCACATCAATGCATCATTGAACTACAGTATAAGGATAAAATGATTGGCATATGTACTTGCTTCAGTCACATAAAATCTATAGGCCTTTTTAATCTTATTTGCCATTAAAGCTACATTGATACTGTTAATAAAAATGGTTTTGAATAATAGAATCAGATTTTAGGTGTAAAAATACGACGTTCAGCTTGAACTTAAATGCAATGTATTTAATTAAGGAATATACATACGGTATATTTACAGCTTTATACTGTATTTGCTCAACGTACACTGCAGAATTGCCATCATTGCGTCTGTGGTTTATCAGTGTTATACTTTTTATTTATTTAAGATTATACATTTTATCATTTGAGAAGGTGCTTATCGCTACAGCAGAATTGCTTAGCTTTGTTGAATGAAAGAAGGGCACATTGAATATATGCATAGTATACAGTACGATAAGTGCACATTATCTGTGGTACACACCAGGGTTGGAGTCAAGACAGACGTGCTTGTTTTAATGGATTGCAATAAAGAACACTGAGATGTGGAATTCTTGTGAATACTCTGTTAATGGTTAAAATACTGTGCCAACATGTGATCTTTAGTACATTGGAAATAGTTTGTGGTCTGAGACCCAAAACAATGATTACATTATCCATCTGAGTCCACAAGAACAAGGTTTTAACTCTGGTTCACACACGGGCACATTTATAGAATATCAAAATATTAATTCTGCATTTTCAATATAAGCCTACAGTGACACCTGCTGTCTGCGACATCATAACACACACACTAGCTGGCCAATAATGTTTCTTTACTGACATGATGTAACAAAAGTTTAGTTTGACTTTCCAGCAAATCAAACTCACAATGTAATTGTTGCTGCAATTTTTTATTTGCAGCATTGTGTTGTTTTGCTAATGTTGTCATCTTCCATTTAAACATTCATATTTCTGTTTGTAAAACATCACTGTTGTTTAAAGCCATTTTTCGCTTTTTACACCGTTTTTAATAAAGTTATTTACATTTTTCTGTTTGTTTTACAAAATGTGAATAATACTTTTCATAACACTTAATAATACTTTTTAATAATAATAAATTCTCCATCTATGAGGTAAATGGAGAGAAAATGATGAATGTAGTGTTACAATATGTTATGAAAAGCGCTTTAACGTAAAATACCATAAACATGAACATTATGCAGAATCATTTACATTTATATTTTTATTAAGTTATTTGTAAATAATAACAACATAATAACATTGCTCTCATCACAATGTTACTCTAATCATTTAACAGTTGTTTTTTTCCATTAGCTCAAATATGGAGTCACATTTTGGAAAAATGTGGTTTTATACACAAAGATACTTTTATGATGTCATAAAATCATATTAGTGAGCACCAAACATATGGAGTCATATGTTATCTTTGATGTAATTGTATATTTTAATGTTTTTTTAACACTGTTAAATATAAACCACAGAAAATGTTAATCCATAGTGTGGGCTATTTATAGCTAACATTAAATAATAATGAGCAATTTAAACAAATACTAGGCTATACTTTTATGCATTTGGCAGACGCTTTTATCCAAAGCGACTTCCATTATGCGATGCTATACATTTGTTACTGAGTACTATGTGCTATAGGAGTCATTGGGTTTCAAATCATTGTCACAAAACCATTATCACATGTGCAGAGTCAACGTCTTCAAGTAAAATGTTTGCAAATAATATTTTATAATGAGGAAGCAATGACAAAATAGCCAAAAAATCAATAAAGATGAATGAACCAAGTATATTTCACTCAGTTTATTTTAAGAGCATGCAATAAAACATGGCAGAGAGGTCGGCACTTTTACAAGAAGAGTAAAGTAATTCACAACTTAAGGAGCGCAAGTGATCTACGAACAGGTCATTCAAATCTTATAGGGAAGCATATCCTGTTCAATGGATGAGACCGTAGACTTAGAGCATGTCCTGAAGATATAAGGCAAGAGAAAGGAGGAGTCTTAAGGGAGAATTACAAGCATCAGGATATCTTGAATTTACAAAAACTAGCTTATTAAATGACGTTCCAAATTCAGGAATAAGTGGAGTAGTGGGTTATATAATAGGATTTAGGAGTGCCTAGTGCATTCTCCATTACAGTAGGTGGCGGCATGCACCTACGAAGTTGGTTCGCAACCCGCCATAAAATCCAAAGAAGAAGAGACAGGTTGACGCACATGTTGCCACCTGATCTCATTGCTCCGCGAGGCCAGAAGAAAAGCGGTGGATCTTTAGCGGCCACAGTTGTTTAAATAGTCAAGGAGAGGATTTTCCGTATTTAAAAGGCTAAAATGAAACCTGGTTTGTACTTTGCATTTGTTTAACATTACAGTTTAATAGAGATAAAACAAACTCTTATTAATGTAGCTTTGCATGCAAACAGTTAGCTACGCGCGTTAAGTTTTAATATACGAATTTGATGATCTATAACTATTTATGTAAAGACAATTTTGCCAACGTTTTTAATGACATATAATCGGTTTTTAATGTGAATTTGAGAAAACTGATTTACGTAGTGATTCGCTGTAACGTTACTTGTGCGTAGCATGCAACCGAGCATTTTGCGCACGCGGGTCTGAAGCTCCCACATGGTTTTCAACGATAAGACCATTAAAGTATGACAAAACTAGTCATTTGATTTATTTACTAAATTCTCGTAATAAATCAAAGTAATTATTCAACAAATATATATTTGGTTATGTCTCGTCTTTTAAAAATGGGCTTTTAATGGTTGCGTTTACATACATTGTTGAGGGCCACATGGGTTTTGGAAATGGTGTCGTCTGTTCAACCATGTTACGTTAATGTAAACAGTCTGGTACACGTTTTAGTTTTCTGATGCTAACGTGTAACCAGGATATTATTGCGACTTTACCAATGAACAAAAACAAACTTCGTATTGGTGGTCGTGGACTCCGGCTGTCGAGGACATTTAAACTATTTGTATGGGCTTCATGTTCCAGATGATGTTTTATTTTTCCACGTGAAGAACCCTATTGTTTGTTTCTTTTTGCAGGATTCAGCCCAAGAGGAGGTGGAAGAGGAAGCTTTGGTGGAGGCAGCGGAGGCTTTAGTGGAGGCAGCGGAGGCTTTGGTGGAGGCAGCGGAGGCTTTGGTGGAGGCAGCGGAGGCTTTGGTGGAGGCAGAGGAGGATTTGGTGGAGGCAGAGGGGGATTTGGTGGAGGCAGAGGGGGAGACAGAGGTGGAAGGGGAGGGTTTAGAGGCGGTAGAGGTGGTGGTAAGCAAGATTCTTGGCTATTCACAAATAATAATGCAGAAGCAATTAGCCCATTGAGTAAAACAATACTCGTGTTGTGTGACCAAATGTTGTTGTGGACAATCTGAAATGAAATATTTTAAACTAAAAACGTTTTTGGTAAAGGTGGAGGGTTCAGATCCCCTGGTGGCGATGGTGGGTTCCGCGGGCGTGGTGGTGGTCGTGGCGCTCCGAGGGGTCGTGGAGGGAGAGGAGGATTCAGAGGGGGCATAAAAGTGACCGTGGAGCCCCACAGACACGAAGGTGAGATCTCGGTAGTAATAACATTCTGGATTTTAAATGTTACGTGAATGTGTTTCAATTAAATTCCATTCAAAAATCACAGGAGTGTTCATCTGCCGTGGTAAAGAAGATGCCCTGGTTACCAAGAACATGGTGCTTGGAGAGTCTGTGTATGGAGAGAAAAGAATCAGTGTTGAGGTGAGCTTTTTGTGAAAGTAACATGTCTAATTTTTGTTTGGCTATTTCTAAAAAGAGTTTTATGCATGTGTTTTTGAAGGAAGGAGAGACAAAGATTGAGTACAGAGCGTGGAATCCTTTCCGGTCGAAGCTGGCTGCAGCTATATTAGGAGGTATAGATCAGATCCACATCAAGCCCGGAACAAAGGTCATGTACCTCGGTGCCGCATCAGGAACTACCGTATCCCACGTTTCTGATATTGTTGGACCGGTAGGTTTATTTGTAGAGTTTAAGCATGTTTAATAACACTTGTTCATCATGTTTAGATGTTTGTTGGTCTGTAAGAGCTTGTGTAAATGTTTAAAGTCACATTTACACAGTTGGTTTTGTGTTTAGGCTGCACACTATAATCGAAATTATAAACAATTGCATAAGATTTGTTTTTGTGTGCGGCCATAGTATAACATGTTTTTCATTTCAAGATGTTGTAGTGATGCTTTCTTTTCTGAATCTGAATATGAAACGGGAATGTACATTATACATACATATATTATATAATTTTCAGGTTTTAAATGTAATTTGGTTTAAGCTCATTTAAAAGCAAGTTATTTCTTTGCTATTGTGTAGCCCTAATAGGTATTATGTTGCTGTTTTTGCCATAATATGCTAATAGTTGTATGTGGCAATATTAAATCTTGACACATTTATTTTTTCTTTATAGGAGGGATTGGTGTATGCTGTAGAATTCTCCCACAGATCAGGCAGAGACTTGCTGAATGTGGCCAAAAAGAGAACCAACATTATTCCCATCATTGAAGATGCACGACACCCACACAAATACCGCATGCTTGTTGGTAAGTTCTCTTGATTGGAGCGTGTTTATCATGTTATAAATATTTAATCTGGGTTGGGTATTAAATCACCGCTCTGCTTCAAGGTATGGTCGATGTCATCTTTGCCGATGTTGCTCAGCCTGACCAAACAAGAATTGTTGCCCTCAATGCCCACAACTTCCTGAAGAATGGAGGCCATTTTGTCATTTCCATCAAAGTAAGATGATTTTTTTAATATAACAAACAGGTAAAGATTACAAGCTTCGTTTTATTGTACAATGCATTTATGACCTAACAACACTTGTTTTGAGAGGTTAATGTGAAATGTCTTTGAACCTTGGACATAATGGTTAGTCAGTGTTCAGTTGTTAATTCTTTCCCAAAATTTCTTCCTCAGGCAAACTGCATTGATTCTACAGCTGCTCCAGAGGCAGTGTTTGCTTCAGAGGTTAAAAAGATGAGCTCTGAAAACATGAAGCCCCAGGAGCAGTTGACGCTTGAGCCATATGAGAGAGATCATGCGGTTGTTGTTGGAATCTACAGGTGATTGGTTACTTAGTTTGGGTTTAGTTCTGGTTATGCGATTTTATGGTTATTGAAATTTTCCTAAATATCCCTATAATGATATTGTTTTGTTTTCAGACCTCAACTAAAACAGAAGAAATGAGGGGTCCTGGTGAAATCTTCCATCATTCTTCACGTCCTCCTCTGCCCTGCTTATGCCACTAGGTGGTGCAAACTTCTGCAAATGCAACAACACAGACTCTTATGTATATGACCCATTGAACTGTTTCTGCTGGAAAAGCCACCCGCTGTATTTCATCAATACAGGAGACATTATGAAGAGCAGCTCTGCTACCAGCTTTTTCTTTTTTGTTTGATAGTCCTCTGTCAATATACTGTACTGAGAGGGGAATATTATTTTTGGCCTTTAAAAATTGAATACTAGATGTGTTATGTTATAAATCACAACAATTTTCTAAACATTGAGCAACTCAAAACTAAGAAGCCTAAAATATGTAAGTTGTTAACTAAAAAGTCTAGATATTGAGAATAAAACATGACAATTTGTGATCGTTATCATTGAACAATAATGAGTTATCATTTCTGGCTTCCCCAAATGTTAATTAGACAAAAGCTTCTTATAGCATTCTAAGAATTCTGCTTGTCAAATGAAAATGTAATTGTGGAAATTTACGTTTATTGTTGCTGTTTTGTTTGAATATTTTATAGTAAAAAATTTTAACGACTTGACTGGCTCGTTCTGTGGAACAATGACAACGTTTGCATTTGTAAATGGTTGCACAGTAAAAAAAAAAAAAGTACAGTAAAGGGTGTTTTGTGTTAAGATACTTGGAGAATTAAAATTTGTAATGAAATTTAATATTAGCTTTTATTCTGTAATAGAGCTTTTTCAAGAAAGTTTGTGATTCTACTTATTACAATAAGTTGTGGGAATTATGACAATGTTGTTTGATTTAAGCGAAGCAAGAACTTTTGTATAAAAATGCATACTATCCACATTAAGCAACATATCTCACACAAACATAGGAGAAAGCTGTACATAGTTGTTTGATATGCGAGGAGCAAACTGGGTAGGTTATAACGTTACCTGTGTCTGTGTTTTCTGGAATGAAAATGTTTGGGAACTGATCATTCAGCTACCCAGCTAGTCTATTTATGTCAACATATTTTTTTTAAATAGAAATTCAGTGTGTAAAGGGTAGTCGTATTCTTTAACCTGCAATCAAATATGTACCGCAATGGTGAAAACCGTTCTAGGAACTAATGTTGTAGTTTTTGCGCACGGAGGGAGCAAGTACACGGTTGCACAATGGAGAGTAGCATGGACAGCGCACGAAGTGTCAGAAGAACTAAAGAGGAGAAAAAAATGCTTCGTAGGCAAATTAAAGCCAGTCACACATTACTCAAACACGAGGGCATAAGTACAGAATCGCATCCCACAAAGGTACATGTTTGATGTATTTCAATGAAGCGGTGTCAGCATGTAGCTTGACCCAGAGATGAATTGTATATTAGAGTTTAAATGGACAATATTGCTGTTAGATTCCAGTGTCACTTCATGATCGTTTTTAATATGCAAATTATCATTTTACAATGAATACTAACTTTATTACACCCTCTACTTTCTGTATACAATGCAATTTCCTCATTAGTGAATTAAATACAGAAGCAAACCAACTCAAACTTTAACAACTTCGTTTACACAAAAAAATGAAAATTCTTTCATCATTTACTCACACACTTGTCATTTCTAATCTGTATGACTTTGTTTCTTCTGCAGAACACAAAAGAAGATGTTGGTTACCAAGAACCCTTGGTCCCCATAACTTCTATTATTTGGACACAAAACCAATGCAAGGAAATGGGGACCAACGGTTCTTGGTTACCAACATTCTTCAAGATGAATTATTTTGTGTTGTGCAGAAAAAAGAACAAAAATCCATTTTGGTGTGAACAATTCCTTTCAGATAAGAGCACTCCTGTAGTCATCAGGTGACCCTTGTACCTGTGCTGAATCTTGGGATGAAAAATGAATGTCTCATAAAGGTAATCATGCTCATGTCTGTTATATATCTATTACAGCATCTGGTGGTCTCTAATGGAGGTTTGGGAAATGGAGTGAGCAGGGAGTCACTGCTGGAGGTTCTTAAAGAGGGAGGTACCGTTGAGTCTCTCCTCACACCCCCTGCTAAACCATATGCGTTTGTGACGTATTCATCAACTCAAGAAAGCCTGAATGCTTACACCCTTCTCAACGGACGATCGCTGATGTGCTCGGATCAAATCGTCACACTTTATTTCAGCTATGTTGAGAGAGGTATGTGTGTGATTATTTACTCAAATTATTTACTGTGGGAATTTTATTTTATGGGCCTAGAATTAGTATTTAGTCCAAGCTTCATTTTTTTTTCAGTGGACACTGACAGCACTGTGTCTTGTGCTTTGCCCCCTGGACTAACTGTTTTGGAGGATTTTGTGTCTGTAGAGGAGGAGCTACAATTGCTGAAGGCTGTTGATTGGGCGTCGAATACTGATGATATCACAGGTTAGAGATATTTGCTATTCATATATATTTTGAGATTTTATATCACACATTTGATGAAAGCAACTTTTATTTAGTAACATTCAGTTGCTTTTTCTGATACTTTTGTCTTTGTGTTTCAGTGCAGAAAGCTTTGAAACACAGAAGAGTGAAGCATTATGGTTATGAGTTTCGGTATGATAATAATAACGTTGACAAGGAGAAGCCATTACCTGGTGGTAAGTTTTAAAATGTAACATTTTACATGAATGTGTTCGTCATGAGTTAAATTGATGATTATGGATATTTTCTTTAGTTAAATGAAATGAAAGGCAAAAAAATGTCATTTCAGCTATGCACAAAAATTCTGAGATATCATCAGTGGTTGTAGCATAAACTATGTGGGATAAGTTAGAGGTTTATTAAAATCCCTAATAATTATGATTTACCATAGAAAGCACCACCGATTATTGAAAAATACTAAGAAAGTAAAATGAATTGAATCTGTAATTTCAGGTTTGCCGGTGGAATGTGACGCTTTGCTACAAAGGTGTTTGGTTGACGGCCACATAAGTGTCCTACCAGACCAACTCACTGTAAACCAATACCAAAGTGGACAAGGTAGTGCATAATGTGCATGATGAATCTGAATTAAGATTAATGTCCCTTTATAGATGTAAATGTTACTGTTTGTCCTAGGAATTCCACCCCATGTGGACACTCACTCACCGTTTGGGGACACTATCCTTTCCTTAAGTCTTGGAGCAAAGGTATGAATAGGTGAAGCACTTTTTGAATTAAAGAAATGAGAAGTTGAATTAAAAATGTTTGTTGACCTTTTTACTGTCTTATACATTATACAGAAGAATCACTTATTTTTCCACATAATTTTGATGAGAATCTGTTAATAAACTTACATGTAACAATAGAAAAATCACACAATTACAAAAATTAAGAGTAGAGATAACATTATGCAGGAAGATATGAAGGATTACCAATCTACAAAAGTACACTTCTGAGATACATTAGGATATTAATTAATATGCATAATAATAATAAAAACAATAAAACTTACTATTTTATAGTATACTATTAATACAATATGCATTATTGATCTGTATTCAACATCTCATTCTGTCACCTTTCCACTTCTTTTAGACAGTTATGGATTTTAAACACCCTGATGGCCGCTCTGTCTCTGTGCTACTGCCAAAACGCAGTCTACTGGTGATTAAAGGAGAGAGCCGTTATCTGTGGACTCACGGGTAAGAGACAAAAGAATATATCACATTTTAAATCATATTAAAAAATCCATGAAATGCTTTGATGAGTTTTCTTTAGGGTGTTGAAGCAGATAGTTGAGGTGTAACATATAGCAATTGCAAGTAGTCCACTACGAACAGATTTGTTACTTTCTGTTAAAAATGTTATCACAAAATAAAATGAATCCTCTCTATTAAATATTGTAGGATTGTAACATACAAGGAGATTAAATAACTTTTGAAATGTTTTATGTTAGCATAACACCTCGGAAGTTTGATGTGGTCCCGGTTTCAGAGGATGGAGGGTCAGGGGTCTTAACTTCCGACTTGAGTAATCTGACCTTGAAACGCCGAGGTACCAGGACATCACTGACATTCCGAAAGATTCGACATACACCCTGTAACTGTGGTGAGTGCATTTGCTATCAGCTAAACTCATAAAATAAGAAGAATTATTTATATACACATATTATTGACAGTAGACACAATCCCTATTGATGTATTTGTGTGGCTGTATTAATGAAGCACTTCAGTTACAAGAATATGTTTGTCTATTTTCTGTTGTAGCCTATCCATCTGCATGTGATAGCCAGCAGCCACCCTCCCCACCCACAATGCCTGTTGTTGAAGCTGACGCGTGCCGTCTGGAAGCACAGTACGTTCATCAGGTCTACGAAGAGATTTCTTCTCACTTCAGCAGCACACGACATTCACCATGGCCCCATGTGCGAGACTTCCTGCTGTCCCTGCCACCTGGTGCAATTCTGGCGGATATTGGATGCGGCAATGGCAAATACTTGGGGATCAACCCTGAGGTGATGTCGGTGAGTCCGATAATAACACAGTACATCACAGCAGACTTTTTTCAGAAAGTTACAGATTTGTCTTTAGGGTGGAGTCACAGTTTTCAAACACTGATGATTATTTATTTTCTCTAAAGCGTTCAAAACTCGATTTCTCTCATCTCTCTATATCTGTAGGTAGGCTGTGACCGCAGTGCTAATCTGGTGCAGATCTGCGTCGAGCGAGGTTATGAGGCATTCGTGTCAGATGCTCTGTCCGTTCCCCTGCGCAGTGGCTGCTGCGATGCCTGCATCTCTATTGCGGTCATTCACCATTTCTCTACAAAGGTGATCATATTTATTTCGTGAAATCTTCGAGCAACCATTGGCAAGAACCACATTCAATTTATGTTTTCTGTATCATGATGTTTTTTAGGAGAGAAGACAGTCCGCTATTAGAGAGCTGGTCCGACTATTAAAGGTGGGAGGAAGAGCTCTGATCTATGTCTGGGCCATGGAGCAGGAATACAACAATCAAAAATCGAAATATCTAAAAGAAAACAAGTGTGAAGAAAATAACACTAACCAACAGGAGGAGCAAATTAGTTCAGACAATAAAAACACAGAGGACAGTTCTGTGGATGTGACGTCACGCAGAATACACGTCCATACTAATCGCACAGCTTTCCTTTCCCAAGATCTCCTGGTGCCGTGGCACTTGAAGGGTAATAAGGACAGAAACAAAGAGGTAGCGACTGGTGGTGCAGAGATCGCTCTGGAGAAAACAAGCCAGGGGCCTGTATTTCACCGGTATTATCATGTGTTCCAGCAGGATGAGCTAGAGGAGCTGTGTGTGATGGGTGTAAAAGTGCTCCAGAGCTACCACGATCAGGGTAACTGGTGTGTGGAGCTGGAAAAAACACATGATACCTAAATGGATAGTGCAGTGGATTTTTTTATTTTAATTAGGAGTCGTTTAATAAATAATATAAAATAAAGATAATTTATTATTAATTTGGAATGCATTTTAATCCATGCAATGTAAGTTAATAATGGACAGACTGTTGTGGGGTCTTGTGACAAGATTAAGGTAGTGTTTACTAGATTTTTGACACAGGTGTTTACCAAAACTATTATATTATATAACTATATTTAAATATCAGTGCATCGTTTTAAGGTTTAGATGCATTTTTGACTCTGTGTGCTGTTTGTATACACCACTAGATGGCATCAGATCAGAATATAAAGCTAAAGTAAGGTACCGACGTGAACTTTCACCTTGTGTAAATTTGATGACGAACTTCCTGCATATGTTTAATCGTTAGTATTCTATATATATATTGAGGCTCATTTGATATTTATTTAATTTATATACATATTTTGCTTCTTATATATTTCTCACAAACTAATGCAATTCTTTCACTTTAGGGTACCTGATCAGGTATAAGTCTCAAAAGTTGTGAATCCTACATTTTAGCAAGCAGGTGCGAGATGTTACATCTATACTGTGTGGGGTTATCAACAATACGCCTTTAAATATGTTTGGTGTGAGTGTCTTGTATTTGGGTAATAAGTATTTTGTGACCTTGTCTATATTACACGGGCCCCCGGGCTAGCATAAGAAGGAATTTGTAATACACGAACCCTTCTTGAATAAAGCTGTCTGGGAACACGTGAAGGATCGCGCGTTCACGATATGCGCGTCACTATGCAACAGATATTTTAAAAGTGATGCTCATTTACTAACTTTTTTAGTATTAGGAGTCAAATAAATTATATCATTTGATGAAAACTTAAGGCAAAAATAAACATAATCTACCCAACAGACGTAAAAATAAAGAGTAACAAAGAGACAGAATAATAACAAAATCGATGCAGAATGTTATTGTGGAGGCTGTTTAAATGCAAGAGAATACATTAGCATGAATTAACAATATGACTTTTAAAATGAACGAAGATGAACTCGACCTTGCAGGCAAAATGTTGTGATTGCAAATATTTTTAAGTGCGCACTTATGGTTGCAAAAGTAACTTTGATGCGCAATGTTTCACTTGTTAGGATAACTTCTCAATTGCTTTGTCTACGAATGTGGAGCTAAATAAAATGAAAGGTGTTGTTATTTATAACTAATTATGGTCAAGGATTAGCTCAGCAAGACCCTAGACACAACTCGACATTGCTCCATTTGCCTTGCCTTCAAGCAGCCCGTGACTTTCTAGTAGCCTACAACATGCCATAAAGTCAGCAAAGTGTAAGTGTTTTTTTATTGTTGTTATTTTGATGTATCATTTTACTCCCCTACACAGGCAAATGCAGAGGCAAATCACGCTAACAGCCGCTGGGTGCAGCCCGTTGTCAGGTTTGTTTAGGCGGCCATTTTGTGAACACTGCATACACCGAAGCGAGCGAGAGGGAGCGCGCTTTACCGCGGGGACGCGCTTTACCGTGCAGACCCTCTCCAAGCAGCTGCGGAGCCGATCCGAGATTAACGGGCAGTGAGGGGGGGTCCCTGGCGAATGCACATCGCTAATTGTAGCGGTGCGACGGAGAAACCCCGGTTTTTAGTTCGTCCGTTTTCTTTCTTTTGGAAATTTCTTTAATTTAATCGCTCTCCTCACCCCTCGCTGCTGCTGCAACACGACCACCAGCGAGCCGCTACTACACTGCCGCTGCTGGGCGATATGAACGCGGTTAGCCTGAGCGCTAGCCGCCGAGACCCGCACACCACCGCCGCTACTGCTTAACGCGTCGCGTTTTTTCTGAAGAAGAAGAGAGAAGACTACCACGTCAAGGCGGAATATCGAGGAGTACCGAGAGGTGGCTGTCACGGTTGCCTGTACTGCTCATCGGACTGGCGGTTAGCCGCGCCGGGGGTTTGAAGACGTTCCCGCTGCGACTAACGTCATATTCAGGACTGTGCTTTTGGGGGACTGTTGAAGAAAAAGACTAATGTGGTGAAGAAGGATTGTAGAGCGACGACAGATAGCGTGTGCGTTTCGTCTTTTTTGGAGGGCGATCGTAACAACCCGTCCGTCCGAAGGGGTGGCGGTTCGGGGGGAGGGGGGTCGTTTTGCCGGTTCTTCGGTCCGCCCCGGTACCTGTGTGGCGGAGGTTCGGACAGTAGAGGGGGAATACTGGTAATGGCTGCCTCGGGAAGCTGGAAACCAAGCTGAGGTAAGAGGGCAGTGGGCTTCTTATAACATAAAACACACATTTGGGCCAGCTAGCTAATACACGGGCAGGATACGATCTGGTATCGTCATTTTTGAACAAGTGTGGATAGATGCTCTCATACGGTTCTGCCTGTTACCTCCTTATTCATGTCAAGCATTAAGAATCAGTGAAGATGCCCTATGCACAGGCCGTTCAATGCCGGGGCTTTGGGCACAGGATCGGGCAGGAAATGTGGTATATTCGGGTTGTTACTTTATATAAACTGGGTCAGATGCAAAAGAGCACCGGCAGGTATTTAAACGTTATCCTCTTGTGCCATCCAAAGAGCAGCAGTCCATCTCATGACAGCCAAGCGGGTTGTCGGTGATTTGAAATGATCATTAAAATCGTGCAATAGATTGTGCAATTAATGCACATACCTTATTCCATCATATAAAAATTGGCCATCAGTCAAACCCATTGCATGGCATTTTGGGTTGCTGGCGTTTGCAAGCATGCACCCATGAACATGTTCGATTATGGATTATGAGACCTTCAATGCATCTTTCGATTATCGTTTTTCATTACTCAGATTGATGAGTCAGGTTAGCACATCACGTTTGTTTTAGACACCAAGTCGTCATTTAATGGTTGTGACAAAAATCCCACAGCATCACTTCGGCCACAATTACATTAATGCAAAACTGCGGTGTTGCATGGGATGCAAATCTTGTGAACATGATGTCTCTAAGCTATCGAAATTTGGCGAATACCTTGTTGGGTTTTACCGCATCCGTTATTACATTTGCCATTTTTGACATAGGATGTTCATCTCGATGTAGAGAATGACATATTTTGTAAAAAAAAAAAAAAATGCGACTTGGTATCAAGGCTTTCTGTATAGGGTGACGTTACAATTTTTCTTCTTAATGGTCATACGTGCCCGAAAGGGGATGTACTGCCGATTCTTATATCTTTTCACCTCTGTAATAAATTTGGATCTGGCACATTTATCCAGGTCTCAATTTAGCCCAGTGCATCGTGCAGTCGAAGCCTTGGATATATTTGGCTATGCCTACACCCCTCATCTCCATGGCGCTTTCTGTAAGGATTCTGCTGTGGTGCTGAAGTAGCAATGCCGGTTCAAAATGGACACACTTCTCTTCTTCTCTTGCATGTTGCCATCTCGATCAGCCTTTACGGCATCTTTAGATATTGTCATCTTTAGGAATGATTAAAACGTAGCTATTGCAATTGTGTTAGTTAGGATTCATGCTTTTGCGACAGATTATGTAGATTTTTCAGAATGGGGAAATGAATGGGTGGAATCGTTTGGTTTGTAGAGAAAAGCACAGATTTAAAGATTCCCACTGTTATAAAATCATCTGGTTATTTTTTTCTATCAATTGTATCTTGGGATATTACATTATGAAGAAAAGTGTTCATAAAATTGCTTATTTGAGAAGTATGTCAAAATGAACTAGTCTTGTGATTCTGGTTGCAATGTAGGAGCCTTTTGTGTTTTAATAATCGTCAGATGTCACCCATTTTCTTCTTTTTAAAAATCCACCTAAACTTTTTAGATTTGCATTTTTAAACATCTGCCTCGATCATACATCAATCTACCCTTTATCTGGTTTGTTTTTACATAAAGCTCTGTTTTTTATTTTTTGGGAGGGGGTATTTCTTTTGGTGTTTGTGGTGGACTGACACGGAACTGTGAATAGACTAACTAACTTCATTGTACAAAATCTTGCAACAACTGTAAACGTATTGTGATGTTATATTAAAGGGGGTTCTTTCCTGAGAAGTGTTTTATATTGAAGGCTTGTTTCAGAGGTCCACTCAAAGCAAATGGCCAATGCATGTTATATCAGGATTGTGAGTGTTTTTTTAAGGAAACACTTGTTCTGTAACTTTTTAACTCTAGTGTATCAGGGACAGCACATTAAGCATGCAGCAAAACTCCAAGACAAGTTTTACCATGTTTCTTAAATTGAGATTCAAGACCTAAAACACGACAGTATGTACTACAGAAACAACTCTTAAGTATGTGTTGAAAAGATATTTTGGAGAAAAGTTTTTTGGGGGTATTCAACCGTATTGCACATGATTAGCCATTACCGTCCTATCTTTTATATACTTCCTGTAGGTGACAAACTAAACCAGAATAGACACAAGTTTGTCAGTAATTTCAGTATTTCCCATTCATCTCATAACATACTCCTTAATTTGAAATTGGGAGAGGACACACACACACACTTACAACTTCATAGTTTTAATACCAGTTTTTGCATGCTGACTTCCTTGATGTACAGCATATGCTGTATTTTGGTTGTTCAACATGCTGGAAGAAAAACAGGAGTTTCTTCTTAAGTGTGCATATTCTTAAGTGTTTCCAAACAGAACTTTTTTGCACATTGCCAACTTAGAAGAAAAGTTGACTTTAAGATATGTTTGTTGTCAATTCAAGTATGCCACTTCCAAATTATCAAAACATCTGTAATGTGCTTTAATTGACTGCATTTTTACAAATGATATACTACTACTGTTTTTTATTTGAATTGGTGTAATTCATAACATGGATCTCTAATGGAGCCAACATTTGGAAACCACACAAGTGATAGATTTTTGTGGTTGGGGGACTTTTCTGGACCCCATGTTCATTTAGGTTATGACGACCCTGTATTCCTGTGCGATCTCCATCTGTGTTTGGAGCAAAAGTAAAATTTGTGTGTTTGCTTCCTTTCATAAGCTGTTGCTGCACGTCCCTTTCTAATGTAGTTTTCTTCTCGCTTCCACATAAATTGGTAATGTAAAGCACGTATTGGCTTTTGTAGATGTTAGACAGGTATGGTGGATAGTATACCTAGGGTATGAGAGAGCTGTAGTTTTTTCAGCCACTGATTTGTGATGGATGCGAGAAGAAATGGAAAGTTAGATACAGTAAAAGCACTGATAGCTACTCTTAAAGTGATATGTGATAGGACATCTCTTGCATCTGGACCACTTGAACATATATAATCTAGTTAGCAAAAGTATGCACGCTTTTTCCTCAGCCTGGCTGCTGCAAATGGTGCAAGTTGAGATATGGACACTTGGCGTTGAAGCTGCACATTTCAAAGCACTTTGGGGTCTTTAAATGTCCTGTAAAATAGTGAAATAAACAGTTATTAAACTAAAATATTGAACTGCTCAATGTGTGAGTTTTTATTTCTGTATTTCCCTGTTTCTCCACTTTTTGACCACTGCATGCATATATCAAGCAGTAGTCTGCCTTAGGTAAGATGTAGCCCTTAGCAGCAGCAATGTGTGTATGTGTGAGTCATTCTGGTCTAGTCCCCACCTCTTTGTGATGCAGTCTTGGTCAGATTTTAAGATGTAATTTTAAAGAAAACCTCAACATTTGTGTTTTTGGATTTTGAGATGCTTCATCCAAAGCAACTTATGGTGTGTTAACATGCATTTTTTTATCAGTATGTGTGTTAACTGAGAATCAAACCAACAACCTTTGCATTTCTAACACAATTCTCCAACAATTCAGCAATAGAAAAACCTTCAGAAGATTTAATGTAAACATTAAGCTATTTACAAGGTTTCAATAGTAAACTGCTTGATTTTAAACATATGACATACTACCTTACTTTCTACACAAGTATTTGATTTGCTCATACTTAAGTTTACTGATTTGAAGAAACACCAAACCTCAAGTATTAAACTTTTGTTTATAACTCATTCAGTGTGCACTGCAGATAAAAATAATTCATAAAAAATTGTCTTGTAGACAAGTGATGTACTGTTGATTTAAAAAGAAATCTGCAAAAAATCTGATGGATTTACATTAAAGGTCCTTAGTATAGCAACCAGAATATCACAGAGATTTGGTGTTGAACTCTTTTGACTTGGCCCAGTATGCAAATAGGTGTAACACCCTAGCAACTGTGTAGCAATGTGCTAAAAAACACTTTAGCCGCTGTGTAACATTGTATCATATTGACAGATCTTGAACAGGGGAGAACATTTTTGGCACTTCTTAATAGGGATGCACCGATCAGATACTCTGGATCGGAATCTGTGCCGATACGGGACTTTTTCGCTGGATCGGGTATCGGACTAACTGTTTCTATTCAAAAGGTTCTATTAATGCCACTCTGCATTTAAGACTTTATGCTGGGATAGTTTTGTGCAATTAACAGAGATTTAAACTTTTACTCAAGTAAATTTTTTAAGTATCTGTACTTTATTAAAGACTTTGTTAAAAACTGACCTCATTACATTGTAAAGTATAGGCCTATATTATACAGTACATTTCATAAATACATTTTTATATGTTTTTAGCTTTAATACACTTAAGTAAATAAAAAATCCAGTACATTTTTACTTTTACAAGTAAAAAATACTTTAGTAATAGAAAGTGGTAGATTTTAATGTATTTAAGGATTAAAAGGTTAAAAAACAACATTTATTTAAGAAATGTAGTAAAGTAATTGTTTTCCAAAGTAAAAACACACTGATAAAGTACAGTGTGATTAAAGATATTTTAAAATGTACTTGAAAGTAAAAATGCTTAAGAGTTATCCCCTCTGGCAATAAAAGATAAAAAATATGCAATTCTACATTGTTCAGGAAAAACAGCGCTAGTATCGGATCAGGATTGGTACCGGCCGATACTCAGAATTCAGTTATCGGAATCGGATCGGCAAAGGAAAAAGTGGTATCGGTGCATCCCTACTTCTTAAAGGAACAGTTCACCAAAAAATAAAATCGGTCTTCATTTATTCACCCTCAAGTTGTTCAACACTTGTCTGACTTTCTCACTGTGGAACATAAAATAAGAAGTTTCAAGAAATATTTGGTTACACCATTTAAAAAAAAAAATCTATTTTGCAGAAGAAAGTCATTTTGGAATGACATGAGGGTAAATAAATGATGAAAGAGTTAAGTTATTTTTGAATATCTGAAAGCAGTAATTGTTAAAATCGGTTTGTGCTGTAATCCAAGCATTCATTTTAAATTTGTCTGCAGACTGAATGTTGGTTTTGCCTACATTAGTGTGATGCATGTCTGCATTGAATCAGTATGAAGTCAATCTGTATGTATGTCTGTTTTAGCATCCTCTGTGCATCTGTCTGATAAGAAGGCCTGTCTTCTCCGTGGTGATCTTTTTCTCTCTCAGCATCCGTGCCTTGCTGACCTGCTTCATGCAGCTCTGAGATGGAGATAGAGTGAGGCTGAATGGGTTTGAAAGTACAGAGAAGGGATCCTGGAAAATGAGAAAGGTAACAGGGAAGTAGAATAAACTTTGAGAGAAGAGTTCTCAATAAACTAAGACAAATTAAACTTTAACTCAGTCTATAGACAAAAAGGAAAGGTGTAAAGATGAATGTGTATGTGTGTCAGAGAGAGAGAGTCATCAGTGGAGCTGGGATACAGATGTTTTGAGCTGCCCCTGAATTTTTCTTCATCGTTTTAGTAATCTTTATCCATCCCTTGCAAATCCCGTTACCATTCGAGCGTAGTCATTTAAAGTCCAGTGCAAGACATGTCCCCAACTTTGAATTTGTAAGCTCTCGAGGTAAAAAGATTTTTTATTGTCCTGTTTACTGAAACTAAGTGCAGACTGAACTTTGAGCTGTTAACATATAGGCTGCTGAACTTTAATATGTAACATGTAAGTTGACCAAAGAAAATTTTACTGACTTTTTGTTTTGAAAGTGTAGTGCAAAATGGGGTGTGGAGGTGAGGATTCAAACCTGTATCTCTTGCCATGACCACCATAACTCAAAATCTTGTCTTAAAGTAGAAAAATATTTAGATTGCATTTTTATTGTCAACTAATTTGGAAAGGAAACAACAGACCAGTTGAGATTCAGTCCATTACCTGAACAATATCAACTACCAATTCAAACTTGACAACACCAGCATGAAAACAATCCTAAGGCTTGTATATTGTGGAATATGGGATGTGTTTACCTGGCCCGTGTCTCTATGGATACCGTTCGTGACATGGGGGTAGTGCGGGGCAGAACAGTATAGGATCCTCATCAGGGACATTGCTGGGTCACTCTCTCTTCAAAGGGAGATGAAAATGGGTCAGGACTGGGGGAAGAGATGAGAGGAGAAATGAGGAGAAGGAAGGAAATGAGGAGCAAGTGAGAATATGTCACACAGTTTAATTTTAGTCTGTTGCGCTTAAGTTAATTAGCCAAACCTGTACTGTGTTTATTTTGTGATGTTACACAGCTCATGTGATGTTACACAGTTTAATAACTGTTTATTTCACTATTTTCCAGGACATTTAAAGATCCCAAAGTGCCTTGAAATGTGCAGCTTCAAGTTCAATGCAGTGATGTAATTTCTACTAAAAAAGGAAGTTAGGGTATGACATATTCATTGACTCCTCCCCCTTTTAAAATGCCCAATAGCATTTCGTTTACCTAAACGATCTAAGAATCTAAAATGCAGAATGATTTCATAAAAATTGTTGATCTGTATTGGCCGTGACACTATGTATGTTTTTAGTGCTTTTATATATATATCCTATACATGTGAAAGTTTTTCTTAAAGTGATAGTTCACCCTTGCACTTATAGATATTTTGAAGAATGTTGCTTACCAAAGAACATTGGACCTCATTGATTTCCATTACACGGACACAAAACCACTAAGACATTTCTCAAAATATCTTCTTTTGCATTCCACAGAAACAAAAAATCATCTACTCATGTTGTAAGACATGAGTGTGAATAAATGAAGACTTTACGTTTTTTATGTTTGGGTGAAACAGCCTTTAACAGAAGGCCAGAAGCTGTAAGCTAATGTAAAGTCCTCTGGGGCTTGCTTAGACATCAGGAGAGAGATTTAAAATCAAAGAAGGATGTTGCAGGTACTTAGATGCTACATTGATTCAGGAACTGTGACAAACCCTGACTGCAAGTGCTAGAAAGCAATGAACAATTGTTGATCCTGGCCTAGCTATAGACAGCATGCATCCAAATCGGCCTAGATAAGCCTTTACTGCATAAATTGTCCCCCAAAGTAAAGTGACTTGGATTAAAGTTGTCAAAATGAATGAACCAAATCAGTTCATTAGCAAGCTGGCCTGTCTGTCAGTCTCATCATTTACCATGAGGCTGTCTATCTGTACACATGCATGCATCATGTAGCATGTTGAAACATGAATTTTCATTTCAAAGCAATGGTTGATAGACTGCATGTGTCCATGTAAATGGCCCTGTTGTCACCGTGGGAGTGTGAGGCTGCTTCATGCACTGACTGTGACAGCCAAAGTGCATGCCTGCACACACCCTTATGCCAGGCTCCATGACTGCTCTAAGCTGGCACAGCAAGAATTAAATAGCCAGAGCTTCTAGAGATTATGCCTGGCTTAACAGAAGCTTAATCACATCGTATGTGCAGTATAGGAGGAATGGGACGGTAGAGAGAAGAGGAGATGTGGCATTGGGGCGTTAGGTGTCCATGTGGACTGAGGTCTAAGAATTGCTGTCTTGACAGTACAAATGTTAAGGGTATATATTTGGCTTTATGTCCAAAAAGGGGTGGGGTAGAGGTTATTTGTTAGACTTATGGACTTTGCATGTTTAAAAGCAGTGCACTGAAAATCTACCTGTGATGTTGAGAAATCTTTGAACTAGCTAACAGTAACTATTAGACTTTTTTATTATAAAGAGTTACTACATAGATGGACGTCTACATCAAGCCTCGCAAAGTATAATTTTGAGTTAACATGAAACAGCATTTTTAATCATGACTTTCTTTCTTTTGCAGAACACAAAAGAAGATATTTTGAAGAATGTTGGAAACCGAACAACAGCAGTACCCATTGATTTGTGTCCATACACTAGAAGTGAATGGGTACTGCTGTTGTTCGATTACCAACTTTCTTCAAAATATCTTCTTTTGTGTTCTGCAGAAGAAAGAAAGTCATACAGGTTTGAAATGACAAGATGGTGAATAAATGATGTCAGAATGTTCTTTTTTTGTTGAACTGTCCCTTTAAAAATAAGGCCATTACAAAGGCTGGGAAAGTTACTTTTGGTGATTACAGATTAAACTTCTAATTGGTGCTTGGTTTGCGAAAATAAATCTTCTATTTTCATGCAGATTTTTATTTGATGTGCTTTAATGTACATGTTATAAAACATTATAACATTGTTTTAAAGCTGACATTTACGTTACAGATAATGCCCTTTGTCTTAGGGTCATGTTAAGAGGCTGTTTAAAGCTATTTGACGGTTATTTTTGATTGTGTTGTGGATGGTCTTTCATTTGCCTTTGTGTAACTAGATTGACTGTTGCTTAAAATTCATTAACACTTAATTTTTGTCTTAAGTGTTTATAGTTTGTACAAGAGAAAGAGCTAATGTATTTAGATTCTAGCCATGAATGTGAGATTTCATATGATGCGTAGACAATCTTTATTTTACCCCCAAGTTGGTTATATCTATGAAACTTACAAACAATATGCAACATTGTTCTATTATGTGACTGGCATTGATAGGTTTGTCTGAATACCTCAAACATTTTTGAGAACTTGTTGGAAGGTAAGAAAGAAGCCTTGGAAATCAATGAATTTAGATTTGAATTCTAGTTGTATGTATGCCTTTTGATCAACTACATAACACGCCAAATTATGTAATGTCTTTTCATAAGAGGATATATGTTCAGCATAGCAAGTTGTTTATTGTAGCTGAAGGGTGTAGCTTATAGGGAGATGCCAGTATGACAGAAACATCAGTTAGATATATCAATCACATGTGTGCATCCCTCAAGATTGAGCAACATTTTTTCAAACAATTTACTGATGATGTATGAAAAGCAGCAAGAAATAAAGCATTTTTATAGGTTTTTGGAAATCATTTTTATAGCACTCATGCCTTATAATAGGGAAATATATTTGACCTGTGTTTTAGATTGATTTTTTTAAATGGGTTTGTCCTTAGGCAAATACAGTGGTCTTCGTTTATTCCAGTCCTGCTATTAGATCACGTGTTTATCAACTTTTGTGTGGAGTACTGAGCTGATGATATTGGTTTTGTTACTGGTTAATACATAATGAAACCGTAAATATCTGCCATAATATTAGTATGGTATTTAATAACTAAACCGATTTATAAATGATAAATGATAGTTGTCTGTGTGTGTTCGGGTACGCATATTTTCCCTTAAATGTCGCTACAGATCAGTCTCAGATTATCATGTTTGATTATGTTGTTTAAAACATGTTAAATGAAACACAAAATACAGAATACTTTTTTTTGCCAAGCACCTATTTTCAGAACGACTTTTTGAAACAAAGACCTATTTGAAATTTTTTTAAATAGGCATATCAGCCTATGACACTGTGCTATGTGCAATTAAACATAATTAGAAGCAAGGTAGGGGTTGAAAAATCTCACTTGATTCACCAAGTGCTTATCTGGTCTCCCACACAAATGCTCTTTTTTCCTTTTATGCAGGGACTTGGCTTGACCACTAGAGGCAGCAGAGGAGGGCTCACCAGTAACTATAACAGCCCTGTGCATGCATTTTTCTTTTAATCCATGTTCAAATTATAATATCATGTTATGTGTAACATAAAGGAATTGTTTTATTTTGTATTTTATTTCCAAATGTAAAATAATGTACTGGCTACATCTTGCTGCTTATTTTGGTGTCACCTCAAGGCCATTGACACCTGTTGAAAGAACCCATGACTTATAAACTCTTCATGAACCCTTAAGAAAGAAAATAAGCTCTAATCCTTCTTTTGTTGCCCATGACATAGCATGTAGAGGATCCAAACACATTCAATAAAGCAGTATACTTGTACACAGAATAAATAATTGTAGATTAATTGAGCATAAAAAGTGACACTGTTGTGACCCGAGCAACAGCGTCCTCGCTGCTTCTCTCATTGACTGTGTATGTAACTGTTAGATGTGTGGTTTTCAGGTGAAAGGTCACACTGCGGAACGGAGGGCAGGGTGGGGGGAGGCTCATCAGGGATTAACAGTTGGGATCCTCCTGCATCTATGAAAGGGTCAGGCGTAAGTGCATTGACACGTGTGAAGCTTTGTGTCTTCCTGTTCATGTGTGTATTATTACCAGAACATTTATGTTAAATTTAATGTGATCTTAATTATTTACTCTTGAAACATCCCATTACTGTACGATGAATACATTTGACATGAATTAGAAATATTACGACATCCAGTTGCTGTACTGTGAATACATTTATCTTTACGTGAATTTTTTATATGTTAGAAACATGATGACATCCACTTGCTATAATGTTAATAAATTTTTATTTTTATGAAAAAGAACACTAAAATTAGTATCATTTGTGGAAACATAAATTTGGCTCAAACAACAACTTTTTAAGCATTAACCCAACAAGAGTCTGTCATGTTGATGCTCCGTCTTTATTGTCTGATATTAATGAAAGAAACAAAGTCAAAGGTTTCGAAACAAGGCAAGACTGAAGATGTGACAGCAGTGGCAGTGATTTCGCTTGCACCATTGTACCAGCTGGTCCTAAGTGTTGGACAGCTTTAAGGGTTCATGTCTTGTCCAAGCGTGGCACCTCATGCAACCTATTTATGGATGAAACCTCAAACTTCTGTAATGGTAAACTTGACCCCCTCTTTGGTTTCTTGGCAGAACTTCCATGGCAGTAGCAACATTGGGCCATTTTTGTCACAGGTAATTCAAACTGAAGTGTAAAGTCGAACATTCTGTTTTGAAACACGTTTCTGTACCTACACTGTCGTATTCCGTACATATGGTTATTTGCATGCTATACAGTGGCATCGCCCTCCCCTAAACCATTGTTAATTGAATAAGTGTCGTTTATTTTACAACATAAATTGAAAAGCTAGATTAAATGTGCATATTTTAATATAATGTTAAGTCTAGTTTGTGTGTTTAATGCAACTTTGTTTATCATGACACGGGGCGCTTTAGATGGTTTCCCACCTGTTTTAGGTATCCATTCCATAATTGGCATGTTTTGTTGTACTGCACTTGGATATGAGGAATAGATGTGGTCCAAAGAAAGCACACACTTTATGTGGCTATTTTAAATATTTAGAGAGGTCAAACATCACCCTGTAGCTTTACTTAGACGTAAATATGTCACTGTAGCAGCTTGCCAATGGGAAGCGTTTGCTGGAAGGGCTATGATGTATATCTGGCAGTTCTGCCTGTTGATAAGGAGGTTGAAAATAAAGCACTGAAGAGTAGGCTATATGATTTTTTTTTTTATCTGCATGCCGTCCTCATCTTGTGCTCCCAGCAAACCCTTATTTAACTTGCATGTGTCCAAACAGACAAATGTATTACTGTAATGCACACTTTAAAATGGAGAAAAAAACATCTCTGGCGTGAGCAGAGCTGAAACACAACCCCGGCAATCTCCCCGCAGTGTAATTGTAATTCGCTGCTGTGTTACCCCGCCGTTCCTTTTGCGCTCGCTAGCTTCTTCAGTGAAGTTCGGCTACCGTATCTTCCCACTGCATCATGTTTACCTAGCAACACGCATCACCCGCTGCCGGCCCTCCCATTGGTCATTTCAAAACGCACCCGGGACCAATGGCAGGGCTGTTACCATGGTACAATGTGTAGTTGCCGGGTGGAATTTTGCTGCAAGGCACGTGAGTCCCGGAATCTTCGCCTTGCGTTTTTAATCTCGGGTGTCTGGAAGCTTTGCAAAGGTGATTTATTGGAACCGAGTCACATTTCCTATCAAGAACCAACTCACTTATACACGTAGACGTTTATCTGTATCTTTACGATTTACAAACTAAATAATATAATAATGTGACATAAGGGGGGCTGCCGCAGCTGTTACAGGGGCGCGCACTGCTGTAGCTGTGGAGAGAAAGGAGCAAAGTTGAATTTTTCTTTTAAGCTTAAACTTACTGGTTGAAAGCCTATTTGACAATAAAATATTATACGGGTCTCGGTTAGATTTGTATAGTTTGTTGATTTTAATAAGAATAATTTACGTTATTATGTCTCCCAAAATAATTGTACAATTTTCTTTTTAGGTTGGCTGTTGTTTAGTGCGTTGAAGGTATTTGTCACCAACCCTTTAAGACCTTTGCTCTTTGAACTAAGTGAATTTCTAAGAGTGTTTGCACGAAAATCGAGATAAAATTGTTTCACGTATGATTCCAAATCGGGCGGGGTTATCTGTTAATTCAGTAATTACTTTTCAAGATTAAATAAAGATTAGACGTTTGTATATCACTGAAAGCTGTCATATCGATCATTGTCTGTCCGCAAGAGATAGGTATGTGAAAAGATGCATATAAACGGGCATCTGTGGAGTCATGAAAGATGAATGACGGCATGGTTAACCTCGTTTTGCACCACCATCGACCCCCCTCCCCTTATACTTTTTTTTTAAGGGGAGAACAGAGAATTATGAACCCTCGCGCACCAGGAATTTAAACCAACTTCCTAACCTTAGTTCTGTCAAATTTAACAGTTTAAAACATCGAATATATTATATATAAATGTGCCCTTTATTTTTTCCCTCGTAAACTTTTCTATAGAGAAACCACCAAACATAAACTAAATAGTAAAACTGAAGGTTTTTTTTTTTTTTTTAGAACAAAACCTAAATAAGTCAAATGATTTTTAGTGTCGCTTTAAAAATATTACGATTTTAAAAATGCAACTGCTATGAGGCCGCTGGGCAACTCGTCAAGTTATGCAATATGTCAGCAGAGGACACAGGACGAATATTGTAGTACATTTGTTTGATTTTTTTATTTTTGTATAAACTGAGAATATATTAACCTAAACTAAAAATGCGCCCTCTTTTAAGTATGCCTTTTGTTAAATGTGAGTTTATTCGTTAAATTTGGCAAGACAAGCGTCAATTAAAACATAAAATATCTCCTAAAGTTTGCCTCAATGCAACACTTCTCAACCTCCCGTTTAGGGCGCGATGACAATTCCCCATTCTGTTTCAACTTTTCTCTGTTGTCTCTCCCTCCTCCCCCTCCGTATCAATCTACCTGAAGTCTTGTGTTATTTCCGCGGGCACGTCATCCTGTTTCCGCGGCGTATTTTGGAGACAACGAGGAGCTAGGGGAAAGGGCAGTCTCTTGTCTGTTCTCCGCCCACATACCAAGCTGACCAATTCAAACAGCCACGGGGACCACTTCTGACCAATCGCGAGTAAGCTGCCGTGGCGTCGGATAGCAACAGACCCTACGAACGCGCACACAGGGGGTGGAGAATGTAGCCCATGAACGCGCGTTAGCAGAAAGGGAGGGAGGGAGATTTCAGGAGCAGTTCTATGGAAAGTAACATCAGCATGTGTGCGCGCTTTAGCACAGAAAAGTTTGACGAAACTTAAAAGTGCACTGAAAAATTAAGGCTTTATCACGCACGCAATTATGCCAAGACGTTTTTAAAAAATGAGAATAAAATTATTCAAATTATGACTCACAAAAGTCTTATTTTTTTGGTTTATTTTTCTTCAGTGCCGACCTTGACGTGTGTGTCTGTGATTGTACCATGTTAAATGGTGTATAACAACGTTTTACTTTCAGCACTTGCATTCAAACGTTCTGTGCTTCCCTATTGTTTCACAGTACTAAAATCAACGCAATTGTCTTCAGTCAGCCATTGCTTATAATGATTCCAGCAGTCTATATATATGTGCGCAATGTGAATATCTATATCTGCAGAGTTACTATAAATGGAGAGAAGCGGCTTGGTGGCGCTACTAAGCAGTAAAGGGGGATGTTGTGTCTCTTAAATGCTCGTGAATGTGTTATGTGGCGAAGCTTTGTTTGATCTGATGAAATCTGTGTAAATAAGCACATAGTCATGCGTCACTCCTTTGAAACGTGTTTCATGGTTCTCATGGCAGCCTTCGGCTTTTGGTGTTTAAACATTGAAGCGTGGGGAACTGCGTCAAGCGAGCTCCTCCACAGAGTGGCTCTCATGCATCCCCCCCTTCACTTGAATTGCTGATGGAACAATCCTCATTGCAGGGTGTGGATCCAGTGCCGGCCAGAGAGGCTAGACAACAAGGAGTAATAACGGGCGAGCAGCGAGTATGATTTGAGACTGGCTAAAAAAGAAAACGACTTTACTGGGGAAACATTATCCGAGCTGAAGAGACGAGGAGAAGCTTTAAAACAAACGGAACCGTACGGCTGCAGGTTGAAGTCGAACAGCGAGAGTTACGGCGGCAAATGTATATGTGAAAGTGTACGCGGAAGCCCCACTATACTGAACGGAATTGCGATTGCGGTGACAGCTGTGGATGAAAGTAATGTCAGATTGTTTTGGCGATTGAAATCTACACGAAGACACTTGGTGGCTTATTGAATCCTGTTTATGAACAGCGGGAAGTTGAACTAAACGGTCCCCGTTGTTTTTTGAGTCGACTTGACAGCGCGCGACTGGAAGACAGCGCGAGCACCGACAGTTATCATTCTAACTTTTCAATTTTCACTGTTTGACCAGAAAGGGAGTCGTTTGGATTTCTGGAAGTTGCTTTTGGATATTTTTGCGTTTTATTTTTCCATTCGGAGCGGCAACACATACATATAACCAAAGCCTCTCCTTACCGAACTGAAGAGGTTGAGCGCGTGAGGCGCATGCTCCTTGTTTTGTTTATTCGTTTGACATTTGCGCTCTATTATCGAAACCCACACTGTATTTTTAAGTCTTATATTGAAATCGACAATTTTACCCACCCCACAGTAGTTGTACATTTTGTGCCTGTATAACTTGCACTTCAGCACTTTGACTCGTCGTCGTTGTTTGTGCATGCACGTGTTTGTTTTGATCCTGCAAGCACACGAAACATTTATCACAAGCTGTATGTTGTTGTCACCCGTGTTTTGAGCTCCTGCCTCCCTCCTCCCCTATTTTCGATTTGCCAGCGAATAAGCTTGCCCGTAGACACCTACGAACTTTGCCAGATCCACTAAATGGGAAAGAGTTGCGTTGTTTTTCCCCCACCAGGAAGTCACTGATACCTTTGTCAGCTGCATATCAGGATTAAGACAGAAGATTAATTATTACTGAAAAGAAGTGGCAACGCAACCACTGATGCCAGACAAGGCTGCCTTTTTTGTCTAGTTTAAGTCACTGTAGAATACCTAGACAGAATATAAGAAACGCTTGCTATTTTTAGTGAGAGTGATGGGGTAAATGGTGTTGAAAATTGAGACCCCCACCCCCAACTTTAAGGCTACCAACACTTCCAGGTTTAGCTCTGTTTTCCTTGTCAGCTGCTGAATTATCTGGATTGGAAAATTAAAGTAGGGGGTCCTGTCTCAGCAAGGATCTCAGACATATCCCACTCGTGTGAACAATTATTGATATTTTAACAGATGGAATCCCCTCAGTATCATGGGACAATGAGTCTAGATACGGTACAAGTACAGCAAACTTTAGTAACCAAATAAGCTCATCCCCATATAAACAGAGAAATATAAATATCTATATGTGTGTGTGTTGCAGAGTATATATATATATATAGCTCTATAAAATATATAAGACATACATAGTTTGAATATGTATATTTTTATGCCAAAAGTGAGCATTGTTGCCTGAAACCCAATCCATTGCCTTAGAATCTCATAGTAATAAAGGGAATAGCAAGGACAGATATGAAACGGTGTTTGAAATAACTAAATGGTGCCTTTTTCGTTCATCAGTTTCTTCTGTCGGTCACTTCAGGATTTCACATGTAATTGAAAGATATTTTTGTGCTCAAAGTCCTAATCTTTATAACTTGCCTTTATGGTTCAAACTTGAGTTTAGTTACTGTTGGATGGTACCCCACTGGATTATTTACTAGGCACGTGAGGATTATTCGATACTTGATGTCAGCAACTTTTTCAAAAGTACTTTTTGGGATCCCCAACAAACTTTATTAGAGTCATTCTTTGGATATCACGGGCCAACAAATAAGCATTTCAGATGGTGATCACTTCGTCCGTGGAAGAGAAGCCGCAGCCTTCCAACAGAATGGTCGCAAACTTGCCGACCGAATCCTGGATTGGCAGCCCAGATCAGAATCGCTACTTACCCCAGTCACACCTGCTACGAAAGCCAGCAAGAAGTTAGTATCTCTTTTTGCATCTATAGCAAGTGTACATCTGCATAGTCTGCGCAAGATCACATGACCTGAACATGAAGTATGTTAAGAGACTACAAGTTTATGTCATTTTTATTTGTTGCATTGTATAGAATAGATAGAATTGATATTCTATTATGAAGTAAAAAGTGAAGGCATTCCGGTAAAATAGTATTTATTTTGATGTTCTTCAATAGATCCAGTCGACAACACCAAAATTTGCATGGAATCCATGTTGGGGGAAAATATGAGGGAGTTATGGAGACAGCATCAGAATGTGTGGTTGATGATAGGGCTTTAGATTTTGAGAAAATATCTAACATTGACTCTAAATACAATTTGGTCAAAACCTTTGTCACTTCTTGTAGGTCCATTGGTAGTTGCTACCATTATTTGTCAATAAAAGCAATTAAAACTTGGCATGATGGAGTTAGTAATTTTAAAAGAGTGGCTATTCAAAACGAGTATAATGTTGTTAATATGTATATATTAGGCTATTTAGGGTTAAAAAAAAAAGAGCCCACCTGGGGCATTTCCCTTTGGACCGGACATAAATTAGTCAAATGTTTCATACACTTGAGATACCCCTACAGACCTGCACTCCTTTTCCCATAATTGTCTTAACATAATATGTTCAAACAATCATGGGAATAGACTCGTTCTCAAACGGTTTCAGAGGCTGCTTGATCTTTGCGTCACTTCTGCGCGGTAATTTGTGCTGTGTGCTATGGGAGCTCTACGTGAGGTGTGAGCTCACAGTGATCGCTCTGTTGCTGGGAATCTTAGAGCTGCAGCAGAATGCTGCTCTCTAGACCAGCATGTACTGTATCGTGCACAACATACGTCACAAAGCAGATTTGCTGGGTTTGAAAAAACGATTTGTCGTTTTAGATTTTAAGACTATGATGAAGGCTGTGTGACTGACCTGGGCTGATGCATTTATGTAATGTTGTTGTTATGCATTTGGTTTTATTTTTGCTCATATATCTTACTGGCTGTATAAATTAAGTTGGGTGATTGTCAGAATTACTGTTACATGGATACAGTATTATGGAGCCTGGATTATGTTAAAGAACATTGTATTTGATTGTTGTCAAGTAAATTGTGATAGTGACATAAAAGTAGACTGAAGACCTGTTCAAAAAGACATATTTGAAAGCAAGTCATAGTTTGTGCAGTCTGTTTTTTCCAAAGTCATTAAAATACTAAGGTTTTTGGTAATGCTTTTGTAGGCAGCAGGAAATGGCTTTTGAATGTTGAGTGAAGTTCGAGTCCGGTGACCAACAGCTCATTGTTTCTCAATATCCGATATGTAAAATGGAAGTTGATTTTTTTTTATACATCCAGGCTTGTTTTGCTCCAAGCTCCATTATTTGCCGTCTCTCTATCAGTTCAGCATTGGAATAAAGGACTCAATTATCCATCAATATATATACAGCTGCTTAATGCAGTGACTGTATAATTGCTTAACTGGACAATTTCAAGAAAGTTTCCAAATACACATCTGCTCTGTAAAGTACTACCCCAAATCCACACATATCTAGAATTGGCTTAAAAGGACATTTTAGCTGCAGCCATGAAGATCATTTCAGAAATCATCTATGAACTGGTCATTTGTTGTGTTGTGTTGTGTTGTGTGTTGTGGTGTCACCAAACTCCTACTGCATACAAAGACATACTTTTTAACAAATGTGTTGCACAGTAGCCTTGAAAGGGATGACAAGTGGAAAAACTTAATATTTTCAATAGCATACTGTCCTTTAAACTAAATACTCTTCCTGTATTACAATCCACAACACTCTCCCTCCAACTAGATGTTTGTTTATGCCTGTTTTTTCTTGTAGTTATTGCTGATAGATTGATTTATTGGCTTGGAGAAATAACCAAGTCTTTATTGTGTTGATTATGTCTTTTCACGTTTCTGCCGCAAATCTTTATTTTTATCTGTGTATCCAACTGACTTTTCTCCTGTTGCTATTTTTGTCCCCTCACCCCAGTCTGGCATGTCAAGCACTGTGTATAACTGCCTTTCAGAAGCCTGGGTAACTCTTTTAAAGATAGATTTAACTGCAAGTAACCTACTGGGTTCAGGAGAACTGCAGGAATACTTCACAAGCTGTCTGTCTCTGCATCCACCCATGTGAGACTAAGAAGAGAGCCACGTTGTAGCCCATTGGACATTTGAACATATCATATCAGCAGAGATGGGGGAATGAACCAATAGAGTTTGGACTAAAAAAAGTTTGTAAGAGGCTTCTCGCCCTTTGCCCCTTTTGCTCAAACCGGCTTTTATTGTTTGTTTGCTCACCAGTTTTCAGTTTAAAGGTGAATCTACTGTTATGTGGAATTTATTTGCCCATAGAACATTACAACGTTATTGTTTATATTTTATATAAGCTGCTGCAGATGTTGGTGATGTGTGGAGCTATTCTGCAATGCAGAAAACATGGACAGAATTTTCGAACCCAAGCATAAAACAGAATTTACTGTGTAATGCAGAATGTCACAAAAGTTTGCAAAGGTTGGATGCATTTTTAAAAACTCATAACTAATTTACAAATTGGCATGATTTCACTGGCTTGCAAATTAAAAGGACAGAAATGCTCGTGAACGCTTCCCTATTTGTGTTGTTAGAAAGTTAGTTTGTCTTTAGTGTTTACATATGTAAGAATATTTTTGTTTTTCTTTTGCTCTGCTTGAGGTAAAATCTGCTTGTTGTGTACTTAAAAAAGAAAAAAGAAAATGCAGGGTATATTGTACGCTTTTTTGTACTATTAAAGTTTCTACTATTTAAAAGTTTTCTACCCTTTCCAAAATTACTTACAATGAAATTACATTGAGAACCATTTTGGATTTTAACCATATAGGTGACACTACATACTTAGTGGGTCTTAAAGGTAACATGCATAAGGTGACAAGACATCTAAGAAAAAAAAGTGTTTACCCTTTTTTTTTTTTTACATATTTCGAGGGAAAAAATGGAGGAACATCTTCATGGTCATTGGCTCTCTGCCTCCCCGCCTCCATCTGGATTAGACCAGGGTTTGAATCAGAACAAAAACATGTTTTTGTTTACCAGATGCACACACACAGTGTACCTGTAGGACCAAAGCAGCCATTCTGCCCCATCCACCTAACATCTTGCTCAAACAGCTCCATCACAGAAGACATGTTAAACATTCCCAATATCCAGCTCTCGTCGCTCACCAACATGTTTGCTTTTTTTGTCTGTGTTTGTGTCCCACATCCTGACTCACTCTGACATCACTCTTGCTCTCCTCTTTCCAAGAAAGAAAGTAAACAATGTGACTAGGCCC
Source organism: Oreonectes daqikongensis (assembly GCA_026939265.1). NCBI lineage: Eukaryota > Metazoa > Chordata > Actinopteri > Cypriniformes > Nemacheilidae > Oreonectes > Oreonectes daqikongensis. The sequence continues at coordinate 2,596,187 of JAOTQM010000311.1, forward strand.
AGTCCTCACTCTGTGTCAACATCCACCTCCACCGGAGCAAGTGGCTCTTTACTCAAGGGGCGCTTGATTAGTGCTGGTCACTTTAGATTAGATGCTCCGGTGTTAACGTGAGCTCGCAGTGCAGCCTCACACTGGGAGATGTTTAAGACGTGGAGGGGTGGAGTCTAGGTGTTGTACATGACAGCAGTCGGCGTGCATGCGTTATGTTGCGCAGTTCGGTTTTTTTTAAATGAAATTCGGCATGTGCTACATTTTCTAACCAGCTTTGTGTAGTGATGCATTTCAGCTAGGCCGACTGATCTCAAAATATTCGCCACTGATCATTCAGTCACACATCCGTCTCCAAGAAGGCAGTGTTGGCTCTCTTTTTGGCCTATTCCAGAATCGACTGTCTGTTTTAAGTGAACACTTAACATTTTGTGTAAAATAAGTCTTTTCTGCCATTGTTTTACCTAGTCTATATGTTAGCACTGCATCAGGCTTCAGCTCTCTAAACGTTGCTGTAATGTCAGCAAGTACACAATGCATATTGGTCAATCGCTAGTTTCATACATTGGTTAGTTGTTTGAATATATATATGAATATATGAGCGTACTGACAGCAGTGTGCTTGTTTTAGTGTCGCCTGTTGCTGGCCTGCATACATCTATAGCTAATGATGTATTTTAAGGTGGGGGATTTATTTTATTTTTAATGCCCTGTACTAGCTCTCATTTTACCAGTGTCACTGTTTGAGGCGTCGACCCAGATGGCTTTTTATTAATAGTGGAGACTGACTCAGCTATGGGGGCCTGACTGAAGTCCTCTGTGGGAGTGTTTGGGGTTTGGCTGCCAGGAAAGGTTGGACGGGGTTATCGCATAACACGGTTAGAGGTGTTGAACTTTGTTGAAAGGTTGAAAGTTTTGCACCGGCCCTACGGAGGATGGTGTCCTCTTGCAAATGAGAAGGTTCAGAGAATCGGGAGTTGAGATCGGGTGGAGGTTTTCTTTAGTTTGATGACCAGTGAGATGGTAGTTGGCAGCACAGGCTCATTCAGTTCTTAAAAATAATCTTTTAATAAGTGATCCTTCCTGAAATGTTGACTTGGTAAGACACAAGTATAACTCAACCCCACTGCCCTTACACTTCGTAAACTAGCCGTTGCGCTAGTAGAGTAAAGGAAATGACAAAAAGCTGACAACTGAGAGAGACAATACAATGTCCTTCCATTCAGTTTTTTTTATAAAATTACAAAGTGCTAGAATGTAATGAATATCTACAGAGGCATTAGATTGGGATCACAGACTGTTTCCCAGTGCATGCTGGGAAATGTGCCTCTGTGACTTCTTTAATCAGGTTACGTTAATTTTGGACACTTCTTTCTAGAACTGTACAGTCTGTAATATGTGCAATTCATTTCTCTAGTTCTTACAGGTACTGTGAGAGTTGAGATCTGTGCCCTGCACCCTTGATAAGTCATACCTTGCGTGTACCCATGCTCAAAGGCCAACCATTGTTGAGCAGCGTAGGCCTGTTTTTAGGTGCGCCCGTCTCTCAAAGTCCGGATTGCATGAAAGACTTAGGGGTCCTGTGGTGTGGGGCATGACATCCATGTGACCTGCCATCTGCGGGCACAGTCACACATTAGCGGGCATTGCTTCTATGTTCTGTATGTTTACATTGTCCTTTTTTCAAAAACGGCATTTGTTTTAGACGCATTGTGAAGTGTTCGGTGTTCATTCAATATAAACCTGTATACTAATGTTAAGTTTTAGATCTTTGCCAATAGTTTTTATTTGCAGGCACATGTAATAACTTTGAATGTGTAATTTGAAAGAAAATATATATTTATTTCTTTTTAATTCTCCATTTCCAGCTTCCTGTCTTTCCATGTAATGCCTATCATGGTGTGTCCAACTTTGGCTCAGTAACACAAGTGTTCCCATTACCCTAACAGGGAATAAGATAGGGGGTCAATACGGACTTTGGAGGGCCGAGGTTGAGGGGGAGGGCCGTTCAGCTGTTCTCATGCACACACCACCATCCTCTTCCTGTGCCTTAGAGACAGGGAGTAGGCTGGTCTGTTGCCATGGTGACATGGTGAGTGGCAGCTGGCAGCTGTGTTTGGTCAGCTGTGGGGATGTAAAGTGAAGTGTGGGGGGGTCTCGTGGTCGTTGCGTGGTTAATTGCAGCTGATGATTACTTCATCCACAACGTGATATATTTAACAGGATGGACACTTGCGTATGTGACGATAAATTCTAGCCTGGCACCTGCGTGTCTGTGGATGTTGTATTTTATTAATATTCTTTCCCATGGGGAAAGATTATGCCAGTGCTGTGGCCAGATCAGTGCGAGGGTGAAAAGAAAGAGGTAACAGGCAGGGATAGGCAGGATGAGAGCGGCATTGTGGGAAGGGTTGCTGATACAGCACAAGCTACCAGGTTTATTTATAGAGACCTCGCCGCCCAGCCCTTGGATACCGGCAGCCAATCAGGATGAAGAGAGCGAGGGGGGCCTCCGCCAATCAGAGCGGAGGAAGGGGGGTGTCACACTCAGGAAGTTCTCAATGTGTTCGTTTCAGCATTTAAAGGCACAGTGTGAATTTTTTTTGGTTTTCTGCAGATCGCTGTGTTAAACAGTCATCATAAATTTGAGGCCAAAGAAGGAAATAAATAAAAACACTGTAATTCTGATTTATTAAAGTTGGGTTGGCTCACAAAACATTTCTCTTGCTTGTCTTTTGGGCAGTTTTACTGTTGCTAGAGCACAAAGCCATGATGGTCTTTGACACTGTCAACCAGTTGCTTTCAAGCATTCGATCGGTCTCGCAATAAATCATGTGGCAATTGATCGAGCAGTCGTACGAATTCAACCAGTCCGTCCAAACAGAAATCAACCAGTTCGAGATGAGTCACGTATGTAATGCTCTGTATATCCAAGCAGCCTTCCTGTCAGCGAGTTGATGCTGGGACTCCTCCTATAGGCATGTAACGGCAATGCTTGCCGTCGCTCTCTGGAATTGATGGCGGTCAGATGTGTCGTTTTGCACTTTGTTTAAGCTACGGCCATTGATCGCGGGGCTATTTCAAGTTGTAATGTGTCATTGATAAATTTCACCCCTATTACTCTTCACCTGTCAGCCTCTGAAAGTGGCAATAAAAGCATTTGCTGTGGGATATCTCATCCATTTCATATCCTCCCCGTTAGACTTTTACATCCTCACTTCCGCACTCAGCAATCTCACTTAATTACAGGATTTCTTGGCACGTGCTCGACTGTTCTCAAAATGTCTGATATTTCCTTTTTACATTATGAATGTGAACGTGCTAGTGGATTATTAGGGATTTTAGTTCATCAAATTTGGAACCATTGAAGTGTGCAGTTTACTATCCGGATCCTTAAGAAGTTAGAACATTACAATTTTTGGTATTTGCTATGCTGAATTCTCATGAATGCATTGGATTGGAATATTTGTTGGAGTACAGTTTAAATTTTTTTAAACTTGAAACATTACAGTAGCTTACATTTACTGAAAATGTCAAACTAATTTTTACCTTTACATTTTTTTTGGTGTAAAATATAACATGCTTTTGTGTGATCCACCCATATTATTTAATTATTATTTATTTTCCGCCTGATGTGAGTAAGGTCAGCAAAGCATCAATGTGCCCTGTACGCTGCATATTCTTGGCCAACAAGTGGCAGCACAGGACCATGGAGAGCTCTGCTTGCGTTCCGGTCACTCCCATTTCCCACTGAGATTTTAGTTTGCAGTGTCAAACTCTGCTTTTCTTTGTTCTGCTTGTTTTACAGTGACCTACTGAACACTGATTTTCTGGTGTTTGCATATTACCAGCCCATAGCTGTTGTCAAAATACACTCACACGCTCAGAACCTCGAAAGAATTATTCTGAATTTCAAACTCTTAACGGTATTGAAGGTGTATAGAAGTAAACATCTTCAATGCAGACACAGTCTCAGCGGTATTATATGATAAACATTGTATATTAGTTATTTTATGTGTTCAGTATTTTCTTGGTGTTTATGAAGTAGCAATGTGTGTTCTTTAACCTTCTCTTTCTCTCCCCTTTTCTCCGTAAAGGTGGAAGCAGCTCAGGATGCAAGCCCCCCTCCTCTACCCTCTGCCAGCCTGCCGCCTTGGGCTTCTCCCCCGCTGAGCCAACCATGTCGAGCCAGCACAGCCACCCCTCCTTTAGTAACATCCACTCCATGGCCGACCAGCAGCAGGTATCTGATACACCTACAACTAAACCATACCATAAAACATTTATAAAAAGTGTGTAAATGTAATCTTTCACAGAAATGAAATTCCCAAGATACCTTCAAATATGTAAAATACTACAGCTTATTAGGTAGATGGCATTAGCAAGAATAAGTTAATGGGAAGTTTCAGTTGCTTTGGGTAAAAGTATGCAGTATAATTTCTAAAGGAAGTGTGTTTAAAATTACATCTCTAAAGCAAGTATATGAGGTATAAGATTATTTGTTTTGTGCTGTGATGCTTGCCTACCATGTCTTCTAACCAATGTTGTTATGTTCGTGCAGGTGCTGTCAGATATGACCATCCTGCAGAGGAGGATTCCACCCAGTTTTCGAGATCCCGCCAGCGCCCCGCTACGAAAACTCTCTGTCGATCTCATCAAGACATACAAGCACATCAATGAGGTGAGCTGTTATTATGGGAAAAAAATGATGTGGTTGTTCGGTGTGGTCACACTTTTATTATAGATTGCTGGTATGGGACTTTACCCACCCGGATTCTCAGCCTATCCTGTTAAAATAACTTATTTTGAACACCTACTAGATTATATAATGTTTCTTTAATTAGAAAGTCAATAGTTAGAAATGTTGCATATGTATGTTATATAGCTTAAAATTGTAAGAACACCTGTATCAAATCCAGTAATGCATGCTACATGCTTTACTCTCCAGGTGTATTACACAAAAAAGAAACGGCGAGCCCAGCAGGTTCCCCCTGAGGACTCCAGCACCAAAAAAGAGCGCAAGGTGTACAACGACGGCTACGACGATGACAACTATGATTACATTGTGAAAAACGGAGAGAAGTGGCTGGACCGCTACGAGATCGACTCGCTTATCGGCAAGGGCTCCTTCGGACAGGTTAGACCATTTTGAGTAAAACCTTTTGTTATATTGCATGAAAAATGAAGGTCTGTAGAGTGAATGTCTTTTAGACAAATAAAATCTGGTTCATTTATAAAAAATAAAGTGATAGTTTAGCAAAAACATCTACATTTTGTCATTCATTTACTTTTATTTCTTTTGATGACCTATCCATTTAAATCTGTATTACAAGCTACTTAAATTGCTGTTGTTAAACTACAAACATGGAATTATTGAAGTGCTGATGATTCTGATTCTTTGTGTAGGTAGTGAAAGCCTATGACCACCACGAGCAGGAGTGGGTGGCCATCAAGATCATCAAGAACAAGAAAGCCTTCCTGAACCAGGCCCAGATCGAGCTGCGGCTTCTTGAGCTCATGAACAAACACGACACTGAGATGAAGTACTACATAGGTAAAAACTGTTAATTCTGTAAGAGCTCAGACTGATTCGTTGAGTGAATAAGCCACTTTACTGTTTTTCTGTGACTCATGTGCGAGTCATCAAGAACCGGCTCATAAGAGTCATTTGCTTGTGAATCGAACTGTACCAGTTACAGACCTGCATCAACAACACAACAGAAAGATTGACCGCTACATATTTTTTGCGTTATTTTGTTGTTCTGTCATCACGTTTAATTCAGATGTTATGAGCTATAAATGTAACTGAATGTCATGAAAATCAGTCGCTAAATTGGTTCTTGACTCCCATAAGACACACATGTATGAATGCTTTAAATTCAAATCTGTTTTACTCTAACGGTAATAAAGGTCATTGTCCTAATACATATTTCTTTTTGCTTTGTTTCTCTTTAGTCCACTTAAAGAGGCACTTCATGTTCCGTAACCACCTGTGCCTGGTATTCGAGCTCCTCTCCTACAACCTGTACGACCTCCTGCGCAACACCAACTTCCGCGGCGTCTCGCTCAACCTGACGCGCAAGTTCGCTCAGCAGCTGTGCACGGCGTTGCTCTTCCTGGCCACGCCCGAGCTCAGCATCATCCACTGCGACCTCAAGCCCGAGAATATCCTCCTGTGCAACCCCAAGCGCAGTGCCATCAAGATTGTGGACTTTGGCAGTTCCTGTCAGCTAGGACAAAGGGTGAGACTGCGTCTCAGGCCTATTGGCTTCCGTATTTGTTACCGGCAGGCTGAGATGAGGTCGCACCCGGTAGTTAACTAGCGCAGATTTCTGAAAAATCACACTCTTTATGGCACGGCTGATATGGAATGGAGATGCTGTGGTGACCCTGAATTTGTTTGATGCAGAGAAAAACAGCAAATCCAGTGGTCTTAGCTAGGTGCCATGTGCATTCATGGCACATTCTAGAGGACTTTCCCAGGGTTGAAATGGGTTTTACTGTTTGAGAATAGATTCCCAGTGGTGGTGCTACACCCTCTTTAACTTGCAGCTTCTGCTGTCCCCTAGTGGAGAAACAGTAGAAATATATTTAGTCAATGTGCACATTTAACTTGATTAAAAAACCGCATGTCTTATCTGTTTCTTCTTCCTCCCTAACCCCATGCAGATTTACCAGTACATCCAGAGTCGGTTTTACCGGTCGCCCGAGGTGTTGCTGGGCATGCCGTATGACCTGGCTATAGACATGTGGTCCCTGGGCTGTATCCTGGTCGAGATGCACACGGGCGAGCCGCTCTTCAGTGGCTCCAATGAGGTAAGTTGTGATCTGAAAATATCACTGATATTTACCAAACACATACTTGCTGGCATGTCAGTTGCAACGCAGTCAGTTTGGGATCTCGCCCTGACACTGTATGTCTACCTCAGGTGGACCAGATGAATAAAATAGTGGAGGTGCTAGGGGTCCCGCCCAACCATATGCTGGATCAGGCCCCTAAAGCACGCAAGTACTTCGACAAGCTGTCCGACGGCCTGTGGACCGTCAAGAAGAACAAGGATATTAAGAAGGTACTTTATCCTTCAGCCTCTGTGAGTAAAACTCTGCTTCTACTTAACCTTCACCCTCCTCCCAAAGCCACGCCCCTCCCACATGCCACCTGACACTCACCTTATCCTCAGGGAGAGGGGAAGAGAGAAAGTAGGGTCCAAATGAAGGAGGATGGAGAAACAAGGATGGGGATAAGTTGGAATCATACATTTTTAGCGTGGAGCACTTTTAGCTCCAAAACTAGGTATACCTGGGCCTTAGTGTACATTTACACATTTGGAAGATTCTGTTATCCAAAGCTGTTTCTAGTGCCTTCAAGGTATACGCAGATCATTCATAACCTTGCCATTCTCAGCGCTGTGCTCTTCTATTTAAGTAACAGGATTGCACTCAAGCTAATCTATGCTTGACAACAACCTCCTCCTCTCTCCACTGACCTGTCTCTGGGTCAATCAGACCTTCAGCATCTTCTCTTCTTCATTGACATCATTGTCCTTCATCATGGCCATCCTCATTATAAATTTAAGTGTCTTCAGCAGGGGTCTTGAAACAAGTTTTGTTTGGCTATCCACATGCTTTTGACTGTATATAGTATGTCCTGTAGAGTAATATTTAGTTAAATATAATAATTGAATTGTGATAAACGATGACCAACGTGAAAGTGAATGTGAGGGAGGTTCAAATACATTATAATTATTAAAAGTGTAATTTTCAGTATATTTTAGGTTCTTGTATTTATGGAGTACAGTAAAGTTGGAGATGAATTGTGTGCAGAAGTCATTACTTCCACAAAACCACAAACATTTCTCACCCTCAGACCCTATACATCTCCATTTATGAATTTTTTTCTTATAAAGTCAACATGAAATCAAAATTGACCCTATTTACTAACATTCTAGGTTTTTATTGTGAATGATGTATCAGGTAAATGTTTGACTTTGTGGCCTTTTTTATATGAAATATTTAGGCACCGATTTTTACCCGACCTCTCTGATTGGTCCAGTCCTGTTTTTTACAATCCAGCCAAAAGGCGATGGCTACAATTTTGTCCCACCCTGCATTTTTTCTTACAAAAAACCTGAAGTAATATTTTGTTTCAGGTTGTAAATACCATTTCATGTTGACTTTAAAGTATTAAAGTAATAATAATATATACAAAATACTAGAAAAATTTGCATTATGTATGATAAATGGGTTAAGCCAATGTAATAATATGTTCTTAAACTCTTGAGAAATGATGACTGATGCACTAAAAGCGGCGCGTTTGCGACTCATTACTTCCTCCTCCTCTGTGTTTCCCGCCTCTTCGTCGCTCCAGGAATATAAACCACCCGCCACACGACGACTGCACGAGATCCTGGGGGTGGAGACGGGAGGTCCAGGGGGGAGGCGAGCCGGAGAACAGGGCCACGCGCCCTGCGACTACCTGAAGTTCAAGGACCTGATCCTGCGCATGCTGGACTACGACCCCAAGACGCGCATCACGCCCTTTTATGCGCTGCAGCACAACTTCTTCAAGAAGACGACGGACGAGGGCACCAACACCAGCAGCTCCACCTCCACCAGCCCTGCCATGGACCACAGCCACTCCACCTCCACTACGAGCTCCGTCTCTAGCTCTGGTAAGTAGCGTTCACTGCGGCGGTCCGCCACTAAAACCTAAAAGGATTGTTTATTTCATGAATTTTTTGTCTTTGCAACGCAGGTGGGTCTAGCGGTTCTTCCAACGACAACCGAAATTACCGGTACAGCAACCGGTACTACAACAGCGCAGTCACTCACGCGGACTACGAGATGCAGAGCCCACAGGTGAGGTCGCAGACGACTACGTCACGCGTGTTTTTGTCATTTATAGAACCCAAGTTGACCACTCTCTCGGTTTCTCAATTCCAGGCTCCGTCTCAACAGCAGTTGCGCATCTGGCCCGGAGGGGACAGCAGCATGGGTCAGCTGTCCAACAGCAGCAGCGATTCATCCTACTCGCAGCTGATGCTGCACAAGCCGGCGGCCACGCAGCACTCGCGCCACTTCATGGGCAACATGGGGGGCATGATGGAGCCGCACCATCCCCACCCCATCTACGGCAGTCACCACAGCAACGGCAGACAGCTCCGGCAACAGCAGCAGCAGCAGAACCAGCCGCAGGGCCAGACCTCGCAGGGCCAGGCGCTGATGCCTGTCTCTTCCCCACAGATGCAGGACAGCATCGAGCTCAGCCTCACCCACCACCACCATCTGGGTCAGTCTTCCATCATGCAGCCACCCCCGTCGAGCTTGGACTCCAGTCAGTACGGCTCCTCCAACCTCCACTTGGGCCTCTCTGCCTTTCGGACTAGGACAGTCATGGCCCCCCAGCAACCCCCTTCCGCTTCCCAGCAACAGTTGCCACAGGCCCCAGCCTCCCAGGACAGCATGGTCGCTGCCTCCGGTTTGGGATACATCCCTCCGTGCTACGCCGGCAGCAACAACAATAACAACCCGGCCCAGGGAAGCGTCGGAGTGGGGGGTATGCTCACCGGGGGGCCCCCGCCCAGAGGAGTCGGGGGAGCTGGGGGGCGGCCGGATTCCGAGGAATCCGCTATGATGGCAGTGTGCGGTAGTGGGAGTGGGAGCGGTCAGAGTGCAGCCAACTCTTGATAAATCTTGAACAAATTCCAAAAGCCATACGAAAATTTTAACGAAACAACATGACACAAAGTAGTGCGACATCAACACACACACACACACACACAAACAGCCACATGCGACAGAACCGCAGAGAAAAACTTGTGAAATATCAAACAGTTGATTTTTGTTTTGGTTTCGTTTTGGTTTTGCATGGGGAGACGGTCGAGGGAGGGCACGAATGGGATGATTTTAAACGATTTTTATCCTTATTTTTTTGTTCCTGTTCATTTGTTTTTCTTTAATTGAAGGAGAAACGCAGCGGGCGAAGTCGTCAGAACGGAAGGTTTCAGAAAGTTGTTTTTCTACCGTTGTTCTATTGTTATTTGATTTTATGTGATTTGAGGTCAGGTTTGCAGCGATAGAGTTTTGTTTTGTTTTGTTTTGTGAGGGAGAGCTTTGGATTGAAAAAATTGAATGTGTTTGTCAAGATGACAGCAGCAAGAGAGAGTTCCCTTCGTTTTGTCTTGCCGTAATTGTACATTTTTAATTTATTAAGAATCACTACATGCAGGAGAAAAATGAGAGAGGGCTAGAAACTGAGAGGTGGGTATTTGTTCTGGGTTTATTTATTCGATGTTTTATTTATACAGTTGTTTTTTTATTTCATTTTACCGTTTGAGGGACAGATGACATTTATGCATAGACAAAAACAAGCAAACAAAACTGGGTTCGAGTTTATTCCTTTTCTTTTTCGTTAGTTTTTTGCTTCATTTCGTTTGCTTCTTGAGTATCTTTCAACCACCCACAAGCAGACACACACACACACAGACACACACATTTTTGTTACTTTTTTTTAACGTTTCCAATCTCTATCTCGCTTGACACACTGGCTTATATATCTCAAACTATGAAACAAATCCTACGAATGAAATAAAGCAAATGACAGAAACTCTTTTTAGTCACCACACAGTGAGAAAAACCAACTAACAACTAGAGGAGGAGGCTGAACCGTGAGCCGCTTTCACGAGGAGAGGGGGAACGTAACTCAACTTCACATACAGGAGGAAATGATACAGGAAAGTCTTGAAAAACATCAAAACATTTTGCCAGAAGGAAAACCAAAATGCTTCCCTGTTGTTCGTTTAAAAAAAGTCGCCTTCTCGCCATCTCACTAGACTCTCTCACCTCTCACTCTTTTGGTTTCGTCTCTTTCTCTTGCTTTTCTTACCCCCTTTGTTTTGGACAGAAAACTATGAAAGCGTTAACACGTTTGTATTAACTCTGGATATGCTAAGCCAAATCTTGCTGTAGCTCTCTCTTTCTCTCACTTTGATTTCTTTCTTGCGCCATATTTCTGTTCGAAGGAAGAGTATGGGGCGAGATTTAGCAGGAGGGTGGAATACTTCGCTCCGAAGGGACACTTTCGTGCCCTCCTGACTGCGGCCCCTCCCACTCTGACTTCACATCCTGCCTCTCATTTTCTTTTCTCTCCTGTCTTTATCCCCCCACCACCACCACCACCACCTTCCTCCTTCACAACACTCTGTGAGTGCTGTTTGCCATCAAGTCAAAAAAGTGAACTACTCTCTCGGCTGCTATCTCCACTCTCAACCATGTTCGGATTGCTGCTAAAGAAAACAGACAGATAAATAAATAAATGAATAAATAAATAAATAAAAATGAAAACTTTTTAACCCTCCTGCTTCAGAAAAATGAAAAATAAACCACTGCATCTCATGTATTTATTACTATTTAACAAGGAAAAAATGAGAAAAAAAGAATCTGTTTTCTGCTGTTTTTTTGTTTGCTTTCTTTCTTGGTACAGGTTAAAGCTTGACATTTATATTATGTAACGGAAACATGGTATTAAACAAGTGCCTCGATTTATTGGTCAGCCACTGGACAGACATGAACAGAAGACGATTCTAGGAGTTTGAACAAGGTTTATTATATGTATAGCGAAAATTCAAGCCTCATGCAACTGTGTAGAAATCCGCTACAATTCAGAATCATGTGAAACCTTCATATTGGACGTAAGCTTCAGTATGACTGACCAATACCATATATTTAATTAACTGACGACATCTTCATCCATTGTAATCTGTGTACATAGCATTCATGCATCATCCAGTTAACTTTAAAGCAATGTTAGGGTGAAATGTCATTTTCAAGGTTAATTCTAATGACTGGGATTTGAACCTGCATCCTTTAAGGCCGCAGGACCTGCAAACTACCTTATTCTGCTCAGATCAGTGATGATGACTGCTGTCCTTTATGTTCTTAATAACCAGTCGAATCTTGTAATTGGCCGCACTGGCTTCTTTACTTTGTCATTTTTTTCAACATCATCCTTCATGAGAACATAATGTCTGAAGTATTATGATATCATCAGTTTTGGTTTCTCTATTAAAGGGAGAGTTGCCTCTGTAGGTCCTCTAATCTTGTTATGTCCAGACGACATTGGTCGCGGTATCGATTTGTCGCACTCACAATGCACTGTCAGAAAAAGTGTCTGAGCACTGATAAACTTTGGAAATGCAGATGTTTCCGAGCTGCTTATAACACCAATATAGAGCTTTGTGTCTATTCAGTCGTCATATAAGGAAATATAAATACAGTATATAAAACTGGAGGGGTCTTGGGGGACGATATTCAGAACAAGTTGTTGCTCTGTCACCTCTCAATAAATTTTGACAAGCCTCACACAAAAGTACCTCTGGTTAAGTGGAGGATTGGACATGATGTATATCAAATGTACACAGTGACCAATAAGTTATGGCAACATCTGTTTTACATTCACTTAACTCATCCAGATATGTAATGCAATTTCAGATTGTGTTTATAAGCTATAGAAACTAATCACTAAATGACAAATATATTGTACGTGTCGACACCTATGGTGTAACAAATTATTAGTAATATATTATTTATAATATAACAATACATTTCTCTTATGCTAGTTTTTCTTCTAAATTTTTGCTGTCACACCATAGGACACATTTGTTTGTCAACTACCAAACAAAATGTAAAAAGTTTAAACTTGTAAAACCAATTAGATTGTATTAAAACATTAAAGGCAGAAAAGCCTGCCTACTGGGTTACATATATATTATATATATAGTGTATTTTTGATATAATAATTTAAAAAGAAAACGTTTTGTAGTTGGAATCTGATGCTACTTTTAATGTCTATTCTCCAAAACAAAACATTCAGTCTTTTACGTTAATTTAACGAGACTTGAAAAATATTTTGTATATTATTATATTATCTGTATGGCGTTTTTGCATGTCATATGGGATCCTGTTGTAAGGTTAACTAACTTTCTTATAATGTAAATCATACATTTCGTCCAATAACTATTAAAATAGCCTATATAATAATGGTTAATATGCGAATCTTTACCAATGCAATATTTTACATAGGCTACAGTCTATGGGAGTGTGGTGTACGTTTATAAACTTTCTAGCAAACCAAAAACATAAAGTGGAAAACCTTTATACTAACGCACAAGTAATAAAATAATTTTTACGAACAATTAAAACGCAACAAATTAGACCCCGTAGCAACTGCGCGCACTCGCCAAAGCGAGAGTGATGCGTGATTAGACTATACGTCATCAATCAACAGGTGACTGTCGTGCGTGGCCTGCGTCCTCTCACGGCAATGATGGGACGCATACGTGTTTGTTGTTCTTTGTACTTTTTAGCCTTACTCTACCTCTCCAAAACCTGCACGGCTGATGTTTTTGAAGGTCACCCAAAAAATAGCCACTACGTATCCGCGGAGCAGAAAGCCCTTCCCGTGCAACCCATGTCAGGGGCGGTCAGGCCGTGGACAGGAGACGGCGAATTGCTAAAACACCCTCCAGTTATGCGTCCTTTTCACGTTTTCCCGATGTTTGAACATGTCCCGGTTCCTCTGGTTGAAATGGAGCTGTTCAGACCTGTGTCCGGTAGAAGACGTTTACCGAATATTTTGAGGAGCCTTCTTGTTCCTCAAGTGAACCCTTATCGCATCCAGGTGTCTCCAGTGCGCAATACGCATGGCGTGGAGGTGTGGTGTGGGTACAGTAAGGTTTCGGTGCGTGTGAATAAGATGCTGCTGGGCTTCAGAAGTTCACCGTCACGGTTTTACCTGGGAACGTGTTCTGTCTCGCGCACCGACAAAGACTTCATCTATTTCCATTACGACCTGAATGAGTGCGGTAGCTCTTTAACGGTAAGTAGTGACGTAAACGGTAGTATTCATATTTGTGTCTTATGTTTACATTAACAGGACTGCAATATGGACTCTTAAAGTAGGATCAGGGGTGGGTCATTTTTTAATTAGGCTACTTGGCAACATTATGCATATATTATGTTTTTCACTCGACTATATATTTTATAAAGAAATGTTTACCTATAGGATACGTGTTTTGTTTTTCATCTTTAATAGCCTACCTACATTAAAATCTACTTTATGAGTAACATTTTAATGGATGTAAGTATTAAATGTAGAAAAATCGACATGAATTTATCAAATAATGTATTGAAGTAAATTTTTCCAAAATAAAAACACTGCTAAAATACAGATATTTGAAAATCTACTTAATACTTAAGTGTTTCCCTTTTCTGGATCAATGACCGCTGCTAAGAAGAAACTGTGAATGAAGAAACAATGATGTTGTGTAGAATAGATGAACCTGCAGCTGAAATTCTAAACTTTACATAGATACCAAACTTGAGTGGGTAATTCACAAAAAGCGACAGCAGCGAGAGAAATTTGGGTAGGAAATTTACTAAATATCCTTATGGAACATGATCTTTACTTAATATCCTAATGATTTTTGGCATTAAAGAAAAGTTGATCATTGTGACCTATACAAGGTATTTTTGGTTATTACTACAAATGTTCTCGTGCTACTTAAGATATATACAAATATTGTTACTATGTTACTCTAATAAATGTACACTTGCTAAATAAATGTAAAGAATGCATCGAAGAATGTAAAGAACTTGTTTTAATAACACCAACTATAAAAAATGTTTAAGAAAAATACCTGGTTTCATTTAAATGCTTTATTTTGACTTAGTCGTTTTTGTTCTTCTTCAGATGATGAATGGCCAGATCATATATTCCAACATCTTACAATATATGCCAGAGCCTCAAGGAACGGTAATCAGAGCTGTGCCACTTACATTAAACATCCAGTGCCTTTACAACAGGTAAAACACAAATCCCAAGATGGTTCTGGACTTTTTAATATATATTGCATTTTAGCACCTTCCTTTAAACATTTTAGATTTCATTATTCTTACAAAATGGGCTTCCAACCCGTGATAAGTGACCGCGTGTTTCACAAGACGTTTGAAAGCAGGGTCATGTTCACCGTATCTGTGTGTAATGGTAAGCTTTCCTCTCTCTCTCTGTAAATGTTTTCTTTGATATTCTTTAAGGTGTGTTGATGGTCTCTAATCTTAATTTGTGTGTGAACTGTAGAACGCTGGGAAAAGCTCAGGGAAAATGAACATTTTATGCTTGGGGAGCCCATGTATTTTGAAGTGTCTGCTGCTCATATATCTAAGAATGGGAGGATTTTCGTTGACTCCTGTTATGTAGCATCTTCCAAAGATCCAAACTCTACTCCAAAACACAGCATTATTCACAATTATGGGTAAGGTATTTAATCCATTCTGCTTTAGTTTGTTAAGAAAATATCGAAACAAAAATGAAATACCTGTTCAATTTTAGGTGTATGGAAGACAGCAGAAGGCACGGAAGTCTGTCCCGCTTTCTCCAAAGACAGTCAAACTTTCTAAGGTTTTCGGTTGATGCCTTTTTACTCCCCCAAGTTACAGGCAAGGTATTGTAATCATTAATATTTAAAATATATATATATATATATATATACACTTCCCCAAGTTACTAGCCTTATGTCTATCCAGAAATGTATGGAAATGTATGTAGGCCTATGTGTGTGTGTTCATTTTTTTCTCATTTTTACAGCACTTTTACCTGCATTGCATAGTATCAGTTCACAATACCACTGCAAGTGCCACAGTGAAATCTTGTACCTTTAACAGTATTGAGAAAAGGTGAACTTTTGCATTTCGCACATCTGTCCATCACTGCAGTTAAGCTTCATTCATTCAGCTTCATGCTAAACTTTTATTTGTCTTTAGGTGGGAAGAACTCTACACTGATGCTTCTGTTTGTGCTTGTTGTGAAGCCGCATGTGAAGATCAAACTAAATGTGAGTACAAAATTAAACTGTATGTGTGTATATGTTAATACATTTTCCACTTACTCTCCTTCTTACAATTCAATTTAAATAATGCAGAAAATAGATTTCAATAGATAAATGTTATTTTGCATAGCTTATCAGTTATATTCTCATTTAACAGCCTCTTTGCCCCATGTGATGCAATCTCTTATAACAAGTAAATCCTGGATTTTGAACAAAACCGAAGCATCATATACTCAGCATAAGGAAGGATGGTTCAGTACTCAGGACAGTACAGAAGAAGACAAGTTTAAGAGCGCACAAGAATTTAATGGTGAGGAAGAGGAGGATTACATTGAGGAGATTGTGACTGATACTGAAACGACAGAGAAAAACAAAGATATGCCAATGAATGATGCAGACGAAGAGATTGAAGTGATTGCAGGTACAGAGGCAACATTCACAGAGTTTCAGGAGAAAGTTGCTGTTCGTTCTGGAGAAGGGATGTTTTTAGGGGACCAAGTGGAAAGGAGTGATATGGATGTGGGGAGTGTCCAGAGCACACTTAAAACTGAGACTGCTAGTGTTCAGTCTATAAAAGAAACATTGGATGATGCTAATGACGATGAAAAGTCCAGTGTAAGTGTGCCGGAGGAAGAGGTTTCCAGAAAAGAAATGCAGTCTGATGATTTAGAGCAGAATGTAAATGTGCAAAATACAACACAGCCACCAATGGTGATTGATGAAGATATGTTTTTAAATGCCAAACAAGAACCAATTGAGTGGAGTAGAGATGCACATAGCCCACTCGGAGCTAGAGCAAATGGAAGTGAAATAGAAGCTTGACGGGTCATTGTAATGCGATATGAAATTTCACTAAGGTATGAGGTTTTTATACACCTTTTATTTATTTAGACTGGTTTAATCATTATTTTATTGTCTATTTAAATGATTTTCATTTCTCTTTCAGACATCTTAATTGGCAGTTCTTCTCAATTGCATCTGTGGGGCAGGAAATCTCAGCAACATTTTGAAAGTTGCTATCATGCTTACGGCTTAAGCCTAATTTACAAACCTATGCATAATGACATACTTGAAATAAAATCTGTTTTATTTGTGCTGATGTATCGGCATTTTCTTACTGAGGTTTTAAAGAGAATAATTGAATGAATACATACTTATTTAGATATAGGCCTATGTCTTGATTATATATGCATTTTTACATTTGCATTTTGACAGATGCTTTTATGCAAAGCAACATACACTATACATAGTAGCCTATATAAGTTACCCGTAACTTTTTTCCTGTACTCTTCTATGCTTCTGAGTAATGTATTTTAATTTTATGAGCGTTATTACACACCTACATAATCAAAAGATAAAACAGTATTTCTTGTGGAGATTTTAATTGATCCTGGAAGTGGCAGGTAATTCTCATACAATAACCTTAAAGTGCAGAAAATCTTAATTTATTTGTATTGTACAAAATATATTTTCTGTTTAATTTGCATTGAACATTTCTGCAGCAACGTAGATTTTTCTTTTCTAAATTTAAATTGATCTCGGGAAGGAACTCTCAGACCCGTTCATTTGAGCATGCGCACAACATTACGTCAGCCATGTTTGCTGCTTATGCATAAGACAGGTGCGTTCAATAAGCATTTCAAGGTTGATTCAAGTTTCCAAAGCAGTTGTAGAAGATACTCATTGATACTGTTTAGAGAAATGAAGAATTATTTACTATCCGTATGTATTTTCATTGTCTTATTAACACATGTGTACGCTTCACAGACGCGTGTAGGCCTATCATTTGCGACAAATCCCTCGAGCGATTCGACCTCAACATTAAACAGTTTTGAAACGTATTTTCACGAAACGGCTCTCAAACGCCGTGATTCTTCATATTTACAACTTCCCATATTCCAGCATTCTCGAGTACCTCTTCTGGATAAAGAGCAGTTTTCTCCCGCGCATGGATCGGGTCGCGAGCAACTACCGGAAGGCACGAAGAAACTTCTCATCCCTCGCCCCGCGCAACAAGCGTCCCGTCGCAGCGGTCGATCGCGCGAAATAAACGTCGCTTGTTACTTAAAGAAAATGATTGTAAAAGTTAACAAAGAGGTTTTAGGACCCGAAGGCCGTAGAGGTATATTAAAACTGGGGATGTGTGACATCAGCAAGAGTACGAGGAAATCTCATCTGTTTATTTACGACATGGATCAGTGTGGCAGTAAGAGAAAGGTGTGTTTGTGGATTCCATATCAACATGAACATTTTTATTTAAACTGGTTTCAGTTTGCATAAACTTGACATAATAATCTTTTTCCTCTCCAATGCAGTTTGTAAATAACAGAGTGACTTATTCCAACATACTGCGCTACTTTCCAGTAAAGGCCCCGGGTCCGATTCGCCGTGCCATGCCTTTCTCGATCAAAATTGAGTGTCACTTTAACAGGTAAGATGTAGGTTTGCCATGGTATGTTCCACCAAAACTATAATACATTCCCACGGCTGTGTTTAACCGTCTAACCAAACTCTCTTTCCAGATATCATTACTCTTACAAAATTGGTTTCACACCCCAAGTAGAATATCAGAACTACTTCAGGCCCCTTAAAACAGTGGATAGTGTCGTGCTCACCCCTCGGGATGGTAAGAAATACTTGGCTAATGTTTGAAAAAAATATTAATGCTCTGTTCATTTCGTTCAATGACACTTTTCTATTCTTTGTTGCAGCTATGTGGAGAAGGTTGCCCCCCACTGAAGCTTACACCATTGGTAACCCCATGTACTTTCAGGCAGACGGACCCCCTCTGGCTGAGGATGAGAGGCTGTTCGTAAATTTCTGCTATGTGACGACTAACAGTTCTCATTTGTCAATGCCGCGATACACAGTCATTGAAAACCACGGGTATGTGGTCATTCAGGGTTAAGATTTTTACCCCATCATGGTCAGAACCACTACTGTATGTTCTCTTTAATTTCAGGTGCATGACTGATAGCAAGAGCAGTAGATGGTCCAGATTCATACAGAGTGAGGAAAGGAATATTGTGCAGTTTTCTTTGGATGCGTTTCTGTTCTATGGGGTGATGGGAAAGGTAAAATAACAACTCAAAATGTAAATCTGGTGTCCCTGCTTAGGCTTTATCATGTGCTTGCTATCTAACAAAGTGAATTTAATAGGGCAGTCAAACGATTAATCGCGACTATTCGCACCCAGAATAAAAGTTTGTGTTTACATAATATATGTCTGTGTACTGTGCATATTCATTTTGTATTCATAAACACATACTCTTGTGTGTATATATATTTAGGAAATATTTAGATTTATTTATATTTACCGATAATTGAAGTTATATATATTTATATATATATATATTTTTATATATATATATTTTTTCTTAAATATATGCATGTATGTGTGTGTTTTTTTTTAAATACAAGATTAATAAGCACAGTGCACAGACATATATTATGTAAACGCAAACTTTTATTCTGAATGCGATTAATCGCGATTAATCATTTGACTATAATATATATATATATATATATATATATATATAATCATTTCGCAATAGAATCAACTCCTGTGAAAATTTTTGTCCATTTTTTAAATTTATATATTTAAGTTATCTTTTTGTTTCCTGTTTGTTTTCTCAGCATCTGTACATGCATTGTGAAATATCTGTCGGAAGTATAAATCCAACACCAAGTTCAAAGTCGTGCACCTACAACCAGGCAACAAAACGGTATATTAAGCTTTGTAATGTTTTGGGGTCATTTGCTTTGTAATGAGTACATGAGCTGATCATTTCTCCTTTAGATGGGAAGAGTTATACGAATTAAATTCTGTGTGCTTGTGCTGTGACTCAAAGTGTCTTGCTTCAAAACTGCCTGGTAAGAATCTTCAAGGTTGATTTGAAAGATATTAAGATTAGTAATAAAACACGTTTTTAGATCTGTTCATAACACTGCATTGTGTGTAGTATTTTAACTTTAGGTCAAGTCTACAAGCAAACCCTGTTTTCTGTTCATTTGTGTACAGTGACCAGCAAGGTGATCACTAGTGATGTCTGGACCATGGAGTCTGATTTTGATCTTCTTGAGGAAGAACAAACACCAGGAGAGTTGGATGTAGGCATGGTTCAACTGAAAGCCACACTGGCACCTGATACAGGCCCACATTATTACGTGACAGGACTGGCTGTGATGGAGAAAGAAGACGAATTTGTAGAACCACGCAGATTATTTGAGGAGGTATTTGGATTGGACTGAACAAAGAGCCTGTCAGGTCAACAGTCAAACATTTGATTTAATCATTTAATTTATCGCACTTGAAATGGTATTAAATCACGACATGCACTTCGAAATAATTTAGTTTTAGGTCATTCCATAAGATCTTCTAATTGCTTTTGACCTCTGACTTATGTCTCGCATCTTGTATGCAGGTATCTTCAGGTAGTTGTATTAGAAGTTTTATGTATGACGTTATCTAGCATCTTCTCCAGCCTGTGTCCTAATGAGAATTTCTGTTGGTCATTTTCAAAGCTTAAGATAAATAAAGTTAATAATGCAACTGCTTGTCTAAATGTTTTTTGTGAATTGTATATTCTTTGTTGTGTTTAATAGGGATACATAGATTTATGTTGCATGTAAGATTGGTAAGTAAACGTTTCTTTTTTTATTGCATTTTTGTCTTTTAGATTAGATAATTAGATTAGATTCAACTTTATTGTCATTACACATGTACAAGTACAAGGCAACGAAATATTTTAAAGTGCAAAGTTGAATTAAGCACTTTAAAATATAATCTGGTTAATTTATTGGCATTTGTGTGCGTATGGGAAAACTTTTCTGAGTGCTGTTTAACAGTTTTTGCAAGCTTATTTATATTTATTGGCTCACCCATAGATTCCAAACCTGTATACAGGAAGATATTTGGAAGAATGTCAGTAATCAAACAGATCTCATGCCCCATTGATGGAGTATTTATTCGTCCTACTATGGCAGTAAATGGGGGAAAATATCTGTTTGGTTACTGACATTCTTCCAAATATCTTCCTTTGTGTTTAGCAAAACAAAGAAATGCATACAGGTTTGGAACAACTTGGGTAGGTAAATGATGACAGAATTTTCATTTTTGGGGGTCGTGTCCGTTTAAGAGATCATGTAATGCAGTTTTAATCAGGACAATGAAACTAAATTCAAAAACGCATTAAGTGAGCTACATGTTTTTATTGGTATGAAATATATAACGTTACACTTACGGGAGTGATGTTATTTGGTTAAAAAGTCTGTACAAAGGAATTGCATACAAAAGTCATATTACATGTAAAACATTAGATAGGAATTCATGGGGTTTTTGCAAAAGCCTTATATGTAACATGCAAGACATATTTACAATTTAGCCCTGAAGTACAGCAGTTTGGTATGAATATATACTGTACAAAAATGCCACTAGATGGAGAACTTGATGCTAGTGAATGCTACAAGAAATTTTAAACTGACTAGATCTCACATTGGGTATGAATCCCCTAAAGTTGCCATTTTACTAAATCCACCAAACGCTTGCAGACGCCCTCGATATTCTTCGGCAACCTCATAAACCCCAGAAACATCGCCATAAAAGCCATAAGGCTTTGCGATCGGTCAGGCTTCCGTTTAGTAATACGAGTTCAAATGAGCATGCGTGCTTGGATGCCGTGGCATGGGTGAGCTGGGATACATCACCCCTGCTGTAGAATTCCAATAGGTGCCGGAAGGCCCGAAGAAATTCCCAGAAGAAACGGGCATTGGGGTCGAATGAGTGCCCATGAAGTTCATTTTTGGCTGGTGACTGTGGTAGGTCTGCACAAAGGGAACTTCGGTCTGGTATTTAAGCATGGCACTATCTGAAGGGTGGTTTTGGTGAGCTTGAGAAATGCCTTGGAAATCGAATTTGTATGCGTAGCGCTTGCCGTGCACCTTGGTCATGATGTTTTTGTCGTAGTAGTAGCGAAGGGCACGACTGAGCTTGTCATAGTTCATGTTAGGCTTGCTTTTCCTCTCGCCCCAGCGCTTGGCCACCTCGTCTGGGTCGGTCATCTTGAATTCACCGTTGGTTCCCTCCCAGGTAATGATGCCAGCGTTATTGCTGTCAGACAGAAGCTCCAGCAAGAACTGCCACAGCTGGATCTGACCAGAGCCTGTGTAACGAAAAAGAAACTTTTAGCAGGTGTGATGTGTAAGCGGATGGAAACAGTTATAGTTTTATCTCCAAATGTGACCTTTTTACTGTATGTTTATAGAAACAGAATGTGGGTTGGCCAGACACCTACCCACAGTCCTGTCAGTGCTGGTGATGGGCAGGTTGTTAGAATTTTGTTTGGACGATCGTTTCTTGGTGTTGAATGGTTTCGTTTCTGTGTGAAGAAGGTCGGGCAAACAGTCATGCTAAGTATAGCCTGCTTTTTGGACTTTGTGTTGTGAGCATTTTTACTGCTATGACTGAATTGAAATGTGTCCCAGAAGTGCCTTGCGCTTTTATTTTTTACGTACTTTAAAAAGGCCACATTTGTTGATTTGACACTGATACAGTTTTATTAAAGGGATAGTTCACAAAAAATACAAATTCTGTCATCATTTATTCACCCTATGTTAAAAACTGACTTTTTCTTCGGTGGAACACAAAAGATTTTGAGGAATGTCTCAGCGGATTTGTGTCGATACATTGGAACTCCGTGTTTGGTTACCAACGTTCCTTAAAATATCTTTTGTTTTGTGCAGAAGAAATGAAGTCATACAGAATTTTTGGGTGAACTGTCCCTTTAATGTTCTTACCTGGATTTGCAAGGCGGCTGCTGATAGGACCTAATGCTTGGTAGGGATCTGCAAAAATATAAATAAGCATTTAGATGTTTCATGATGTGGAGTGAAGGAACGGATAAAGTCACATTGACTTGAATTAAAGGATGAACATATCAACCTTGCACAGGTCTCGGTGGAGGCTCTGTAACTCTGGTATTGTGCTGATGTTCAATTGGAGAACCTGTAATTTAATTAAAGTTTATTGTATGCCATATTTATACCTTAATGTATATATTTTTACATCCATATGTAATGAAATTGAATTGCCACTTTCTGCTTTGAACAGAATCTTTACCTTTTGGTACAGCTGGCACTGCACTTGAAGACCAACTGTTCCTTCTGCTGATCTCCTCAAAGCTGTTTTCTGTACCAGGGCAAAATAAGATAAGACTGGTTAACAAAGGGAGATTTTACAGGAAAGGATGCTTTAAAGAGCAGGGAGAAGGCCGTCGAAGAAGGAAGGAAGCCTTGCATTAAAGATCCCCAAGGAGTAACACAGGGCAGAACAAAGCCAAGAGGCAAACAGTAAGAAGGCCTGAAGATGGCACACAATTCCTCAGGGTAAATGTCCTTTTGTTTCAACTGATTCTGTTTGCCACAGAATAGTCGATTGTGTCCTAACCTGAGGTCTACACCCCTTGTTTCCTGTCCTGATGCAGCTGTTTCCTTTCTGAAAGTGCAACAATTCAAAAACTGTGCAACGGTTGAGCGCTGTGCATTATAGAGAAACGGTGCTTAAATGCACCTCTTCGGCTATAGCAGTATTCTATTGTAGTAACTTATGCATTTGATGAAAAATTGTTGAAAGTTTGTTTTTACATGAATTGAATTATGTGTCCTGTTTTCGTCTGACAAGGCACAATGCTGTTTGTACACTGATTTTACCATAGGTTTTCTCAAACTTAATGTGGTGCGAAAGTGTGGAACAATTTAGAGTAAAATAACTGTGATAAAAGTACTGTAACAAACAGCATCTTGTGATTTTTAGTGCATTTTAAAATAAATCCACTAAGTTCTGATTTGGCTGTAATTGGTCAAAAATCTTGATATATTTATGTCTTATAGCAGACTTATTTTTGTTATTTTTCTTCTAACGCAAAGTTTTGTTTAAATATCAAGCTCTTGATTATTGAGAAAATGTTTTAAAAGGGATAGTTCACCCAAAAATAAATTCTTTCATTGTTCATTGTATGGACCCAAAACCACTGACATTTCTTAAAATACTTACAGAAGAAAGTGTCACATACAGGTTTTGAACCAAATGAGGGTAAATAAATAATTACAAAATTTTTATTTTTGGGTAAATTATTCCTTTCATGAATTTAGCGGCAAGTATTTTATAAAAGCCACTTAAGGCTTTCACTTGTAGTTTGTCTTACCAGCTTTCACTTGTAGTCTGGGTTGTGGTTGTGTATTGGTTGGGGTTGTGGGGTAGGAAAAGGTGGGGCTACCTGAGTAAAGAATAGAAAAAACAAACTGTTTATCTACTGGATATATAAATAAGCACATAAAATGTCCAAACTGTAACACAATTAGAAATCGAAATGATTGAAATGGCTTTATGAGTTCTCCCGATGTGTTCGGACAATTAGTAATGGATTATTCATATGGATTACGGGCAAAGTCCCTTACTCTCCCGGAGGTAGTTTAGGTGGGAGAGCAGGATGTCTGTGTTGTAGGCGGAAGTGAGACGCATCATGTCCTCTTTTGTCATTTTGCAGAGCGATTTTCCATCCAGTGTCTGGAAGAGGGACACGTCCACATCTGAAAGCCCGTATTCCTTTATGGCCCAGTCCACCCATTGCCGTACATGGTCTTGTGTCCAAACCTCTGGGTCTGAAAGTGAAACATAAGGAAGGAAAAAAATGAGGAACAAGTGTCTTTGAGTTCAAACTAGAGGTAAGCGAAAAGTCAATTCCCAGGCACTCTAACGCTATCTTAACTAAAGTAAATGTACTATTATAAGTTCCTCTCTCAAACCTCGATGCGTCTTGTTTACAGGATCTATGATGTCATTTCCGTGTATTATGAGTAGTGTAATTGTTTGGTCTGGGTGACACATAAGAAAGTATGCCCACACTCGATGTCGAGCAGGGCGACTCCACCGTTCCGCCTCTTTTTAATGATGTCACAACGACCTTCAAAATGGCAAAAAATGCCTCCCTAAATATGGTAATTGGCGTGTGAGAAAGGAGTGATTATCTCTTTTGGAATCTATGCAGTCGTCGAAAGTTTAGTCTGGTGATTTGGCTTTGACTACCGGGATCTTAGAAGAGCAGGAAGAAGGAAGTACGTTGGCACACCAGTGTGTATTTCTCGCTTTTACAACGTCCAGTTACCAAGCTGTGCTTTCTCCCACCAAGTACATTTAGTTCCTGAGTGACGCAAGACCCTGTGGTTAGTGCATACTTACCACATTTCTGTGAACACATTATCTTTACACCCTCTACATGGGTTTAACCCACAGTTGACCAATTTCTATAACTAGTCTTCTCTCCAGTGGTCAAATGCTTCTCTTTTAAACTTACAAAGTATGAAATCTATGAATTTCAATGCCCATTTTGGGTGTGCACTATTTTCAACTCATATATCGGGATAAATAAAAAATAAAGTTTCTCCTATTTCATTAAAAATATTTCACTTGCTTTGCCTTTGGAACAACTGTCTTAACGGCTGATGTCACCAGTTACCAGATTGTTCAACCTTTACCTCCACCTGTCAGAGGTTTACTTTACCTTTTTTCACTTCTTAACAACTGCTCGTTCTGACAGAAAGACTATTAAATCTTACCTGCTGGTACAATGACCCTCTTCTCTTCTGTGCTGGTGGTGGGTGGTGTGGTGGTCTGTGGGCTGCTCCGTGGCTCGGGGTACGAGGCCTGATAGGCCAACTGTCCCCCATCGCTGTTGCTCATGTGTCGGGTCCTCCTCGTCACACTACAGTCAACCGGGGACTCGCGACTGTCATATGATAAAAGAATGTAAGAAAATGCATATGTAATGTTGAACACAAATATTAATACAGTTATTCATTTAGCAGACTTTACAAATCGAGAGAGCATTTGAAGAGTTCAGGTGCAAAAGTGGTGTTTCTTCTAAAATGATGATTATTATTATCAGTCTCTCATTAGTTATTTTAAAAGTTATTTCGGTAACACTTTACAATAAGGTGCTATTTGTTAACAGTAGTAAATGCATAAACAATTTCTTTTTTTTAGCATTTATTAATACTTGTTAATATCACGTTGTTAATGTAACACAGTTATTTATTTAGTTCATGGTGCATTAACTAATGTTAACAGACACAACGTTTGATTTTAAAAATGTTTTCGTAAATGCTGAAATTAACATTAACTAAGATTAAAAAATAATAGAAGTATTGTACCTTATTGTAAAGTGTTACCGTTATTTTACTTTAACAGCAATGAATACATCCTTTTTGCTATTAAAGTGAAATCACTGAACCTAAACATAGGAGTCTGATAAAAACACAAATTTTAAAAGAACATTTCAAACCTAAATTCTTCATTTATCATTTTGTCATTTCTCCATGCTTAGTGAATTATGATGTTAAAGGGACAGTAATGCTTTAGTCATGCTTACAAATTGCTACGTACAATGCTATGTAACTGAATATGTGATAATGTGAATTGTGTATGATAGAAGTGTGCTTGATTTTCAGGGCATAAAGAGAAACATTTTCTGTTCTTCACACAAAGCGGTTAAATGATTTCAGAAAATATGGAATTTGTTCAGACTAATATGTACTTTTAGGGTCTTGATAGCTGGTGGTGACTGTCTGCAATTGTATAAAAACAAGCTTTTTTCTCCTTTAGTGGAAGAAAGTAAATCATAATAGAATTTGTTTATTAAACTAATCTTCTGTGAGTCTAAAGGCTCCAAGTAGCCTATAATGATGGAATGAGAATCCTGCTGCGTAAACCTAGGTGGCAAAGTGCAAGTGAGATGTTTGTGGGGCTAAGAGTAAAGACTTTATTAGCAGTATTACGAAAATGTAATTGTTGAGGGTTTGGTGAACATAAGGGTTAGTACCACACAGTTTCAATCCAGACTATGGAAACATTGGTATCATTGTATTTTTGTAATACATTGAATTGTATGTGTTTTTTGTATTGTTGGCTCATTTTTGTATTGTATGTTTTTTATTGGACTTCAAGTCTGTAATAAAGCCTTGATTGATTTTAACCTGTGTAGTATCAGAGAAGCTTGAGTCTTATGTAAGTGTAACGTTTATCGTACGTGCCATATTTATCATTTATTACACGGTTGGAATGCTTGATTCTGATTGGCCAGTCGCGACATCTGCAGGTTCGTTATTCCTAGATAACAACTGCTCAAAACTAATAACACACGGTAACCCGGATGCTGCAAATCATTTTGACAGGTACAGTTTAATATTACACAAAAATAAATATAAGTATGTCTTTTGATAACATATATGACATCATATTTACAAAAGATTAAACCGAATTGCCTGTTCGTGACATTTGAACGCGGTTTCTTTAAACCCCAAGTAAACGGCTTTTCCTTGCGGAAGGTGTGGATTCGGTTAAAGTGAGCTAATCAAATATTTCAAATTCACATTTCATGTCCAGTTTTATTCTCATGTGGAAAGTAGCCGTGTAATAAGCGGGATAATGTACAAGCTTCGCGTCGGGTCCTGATCACACTGTCTGGGCCAATTTCTGCGATAACAACCGGCTCGTGTGCGTTCCAGCGTCTAGTTCTCCTCACCTGGTTCCGTTGATGTGTTCTGCTCTTTTTGCAGGGTTCTGTGTGGCCGATCCTGTCCAGTCCGGCTCAGTAGGTTCTGAGCTTTCTTCAGAACCCTGTCTGAACACTGCAGGTGAGCCGATCTCTGCCTTCATGTGCATGGCCTGAGGACCACTGAAGGGTGACTCGAATATGGACTGGTCTTCACTCACCACCGATAGGGCTTCCTGTGGAAGATATCAACACACGATTTGATTGGTAAATGAAAACGCTCAATCAAATAATAAATAGTAATAGTATGAATGAGTAAATCATTTAGGACCGAATGCGGATGTTGCGGGCTCTTGGTTCTATCAGTCTTTCTAATCAGATTTCATGAATGTTCTCTAATGTAAGTTTAGCTACACAGCACATACATCTTGAAACTGAAACATTTATCTTTGACCCGTTTATCGACATGGTTTATGGTCTTTAACATCTAGGTAATTATGAGTTGGCACGAGTCAAATTAGTTTGGAAATGTTAGGGTTGGTTGAATCTTGTTGTTTTGCTCTCAAATATACTAGTAGCCTTGAGACTTCAAAGGCGAGTTTTAAACATTCATATGTATATCAGTGTTTATATGTGGATAAATGTTTGTGTTAAAGATGAATTCAGAGAGCTTGTTTAAACGGCTTCGGTATTGTCTTTAAAGCTGAAATACGTCAGCGCTGAGCTTTTTCAGTGGCTTACAGGAAATCTGGCCCCCATGTGCAGTGAAACCTTTTGGCATGGGGCATGAGATAGGAAACAGAGGAGTGGTAGAAATGTGGGTCATTTCGAGCTGAAAAACAAATTTGTTCTGAATGCAACGAGGTTGAGGGTCACCAAACAGGGTGGAGGTCTTTCATTGTGGGGTCCATTCACCTGACATTCTGAAGTTTTGCTGATGTCTTGCAAGAATGTGTTTCAGTGTTTATTAAATGCTTTTTACTTACGAAATCCATATTTCTTGAAAGTTTTCTTTGAATTTATTAAACAAGTTGCAAAGGACACTACCCATTTCTCATTGGGCATGTTTTGTGAACCCAATGACTGACAGATGCCATGAAATGATCCTGCCCTGGTAGAGAAGTGAAAGCAAACTCAAAACATGACCAAGTTCAGAGCTGGCGTGGTTTGCAAAATGATTGTCTGTATGAATGTGCAAACTGCAGTCAACATCCTCAGCTAATGGTGCAGATGCGTAAACTGGTGGTGCTTTGTGAGGCAAAGGTGAATAAGATTATAGTGCAGCAAGTCGTGAATCTCTCTAAAGCCTTTATGAAACATGCACATTCACAAAAACAAAGACCTGATCATCATTTAATCATTTAATAATATATCGCCCTCTTCTTTAAACAACACTTCAACATGCTCTCTAGAGATTTACTGTTTGATCTGACAACCGGTACCTAACAGGAGCTGCAGTTAAATATATTTTGCACCTATTGCACCTTTTAAACCACAATCACACACACACTACTGCTATCTCCTCAAAGATGAACATAAACATAAACTACCGTAGCCACCAATGCCACAACTGACTTCCTGTTCAATGTGTTTCATATCTGCCTCTGTTGCTGAGAAACTAAGCACATTTTAGCAATACAAACTGTGCAAAATGTCAGGATCAAGGTCGGCCAGATTCTGGCACAGCTTGCTTCAAAAACAACAAGAGAAACACGCACGTACACAAACAAACAAAATAACCATGGCATTGTTGTGCTTTCCTTCGAGCCACTTACACATGTGACAAATGCATGAGGTGTTTCAGGTCAATTGCAACAGACGTCAACTTATTTTGTCACGAGAACTTTCAACAGATATGCTTGTTGAGATTGTTGTGTGTGTGTGTGTGTGTGTGTGTGTGTGTGTGTGTGTGTGTGTGTGTGTGTGTGTGTGTGTGTGTGTGTGTGTGTGTGTGTGTGTGTGTGTGTGTGTGTGTGTGTGTGTGTGTGTGTGTGTGTGTGTGTGTGTGTGTGTGTGTGTGTGTGTGTGTGTGTGTGTGTGTGTGTGTGTGTGTGTGTGTGTGTGTGTGTGTGTGTGTGTGTGTGTGTGTGGTTATACCCAGCCGTTTTCCCTCATTCCCTCCTCTTATTTCTATACAGGTTAGAAACGGATGCCTCGTGCAGGAAGCACCTTAGAATGGTAGTCAGTCTTTAAAAATTCAGGCAGGTTATGAAACGCCAAAGCTCAGATGTGTAGGTTAATTTCTTCATCACAGTGACATGTGAAAATGACCCATGACCGTATTCTAGCTGGTTTGTCAGGTTTAAGAAATGTTGGGGTGACGATCACAGTAAATTGCAGAGGTTAAAAGTGTGAAAATATATTTTGAGTAAGGCTTTCCCCCCCAGCCTCTATATGATGTGCAAGCTGTTTCTGTAGTCATGTCTGGCTATTTTAAAGGATAGTTCACCCAAACATAAAAATCACTCTTGTGTAACACAAAAGATGGTATTTTGAGATGGTTTTGGGTCCACACAATGGAAGTCAATGGGGACTATGTTGTTTGGTTGCCAACATTCTTCAAAATATCTTCTTTTGTGTTCTGCAGAAGAAAGTCAAGTTTGGACTAACATGAGTGTGTAAATGATGAAATAAAATTCATTTTTGAGTAAATTATCCTTCAATACTTCAAAATCAAATCATCATTATTATTCTTTAATTATTTTCGTTTTCACCGTTTTAAAATGAAACGCGTGTGTGCAGTTTTTACTTGGCCATAATTGCTGATTCAAATGTAAACCTATTTATTTATTTAACTTGCAAATCCGTTTAAAAAGTTTGCTTCATGATTTAAAACCAATTCTGAATTAATTCGTGATAGCGTGCAGTGCAGTTGCATCGAATAAAGCGGCGAATTTGATTGGCTGATAGTTTGCAGTCACTGCACACGACCAAAGACTATTTTTGATATTTCTCAACCGCAGCAAGAACTGACATGACTGTGAAACTACATGTTTTTTGTTGTTGTTGTTTGGATTTCGTTCTTTAATTACTGATAATCATTCTTTATTGCTTGTCATTTTCGTCATAAATGTGTAAATAATAGCCTATGGATTATAATTAAAAAATAGTTTAAAAGTATTTAAAGAAAATTAATTCAAATCAAACTATAATACGCTTAACATCATAACTTTAATCCTATTTTTATGCACGAGAATTGAATTGCTTATAAATTCGAATCGAAAACGTTCACGGTTGTTATGTTTGTCATGTTGAGTTTGCGAGAGTGAAAGAAAAGCAGAAGTTGACGTTGAGGCGTGCTGATTTTGCAAAGACACACGCAGCTGCAAACCCTTTTGTGGTTTTCACAAGTTTTTAATCGGCAGCATCGGTGTAGAAGTGGAGAGGAGAGAGAGAAGAAACTCTGTATTATAACAGGACAACAAACTCGTGGGGCTTCAGCACGTTCGGGTTTGCTTCAGTTTATTGTACAGGCGTCCAGCTAATTTAATAGAAATGTTGAACAATGCACTGGCATCGCACATCTATCGAATCAATTTTGTTTTCTCAGTCTTTGTTGCTTTTTTCGAATGGAGGGTGCGGAAGTGTGTGCGGAAAGTCTGAGGTTTGAGACAGGAAGCCTGTTGCAGTTCTGATAACGACACCTGACAAGCGCCCAGCGCTCAGCTATAAATTATTCCTTATAGAACTAAATCAGGCATGGGATGAAAACATACATAATGATAAAAACAACATTTGTAATAACTTTGCGCTAGTTTGCCAAGGGGTTATTGTAGGGTAAAGGCGCAGTAACAAAAAAAACATAGCTATTAATAGTCATATCACGTCATTCGTTAGATGATAAAGTAACCTAATTATAGTAGGTATATTTATATTTATTTGCAATATGTTGGGCTACAAGATATTATATAGAACTTGACAAGCGCCTGTGGATGTAAATGCACTGTTGTTGCAGAGCACTTGAACAAACACAGCCACCATTATTGTAAAGCTCAAAGTAAAGAATGATGATGTTTAATAATAATAGTAATAGTAGTAAAAGCATAAAACCTAAAGCAATCATTAAACAATGCTGAAAATAATAGGCCAAACACTAGGCTATGAAAATCATTACTGGAATGTCGATTCGACAGATAACGACTGAGATTGTAATGATGTAAATGGTTTTAATTTTTTAGGCCCAATTTTATTCAACTTTTACGAATATAGTTATTTTAGCATATTTATGGTATATTAATGTATAC
This sequence comes from Oreonectes daqikongensis, assembly GCA_026939265.1. NCBI lineage: Eukaryota > Metazoa > Chordata > Actinopteri > Cypriniformes > Nemacheilidae > Oreonectes > Oreonectes daqikongensis. The sequence goes on from JAOTQM010000311.1 coordinate 2,627,848, forward strand.
TTAACCATTGATCTAGAAGAATACCTAGCCGCCATTAATAGTAGGCTATTTTAATACTGACAACCTAAAATAAAGTTAAGACACAAATGTATAGTTTTAACATAGGCTACATAATAATGTAAGCAGTCGTTTGCCACAATTTAAAGCCATTTGCCATGTTAACAAGTCAAACTATGTGCTAAGAAATTCAACCTCTCCAGCTTAATACAGTGAATATAAACACAATTATTTGTTCTTAAATTTTTTACGAAAATATGCAAAGTTAAAATACCAGACGCAATATGATCCGTGATTTTTAAAGTCTTCGTAGTATTCCATGTTGTTGGCGCCATAAAGCCACCTGCTTCGACAGCGCCCGCCATAATTGTGCCGTATTTGATATTCGTATTTTGTTCTCCAGTTTGCATTTGCTTCGTTTTCCTTCGTTCTTTCGATCGTAATTGTAAAAGAAAGTATCTATATGTGCCTCTCCGCCTTTAAATGGACATTAATGTACCACTGCGAACACTTGAGTGTAACTGTTTAAAAAACTTAAACAAATGAAATCACAAATTTGTGCATACCCTCTCGCGCGCGCTCTGGACACCATTTCGTTTTTATCTGAGTCTAAAAGTTGTAGCGGTTTCTTGTGTTATTAAAGAGCCGACATTCAACCACGAACGGGAAGGAAGAGGAAATTTTGTACGAGAAGGAAAGAGTGGGGACCTGCATCACCGCCTTGCCTCTCTCACCAGTAGTCGCACTAACCGTGTGGGTGGTTGCGCGCGCTCTCTACTCATTTTCAGAACAGACAATAAACCAGATCAAACGCCTACCTTAATAGTACAATCCATTGCAGTTTTCTGTGGAGTTCATGAAGAAATACTATGGTAAACTCAAGTATGTGAACCCAGGCACTTTGATAACCCAGCTGAAGTGTGCACAGGCGCATTTAGTCATCGACGCAAACCATTGCTGCAACTATTTTCGCTTAGACCATAACCGGATGGCAACAGTTTTTTTCATGTTGAGCTCTCCTTTCTAAAATTGGGAAGTGAAGTCACACAAAAGCAGCGCTGTTCCTTATTGGTAAAATCTTATTGCGTTAATTTCTCAGAATACTTGTTTAACCCAAATCCTTGGTTACAAATTACAAATAACAAGCCGCTGCAAAGAATGAATACTGATGAAGAATAAATTAATAAATATTTTGCTTTGAGTTAAAAATGTAACCTTTGAGTCATTTGGAGTAGAAGTCTGAAGTGAATTCAAACGAATAAAAAGCAGATTGTTGCGTATGGTTTCATAAATATGTAGATGGATCTTTTCTCCAAATACATCACAAGTTAAAACCCACAGGAAATCGCACCTCATACATTCTTAAAAATAAAAGGTGCTAAAAAAGAGTTATTTGCAACTATACAGGATTATCATTGTTGGTTCCCCACAGAACCTTTCAGTCAAAGTTTAACTTGTGGCCTATATAGTTCTTTAAAATGTAGTTCTTTGCACGTTAAAGGTCTTAATGATATGAAACATTTTGTCTATATGATCAATTCCTCAATTCCTGATAAAAAAAATATTATTATTATTTTTTTTTTTTAAAGTATACAAGACAGTAGCCTATGAATGGCCTAATACAAAGCAAAATTATTCGCTGCGTTATGCACAAAATATTTGTTTATGTGTCTTTAAATAAGATATATTGCTAGCCTATTATAATTAAAGATAACATTTTAATCCAAAGTGTTGTGAAAATCTTGCTGTTTATTCAAATTGTTTACATGTGATGAACGTGCTCTTTTAGTATAAACGCATCATTTCGACACAAATGTTGGAGACGCATAGCAGGGGTGTGTGGAGGTGTCATGGGAATTTGACTCTGATTGTATCCTCTTAGGTGTGCGGGTCGCTTCAATCACGACTCACGATTTGGCAACTTACTTTTCCAGATGTATTTTTTCTGCACTGGAGGAAAATGGCCTGAGGTGTTTGTTTATACAAGACCCTTGTGCTGGTCTTATCTGTCCAAAGCACTCACGCCGTGATTTCAGGCCTGCTCGACTCGGAATTTTACAGTCTATTGTTCTCATGAATGGCTTTTTAAGATACGAACGCCTCATTAAAGTCAAAGTTGTTGGTTCTGATTGATCTCATAACTTTTTCAGGTTTTGAAAATGTCTTAGTGATAGCAGGCCCTAACAATAACTTTGTTGCAACTCACTTGTGTCTTGTCGTTTTTATGTATTTAGGCTATGCATGCATGTAAAATAATTTTTTGAAAATATTTATTCTCTTCAGAGTCGACTTTGAATGACATGTCTCCACTTAAACGTGCATCACACGTTTATAGTCACAAGTCTATCGTTACTCATGTATAATTTTACAAAGGCCAAACTTAAAATATCATTATTTTTCGGATAATAGCAATAATATATATGCTGCGTTTCACTGTTAGCCTATTTACAATACAACGTTTGGATCGCCAAAGGCCTATGGACGTTTTCAATCCAAACATTGTTTATTTGTTTTAAACGTCTAGTAATCTTTTTCAACTCCCCACAGACACCTTTTCTATGAATGAAAGGGTAACAAATCTGTGGTCGTGACTCCTGTCTGACGTCACGCAGGGAAACGCAGTCACGACGCATTCCTTCACAGGGCGCGCGGACACGCCTCATCGCGCACCGCCTCTTTATAACGGGCCCGAGTGAAGCACCAACTCTGAACGGAGTTGTAAGGCAGCGATTGAGGGAGCAGCAAATCCTAACTATCTGGAATAAAGACTCTGGGAGAAACTCAAGGTAGGATAAGCTTTTTTTATTCAATAGGAACTCTTTTCATCTGTGCTGATTCATTGGCTGATATTAAAGATAGTGGACTATTGTACATGTGTGCTAAATATTAATATATATTTAATTAATGTATCTTTTATACATTTATTTGAATATATAGGACATAATAGCCCAATAGAAAGCATAGCCTACATGGATTTTAAATGATCATTTCATCGCCAAGTTTTATTTAATTAAACATTTTTTATTTCTTCAGATGGAAATGTATCAAGCTGGATTTTACACAGAAGACTTCAGAACTCAAGAAGTTCCTGGTGGATTTGACTTCAGTTCATATGGTAATCTTCGACTTTTTTGTATTTTTATTTTTTGTATATAAATATAAACTATAGAAACACACATTCTCAATGTAATTGATCAAATAGACTCCCACAATTGCTATTATCCCATTCGCTCAGCCCTCAAGGGAAAAATTCAGCACATTTTGTGAGCTGCAGCACTCCTCCAGCCTTGTTTCCTGAATCTCTGTGCAAAACATTTCCTTTGTCCTTCAGCTGTTAAGGCAGATTTGCAACACCCCTGTCAAACCCCTAAAAATTAGACCTTGACATCTTGTTTGCGTGCACTCATTCAAAGCTCATCAGGAAAAGGGGTGTCAGACTATGCATGCTCTGAGATTTAGGAACGTCCCAGCCAGGGATGTAGAAAAAAACGGGGTGGTCTCTTCCCTCCCTCTCTTCCTAATCCTTTCCTCCAGACTTCCTCCTCAAACAGATTTAGCACCCTGTCTCCTATAGCCTTCTTCATCACCCTGTCAGAGTCGCTTTATAGCATTTCCTTTATCCCAGTGTACTGGTGAAGAAAACTTTACGGTGTTGAGAAATCTCATTCGGTCCATTGTTAATTCTATACATCCCATTTCTCACTGGCTCTCATTCATTTCCATTATCTTTGATAATGTACCTCCAGACTACAGTGGTGAAGACCTGTCCTTTTTATTAGACAGCAAAGGACCTGCCCAGCACCAGTATCCGGAAACATACTCCGAGCCCCAGAAGGAGCATTTGCACACATCCAAAGGTAAGGATGTTTAACACAAATTCCTGTCAGTTAGTTTTAAAAAGCAAACAAGTCATTTCAATTATTAAAAACATACAAATGTGTGTTTACTCTTGAATTTTTAGGTCACAGTCAGACAGTCACTTCCACAGATGCTGGACTGTTTAATCTGGACTCCTTCCCTGAGTTTAATTGCTGGGCATCATATACGAATAGTGAGTATTGAATGAAATCCGTGGAAAACATTTTCTTCTTCTTTAAATTTTTCCCAGACATTTTTGAAACCTTTTTAGTAACCTGTAACTTTTTTTTAAAGTTCCAGAGGGAATGATAGCGGATAGACAACAGGTTGGCTTTCAGGAAACCGCTCAAACCTACCAGAACCTTGTCCCTCTGTGTCCTCCAGCCCAAAACAGTCCATTTAGCTCAGGAATGGACACCAGCAGTCATTACCAACCCGGGAAAGTTCCCAGATCATCTGTCACCAATAATCTGGAACATTTGGGTAGGTTTTAACTCTTGAGAGATACTTTTAATTGGAGAAAAAACTTTCAAATTCTCAAAACAGTTCAATTACTTCCATTATCAATTAATGAGATTTGTTTGTTCTTTCTTGTGTAGGTGATACTGAGAGAACATATGCTTTGTATGAGGCCGACCAACAAAGCAGGTCTCCATACTGGTCTGACTACCCCTCACCAGGTTACTGCACATCCATGCTCGGACAGCCCCCATCATCCTCCTCATCTCCGGTATCTCAACCCTCAGAGACATTCTGCCCCCGTGTGGTCAAACGGCGCAGTGCACCATCTCAAAGATCAGACCGAGAGGGAGACCTGACACCAATGTCTGCTTATCCAGGTGAGATATTCTTTTACAGAAGATCTTTTTTTATTTTTATGAAATAAACTGTGTCTTGTCTCGATGTATAGCTCAATGCTGTTTGTTTTTCCATCAGGATCTGGACCTATTCAGCTTTGGCAATTTTTGCTGGAGCTTCTGCTGGACTCTGCCTGCCACACCTTCATCAGCTGGACCGGGGATGGCTGGGAATTTAAGATGTCAGACCCTGCAGAGGTGAGATACATTTCCCAGACAAACCAAATTTAACAATCCCAAACTAGCCTTTAAACTAAAAAAATACTGAAATTGTCAAAGTCAAAGTCAGCTTTATTGTCAATTCTGCCACATGTACAGTACATACAAATGGAGGATTGTACAGAAGAGGGCATGTGTTATCTTTTCATTTGTAAATTTTATCAACTGATCTTATTGCTCCAGGTGGCAAAGAGGTGGGGCCAGTGTAAGAACAAGCCCAAAATGAACTACGAGAAGCTGAGCCGCGGCTTGCGTTATTACTACCACAAAAACATCATTCACAAAACAGCAGGCAAACGTTACGTCTACCGCTTCGTCTGCGACGTTCAGGGCATGCTCGGGAAAACGGCACACGAGGTCCTCGCCAGTCTAAACATCTCGCCGTCACAGACCGTGACGTCTCCACAGACTGTAGTAAGCACGACCAGATCAGAGGAAACCACAGAGTCCTGGGGACATTGAGGAAGAAGATCTGTAATGATCAAAAACATCCGAAGTCATGTCGAGGATTGAATACTGTGACTGTATCATTCTAAGATTGAACTGGAATGAAAAACATTTGGGGACTAAAGTTTCAGCAGCCGTGACAGATCTCAGATCAGTGTTCAAATACGTATAGCCCCAATTTGTTCGCTGTTAATGCATATTGCCGCATGCATGCCCGGGATGCCGTAAAACTGTTGTTAGCTACCTCTTTTGATGTTGGAACACTAATTTTGTAAATGTATTTTTTATTCTCTTATGTAAACTGATGTTGTAACATCAGATTCTTGTAAATAAACTGAATGTTGTCAATATTCTAGACAAAATGTTGCTGATCAGTCATTAGGTTTATCATTTTATATACATCAGAGTTATCACAAATATATATCAAAAGTTTAGGGTTACTTAACAACATTTTTCTCATGATCTTAAGCTTTCGCTCGGAAGGTGTATATGCTTACGCCAATATATAACTCTTTTCATTACAAAATACTTTTATTCAAAACGCTCCTCGACAGGTTCTTTGTTGGCTGTATGGTTCCCTGGAACTTTACTTCCTGGAGTAAATAATCATCACATTTTCATAATAAAGTGAACTATTTCTTTAAAGGGATGTATATAACTACAGTAGGCTATATATAAAATTAAATAAATATATAAAATCGTTACATTTGTGTGAAAATGACCCAAAACATTTGAACAGTAATGACGTCGAACAACAGATCCCACAGAAATGAACTCAAATACACTCAAAGAGCAGGAACAAGAACAAGAACAAAAACGGAATGCGCTCGCAGAGTCCGTTTTACTTTCCCTTTGTGTATCAGTCAGTGCACAACAGGAAGAGAAAAGACAATCTAAGGAAACATGGAGAAAACCGTTAAGGCTCACCTGATCGACACTTTTGATGATCTAGATAGGAATGAGCTGAAAAGATTTAAACGCACGTTGTCCGATCGAAAGCAAGAACCGCGCGTCCGCAAAGCTCTGATCGAGAGGCTCGACGACTCGCTGGATCTGGCAGATCTGATGATAACTAAATTCACTTCGAACGGAGCTGTTGCAGTAACGATCGAGATATTAGAAACCATTGATTGCAATGAACAAGCAGATGATCTGAAAGAGAAAACAAAGCCAAGTAAGTAAAAAGCGTGTTAACATTTTACTAGGGCTCAACACGTGTGTATTACGTTACTTATTAACATAGCATTACTGATATGAAAAATGACTTTATCAAAAAGTCGGTAATGGTTCACTGATTCATTACAGAATACGTGCATTTTTATGGGTTTCAATTATATTTTTGTTAGGAGAAATAAAAACTTGTTTGCAGCTGCTGAATTTTTGACAAGCCAAACATGTCAGCTTTATACAGTTACTAAAGTTTGATGATCAAAGTGTGGTTTAATTTCTAATAAACGATTTTTACATCATTTGTTATATTGATTCCCAGTGACTCAAACTGACGACATCGACTCAGCACTAAGGGAACTGACTACTGATGATTATCTGTCAGATGAATGTCCGAAAGATTTTACTCCATGCATACAAGCATTTAAAGACAAACTACTGAAAGAAATGGGCAAGGAGGCAAGTATTCTATTTTCACCAATGCTGTGAGGAAAAACAATCTTGTATTTTGTCAGTAATACACACCTTTGGGTTTGTTTTTAGATTTACGAAACACTGGATAAGTCCAAAAGAAAACGCTTGGCCCTGCTTATAACCAACATAAATTTTGACAACAAGTCAATGATCCGAAGAGGGGCGGAGAAAGATGAAGAGAATATGGACTGCCTGTTACGGCAGATGGATTATGTCGTTGTGAAACATAGAGATCTCTCTGGAAATGTGTGTTTTTATTAAAGTAGAAATCACTCTACAATCTTTGTGTTCTGTTCTGTGCCTATTGGTGTCATCTTCATGTAACAAACTGCATTTGATTTGGCAGGAAATGGATGAAGCCGTCAAGTCCTTTGCTAAACGTAAAGAACATGAGAATTCAGACAGCACCTTTGTGGTTATAATGTCCCATGGGATGATGGGGGCTATTTTAGGCATCCATTATGATGAGAAAACCGATGACGTCTTTCCTACTGATAATATCTACAAACAATTGAACTCAGCGAATTGTAAAGCTTTGGTTAATAAACCAAAGGTTATTCTTATCCAAGCCTGCAGGGGAGGTACTTAAATATACAGTCAATTGGCATCATTACATCCGTGTATGTTCACCAAATCTTATCTCACATATGCTTCTGATTTTCAGGGGAACATGGACGTGCGTGGGTCAATGACCCAGCGCCTGAGAAGCCAGTGGGTATAGAGGCAGATGACTTTGTGCACAGGGAGAAAGATTTTATCTCACTGTTGTCCTGCACCCCTGGTGAGTATTCAGAGACGCACTAGTCATTTCAAATGAAAATCCTGTGATCAGTTGATGTTTTTATTATTAAAGTTACTGAGTTGCTTTGCTAATTCCATGCGCCACTATTGGATTTTCTTTACAGACACCAAATCCTACAGGCACGTTGAGTTTGGGACATTTTATGTCTGGAGCATACTGAAGGTGTTTAGGAAAGTTGCACATGGGGATCACATTGAGGAAATGTTCAGGAAGGTAAATCAAATGCTGCTGCAAGTTGAACAAAGTCTGTGTGAGTTTTTTGCAAAACTCTATTTCTCCCAGTTCATTTTTGTGTGGTAAGTTTTAGCAATAGTTGGTTTCTTGTTACAGTTGAATCACGATAATATTCTCTATTTGCAGGTCATGAGATGCTTTGAGAATGATAAACAAATGATAGGGGCCTACAAACAAATGGTGTGTAAAGACAGAGCAACACTGACCAAGCTCTTCTACCTTTTCCCTGGACTCTGAAGGCACAGATGTACTTCAGTCCTCTGTGATTTATGGTAGTCTTCATAGTCTTCGTGTCTGTAGTACATCCTTGAGTTACATTCCTGTTATGGCTGTTTTTTCTGGTTCTTTTACAAACGAATTGATGATTATTCTGTCCAGATTGTACACAGTTTGTGTTTCCAACATATGATTGTCATATTATTTTATCATTATGATTAAAATGTTTCTATCAAATGGATACTGTTTAACCATTTTGGAGTGCATTTACTTGACTGAAATGTCTACCTCACTACAGGTCTGATATAAGGTTACGGTGTACAGTGTACGGCATTCCACACATCATCCACATTCAAGTTAACATAAAAACATGTTTGCAAGTAAAATGGAAATAGCCAAACACTGCAAACAGAAACATTATAAACAGAATGAACAGTTGGCACAGGTAGATAGGGACAACATGTTTATACCACAAAAGAGTTATTTGAAAAGTCTGAGATGTCTGTGAATCAGAATGCAAAGACTGCGTTGTGTACCATGTTTCTTTTTGGAAATATATTGTATGTCCTCATTTAGTGTGACTTACTTCACAGCAATACTAGAAGCAGTTCAACTATTGGCTTCAACTTAAAACTTTGCGCTGTAGCTGTTTGTGTGTTTAGTTGTTCGACTTGTTTGTCTGAGTTGAAGGAAAAGTTTATCCGAAAAGTAAAACATCAGTCATTTTTATTTTGTCATTTTATTTTTTTTACCCTCAGGAACTCTAAACCTGTATGACTGACTGACTTCTGCAGAAAACAAAACAATGTCTTGAAGATTGTTGATAATAAAAAAACATGTCCCCAGTTGACTTCCATGGACAAACATTTCTTAGAATTTAGTGTTTCAATGAAGAAAAGGTGAATAAATGATTTTTATTTTTGGATTTTTTTCATCATTCCTCCCTAAGACAAGTGAACAATTATTTTGTTCAATAACAGTCTAATAATTCTAAAAATGGATTAGTTCTCACCACATAAATATACAGTTTGCTTGTTTTTTTACTTCTTGTTTAAAGTAGCGCGGGACAGCTTGTGTATCTTGTACCACAGCGTTTATGGAAAGTGTTGAGAGAAATCTGGTATAAAGTTGATTCCAAAACGTATAGGGGAGCGAGCGGGACACAACGTAACACTTTTTGGTTTTATATCAATGACTCAAAAAATATTTGAGCTCGATTAATCATATTTTAACACAAATAACATTCACATCTCTGCTACAAATGAACACAAAGTTTGTTTCTGTACAATTACAGCAAAAGTGCAAACGTTACCCCATGGGTTGTTTATTGTAACAGAGGGTTAGTTGTAACACTTGCTAGAAAATTCAGTTTGAACGCAAATAACTCGATAACCCAGCTGAACACATTTGGTGTGACTTTAAATGCAGTCTTTGAGCCAAAACCCATCACTCCACATCAATGACTTGTAAACAGGGGACAGGCTTGAGTTACATTCCTGTTATGGCTGAAAAAACTTGTTCTTTTACAAACAAATTGATGATTATTCTGGCCAGAATGTACACAGGGCTGTTTTTGTTTCTCCAACATATGATGATTATATCATTTTATCATTATGATTTGAAAATGTTTCTATCAAATTGATACTGTTTTCTTATGGGAGTGCATTTATTTGACATTTTTAGGCATTTGGCAGATGCTTTTATCCAAAGCGACTATAATTGCATTATACTATACATTTGTTTCTAAGTATGTGCAATCCCTGGGATCGATCACATGACCTTGGAGTTGCTAGCGCCATGCTATAACCACTGAGCTACAGGAAAGCTGTACTTGACTGAAATATCTTGGCTTAATAGCTACAGGTCTGAGAGGTTATGTTGTACTCAAAAGCATTCCTTGCATCATCAACTAAACATAAAAACATGGTTGCATGTAAAATTGGAAATAGCCAAACACTGCAAACAAGTAAAGCGTCCAAATAAAGCAATATTCATGAGAAGTAATACAAAGTTTCAGATACAACATTAAGATGGTATAAGCAAGTATACACAAAACATTAAAAAAGCAATAAAAAAGTAGAGAAACATTTTTAATGTTATTTTATGAGACAGTTAAGTGCTTACGGAAGAGATGCCATTAGCTCCTTTTGAATTGTGAGATTGATCCAGCTGTCCTGATGGAAACATGGAAAAACAATCACTTTATAGCAAAAAAAGGACAAACAATTGAGTTATTTGAAAAGTCTGAGATGTCTGTGAATCAGAATGCAAAGAACATGTTGTGTACCATGTTTCTTTTTGAAATATATACTTTATGTCCTCATTTAGTGTGACTTTCTTCACAGTAATAGATGAAGTTGAACTGTTGATCTTTGCACTTTAGCTGTTTGTGTGTTTAGTTGTTCAACTGAAGGAAAAGTTTACACAAAAAGTAAAACCTTAGTCATTTAATTTATTACCCTCAGGCAACTCTACACCTGTATGACTGACTGACTTCTGCAGAAAACAAAACAATCTTTTGAAGAATGTTGATAATCAAACAACATGTCCCCAGTTGACTTTTCATGTTTCACTAAAGAAAGAGATTTTTAACAAGGGTGAATAAATGATGACAGATTTTTATTTTTGGATCAACAACCTGTTTTTCATCATTCCTCCCTAAAACAACACTGAAAAAAAGTCGTTGGAATTAGCTACTCAATTTAATCATGTACATCGTTTCCACGTTATTGAATTATTTAGCATAAAGTGATTTAATAATTTAGCATAGCTTTTCTTGCAATTTAAGCATTTTTTTTTAAATGTTATGTTACAATTTTTTTATTAAATCGTGTACATGATTCAATTGAGTAATTCCAAAAGAACCTTTTTTTCAGGGAAGTGAACAACTATTTTGTTCAATAACAGTCTAACAATTCTAAAAAATGTATTAGTTCTCACCACAGTTTGCGCCTTTATTACTTTTTGTTTAAAGTAGCCTAATGGGACAGCTTATGTATCTTGTACCGCAGCGTTTATGGAAAGTGTTGAAATAAATCTGGTATACATATAAGTCGATTCCAAAACGTATGGGGAGAACAGGACACAACGTAACACTTTTTAGTTTTATATCAATCACTCAAAAAATATTTGAGCTCGATTTATCATACTTTAACACAAATAACATTCACATCTCTAAATGAACACATAAAGTTTGTTTCTGGACAATTACAGCAAACGTGACAGAAGTGCAAACGTTACCCCATGGATTGTTTATTGTAACAGAGGGTTAGTTGTAACACTTGCTAGAAAATTCAGTTTGAACACAAATAACTGGATATTATTCTGTCTATAAATGTGGATATTGTTTGTACATCTGTCTATAATCGATAGATATCCACACATCTGTTATCCAGCAATCTCTTATCTAACCATCTTTCTATTATAGATCATACATATGGATTGATTTATGAGGAAATGCTGCACAATTATGTTTTGTTTTGTTATTATAGGTAAACGAAACTATTTATACTGTGAGAACGTATATGATTTGGAGTTACCTGTAATAAAGTTGCCTTAAAATAAATGATGTTGTAAAAGTATAGCTTTCACAAATAACGTTGTAACTCTGTGCATCTTGTATCAGATTGTTAAAGGAAAGTGATAAAGTAAACTTTTATAGGAGTCTCCACCTCCTACTCCATATATCTTAAAGCCACAGCTGGTTCCTTCACGTTATCACGTATACGACCACTGTGTTAGGCAGACATGGCGAAGACCCTTAAGGCTCACCTAATCGACACATTTGACGATATGAGTCAGGAAAGCGTAAAAAAATTTACAAGAAAGTTGTGCGATAGGAGTGAAGAACCGCGCGTCCGCCGAGGTGCCATCGAGAGGATTAAAGACTCGCTGGATCTGGCAGATATGATGGTGGACACTTTTACATCAACCGGAGCTGTAACTGTAACAATCGAGATTTTACGAGATATTGGGTGTAACGAACAAGCAGAAGAGCTGATTAAAGCCACAGGACACAGTAAGTAACATTGCAAGGTAAATGAAAAATGACAAATGTAATGTAGCCTAAATGTTGCAACGAAAAAGTGAAGTCCGAGAAGACCGAAGTTATTAAGGTCAAGAGTTTGACCTTAAAGCCACTGAAATAAACGCAGATTAATGTTAAATTATCTATTATAATGAGGAATTAAGAGAGTTGTGGGTGCGCCTTCGCATCAGGTTCATAGTTTTATAGGCTACAGCATCAAACCACGTGTTTAATATGAACTTAATAAATCCGATCCACTTTCTGAAATATTTCAAATGGCTACCTAATGCGCTTAATGTGCACATTTCTCACCATCTCCCGTTTCTCGCACTCGAAAGTTATATTTGCGGAAACCCGACCAGCATCATCATGCTTCCTTGTGCATCCAGTGTCCAAGCACAAAAACGCGTAAACCAATGAACAAGTGACATTTTTATTTTAATTGTGTCACTATTGCGTGAGCATTAATAAAAACGTTAATAAAATGTCTTTGCAATTTCTTTTTCACATTTGCGTTTACATTTTCACATTGGCAGTCTTGCCTCGAGATTTTAGTGAAAATGTCAAATCACAAATTGCATTTTCTTTTCCAATTTGACAGGGACAGCGCATTGTCAATGTAAAAATGAAAATAAAATCATTTCATTTTATTTTTCATTTTGGCACATATTGTGCGCGTATTTATGCATAATTAAACTGTTAATCTGTTTTTCTTTTTTATCATTTAATTTATTTATTTAAATTTGGCAGGAATTACCTTCCATAGCATACAGCATTACATCTGTGTTGTAATCGTAGCATCGTGTTTTCAACTTATTTGACACTTTTCATTTTTCTACATTTTGCAGACCTCAATTTTACTTTCGATTTCGGCCAAGTCTTCCATAGGAGGGGTCAGCTTGTGTTTTAAAAAAAATAAGAAGAAGAATCTTAACCCGTTAGAAATACATAGGCTATTTAAATAATAGTGATTTAATATATTGAATAATATAGGCTATATTGAATAGTGATAAACTGATAAATTAACCAACAACCCATTTCTGGTCTCACGATATGACAACAATAGCCTACATAGCCTACATAAACCTTTGGATATAAAATAGATTGCCTGTCCTTGTACATTATGTAATCCTTATAATAAATGTTATCAACTTTAAGATTAATTTCACAAAATAACAATAACGTAGCCTAATTCTTGTATTTTCAGCTGGAGCTCCTAGCAGCGCCGCAGTTTCGGCAGAAAGCTCTGGTGCGCCATCTAATGGTAAGTAATAGTAACAAAAATAACTTGAACTTTTCACTTAGGAGGAGTGTGATTGAACATACATGATTATACATTTAAAGGGACAGTTCACTCAAAAATCTAATTTTAGTCATTTTTTTGTACTCACCCACATTACATTCAACACGTTTTAAGAACTTTCTGCCTCGTCAGAACGCAAATAAAGATATTTTTAATAACATAAGAGAGGTTTCCAGGCCTCCATAGACATAATGGTAATAGTTTCTGTCAAGGTCAATAAAAGTACTAAAGACATTGTTAAAATGGTCCATCTGGTTTAATTTAATTTTTATGAAGCGACGAGAGTAGGCTACTTAATGTGCACAAAACAAACTAAAATAATGACTTTAATCAATATGTTCTCATCTTTCTTGTCAGTCTACGATGCGGGTTCATGAGAGCACTTCGAACCTCTTATGGCTCATGTGTCTGCCCTCATGCATGCGCCACGACGAATGCGCATCCGGGTTGCGTGTTCGAACGCTGCATGGCGCATGCGTTGGGGCACAACCTGGATGCGCATGTGTCGAAGTTCTCTTATGAATGTGCTGTGCATCCTACATAATGTAAACACGATTATGTGAAAATAATACTGACTGAGTAAGGCCATGTCAAAGATTGAAATCAAAGTGAAATGAATGACTGGAATCAATCTTCAAAGGTCTTAAAGGACTTTAGCCTGGTTTACACAGACTGAGTCACGTATAGGTAAATAAAGCGACATCCTCACAATCTGACAATATTTTCATCTCTTCATAGGTCAACATTTTATCGATAGACATCGATCAGCGTTGATAAGCCGAACTAATAACGTAGATGCCATCCTAGATGAACTTCTTCAGTATGAGATCATCAGTCAGCAGGAATATAATGGCATCCGCTCTAAAAGCACCTCATCAGAGAAGATGAGAGATTTATTTGCAGGCCCACTTTATTCAGCTGGAGCTGCAGGCAAAGATGCTTTATATGAGGCTCTCAAGAATTGTCAGGCTATGTTAATGAAAGATCTCGGAGCTCTGTGAAATACAAATGAATATCCTGACGGCCTGAAGATTTTTTTATTGTTTGGTTTATATTCTTGTATTTATATGGGATACATTATGCCAACATTTTGAATTTATTAACACGTATAAACATAAGTCAGCTTGTCATATATATTCTGTCTTTTTTTAACACATGAAAATGGCCAAAATCTTAACAATGCTGTCTTAGCTTATTTATTTTGTTATTGTTGATCAATAAACAAGCAAATCAAGAAAGCCACATGTTTTTTTTTCTTCCATCACAAACCATTTTAGTTTCTGCAGAATTACAAAATTCACAATTTAAGCCTTAAAGTATTTGTTGCTTGTATATATCTCTGAAACAGGAGTCAATTGAACAAAAATACTGTAGAATGTGGCGGATGCTTTTGTGAATGCTGGCTACCGTAACTGGAAAAATGCGTGTGAAGGATTTCATAAACACGAAACTTCTAAAGAGCATCTTTCTTCTTATGCAATGTAGAAGGACCGAACGAGAAAGACGTGCAAGCAAAGCCCAGTGTATTGAATGCGCTCAAACATTCTCTGACTTTTGGTGCTTCCACGGCAACCTGTGAGAATTCTCCATTCTGTGCAATGTGTTTACTGAACACAGACGCTCAATGCTTCACAAAGGAAAAGCAGTTATTCAGCTGGCTTTCGAGAGGGATCTCACTCGAAAATGCACCACCGAATGGAAGGACATCATATTAAGGAGGTTTAATTCTCACACGCGTCGCCTTCAGCTTTTCTAAATGTAAGTTATGCTTTATTTACTTTATGCAAGCCTAGATATATTATCAGCTTTCTCCGACATTAGAAAACAGCATTGTTATACTGCATATTACAGTGAACTTGTCGTTTTTGATGTAAGTGTAATATAGTTTGTGCTATTTCTGCCTCTACAATTTATGCGCACTTGCACTGACGTCGTAGTTTTTTGTGCTCCCTGCTGTTAGTTGTGGTCTGGCGCTGGTGTTCTGCCCAATTTTGCTACCTCCAATAGGACTATCTGAAGGAAACATATATTAATAGTGGATTAATGTGGATTCTAATATATTATTATCGATCTAGACTGTTAATATTTTTGACAGTTTTACACTTTGTTTACTGTAAGTTCTGTGGGTTAAGCTGACACCACGGGTCTGCCGATACACAAAATCACAATACTAACATGGATATAGTTCTCATTTTCAGGTGGTTTGTAGTGCCAGTCCACAATAGTAGAACCGGCCACCTCTTCTCTCCTTTTGCAAGAAATGCAACCCAACTTAAAACTCTCTCCAGCCACGGCCTCTGTCATGGAGTCCACTTCTGCACATCCAGTTTGGCCCTGTGGCACTAAAGAATGAGATAACAGCTAAAGTAGAATCATGTCTAATAAGCAAGAACTCATTTCGGCTAAGATGAAATAACAAAATGGAAGTGATGTAAACATAGGCTATATTAGGCACATGGCAGAAGTGACCGATCAAAACAAATGAAAAGATTTAATATCACATGTATTATTCTAGTGGCGTTATATTTGTAGCTTATAAAAATCTTTTTTAGCCCTTTAAACTTGATTTTAGTCTCAAGTACACAGTGCATTAGCATTTTAATTCAATAATCATTCCCAAAATAATAAAAATAATCTCTTAGTGTAAGAGATTATAGTAAATGTCCATAACTTACTTTGAAAAATAAAAAAGATGCTGAGAACAAACAATGAAATAAATTGCAGTGACATATCGACACTTTAGGCTTCGTCCAAATGGTGAGTCCAATGTTTTCCTTTGTTATTATCACAGATTCTTAACCATAACTGGACCAAAATCGTCCATTTCATCTACTTGTGGCTCCAAAACTTCAGTTAATAGAGAAATGCACATTTCACCACAATTCTGCCACCAAATGCTTTAAAAGAAAAGTTTTAGAATACTGTTTAAAATAATGTTTGTTTCTGGACAATTACAGCAAAAGTGACAGAAGTGCAAATGTTACAACTTACCCCATGGTTTGTTTATTGTAACAGAGGGTAAGTTGTAACATAAAATTTAGTTTGAACACAAATAACTGAATATTATTCTGTCTATAAATGTGGATATTGTTTGTACATCTGTCTATAATCGATAGATATCCACACATCTGTTATCCAGCAATCTCTTATCTAACCATCTTTCTAATATAGATCATACATATGGATTGATTTATGAGGAAATGCTGCACAATTATGTTCAGCCAACAACAAATGTTATGTTGTAACCAAATATTTATATTGTGAGAACTTATATGATTTTGAGTTAGGTCTACCTGTTAAGGGGCTTGCCTTACAATTTTAATAAAATAAAATAAATGTTGTTGTAAAAGTAGCTTTCACAAATGCAGTTGTAACTCTGTGCGTAAGGGAAGTGATAAGATACATTTTTGAGTCTCCACCTCCAACTCCATATATCTTAAAGCCACAGCTGGTTCATTCACGTATCAACGACCACTGTTTAGGCAGCAAAAACCTGAGCAAACATGGTGAAGACCCTTAAGGCTCACCTTATCGACACATTTGACGATATGAGTCAGGAAAGCGTAAAAAAATTTACAAGAAAGTTGTGCGATAGGAGTGAAGAACCGCGCGTCCGCCGAGGTGCCATCGAGAAGATTAAAGACTCGCTGGATCTGGCAGATATGATGGTGGACACTTTTACATCAACCGGAGCTGTAACTGTAACAATCGAGATTTTACGAGATATTGGATGTAACGAACAAGCAGAAGAGCTGATTAAAGCCACAGGACACAGTAGGCCAAGTAACATGCAAGGTAAACGAACAAATGTAGCTAATGTAAGTGTTTGCAGCGAAAAAATGAACAAAGTCCGAGAAGACGGAAGTTATTTTTCCGTGCATGCTATAGAGGTTGACTTTACTGAAATAAACGCAGATTAATGTTAAATGATCTGTTATAATGAGAAATTAAAAGAGATTTGGTGGCGCTTTTGCTTCAGTTCCATAGTTTTATAGAACATCAAACCACGTGTTTAATTTATTAACTCAATTAATCTGATCAATTTTCTGAAATATTGCATATTGCATCAGTGTTGTAATCGTATGATCGTGTTTTCAACTTACTTTACAATTTTCGTTTTTCTACATTGTGCAGACCTCAACTTAAATTTACTTTCGATTTCAGCCAAGTCTTAAACGTCAGCTTATGGCAATGTTTAAAAAAAATAGTAATAATAACCCGGTAGAAATATATGTATTTTTAAAAATGGAATATTGATTTAATATATTGAAGAGTATTGAATAGTTGTAAACTGATAAATTAATAACCCATTTCTGGTCTCACGATATGACCTTTAAAGGCGTTCACAATAAGCCTACTTTTGGATAAAACAGCTTTAATGGTTTTGCCTGTCTTTGTACATTATGTAATAAATGGAATCATCTCTAAGATCAATGGCACAAAATAACAATAATAGGCTATCAAGGTAATAATTCTTGTATTTTCAGCTGGAGCTCCTAGCAGCGCCGCGGTTTCGGCAGAAAGCTCTGGTGCGCCATCTAATGGTAAGTAATAGTAACGGAAATAACTTGAACTCTTCACTTAGGAAGAGAATGAGTGAACGTAAACATGATTATACATTTAAAGGGACAGTTCACAAAAAAATACAATTTTAGTAATTTTTTACTCACCCACGTTCAACACGTTTTAAGAACTCTCGGCCTCTTCAGAACGCAAACAAAGATATTTTTCCAGGCCTCCTCGTAGATATAATGGTAATAGTTTGTGTCAAGGTCCAGAAAAGTACTAAAAACATCACATTAAATTGGTCCATCTGATCATAGTGGTTCAATTGAATTTTTATGAACCGACGAGCATACTTAATTTATTTATTAAATATTCTCTCTAAATATTTTGATTTAAGTCGTTATTTTGGTTTCTTTTGCGCACATAAAGTACTCTTCTCACTTCATAAAAATTCAATTGAACCACTTTGATCAGATAGACCAAATTATTGTGATATTTTTAGTACTTTTCTTGACCTTGACAGAAACTGTTACCATTATGTCTATGAGGAGGCCTGGAAATATATCTTTGTTTGCGTTCTGGCCAAGAGTTCTTAAAATGTGTTGAGCGTCATGTGGGTGAGTAAAAAATGATTAAAATTAAATTTTTGAGTGAACTGTTCCTTTAATTCTTTCTGCATAAAATCATCCTACATAATGTAAACACGATTGTGTGAAAATATAACCTTGATATCTTTAATACTGACTGAGTAAGGCCATGTCAAAGATTGAAATCATAGTGAAATGAATGACTTGAATCAATCTTCAAATGTCTTGAAGGACTTTAGCCTGGTTTACACAGAATGGGTCACTTATAATCTAGGTTAATAAAGCGACATCCTCACAATCTGACCAAATGCATTTTTTCATCTCTTCATAGGTCAACATTTTATCGATAGACATCGATCAGCGTTGATAAGCCGAACTAATAACGTAGATGCCATCCTAGATGAACTTCTTCAGTATGAGATCATCAGTCAGCAGGAATATAATGGCATCCGCTCTAAAAGCACCTCATCAGAGAAGATGAGAGATTTATTTGCAGGCCCACTTTATTCAGCTGGAGCTGCAGGCAAAGATGCTTTATATGAGGCTCTCAAGAATTGTCAGGCTATGTTAATGAAAGATCTTGGAGCTCTGTGAAATACAAATGAATATCCTGACGGCCTGAAGATTTTTTTTTTGTTTGGTTTTTATTCTTATTTTTATATGGGATACATTATGCCAACATTATTAACAATTGTAAACAAACCTGTATAAACATAAGTCAGCCTGTCATATAAATTCTAAAAAAAATTTAACACATGAAAATGGCCAAAATCTTAACAATATTGTCTTAGCTTATATCTTTTGTTATTATTAATTAATAAAAAAAGAAAATCAAGAAAGCCACATGTTTTTTATTCTTCCATCACAAACCATTTTAGTTTCTGCAGAATTACAAAATTCACAATTAAAGTATTTGTTGCTTGTATATATCTCTGAAACAGGAGTCAACAAAAGTAACAAAAATACTGTAGAAATGTCTCTAGAAAGTTCATCTTCATCATCAGTAAATTCTGTAACTCACACAGACGTCTCTAACTGTATTGATCTAACCAATAATGCAGTTATTCCAGATGCACCCCATCACAAGAGTCTTTTGAGTCAATGACGCTAAGAAAACAAGAGATTAAAAAAAGCAGGTTTTAAAATGTTATTTACCAAACCAACATGAAATAACGTACAAATATAAAGACCCTCACTTGCTTTGGGCACGTGCAGCTTTTTTTGCCTCTCGAGCTTCGTTCTCAGCATAGATCTTCATATAGCAGTAAATCAACACACCGATCATCCACAACTGCAGGACTGTGATCACCACATACATCATAATCTCAGATATAACAGCTGTCAGCTCTTGGTTTGCTGGGAGGCAACAAATGGAAGTATTGTTTACATTTATGCATTTGCTTTTATCTAAAGCAACTTGAATGTGTTTCCTGGGATTTTAACCTATAACCTTTGCAATTGTGCTTAGATATGGAGTTAGACATTACAGCAGAAATGCAAAATGATCATTTGTGATTGGGTATATTTCGAGATTGATAATCATTTTACCCTCTTCCACAACGGTGAGTTCAATTTCTTTGATTATTGTCACGTGTTCTTCACCTGGAGGAAGGTACAGCGTGCGTTGAAAGGTACAGCGGTAGGTACCGGTGTCATTATATGTGACGTTTTGAATAAGGATGGCTCCGATCTGCACATCCCTCGTTCCCATCGTCCCGTGCCACTTTAGTCTTCCCTCAAACTTTTCATGAAGAACTATAGGCAAAGGATATTTATACTGGAAAATCTGAAAGAAACATAGATTAATAGTGGATTAATGTGAGCTTCTAAAATATTATTCTAGACTGTTCACAATATTTTTTGACAGTTTTACACTTTGTTTACTGTAAGTTCTGTGGGTTAAGCTGACACCACGGGTCTGCCGATACACAAAATCACAATACTAACATGGATATAGTTCTCATTTTCAGGTGGTTTGTAGTGCCAGTCCACAATAGTAGAACCGGCCACCTCTTCTCTCCTTTTGCAAGAAATGCAACCCAACTTAAAACTCTCTCCAGCCACGGCCTCTGTCATGGAATCCACTTCTGCACATCCAGTTTGGCCCTGTGGCACTAAAGAATGAGATAACAGCTAAAGTAGAATCATGTCTAATAAGCAAGAACTCATTTCGGCTAAGATGAAATAACAAAATGGAAGTGATGTAAACATAGGCTATATTAGGCACACGGCAGAAGTGACCGATCAAAACAAACGAAAAGATTTAATAGGCCTATGTATTATTGTGGCGTTATTTGTATACAAATCTTTTCACGTACACAATGCATTAGCATTTAAATTCAATTATCATTTTCATAATAATAACAATAATCTCTTTAATAGCGTAAGAGTTTATAGTAAATGTGCATAACTTACCTTGAATAATAAAAAAGATGCTGAGAACAAACAATGAAATAAATCGCAGTGACATATCGACACTTTAAGCTTCGTCCAAATGGTGAGTCCAATGTTTTCCTTTGTTATTATCACAGATTCTTAACCATAACTGGTCCAAAATCTTCCCATTTCGTCCTGTTACGGCTACAACACTTCAGTGAATAGAGAAATTCACATTTCACCACAATTCTGCAACCAAATGCTTTAAAAGAAACGTTTTAAAATACTGTTCCGTCCCTCTTAATTTAGTTTGTGTCTTTCAACAGACTTGGAGTTTAGGAGAGCTAAGTATAGACCGTGTGAATCCTTGTGCTTGTCATTCAATACGCAATCCGAGAAGTGAGATTCGCACGAGCGACGTCCAATTGCTCCGATCGTTTCATTCTCCCGTCAGTTGGATATACCTGATCATTTATGTCCTTTAAATGAACCTTTAAAAAATATTGTGAAATAATAATATTATCAAATCTAAAAGTAGCCAATAATATAGTACTAAAATTGCATTATTTAATACACGATTTCATTTTGAGATTGTGCTTGAAAAACTAAAAACAAAACATTTTGCATAACCTCCTTATGTGACACTGCTATCATCACAATTATGTTCAAACATACTTGTTCATTATAACAACTTTTCTCCGACACCATGTGAAGAAACTCCATCTGCAAATAGTCTACATGTTATATCAGTAAGAATTAAAATAATAAGAAGTAAAATAAGTATTGTTCTTTATATGCAGTGTTGTCATTCCATGTAAGCACCGTATGCAAAGAGTTTTGCTTGAGTCATATTTTACTGGCAAATTAGTCTGGGAGTCCACATCATTGATGCAAAAGTCTGCAAGACCTGTAAAGGCTACAAAACTGACCATTGGTCATAACTGCTTTCCTTAATTTTTAGCAGCCCACATTATTTTTATTTCTCATCTGAATTATTGTGGAACTATATTCAATGACTATAAATCTATATTGTTTACTTGCTTATTATTACATTATATATTATAAATATAGATTTGGCTACTTTAGATTATTATTTTTTAGAATCGTACAGTAATAGGTGGTTTTATTTTAAAACGTGTGTGGCTGTTCATTACGAGTTTTATTTCGCTATGGCTTATCACACATCTTTATTTTCTTTACAAAGCACTGACGCTCAGTGTCAGTTTACTTAGTCTTGAACACAAGGTCTTTTCAATATATGAAGAGCAAGGTTAATCAAATATACCCTAATGGAAAAAACAAGCTCATCTATCTTGTTATAAAAAATGCTCTTCCACATTTTAGCACAATATTCATGCATCCGTCTAATTCGCAAATGCAACTATTATTGTGTGCAGTGCACGTTTTGTCAGACCAGGTAGCGTACGTGCATCATTTAGTTAAATGTATTTACACTGACTCGTGTCACGCCAGATTGCGTCAAAGGTTTACAGAGTGCCTGATAAACTCCCAGTGCAAGTTGTTTGGCTTCCCTAAACGTCAGACCACCCGCCCCGGGCAAGACTGGGCCCGCGTGGTCCGTACGCAAGGCGTCCCGCTCAGTTTTCTTGTCGACACCCACAAGCTGGTTAACTTTTATATTTAGCGCCGATCGAGTTTCCAGATGCCCAGTCAATGCCAGCAGGCGCTCAGCAACACAACACTGTGGAATCTCTCCAGTCGAGAGCAACACGACTCAAAAACTTTTAGACAATTTCCACGAGAGATAGCAAGTGTTGAAACACTGTCAACGTCGAGGTGAGTCAGGTCTTATTTTGTAAATAAACAGAAAAACGATCAGACGATTAGATCAAAAAGAATCTAGGCTACAGAACTAAAATGTAACGCATTTATGTTTATATAGCCTACAATAGATAGTGTACACTACAGTAGCCTATATGCTTACCTCGTAAAGTGCTTTCTGCATTTACCTTGGTCACCGGAATGGAACCCTAAGTCTGTCAATGTAAACGGACAGTAATTTTTACATGTCATGAGGAAAGGTTTGAGCACAGTTCAGGAGTACAGGAGCTCATTTTCCATGTTATAACTTCTCATATAGGCGATATGGGATGACAACGCACATAAAAATGATTGCCCTAATAATAGCCCTAATAATTTTCCGTATTGATGTCTGTTTCTCTTTCGCCCTGAAAGCAAGGTGACCCTATTCCTGACCAGAAACGGTTTGAGAGGCATGGGGATAACATATATCAGCACTTCTGAATGCATCTCAATTATTTGCAGAATGATTTTTAAAATGGTTAATTCAGCCATTCAAGGTAAGCAGCATGATATAGTGTTAACTCGCACTTTACACATTAAGGATTATTTTATTGCTCATTTTTGCTCAAACGGTCTTTGTTGGACTTCCATATGATTAAGGTATTCCTCTTTATTATGAGTTCAGAATAAAAGCGCTACATTTAATTTCCTCCAGAGGGCGCAATAGGCAAACATTCTTTAAACGAAAGTGACATTTATGATACGTGTAGTATTCAACAGGGATTAAATATATGATACTCTAGAATTGGCCCACATTGATCTTCATTATCGACTTATTGAATCTATAAATGTCCATGTTGTTTTTCAACATCTGTCAAATTTACTTCTCTTAAAAAAGGTAACGCTCAATGATCACAATGAATAAAGTCTAAAATAAATAATTATATGCGTCAAAATAAAAAGGAATTTTGTACAACCATGTCATTAAGCGATGACACCCCGTTATTTTGTGGCTGCGTACGATGAAGATCAGCCTTTGATGGATTCACTCTCGGCTGTACCATAGAGTACGCCGGGAAGGGGTGTGTGTGATCGAGAATAGTGTTATATTATATTTGTATCATATTGTAGACTTTTTACATTAAAAAGTAATTGCGTAATTTGTCATAAAAAGTTAATGCTTTTCTAAACTGAGGTCAGTGAGTGTAGATATACTCGTGTCGGCGCCTGTACGTACTCCTGTAAACCCTCCGCCGTCTCATTGGAAGCTGGTCTGATGCGGTCTTACTATCTCTTCGCAGCATTTAACTTAAGAAAAGTTAGCTCACTTAAAATGTAACTGTTGCATTATTTATAAAGGCATATTTTTCAAAGATCAAACTATGAGCTCATCGAGTAGTCCACCGGTTGGGATTCTGAGCGGCGGACAAGCGAAATCAAGAATAAAAGAAAGTAAACAGAGGACCGTTTTTCCACCGGTATCGTTAGCATGCTAGCCAAGTCGTTCGACTGCCTGAATTCAGCTGACCGCCTATCAATAGCCCTGTGATGATTTGTTTACCGGGGTTTGATTTCCGCGTATGTTAACTTAACTAACGACCCTAAATCGTTAAAACGATATAATTCATCCAAAATAGTATATATATTTGAAAACTGGCGGCGAAAGAGAGTTTATTGTTAGCTTGCCGGCTAGTTAGGGGTGCAGATGTGTTCCTGCGAGAAAGTGGATTTTAACATCACCCCACGCACCGTCGCCCGGCTGGTGTATGAGGCCGAACAGGAAAAAAATAACGGGGGACAGTCGTCCAATGGAAGGTAAGAATTATAAACGTATAGATCTTTGGCTCATAGATTTATGTTGCTATTTATTTTTTTAGTTGCTCTAAATTATTCTTAACCAATATTATGTGGGCAAATTGCAAGTTGTAAATGTACTGTTGAGTTTGTTTGAGAACTTTGTTATGATTTGGGTACAGTATGTCACCCTGTCCATGGCACTGGGTTTTATGATCATGATCTCAGGATGACCTCTCCTACTATCGTGTGAGAAAGTAACATTATTTGTCACTGGTTGACAGAGTCTTTACGTATGACTGGGGTTAGTAAAATCATTGTTTATATTTCACTGTGGCATGTTTTATGGTTCAGACAAGGTCAGAGAGGCGAGTGTTTTAATAGCTTGAGATTGATTTGTGCAAACAAATCCCAGACGTGATTGAGCTTGTTCAAACATGCAAGTAAATAAAGTGGAAGTTCTTGCTCCTTTCATTGATAAACGGCTGTTAGTCCTGTTCTGAGGTTTAGTGATGAAACGGTGACATAACTCAGTTATGAGTTTCATCAATGAGTGACATGAGACCAATGAATTTATCCGAAAAATTAGTATTAGTCTGACTTTCTGAGTCTGCTGATTTGGCCATTTGTCTTTTGGCTTCATGCATAGAAGAAATATAATACATGCTTATTGTTTCTGTAAATTGACTGGATTTAAGTTAAAGTCAGGACAGCATATTTACTCTGAAAGAAAGTAAAGGGGACACATTGAAGACACTTGTTTTCTTGTGGTTTATTGTTTCCATGTAGCTCACCACCATTGCAATGAAATAAACCCTCAGATGTTGCTTTAAACGGAAGCTCAATTGTATCACTCTCTTCTTATACCCACAATAACCCAGAAAGTTGACATACATAAACGTTACAAATGGAAACAAGCTGAGCGCCAGGTGAGACGGCTCGGTTTTAAACGTTTCAAGAGGTTCCTTATTTGCATTGCTTAAACACGCAAGTCAAAAGGTCAAATTTTATTTGAAGAAAAAAGATTAAACATGTAAAATGTAAATTGGAGTGACTATATAGGTAAGCATGCATTTATTATTGTGCGAGGTGTTATTTATTGTTTGGTAGTTGTTTAAATGCATAATAATTCCTTGCGTGTATTATAAAAATGTGTGTTTGTGTGTCAATCCATAATGTGTGTCAATCCATACGTTACTATTGAATTTGTTTAAAGTATTTCCCTTGTGCTATTTACTTTCATTGTAAGTTTCTTATTCTTACAGTTAAAAAAGAAGGAAAGCCGTCATTTTTTATTTATTCGTTTATGTCACAGATGCTGTCAGTTATATGTGGAATATTCTTTTAAGTCATGAAAAAAATTAACCAAATTATATGGTTTCCTTGTCATTTTCGAACATACTCTTAAATATGAACAAATCTTATGTTCGTTTCATTTAGAAACTTTTATCAGGCAGCTTTTATTGTTTGGCTTTTATTGGACAATATAGTGGAATATAGACAGTGACAGGAAAGAGGGGAACATGTTTGGTAAAGTTAAACCCATGTAGTAATAGGTTTGCCTTGATCTACTCTGTCGATCCTGTTCTCTAATAGAGAGGCTATACCATAAGATTATGGGAGGATGTCCAATAAGACCATTAACTTACACAGATTTACATGTAACTTCATATACATTACATTTTATGCAAAGATATGTTCTGTTTAAAATACAAAGTAGCTCATATAAAAAAATGTAAACACACATACAGTTTCTCCTCTCTTTAGCAATATGACCTTATCATACCTGATGTGCAAATCACAAGGACAAGATTGCAAAACTGCAATTTCTATGAAAAATTTCAGGTTTTAATGCTGATAATACTAAGAAGATGGATCTTACATCAAGCAATCTTGGATGCAAGCAAATTTGATTCTTCAAGTGCTATTTCCCCCAAATAACAATGATTTGGTTATGCCCTCTTTGATATATTAAGTAGAAACCAGAATTTACTTGTGGATGACATTTTAAGACCACATCTAGAAGATTTTAATGAAACTAAAGAGGTATCCCTTGCTTTTCAACGAATGATTGTGCATGATGAAGCGGCCTCAAAGAACCTGTCAATCCCGGACCATCGTGTTTAAAAAACAAACAGAAATAAAGTTTTAACAAAGATAATGGCTGTAACGCCGCCACCTAAAATCGCTGTGGCTGAACCCATTCCCATTCCAACCCTGAACGTTCTCCCTCCGTCTTCCGACACCGAGTCGTGGTCCTGCTCGCCAAGCCCGAGGCCGCACCGATCCCGCAGCCGAAACCGCGAGAGGAAGAAACGCAAAGTGAAGCAAGAGCAGGTGCCGAAGAACTACTGGGATGCAGAGAAAGAAGAAAGCAGTCAAAGTTTGTCACGTTCATCTACGTTGTCTCTGATGGTGTCCAATGTAGAAGAGGAGGAGCAGGGAAGCCCCTCCGTGTTTCTTACACCACCGTCTCGCTCGTGGTCCCGCAGCTCCTCATTAAGCAGACGTTCTCGCTGGTCTTTGCGTAGCCTTCTCAACAAGGACTCAGATTGTGACAGCACCAGGTCAGTCTGTCCCTCCTTCACTCGTAAAAGAATAGATGCCTGATGCAGACGCATACATATACACCTGAGAATATGAGAAGAGGAGACCGATTTTAGACCAGTGCATTGGATAAAAAAAGTAATTGTACTATTTGCATATCTTAATTTTAGGGTTCGTTTTAGGAAACTAAGGGACGTGTTAATTATAATTATTATGGCTCTCATGCTGTGCTTAGAGTTAACTGCATTCTTTTAATAGAAATGTGCGGATCAGTTCCTTCACAATCCGGCTTTATTCAGTCTATACCTGCATTACAGAAATGTAATATCATTCTTGTTAGTTTGTAATAATGATGATTTTGTCCATCAGGGACAAAATGAAACATTAACCCCAAAACAGTGTCATCCGTCTGTTTCAATAAGAGGATAGAATGACGGATAAAAAGACCACAGAGGACAAGTAATCTTGGCAGCGGAGGGATGGAGGCGGGGCCGTATCTGAGCCGTCTGGCTCTCACACACATGACATCACAATTCTCCACTGGGAGTGTTCGCTTTTCCTGGTGATGTCATCGCTGGCCAATCAGGGCCCTGTGTTTTGATGCTGCAGCAGGCGCTGTCAGCCAGTGAAAAGACTAGCTTAGAGAGCAAAAGGTGTTTTATACACGCCACACGGACAGCTGTACCCTTGTCCTTCTCATTTACCAACCGGTTTCGCTGACCTAGATCTTTTTGTTGGGCTGCTCAGCCTGAGATACATTACGAGAACTCACCTTAAATTGAAGCCATGTGATCTGTTTTACTAGGTTGTGGATATTGCTGAGGTTGTTTATTTATTTATTAGTTACTATAAGCATAGACCTTACAATTGGATGGTGACTAAAGACAAATCTTGGTAATGTGAGCAAACAGCTCTTTAAGTGCTACACTTTATTTATTTGTAGGCGGCTTTATGTTAATCTGATGTTTATGAGGTTTAGATTTATTGCTTGCTTGCAAACAGATTCTTTTTTGCTGACTGTAGAATCTATCTTGTTTGTTTAGCAATGTCTGTGGGATGTTAATCTTTCCAAAATCAATGTGAGTTCCTGACATGTCAGTTTGCACAACATCAGACAAAAAGAGGGACAAAGTTTGCTAGATAGAATAGATTTTTGTACCTTACACTGTTGCACCAAAAGTAAAGATGCCTTTCAAACCCCTCTGCAAAGTACATCATTTGGATTTGTCTCTACGTCTGTGTAGTTCACTCTGTTGACGTGGATTGCTTCTAAATCTAAAGATTTCATTTGTCTAAGCCTATTTGTGATGCTTTGGCCATTTCGATCACGATGTACTTGTTGTCTCCTCCTCATGCCATATGGTGCACAAACTTTGTTGACTGCTCAGTTATGTTGACTGCTTTTTTTTATAGTAAATTTTTTTTCATTTATCCTAATCCAATGTATTATTTACATTGCCTGGTGAAGATGCTTAGAGCAAAAATACCTGTGAAAGAATATGAATTTATTTAGCATATGCTTTTATCCAAATGAACTTATTAGTGTAAATAATACAGGCATAAGTGACATTGTCACAATACCCAATTTTAGAGTCCTAAAATAAAAAAAGCAATAAACATATGTAGTTAAAACCCATATGGTTTAAGGAAGCGGTGTGTCATACATCTTTAAATAATCCTGTTGTGGTTTACTAAAAGTAAAATATATTTCAAAGTTGTGGGTTGGAGTTTTGGTCATATCTATTTGTAAATGTCTTGGCTTCCCCCTCACCCTACATACTGAGATTGCAGCAGCCTCTTCCAGGAAAACAGATTATAAAGACATCCGTGCATTTATGGATTATCATTCACCCCACTCTGTCATAGCAAAAAGTCTGAGAATGACCAAAGTAACTACTATGGTAGTTCGATCCGTGTTTCTGGGAAGTTTTTGACTTTAACTCCCTTAATTTAAATGCCTTTGTGGCATCTTCCTCCACAGCAGGCCACCAGCAGCATTTTTACTAACCCAACCGCTTCCACATAAACTATAAACATAATCCCCTATGTGTGCAGATGTAAAGAGAGGGCAACTGTCTCAAACGGTGTTGAATCCCTCCTCCACACAGTGCATCCTCTTTTCTCCTCCCCCCTTGTGTAGGTTGCTGTAGGATAGCCGGAGCGCGCATGATGGTGGAGACCGGTGTGTTCGTTGCATTTTAAGGAAGGAAGAACAGCCGAGGTCTGGCACCTGTTTTGGCATGGTGATGTTGAACGATCGGGTTTTGTGGGACTAGAATTGACTGCGGGGGTGAACAGAGGACGATGCGTAACGCGTTCGGGTTAGTTAATCTGAATGTACCGTCTGCTGTGTCGGCGCAGAGCCATATTGAGCGGCTACTGTAAAATAAACCTGGACATATCACGCATTGAAAACACCCAATGACATGTTCGAGTAAGTATCACGGGATTTACGCAAAGTGAACATGCATACTGTGTTTTTAAATCGCTTGTAAATGTTGCCCGACGATTCATTTTCATCACTTGCTCGTGCAGCATGTTGTTCTGTCAGTAAGACGCAGTGCATCCCAAGCCGCACTCATGACATCGACATCTCTTTTGATAAGACCCGCCGTGCGCAAACGCACGTTCAGGATCAGATTCACGTGCGCTTTAGTTTTACTTCGTGTAAGTTCAGCTGCACCTGCAAATCCTCAAGTGTACGTCATTTACCGCAAAACATTATTTTTGCACATTTGCATCGGCTCATGAGGTATCGATGTCGGTAACTGATGCTCGTTGTACCGTATTCGTATTTTTAGCTCATGGCAATAGACCGCCCATTCATTCGGTTGACATTTTCTGAAAACGAGTCCGGGTCTTACTAGAAATAATCTCTTACAGTATAGACTTTAACATGACACAAAAGGCTCGCTGTTTATTCTGGTTGTTGTTGGGATGTTATTGTCTGTATCTCGCGAGAATGCGCGATGATTCGTGTTGTCACTTTTCTGCTGATGGCTATGAAATATTCAGACAGTTTAGTTTAATACACGCCTAGTTCTTAAAAACTTGAAAAGTTGTTTGTTGCTGACTCACATTCCAGCTCAGCTTGTCCATTGGGAGGGTATTCCTGTGATCCTGCCAGCCAGGTTACCTTGGAGACTCCGATATTTGCCCCACCCCCTTTTGTTTCCAAGACAACGCGAGAGTGGGATTCAAGCAGATATGACAGACAGGGGCCAAAGTTGTTAGAGATAAGAGAACAGCAGTCAATAAGCGCTTATAATAATGAGTTTATTATTTTTACTAATAAAAAATGAATCAGAAGTCAATTTGATTTACTTTTTCTCAATACCACTGTATTCTGTCCATTATGAAATAACAATAGTTTATGTTTTATTTGTAGTAAACAGTTTACCACTTTACCATGATATTTATAGTAAAACTATGGTAATACAATTGAACAACAGTTTGTCAAAAAATATGGTTACTACATTTTTGTTATAATAAAGCAATGGTTATGTTTCCTACTGGTTGGAATACTACATTTCATTTACCACATTTTCAGTTTTTCTAATATACCATGGTAATCATTGTTTTTTCTAAAATGGCATGTACATTTTCAGAAATAAAATAGTTTATTATAAGTGGTGGGCTAACTTTGTTATAGTAGCAATAATTGATATTGTATTTTAGCAGAAACTTACCATGATAAGTACCACAGTTGTATCATGGTACCTTTTTAATAAGGTCCATTGTCTTTTTCTTCTTTAATGTTCTCATCTTGCAGCAGGACTGTTTGATTCATGTCTTGATCGTGTTCCTGACTGCTGCTGTGGGTTTGTAAAATGTTCAAAGTGGGTTTTATACACATCTTGTGCTGCTGAGCAGGTGATATGACATCTTAATGTCATAAATGCAATCTATGGAATATAATTGAGAGGTGACATGCCTTTAAGCGTACTCTTTGACAACAGTTCTCAAATGTCTCATCAGACCGATCAAATGTTGGGAAGGCTTTGTGTTTGTGTACAAAAGCACCTGTCTGTGTTGCCACTTTTATTTTACTGGAACAGGAATGGGATGCTACTATGGAAACTATTGTTATTAATATAAATATGTGACCCTGGACAACAAAACCAGTCTTAAGGGTCAATTTTCCAAATTGAGATTTTTACATAATCTGAAATCTGAATAAATAGGCTTTCTATTGATGTTAGCTAGGATAGGACAATATTTGCCTGAGATATAGCTATTTAAATCTAAATCTCATAAACTTCAGATTAACATAGATTCAAAACATTGAGAAAATGGCCTTTAAAGTTGTCCATCAGAGGCGCTGTAGCAGGCCGCTGCTAAGAAGTTAATGAAATACATTTAATATTACTGCAATTCGTATCACCCACACAAATTATTGTGGCCTATTGTTTTGCTTTTTTAAAACTGAATACATTAGGCTAGCTATAAAAAAAACATGATTAAGTGTTTGACTGACAACCCCAATTTTAACCCATATGTATTTCTATATAACCTCCTAATGTTAGTCAGTTGTAAATCAGTATGTGCTGTTTTGTAAATCGTGTCCGCTCTGGCACTCCTTCATTCACGACCCTGTGGCCCTCAAGACCTGTTGAACCACAGCACTGAAATGCCAAATGAGTGTCTGATCGCGCCATCTGTATCTCCTGTCTGACTCGACTTTTGTCCTCCTGCAGTACAGCCAGTAATTCTCCACGCAGCACTCCTGGCAGCTCACCCTCCCTGCGCCGGCGCATGCTGGGAGGCCGAGCCAGCGAAGGGGAGACGGGCGGGGACCGAGCCGGCGGGGGTACGGATAGCCCCCTGCCTTCCACCCCCTCCTCATCCACCTCCACCTACCCACTCGCAGCACGCCACTTCACTCGCAATGCCAAGGTACTACGATTAATGTCATAATTCACCTTTCTGCATCTTGCATATGTTGTATATCATTCTTCCATGGGACCCGAAAGACTCAACCACTGATAAAAATAATCAAATTTGTTATTTGAAATGTAATTATTGAAAGAGTTAAATTTTTGAAATTGTAACCACTGTTTTTCTTTTTCTGTCTGTTCCAGAAAATGCAGAGCTGGTATAATGTAAGTATCATGAGGGTTCTTACAAGTTCACACCTCTGTGCTTTGTGCATTTGCTGATGGTGCTGGTTTTCTGTGGTGTGCAGGTCCTCAGTCCCACATACAAACAGAGGAACGAAGACTTCCGCAAACTCTTTAAAAAGCTGCCTGATACAGAACGTCTTATAGTGGGTTAGTGTCACTACTTCATGATTAGTTACTCATAAAATGAGTAATACTGTCTTAAAGGAGCAGTGATTTAAGATGTGATGATCACATGACCTTTTGTTTTCTTTGCGTAGACTACTCATGTGCACTGCAGAAGGATATATTGCTGCAAGGCCGACTTTACCTGTCTGAGAACTGGCTCTGCTTCTACAGTAATATCTTTCGATGGGAGACTACGGTAACTCGCAAACCTTTAACATAGTGACTGAAAGATTTGTATTGCTTTTGTACAGTTGCAGAAATATTTACGTGCTAAAATGTGGAGGAATGAAAAAAACACATATTTGTTTCAGATAATGTAAGATAAACCAAAAGGATTTATGTGGCAACATTTGTACAGATGGACAGGCTGTGTGGTTGTCACATACTGTGCCTGTCAAAAATTGTATTAACCTCATAAATATGCAAATAAAATGACATTTTAAAACATGTCTGCTGTGATGTGAAATAAATAAATAGATTTATCTATGCATAACCAGATAACCATACTGCTGAAAGATGTGACAAGTCTTACCAAAGAGAAGACGGCCAAGCTCATCCCAAACGCCATCCAGATTAGCACTGAACACGACAAGGTACCTGTCAGAACAAATTGGCCATCTTTTCTAAAATGATCAAAATGTCTTTTATTTTGTTAGCTGCATTTTGAATCTCCTAGCTAATAAATACTAACCCTTGGATGAAATCTTTCTCAAGCACTTTTTCACATCATTTGGAGCCAGGGATCGCAGTTACATGATGATCTTCAGATTGTGGCAGAATGCCTTGATGGATAAGGTGGGATTCTCATTTCTAGTCAAAGAAATAACCGTCCAAAGTCTCCTGTCAGCATCAGTGCTGTGTATTTGTGATGTGTAGACGCTTATATGGCAGTTCACCAACATGGCTTTGGAGAATGGCCATAAGAATTAGCGCTTGGCATGCTGCGCAGATGGCGACTATAGATGCATTTTAAAGCATGGCTACAGCTTCTTTCACTAAGCAAAAACTGAAGATGGTTGCAGATATAAACATGATAAAATTGCACTGTTGCAGTAATTAAATGAGTGTAGTTAGTGTTTATATCTGTTAAGGAAACCGTGTCTTTTCTGCACCACAGGCAGAACCAAACATTACTAAAAAAAAGTCAATATTGCCGTTGGCTTGTCCAAAACATATAGGCTTTTATCATATAGAAGGTTTCAAAGCAACAACATAAACAAAGTTACTGCGCATGCACGCTTTTGTGCCCAAACCTGACTTTATTGAGATTATTACTGAGATTATTGTTGCTTTTCCACAGACTTTGTCTCCCAAGGAGCTGTGGCACATCGTTCACCAGTGTTACGGCACTGAACTGGGTCTAACCAGCGAAGACGACGACTACGTCTCCCCTACTGCTGAACATATGAATGGCCTACTGTGAGTCCACACTGAGAGAAACCCAAAAATATGATATAATTTGGTTTAATTTGATTTATCTGACTCGTATTTTAAATGTTGCCATGTCCACTTTGGGCTTGTTTTTTCAAAAGATTTGGCAACACGGCTTATATCCTTCTCTCTTCTCCAGGCCGGCTGAGGATTCTGTCTCCGTCACTGACCTGCTGGATCTGGGTTCAGTGCCGGGGGTTCTTGCGGGCTCCTCTCCCCCTTCGTCTGCCTCTGTACTTCCCTTCGCTTTAGGATCTTCACCCCCATCCTCCTCTTCCTCGACTTGTCAGCCCGTTGAGGTGCCGTCTGCTCGGGTCAGCGCCGAACCTGAGCCCAGTCCACCCAGCTCTCAGAGCTCACTTCCCCCCATCACGCACTCCTTACAATTTGGAGCTTCGCCACCCTCAACCGTGAGTAACTTTAGTTGAAGAACAGCAAGTGTAGGTTAGGTAGTTTGTAAATTGTCTGTTTTTTGGGGGGCAATATAACTTTTGAATCAAACCAATTTGTGACCAAATTGTTTTATATTTATTATAGAATTCTGATTAATTTTGCATTTATGTAAAAACTTATAATTAATACACAATATTATGTAATGGTTGTTGTTCCATAAAGCAATGCTTATTCATCTCTAAGTGCAAATTAGTATGTATTCTTAAATCTCTTGCTGTTATAGATCTTGGAGGAAGGCGGGGACAGCCAGTCAGAATCAGCCAGTCAGACGCCTCAGTCCCCTCCATTAATTCCACCCACCCTGGGAAACCTTTTGTCATTGGATATGACCAACGATGACGAGCTCCCCACTGACCTCAGCAATTCCTCAGACACCCAGGAGGAAAGTGAGTATCTGTTTTCCCGCTGTTTCTCAGAATCAACCATGACAGTAACGTCTCAGAGTATTACAACATGTCCTAAACCAACCAGCTGTTTTTCAGATCAAACTGTGACATTTCTAAGAAGGTGATACTGAGGAACAGGATGTTGTGTTTGCTTTGCATATATTTTGTAACCCTGAGCACAGTAGCTGGATATTAAACATCAAGTATAGTTCGGTATGATTGTCTTTTCAGGGTTGTATGACATGACAGAACCACTAAGATTTGTTAGAGCCGCTTGTGTGTGGTTCATGTCATTTCCTGCTTCTTTTACTGGTCCTTCCATAACATTTTTTCAATTCTCTGCAGGTGAGGTGGAGTCCTTCTGTGCCGACCTCAGCGGTCGATTGCATATCAACACAGTTGTTCATATGAACGTGGACAAGCTCCACGACCTTCTCTTCTCGGACACTCACTTCATACAGCACCTCTTCTGCCAGCGCAACTTCACCGGTAAGAAGAGAGATCTGGTCTTGCTTTGTTCCTGCTTATCAGTGCTTGCGATTGTCCAGATGAAAAGAAAACCATCAGCAAGACTGGCAGAGATGCTAGATCTGTGTGGTTTCTGATTGTGTTGCTGACTTTTCAATGCATGGATGCTTTTTGCTGTGGTGTTGCCTTTTTCTGCAGCTTTAAGTTTTTAAGTGGCCCCTTTTGGCCCTCCTCCATCCCTTCCTCTCTTTGCGGTTTGTTCTTCAGGGGCTTTTGTGAAGCTAATGAGCTTTCAGTTATTTGATTTCACTGTATTCTAAAGCACAGACCAGTGATTCCCAACCAGGAGTGTGTTTATCTCAGGGCTGCCGGAGATTAAAATAAATAATTGTAAATAAAGGTTTTGTTTAGCCAACAATGAAAATAGCAATGACCGCTTTAATAATATAAATCCATACATTGTTTATAGGCAGTTTCATCGGACGCACGCACCTGGCCTGAAGTTAACTTCCGGTCTGTGTTTGTTGACCGGTCTGGCAAATAATACAACTATTTATATTTTATTAAATTTATATTAATATGTTATTATACAACCATTGTATTAAATAAATAATTTGTTGAGTTTTATTGTGTATTTATTTTATTAAATAAGCAGTATGTTGAATGGGTCGTGTAACTTTGTTGCATTTAAGTATAAGTAACGGTTCTTCTACTGGTTACCTAAAATAATACTGGATAGACATACTTTTAACTTGCTAGCTTTACTTGTTATTTCTTTTGCTTGTTATCAGAAATAATCTGCAGGGACTCTTTTTGCGGATGTGTACCGAGAGGTTAAGTTTGGGCCACAAAAACGTGCATGCGCAGTAACGTTTATACCATCTATACTGTTTATTTTTGTTGGGCCTTAACTTGGCAGCTATATTGGCCCTGGGCAGGCAAACATCATGACTAGTTTATTGCAAAATAATCATGCCATACGATATTAATTCAAAGGAGCAAGTTTTGAAATTGATAGACAAGGATTACTGATGAAACACTATCATTTACTACTATAGTATTAATATTACAAATATAAAAATAATATAGAAATATACAAATATTTATAAAAAGTTAATTGTATTAATGTACATTAATGGTAGTGAGAGATTCCATAGCACAGTGTTTGTTTCTTGCGCTAATCTCTTAGTCCATGTTGTCTGCATGGATAACTGCCCCCTACTCTGTACCCCTGCAAGTGCGCTCTCTCGCTCTCTCTCTCTCTCTCTCTCTCTCTCTCTCTCTCTCTCTCTCTCTCTCTCTCTCTTTTACTCACTCATTCTCTCTTTCTCACACTCATTTTCTCTTCTTTCTCCCTCATATTGTCTCTTTTCCTCTCAAACACTCTCACATACTCTTTCTCTCCTTCCATTTATAACTACTGTCTCACACACACACTCTCTCTCACTCGTGTGATTGGTTCAGATCTCTCTGTGCACGAGTGGCAGCAGGACAACAGCACTGGGAGCGGCAGCAGAGTTCTGAGTTACACCATCGCCATCAACAATCCATTGGGCCCCAAAACTGCTCCTGTAGTGGAAACACAGGTGGGTCCAAATTGTTCCTCTTATTTCTCCTTTTCCTTTGACTTGACCCACATTCTTACGCACTCTGATAACACATAACAGTTGGTTCCTCATAACTGCATTAGCTGTTGAGGAAACTTTAAATCTTTCTTTAAATCAACTTGAAGTATTAGACTGGATCTTCCCTAGCTAACATAATAATAAGAAATGTAAAGAAGTTCTAAAGAATATTTCAGCTGTTGCTTGATATGTTAAAAAAAAAACGCAATACTGTCTCTCCTGCAGCGTCTATGGTGGTTACAGTCCCCAAAAAAAGACCTTAATTTAAAAAAAAAACTTAATTTGGCTACTTGGAAATTGGATAAAGGAAAATGTAGACTTAACATCAAGGTTATTTTAGTTAACTAAAACTATTGAAACATGTCTGTTAATTTAAATGAATTAATAATTGGATTAAAAATGTATTTAAAAAACGTATTTATTTATGTAATTTATTGCAACATTTTTGCATTTGTTTTGTTAATTTAAGTGCCTCAATTTAACAAATTAAATTATTAAAATAAACAAAAATGAAATGAACAGAAAAAATGAAATTCTAATCTTTACATAGATACCAAACTTGAGTAATTCCCAAAGAGTGGCAGCAGCAAGTGAAGTTTGTAGACGTGTTTCCAGACATTTTTTTTTGCGATTTTTGCTGCTTGCTGCTTTCATTTATTTACGGTATGAAATTTACAAAATATCTTTATGGAACATGATCTTTACTTAAAATCCTAATGATTTTTGACATAATAGAAAAGTCTATAATTTTGACCCATACAATGTATTTTTGGTTATTACTACAAATGTTCTCATGCTACTTAACACTGGTTTTGTGAATACTACAAAACTGCAAAAATTACCATGGAAAAAAAGCTCATTCAAAATATTTTTAAAATACTGAAATAATGCTGAAAATAAGCAATGAGAACTCTTTATAATGCTTTACATCATCACAAACAAACCTTTTCCAATTTTACAGCTAATAAAACACATTATTTTATGTATAATTAACATAAGAACCCGAACAAAAATACGTCCTTTCATATCAAGTGCGTTTTGTAAAGATAATAGATGAAGGACAGGCCTCATTATTCCCCAATAATTTGTTTCATGATCCGACCCTAAACTTCTCTACAGTGACTGTGTTTGTTGTATTGCGCAGACTCTCCACAAGAACAGCACGCGAGGGGAGTGTTACGTGGTGGACTCGGAGGTCATAACCTCAGGCATCCCCTACCAGGATTATTTCTACACTGTACACAGATACTGCCTCACCTCCATCAACAAGCACAAGAGCCGGCTCAGGTAAAACATCCTGACCATTGTTACGCTCACATTGTTATGCTTCAAACGCAAACATCGCTGAAGAGAACCCATTGTGTGTGCGTCTGCAGGGTCTCGTCCGATATATGTTACAGGAAGCAGCCGTGGAGTCTCGTGAAGGCTTTGATTGAGAAGAACACTTGGAGCGGCATTGAAGAATATTACAGACACATGGGTAAGAAGCTGTTTTGGAAATCGCATTATTAAAAAGGTTGTTAAATTGACACAAAAATGTTTTCCTGTGTTCTGATCAGAGATGGAAGTGTGCAAGTTGGAGACGCTGTTACAGACTGAGGTTACCGTAGTGAGCACGGGGGAAGCGGGTTCTGCGAACTCCAACAAGACGGCTCCCAGCCTGCGCAGACGCAAACGCAACTGCCCTAGGCGAGCAGGAGAACGAGAGAGGGAGGGAGCGGGCGGCGGGGAGCGGGGCGATAGGGGGATTGGAGATGAGCGAGAAAGGAGAGAAGCAGGTGAGTCGGTTGACTTGTAGATCACTACAACTTATTCCAAAACAACTTGGCTATTATATTCATTGGTGTGTGACATCTAGTGGTGGAATGTGGAATTGCTGTTACATGGCTAATAAGTTATTTTCTTGTTCTCTAGGTGCTCAGTATGTCAAACTAGGAGAGAGGTGGCGTGGAGCCGGCGTCAACAACAACAACAGTATCTCCACCATACTTCTCATCGTGAGCTTTATGTAAGCGTTCTCACTCTCATCTGTGTGTGTTTGTACTGTCAGCATTGATCGAACTGCTGATAACTTCAGGCTCGCTTTATATGAAGCAAAATTAAATCCGAGCTCATTGCGGCTGCCAGGCTGTCAACGCTGCTGGGGGTGGGTGGAGAGCTGTTCTTTGGCCTCCATAAGGATATTTTGCTCACTTCTTATTTCTAAAGATAACGTTCTTTAACACATATCTGTCACTACCATAGTGTACAGAACATACTGTCTTGGACAGCTTGCTGAACAAGACGTTATGATGATGATTTTAAGGTTACTGAGAATCATATTAATCTCTTCAAAATGACAATTCTGGGATTACACTCATGTCAGATGTGGATAGGGACTTAAACTATTCTTTAAGCTTTGTAGCTTACCCAAGTTCACCTGAAAATAAAACTTCTGTCATTTTTATTCACCCTCATGTTGTTCAATACCTGTATGTGACTCTTTCTTATGTGGAACACAAAAGAAGATATTTTGACTAATGGATCAGTTGGAAGTCAATGGGAAGTTAGTGTTGTTCGGTTACCAACATTTTTCAAAATATCTTCTTTTGTGTTCTGCAGAAGAAAGCTAGTCATACCGGTTAGAAAAATAATGAAATATTTTTTATTTTCTGAAGAAAAATTCCTTAAAAATCCCCAGTCCTTATCTACTTTCATTGTATGTATAGCCTACATATTCTGCACAGAAATCATTATGGATTTTAAATGACATAAGGGTAAATCGTATTTACAATGTGAATGTTCTCTTTAATGCAATAACAAAC
This sequence comes from Oreonectes daqikongensis, assembly GCA_026939265.1. Lineage (NCBI taxonomy): Eukaryota > Metazoa > Chordata > Actinopteri > Cypriniformes > Nemacheilidae > Oreonectes > Oreonectes daqikongensis. The sequence continues at coordinate 2,667,478 of JAOTQM010000311.1, forward strand.
ATTACAACGCTTCATAATATCACACTTGGTATTTTAAAAACAAAGGCTTTGCTAAGGAGTGTCTCTCTCTTTTGTTCCTTCATTCTTTTGCTTACTAATATCTTCCTGCTCTTTCTCTCATCTTGTTTTTCTTGCTTCCTCCTGCATTTAGGATCTGTGTCAGGTAGAGCCTTTGTATTTGTGATAAAGAAAAACACCCTTTTCTGAATATAATCCTTGTTACACCATATAGAAAAGCCAACTGTATTTATATCTGTTACTTCTCCAGTCTTGTGGTTCTCGTGGCATTGAACATGATGCTGTTCTACAAACTCTGGGCACTTGAGCGGGCCGCACACACACTGGAGACGTGGCACTCGTACTCTTTAACTGACAGGTACTTTTTTAAATCTTTGTTTTCATATTAACACCCGAATGATGCTGAACAGTGATGCCGTGGTTTTTTTATACATGATGATTCAGTGAGATGTTTCTCTCTCCAGTCCTCTGCCCCAGTCCGCAGGAGAATGGGCCCAGGTCCTGCAGCTCCAGAGGCAGTTTCATCAGGCTCAAATGAACAAATGGCAGCAGATTTTACAGTCTTCTGTCACACTACTGGATCAGGTGTGAAAAGATGAATCCTTCACAGCTGCCGTGTTTCTCATAGACATCATTGAGAATACATGGAGATTTTTCTGAAGTCTCTTGCTTTCAGTTATTTTACATGCGTCTCCCCTTGAGTACTCAGATTACATTTATGCATTTGGCAGACGCTTTTATCCAAAGCATTGCATTATACATTATACATTTTGTTTCTGAGAATGTGACCATTGACAATCTCAAACATAGTATAGACGGTTTCAAAGCAGCAACAAACGTTAGTGCGCATGCACGCGTTTGTGTCCCAAACTTAACTTATTTGCAAAGAATCGAGTCCCTGCAGATTATTTCTGATAACAAGCTAAAGAAATAACAAGTAAATTATATCAGTTAGAAAGTTAAAAGTATGTCTAGTCAGTATTATTTTGGGTTACCAGTAGAACCATTACTTGGCAAAAGTTAAATGCGACAAAGTTACACGACCGATTCAACAAATTGTTTATTTAATGAAATTAATAAACAATAAAATGGATGATTGATGATTGATTAATGATTTAATATCGTTATTTTACAAAAAAATTGAAAAATAAATGAATTAAAATATACATAGTTATATTATTAGCCACTAGCCAGACCGATCAACAAACACAGACCGGAAGTTAGCAGAAAAAATGTTTTGATAGAGAATAATGAAAACAAACCTTTATAAAACTGATTATGTGCATTTTTCACAATTGACTCACTATTGCTCACAGCAATATAAAATGGGTGACATGTCATGTTTCTCCTCTCATGTAGATGAAACAGTCTTTGGAGAAGCTTCACAGAGGAATGATCACCCCAGAGGTGCAACAGGAATCTGATTCTCCTCCGGAGACGCTGACGGATCAGTGAAGGGATCCTCACACCCTGCTTATAGACTCTGTGAGGTTACTGTCCAGGATGGGACAAATCATGGAAAGGGAGTAAATGGTTTCATCTCTCTTAACTCTTTCAGTATCAGTGATGTTAATGTTGTGAGAACTTTTGGGTGTCCAGAGCAGAAGCTACTGGACTTTCTACTGCTGTACAGCAAACACTCGACTATTTTATCCATACCATAAACTTAACGGGTTTAAAGCAATAACACATATGGGATCAACCATAATCCACAGAGAACATTTGACTTTCAGCTGCGCTGCATCATGAGCCGTTTTGGTCCATACTGTTTGTCTGAGAAACTTGCTTTCCGAAAATGTGTTCATGGAAGAGAAGAACAATTCATAAAGAAATCCACCACGTCAGCTGTGACATGCACTTCCAATCTACACCTTCACCTGTCCAATTTTAGAGGAAACAATTTTTTATTTTTCTTGGAAGAGACACTCCTTTCTATTCAATACCTCTGAGGTTTTATTATAGCGCCAATTCAGAGCTGTTACTTCCACTTGTACGAAGCGAGAAAGCGTGTTTGACCATTACAGTATTTATTTGATAGACTTGAATCGCAGTCTAATGTCCACAGGTCATTGTGCGTTTCTGCTCGTGTATCTGCACACGGACCAATGTAAACGGGGGTGAAATGGGTTGTACGAATACAAATTCCTATTTTAGCAATAATCATGTTGATTAATCATAATTGTAATGACAATTAGAATCTAGGGAAATGAAAGTATGCAGAAAATGTAAAACATGGAACTGTTACAGAGCGTCATTGTTTTTAACTAATATAACTATTGTTTCTCCTTCACAGTTTATAGTTACTTTTGTTTTTAAATCCCTGTGTGTTTATGACTTGGGGTCGAGCAGAGCTGTTTCATGAAGCTGTTACTTGAACTGTTCAGCGTTACTGTAAGCTCGACCGGCTGAACTTCAGTCTTTTTGAAGCTGGATGTTTAGGACCAACTGAAACTCAAGGCCAGAAGAAACTAGAGCAGATCTGCAGGCAGTATTGTGATGTGATGTATATTTCGCTCAACACTGTAGACGGGAGAATCTTGCAAAGAACATGTCCTGACCTGATAATATTCCACAGAGTTTTTTGCATTGTGACATTTTCATGTGATTAAGCCTCAGTTTTTATAACATATTTTATTATGCTATGATTTGAGTTTGTTTGTAATACTCATTCTCATCGATGATATTGTCATCCAGTCTAGACGTGATGAATGTTATTTATTTAATAATACAACTTACAGTCAGTACATCAACTACTGCCATTTTGTATAATGTAACACGTACATATTTAAATACATTGTTCTTTTTTTGTGAGCATTTTCACATTTCAGCAGTGAGAATTCAGGTAAAATTGGGGCTTACCTGTGGTGAGAATATCACAATACAAAGTGCTTCATTCCTTTTTGCAAAATATTCTTTTTGATTTTTATGTTGTGGTCAATATGACCCAGACACGACTTTGTAAGGTTCTCCTTGATGCTTTGGGTTTATTTTTTTCTAGTTCGATTTGGAAAGTCTGTTACTGTTATCCCGTCTGCACATTTCATTTTTGTCCCTGTATTTGTTGTCTGGCTCTTCTCCCTCCTCAGGGTGTGTGAACAGAGTGACGTCTGTCTGGGGTGCTGCTGTGCAAAGCCCTTGCTGAGTGATGTAAGCGTGTGCTATTTATTTGGGTCAGGGAGGGAGAGAATGAAGGTGGGATTTATAGACGTGATTGTAAAGATGGCGGTCGAAATGTATAATTAAAAAATCTTTAAAAAATGGTAGAATTTTTGTATTGTGCATTACTGAATGGAACGGTTTTCTTTTTATACTGGAGTATTTCTTGATCAGTAAATGGAAAAATTAACATCTTCTGTGGAACACAAAAGAAGATATTTTGAGAAATGTCTCAGTGGTTTTGTGTCCACACAATGAAAGTCAATGGGGGCCAATGTTGTTTGGTTATCAACATGAGGGTGAGTAAATGCAAGAACACCACACATTGGTTTATGTATTTTATTTTATACTATCTTGTCCATAATTTGGCAAGCAACATTTTCACTTAAACATGAAATGCATCCTTGAATCATCGAGGCCATAAAAGCCGTGTGTGCATATACTGTACAGAATTCCACAAGAGCTGCAGACTGATGCTGATTTTCCATGTTAGTAGAAACCATCTATCTTAAAGTTATCGAAACACTAAAAGCAGTTGTGCTGTTAACAAACTGTTGCTCGGTGGCAGCCTTTAATAAACGTGTATTTAAAGTCATGCAGTAGAAATCGACCAAAGTAACAACCACTGAATGAAAGATATAAAAGTAAGAAAACCAGAGCTGGGAAGTCTCAAGAAGTTATTCATGCATAAAGGCAGTGAGACTTTGGCAGTGTTGTGCTGCCCTCTGTAGTCACTACCAGAAATTGGCTACTAAGAGGGGAAGGAAAACCTGGAAGGTTTGTGAATGAATGCAACCCATTCCTGCTTTATCTTCTCATTCATGTCTCTTAAGTTTGAAGGCCTGGGAGACACACTGGACTCTGAACTTTAAGTCATCCTTAAAGTGATTTCATGCAGCCCTTTTATCACTCAAGACTAAACTGGTTTGGTTGTTATTATCATTAATAGCTATTCATCATATGATGAATTCATTTGTGTAGTATGTCGGGCCTTATTCCAGTAGGATTCAATGGTGTTCTATCGCTTCCCATTCACAAGATAACATCCCACTAATAGCGAATTACCACTAGAGACCCACAGAGATCATTATACTTCCTCAATACAATTCTTGTTATAACCGTTGAATTCATTATAATTTCCTTTGGGGTGTTTTTCAGCAGGGGTAGCCAAGCTACCATATTTCCCCTGGCTGTAATTTGCAACGTCAGGTACATTTCTGTTGCCTTTTTAGTGACTAAAAAGCGCAGACGTGGTTATGTTGTGTGAAGAGAAGTAAACAAAGGAAGCTCGTATTGCTTAGCATTAGCTGTCTAATGCTAATCACAGTCTCCAGCTGCCAAACGTGTGCTGAACTGTCAGCCTTGTTTCACTGTGTATGTTTATCATTTTTCCACTTTAACAATATTTAGTATTTGTTACCCTGTCTGTGAAATTCAGACTAAAGTCTCATAATCTAACTATGAGAACAAAGTTGAATTTCAATCAATAATTTTACTATAATATCGTCACTATTAAAAATATCAAGGTTATATTTTCACCGAATATTCTTTACATTATGTAGGATGATTTATAAATGAGTCACAGTTAGGTAATAGTGATCATTTACTTGAGTTTAGAGATTGATATAAATATTGAAATGGTTCATATTGTTTAATTTTTCTGTATCATTATTTGTCATATTTTAACCTGGCTTATGTAGTATTTTTTTTTTTTTTTTTTTTTTTACATTTTTCTTAATATTTGTCCTCTGGCAAAATTTTAGCGTTTAGTTTACCTGGTGTGGAAAAGCAAACAGGTGTTAGTTAGTAGCTGTATGTACAAGTCATGTTTAGTACAATTGTTCAGTGTTACACACGTTCTTCATACATGAACCTCAAATCTGTAATGTCCCATAATTCCAGAGTCTTGTTTTTAACAAGTGGTGTGTGTCCCTGATGCGTCTAAACGACGACCCTGCAGTCACAGAGCGTCGGTGAGGGTGACGGAGGAGGCAGTCGGTGATGTCATGGTGGGTGGAGCTTCAAGCTTTTGGCTTGAGAGATTTCTTGGCCCTGAAGAAGAAACAAATAACAGATTCAACTCCGAATAAAAGACACAGTATATGCTGCTTGTGTGTTTGAGCAAATGAATGGGTCCGGATATGAATTTTACGTTTTTTCATTGGATTCGACAAACCTACCTGTGTTATTCTGCCACTGCTACACCTGCACAATTATCTTTGTTCTCTGTGGTTATAGCTAAATATTCCGCCCTAAGAGAATGAGAAAGGCAGAAATGACAGAAAACAGAAGTGTGAGGAAGACGACGACAAGAAAACAGCAGAACGAACTTGAAAAGTTGAGAAAATAGGGCAGTCAAGCCTGTCTTAGAGAAATATAATTTTGAAGAAAGAAAAGTATAGCAAAAACTATACAGAGGGGGAAATGTGATTGTAGAAAAGAAAAGAGGTGTAAAGCATCCTATTGCAGCATCCTTATATTTTCCTCTTTAATGCAGTTGTGTGTGTTACCTGTGGGAAATACTAAGTAAACAGGACGTATATCTTTTTGGGTTTTAATAACTAGACAACAGAAGAACTCACTCGCTCTCTCTCAACGCCTCTTCTCCAGCCGCAGCTATCTTCTTGTAACAGTAGACCATCTCCACCACCAGCCAAAACTGAAGCCCGATGATGGAGACGTACATCATGATCTCGGATAAGATGGACGCCAGGCCTCGTGTAGCTAGGGGTGAGAATTTAAAAACGTATTCTCTAAATTCACTGTATAATAAATTGTGTTACATGGTCACGATTTCACTTGATGCCAGTAAACCGATTAGACCTGCTGTCAAAGAACATGTTTGTAAAGGTTTGAGTTATGTAATCCAGAAGCCGCTGATGCGACCCTGACTCGGCCTCAGACAGGAAGTACAGATGTGTCTGATTCGATTATCACCCGGTGACATCATGTGATGCGATATATTCCAGCTTCATTATACGCTGTCGAGCTGGGTTTAAAAGAAATGAAGGTTGGGTTGCGATTTAAACCCATGTCCCTTTGTATGAGAAATGAAATCTGGATCCTTTCCAGACACTAATATTATTAGACAGGTTAAAGTATTGGATAAAGCATGTATAATATTCTGGTTTTTCTGTAGCTCAGTGGTTAGAGCATGGCGCTAGCAACGCCAAGGTCATGGGTTCGATCCCAGGGATTGCACAAGCTTAGAAACAAATGTATAGTATAATGCAATGTAAGTCGCTTTGGATAAAAGCGTCTGCCAAATGCATACATGTAAATGTAGTGCAAAAACAAAATAAAAAATGATGACAACTAAATGTTTATGAGTCAAGGGCATCTACAGTGATGAAAGCCCGATGCTGCTGCTATGGCAACACTGTTTGCTTTCAGGACCAATGGCTGTGTCCTTGCTTTTGACATCTAAAGAGACATGCTTAAATGGATGAATGACACAAGATTTCGCCATCTATGTTCTGCTCTACCTTGGTATTACCAGCTTTCTTTAATATTAACCTTATGAACAGATGCTTATTTGTTTTGTTTAGTTACTATACTAACACATATTAATATCTGTTTAAATGAACGTACCTTTGCCCACCACGTTGATGGTGATAAACTTGGTGTCATTGGTGTGGAATTCATAATTGGAAAAGAACAGATTCCGGTCAAAGTAGCATCGATAGGTGCCGGTATCGTTATAGGAGACATTGAAGATGTAGAGTGAGCCGTCCTGCACGTCCACTGTATTTTTACTGCCGTTCCAGAATAGACGATTACTAAAGCGGTCATCCATTATATAGCCCATAATATCTGTGTAACTGTAGATCTAAAAGACAGTGGATAAAAGCTATGGGAGTTTGCTTTGGAAAATAATAAGCAGCCAAAACTGTTTTTTTAATTCTGTATCTTTTCATTTTACTTGATGACAGACACAAGGCCTATGGTCAGAACCTTTATATTTTGCTCAAGGGTTACTATGACCTCTGTCTACACAAAGGTTCAATCTAACAAATCTTACGAGCATACTGTATTAAACATCATATGTTACCCCCAAACCAAGAGGTATAAAATAAATAAAATCTCACCCTATTTCATAAGTTAAAGGAATACTTCACAAAAAATTCACCCAAATGAAAATTATTTGAAGAATGTTGGTAACCAAACAATGGCGGTACCCATTAATTTCTACTGTATGGACACAAAAACAATGCAAATCAACGGGTACCGCCATGTTTCGGTTACTAACATTCTTCAAAATATATTCTTAAGTGTTCTGCAAGGGAAAGAAAGCCATACATGTTTGAAATGACAAGAGAGGGAGTAAATGATGACAAAATTGTAATTTTGGTGTGAACTATTCCTTTAATAGGTATATTAACATTATTTACATAAAGGTGGGCTTAGTAGGATTTGTTGTACTGCAATTTATTTTTATTTTTAAAAAGTCATGTGCATTGGCAGGGTGAATTTTACTTTATCCTTTGGCACAATACATTACACTGCTAAATAATAAATCACCATTTGCATAGAAAATCTGGACGCGTCGCAATACTTTTACACTCCAAAGAATGAGTGTCCTTAACTAAATTTGGCATTTTTAATCACTTTGTTCATTAAATATTCAAGATCACATAATGAGAAGTCCTAATATGTTTCATTATTTCATAAAATGTCTAAAGATTGTCATGTTTCTCATTCCTTCTCACTCTCTTTTGCAGCATAATAAATGTAATTGTGTCGATACGGTACGCCAGACTGCATTTACCACAATTATAAAAAGGATTAGTTTTTATAATCCTGATTGACACATCTCATACTCACTTGTGTGAATTCACTCTCGCCTTTAGCCATAAACCACCAGTCCACAGTGGCAGAGGCTTGTGTCTCTCCTCTCATCTTGCAGGAGATGCAGGTAAGTTTGAATCCTCGACCCAACACTGCTTCTGTGTCCGAGTCCACCTCCACACACACGCCATGGCAAAGCCAAGTTGCTGGAGGATCAAGAAAGTAAGTAACAGAAACACTAATCTGCTTCTTATCTTAAACAATACTCCATAAGATTATTGATGCCCATTTTTCATTGCTGTTTGAACTGACAGGCATTAGTATATCTGTAACGGAAAGCTTCTTTTTTTTGCGTGCGCTCTCATTGCTTAAAATCGTGCATGCTGGATTTTTTTTTAGTTCAAGCCACAGCGATTTCTTGCAAGCTTTATTTCCACTCATGAAAACTGATGATGGATTATACTAGTCCAAATGAGCTGTGTATGAAAAACACAGTGTCTGCTTTATTCTTTTGGTCTCAACACAGAAAGCTTTGAGGGGAAATAAATAGTTAGCGGTGATCCTATTTCAAGATCATTAATCTACATTCATATATAGATGCAGGTCTCTATATATGCTAGGAAGTCAAACACTAGCAGAAAAAGACACACCTGATATTCATTCTCTCAAACTTCACCCTGCTGTTTCCACAGAGACATCTGCATCGTGCTCAACCAATGCTCTTGTACTATTTTCAATTCTGACCTCTGGAGAAGTGTTTATAAATGCGCAATGAGATGAAGGACAGGAAACATTGCACAGACATTAATGACGGAGCACAGATTACGACTACAGAATTACATTATGTGTTTACTGGGATCGTCCTATTGGAAATAATTTTTATGGGCATCCATTTACTGTACATTTGGGAAAACATTTATAATGTGGCTTTGGGAAGTCAGGAAAAAAGGAAGGACAAGAAAAGGAGAAATAAAGGTGAGAGAGAGATAGTTAACGTTTTTCAAAGTTGCATCCATGACATCACTAAGTATCATAGACAGAGTACTTATTTACTGGCTTCTGATTGGCTGCGGAGAGGAAAAAGAAGGAAAGATAGGGTGGGAAAGACAATAGTTATCACAAAAATACAGATGATTGGGAAGGAAGGAGAACAGATTATATTAACACCCTTAAAACAACCAAACTATTGTCTGATCTGCAAGATACATTGCTACTTTTAAATGGCCGCCAATAGAGAAAATGATGTTTGTGTGCCACTACAAAGTAAATGATTGTAAGTACAGTATGGTTGTATTTGTTCAGATTAGTCAATGAAGTAGTTAACATGAACTGACAATGAGCATTTATTCATCTTAGTTACCAATTTCAACATTTACTAATACATTTTTAAAGGGATAGTTCACAAAAACAAAAAGTCTCTTGACATTTCAAACCTGTATGACTTTGTTTCTTCTGCAAAACACAAAAGAAGATATTTTGAAGAATGTTGGAAAGCAAAAACCATTGGTCCCCATTGACTTCTGTCGTATGGACACAAAACCAGAAGGGTGAGTAAATGTTGACAGAATTATACTTTTTGGGTGAACTATCCCTTTACATTTATACACGGTGAACTAACATGAACAAATGTATTGTCATTATCGAACATCAACACTGGTTCATGTCAGCTAGTGCATTTACTAATGTTAACAAATACAACCTTACTGTAATGCGAAACAGACAGGACAAAATGAACATCATCACCACATACTGTACTTCAAAGTGTACTGTAAAGAGACTGAGGGAAAAACAGCTGACCTCAGACCTGTCAAAACCCTTTTAAACTTCTGTCAGTGTCACCACTGCACCAGTCATTACATAACCCCCTTTTACAGAGATTACATTATGCAATTTAGTCCGGATTAGACTGCACAATGCAAATTGAATCTGGGGATTGAATTAGTGCATTAAAGAGCTGAATTGGTGATTTCTTTCAACAGTTATTGAAAATGTTATTGAATAAATGTGAGCCAGTGAGAGACAGACAGAGAAGATGCCTTTCTGGCTGGAGGCAGACATCTGAGGATGATGTTTCCATGCCAGCCAACTGTCTCTGTATAGTGGTGACTGGTGACATACAGACTCTTGACCTCCAGGGAAATGACTGCAACAAACACTGAGCCAGCGTAGAGATTTTCCACAGAAACAAACGCTCTTTTATTATCACGCGTATTGGTTTTGATATCACAGCCGGCATTCCAATTTAACAATCAGAGATGCTTTTGTCTACAGCCTCTTCATAATCTAATCTCTAACATGAATTGACTTCACTGTTCAAGAGGAAATGGCAAACAGCTATGATATTTCCCCAGGCGAATATACAGAACTGAAAACAAAGTGTCTTATTTATAGCTCAAAGACGTTGAAGGGTTTCTCACAGTCTATTTTTGAGCGTGAGCGAGTGTGGTAGGGAGGAGGGTGTTATACGCTTTAATTTCTTTACATGTAATTTCCATTTAGCCTCTCATTTAAATAGCTGTGAGCTTGAAATATTTTAACAGCATTCTTAATACGTCCTTGTGTGCCCTTGTCTAGATTTAGCATTCGCCATCTCTCATCCTTCCCTTCCCCCTTCTGATGCTCTTTCTGACACGCACACACTCAGACGCACCTATCGTGCGTGCGCATGTGACAGCTTCAGCGGCGCCAAACCTGCAGACTTGAAACCTGCGTCACCGAATTCTGCCGAAAACCTACACGGAATACAAAGCCCTCTCTCCTTATTGGTCTGCCTGTATCTAAGACTCTGATATCAGCCTCTGTTAAATAATTCATAGATGCTTCCTTTCCGCTTTGCCTTTCTGAGCTGTACCAGAGCTGCTCGGTCAGAATTGCAAACTCAGTCATTTGCATCATACATTATGCATTTCATTTACAATTACATTTATGCATTTGGCAAACGCTTTTATCCAAAGCGACTTACATTGCATTATACATTTTGTTTTCAGAATATGTGCAATCCCTGGGATCGAAGTCACGACCTTGGCGTTGCTAGCGCCATGCTCTAACCACTGACCACATGCTCTTCATCTCTTTAAGCTGAGGTTATACATACAGTAGTATAAAACAACTTTAGTGTGTTTGGCTGTGTACACATGAAAACGCAAGGGTGTCGTTTCAGATTTATCCACTTTGGGAACAGGTTTTAAAAAAGCGGTTTCAGGCTCCCAAAACGGCAGATACGTCTGGATAAAACGGCGATACAATACAAACATTTTTACATATACAGCTAAATGCGTCTCTGTGTGGACAGACTCTTAGATATTTCTCATGAGAAAAAGAAATCTCACAAATTAGTGTTTTGATTTGTTTCAAAGATTTCCATATGAGCTGATCAAAATTTACCAAAATCCAGATTATTTTACAGCCCGATCTCACAGGAATTCTTAAGTGTTTTACTAGCCGGCTAATTCATTTGAAAATGCATTGTACAAAAATGTATGATTAGTAAAAAAAGCAATACTGAAGTCCCTCCCCTAAACTATATAGGCCTAACCTAAAGCAGATCGTACTAAAAAGTGTACAGCCAATAGTACAAATTCATACGAATTAATAGCCACCTCATAAAATACCTATACTGCACACTCTTTTTTTTATATTTTAGGGGCTTTTGCCTTTAATTCGAAAGGACAGTGAAGAACAGACAGGAAAGCATTGAAGAAAGACGGGAATAGGACTAGCAAAGGACGCTCGAGATGGGAATCAAACTCAGGTCGGGACGCAAGTGCACTGGCACTATATGTTGGCACAATAACTACAGGGCTATTGGCGCCAACTATACTCCATACACTTAACAATCTCTCATTTGTTTCAATTTATATTCCTATAGTTTAGGACAAAATCCTAAGACTAAGTTGATACTTAAATGAAATCTGAAATTGAAATGCTGAAGGTTAGGACTTCTCAAGACTATGTATTAAACTTCAGTGTGAAACTATCATATTGTAATGGCTTTCTCATGTGTTGTGTACTGTATATGTATTTCAATCTGGACTATTTTCTGCCAATGTTTCTTAGCGACATACACCTCCACGCTTTCTTTAGAACCACAGAGTATTTGTTGCCAGCAGCGTCCAACACAGAACAAACACACAACAACAGCATCATCCTGCACTGTGTCATATAAGACGTGTTTCCATCACCCTGGTTTTATTCGCATTTTGAAGTTTCTCATCAAAAACGAGTGATGAAAACGCTGAATTTCAAATTAAAAACCCTTAATTCGCAAAACAGGTTTTTCCACTCGCTTGAGGTGGTTTTTCATTTTTGCGAAAAAGGGTTAATGCAGATTAGGCAGATGCAACTGTGCCAAAAAGGCACTCAACCGGCTTTAATAATGTACGTGATGCTGTGATTTAGCGAAAAGGTTATTAGATTATATACTTATGAAGTACATTCTTCTGACTGTTCATCCAATGTACAGATATTACAAGTTCATCCGTGCCATTGATACTCCACATCCAAAGTGGGTTTAGTGATTTTTTTGTAGAAATAGACATCTAGTGTAGGTGCTCCTTACAAAAAATACAAGGCTGCGTCAAAATTCCTTCATTCTCTCATAACTTTTCAAACAAATTCTAGTTTTATGGCAGTCAGAAACGGCAATCTTAAGTTTGAGCATTCTGAGGCAGGTTATCTCAAGAGGCTCTTTTTCTCTCTTACACTGTATTATGAAACATGAATCATCTGTCTGTCCATCTGTCCAACCTCACTCTGTTTCATTCGTCTCAATAAAACAGTTTCAGACCCTTAAGATGTTCCTGTGAGGTGACCCAAAAGGTGTTACACATAACAGCTTCTTTCTCAGAGTTCTGTATTGGTTTCTTTTTTTAACCCACAGCTTCGCCCTGATGCGCTTGCTTAATGCTTTAAAAGCAATTTAATACAATAACTATAAAGTGTGATTCATACTGGCTATATGCAAAAGATAAACTGCCAAGTACATTCCCTTATATTTCATAAGAGATAATGGTATGATACAAACTGGTGTTACGTCTTAAGAGAAATACTGGTGTAACCCTTGAAATGGTTAAACATTGGATGACTTTATCTGCCAAAAGTACAGGACATTCGCATTTTCCTCATAATGGTTCCCGACGCATGGCATGAGGGAACATTCAAGTCCCGGCTGTGTAAACTGGGACATTTATCACTAAGGCATGAGTGACAACACCCGTTCCCCGGGGTGAGATTTCTATCCATCACTGTCCTCCTTACTGTCACAGATCAAGGACATTTACTGCATGCACCAGCATCCAAAGCCATATTTTGAACACCCAGCAGAAAACCAAGCATTTACAACATACAAGAAGATAATAACAGCTTGTGACAGTTTGGGCATAAAGATACTCTGTCGACTGGACCACCCCGATCACCCACGTCTCCATTTTACCATTGTCACTCGCTCCACGAACAGCCACAGCTGGTTTTGGGTGGCTGTGAAATCTTGATACCCACAAAACACACACCCACATGAACTGACACCAGAAAAACAAAACCCAGCACTGAACAGGTGCTAAACTACCCCGAACTGGTCCGTAAAACTGACACACGAAATAAAAGCGCATCTGTCCGTCTGTTTAATCCGTCTAAATCTTTCAAAAAATAACCCAGATACACATTGCCAGTGTCTTTCTCTTACAGAATAACCTGTGGTCTTGTCTTGACACATACAGATAAAGATTGTAAAACTTGAAATATCTCAAATGTTGTGTAGTGTGCTATAAGACACTCACCATGTGTTAACCACAACAACACAGGGACCCACACGGGCCGCAGTCCAGACATCTTCAGCATGCAGAATATCTCCAGATGATAGCTGTTTTCTTCAGAGCCGTCTCTGTTATCTCTTAACACATGCACACAAACATATACACACAAAGCAGTCTCACACGGCTAACAGAAGAGCAGGTGTGGGCAAATACGTCCGTTGGATTTTTGAACAGATGAGCTTGACAGTGTAGACAATGGATCAGGCCAGATGCAGACAGGAGGTTAATGCTGGTTTAGACCCTGGAGATGGTTGCTTGTTTCCCTCCAGTCTGGTGGGAGTCGGGTGTTGTGATGAGGAGCGAGAGTCCAGTAAGGGAGTGTCAGAGATGCAACGCTTTTAGTGCAAGGCGATCGGTTTAATAAGTCCAGCCGGCAGTATTCAGTTACTCGACAACAACGTCAGATGTCAGACTCTGTTTTGGTTAGTAATTGTTCTTCTAATGTTTTCTCGACCTATTTATATTTTACAATTAGCTGCTTAAGTTAATACACCTTCTTTTTGTGATAAAATATTCTGATCAATATGTTAAAATATATAGTGATATACAACAAAGTCTGTGGCAGTGGAAGACTTTGGAGGATATAATTTATAATGTGAAAATAATGCAGATAATGGAAGACAAGTGACATAAACTAAAGATTTGGAGTACTATGCAGTTATGGTAAATGTCACCTGTGTTGTTTAACCTGAGAACATAAATAATTTAGCTTGATGCCACAGTGAGTTAGAAATGATAAATGGAAGCATGAATTTTCTTAATGATTATATGTCTTTGGCTTCATGCAAACCTACATTCAGACATTCAGATTGCATATGCATTTAGTGAATTATTGCTTATGAAATGTTAATGTGTGAACGTGAGGATATATATCTTGGGATCAGTGACAATTATAGAAGTATAGCCATGCATAAAGTGGAAATGATGAGTTGCCAAATATTAGATTATATATATTAACAACCTATTTTATCTTTCTTACTTATACACAATATTGTATTAAATTTTCTCGTTCAAATAAATATATTTGAAGTTGCTGATATGTACAAGAAATGTGTACTCTGACCGGATGTAGTTATGGCTCATGCCATCTGCTCATATTCTCATATTTTGCCAAAGCGTCTTGTATATCCAACTGTCAAACAAGGCATATGTCTAACAGCCCATAATGATAACAAAAATATGTTAACAGTACATCATTCATGCATTTAAATACATTAAAGGCATATTCTATCCATTTAAATAAAGACTGCAGTACACTTGCCCTATACACGGCGCGTGCAAATATCAACAACGTCGCCTATACGTCAACAATAATAAACGTGAACGTGTTTTTTTCTTTTTACGGCTTGAATATATTTATCAGCCTACCGTAAACGACACGTATTTATTCAAAAACTCTTCCCCATGTTTTCTCCATTCGGACGGTTGTTTGCTTGCTCCTGTACGTTTCCTCCGTAGAGTCACTGCTAAATCATTTAAATAATTCCGTCAGGCGCGGTGCTTTATTCGTTTGCCACACAAATAAACCAGAAATGAGATATTGTACCGCAGGTCACCCAAAAATGATAGGTACTCAAATAAAGATGCAAATGTAGGACAAAACAATTGTGTTAAACCGGAGCATCGCACAGTAGCCTATGCTCAATCGCGGTGCGTTCTTCGTGCTCTGTGGAAAAGGATGCTGTGTTTGGGATAGGAAGGAGGGAGGGGCAGGGATGGGGGGGAGGAAGTGATATAAATGGCTGATGCATTGCAGTTGAATGGTTGATGGAAGGCAAGACGTCTCGGAGTTAAAATATCAAGTCGTTATGGCAATGTTAATTGATCATTTGTCGACCTTCACGTTCAGGCACGTGATATAAAATGTTTAGTGAATCCTGCAGGAGAACGGATTATTCCAGAACAGATTATTCTAGAGTCCAAAAATTGGGAGAAATCCCGTTAGTTAGCAGTTTGACCTTCAGAATGAAGACATGTCTGAATTATTTTTATAAACAGTGTAATATTATAGGTTAAGCTTAATTCGAACCCCACCATTCATATTTTAGTATAAAACGTTTTTTTCATCCTCTGTACTAAAATTGCCCTTTTTGTAATACTTTTTAAGTGTTTTTTTGTTAAAAAAGAAATCTGGTTAAAGACAGATGTAAAACAATTTTTTTACCTCTAGGAGGTGCCACTTCATTTTTTGCTGGACCACAAATAAACAAAACAAAACGTTTTGTGAAAATAGTTGGATGTGTGGGGAACAAAAAACTACTATAAAGGACGAAAAATCAATACATGTATTTATAAATGTATAAATTCGGAAGTAGTCAATTTAAGCCATTGATGTAGTGTGACCCTTTTAATGACCATAGTTTTTATATGTATCTATTTATTTAAGCAGTTTTTATTTGTTTATGTATTTATTTGATATATAGCCTACTTATGTCTTTTTCCTCGTCCCGACTTCATACTAAATAAATAATGAGATAAAACGGGATGAGGATAGAAATCGGACGGACATTAGGACCAGTTGATGATTTACAGGACTCCATATATATTCTGCCGCGTGACGTCAGGTGCAACAAGGCAAACATGGAGGACGGCGGAGTGCTGGTTGAAAAACCTCAGGTTAGCTGTTCTGTTGCTTTATAGCGTTTTATAAAGACGAGAGTGATGTTTACATCCCATTTGTCTGAAATATATTATATAATATATTAAGGAAGCGCATATACAGCATAAACCCGAGTCTTAGGCCTTTTATTCCTCAGTAAAAATGGGCCGATTCATTCAGTTCGCTGCAAATGCTCAGTCATGCCATTCTCTGACAGCAGCTAACGTTAGCATGTGTGCTCGCATTCATTTATAGAAGAAGAGCGCTTAAGGGACATATGTTTCAATTTAGATATATTATTTAGTATGTATGTATGTTTATAGTTTATGTGGTCACTTTAAAAAAAATTACCCATTGTATTGTTTTCTATTACATTAAGGCTATTGGTTAGCCATTTAGCATAGCAATCTAACTAACGGTTGATTTTAAGGTGAAATTGTAATTTTAAGTTCTAATAAAGTGATTTAGATTGTCACTCAGTTACAAGCCTTTAATAGATCAGTAACGTTAATTTAAGTACGTTCACATGTCAGTAGGTACATCTAAATAGCATAATAATATCCCAAACAGATTTTATGTCCATGTTGTTTAGCATAAATTATGTTTAGTATATAATAGGATACTTAATGATGGAATTTACTGAAATTACTTGAAAGTGTTTCTGTCTTTTGTGCTTGTCTCAATTGTATGTGGCCATGGACTGTACAGTTATGTTTATATATCTAATAATTTATTTTTTACAGGATGAAATGCCGGCATTGCTGAATTCAAGACCCCAAACCGGCTTGTCCTTCTTGGCTCCTGAACCAGAAGATCTGGAGGACCTTTACAGCAGATATAAGGTGGGTTAGTTCATTCTGCAATGACATTGTGCAACACAGCTTCGGTTGTGTTTATACAGTTATACAATTGTAACTGTTGTAAATATTTAACTTACAATTTCATTTGGCCACAATGCAGAAGCTGCAGCAGGAGCTGGAATTTTTGGAGGTGCAAGAGGAATACATTAAAGATGAGCAGAAGAACCTGAAGAAGGAATTCCTTCATGCCCAGGAGGAGGTCAAGAGGATACAGAGCATCCCTCTGGTTATTGGACAGTTCCTGGAAGCAGTTGATCAGAATACAGCGATTGTGGGTTCAACCACAGGTAAAGTATTTGCATTGTGAATCTAGGCTTTGTAATAAACTTAAGATAACCTACCATAGTGAATATAAATGTATGCATCTTATGTTATTTTCTACCTAATGCCAAACATGAATTGATCCATTCCTACAGGCTCCAATTACTATGTACGAATTCTGAGCACAATTGACAGAGAACTGTTGAAGCCCAATGCATCTGTTGCTCTGCACAAACACAGCAATGCGCTGGTGGATGTTCTTCCTCCAGAGGCTGACAGTAGCATCATGATGCTCACGTCAGGTAAGAGCTACACATACATAGCATTAAGGGAAGGTGTTGTTTAATCTTTTTAATGTTGAAATGTTTATTTTTTCTGTATTTCTATCATTGTAGTCATTGTGATTTGATTGTCTTTAGATCAAAAACCAGATGTGACCTACTCTGAAATAGGAGGAATGGACATCCAAAAACAGGAAGTGAGAGAGGCTGTTGAGCTTCCTCTTACACATTTTGAGCTCTATAAACAGGTGTGTATGTGCATTTTTTCATTCGTTTTCATTGATGCATTTGGCAGATGCTTTTATCCAAATTGACTTACATTGCATAATACTACATTTTAGTACATTTACATTTTACGCATTTGGCAGACGCTTTTATCCAAAGCGACTTACATTACATTGTACTATACATTTGTATAGTAAGCAAGTGGGGGTTAGATGCCTTGCTTAAGGGCACCTCAGAATCGAACCAGCAACCTTCTGGTCATGAGTCCAACTCTCTAACCACTGGGCCATGACTGCCCTCACTACTACATACTAAGTATGTACACCCTGGGATCGAATCTCATGACCTTGGCCTTGCTAGAGGCATGCTCCAACCACTGAACTACAGGAAATGCATGCATTCAGTATTGTTATTATTGTGGAAAACAGGTGGGCTAATGATTGTGTGATAAATATGTGGTAGATTTGTTAATTTACACCCACTTTTGTTCATTCTCAGATTGGTATCGACCCACCCAGAGGAGTGCTTATGTATGGCCCACCTGGCTGTGGAAAGACTATGCTGGCAAAAGCTGTGGCTCACCACACCACAGGTTAGCCTCATGTTTGATAAACAGTATTCTTATAGTGCTCCACCTTTATCTTCAGACATGCATTTTTTGAGCGTTGGAGTGTTATCCCCCTTATCATGAAAGTAATTGGACATTAATTTAGCTTTTACTCTATGAATTGTTTATAAGTCTCTTCTTTTTCAGCGGCTTTTATCCGTGTGGTGGGCTCAGAGTTTGTGCAGAAATATCTGGGAGAGGGTCCACGCATGGTACGAGATGTTTTTCGACTGGCCAAAGAGAATGCCCCAGCCATCATCTTCATTGATGAAATCGATGCAATTGCTACTAAGCGTTTTGATGCACAGACTGGAGGTATGACTCCCTCTTAGATTTCTCATCCTTAATAACTTCTTTTGTTTCTTGCTTTTATTTCACAAAATGTTGTTCCAGGGCAAAAAACAAGCATTGCCGATACCAATGTTCTGTATGAGTACAAAATTAAAGTACAAACAGTTCATGTCAAAAAAATCTTAACTTTAGCATGTGTGCTGTTGCCTGGCAATCTATTTCAATAACAGCTTTAATCCATTCAGTTAAAATTGAGGCAGAACTTATTAAGTTAATCATTTAATATTACAGAACAATAATACCTTAAAGTTTAAAAAAAAAAACTTTTTAACGTCTTTTGTAGCTGACAGAGAAGTGCAGAGAATCTTGCTTGAGCTCCTCAATCAAATGGACGGCTTTGACCAGAATGTGAATGTCAAGGTTAGAAAACTTTTTTCTTGATTCTTTTTTTTGTGTGTGTGGGTGTTTCTCTCCTCATTCTGCTGATGACTTCTGTTTCAATTACAGGTCATCATGGCCACAAACAGGGCTGACACTCTAGACCCAGCCTTGTTGCGCCCTGGTAGACTGGACCGTAAGATTGAATTCCCACTACCTGACCGTCGACAGAAGCGTCTAGTGTTTTCCACCATCACTGGCAAGATGAACTTGTCAGAGGAAGTTGACCTAGAGGACTGTATCCTAACTCCACATACATTTTTTCTCATAGTTACATTTTTGTTTTGTTATTTCTTAGAATATTTATAAAATAAAGCAAGCTTTTTTTTATTGGTTCACAAAAATAGTTTCTTACAGTTTATCTTAACGAAAATGCAGATGTTGCCAGGCCTGACAAGATCTCTGGTGCAGATATCAACTCTATTTGCCAGGAGGTGAGTTAAGGTTTTTATTCTGCGAAGCTGTCAAACTCTTATCTAGACTGCAATCTGTGTCATAATCCAAATGTGACCTGTAAAAGTTTGTTCTTCATATTATTTGATCCTTTTGTGTACAGGCTGGAATGCTTGCTGTGCGTGAAAACCGTTATATTGTGCTGGCTAAGGATTTTGAGAAGGCCTACAAGACTGTTATTAAGAAGGATGAGCAGGAACATGAGTTCTACAAGTAGAATAATCATCAACTAGATATTGGCATTATCTCTTATCCTGTTGAAGCGTTCATTTGTGTGTACAGTGTATTGTTAAGGATGTAACACTTAAACCTTGATTTATTCATTCAGGGTTTACTGCTTGTACTGGGACTTTGATTTCACAGGATTTATTTACACATATAAAATATGGATTCATCAACATGCATATTTGGTGAGCGTGTAATCTGTTTATTGAAGAAATAAGCATCACTAAGACAACTATTAAGATGTTTTCCGTAAAATGAGTCTAAATAAAGAAGGTTTTGATAACAAATCTATGCAGTATGTTTTTTTTTTGTTTTGTATTTTGCAGAAACCTAAATAATTGACACGTGTTATAATAAGAGACACAATTTTCATCATTTTAACATATATCAAAAGTAGTTATGAAAAAGTATATCCAAAGCAAGGATCTTACAATTACAATGTGAAAAACACATGGTTTCAGAACATAATTCAACCTTGCTTGTAAATTCATCACCTTGGAATTAAAAGGTTCTATCAGAAATGTTTGTCAATATTGAGTTATTCTGATTTTCTGTGACAACTTCTTTACAATAAGTTATGTTTTTTTTTGAGGATTCTATATTTCTGAAATTTACATCTGGTGACTTCCACTGGCAATCAATCCCTCTTTCTCCCCTCTGTGTCCACTTATTTAAAGCTCTTCTTTCTCAAGTTGCAGTTCTTCCTTTCAACACAAGATGGAGTGTGGTTATAAATAAAGTGTGCACATGCTTTTACAGATTAGACGAAGCTCTTTTGTGTTATTGTGCAGAAGGGCCAATAAAAATAAGAGCATCTAATCTGACGCAATAAGTATATGCAAAAGTATGTGGAAGAGAAAGCAAATACCAGCTTAATGCAAATAACTATGAATACAAATATAGAAGTATAAAAATAGGTGTATAATACAGTACAACAAATATTGTAAAAATTGTATCATAAAATTAAAAATTTCCAACATTGAGGATGATTTGTAAGACAAGTACATTGTACAGTACAGTGTTAATGTTTCAGTTTCAGTCGTTTTTTTGTGTAAACGCTGTAAGATAAGATAAGATAAGATAAGATCAACTTTAATGATCCCCAAAGAACAAATTCACATTACATAAAACTATTTTCTCCCTGCACATGAATGACCAAGCAGCAGGTTTACCAAGCCCGGGCTTTAGTTGAGATGTAAAGAATTTACCTCAAGAATGTCCCAACCTACTACTAACCATAAAACTTACTAAATATCAAACTATTTTAAACATAATCTTTCTAGGTGGGTAACTAAAATATATGTGCAAATATAGTCTATATGAAGTCATACTTAAGTCATGATAGGCTACTCTTTGTTTGCAACCTTTTAAGTCAAATACCTTTATTGCATGCCAATATTGATAGATAAGGCTGGATTGTCAGCTTACCTGTATTTCAAACTAATTTGAGTTTCTATGTACCTTGGCAATGGCCTTTTAAGTTTGACTTTGTTTACACATTATGACTAACTAAAAGAAATGAATAATATGTTAAAGTAGAATCATTTAGAGCTCGAATGAACTCAAAAGATCAAAAGCACCTTTTCATCTATTAAAGTGCCAAACGTCCAAAGTCAACAAGTTCTATAGAAGAAAATTAATAATTAATCACCGTGTTCTTAAAGGATTAAAACATGAAACGTGGACGGAACAGTTCTTTTTTCTGGCATGGAAATACAAACGAAACATTTTTATTAGCAAATGTTTGACGTGTATATGGGCAGAACATCAGAAGATCCCCGTTGGGCGCGCTCACCCCACAGCATACAAGCAGCGTGAGCGCGCATCACTTCCTGCGCATGTTGGGCGCTTTCAATTCCGACAGGAAAGTCGCGAAAGGGGAGCGAGTCGACGAAGTCATGAAAAATAGAAATAAGTCACGGAATATCGCACTGAATAGTCCACCAAGCTTTTCGAGTTTAATCAGGTAAGACCTGAAAAATCGTATCGGGATGTTTTCTCAACGGGTGGGGTTTACAGAGGTTTATTTTTCTAGGGTTAATAAGTATGTGAGGAGCCCCAGTTGTGTTAGCCTGCTGTTGCTAACGGCGCTGGCGCTGTGACGGTGGGCGGCTCAGCATCGCTTCCTCTCAAGTTCAGGATAAAAAACAACAGCGTGCGTTTATAACGGCTTTTTGAAATGTTATTTGCGCTATAATGACACCTTTAGCATCAGTACGCCCAGCCTCAGCAGCTGTAGTATGTTATTAAATCCAATGTTTTGACGTGATACCAGCAGTTATGCGTCTATTTGTATTTTATCTTGACTGTAACGTCTCACCGTGTTTTCCAATGTCAAGGAGATCGGAAAGTGAAATTAAGACTAATGATTTGTGATCTCTGCATCCCTAACATGTTGTAAAGCATACCCATGTTGTTATTATGAGGTACTTCGTAGTGATTGTTTAGTAAAGTATCTTGACTCAGTAAGTTACTGGTAAAGTCTCAGCACAATCTCTTGAGTGCTTCAGGCAACTCATGTCTGTAATTTGATTTCTCAGGCTTGCGCAACTGAAGGCAGGCAGAATAACGGGTTCTGCAATTCAGATAAAGTAAACATCAATTACAAGCTTGTCTCTAATGCTTTTTATTTAAAGAGCTATGTATATTTTTCGAAATGTTTTTTAACGAAGTTCTCTTGGTTTTAAAACAAGGAAGTATGAAGCAGTACATTTCAGCGGAGGTAACCCCGAGGGCTCAATTTTAACATTTGCAATGCAAATCCTCATCTGTAATGTAGAGACATTTTCCATAAACATCAACTAATAGATTGACTT
The DNA here is from genome assembly GCA_026939265.1 of Oreonectes daqikongensis. Taxonomy (NCBI): domain Eukaryota; kingdom Metazoa; phylum Chordata; class Actinopteri; order Cypriniformes; family Nemacheilidae; genus Oreonectes; species Oreonectes daqikongensis. Next base: position 2,690,306 of record JAOTQM010000311.1, read on the forward strand.
GGTTAAATAAATATCAAAGTGAAAAGAATAGCTGACTGGTTGGTCATTTCTTTACAAAACATGAAAGGAATGAAGTGTTTTTAGTGAAGAGACGATTTATGCTGTGATAAGAACGCTGAGGAATTCATGGCCTTCACCATTCAAGTGATTTATGAACTGCTCAAGAGTCAAGCTCTTTGTGATTTGTTAATTTAAAAAATGTAACAATACTTTATTTCACACTCATTGTTAATAAAAAGTGTTTGGGAATTTTCCATTGTAACAGTAGGCAAATTAACAAAAGGAAAAAACAAACATCCATAAACTGATACAGTAGTATATTGTTTTTTAGACATTTTAAATGTCTATACAGTCTGGTTCTTTATTAGTTTCATAAAAGATTCACAAAACACCCAGAATTCAAAAGAATTAAGAAGGTTTGTTTTTCATAAAATACGTCATTTTTTAAAGCTAGACATGAGGTCATCGCTGTCATCCATGTAGAATTTCGAAAATGTTAGTTTCTCCTTGCTGAGATGCATTTAGGTAGGAAACGGTGCTTGTTAGGGATTGTGAATGCTGCTGTGTAAGCCTATTTTACTTTTTGCACAGTTATGTGCAATAATGAATCTTTCTGCTTTGTTTTTCTGTGTGAGACTTGGCCTGTTTTTAATGGCTTGATGTTTTTGGTCCCCCAGGATCTTATCGCTTGGATACAGGTCCAAGTAGCAGGTTCTCTAACTAACACTCGGGCCGGTGATGGCGCAAAGTAGAACTGGGTCAGTGAAGGGTGAGGTGTGGTTTAACATTTTAGACAAAAAGGTCAAAGGAGGCAGACTTGTTCATTTCAAATTATGTTGTAGATGAGTCAGAGAGATTATGACATGCTGTTTCCTAAAGTTAGTTTTACAAAAACCAAAAGGTTTTCTTTGTTTCCAGTACATCTTGTATGGATCTTTAACATGTTTCTGAAGCGCTCACCTTGTTGGATATGTGGCATTTATCTGTTTCTGCTCCTATGTATCATGGGACTTTTTCAGCTAGGTGTTTGTTTTTTCTAGGACCAGTTATCCCCAGCGGGGCTTGGCTTTGTGTGCTTGCTGTGACTATAGTGTAGAAACTGTAATGAGGTTTTAAAGGTGCCATTCTTTTGGTGTGTTTGGAGCTTTGATTGTGTTTACGGTACGCAATATAACGTGTTCATGTTTCGTTTGTAAAAAAAAAACCTCAGTATTTTTCCACACAATTTACCTTTCTCTATACCGCTGTTTTCACTGTCATAAAAACGGGCTGATGTCTTCCTTGTTCTATGAAGTCCCTTCCGCACGTTGTCCGGAAAGGTCACGCCCCTTATTTGGCGTATTCCTGTGGGCGGAGGTTATTCAAAAGCTTGGAATAGTGACATCATGTACCCGGGAAGTAGAGGGCTGTAGTCCAACACCAGATGTTTTCTGTAATGCTTTAAAAGGGAATTCTGTTAAACACAATATCTTGCTTGGCTTTGAACTTTGAGATTTTTAATTTGGCAGGAATTATTTATGCTCTAACAGCAACATTACACTAACTAAAGTTGGAAAAACTGAATCACGGAGAACGGCACCTTAAAGCTCTGTTCATATCTTTACAATGAGTGAGTTTTAGTCATTCACTGCTTTGTGTTCTGTCAGGGCTATGTGAAAAATCCGAAAAATGAATTTCTAAACATGTGATTCAGTTTCTTGCAGTGAAATTGGTATTTTAAGTAAAAATTTGCTTGCTAAAGTCTTACACCCTATGGATTAAATGATTTGAGTTGAAAAGTCATAGTCCCAGTCATACAGTAGTCACACGGTTGCCTGACTTGCCTGGCCTTCATTCAAAAATCGTTCTCATTATTTGTCCAAATTGATCTAATTTGGGTGTTTTTGTTTACTTTAAAGGCCAACTGTCTAATAATGATTGGATATGAGATATTTAGTATAATAAGGGTTAGGTTTTGATAAATGTTGTCATCCGTTTAACAGGTCTTTTCAGTTTGAGCACTGTTATTATTTTTATATTCACGATAATGATAAATTCTCTTGGATTCCTCTTATTGTTTCCATGTGAAACTTTAGAAAGGAGTAATATAGCTTAAGCAAAATATTTCCTTTTACTGCTGCTGTGAGCACAAACCTCAAAATGTTCAAGCAGTAGTACAAAATATTGCCTCTATTGACTTTCTTGGTCAGGAATCAAGGATATTGAAGTTTTTATAAAAATTCTTTTTCAGACCCAGGCAAACAGATCTGGTGGGGTTTTATTGTATTATTAAAAAAAATTAATCAAAGTTTTACGTTGGATGTATCACTTCTGCGTGTTTTGGTTTGGATTCGTCATGCTTACTGTTTATTGGCCCTCAGGTTACACGCAATGTTAAATAAATGCCCTAGATTGGACCAGGTGAAAGTTATAACAGTCTAATGCCATACAAAGGGTGACTTTTTTTCTTGTAAGTTCTTTGAGCTCACAGATCAAGATTGTGAAACCATTTGTCCCCACCATTGTACACTGAATTTGATTTATTGTTTTTATCATACATTTTCATTTGGGATTTGTCAGGAACCCATTAATTATTGTACAGGAACTTTTAGCAGACAGTTTTTATGTGCCATGCAGATATTTGCATTTTCTATACCTCTTCATGTCAAAATATACAGTTACTTGTAAAATCTTTCTAGTTAACCTAAGCTGACTTTTAAAAAAAAAAGTCTTTTGTTGTTGATTCTTTACCAGATAACAAAAAGGCCAAAAAATGGACATTCCGTACTAATTCTGTGACACGATCTGCCCTTTGTAGCGTTAAGTCGTGCTGGTTAGTTATTTTAAGACCACATGCTGGTGAGTTGCAGAGCCGCCAGACAGCGTGCTGTCATACACACTGTGACTTATTGTACAGATGGTGTGTATTTGAACGATCTTGTGGGCTTTGGTGTATATATTTGGACAAATGACGGTGGATTGCCTGATAGATCGTTGGTCCTATGTGACGTAAAGCTGTAGTATGTGGGATTGTTTTTGATTGACAGCAGGATCTTTCCCTCTTTTCGAAAGTCTTTGTTTCTTTATTCTTCATCTATTGCCCGTCTAATCTAGCACATGCAATCCAGATGCTGGGAAACTCCAGCCAATGTTTTTCTGCCATTATTTGTCTTGCTGTCTTTGTGAGGAGTTAAGCTTTTCTTAAATCTTCTTAGCTTTTTATTCACTGAACCCTGCACTTCTAAATACAATAGTCGCTCTCTTCAAAAGTGCCTTTTGTTGGTTCAGCATGTTGTTGTGTAATTGCCGGGGAATGTTTCTAAACAACTCATTATTGCTATAGATGGAGATTTTTCTGTACTTTCTCAAGGAGATCAGAATACAACATTATTTATGGTCTGATGAAAGTGAAAGTGACCTATTTGTCAGATATGGTGACCCATACCCGAAATGTGACCTCTGCATTTAACCCAACCAGTGAATAGTGAACACACACACACTTCAAGTCGTGAACACACATACACCGGGAGCAGTGGGCAGCTATCACTGCAGCGCCCGGGGAGCAAACGGGGGTAAGGTGCCTTGCTCAAGGGCACGTCAGTTGTTACCTGCCGGTACTGAGAATCGAACCGGCAACCTTCTGGTTATGAGTCCAACTCTCTAACCATTAGGCCACAACTGCCCCCCTCTGATGACTCGGGGTCAGAGTTTCGGGCCAGCTGACGAAACATTCAAATGCTGTATTGTGTATGTACATGTTTTATGCCTTGCAAACATTTGGTTTTTCGAGATGTTTTGCAAATGTGGCCTACATGGCTGATGTACTACTGGCCAAAGGTGATGTTTATATGAGGGGTATATTTGTACAATATTTGTTTTTATTGCTCCTCAGGTTGGATTAAACCAACATATACCACATTTATGGTACAACATGAACAAAAGACTAATCTTAAAAGGTATTTATTGGACAAAATTATTTGGTAAAAAAATCTAACTACAGCATTCTGGAGAAAAGCGTTTTTTATTTAAATCTACAAAATGATATAAATAAAGCAAACATTTACTACAGTTTTATTGTTAATATTTGTTGATCCTCTCTTGTAGCAATATTTTGTAGCCATTCTCCTGAGCCACCACTCCCCCTACTTTTGGAAGCACCACGTCCTCTGTCACGTGAATGAGGGCAAATGCCTCGATCAACGGTTCAGTCAGCATTTAAGTGGATTTTTTATGATTTTTATTATGACAAAAATTATGATTTTTGTCATAATCGTGCAGCCCTATATATAAGTGAAATTATTTGTGATGTCTACACATTTTATTTCCAATACCGATCTATTACTGTGAAATCTAAAGTGAAATGAATGTTTTGTGCTAAAACGTGATGTTTTATGGTTAGAGTTTTGACACAGTTTAAAAACTTTTTTTAGTGTTTGTTAGGTTAGCAAGTTTGTACCAAACAAAGAACAGCTTTCTTTTCATTTATGCATAATGAGGGACAAACCAAAGTGATTTTCTGTGGTAGACACAGATGCAAACCACAGAACATTAGTAGAAAATAACCCTTTTATTGCTCATACTAATGGGTGAAATTGAGAAATTGAGAAGTGTGTATAGTCTACACAGAGTCAAACCCCATGGGGTCTCTGGCATAATTTGCCTCTTTTTTTAATCCTTCTCTTATTTTTGTTATGATCTTCCTTTATGATGTCTGTCTTCTTCATACTTCTATGTTCTTTTCTCTTAGTGAGCAGAGTACACAGCAACCTCAATGTAAACATTTAGTTATTTAGCAGGCTATTTTCATCCACTTAGACTTTTTAATGAGGATCGTCACAGGCAAATACAGTAATTTCATGTTTAAAAGAGCAGCATTTCCTGATGTACTTAATATGATTCTTGTAGTTCACAGTTCACACAGAAATTTTGACAGTTTTTTTTATGGCTCGTTACAAAAATATCATATGTGATGTCTCTGAGGACGATATCCGCTCGTGGGGTGGTGTGGTCAGCTGTCACATAGCGAGATGTTTTCACTTGCTGTGTCCGACCGAGCATGCTAAGCAGAAAAATAGATTAGAGTTAGTCTCCTTTTTATATAAACAAAGAGAGGGCGAGAGGGAAGGAGCGCTCAAAATAGGTAAATTTTGAGTTTCTCTCATTGTCAGAAATTTGATCTATCTTCTCGCACAACATCAGCGAGAATGTTTGTTAGTACTGTAGTTTTTCAGAAATAGAGAAGATGCTTAAGAACTGGTGTAACTGTGAAGATCAGCAAAAACAGAATGCAGCTTTTTGTAAAGTAAAAATGTTACCATTGTGCATGTTTGTAAGTTAGATTTTTTTTTTTAAATGGATGTTATAGATTTTTATCTATGTGGTTTTTTGGTGTGTATTTAGGTGTAAAGGTTTAATTTATGTTAATGTTTAATTTCAATGTAATGTTTAATTCCAGTTAATGTTTTGTAGTGTTGTATAAGAATGATAATGTTTTCCATAAGACTGTCTGTATCTCAATTGTTTAATGATAGAAATGTACAAAATATTACATTTCTAAAACATATGACTGTAGTAAACATTGCATAGTTTTGCATCTGTGGGTCCCAAGTGTTTTTGGGGATTTGATCTTAGGTTGAAGAATTTTAAAAGACAGATGGTACAGATGATATCTATAGATATGCTGCACACGTTTATTTTATTTTTCTAATTTAATTATTTACTGCAATGGTGTATATGCATATGGGTAAATGACGTACTTTTGCTAAAATCCCAGCAAGCTAAGCCACTTCCACTCTCATAGCACTGAGGTCATTTTTCACAAAGTGACAATGATGTGTTTACTAAGAAAACTTTCAGAAAAAAAATTTCAGCAAACCATCAGCACCACTGCTGAGCATTAAGTTAAGTTCCTCTGTGATGATGATCAAGCCTCAAGTAAGTGTAAAATTCTACACATTCTGTGAATGTAGTGTGAAACATTTATGAAACGCTTTTCATTTATGGTTGCTGATGTATGACGTAGTGTTTGGATGATTAAACTCACGTTGTTTAACCGTAATCCTGGGTGCATCTTGAAGCGACCAAGTGAGAAACGCAATTTTTCCATTTTGTACGCTACGTGCGCCACATATAAAAAAGCAAGATGAGATTTTAGCGGAAATACGTCATTGCTCCGTATGCATATACCCCATTAAATTGCTCACAGTATTCGCCATAGTTATGGGCAAGTTAAGGTGGTCAAAATGCACTGAGACAGAAATCAGTGAAACCTATCAGACAGAAACTTTTTCTAAATCTTTTATATAATCAAATATTTATTTTGATATCAATTAAATTTTTATATATTTTTTTGTATATTTTAAATCTTACATATATAAACCAATCGAAAATCTATTTGTTTAACATTGTAACTTGGTTATAAATATTCTGTTGGTTGTATTTTGTTCAAACGTTTGTGAGTGTTAACTGAAACAGGAAGTTATTCTGGACTAGCATTGTTTACGTTATCCAAAGAGGTTTATATTTATCTTTTAGGCCATATCATACGTACACAGTATATTAAAGACATGCAATGTGTATATAACACAAAAATATGAATATATGCACAAATAACTGTAGTAAATAACTGTATATTACAGATGGAAGTCTAGAGATTATACATTTTACAGGTGCTATAGATGGTTTCATTGGATGCACGTGCCTGGCCCGAAGTTAACTTTCGGTGTTTGGTTATAATATAACAGTTTTTTATATTCAAATATTTTATGTTTCATTTATATTAATATTTTACGTTATATTAATTGTATTAAATTATATTAACACTACTCAAAAGTTATTGTTTCTTTGCGAAGGTGTGCTGGAACTTAAGGCCACATTACGTTTGTTTATGTTGTTGATGCTGAAACCATCTATAAGATAGTGATCATAGGGTCTATAGGTTTCCATTGTTCTTCACTTTTTATTTTAGACCCACTTTTGCTGTTGTGGCTCTATTTCATTTCTCGCACCATGAGTTTCCGCTGACTATGTGCACATTTCCCAAAACAGACGATATAAATATTTATACTAACTAGACACGCTCGTCGTTGTTACTGGAAGAAAGCAACGTGTAGCATGTTTGCTTCAAAACGCAACTTTTGTCAGAAAACATTATCATTACAGCACTCTGAATTTAGAAATATGCAATAATGAAAAGCTCCGCAGTAGAGCGGATTCACTAAATGACAAACATTTATGTGAATTGTTCATTTATTATATGTGGATTATTGCACATTTCTTCATCTAAAGAGCAGAGCTTTAAGTTTATCGTACCCACTTATTTACATTCTGCTGTATACATAGAATAGAAAAATTACTGTATTTCACTGTATATATCATCATGGTGTCCAGCTCTATCTGGAATTAGTCAAACGCAGACTAAGAAGGAAGGGAACATATAGACACGTGAAGAGAAGGATTGTCTCAAGATTACAATCGGGTGAGAATTAACTAACCATGCATGTGTGCGCAGGGATTATTTGCTTCCCTGCACTCCCATCACCTGTTTTACCTCTGCTCTGTGTGATCCCGGCACACATCTGTAGATTAGGATTATCAGACTGAGAGGTTGCGTTTAAAGAGCTATACAATTATTTGTAAACCGATCCAGCCGACAGTATCGAGCAGATTAACTGAAGCTGGTTTGAAGCAGCCAGTAATCCTGGTGCTAGGACAGAATTCCCAGCAGTGCCGATTCCGAAGTCATGCTCTGGTCATGTAGAGTTTTTGTTTGGTTTTTGATGACAGACAGGGCCTGTGTCTGGGAAGTCAGCCATATTGGAACCAGACTATTAATTTAAACACATTTTAAGGAACGGGGGAGGAGAAATACTAGCTAGAAATTAGGGCTAAATAGGGGGTGTTGTGGTATTTTACTTCACACTACCTAATGACTATAAGTAACTAAAAATAATAATTCAGAAACTAAATAATAAATAACATAAATAACAAAATATATAAATAAATAACAAAGAAAAATAATTAAATGATTAAGTATTTTTAGTTAAATTCTCAACATGAATGTGTTTGGGGATAAAGGACATTTTCATCCTCAGTGCCAGGAGTGAATTATTATCCACAAATGTATTTGTTATTTCATAAATGTCTAATGGTACATTTTCTGCTTTTTGACGTCAATAAAAGTTACAACAGATGTTTTTTTGTAGTCTATTTGAAGTACATCTTTAATTTAATACAATCTTTCTTTCATATTGTTTCTTTATTAGTTGCAGACAGTACAGAGGCAAATAAACCATCTTGTGCAACTTATGTAAGTCAGTTCTCTGGGTCATACCTCATGTCTCCCTCTTTGTTTTTCAGGCTTTGACTCTTGTCATTGGACCAGCTGGTGTTGGACCTTCCCCCTAAACGGAGACAATAGCCCGAGGGTGTTAGATATCCTCCTTCCCCCCTTATTGTTTGCCCCATACGCATCCTAGATTCATACACGTACACACATTCTCCCTTGCGAACACAAACACAATACATCTTCCTGCATGCTCCAGATCGCACAAGCTATGGCATGCTTAACTTTATGGAGGCCATGAGGCTTTCACAGGACTTTTCGTGACTGCACCGCGGTCAAGGACCCTTGAGAAACAAACAGTCGGGTTCTTCAGTCAGCTCTCAGACACTTCTTCCTAGTTCCTGTTGCTTTGGTGGAGCTTGACAAAGCTCAGTAGATGGAATCATGAAAACACCAGATGACCACTGGGAGTTTATATTAAAATATTAAAAACCTGAAAGACTTCGAGCAAGCATCAAACTCAATCTGCAATTGGTGTGAACATCGGTTGGAAGACTATAAATGATATCCCTTCTTGACCGGTTCATCAAGGAAACATAAAGTGCCTTCATCAAACTGTTGTTTACACTACACCACATATCTGATCCATGATACTTCTTTTTATTGTTTGCATGTTTCCACATGTTGATGTAAAAGCCTGAAGTATACAAAGGAATGAGACCACCATAGAGTCTCGGTTCATCACGCACATCAAATCTGAAATCTGGACTGCTCTTCTGATTCTCAGACTCTGTGTACTCGCTCGCTTCCATCGCCATGTTCTCGCTGCAGTCCAAATGGCGCTATCTGATCATGTTTTTGGGTGTCCAGTTGGTGGTCATGGCAATTCTCTCCAGAGAGGGCTACCAGAAACGGGTGTCGTATTTTTTCAGAATTTTCCGTAAGCCCGATTCTGCAACGGGAAATGCTGGTGGGCGTAACCACACGGATGTCTATGCTAACCTTTCTTTTTTGGGCCCCGCTCTGAATAAGGAAGACATGCCCTATTGCCCTATAAATTCTCCTTTGATTGGTGAGTGATATGGTTTCTAATCTCTCTTGGTGTGTTTGTAATTCGGTTTCTAATCTCTCTTGGTGTGTTTGTAATTCGGTTTCTAATCTCTCTTGGTGTGTTTGTAATTCAGTGTCCCAAACATTTTTCTGGTTTCATCTGGTCTAACTAGTAACATTCCCAGTCGGGCCAATCAGTGTGAAACTAGCATGACGCTTTTCCTCTTTTAGACTGGTTGTTCCTGTTCACACTTCTCCTTTTGCATTCAGGTGGACCAATCCATGTCACTTTTCCTTCCCGACTCACGCTCGCCGAGGTGGAGAGGAAGAATCCACTCGTGATCCGTGGGGGGCGCTACAGGCCCCCGAACTGTGAGGCCCGCCACCGCACCGCCGTTATCATTCCCCACAGGAGCAGAGAACACCACCTCAAGTTCCTGCTTTACTATCTGCATCCCTTCCTTCAGCGGCAGCAGCTCAATTACGGCATCTATATCATTCATCAGGTGGGTCTCTTTCATTTACATGTACATTGCAAATTCCACACCTGATTTTGTGTTGTTATACACCCTGCAGTCACAGTTTCACATGTTGTACAAAGATGTATTGTTGCTTGGTTTCATCCCAAATATAAAGCTGTGATATTACCCAACTCAACTGTGCCTCCTGGTGAGACAACGCTTCATTGTAAGCACTTGATCCCGTTATAGGCATCAAATCTATATTCAAACCTGTACCGCTCGCTCGGCAAGGTTACTCAGCGGTCATGTTTTGCTCCGCCCCCAGCTTATCTCTTATTTGATCAGGAATAGTGGGAATGATCCTTTTGTTTTTGTTTTTTAAAGTAATGCAGGATTGTGCTAGATTCAGACGTCTTTCATCTTCTTACATACCCTTTGTTATTTCAAGGTTAATACAGTTTTATGTAGGATTGTGGTTGCACAGAATGAAATAGTTACAGGTGATGAAATTGGATTGTTTTTGCTCAGAAAGTGTCCACTTGTCGAGAGCAAAATTATTTCATCATTTACTAACCCTCATTGGGGCCCTATTGACTTTCATTGTATGAACACAAACCACTGAGACATTTCTCAAAATATCTTCTTTTGTATTCCACTGAAAAAAAGATTAATATAAAGGTTTTGAATGACAGTGGTGAATAAATGATGACAACATATTTTATTTTTGAGTGAAACATCCCTTTAAGTGTTTCATGTAATAATTAATACAATATTTAAACTTAAATCAATATTCTGTCCGATGTAAGGTCGGCTTCACCCTGTTTGTTGTTGCCATATTAACCAGTCAACTGTATCGTATACACATTCATATTACATCAAGAAACACCGAAAAGCCCTTTTGAGAAACAGTAATTTAATTCAAACTCAACAGAGGCCTGGATGTGGACATTGAAACAATGCATTATCTGTTTATATTCAGGACTCAGATATGGCAAGTGGGCAAGGATTAGACCGTAATCCTCATTAAGCTGATCTCTGATTCCTGATCACCTCCTATATATCTTCAGCCTATTTTATGGGTTTATATATTCAACAGCAGACTAAACTGCTGAGTTTAAATGCTGAATCCGTGCATGCCTGGTTCTTGTAAATAGTTCATTTCAGTATTAATAACAGTCAGTGTTTCTTTTTAGGCTGGGAATCACACCTTTAACCGAGCAAAACTGATGAACGTGGGTTTTCGGGAAGCCATGAGAGATGAAGATTGGGATTGCCTCTTCTTCCACGACGTGGACCTCATTCCAGAGGACGACCGCAACACCTACATCTGCGACAACCACCCTAAACACGCCGCTATTGCCATGGACAAATTTGGCTACAAGTCAGTAATTTAGTAGTCATTCTATGCAAACGCAACAGGTTTATCCATGTCTGTTTTCTCCTTTTATTTCTTGGAAACCTTTTGCTACAGTCTTTCTTCAGATACTTTCTTTTTGCATTTTATTTGCCTGCACATGTAGTTTTGCAAGTCTGACAGACTCCACTCATTTAGCACGATCAAAGATTAACGTTCATGTTTTTCCACTCAGGTTGCCTTACAAGATGTATTTCGGAGGCGTATCAGCGCTGACCCCCCATCAGTACCTCAAGATGAACGGTTTCCCAAACAATTACTGGGGCTGGGGCGGCGAGGACGACGACATTGGAATCCGGTGAGCTTGTGTGTCTTTGTGGTTTTTGTTTGTGTGTGTATTAGCGCTAGAGTGGATCAGCATGTGGCAGGTGCTGTGTTTGTTTGTGTATGGAGAGATTTCTGTTTGGGGGGGCACTCTGTTGTTGTGATGCTGGCCGTGATCCAGCTATCTGTCTTTGAACAATCCAGCTTTGAACGTCACCTTTTGTTCATAGTGTTCACATCTGCCGGTGTATTAGAGTCTGAGACATCAGACAAACGTTTGTTTAGAATAATATATTAGAGTCTGAGCTGTGGGCTCGCGCACATGCTGTGATGAATAGAGCTGTTGTGCTTATATGGGTGTCGCAAGGTGAGTCCGGCTTGGGATTAGGACTGCTCCCTAATGTGTCAACTACAAAGAAATGATGGGATTAACCGCAGTTGTATAATTTAATCATTTGACATTTTGTGTTAACTATAAATAAAATGGTGGGAAAAGACCAACAAAAAAGTATGAATGAGATTTGTAGGTTTTGCAGTTGGCATTGCACTCTAGTGGCCTAATGGGAAGCAAAGTGTCCACTGGGTGTTGTTCACCTGAATTTTGAGAACTGCTTTTGCGTGCTGTTTAACATAAAGGTAGATATATTTGGATGCAGGGATGTTACGTTATAATTTTAATTGGTGGATTTAATCTTGCTTTTCTGCTCCCATGTCTGACATTCCCTCCTAAAGCTTTTTCCTTTTCTTTTCTTTTTCAGCGTATCACTTGGGGGAATGCTGATCAGTCGTCCGTCTCTAAAAGTCGGCCGATATAAGATGATCAAACACAAACATGACAAAGGGAATGAAGTGAATCCTAAAAGGTAGAATCACCTTTTGAGTATCTGACAAGCAGTGTAGTAATGACATCATCACGATGTACCTCTATCATGAGAAGTTATTTGTCTTTAATGCAGGTTTAACATGTTGGCAAAGACCCGGCATACGTGGAGAGCGGACGGCATGAATACAGTGGAGTACGAGATCATGTCTCGGGACTATCAACTGCTTTACACCAACATCACCGTCAACATTGGCACTGAGGCGGGCCTGCATCCGCCAATTAAAATTATAACGTAACATCCCAGAGACCCGAGTCATCATGCCAATGCAGCACTGCCTGCAGAACCCTTTGCCCTCACCACAGACCCTTCCATTTCTTTCATATAAGGTGGTGCCACGATAGCGATCTCATGATTGTCCCTTTCTCTTCGTATCTCCAAAGTTTGACATTTCTCTCACTGGCTCACTTTATCAGTCAGGATCCTGACGGACAGACTTTCATACATCCTGTGCCCGAGGGCACCGTTATAAACCTCTGTTGCCTTAGAATCAAGATGCACTCTCTTTTTATTTCTTTCATGATGACTGAAGCGTAGGTTCGGCTGCCCTTCGGGTAAGACCATCACCTAGAGATGGGTAGATTAGCTTTCTGCCATGTGTCAGAAATGAAGCAGGCCAATGTACTGCATAAGCAACGTTGTTTGCTGCACTTCTCTGCGAGTCTGGTGCAGTTTGGTAAATGAGGCCCCTTGACTATGTACTGTAATGTTTTTCAGGTGGGTGGAGCTATATGATGTTTATCTTCCATTTGGAGCAAATAGATCACAACTGGTCTATTTTCTAGTAACAACCACTTTACATACGCTTGTTTTTTTTCTTCTCAATTGTCATAATAGCCTTGGTTCTTAGTAATGCCATTGACTTTATAATCAAAGCGCTGCCTCACGTTTTCATGAGTTATTCAAGTCATTGTATTTTATCTGCATGAACATTGTTTATGTTTTTATGATTTACTGGATTTGTGTTTTGTGGATTTTTGCTTCGCCTCTCTATTAGGGATAGGCATGTCGGATGTATCTGTCTTTTTGTTCGGTAAGTGACCGTGTCATTGTGATGGTGTGTCAGTTTAGTTGGCTTAAAGATAACAAGCTTAAGAGACTTAATTACACAAACGTTATCATTAAATCTGTGTTTAACAAGTTTCAGGTTTTCACAGAAGTAGGGTAATGAAGCACTTAAAGCTTTTAAACAGATTTATTAATGGGTGAATTTCACAAAACCTGTGAAGAACAGGTCATTTTCACCATATAATTAAAACAGAAAATAAAGCTTGTTTGATGACTATTATGTATAGAATAATGTAGGACTATTACACATCATTTTCATTACAGTCATAAAAAATGACACATTACAGTAGCGAGAAATTCAGGGGCCAAAATCGAAAAATAGGAACGTTTTTTTTACGCCACATGTATATTTTTATTTACATGTAGTGAATTATGTCCTAGTTATGCTTTTCAGCTCCATGTGATTAAACACTTGCTAAAGACCACTGATCTGTAACACGATTGCATTGTTGTACATGTTTAGATTCAGGTGTAAAATTTAGGCAATATCGGCATCCGTTTGGCTTCGATTACTAAGAACTAGACTGAAATATGGCCTCCACAGGTTCTCATTAACCCTATGTTTGACATGCCTTGTTTCTTTAGCGTATTTCATCTCTAAATGTGTTTTGCTTTGTGATGGTCCAGTGTCTGGGTGCTTGATGCCTCTGTGCACATGACTGAGTGAATTCATATGTGCTTATCTAATATGTGTATGATGTTTGCAAGAAAGAGAGAACTCGATTATCATATCATGTTGGTAGTTTTCGATGCTGCTGTTCTCTGAATACGACAGGTGGAAGTGTTGGATGCATTTTGTATGCTTTTAGGAACTCATTTACAATTTCTGTTGTAGGATTATTCAAAACGTTATTGGATGTTGTGAAGGCAGAGATACCAAAAATTTTTATTTTGTGGAAAGCATGTTTTATTTTTATTTTGGTTTAACCGTTTTTGTTAATGGTCAGGTTAATTTAATCTGTCTCATTTAGAGTGTTTCTAAGATGCATGTTCTTTTATATCACATTGAAAACCTATATTTGATAATTATTCAGATCACCCTCATGAATTCATAGAAGGTACTTTAGAATTTGATGAATTGTTCACTAAAGGAAGGTCTAGTTTGAGGGGTCACAGGCTGCACACTACTCAGGTGGGGTGAGGAATCAGATGTGCCTTAATGGGCTTCAATAATCTAGATCGGGTTCTTCGAGGGCAGTGCTCTAGTCCAGGGGCATTTGTTTCATTGTTCACAATGTCTGCACATAACACAGTGGCCTTACAATGATTTAATAAAACAATGTTAATGTATAAAGCGACGGTTACTTGTGACTGGTGTATTTATTACAGATGTGTCCAGTTATTACAATAGTTGTACATAATTGAAAAGTTAAAATGGTTTTGAAACGCTTCACAAAAGTAGTAAAATGCTTATTATTGTACATATATGGACTTTTCAATGTTGATCTTTTTTAACCTTGGATTATCTTGCATTCTGATTCTATATATTTAAGGAACTGTTTAATCAAAAATGTAACTCTAAATCAAGTTGTTCCAAATCTGTATACATTTCTTTTTTCTGGGGAACACAAAAGAAGATATTTTGAAGAATGTAGGAAAGCAAACAGTTCTGGGGGACTTTTGACTACCATTGTAATTTCCTACTATTATAGTCAATGGTGGCCAAGAACTGTTCGGTTACACTGTCTTCCAAATATCTTTTAATGCTTTAAATGTATACAGATTTGGAACAACTCGTAACATCCGAGCAAATGACTTTATTTTTGCGTGAACGGTTCCTTTAACAGTTCCACGTAAATCTGCTCTGGTTTTCTTAAAGGAACAGTTTCCTTCTTTCATTTTTTCATCTTTGTCATTCAAAACCTGTATATGACCTTTTCCTCGGTAGAATACAAAATAAGAGAAATGTTTCAGTGGTTTTATGTGAATAGAATGGAAGTCAATGAAGGTCAGTGTGTTTGGTTACCAACATTCTTCAAAATAGCTTTTGTGTTCTGCAGAAGAAAGAAAGTCATACAGGTTCGAGTATGACATAAGGGTGAGTAAATGAAAGATTTTATTTTTGGTGCACTATCCCTTTAACATGCACCTATATTTGCAATCAATTCATTTCCAACTTTTTCCTTTAGATACTAAAACTACACAACCCACAAGCTTCTGGATGTAGACAACGAGACAAGAGTGCAAAGAAAGGTTAATCTTTATTACTCATTAAACATGACTTCTATTAACCAATAAATACGAAAGAGGAAACCGCATGCAACTGACAGATCTCCGCTGCTGTCTTGCGCAACACAAGTTAAGGCATTAAAATTTTCCTGACGCTGCTGTACCTGGTGTAACATTGATCACAAATACCCATCCGACATCACTACTACATCAAAGCATGAGGTTAAAAAAGTTGCGTGTCAAATAATAGATTCATCTACTTGTACCAGTCTCAGAATCTCTTACTGTTCTCATGTATGGCTTAATTCATTTACGTCCTTCTAACAGTTAACAAGTACCTCAGTTAGTGCACTGTGATCAGTTTTGTCCGGCTGACTCCTTGAATGAATGAAACCATCCGCGCATGTAGCAATGATCTACAGATTCCTGGAAACTCAATCGGGATTGGACGATCCCCTTATTTCCCCAGTGCGCGAATCTTCAAGTGTCGAGGTCAGCGCTGTTTGACCACACTACAGCTCTAGTTCTTTACAAAAAGACCCAGGATTAAGTTTCTTACAAAAACATTTTGCAAATACAAATCATATCAAACATACTGTAGAATTATCCATTAACATACATTGGGAGAAAAAGCGATTCTGAATTGAAAGTGCCCCTTTGTATGCCAGGTAATGTTACAGTACATTGTCTAGATACATCTAATGAGACGGGGACACTAGGTTGGGATTCACAACACGGTGGATTTAGGGTATCAAAAAAAAGTACAGTCACTCAGGAAATATGAAATCCTGTACAACCCAGAGATTGCATATGTCGTCTTCTCTTCCATACACAGGTGGCGTGCTCATGTGTCCCTTCTGGCCTTCTTCTTTTTCACTTGTTTGGGAGACTCCCAGCTCTCCTCTGCCTTTTCTAAGAGGGGGGAAAACTTGTAAGCTTGAAATAATGACAAAGTTTTGTAGTCTTATTTACAGAAATGACAATGAAAAACAAAGTGGCATCCAGAGACGTGAAGAAGATCAATTGCTTGCATGCGACAAAATAAAATACAGGTATCGGAAAACATCTTCAATTTAAACTTGTGTTTCCCATTGTGTACAGGTTCAAGCAAAGCATTATTGCAATTCCAAGGTGTTGTTGATGGTTTTTGTTTAAGTTTATAGTGCTCAGTTGTGTATTTCAACAGGGAGGGTTGGTAAATCCCAACACTGTGCTCATATTTACAAAGCAGACCTTTATAATATTGACAATGTACACAATGGAGCCTGTGTACAAAGAGAAGCATTCAGAGAGCACAACTTTATTTACATTATAACTACATCTAAACATTTAAATACCATTAACACTGTCGTTTAAACGTCTAGACATTTCAGTCTTAAATATAAGCAAATACATTAACTTAAACTAGCTTAGTCTAATGAATAAGCAACTGCAGTCACCTACTTTGTGTTTGTACAGGTGCAGGTTTGTCAGTTGATTCGAGTCCGCCCATCCTCTGCTGTGTTTGTACTGGAGCTGATGATGCGGAACGTGGCGGCACCACCACACGTGTCTGTAGGTGAGTATGACACGACTACATGACCTGCAGGCTGAACACTCTCTGGTGTTTTCCTATTGTTGATAATACTTTCAAGAACGTTGAAAAAGAAAGAGGGCTCACCGAGGCGTTTCCAGACGCGGTCTGTACCTGCGGTGCTGCGCTTGGATCCTTCTCGGCCTTCACCTGGGTCTGAATGCAATGCAGATATTTACATGAGTAATGTTTGAAGCTTTATCAGCAATACTGTTCATTACCAAAAAAATAACGTAGTAAATAATTCACTGTAACAGTTCTAATAGAAGTAAACCGGTCTAGTGTTTGGAACACCAATACGTCACTGTCACAAAATAGGTCACTGTCAAGCGTGTATTTTTAAGGATCTCGAATGAATTATTAAGCAAAACCGCATTTGTAATTTGAGAAGTTGTCTAAATTGTCTTTTTCAAGTGGAACTACTTTTCTAGGTGGATGAACGTCTGGTTGTATTACCAAAAGAATTCCTGTGGGTGGATTTGCTTAAAAGTGCTTCATAGAATATTACAACAAAAATCTTCATGGATAGGTCATTTAGTTCATAAATAAATATCAAGGTTAATATTCTCACCTGAGCAGATGGTCCAGCATCATCAACCTTCTTCTTTTTCTTCTTCTTCTTTTTAGCTTTACCACTGCCAGGAGGACCTGCTTCATCTTTCTCCTTCTCAAGATCGGATTCCTGTTGAATGCAAACTGCTTTCATCGCGATTGCAAACTATATCTTGCATATTTAAATTTAGATCCATCCTTCACGTCAATCAAAGCAAGGTCACATTTCTACATGTCTTTTGTTAAATGAGACCATTACAACTGTGAGAAGAAATCACCTGTGGCACTTCTGGGATCGGCTGCTTCAGTGGGGCTGCGCTGGCTGGCTGTTGCTCCACGAAGTTCCCCCATTCCTCTGATGGAGGGTTCCAATCGCAAGAGTCTGCAGTTGCGCTGCCTTAGGAACGCAACACAACAGCAACTTTTAGCAGGTACATTACCAAGCAAAGTTAAAATATAAGTGTAGTTTTTTAGGGAAAAGGTAGAGATTCTTACCTAGTCTGGACCACTCATCATCCACCTGTACAGGGGGCTGCTGAGTACCCCCGCTCAGGTCAGGGTCTGCAAACAAACATTGTAGATTTTTTTTTTTTAAGTAACAGAACATTAAATTTTTTAACATGACATTTTGAAGTATACAGTCGCAGAGAGAATTGAGAAACCATTAACTAGATGTATTGTCAAGTCCAGTGTCTGTTAAATTTGAACAAACTCAAACCTCAGGAGTGACATAGTCATCCAACAGCAATGTGAAAGACTGACAGCATAACACATGAAAATAAAAGTCCAAATAATGTTGGAATTTTTCCTAAATATTATTGTTGTGTTACTTAAGTGTATATGAACTTGTTTTCTTTTCAGCATTTGAGGTCTAAAAAAATACAGAGCATCTTTTTCTGTTTTTCATTTTTTGCAAATAAATGCAAATAGAAACAATATTTTTGTTTGCAATTTGAAAGAAATATTGTTAGTAGTTCACAGAATAAAACAAAAATAAAACACATAACTACAAATTCAGAAAAACTGAAAATGTTCTTTGAAATGCTCTCTTCATTTTTCCATGGCTGTGGATATTGGGCAGAAAATATTGGGACTTAAGTTAGCAGTTGAAATTTAATTGGCTCATGCATTTCAGGCAATGTTATTGTGGTGTGACACTACATGCTGTAAATGCTGTAAATGTTATTCAAGTAAAGAAGCGGCTGTTGGCTGACAATGGCTTGACTGCCACCTAAAGCACTAGAGCTCACATTTCAAAAATAATACTCACCACCGCTAAATCCGCTGAATGAGACTGGAATATGAGATCCATCCACAATGGTCCATGAGCCTACATTAAAGAAATTGACATAATTTCTTCTTTTGATGTGGTTAGATATATATAACAGACATTTCCTAACCAGACACGTTCTTGTATAAGAGGTAATACTACCTTAAACTCATTTTCAGTACCTTCCATGTCCTGGGGCCAGACAGAGGGTTCAGCAGGCTGATGCTCAGTAGAGAGAGTCATGCTGGCCATCTGAGAAGGAAGCTGGAAG
Organism: Oreonectes daqikongensis; assembly: GCA_026939265.1. Classification (NCBI taxonomy): domain Eukaryota; kingdom Metazoa; phylum Chordata; class Actinopteri; order Cypriniformes; family Nemacheilidae; genus Oreonectes; species Oreonectes daqikongensis. The sequence goes on from JAOTQM010000311.1 coordinate 2,709,542, forward strand.
TTGAGGTCACTACAGCTAGAACCATTAACAGTCAACACCTCTTCCCAACATTGAGTCACTAGAAGATCAAAAAAGAGATGGTCAATGCTGTGATGCATATTTGGGCAACCTATTGATTTCACAAAATAATGTTGAAAGCTTATACATTGGTTTAAGGCTAGCTTTTATCAATACGCTTGGAATGAATGGTTACAGTTATTGCTTATTTTATTGGAAGATTGATCACCTTGAGGAACGACAGGGTCTCTTACATACTTTGCTTCAATTTCAGGTGGTTTTGCTATAAAGTGAAAAAATGAGAGAATTAAACTGTCAATCAATTTGATAAAAATGGCACCAAACCACAAACACACATTACTGTATATTGTCAAATATAGTTTTCACTTTGACTCCATACTCTCCACTTCTTTTTGGATGACAGGTGTAGAAGCAGTAGTCTTGATGGTGGTTTCTGGTTCTTCTGGGGCAGTTTGAACTTGCTCTGTGGTATTAATGGCACTCGAAGTGGCTGATGCTTCTGGGCTAGCTGACCCATCACCTGGAGTTTTGTCCTTCCGCCGCTGTTGCCGTTTCTCACGGTTACTGACCTTGGTCTCCCAGGTACCTGGACAGGTAACAATATTATTATGACCACCGTTATACTTGCTGCACGTAGTGTTCACAAAGAATGGACTTCATAGGAACTACAATATACCTTCATCGGGTTCTCGGCCATCGCCAGATGCAGAGGACTTGTCTTTAACAGGAGCCTTTTGCTTTTTTTTATTCTTCTTTGCCTGAAACAAAAGTGAAACAAGATGTTGGTTAGAATAGTTTTGGTACAGGCACCAGACATGACGCAGCCACACCGCAGATATCTAAATCACATGTGCTCCATCTGCAAGTTCTGGTCACACCTGACCCATTAAAAAAAAACTTCATTTATTTCCTTGTATTAAAATGCCTTTATAACACTATTTATTCTTATTATAATGAATGCAACATAAATTTTAAAGTCAAACCTTGTCTGCCTTCACTTCCGGTTGTTCTTCAGTGTCCAGCACTTTGGGATCTTGCTGTGGTTCAATAGCGAGACCGTTCCTCTGAGCTTTCTGCCAAACATTTAGACAGTTCACATTTAAAACAAAGGCACATGAACCATGACTAACATGATGTGGCATGAAATGGGTTATTGTCATTTAGCCCTGCTAAAAATAAAAACCTTTTTTCAACTGCATTGAATTTAATGGGAACTATAATGGTCTCTGTGGGTCTCTAATGTGTTGGGTTTTATTGGTGGGATGTTATCTGGTGGATGTGAACAACAGAACATTAATCCACTGGCCCAAAACACACTACGTAAAGGAATTTGACAATGGTTTTAATGGTAAACATGCAATGGTTCATAATGAAAGCCATAAGAATTTGCATTTTATTCAGTAGTGTATTTATCATACCAGGCTCTTCAACAGCTGTTTTAAATATACTTAAGGTGTCTCAATGTCAAATATTGCCCAACCCATGACAGCATACGGTAACCAAACCTTTTCGGCATTCCTTCTCCGGTTCCTCCTCTTCGGCTCGTCTGCTTTATGATCTGCTTTCTTCGTCGGTGGCGCTACGCCGGTGTCCGGTGTCTCAGTCAACCTTCTCGAAACGCCCCGACAGACCGACACCCATAAAATCAGCATGAGAACCAGACCGATCCAGGCCGTCAAGAGGAGCACCCATGGTGCGCATACATCGGGATTCAAACCCAAGTCTATTCCCAGCTCAGACTTCAGAAAGAAGAGGCCGAACGACAGGGTCTCGCGGACATATCCCGTTATCTGCTCCGCGTGTTGCAAAGCGATCTCTTGCCAACCCGGTGCCATTGCGATGCGCTATACCGGCACCGGCGGGTGACCATTCACAAAATCAGTTCTCTGTGATAATTTCACGGGGAAAAGGCATTGCTTTGGCAGCCCGTCGCCAGCGTGCCACCGATGACTGCGGCTACTGCTGCTTCTGTGACTTTCCGTTCATAATCAGTTGAAGGTGCACAAACTGACTCGTCAACGGCGACACCTACAGGACTGGATCTGAATAGTGTAATTTATTTTATTTCGTTGCCATTCCCAGGACTTATTTGTCACCATTATTTTTGTATTTGTATTGATGCTTATATATCATGTATTATAAAATCTGTATAAATATACATTTCTTTGTTCTGATGAACACAGAGAAAGATATTTGTTAGAATGCTTGAAACCAAACAGTTATTTGCCCCATTGACTACCATAGGAGAAAAAATACTGTTGAACACAAAATGAGATATTTTGAAGAATTTAGGTCAGTAAAAAGACACTTTCGACTACCATTGTAATTTTTCAACTATGATAGCCAATGGGGGCAAAGAACTAGGTTACAAGCATTCTTCCAAATATATTTCTTTGTGTTCAACTAAACAAAGAAATTTATACACGTTTAGAACAACTAGAGAGCGAGTAATTCATGACAAAATTTTCATTTTTGGGTGAACTATCCCTTTAAGTTGAGTTATTTACCCTATTTGAGAAGATATATAATTGCAGTGTTACAGCAGAAAGAATAAGATTAGCAATATCAATATATTCATCAATAAATAGACATGATACAGAGTTTTCTTTTTATGCATTTTTATTGATAGAATATAAATAAAAAGAAAACAAATAACAAACAAACAAAAAAACATTCGACAAATATCCTATTACACCTCAGTACATCACATAATATCACATTGGTTCAACAACATGGGCTGCTGTTATACCGCTAGTCTAGTATGAAAGAATTATTATAGAGCTTTCTGGCCAAGTTGCTGCCAGAATAAAATAATAAAAAGAATAAAAGCGTTGAACAGTGAAATATGTTCTCATTTTAATATAGCAATTCTTTTTTTTTTTTTTTACATAATTTAAGATCTTTGAAGTAGTAAGTAAGTGATTTAAAATGAACTCAGAAATATGTACTTGGGGTCTTTTTAGTCACAGGTGTTGTGGCACTAAGTGAGCGGCAGAGGGCGCATGCGCTAACAAGGCGACACGCGGTCAAACGCCGAAGAAGAGCGAGAGTTAACGGTTGGAAAAAGTCTCGAGATCAAGTCGCACCGTGGCGGGTAAAAGAAGCTCGAGGCTGTTTAGTTTGACTGTGTTTGCTGTTGTTGTTGTTGACAAAAGCATCCGACCGCCGTCTCTTCTGTAATGCGACACATTAATGTATCGACTGTTGTGTTTTCATTATTTCTTTAGCAAAGACCCCTCAGCCTGTGAGCTAAGGTAAGTGGAGTTGTTTACATGTTTATTATAACTCGTAAAGTTGGCTAATGTGACTATCTGTATTTTCTTTGTGAATGTGAAGCTTGTTAAAGTTGTGGTTTCTTGAGAGAAGGAATAGATGTAATTAATATAAAAAATGGTTATATAAGTTAAGAAATTTGAACGACTCTTTTAGGGTAAAGGTACTGGATATGTACAAAAGTGTTTTCGTAAGAGAACAAAACATTTAACGGTACCTTTAAAGGCACACAAATGGTCCTTATGGTACTATTGCGTACCCAAAAAAGGTACCCTGTAGAGGGACCACTCAAGTGATCTCTGGCTAAAAATGTGGTTAACAATTTAAACTAACCAATTTTTGAACAGGGTTACAAACTTATGGATGCTTTTGGGCTTATTTGGTTACGTTTATTTGCTTATATATTAACACACACACAAACATATATATATATAAAAGTGAATTGAATCATGTTAATTATATATATATATATATATATATATATATTTATAGCATAGCTCAAATCACAGCAGTGCATTTATTTTATATAAAGTGATTTATGAGACTTTGTTTCAGACATTATTATACATCTTAATACTACTGATTGTGGTTTGATTCAAGGTAGTTTTTTAAGGTTTGGGGTTTAGTTCAATTCAAAATTCTTTCCACAGGTGACTGCAGTAGAAATGACCACTTCACAAAAATATCAGAACACCAAACTCCCAGGTTTGTGTCCAGAGCAGAATCCAAGAGCCATTTTTGTTACGTATATACTTTAGTAAATTGTCTCATCTTGTTTCCCTCGTGTGCTCCAGCAGGTCAATCTGGCACTGAGTGGCTGACACCAGCTGTGTCTGAGAAGTTTCAGAGCCGGTTTGGATGGCGACAAAGTACAGCTGACATTGGGGACACCGGACTGGGCACCTCTGATAACACAGAAGGTAGGAACATTTTTGTTATGAAACCACATGAATGACAGCTTTCCCTATATGTGATTTTCAGCCAAGAGATGAATGTGTAAAATCCTATATTGATAAATTATCATTTTGTTATATGAAGATCAGAGCTTCCGAACATACGTTTGTGTATGGTAACCAAGGGTGGATTAAGATGGTCAGCGGCCCCTAGGCTGCTCGGTTTACATGAAAAATCACAAATGTGAACTCAGGTGCGCATGCGTTTTAGCAAATTACAATGTATTTACTTCAATAAAACACAATAACACTCGGGTGCTTTACTGGAAAAATGTATGTATTCAATTCAATTAACTTTTTTTTTTTATAGCGCTTTTTACAATGTTGCAATATTTACATTTATGGTTGCTTAGTAACGGCAGACGTCAGGAGTGCGCAAGCTCCCACCACTTTGAAAAAAGTGGTGCAGGTCGCGTTTTGCGTCCGGTTTTGTAAGCTATACACCAATGTGAATATTACATTTACATACATACGCCCCTCTCTGTGGATGTTAACTGAGACACAAACCACTGTGCATTACATAAACTGTGTATAAAACAAAGCTATAATTAAAAACCAACCTGTATATGTGTGTCATTGTGGAATAACTCTATGAAATATTATCGATGACATGATGAGCTACTGCAACAGCTGGATGCTTTTTGTTGTATTTCTTAGGGGCCAATGAGGGTCTTTTCTTTGTTCGCGCTTAAGTTAATTTAAAATAAAATAAAATAATCTGGCCAATCAGAGGCCCCTAAACACGTAGGGCCCCTAGGCTGCAGCCTAGGCAAGCCTGTGCATTAATCCGCCCCTGATAGTAACTCATATGCCTATATAGAAATGAACGGAATGCACAATCTATTGAGAAGTTACACTTCTACACAGCCCCACAGGACATTGTGGATTACTTTGTGACCACGGTTTGATTTTCATCATAACAAACAAAAGTGATGTGTAGACAGACATTTACATCCTGCTGGCTGATAATAGACTAAGCTGCTGTATTTTTAGTCCTAGGGATTTGATGATAGTTTTGGGACTCTTATGAGGTTTGGCGGATATTATGTTCCATGCCATAAATTCCCCCAGGCCGGGTTGCACTTCCACTGATCGGAGGTCCTGACCTGGAGAGCCGAATGGAAACTCTGATGCTGGTCTTGTTTCTTCTTTTCCTCCGCTGTGTTACATGTGTAATGCACAGAGATTAGCTGTACTCAAGTGCTTGAATATGACTTGCTAGAATAAAATGTGGGGAGAATATGTAATGTATTCCAGACATGACATACAAGCTGGCAATGTCTGATTTGTGAATAAACGACTGAATTGATGACTAATCCATTTGTTTTACATATTCATAAGTGAGAAAAGATTTTTGTAAAGTTTGTATCAAAGGCCTGGAACGGTTCACTTTTTACAATTGCAGAGTTTAAGATATCTCTACTGTTTTATTGTTGTTAAGATAATACAACTCTCAGATAAGCGACAATGGATACAGTAATAACAAACTGCTAAATCTGTTCAGTTTTCATGAATGCTATGGTGTCACTTAGCATTGAGGTTGTTTGTAAACCAGACACTCGTGCTGGTTTTATTTGTTTTAAAGCAGCGGCAGAACAGAATGTCTTGGCAGCCGTTAGAGAACATTTCATGAGTTGTAAATCTGTGGTGGATGTCTGTGGTCATATTTGTCGAGATGGTTACGGCTTTGTTTTGTTTCTGGGTGTTTCTCGTAATTGCAGTAAGCCTCTCGGTACAAGAGTCTTCGGTTTACTCAGGGATTGTTTGAACCTGTCCACAGCAGATGTTTAAAAGAGTGCCTTCAGGGCACACTGTCAGAGTGAACATGCCCTTCTGCTTCAATTGTTGTATTGGTGAACTTTTCTTTTTAGCTGTTTTCTATAGTACTGTTAGATCTGTATGAGGTGAGTTGTTTAAACGTAAGAGCCCCCCGTGCATGCTGACACTTTGCAGTGTAACATGAGAGGGCTCTATAAATACCCCTAACCTTTCTGTGTGTGTTCATTCCTCAGCTGACAGAGCTGTAGAAGAAAGAACATTGACTCTCGTAGCAGGTAGACTCACCTTGTCTGAGCTTGATGCCGTGAGACGAAGTGGGCGTGTGTATGTTCTGGCATTTTGCTCGTAACGTTTAGGAAAAACCCAGAAATGCATCAGAAGGACGTAGTAGTGAATATAAGGTGTTTTATGGCTCACCTTTTATCAGAGGAAAATGTTACCAATTGTTGGTTTCTCTTTTAGTGCTAGCAAGGTGAGTAATATGTGCACTTTTCTGTCATTTATATATAGGAGGAGTTACATTTTAGTAGTTTTTTTTTGACTTGGTGACAAAATATTAACAACAGGCAATATTGCGATGTGCTATATAAGTTGGTGATTTTCTAGAAATCTTGGTTTCAAAAATGTCAGACATGATTTAAAGAAATCGTTTTTGCTTCCTTTTTAGGCTTTAAAACAAAGTCTAACAATGTCTGTTTAAAAGCATTAATGTCAAAACATTTACAAACAATTTTAACATGTTTTTTTGTCAAAACAAGACCTTCAAAGTCTCATTACCATCTGAAAATGACAATACCATAACATGTTTTGTAAAAAAAAAAGAGAGAAGCCATGCAAGTTATGTCTATGCTAGTTTTTATATATCATACTTAACTAGACAAAAACAAGTATATTTCTTTAGAAAACTATTATTATTTTAAATGCGGAAACTATTATCGGTAATGATAATCAATATTGTTGCATACACAGTATGACAAGAGAATATTGTGTTATTAAAAAGTAAATATGTTGTGATTATTTTTTAAGGTCCTATTTTGGTTTATGGAGTTTCCAACAACAAGTTTACATACATACATACAAGGTGTAAACACGCTTTTATTTTCTAATAATAAGCAGTTATTATTACCCGTACACAGAATCTAGACTCTCTCTCAAATGATTAGTTCAGCGATTCGTCTTTCTAATCCCCTCCTTTCTGTCAGCCTACTCTGATCTGATTGGTCAGATGGTCTATTCTGCTTTGATTGGTCTACCACGTACAGCGTAGCAAATGGAAAGTAGGCGGGCTTTGCAAATGAAATAAGAATGTCCGACGACTCGTTTGCATGAATAGGTGTCGAACAGTGTCGGCTTTACAACTTGGCAGACTGCTTAAATTCACACACAGCAACATTACACACTGCATGAAATGTCATTTTAAGGACATTGTAATAGTTAATTACTAAATATTTTATTTTTTTAATCATTACTGCCATGATATTTCTGTTCTTTTTGTGAGAGTTACCTTGTTATGCCTAATAAAATGTAGTAATGATTAAAAAATTTGTACACTAAAAAACATTTGTATGTAAGTCACTAAGTCTTTTAGGGAACCAATTGCTATACTTCTTCATGCAGCTCCTTTAAGACATGGCTTGTCTTTGGTTTCATTCACGTCTCACTTCGCTTTCCGTTTTAGATTTCTGCAGCATTGGCAACAGTGCGTCCTTCCAGCCCATCCGCAGTCAGATCCCCATCCCCACCGCCCATGTCATGCCCTCCACGGCCGGAGCTCTGGCCTCCAAGCTCAAGCCACGTTCCCCCGATGAGGCCCGGACATCCTCCAGCTCGTCCAGCTCCAAATCATCCCTTTCTAAATCTGCATCCTCGCCTAACCTGGACGCTCAGCATGAGGGAAATTTAGACACGACCGCTGTCCAACCCGATTGCCTGAGCCGATATCGCAGTCTGGTGAACGGCCTCGATCACACGCTTTTTCCCTCCGGGGATCAGACACGACTGGATGATGGCCATAAGTTTGACGTACCTGCCATGGAGCCCACGCTAAATCAAACGGCTCTGCTCTGCGGGTTTTCTCCTGATGTATGCAAGCAGCTGCAAATGACTGGACTTACCGACAATACTGGCTTGATGGAACAGACTTATAGAGTCCTACCGGAGGCTAGGACAGGTCTCGGCTGCCCCACGGACCCCCAAAGGAATGTTTATTCGGGGTCTGGTGCTTGTGCCAGGATGTTTTCAGTACCTCAGGGCCTGCCAAATCAGGCTCTTCTGAGGGACCAGCTCAGCACTGGAGCATACGATCCATTACTGCAAGAACGCTGTGGTGAATTGGCCAGCTGGCAGCAGCAGAAGCAGAAACTCGAGAGTTTGCGGCTGCAGGTGGAACAAATGCAGGTTGGAGTTCAGAAGCTTTATGTTTAATAAAAATCTTTTTTTGACTTCAAAATACAATATATTTATAAAACTAGAAAACAAAATGACATACATTATGTTACAGGTTTGAGTATGTATTCTTTTTTTCTTATTCTTGTTCTAAGGCAGATGTTAACTTGCTCTATATTCAGCACAAGCTTAGTACAGTTAATCTGATGCTATAAAGAGAAGAAAAAATAGAGATCTATTATTGGTTGCTTGTCAGTCATTTTAACTGAGATTTCCTTCTTCATTGCAGTTAATGACAGGAGGGGGTGGGCAGTATGCCTCTCTTTATTCATCCGCTCCTCACGCAGAAAACAGCAAGTGGGATGCTGTCATAAAGGCTAATGAGAACTTGCTGAAAGAGAAAGAACTAACCATTGAAAGGTACTTGTTTTTAAGAGTTGTTTTGGCAAAATAAAGGCCCCAAGTCAACATTGGAGAGTGATATTGTGCCAGATTTTGTATTAAATGTAGTAACTGTTATATTGCAGGCAGAAGCAGCAGATGTCTCAGCTGGAGCAGCGTCTTAGAGAGAGTGAACTGCAGATGCACAGCGCTCTAATGGGACGTGGAGCTCCTTACACCGACATGTGTCTATTGAGACTGCAGGTCAGCCTACAGACCTTTTTCCTCATATAGTATCAAATCTTAACTATTGTTGTTCAAAACATCCATTTTGTGCTTGACAGGAGGCCCAGCGAGAAAACGCCTTTTTGCGAGCACAGTTTGCAGAGCGCAGCGACTGCTTTACCAAGGAGAAGTTAGAAGCGGACCGGAGACTGGCAGCGGTGGAGGTGGAGCTGCAACGACTGAATGAGATCTTGAAAGAGAGCGGTGATAAACATGCAGAGGAGCTGAAGAAACAAGAGGAGAGGGTAAACATCTACAAGCTTTATCTGATGTTTTGAAGTTGTGTTCTCTTTAAATGCACTGTTAAACGAAAATCTCTAAAGTTTGAATTGTCATCTTGTGGTGTTTGTTTTTTAATAAAAAGATCCGCAGTCGGGACAAACACATCAACAGCTTAAAAAAGAAGTGCCAGAAGGAATCCGATCAAAACAGAGAGAAGCAGCAGCGGATTGAGACTCTCGAACGATATCTGGCTGACCTCCCAACCATGGAAGACTATCAGGCCCAGCATAAAAAGGTACAGCCCCCTCTAATGCCCGGCTAATAAAATTAAACCGTTTTCATAGAAACTGCTCATAATCATCAACATGAAGTGTGTGTTGTATTGCCAGATACCATTACAACAACTATTACATAGATCAAGCGGTGCTACTTTGAGAAATAAAAAACTCTGCTGTTTCTTTTCTGATGTGTGTTCTTGAAACAGAAATTGATTGCAAGGATGAATGTTATATAAATATAATTTTATATATGTTATATAACATTTTATTCAGGCACAATATTGACCAGTTGCAGAATCCCACCACAACATGATTGATTTTAGAGTCTTCAGTATTTTTATGAAGTGTTATGGATGTTGTGTTGCAGCTGAAGGAAGTGGAGGAGAGGGCAGCTCAGCTGCAGGCCACCGTCAGAGATCTGGAGATCCAGCTGGAGGAGTCCCGCAGTGCTGCACGCAGCAAAGAGAACCAACTGGAAGAACAAAGGCGTAAGGAGAGAGAACTGCTTACGACAGTCACCAGGTAAATGACAGATTCTGGGCATCACAGCAACTCGCTAGAGCACAGCCAAAACCTGTGACATAGGATCTAATATTGTTTTATTTGCTTTTGTTTAGTCTCCAAAACAGGGTGCAGGAGAGCCTCGAGGACGGTGTGAGATTGCCGTCTCTTGACATAGAGAAGCTACGAGAAGAAAACACTACTTTAAAAGAAGAGCAACAGCGACTCAAAAAGGTTTTTGTCTTCCTTAGATAACATTCAGTGTCAATAACACCAGCTATTGATCAGTTAATTATTATTAATGTTAATTACTTTGTTTTCAGCGGATATTCATTTGTTTTCGTTGTTTTTTTTAGGTTATTGAAAAGCAACTCAGGATAATGGAACAGCTGGGCTCACAGATCAGGGTAAGGATGTGAATCAGTTTCAGCACTTTTTACAGTGCACAATATACTAAATGCAGAATAATGCATTTATACACACATTCTGACTGTTGTAGGGTTAAATAATTGGGAGTGTTTAGGTTTGATGAATTTAAAAATTCAGCAGGGGGCACCCTTCCCCCTTTTGAAGTTATAGCAATGAACTGTAATAGTGAAGATGGCAAACACAGGTGCTTTCTGTGTCATAAATCTAACAAGCGTGGACCTGGCTCATCATTACATAATGAATTAATATTTAAAATAATGAATTTGTTTACATTTAAAGGAACAGTTTACCCCAAAATTATTTCTGTCTTACATTTTTTATACATCTGTATACATTTCCTTGTTCTGGTGAACACAAAATAAGATATTTTGAAGAATGTAGGAAAGCAAACAGTTCTGGGGCACTTTTGACTGCCATTGCAATTTTTCCTACTATGGTAGTAAATGGTGGTCAACTGTTTGGTTATAAGCATTCATTCAAATATCTTCCTATATGTTCATCAGAGCAAACACATTTACACAGATTTGGAACAACTCAAGGGTAAGTAAACAATGATGACAGAATTTGTTTTTAGGTGAACTGTCCCTTTAATATAGATTGTTTTTGATGATCCAAGTGTTGGGTGCCCAGGAGTATTTTATTACTGTTTTGTGTCCAGATATTTAAAAACCATTAAGTGTAGTATTTCAGTTTCAAAAAGAAACTGGTTTTAAATAATAGGTTATTGATTTCCAGGTTTCAGGACTATAATTAGGTGTAATTCAAGTACATCATCATCACTTATGCATCAGATCTTGTGAGCAATGCGCTGTACTTACAACAGTAACTATGGCAAATCTTTACAAACAACCTTAGCTTGTGACACTTGTAAAACCTTATCTTAGTTTATGATAAAGACTGAATATTTGCTTAGTAGTTTATAGGGGGTATACATTTTTTTTTTATCTTAAGGTAAACATATAAATAATAGTCAGAATGACTTGCATTAAAAACATGAAAGTTTTCAACCTGCTTTTTAAAAATTAGAATTAAATTAAAATTACATAAATGGTCTGGGTGAATGACCTGGGGAGAATGCTTTACAGTAGAATATATCTACATAATACATCAAACCCATTTATTTTAAAAGAGCGTGTTTTCCATATTGTGTGTGTTGAATCAGACTTTGGAGGAGCAGATCTCACAGGAGGATTGCAGTAGTCAGGCTCTGCGAGAGGAGGTGGCTGAGAAAGAGAAGAGTTTGTTGCAGTTACACGCTGCCATGAAGGAGGTTAGTTGTTTGTTGTAATACACACCTCCACTCTTCCTTTGAGAACACAAATACAAAAAGGATTTATGTTTTGTGTTTCAGCTCTCAGTGCACAACCAGGAGTTGATGGAGCACAATCTGACGTTACAGGAGCGTCTTCAGGGCGAGGACCCGAGCGGTTTGTCCGATTTGAACGCTCCTTTGCTTCCGGCAGGGGCCCGGCTCACTAAGAGGCTGTATGGAGAGATGTCTGCATGTCTGTGTGACCTCCGCTCCCTCTGCAACGTCCTCACCCAGCGGGCTCAGGGCCGTGACCCAAACCTCTCCATGCTGCTTGGCATTGCTTGTAAGTATGCCCTCCGCTTTCCGCAAGTTAAAAAGGAAACTAGTGTTCAATGCTAAGCAAATATATAAAAATAGACTTTTAAGTAGCTTTTATAAACAGTTGTTGACTTGTTTTTTTTTATACATTGGACATTGTTTTGAAAGAAAATGAAAATGTATTGTTTAAATAAAACTGTAGTATTAATTATCTTGCTTATACTGCATCGCCCACACCAAGTAGTAAAGATTGATTTTCTTGGCTGTTTTGTTGAGATTGTTGCCAAACAGTGATTATAGCTCATGCTAGCAGTAGGCCACAGGCTGTCATGGAAACCTGTGTTATTTGCAGTTACTGCTATGGTTTAATGACCGAATAGTAGCGTTGTTGTGATGTCGGTGTTGTGGGGGTTTATCAGTTGGAGCAGCTCTAATGGTGTTTATTTGTGTCTCCAGCAGCTCCTCCTCCAGTAGGAGAGCAGTGGGAGGACTGGCTCAGCCCTGAAGGCCTGCAGAAGAAGCTTTTAGAAGCTCAGCAGCTCCGTCGAGATGTCGAGGAGCTGAGAACCACCGTTTCTGACCGTTACGCTCAGGACATGGGAGAAAACTGCATCACTCAGTGAGCTTGGACAATACGGCAAGGGTAACTCCATATCAACAGTGCCTTATCTTTAGACGTTGAAAGATGCTAAATGTTCTACATAAAACAGCCTTCCTCCTGAAGGGCAGACAACACTAAGGACATGAGTTTCATAAATAAGAGGGTTATTTTTATACAGGTTTCAGAAGATATTTTTCTATGATTTCTGATGGCTTTTTGTGCAATGGAAAGCAAATTGTTATTTAATATAAACCTTTCCATGTTTTTGGGAATGCCTGTGATGAAGTTGACAATCAACTGAAATATTTATTCTTCATGTGCTATGGATCGCAACTAACATGCCATGTTTTATAATGGTATAGTCTGTAGTATAGCATGAGGCTTTGACTCATAAGTACTGGCAGGTCATTTATCATCTCAAAGTAACAGAATGTGCCACATTGAACCCAGTGGCTGAAGAAGGCTCAGAGAAATATCTCAAATAATTAAATACCAGAAGCTTTGGGTGTAATAAATGATATGTAGACAATTAGAGTTAAACATTCCCTCATAATAAACCTATACAGAGTTGTAAGAAGATGTTCGAATATGAATATGTTCGAAGATGTACACGGTTATATGCAAACCAACAAACAGTGCGACTTTAAACTAGCATAACGCAAGGGTTTGTAAGCATAAAATTAAATCCTGGTTTTAAGTCAATAGGTGGAGCTTGACAGTCATCAAGATTGTGTAAACGAATAGTTGTGCATGTTTCCTTTAAGAGAATTTTGAGATCTTCTTGATCTTTTGACTAAATCTTCTATGTATCTCAAAGCATTAACAAAGTAACATAACTTCCTGTTAGAACGGTTACTTCCACGTGCAACATACCATCTGAACCAGTGCCTTTTCATATATGTGCTCAAGGGCAGAATGGCCTACTAATGCATGTGGGATGTGATGTGCTTTGTTAAACTTTATAATATCTGCTGTCTGTTTTTTTTTTTGTTTGTTTTTTTTTAAGTTTGTCAACTGCAAAAATAACAAATTGAAAATGACGTATGAATCCAGACAAAGCCAACATGTGAAGCAAATATTGTATTAGCATGTGCATTGTCAAACATTACACCATGTGCCTCAACTAAATCTGTAATATACACATTTTATATTTGTATTGCAGCACAACATACCAGTGTAAATACTAACCGTTATTCTCTTACAATGCACAACTGCCAAATTATTAGAATTCTATGAACAAAAATGGGACCACATATATTATGGAGGAGTATTGTGAGGTGAATTGTCATCTTTGGTCCAGATACATCACTACCCAGTGTGAGCATTAATGTATGAATGCATTAGACTTATTTTTTAAATATTGTATCTTTCAGGTTTAGCACAAAACCAGCAAGACAAACCTAATAAGCCAGAACGTTTATGGCAACACTAAATGTTTATACATAGACATTTGTCTTAAGTTGAATGATTTTCTAGAAATAAAGATGTTTTTCAAAAACTTGTCTTGATGATTTTTTTAAAATCTATTTATCCACATGTAGACATAATAATTGTGTGATTGATTTAGCAATTTCTCAATATATCAATTATCCAAATTATTATTGAATGATACAAATGGGCTTCCATACTTGATGAGGAGAAAGTGCCACATTTGGAGTGTCATCGCTGTGGAAATTCATTAATGATGTCATATGCTGTAGCATCTGTTTTTCTCTCATTATGTAAGAATAATTGTTGTACTTAAGCTCGGTTGTTCTCTGTGTTTCGTCGCTGTTTGTGAGATGATGCTTGTGGACGCAGAATTAGCGCTGCATTTGGGATAAGACCACAGGACAAGAGCGTCTGTGTGTCATCGCTGTAGCAAAGCTTCGGAAAGGCGCTGATGATGTCATATGGGGGGCCACCTGGTCCTCTGTGATGAAAGATGACAGGCGGTACACTTAAAACACAACTACAAAATCATTTTAGCTGGAGGCCAAGTTTATGCAAGTTGGTCCTGTTTTACCGGTTACATAATTGAACAATAGATACCTTTTCCTGTCCAGGTAATGACGCATGTCTCCGATTGTCTCGCTGAAGTGCATTTTTACGATGAATGTCTCCACACCATCTTCTGATCTTATTCGTAATGTGGTTATGTCTTCTCCCGAACGATCTGTCTTACTGGATCACGTGAGAAACACGTTAATAACTCAAGATTTGTATGGTATTTATTAGAACTTGACAGGTATGATGTAATATGAACCTTTCTCTCAGAGCCTGTAAGACAGGTGTTTCCACAACGGTCGTCGATTGACTCTTGACACCATCAGGGAGGCCCTTGACAAAGTAAAGATGAAGAAATGGGACTGAATGATCTTAAGCAGACCAGCTGGGACAGACTGTGAGTTTCAATCGTTCACTATCCACTCTCACCTGTAGATGGGCCTTTATTGAGTCACGAATGCTTATCACTTTGCCTGATTTCACCACACACTCTGGGAGCTTTTTGAGAAACTGTTCCACGGATAGCTTTGTGCCTGAATGCCACAGATGTGAAAAGCAAAATGCTTTCATATAGATTTCCCATGCTCAGCCTGGAACAAACCGATACTCGCAACACCTTCAAATGTATGCCAAAATGACACCAGTGAAACATTTAAACCTGGTATCTGACTCGGTTTTGGTGAAGTAAACCTGGCCTGCTCAGAACTGTCTTCGAACTGCCCTCCTGCTCCATCTATAGTTTGTCCTTTTCCAGGAAACACTGTCCAAGGTCGTCTAACTACGAATTCCTCCTCCCGTTTGTCATGAACCTGTTTGTTTACATGCACAAACAAACAGCTTTTATTGGGTGATAATGATGATGGACAAAACCCCACAGATTCACTGTACACACCTGGAACGGCACACCATTAGGAAACCTTTCCTGAAACTCAGACGGGAAAAATCCATCCATCAAGTCTTGCAAGCATTCCTAATATCAATACAGTAAATCTCACAATCTATTTTTTTTTGGACGACATTAAGAGAGATTATTGTGTCTGTGTTTATCTAGTAAAATCAAGTCATGCAACCTGTGTTGCTGGATCCTGGTAGGAGCGGAATGGTCCACTGAACATGACAATTCCATTTTTGTAGAGCCACAGAGGTACAGAAGAATGCTGGGTAAGTTTGGCCCCACCTGGAATGGGGGTCACATGGGACTCGCCTTCGCCTGCTAGGAAGTTAAGCTCCTGGATGTTCTGTATGACCAGATCATAGTTTATTTCAAACCTCCTCTGTACAGAAGACACTGTGAAAAGAAAGCATGTTCACAATCACACAAAAATGTAAATTGTCATCATTTATTCACTCTCATGTCATTCCAAACCTTTTTTTCTTCTGCAGAACACTAAAGAAGATATTTTGAAGAATGTTGGGAACCAAACAGCACTGGCCCCCATTGACTTATATTAAATGGATACAAAACCACCGACACATTTCTCAAAATATCTTTTGTGTTCAACAGATGAAAGAGTCATATATGGGTTTTGAATGACAAAGTTAAATAAATGTAAAAAAAATGTATTTATGCGGCCAAAACTATGACACAGCACCTGGCGAAAGGTTGGCCTGTTCAGTCTCCGGAAACCACGAAACGCCAGCTTCTTCGCAACTTCCAACCCAGATCATTCCATAATCATTCAGAAACTTCTGTGTGGGTTGAAAATACAATGCTGCTTTTTAAAGAGTGTTGAATATTAGAGGAATGAGCTCTGCCTTGTTTTTTTTTTGTGTATATATACATATTTGTATGTAGGTTAAAGGTTGGTAAATATGTCATCTCAACACAAAAACATACGATATACACCCTACCTCCATCTGCCACACCTGCTTTTCAAGTCTGAGGCATAATTTACTCAATTCTTCATCTCGGGAGTCATTATTTACAGATGTCTCTAAAGCCAAAAACACATTGCAATATATATATATAGTTTGACGATTATTGTAAATAATGTGTTTTTTGTTGATTAGGACCAAAATGAATCCAATGTTTTTTTTTCTATTTTAGAAGTTTTTATTGCCTGCAGGCACATTGGTACGGTTTCAACATGTGTTTGTTTAACACGTAATCATTACCTTTTGCCTTTTGCAAAAGAGTCAGTTTGTCTTCCAGAACTGATATTCTTCTTGCCTTTCAACCAAAAAACAAGACACGTGTTTTATTATCAGCTCTATGGATACATTTTAACAAGATGCTCGTGATTGTCAATATTCCGTAACATTTTTGTCATATTGTTATAAGCGTGTGTATAGAAATACTGATTTCGTTAAAGACAAGAATTAACCAGAGGAAGCATCTTACCTTGTGCTCTATATCCATAGCCTGAGTTTTCACTTTTTTCTCCAGCTGGCTGATCTTCTGCATCATACCGGACATTAGTTCAAAAACACTCGGTGCAGAAGCTGTCACAAAGATTTTTTATCAAATTACATTCAGAATAGCTCAAATTCTTTACTTGTTTGAAATACCTTCTTTGGCTCTCATCTTTTGCTTGACTTTTGATCTGGAAGCATTGTTGAGGGGCGCTGGTTGCTTTTGCGAGGAAATGTCATGGAATGATGTTGTTTCAAAGTCTGCAAGATACATTTTGAGGGATTTATATCATTAGATGGTCTTTATGTATTACTGATATCATTGCATATATTTTCCTTTAACATTCTGTGCACTGACACATATTTGAATTAAATCCTGCCATATATATAAAAGCTCTGGCATTTAATTTACCTTTTACTCTTGTTAAGATACCAAAACAAGTCTTACCGGTGTCTGACCTTTCTTTGTAAGGCTTTCGCTCCCTATAAAAGGAAGAGAAAGCTTTTACAGATAAGTCACAAGACAGCTAAAACGAAGACAATGAATTCAGTCCTTGGTTACGAGGTCTAGTACTTTTATTCAAAGCATCTTTTTTAGTGTGTCATGTTATGTTTATTTCATCTAGGCATGAGATGTTGTGAAAAATGGTGAGATCTCATGAATATGCATGATAAGCAAAAAAAAAAAAAAAGAAAAGTACACGATTGCATTTGGGTGTGATGTGAAGTATCAAAATACACACGATTGTTTTTTTTTTCATATATTAGAGCATTTCAGTTTGTCTTACCCATCGCTTTGTAGGCCTATGTCAGGTAGAGGAGCTCGTTTGCCTTTCCTTAAGGTAGCAAGTGGGGAGCTCATGTTTCCAGTTTGATAAAGATCACAGCATCAAGAATGCAAAACTCACCAAGAACACAATCTTTCCTAATTCCTGAGTTTAAATAAACAATTTCCCAAATCGGTTTGCCACGTCATTTTAAGTCAAATGCTAAAGCGGAAGTAGATTTAATTTCTGTGTTTAACTAAGTTTGTTTGCAGTGTTCGGAATGCTTGTTTGATCAGTTGTCATTGGAAACGTAATACATCGCCACACAAGTCCATCCGCTAGAGGGCGCTGTGGCTTACATATCTTTTACTGAGAAGACCTACGTAAGTTTACATATACAAATAGACTTTTTATCATTTAAAAATATATTATCAATAGTAAATCATTAATCAACAATGTCCTGGACTAAAGAACTGATCGTGGCCTTACAAAAATGTGTACATTTATATTTAAAATGTAAAAATCTGGGTGAGTAGAAGCTCAAAACGGTGAAACAATAGCAAGTTTCAACTTTCAGATAATTAAATAGGCATTTAAAAAAAATATATAAATACATATTATTAAATATTAAATTAAATATTATTTTAAATAGATATATAATATAAGACTATTTAAATATCACTTATTGTTTTATTACATAAAATCACCCCAGGAAATATATTTAAACTGTAAATATTTTTATTAATGCAACAATACAAAAACTAAATATACATACAATAGAACAAACAGCAAGAAGGGTTTTGTAAGATAAGTAAAGCCACCTAAGGTTTCTAAGGTTTAGTGACAGCTCCCGAATCTCTTTCCGTCGCCCCGCCCCCTTTACGTCGCCTGCGTGATGACGCCATCAGCGGCCGTCAGACAGATTCGACGAAAGCTCACGGAAGATGCAAAAGAAAAAGAACCCGCTGGTAAGTTTCAAGCAAACCGATTTACCGTCTTCCGAGGCACATCGCCGGCTTCATAGCGCTCCAGAACCCAAACCGCTAACATCTAAAAAGCCCCGTTAGTTTAGACATTGTTCCACAATGCGTGTTGTGTGATCCTATGCCATAAATCCAGCAAAAACACCATTATAAAGCCCGGTGAGGTGATTTAAACATTAGCAGAGAGCGTGTTTTGGCTGCTCGAGCTTGGCGCGCTACCGTCATTCAAATGAACTGTTTTATCGGAAAGCGACATACCGGGGACACACCGGCTCTGTAAGCGACGGGAGAAGGTTTAAGGTCAGCCGTCATGTGCTTTTCTGTCAGTGTCCACATCAAAGTAGTTAGCCGCGTGTAAACAAACGCGACCGTGTTGTAGTATCCGTGTGCTCGTAACAGTGTACGTGTTAGTTGTATACATAGATTGTATTTCGGTGAATATGTTTATAACCGTGAAGGCTTGAAACTTGAATTAAAAGTAAAAATAAGATTAAGTGGACCTTAATGTATTGCTCTTTTTGACCACACATACACACTTTTACGTGAACATTACATCCTGTTTTATCTAGGACACCGTCGTGGACACATTTAATATTGACATTTGCTTTGCCTGCTATCTGTCATCTACAGCTGTATCTGTAATCAGCTAAACAAACAGCGCATTTGAGATGTTAGGAATAGGCCACATGAGTAACCGTATCACATCACATAAGAAGCTCCTTTTCCAACCTGCTGCTGTTCACAGACTAATGCATTGTTTGAAGTTCACTACCACTGTGTGGTGTACTTGACTAGAGGTTTTAACAAGTCTGTGTGTGCCAGTGAAACCCAACCCCGGAGTAACAGGGTGACGGTTTGGTTAATCCTACTCTGACATCATCCAGACATACTTCCTAAACAGGCTTTTGAGCATCATAGGGAAGATAATGTTAATTGTTGTGGTATGTTACTGGAAACAGATTTGACAGAACGTCAGAGATTTTATCTCCCTGTCATCACATGCTGTCAATATCAGTTTGCAGGCATGCATAATATGATTGTGTGCATTCATGTGATGGGCATTGAACATCACGTTAGACTGCATTTCAATGCTTTGGTATGTTATTATACATTAGCTTATTAGCACATCTAAAAGCCACAAGTGAGGATACTGACAAGGAAGTGGTTTATATTTTGATTATTATGATTATACATTATATCACTATGCAGAAACTAGTGAGATAAATGCAAAAAAAAAATATTTGAATTAGATTTATTTTGTTATGGAAACTTCTTGCACACTTTTTTACGCATGTGTATAAATATGTTTTTGCCATAATCTCTGTTGAATTTCAACAGAAACAAACCTCAGGACTGACATAAAGTCACCCAACAGCTATGTGACAGGCTAAAAGGAAATAAATATGCATGAAAGTTGTAAACAAATCTGGCTAATTTCATCATATATTAATTTCTGAACTGATCCTAAAATAAACATTGCATCTTTTTTTGTTATTTTGACCAGTTTGTTCCAGTTCAATTTTCTGCAACTATATGCAAAGAAAAACTATATTTTTATTAGAATTTTGGAGAAATGTTGTCACTAGTTCACATTTTAGATAAATACGTACCTATGATTAGTAAATTCAGAAAAGCTCAGAAAATTTTGTAGTGGTCTCTTAATATTTTCAGTGGCTGTATAGACTGTTTCATCGGACGGTCAAGTCTGTTTGTTGACCGGTCTGGCTAGTGGTTAATAATATAACTATTTATATTTTATTGAATTTATATGAATATGTTATTAAATTAGCAATTTGTTGAATTTTATTGTATAATAATTTTATTAAAGATCTTAAGTTTGGGCTACAAAAGCATACATGTGCAGTAATGTTGTTGTTGTTAATGTAATGTGTTGTTGCTTTAAAACCGTCTATAACAGACATGAATATTTGGCTGTGGGTTGCTGTGATTTATTAAATGCAATCAAGGATCCTATAAAGCCTTGTAATAATAGGCCAAAATAATAGACAGAGTAAAAGCAATATTGCTTTTTTTCAGAATAGTGGGTGGTTGTGTGAGCGAAGAGGTTAGGGAGAGTTTAATAGGTGTCATGAGGATGAGGATGCTGTGTTTGCTTTTCCATGTGCATGTTAAAGGGTAGAAGTGGGAAGCAGGCTGTTTTATTCTAGTGGATGTCCTTCTGCTTCATTCTCTGTTTTTCACTGACCTGTCTGGTGCGCTTGTAGACTGACATCTCTCTGCTATCTAACAGTTTCAGAGAGCCTCCACCCGCAGGCCTGTCAAGACGGCCGAGAGGAAGATTACAAACCGTTCTCTGTCCCAGAAGCCCCTTCTCCATCTATAACAGGGCATTTAACTCTATGTGAAGCTTCCATTAGCTTTGGTCAACTGATTGAAGATTGAGAACTAGTTGTGTGTGTGGTCGTGTTTTGTGTTATGTTTTAATCTGTTTTGTCTTGAGTGGTTGCGTACTCAGCTAAATACTGTGTTAAGTGTTGGGAATTTCATACAAGCCCATACATTGTTATTTAATGCAGAGATGTTTGAATATCCTGAATATTAGGGAAGTGTGACTTTGCATTCATAGTCGGCACAATAATTATAAGGGGTTCGAAACATGTTTTAAAATGACGTTTCAAAATAACATTGCAATTGCAACCTGTAATGTTTGAAAAGTGGAATCGATCTTTTAGTTTTCCACAGCTGTGCACCCTATGCCTGGATATTTAGTCCCATGTTAACCTTGGTTTTGGTGTAAAAAAAGATTTTCTTTCTCTGTGGGAAGCTCTGTTCTGGTCAACAGCACTGTTCTCTTAGAAATCACTTAGTTAACAATATGTCTTTGTGTTTGGCACTGAACGGTATGGTCTCAGAGTCTGGAATTTTTCCAATGTAAATGTTAATCTCTTCTTTGTTGTCGTGGTGGAAATCAATAGGGGATTTACAATTTAATATGATATTGATATCTTTGTTTAATTCAAAACTTTGTTTTAACTTCAAAAAGTTAGTTTTAATTTACTAATTTCTCATTAATTTGGATTTGGTTCATTTGCGCAGTGAGTGCTGAACTATAGAAATATCATAGAGGATATGTTTAATACCAACTCCCCAAGCAACATTGCACCATTGCTTATAGTTTTCAGGGGTAATATATTACATTGTTATGAATGCTACAGTTTTTTTGATAATTGTAAGGCTCGTTGGTGTCAAGTTTATTTATAAATCAAATTAATATGTAAATTAAAATGCATGAAGTCTTGTACTGTAGGCCTACATGAAAGGATCCAGGACTTAGCTAGAAACCATAATATTGTAAATTTTAGAAATGATTTGTATCAAGCAAGCAACTATTAAACAGAGTAAACAGACTTACAGAGTACTTACTTCTAAATACATGTTGTTATTTACTCACCATTCATTTCATTTCTTTCCAAACCTGTATGACTTGTTTTTCGTAGAGCAAAAGTGACTGGTGACTGAGACTTTCAGTCAGTAACATTCTGCTCA
This sequence comes from Oreonectes daqikongensis, assembly GCA_026939265.1. Lineage (NCBI taxonomy): Eukaryota > Metazoa > Chordata > Actinopteri > Cypriniformes > Nemacheilidae > Oreonectes > Oreonectes daqikongensis. The sequence goes on from JAOTQM010000311.1 coordinate 2,731,812, forward strand.
CCTATGGTTTTTGCGTTTCACTGAAGAAAGGTGTACAGGTTTGGAACAAGATGCAGGTGAGTAAATAATGGGATATTTTAATATTTTTTCTGTATTGATATTTATGCATATTTTCAATGTTTGGGGGTGATTGGCTTTCTTGTTAGAGAATGGCGTTAGCAACTCAAAACCAAATGTATAGTATAATGCAACGTCTGTCAAATGCGTAAATGTAACAGTAAAATTTTAATGATTTTTTCTTCTTATATTTTAGAGGTTTTGTCATTGTGCTACAATGATAATTGTGTCCACGAAAATTCAAAAGGCATGTTTTGTAAATAATTGAATAAAAGTGATTTTTTTATCATTTGCATAGCTACAATACGTACACATTTTAACATTTAAAGTTTGTAAAATGCCACACATGTACATTTTTAATTGACACAACAAGCAAATATTTAAAGCAGTATTTTAAGAAACTAGAGTATTGTAGTTTCCATGTGCAAATTCTATATGGGCCTGCTTACGTGTCAGTCTTCTCTCATTTCAGTCATGTAGCATTCGCAATGTTGTTTCACAACTTTTCAAATATTAGCTATATTTGAAATATTCAAGTTATTCAAGATATTTCAGTTTTGTACACGTCAAGGGAACTAGAGAAAGATGTTTTCAAAATTCTGTGCAAATGTTTGTTCCTTATGCTCTCTTTTTTTTTCTCTCACTCTCACTCTCACGGTCATATAAACATCTCAGTCACAAAAAATACATTTTTTTTGTAAAAATGTACAGTTTGGACTGACCTTCAACACAAGGCTTGGGGTGAATGTTCTCCCTCCCTTCTTTTCCACGTTTGACAGTCAAAAGCACAAGAATTTTCATAAACAAAGGAAAATTCAAAGAACCTCAGGTGTGACCAGTCAGAGACTTTCTTTTGAAGCCTATTTGTGTTCTGGTTTGTTTAGCAGCATTACGTAATAATTCTTCGAATGACTGAATGTAAAGTGAGGTGTGTTGAGGGCATGGCTTGAACTGTGTATTTATTTTTTACTTAGTATTTCGGAGCAGTGTATTCATAGCACATATGTAAGCTTGCTATCATTGTTGAAATGAGAGGTTGATAAAAGAAAGTGCAGTTTTAACTTTGTACTATAGCTCTCTTAGATTGAATGTGACCTTGTATCTCACAGAAGGATGAAGATGATACTCTAATGGACAGCGCTTGGAGAGGACTGTGTGTGTCTGTATGGCCTTGAATCTGCTGTTGGCCCAGTTCTGTCAATGGGAGAAGCAGGCACAGTTTGTAATTGAGATCCAGTTAGAGTGACCCAGGAGAAACAATTAAACATTAATTTATTTGCTTATTATAGAATATTGTCAGATTATTTCTGATAACAAGCTAAATAAATAACAAGTAAATTACATTAGCTAGCAGGTTAAAAGTATGTATAGTCAGTATTATTTTGAGTTTTCAGTAGAAGAACCGTTACTTGGCTAAACTTAAATGTGACAAAGTTACACAACCCATTCAACAAATTGCTTATTTAATAATAATAATATACAATTCAGTAAATTGTTTTTATAATACAGTTATTATTCAATAAAATATTAATATAAACTAGTACAACAAACACTATCTCCTGAACATAATGTCCATCAACCAGAATTTCAGTGTCAGCAGGGTTTATGATACTATATTTTACTGGGTATTACCAGAATGATGTTTATATTAATGGTCTCTGTATGAACGCATTCAAAGTGTGCTGTAATCCAGGCCACAGGCAGAACTCATTCATTAATGTAAAGACACGAAAGACAGATTGGCTGATCCAGGTTTAATCTCTTGCCACTTTTAATTATGGGAATCCTTTCAGGCTGAGACTTACTGGCGCTTTAGTAAGGTACTTCATCTTTACGGTGGCTCTGCCGAGTGATAGCGCAGGAAGAACGACATGTCGCTGAACTACGATGTGGCGAGCTTAGCGGTTTGAGCTGGATCTGACACTTAACAACATGATACAGACTACAAGAGGTAGTCCAGGTTTTCTTTCTCTGACATTGGCTTTTTTTCTATTTCTGCCTATCTCTTTCTCTCTTCCTCTTGTAGGACATCACTCTGAATGATATTCACCAATGACATCCACCTGAGGGTAACTCTTAAAATTCATTCTGAGAGCATCAGAGCCTATGTTTAGAATACACTCTGAGCATATTGTCTGTCTGCTCGGTTTACTTAGTCATGTCCTGAAATCTAGTCACAAGATTGCTTGATTTTGTTTAGATTTGCATGTTCCAAAGGACGCCCACAAATTTAAACAGTCATCTGTGGTGTTTTTTTGTGTTTGTGTGTGTTTCCATTGTAACCTAGTTTGTTTAAAGTGTGCGTCTCTGATGGAAGGTCTTCGAATATTTAGCCTGGTGTACATTTTAATAACCTTTTTAAAATGAAATTATCAGAGCAGCTGTTTAAAAAAACAACTTACACAAAATGTGGGTGCACCCTGGTCTGTCATGTAGGTTTACCCAACCTGTAAAAATTAAGGATAGGATATTGTTAATATGTTGTTTTTAATGTTGGCTGAACGTGATGTTCATGAACATCTGTACTTTTAGAGCCACTGCTTTTACGTCTGCTGCCTAATGCCCTACATCAATCCATCCGATAGGTTTATTGCTGCGACTGAACGGCTCTGTAGTTTGTGTTGGGTGACGTTTTAGTTGATAAGACCTGACGGAAGTTATTTTGCTCCTTCTGAATTGTTAGTCTGGTCAGGCGCTCTGCCAATATACGTTTATTGATTGCACGTGTGGCATCGCAGAGGTCAAAGTTTCCTCTGGGCCTGTAATCCCTTTATGCCGTGTTCTCTTTTGAGAGGAGATTATTTATGATAGCATTATCTTTGATAATCCTCTGATTTCTCCAGAGGGCTAAACTATTTGAATATTTTCTCCATGAGATCACGTGGGTTAAGTTTTGAGGGAGCTAACTTCCTGTTGAACAATTTCTCTTTTGTTTTCTCTTTCTTTTAGCTTGAAGAGTATCAACCCTGCTGTGAAGATGAGACCATGGTTCCGGTACTGACTTCGAAAAGAGCCAGCGAACTACCCGTAAATGAGGTTGCCTGTGTACTACAGGTACGCCCATTTGTCTGTGTTTCTGACTTTGATTGGTTGGCACACAACAAGCATTAAAGTCATTTTCATGCCACGATCTCTCAATCTGCCAACGGGCGTCTGGCTGCTTTTAAGCTGGATACTCACTCTCATGGACTGGAACTGTTGAGAGACACACAAATTTATCAGCAAAACATAATTTGAGTATATACCACCTGTTTTAGTGCCAGTACAAGGGTTACGACAAGGCTGTTTAAGATTGATAAGATTGTTGTTACAGGCACATTACAGGATGTTGATCCAGGATCATGTCCTACCTGTGTAAATCAAATCGCGTGTCTAGCCACAGCCTGTTAAGTTCAGTGGCATCAAGCAAATCAAACAGGCACTTAAAACTTTGAGTTGTATTGACTACTCAGCTTCTTGTTTAGTATTATCTAGTAATGAATCACACCATATCTGTTGCACTTGTTTTATACAGACGAAAGGTTCCACTGTCCATTAACTGTGTATCTGAGTGTTTGGTAATGCAAATATTTCAGAAATCAAGTAAACCAGAAGCGCTTTGTGTTCACAAAGCATGATATTAGCAAAGCACGTTGCAGATTCTTGCAAAGTGCTTTAAAATGAATTATTGCCACCATTCACACTAATCCACTAAATTTCAGGCTAATTAGTTGACTTGTAAAAAATGAGTCATGCAAGCCCTTCTTAATACACAGTGTCAGTGTTATGACACTGAAGATTTCAAAGTCTGTTGCTGTGGTTTTTATACAGTGTGTGTCTCGTAATGATCCGAGATGATTAGAGCATGCAGGGATGCTGTCACAGTCTCAGCATGTAGTGCCACGTCTCTGTTCTCCATCAACCCACTGACACGACCGTCTGCTCCAGTGAGACCTTTATTCATCCACTATCATCAGCATTCGGCCACAGTCAAGAGAAGCACTCAAGCCATGAATAATACACCTCAGTTATTACTATTTTAATAGAAACAAATAGAACGGGATTTTCACTGGTTTTGTGACTGCAAAGCCATCAAAAACGCGTGCATATGGCTTCCTGGTGGTTTTGGTACTTCTTGTAAAGGCAGAAAGTCTGTAGGTGATGCAATTGAGTTTTTTGTGATTCACTGCTCGGGTCTCAAGGTCTTTCCCGCGCAGGGAAGAGAAATGGACTGTTGTAGGTGACTAACTGCATACTTTCCAAAGCCCGAGTTCCAGGACATTGGTTTTATTAGTTGTTTCCATGGATCCAGCATTTCTACTTGTTAGCGGTTAATGTCAGTTGTCATGGTTATGCATCTGATAAGTGTTATTTTGGGATGGCTGCATTTTTCTGACTTAATTTTCTCCCTCTCTGCTAGGCTGACCTGCAGTTTGGTCTCTGCCAGGAGGAGGTTGAACGACGCCGGGCCTACCACGGATGGAACGAGTTTGACATCACTGAAGATGAACCACTCTGGAAAAAATATATATCTCAGGTATTTTATTGAATAGCAAATGCCCAAACAATAAAATAAATATTGTTTTACCAGATGCCAGATGATGTAAACTGACCGTTTTTAATAATTTACAGATATTTAAAAGCATTTTTAATCAGAATTTCTAGATGTATTGTGGTCATTGCAGTCCAGTGTCTGTTGAATTTTAACAAAATCAAGCCTCAGGAGTGACAAAGTCATCCAACAGCAATATGAAAGACTGACAGCATGACACATAGATATAATACATCTATACATACATATAATACATACAGTTGTATAGATTTTATATCTATACAAATAGATATAAAAAAACAACTTTTCCTAAATACGTGTGCAAATATTACTGTTGTGTTGCCTAAAAGTAAATATAAACTTGTTTTTGAGGTCTGAAAAAATACAGATTATTTTGGCCGGTTTTCATTCTGCAAATAAATGCAAATAAAAGCAATAATTTTGTTTGAAATTTGGGAGAAATATTATTAGTAATTCACAGAATAAAACATACACAAAATAATAATTTTATCCAAAAAAACGTGCTGTATCTATAAATGGTAAATTCTGAAAAACTGAAAATTGTCTTTGAAATGGTCTCTTAATTTTTTTGGTGGAGAAGAGTGCACTTAGTGCACCAGTTTTAATCGTTTTTTCTCTAAAACTACATATCTAGCACATCAATTCTGATATTAATTTGAGAATAACATATTTAACTCCATTTCACCGTCTCTCAGCAGTCAAAACTGTGTTCACTTAGGTCCTTTTCAGAGGTTGGGCAAATTGTCGCATTGACCTTTGTGGGTTCCCCACAGCATGGGATATATTACATCCATGTTGTTCTAAAAAACTGCATAGCATGTGTGAAAATCCCCCAGCTGTAAGTCATAACAAGGTTGAAACTAGAAACACAAATGTGATATGTCATGACTTGGGTGGTTCTCTGTAATAAGTTACTGTGTGCGTTGACCTTTTCTCTCATTAGTCCAGTCACTTCTATCTGCATTGTTCTTTTCACAATACCCACTGTTTTAAAGCAGCTTAACAAAATCTTGCTGTAGGTTCATGAATGTCTTGAAAGTCCTTGTTTCAATAGAAATCATTGTGGGAGTGTTTTTGTCTTTGGGCCTCGTAACCAAGAGGTGACTGTGGCAGAGAACTTGATATGTTGGTAGTTAAAAACAGACTTGTTGATACCAGTTTGGCTGTGGATATACAATTTGAGTGTTAAGTCAATACTGGTTAGCTAGGTCAAATATTAATAGAGCTTAACTAATATCCTTTTGTTCTAAAACCTTGTCTTAGCTCTAGATTGAAGGATCTAGAAGATCTTTATTGTTGAATTGTTTGCTGTAGTGCATGTTGATGCAGTGTCATTGCTGTTTTTCTACTTTTATTTCTGTTTTGTAATACTTAAATATAGTATTATTAATACTTACGGAAGTATGCTGGTGTACTGAAGACTTTGTTTTTTTGATTCACCTTTACCTCACAGAGGCTGTTGAGAGCGGAAAGGGTTTGTTACGGCGGGGTGTTAGGGCTTGTTTTCTAGGTAAATAAAAAGCATTTGAATCCTTTCACTTCCAGTGTGAACAAGACTGTCAGAGGTATCACTGCTTCCCAGAACGTCACGTTAAGAGCAACAAGCAGTCGGGCTTTTAATCTGTCACTTCACATTCGCTTTGTGCTCGGGGATGTGCCTGCCTCTCTCTTTCACTCTTTCTGTTTTTGTCCCTTTTTGTCTCACATTCAGGAACTCATTCCTTTACAGCTACACGCTTCACAGAACCAAAGCGCATCAGAAGTATTTTTTGTCAGGTGCGACCACCAACCCTGCTGTAATATAATCTTCTTTATTTCTGTTTCTTCTGGATTTATTCAAATTCGCGACGGTATTTTTTTATCACTCTACCACCAGCCACGAGCACAAAGCCACGGCATAAATCCGGATGTTTCATAGTAGACATAAGAGAATGTCAAAGCACTTTCAGCAAACAGTAAATCAAACCCAGTTTGTTGTGCTTTTTCAAGTGCAACCTTGCAGCCCCGGTTTGCTTTGCTGTCGTATTGCTCGCTGAAAAGAAACGTTGATCTCATCTTGTGTGGCGATGTTAATTGCCGGTTAGGCGGACGCGGCGATCCACGGGTGTCAGATCGTGCTGTAGATTAAAGCATCATTCTCGGTATGTGGCCAATCAAAGAAAGTAATCGACACTGCAGTCTTTTTAATCTTCACTTTCTAGCACTTTACAACTGTGTCATTATCAGTTTCTGGTGCTGCTGGTTATCAGGTGACTGTGAGACCTTGAAATAAGCCAAATAACAGACTCTGCTAATTTCACTGTGGGCATTGCATCAGTGCTAATCTGTTTGAGTTTTAATTAGAAAATGAAATGGATGTTCAGAGATGGAGAACAAAGTTTTTTCAAGAATACTCCACCAGCCCATGGGTTGTCTGTGTGTGATGCACCTCTTTCATGGTGCTGGCTAGTATAGAAAAAATCTTTTAGCCTTTTAATGAGCTTTGTTTTCTCAATATTTATGTCAAATAATTAAAATCTATTATATACATTATATTCTTATATTTTAGCATATTATATATGGAATTAATAATGTAATAATAATTTTGTATATTATTAATATTAATATTTATAATATAAAATAGCATAAGAGAGTTTGGTAACACTTTACAATAAGGTGCTATTAGTTACCATTAGTAAAAGAATTAGCTAAAATTAGATAACCATGAACAATTTAGTTTTCAGTATTTACTAATCCATGTTAATGTTAGTTAATGTCAATAAAGTTATTCATGTTGCATTAACTAATGTTAACAGTGACAGCATTTGATTTTTCAAATTTTTTGCTGTCACACCATTGGACACATTTATGGTTTATTTGTCAACTACCCAAATATTATATAAATGAAATGTTATGTTATGTTTACTATTTTGTACATTTAGTCATTTGGCAAATGCTTTTATCCATATACTTTGTACTTCTTTTACTGATTTGTTTTGTAAAGAAATATTCTTAGTATTGGTTAGTTTTATATCAACATTAAATAATAGCCTTTCAACACGGGGAGTTTCTTCAAGCAGGCCAAAATTTCTAAACACTGTAGGCGATACTGCAAATCGAGTTGGCCTTTGGCTCTCTGCCATTTCTAGAGCCTGCACAAAACATGCATGTCTGTGACGTCTGAAAGCAGACTGAGACACAGAAATCGATAAGTGTTGCTATCGTGTATAGCTTACATTAGTTTGCTTCAGCCCAAGAGGCAGATAAATCCAGACCCTCATCTCGAGATATAGTATAAGATGATCTTCAAACAACATTGTAGTCTATCTAAGTTTTTCTTCTCTCTTTCTCTTGTTTTTTTAGTTTAAGGACCCACTCATTCTGTTGCTGTTGACTTCCGCTGTCATCAGCGTGTTGATGCGGCAGTTTGACGATGCCGTCAGTATCACCGTGGTAAGTTTGTGTTCATTGCCAACTTTTGGACTTTGTTTTGAGCAATGGATGAGGCCATTTACACTCTTTAATTGTTCTTTTTGCAGGCCATTATTATCGTTGTTACAGTTGCCTTTGTACAGGTAAGAGATTACATTCATGAAATCCCTGATTACATCACTGGTGAAGTTTAGATGATGAGGGGTCGAAATAAAGTCGGTTGATTGAAAGTAATTGCAAAAAGGACTCGTAAAATTTAAGAAAAAGCAGCTTTATTTGCTTGCAGATCACATTTGATTTGATTTTGTGTCTACATACTTTTTGTGACCAATTTTTGAGGGCCCTGGAAGTCTGTATGTAAGTGTGGTGGTGATCATCTTTGTTCTGCTGTATTTCAGGAGTACCGCTCAGAAAAATCCCTGGAGGAACTGGGAAAACTTGTGCCTCCAGAATGCCACTGGTTAGTTTTTTTCCTTCTTTCTTTCTTTCTTTGTCCATTGCATTAATAATAAATGGTGTCAGATGCCTGTTGCATGTGGGTGTGAGCTTTACCCCATCAAACGCATAAAAGACAGGCTTTCAGTCGACATATGGAGAAAGTGAGAATGAGAGGCATCATTTCCACATCAAACAGGCAAAGTCTCATATTTGCACTTCAAACCTGGGCTGAGCCACAACCTTGAGCCATGTCCCCAGACGCTCGGAGAACCTTCAGCTCATACCACTGCGTATTTCCCCGCCTTTCTCTGTCACTCCTGTTCGACATCCTGTACGCCGCTCCGACCAGTTGAGTTTATCGTACACTGCAACATGATACAGTCAGAATAAATTTGATGTTTAAATAAAGCAAGTGGGATCTTTGCGGACGGAGCTACCCTGCACAATGCGATGAAAATAGAAAATGACTGACCCAGATTATATGGGGAGAGAGAGCTTTTTTCGCTTGACATTTACGCCTGGTTAGGACACAGTGTTAGTAGGCATAGGTGTTTTAGTGCACAGCAAGCCAGTTGATGTCTTATACCATAATGCTGTTATCACCATTTAGTAAAAACATCAAGTTGTGCTTAACAGCAGTTGGTAAAAATATCTGGTTTGAACGACCTCTCATAACTTACTTCTTTAAATCGATTGCAGTATTTCACAAGCTGATGCCAAATAGTCCAGTTCACAGTTGAAATATTGATTACCAGTCCATAAAATCTTTGCTAAGAAACTGTTGGTATTAGGTTGGTGTGTGCAAGTGATTCTCATATGGTATGCTGCCAAGACTATCGATGGGACTTTCTCAAAAGTATTTGACCTCTGACCAGTCCGCAGGTCATGAATCTCAAGGTCTGTTCTCACGACTCCTCTGGCCTAATTTCAACCATTCAGCACCCTGCCTTTTTTATCCCTCTGTCACCCTCTCTTTTAGTTTTCGAGGAGGGCATCTGGAGCACCTTCTGGCACGAGAACTTGTCCCCGGAGATACTGTCTGTCTATCTGTGGGAGAAAGAGTCCCAGCCGACCTGCGACTGTTCGAGGTGTGAACAGAAATAGATGCATAGTGACATCTTTGCTTCTCTGTACAACAGAATTACAGTTTAGAAACAAAACGTGCCGTTGTATGTTTTATATTACGTGTAATTGTCAAGTGGCAGTTAGTGACCTAGTAAGTCCTTGTGCCATGTCCTGAAAAACAGCATCATTGTATTGAGCTGTAAGTAAAGCTGTGCTCTGCAGGCAGTGGATTTGTCGGTTGATGAGTCCAGTCTGACAGGAGAGACCACCCCCAGCACCAAGACCTCCGCCCCTCAACCGGCGGCCACCAATGGCGACATCACATCCCGCAGTAACATCGCCTTCATGGGTACACTGGTGCGCTGTGGGAAGGCCAAGGTACAGCATTTTTGTTTTAAATAATACATTTAAAAGAATAAATGTGACCCTGGATCACAAAACCAGACTTAAGTAGCATGAGAACATTTGTAGTAATTGCCAAAAATACATTGTATGGGGCAAAATTATATATTTTTCTTTATATTAGTTATATGTTCCTACCTTAAATATTTTAAAACTTTATTTTTGTGAGTGGATGCAGCAAAATCGCTAACAAAAATGGCTGGAAACACATCTACAAACTTCACTCGCTGCTGCCGCTCTTTAGGAATTAACCACTCAAGTTTGGTATCTATGTAAAGATTAGAATTTCAGCTTTCAGGTTCATATACTTACAGCGGTAAGCCAAAAGAGAGCGCGAAAACAGTCCTGTTTCTTCATAGCAGCGGCCTACTACAGCACCTCTGATGGACAACTTTAAGGCGATTTTCTCAATGTTTTGATATTATTTGCAAAACAATTCAAAAGTTTTAAACAGTTGTATCTCTGCCAAATATTGTCTTATGCGAACAAACCATGTATCAATAGAAAACCTTTTCAGATGATGTAAAAATCTCAATTTCTCAAAAATTTCCCCTTAAGGCTGTTTTTGTTGTCCAGGGTCACAAATGTTTATCAAAGTAAAAAGAAGTCAATTTGATAATGCATTACTATAATAGTCAGTTTTTTCATTAGAAAATAAATCTTGTTTTTGAATTAAAGGGAATCGTCATTGGTACTGGAGAAAATTCTGAGTTTGGAGAGGTTTTTAAGATGATGCAAGCAGAGGAGGTAATCAAACATCAATTAATAAACAAAATGTTCGAAATCAAGAGATTGATATTAAAAACATGTTTTTTCCAACAGGCTCCTAAAACTCCATTACAGAAAAGCATGGATCTGCTGGGAAAACAGCTCTCCCTCTATTCCTTCGGGATTATCGGTAGACATCTTGTTAAAATTGTCCAATTAACAGTAATTGCACATGAGTTAGTGATGCATGCCATGTCATTAAAAATATGAAATGCCTTATTTCTATACTGTCAATCTTCTTATCAATGTTTGTCACTAAAATGAATTTATGTGTAGGGGTGATCATGATGGTTGGATGGCTGCAGGGGAAGTATATTCTAGACATGTTCACCATTGGTGTCAGGTATGTACTTAATCCATGAAGCAAACACAGAGTGACTCGACCTCGGGTCTTTTAAACATGGTGTTATTGCTCTTCTCCTCAGCCTTGCTGTGGCAGCTATCCCAGAAGGCCTCCCAATTGTGGTGACGGTGACTTTAGCACTGGGCGTGATGAGGATGGTGAAGAAAAGAGCAATCGTCAAGAAGCTGCCTATAGTGGAAACGCTGAGTATGGGCCCATCTCACTGTTGAATCTCATGTTGTGAACTTTACCTCTGGTTCCTAGCTAGTAAAAAAATGTATGAGTGGTTAAACAATAGAGATAATTTTCAAGCTGACTTGACAGCTGGGCTGCACAGAGATTTTGTGCAGTTTCTTTCTGTTTGATGTGAGAACCAAAAAAGTCACTTTGGTGGTTTTTGCCATTAGTGGCATTACATAACTATTGATTATGTGAGAATCAGTCAGCCTGCAGTCAAATGACCGGCCACAGTCACACTGAACTGAGCACTAATGCCATACAGACTAGATGCATTAAATCACGCTAATGTTCTTGTGGGTTTGAGTAACATTTTAAAGTGGAGGAGTTTTATTGCTTTGGTAAGAAACATTACCCACCACAACATCAAGTTAATGGCTTTTTTACTAAAGGAAAACACTTGGTAAATGCAACACTCTCGCAAAGTAAATCTGAAGAAAAAGTTCAAAGTCCAAAATAATTTAATTTACTGATTTCTCATTGACAAAAACATTTACTAATGTCGTTCCAAACCCATGTCAAATCCAAACTCATGTTTATCTTTTATTTACATAATATACATGTTTTTAAATGCCATCCTGACCTCTCCTTTGTATATATTGAAAGAGAAAATCAGGTAACAAACTTACGAAAACAAAGCAGAATTATTTTGAATTTATTTCATTAAATATTTATTGAGTCATTGTCTGGTTCATACAGTAAGTTTAAGTTTATAAATCTTTCAAAACATAACACGTAAAATAAAATATTGTTTGCACAGGGTAATGTTGTGCATGAGTTTTATTCCGTTTGTGCTGCTGCCTTAAGCCATTCACAGAACTGAGCTCTTGTCATTACAGAATCTCTGTTCATTTGCATATGTTTTCGAGAAATGGCACTGATTTGATTGAATTGAACACAGAAATGGTTGATCATACACGTTAACCTGATAACCCTCCCTCTTCTCCTCAGGCTGCTGCAATGTCATCTGCTCAGATAAGACAGGCACGCTTACGAAAAATGAGATGACAGTCACTCACCTGTACACCTCTGATGGACTGTACGCTGAGGTAAGGACACCGTAATCCTCAAGGGGACATGCAGGGAACCTCCCACATCTTCTAATTTCAGCCCAATTTCTACCTTTTTAAGAAAAACACAACTGTGTGAAGGCCCAATTATCTTAAAGCCATCACCAAAAGGTTTAAACCAAAGTTTTAACAGCATCTCTGGAAAGAAGCCTCTAGTTTTTTTCTCTGAGAAACTGGAGGAATGTCTCAGAGGTGTGATGATATCAGTGCAGAGGTCTGAATTCATTGCTGTGCCATCAGACGGCTCTAATAAAGTTTCACAGAATCAGGCTGAGAAATAGATTGAGTCTCGCACTTTTTTAACTTAGCTACTGGGTCGCTTCTCCCAGGTCTATTACATAAGGATTTATTTCACATCCCTGTAGGTTTCTCCTAACAGGCTTCTCTTCTAGAAAAATGCTAAAATCATCCAGTGGTTGTGTTCAAGTCTTCTGTCATTTTTGTGCGCTGTAAAGTCAACATTAAATCAAAAGTGACCCATTTATTTTAATAATGCATGTGCCGAAGGAAGAAAATGGCAGCTTTCTGTTTTATCAAAATGTAACAATGGATTCCATCTCTTAAACAGCTTTGCTTTTTGGCTGATGTCACCGAGACCTTTTTAGACCTCTTAACTTCAACCACACATTATATAGAGACTATTCCTCATATTTTGTTGTCAAGAATGAAATCAGTTGCTTTTTCATGTCGACTGTGGAGTCTGTTCAGTCCCCCTGACCTGATTTGGCTTTATTACAGGTCACTGGTGTCGGGTACAACAATGCCGGTGAGGTCATGATGGACGGAGAGGTAGTGCATGGTTTCTCCAACATCTCCTTCAGCAAAGTTGTGGAGGTGAGGGTTGAGCAGAGAACATTATGAGTTGTAGACTTACGTACATTACGACCGTGACACGTTGCATTTTGTTTGAATTTTCACAGGCTGGCTGCGTGTGCAACGATGCAGTGATCAGGAACAACACCCTGATGGGACGTCCCACTGAAGGTGCCCTCATCGCCCTGGCCATGAAGGTACTGTCTTCTAATAAAGACAAAAACATCAAGGTTACTGTTCTGCATGGCAGTTGTTGTTGCTTTGAGCAAGCAAATATAGTATAATAACCAAATGCTAACAGGATACAACTGTTGGCCCCGCCCACCTGTGGAAACCATAAGTGAGAATAATCCATACATGTGTGTCTGGCGCTCTGTCACCTCATTTTGGCAAACAGAGAGTGTCTGAATCGGCTCTTCTCGTCCATGCTAATTAAGATGAGCAGTCACGCTTTAACACCCCATAGAACAGGTTACTGTGGTAACCGCATCTCCCTTGAGGGTCCCGGTTGTGTTAACGTCTGGTGCGCTAATAACGTTCCTGTCACCGTAGGGACATTTGCATGAGGATTAAACAGAGAAAAATTTAATGTAGCTTCAAAGGCCAGAAAACAATGAATTTTACATTTTCTGACAAAGATCTGAGGGGTGGTTACATGTGCTCCGCTCACCCCCATGATGCCAGGGTGCTGTTGTGCGTATTGATAATAGCAATGGCATACTTCTTTATGTATGTGTATTTTCTTGATTCTAGATATGGACAAGTTTTCTCTTTTAAATCTAAGATTATGAGATGTTTGTTCCCCGCTTTTTTATCGCCCACCAGGCAAACAATGCATCTTGTTCAGTGTGGAATAGATTATGTGAAGTTTAATACTTCATTGAATATTTGGAATACATTACATTCAATGCTAAAGGGAAAATGAAGTATTGGATACATATTAATACCAGATACATGATAATCGTTAAAATAAAAAAAATTGATATCCGCTGTTATGTTTCACCAAGTAAGTGAATATTCATTTGTTTTCTGTTGTCTACAGATGGGTTTGGAGGGCCTGCAAAAGGAGTTTGTGCGGTTGGAAGAAATTCCCTTCTCGTCAGAGCAGAAATGGATGGCTGTGCGGGTTGTCCATCGCACTCAGCAGGTGATAAAAGTTCAATTTAAAATCTACATTCAAAGGTCTGGCTCTCAGACTCATTTTATCTTTCTACAATTTCTGATTTAAAGGACAAGACTGCAGTGTTGTACGTGAAGGGTGCCTACGAGCAGATAATTCGGTTCTGCACTTCCTACAACAGTAAAGGTGTTGCTCTGCCTTTGACCAATCAGCAAAGAGATCTCTATCAGCAGCAAAAAAGCTACATGGGCACTGCTGGTCTTAGAGGTACAGAGCAGGTTACTTTGATTGATTATTGATTTGATCAGCTCATTGATGTTCTCAAACTGAGGCTTAATGCCTCCAAGTGCCATGGTTCGAACATCGAAATAAAATAAGTACGTTATTATCCTCGGTTGCAACCTGTTATTGCTTTTCCAGCTTAGAGCTCTGAATTTGATTTGGCTTATGTTGATAAGATTACAAAGTCTCTGAGGTTGTGGCATAAGAACTCTCTCATGTTGACATCCCTCCGTTAGCTCTCTTTAATTAAAGATGCTTCATGAAGGACACTGTAACCATTTTGGCAGCAGCTGATTCTCTCGTTCTTTTTCCTGGCAGTTCTTGCATTCGCCTCAGGATCTGAGATGGGCGCTCTCACCTTCTTGGGGCTCGTGGGCATCATAGACCCGCCCAGGGCGGGAGTGAAGGATGCTGTGGCAACGCTCATCAGTTCTGGTGTGGCGGTTAAGATGATCACAGGGGACTCCCAAGAAACTGCTGTGTCAATTGGTATGACATTCAACCATGTTGTTACTTTTCTTTTTTGGTGTTTCCTGCTTAGTTATTTATACAAGACAAGGGTGTGTTTTAGCCTCATAAATGGGAATTTAGCATCACTTTCTCAGATAAATAATTTGGCTATGCAAGTCTATGCAAAATTTGTGGCTTGTCAATTTTGAAGGATTTTGCCAAGACGTATAATTACAATTCAGTGAGACATATAAGCATGCTGGGATATTACTGACTTCTAAATGTAAAAGCTCACATTCGAATTAACACATCAGTCATATGCTCCTAAAAAATCTAAACGAGCAAAATAAGCCGGATTTAACACGTCCTGTTCAACTTCTTGTACACCTGAATAATTTCTGGTACTGTGAAAAGCAAAGTGAAATAAATACCGGCCCACATCAAGCAATGATTGGATTCAGTCTTGCACAACTCATGTGTTTTACTTTATTTTCTCTCTACCGCAGCCAGTCGACTGGGCCTCTACACCAAAGGTTCCCAATCCCTGTCTGGAGACGAAGTGGACAAGATGGACATTCAGCAGCTGTCTCAGATAGTGCTCAGGGTACAGAAACACTTTCATACTCTTTCAACTACCACTCAGCACTTTAGTCCTTTAGTACCCAAAGTTGGGTAGTGGACATGTTTCAAGTACCTTTAGAATACCTCACTTCATTGGTAGCTACTCATGCACTCTTAAAAAGGATTTTTAGCACTGTTTGTGTTATGCTATTTAACACATTATGTTATATGAATTTTATGTGAAATAAATGTGTTCTGTTCTTTGTCATGCAGTTATGGGAGGCAAGTTGAGACATGAAATTATGTTCAAGATTTGAATCTGTTAATTTTCTCTACAGATAGTGGTATTCTACAGAGCTAGCCCGAGACATAAGTTAAAGATAGTTAAGGTAAGTCTTTTTAACGTGTGTTAAATTCCATCGTTTTCGGAAAAGTCCAGTTTGCCTGTTTTTTTGTGATGTAAGCAGTAAATATTTCTTAGTTTATTCTGTTTTCAGTCTTTACAGAACATCGGTGCGGTCGTTGCCATGACGGGAGATGGTGTTAATGACGCGGTCGCACTAAAGGCAGCAGACATCGGCGTAGCTATGGGTCAAACCGGTACTGATGTCTGCAAAGAAGCTGCAGATATGATCCTTGTGGACGATGACTTCCAAACTATTTTGTGCGTATAGGGTCACTTTTATTTGGTTTTATCAAGTCTAGTCAAACTGTTGGTTTTACATCCGTTAAGTACAATTTCAAGCTTTCGTTTTTTCATCCAGGTCTGCCATTGAGGAGGGAAAAGGGATTTACAACAACATTAAGAACTTTGTGCGTTTTCAGCTAAGCACGTAAGTTGGCAAGCTTCGTCTTGGCAGAAAATGTTCTTTTTTACGCATGTGGCTGGATGAGTTGTGCCGTTTTTAGTAACTGTTTTCTAAAACATTTAGTCTTGTTGTAATTTTTCTGGTGACATGGTGACCACACTTTGACGGCTCGCATGAGGAGAGTGATGTAAACATCCTTAAAATCGGAAAGGTTTAAAAACGGGAGCTTTGTTCATTTATGTCTGTTAGCTTTGAGGCCATTTACAATATATCCGCGTTGACTTTAAGCAGAACTTTTAGCAGATGTAGGCATTTAAATTCAGTGTTCTGGGAAAATGCAAATTTTCATGACTCATCTTGCACCTGGGTGGCTCTAAAATGAGAGCGTCTCTCCTGCTAATACGGCCTGAGTCTTTTAATTCTATCCGACACACGTGGTTGAAATATTTAGGGGCCACTCCAAAAACATGGTCATATCTGCTACATCCACAGGACTTTTTTACTTCGAGTTCAATAAAAAACATACAAACTTTGAAGGCCAGGTGATGAAAAGTATTAAGTAGTTTACTGAATGCTTTCTTCAGGAGCATCGCAGCACTCACCCTCATCTCCCTGGCAACACTCATGAACTTCCCTAACCCTTTAAATGCCATGCAAATCCTCTGGATCAACATCATCATGGACGGGCCGCCGGCTCAAAGGTAATGCACTGCTTACAAACAGGTTTATCACTGCAACACAATATCAGCTTGTGAGAATAACACTAAAGTGTGGTCGTTCTAGTTTGGGCGTTGAGCCCGTCGATGGGGACGTGATCAGGAAACCCCCGCGGAACGTGCGGGACAGCATCCTCACTCGCAGTCTGATAGTGAAGGTCCTGGTGTCGTCTTTCATCATCGTGTGTGGGACTCTGTTTGTGTTCTGGAGAGAGGTGAGCTCTTCCTGCCCATTTGTGAACATTTGTGTTCTGATTTGTTTTCTGTGTGTGTTCCATTTAAATTCAAAACAGGTCTTTAGGTAAATGAGAAAAGGAGAAATGGTCTGATTTTGTTTACCCTGAACTTTGTTTGGTGGCATCATGCAGCTCTGTTTGTATATTAGCTTTGTGGTTCTTTGCGTGTCTGTTTGAGAATTCACACAATTTTTTTTTACTTTTCCTCTACATCTTTTGTCTTAACCTGTAATCATTGAAAAATGCATTTAGCATGAGAGCAATGCTGGAAGCTCTGCAAAGAACCACAAAAGCAAGCATGTCTTAGATTTTTACCCACTCTTCTTCCCTTCAGGGCTTGTAATTTAATGAACCTGTGCACTTTTAGTGGCGTTTGATAAAACACTTTGCATTGAGATGGGAGATGTATTTCATTTATAAAGTATAACCTTTGGCACTTTAATTTGAATGCAGGTTTGTTTGCCTCAAGGAAGCTCAAATCTCATGACTTGATTGAAATTATGTGTTTGTTTTTAGCTGCGGGACAATGAGATCACCCCACGGGACACCACCATGACGTTCACCTGTTTCGTGTTCTTCGATATGTTCAACGCTCTCAGTTCCCGATCACAGGTGAAGACATTGATCATTCACATAATTCTGTTTTTACTCTGTTTTTTGAATATCCCTGAATCAGGGTGACCTAAAGAACTTGGGGTGAGCGGGATTTTAAACACTGCCCCCTGCTGTAGGAATCAGTCTTCCTGTTTAAAAAGTATTTATTGTCGGTAATTCATCTGTTGTTCTTGTTGTGCAGACGCGGATGGTGTACGAGATGGGCTTATGCAGTAACAGGATGTTCTGCTACGCTGTGCTGGGCTCCATCATGGGCCAACTCCTGGTCATCTACTTTCCTCCTCTACAGAAAGTCTTTCAAACCGAGAGCCTTAGCATTTTAGGTAGGCAATAAACGAAGTCATTTTACCAGCAGAAAGGATGTTTGTAAATCGATTTCTTCTCCAGGTAGCAGACAGATATTTTCACACCTTTTGGATAATGCATAATAACATTTGTATCCCATCTACTCGCAGATCTGCTGTTCCTGGTCGGCCTCACGTCTTCTGTGTGCGTGGTGTCCGAGGTTATAAAGAAATTAGAAAGAATCAGAAGTGGGGCGAAAACAACAGACGCTGAGGATTTCCACGAAGTATGACGCACATTGTGTCTTTTACATAAAATGGCGGGCAGAGCCGGAGGGATTTCGTTTTGACATTTCGTCCAGGGCAGTTTCATTCCATACAAAACAACTCACGGTGAGCAGATAGGCCTGACCTGTATGTACAGTTCTTTATATAAGGTCAGGACCAACAGGAAGCCCTGACTGAGATGTTGTCTTCGACTTTCCACTCAGCTCATGGAGATGCTTTGGTGCGCTGTTTTACGACTGTACTAATCTCCGTGGCATCTTGGACGAACTTTATTTATGAGATACTGTATCTGTTCATACAATGGCTGTCTTGACTTCATGATTGAAGGGATGTATTATGATTCTTTTTTAAACGTTATTATTATTATTAAAATGATTTTGTCTTTTAAATTACTTTAAATATTTCTGGTTAGAGGTTTGTGGATCAATATGGATAATGCCTTTTTGCATTCCAGAGTTCAAATTCGGCTTTATTTTGATTGCATTGAAGAATGTGTGTTCCCCTAAATCATGTCTTCTACACGCTTAAACAGTTGCCATATTCACTTTATAATGCCATGTTTTATATCTATAGAAGAACAACTTAAAGGTATTTCTCTCTCTCTGCTCCTAAAAGATGGCTTGGTATTAGGAGAATCAAGGGGTCCCATCTTATGATAGCCTAGAAGGTACATGCACTATTGTCTCTATGCCCATTTATTAGACCTTTTAAGTTTAACACAACTGGCTTGTACAAATACATATTTATCAGTTCCTCTGTATTTACTCACTGCTTATGTTAATACACTGGTATCAGGGGCGTCTACAGTATGTTTTTGCCTTTCTTGGGCTTTTCCTATACTGTTATTTATTTTCTCACCAGTTTGGTGAGCTTTAGTACTTTGTGATGTGTTTTATTAAACCTTACAAGCCTGTTTGGTAAAATGTTGGAGTACAGAATTGGTTTACAAACCAACCCAATACCCCCCCAAAAAATCTCAGTGCAGCCGGCCAGCATTGTTGTGGTCCCTTCTCCCACGACTGCTGGCTTGTGTGGTGCAGGTAAAGAGTAGTATAATGTAGTAGAATACTTATCTGTATTGCAGATAGTGGTTCCTAATGGTCAGACTGTCATTGTAATATGAATTAATGTAACTGTTTAACCCCATCCTGTTTACAGCATTGCTTTTGCTAAAAGAGCAAACACAGTAACGCACTGACAACAAGCAGTATAATGAAAAGAGAATGAAGGGTGACAGGTGAAAATCTTTATTTTGTTTTCAATTTTTAAGATTGTATTTATTTTATTGTGGTTTGCACAGCTGAAACCAGTCTCTTGTGGTCAATTCAGAACACGATTGTACAATAAAATTTTTACAGGTTTAAAACATTGTGTATGTATTATTTAATATACATGTACAATACAAAATACATTGTTTTAGTTCTTCTCCACAAAATAAAATAAAAATACATTTTTGCATTTCAATTTCACACACGCTCTCGGTTTTTTAAAAGGTACACAAAGAGAAAAGGGAAGATAAAGAAAAAAGTAGGAATATTGCTTCAAGTCTACAATATAGTATATCAGTTCTTGAAGAAATGTGTGTTATGGGCATATAAACGCTAAATATTCTGGTTCATTTTATCATGTAGAGAGTGAATGTAACATTTAAGCCTCGGCCCAGTTTCATCTTAATATCTGAACTGAAGGAGCAAAAATGTACTCTTAATGCAAACCATATTTACAAATCATTCTGTTATGAGCAAGCATGAGTAATGAATAATACAAATGACAACTGTAAAAAATGTGAATCTTTTGTTAAGTTGGGTGGACGAGCCTGTATTTCTGTTTAGCAGATTTTCTTACTTTGGATTGGAGTATTTTGAAAAATATGCATTTTTGTGTTAAAGTTCCCTGGTTAACTACATTGATGTGATGGTAAATGGGGTTAAAAAGGTAAGCGATTTTCTTACGCTATAGTGTCGAATGGTGTTCTCGGTCCTGTAAACGTGCTTTCACAACATTTTAAATGTTACCATTCATTTGTGGTCTCCCCCTTCCCAGCTGTAAATTGTTTCTACAACCCTGAGCACATTCTTACATGTATGACTGTTAAGCATTGGTCTTGTATCTGGTACATTCTGGTGTGTCTTTTGGCCTTCACCCCTTTTCCATCAACATCCTTAATATTTTCATACATTAGATTCTGCTCTGTTTATTTGCAGACTGATCTTGCTGCTCTGTGTTTTGCCGACAGCTCTGTGCATGTGCCTGCATGTGTCCGACTCTGATTTTCGTAATGACGTCTTCATCCACCAAACTCAGAACGGCTTCATTCAACTCTTGGAATAGCTTCTCGGCGTTGGAGCCCTTTCCCAGCAGAGACTCGGGCGTGATGCCTCCCTTAAGCTTTTGAACAACCCGGTGCACCAGCGTTCCACGGTACAACCTAAACACCAAGCAAAAGGCTCTATTACACAAAAGAAACTGAGTAATTGACTTTTGTCTATGAACATACTGTTCTTTTAACGAAAAAGAAAACATGCATAATGCAAGGCTTGAGAAATGAAATGCTGTACCGGGCACACTCGGGTTCAGGAAGTGGAAGACACAGTAAACGATTGAGACAGAGAGCCCACCACAGACAGGACTGCCACTGACTGTACAGATGAGCCACCTCATGGTCCAGAGGGATACTTTCTTGACTTTTGGGCTTCAACTGACTGTCTGAATTCCAATCCCCTAAAAGTAGCACAAACATTTAAACATCTATATACAAAGTGCAAAGTGAAAAGGTTGCTACAAAACATATAGTACCTGTTCCGTGAACCATCCCCAGCAGGAGACCCCAAAGGTGCAGCAGGTTCGGCTGAGGCTGTGCATTCACCACCCAGAAACGTGTCACGAACACCACAATAAACAGGTTAGATGGGATATTTGCGAAAGTGATAGATGGCACACCCAAAGTGTCCAAGAAAACCTGAAGTCGGTTCCTAGAGACATTAGACAGACATGCGAAATAAAGGTTTGAATTGATACATGATGTTTTGACATCAAACTTGTCTTAATCCAACTATTACCTTGCATAATGTTTCCAGTCCTCCTTTCACTTTGGTCCCTATAGCTTCAACTTCAGAACTGATGAGATCTAATCCTTCTCTGTCGAACTCCATGACAAAACACTTGTCTGTGCCAGTAGATGCTTTAGCAGCTAAAACGTCTGCCGTTTGTTGTTCTCCCAACAGTATTAAACCGTAAATCATCTGTCGAATGGGACGAGAGATTATATTGCTACTAGGGCGCTGAAAATCTTCAACCTGAGGCAGCATTATAACCCTTTTCAGTATCAGTATATTAACAAGGAAGGAGCCCATCTTTCACTCATTCAGGTGCTTCACGGTCCACACAGGCAGAGCTCGCAGTGGGCCTGCACAGGCTGTTGGGGTTTTTGAGTCAAAGAATTGGGCAAGAGGACCACCAGTGATCTCATAGTCTTTGATGCCCTTCAACAGCGCTTCACGGGCATCATTCTTTTCCTTGCTGTCTTTTATAAGCTCAACAACTCGACATATGGCCCTGTTTTGACTTTGGGACTTGGATAACCAGGAAAGCAATCCAATAATACGTGCGGACTTTCTAGCACCATTTGAATGCTTTTCCCACCTGTCAATATTTTGCAGGTTTATGTAATCATAACCTAAAATGCATGCAAAGACCGGGAGAAGATCCTTTTTTATATCATTGACAGATGCACATAATCTTTCCACCTTGTAATGTTTGGTAAGGATGTATTTTTCCTTGCTTTTCTTGTTGACTCTTGCTTTATTCCATGAAAAATGTTCAGTAGGGAAAACTCCTTCCTTGAGGTCAAATATGTAGAAGTCGCTATCATTGGACAAAACCGGACACTTCCACTTTTTCGCCAAAGCGGCGATTTCCAAATCAGCCTCTTCAATGCATTGAACAAATGGCACCTTTAGTTTATCAAGGGTCTGCATGAACACGTTTTTTATAAGGAGTGGATAGCATATCCCTTTGTTTCCCAAGGACAATTCACTGGTCTTTTTTACTGTGTCCTTATCTCGGTTTAGGATGGCCTCTAATTTTTTGTCAGAGTGGTCTCCCCCACCACTGAGGACAACATATGGACGAATATCACAGTCTTTAATGTTGGTAAAAAATGTTGTGATCAGATCTTCAAAGGCATCATAATCTCCTCCATGCTTTTGATCCAGGTCATTTTTAAAGTACAGGTTGTAATATAAGTTACATCCATCAATTATGAGTGGACTGTCTCTAAAATGCGAGTCCATTAAAATGCCAGTCTTACTCTCAATGTAGCTCTTCAGGCCTTGGATCCCCATGCTGAATATACTGTAGGTTAAAAATAACTTACAATTAACTAAAACTTAAAACACACACAAATATATTTTTTGTTACATCACGTTACTGTCTATATGCCATTTACATTACTTTGATATAGCATTTTCCGTATCTTTTTAAAAATATTTCTGTAAAGCTGCTTCTTGTGAAAAGTGCTGTGCAAACAAATAGCATTGATCATATCATAAACAAAATGCCAATTTTAATACTAGCAAAATCTAAAAAAGTCAAAATGTGAGTATAGGACAAAACTTACCAGAACTGCAAATGAATATGTTAAAAAGGATAAGGCCCCTGTGAGCTTGAGTTTGTTTTAGAAGACGGTGCACTGCAGGTTTTTATAGTACCGTAGACATATAGAAAGTGAAAATCAAATTTTTGCTTTCTGGAAAAATGAAACTGTGGCTCTCATACTAACATCTATATATAACCCAGTTGCATTTTACTAGAAATGTATTGGCGTCAATTGGTCTAAAGTTTTTTAAATCAAGTTTTTTTCGAAGCATTGTTATGGTCCCCCTTCTCCCATGACTGGTGGCTTGTTACTGTGGTCCAACTAAAGAGTTTTTGCAGTTTGAGTATAATACTTCTCTGTATTGCAGATAGTGGTTCCCTATCGTCAGATTGTGGAATGAGTAATTGTTTTCCTCCCATGTTATTTACAGCATTGCTTTTGCTATAAAAGCAAACACAGTAACGCACTGACAACAAGCAGTATAATAAAAAGAAAATGAATTATGACTGAAAATCTTAATTTTTTGTTTTCTATTTTCTGTATTTATTTTACAGTCCAGTGGTCATTTCAGAACACAATTGTACAATAAAAATTGTATACGTTCAAACCATTTTGCTGATTTGATGTTGGTGATCCTTGTATTCAATATAAATACGTTATTTTTGTGCACAACAAAGGTTCTCAGTTTTATAAATTACACTCAAAAGGCAGACGAAAGGTAAAACACACATCTTTTCATCTAAATTGCATAAATCCAGACATACATCATATTTAAACACTGAGGATCTGAACGTTAAATAATCTGCTTTAGTTGATCAGTATTGAGTTAATTTCACACACTTTCAATCCACAATTACTGAAAAATCATACTGTTAAGTGTTTTTTTAAAATCAAGTCATAATAAATAATACACACACTGTAAAAAACCTCAACTCATATTTTTAAGTTTCTTTTTTGAGTTACACTGACTGCCAAAAGTTGAGATCGACTACAATCAGAATTTGTTTTGTGTTGGTTGTAATCCTGGTTTTTATTGCGCATATGTGCAAAGATTACCCTGTTAACTGCATCCACACGTGCTCATGATAACACTGGTGTCCTCATTCTTGTAGTGATGTTTTCAACATTTACAGTAAAACACATTTAAAGGAAAAGCATTTATTTAGACTGCCCCTCCAATCCCACCTTAAATCGTTCTTACAACCCTGAGCACAAGTATTGCCAGAATCCTCTTGGAAAATCCAGACATCTACTCAAAGCATCTCCTCTCAAATTTTTTAGAGGGATTGCTAGCGTTGCGTGCTTTGGACTTGTGTCTGGTACGGACGGTGTAGGAACATTCAGTCGTGTCTGCTTTCTGATCTTTGACCTTCCTCTCTATTCCATCACAGTCTTCAATATCTTCATACATCAGATGCTCAAAGCAACTGCTCAGTTCATCTGTAGACTGATTTTTGGATCTGTTACCGCTTTTTGTTTTGCCAACAGCTCTGTGTCCCGAGCTGATTCTCTTCATAACATCTTTATCCACCAAACTCAGAACGGCATCACTGAACTGTTGGAATAGCTGCTCAGCGTTGGAGCCCTTTCCCAGAAGAGACTCGGGGTTGATGCCTCTCTTAAGCTCTCGAACCACCCGGTGCACCAGAGTTCCACGGTACAACCTGAACACCAGAAACGCTCTATTACATTACAGTGTTTCGTAGTATAGTATTAGTACTTTTCCTAGGTGTGGGCTATACTGTAGTACAGTATTACTGTGCACAATGCAATTCAAGTCTGAAGAATTCAAAGGATGCTGTACCGGGCACACTCGGGTTCAGGAAGTGGAAGACACAGTAAACGATTGAGACAGAGACTCCACTTCAGACAGGACTGCCACTGACTGTACAGATGAGCCACCTCACGGTCCAAAGGAATCCTTCCCCGACATTTTAGCCTCAACTGTGTGTCTAAACCCCCAACCCCAAAAGTATAACAAACACTTCATTATAAATAATACAATTATATGTACTTTAGAAGTAACAAAAAATGACAAAAACAGATATCGGAGGTGAATCCCTTATGAAGCTTTTTCACATCTAATATGTGCTTAAAGGGATAGTTCACCCAAAAATGAAAATTCGTTTATTTATTTATTCACCCTTACATCAATCCAAACCTGTATGACTTTCTGCGGAACACAAAAGAAGATATTTTGAAGAATGTTGGTTACATTGACACCCGTCCACTGTATGAACACAAAACCACTGAGACATTTCTCAAAATATCTTCTTTTGTGCTCCATAGAAATCACAAATAATTTTGTAGAATTTGAGTGCTTGCATAAACGTACAGGTTTCTATTTGAGATATTTGTGATTGTTTTATTATTGTTGACATATTTGGCCGACATGATATTGATGTATGATTATATAAGTACCTGCTTGAGTGCTGGGCATGCTGCTGAGCCTTCCGTGAACCATCCCCAGCAGGAGACCCCAAAGGTGCAGCAGGTTCGGCTGGGGCTGTGCATTCACCAGCCAGAAGCGTGTCACGAACACCTGCAGCTGCAAGTGAAGTGGGATACCTCTGAAAGGGACAGACGGGACACCTAAAGTGTCCAGGAAAACCTGAAGTCGCAAGGTATGTGGTTCCTAAAGACATTAGACATTTACACAGTGAGGCGTTGAATTGACAAATCCAAATGTAGCCTACGTTTCTCTTAAAGGGATAGTTTTTTCAAACCTGTGTGACTTCCTTTCTATTTTTCCTTTCTAATCTATTTTGAAGAATGTTGGTAACGGACAATGGTGGTTCCCTTTGACTTCCAATGTATAGACACAAAACCAATGCAAGTGGATGGGTACCGCCGTTGTTTGGTTACTAACATTCTTCAAAATATCTTCTGCAGAAGAAAGTCATACAGGTTCGAAATGACAAGAGGTCATGATGACAAAATGTTCATTTTATAGCAAGCTTTTCTTCACACAATTGTTACCTTCCATAATGTTTCCAGTTGAAGTCCTTCTTTAACTTTTGTCCCTATAGCTTCAACTCTTGAACTGGCAAGAATAAATCCTTCTCTGTCGAAC
Organism: Oreonectes daqikongensis; assembly: GCA_026939265.1. Lineage (NCBI taxonomy): Eukaryota > Metazoa > Chordata > Actinopteri > Cypriniformes > Nemacheilidae > Oreonectes > Oreonectes daqikongensis. The sequence continues at coordinate 2,757,999 of JAOTQM010000311.1, forward strand.
TCCGTGACAAAACACTTGTCTGTGCCAGAAGAAGCTTTAGCAGCTAAAACATCTGCCGTTTGTTGTTCTCCCAACAGTATTAAACCGTAAATCACCTGTCGTATGGGACAAGATGTTTCACTGCTGCTGGGGCACTCGAAATCTTCAACCTGAGGGTTTATTCGAACCCTTTTTAACAACAACACATCAACAACCGTGGAGCCCATCTTTCCATCATGTATGTGCCGTACAGTCCATGTGGGCAAAGCTCTCAGTGGGCCTGTACAGGCTGTTGGTGTTTTCGTGTGAAAGAATTGGGAAAGAGAACCGTTCGTGAGCTTGTACTCTTTGATGCCCTTAAACAGTGCTTCTCGAACTCTATCCTTGTTGTCTGGTATTAGCTTGAGAAAATCATCTATGGCCGCTTCTGGTTCTGGGAACTTGGATATCCAACAGAGCAAGCCGTCAATACGAGCAAAGTCGCCACCACACACCGAATAGACCTCCCAACTGAGATTGGCCATGTTTCGCATGTTTACGTAATCGTTCCCTAAAATGCATGCGAAGACCGGGAGAAGATCCTTGTTCATGTAGTTGAAAGACGCGCACAGTCTTTCCACCGTAAAATGTTTGGTTTGGATGTATTTTTTGTTGAGTCTATTCACTCTTACGTTTCTCCACCAGAAACATCCAGTAGGGAAAAGTCCCGCTGGGAGGTCGAATATATAAAAGTCGCTATCGTTGGACAACACCGGACAGTTCCACTGTTTCGCCAAAGCAGCAATCTCCCAATCGGCCTCTTCCAGGCATTGAACGAATGGCACCTTAAGTTTCTGAAGCGTCTGTATGAACACATTTTTAAGAAGAATAGGGAAGCACGTCCCTCTCCGTCCAACAGACAGGTCGCGGGCACTTCGTATTCTGTCCTGACTTCTTTTCTTGAGGGTCTCAAATTTTTTGTCTGTGTGGTCGGCCCCACCATCGAGTACAACGTATGGGTGAATATCACAGGCTTTGAGGTTTTCAAAAAACTGTCTGATGGAATTCTCAAAGGTATCGTAATCTCCTCCGTGAATCTGATCCAGTTGAAAGTAGACGTATAGGTTGTAGTACAAGTTACATCCGTCGATTATGAGTCGACTTTCTCTAAAAGGGAAATTTCTTAAAATATTTTGGTTGTTCTCAATGTAGCTTTTCAGGCCCTGGACTCCCATGCTGAGTATACTGTGAGATATAATTCATATAAATATTAATAATTTACGTTATTAATACAATAAAAACATTATATCATAATTTATTATTTATATTTAGTATTCGAATTTTGACATTAACACACACAAGGCATTTTTAATGGTATTTACAATTACATTAGGCTATTTGATCTCCGTTTAGCCTATATATTATTTTGATATCATTTTCTATTTTTTCTCTGTCATAGTCTTTGTTAAAATGTTTTCTGTTATGATACTTTGCAACAAAGCACACTGTGAAATGCAAATAAATAAAACTACACGTTTTATCATATCATAAGATCATAACATAACATGATCATAACATGCCAGCTTTAAAACTCGCAAATTGAGATATTTGAATATTAAAAATAACTTACCGGATTTCCCGAAATAAAGGTCGAGACGTATATGAGCTCAATATATTTGCATTTCCGTATTTGCATTGCTTTCGCGGAAAGTTTTTATATAAAACCGATGGGAAAGCGAAACTTACAGTCACGTGACCTGAGGGCTTTTTTCAACAGAATCGAAACGTAATACCACACGTCACGCTGTCACAAATAGCAACATGTCAATATTTAAAATGTTGCGCCATGACACGTGTCTTGCAGATTTGTACTTATTTTGAATTATTAAAAAAATAATATAGGCTACTTGTGTTGTATTATTGTAATATATATATCTTTTAATGGGTAGAATTAGTCATACATTCAGGATATGTTTTCTATCATATTTCAAATAAATATGATAATACTTCTGATATTTCTGATATTGGAAATATATGACCACGCAGTTAAACCAAGAAGGAAGAAATTATTTTCTATAGACAGTTTACAGTTTTACCCGAAAACTGTAAACTTATTACAAATTAATGTAATTATCTAGCATATTTCTTAGTGTTGTAATTTGCCACTTTTGCCAAAAAACATTCAGATTTTATTGCAGGACTCTCATAACTTTAGTGAATTTATGGATACCTTAATGGTCACTATTAAGTTTAGGAGTAAATGTGAAAAAATTCTACCTATACAGTGGTCTGCCCTTTTTCATCAATCTGTTGGCAACAGTGGAAAATAAACATGGCTGCTTTTGTATTATGTTCCCTTTAGGGCCGCTGGGCCTTTTTTGAATGACAAATATGCTTAGGTTTTAAAAACAGGTCACAGTGCCGATTTGGTTCAGTGATAAAGAGGGCTGCGGTCAGCCGGTCACCTGTCAGGTAAGAATGTCATTGATCCATGTATGTATATAATAGATGAGACTGATAAAGAATGACAGAATGCTTTGTTTAATGTTTAATCTATATGAATATACAATGACTGAATTATAGAAATGCAATGTATACTAGATTACATATTTGCCTTCAAAGTATCATTTGAAAATCTTTATACCATGTGTTGTGTTTCTCTACTGAAACCATAACTTAAGAATAAAATGTACAATGTACAGCATAATGAATCACTTATTCACAAGTAGAATGATAAATACCTTGAAAGCTGGTATGATAATTGTTTGGTCTCATTTATGAAAACAAAATATCATAAATCATAAATAAAATCATATTGTTATCTATCCATCCTTGTTGGGGTCACAGGGAGTGCTGAAGTGCTCACGCAACACTGGACAAGTGGTCCATTAGAGTAAATCATATTTAATTACCTTAATAGTATGAAAAATATGACATGTATATGTAACATTGTACATAAATCTATACATAGTGTTGTAATATGTATATGAACACTGTGTAAACATTAGTGTAAATGTAATACGTCTAACATTTAATAATACTGGATTTTTGCTTCAAAATATGACTTATGTTTGCTGACGTGATTTACAGTTGTAATTTCGTGTGTATAAATACATGTAACTTGACATCTGCCATACAGAGGAGTTATTCTCGCCAGATCCTTTTAAGCGTTCAAATAAATATTACATTATAACACAGTGTTGAATGTTACATAAAAGAAGGCCTGTTTTGAATAGATTAATTATGAAACACTGTTGACTCATACCAAACATATTTATTGACGTAATGTAGTGCTGTAACATTAGTTTATAAAATAATCAAATACCGCATTACTAGAAAAGAAGTGTTTTGTAGGTTTATAACTCTGTATAAAGTTTTCCTAATGTGTGTTTTTTTATTTATTAAAATCGATTTTTGTATCTCTATTTTAGTCTACATTTACAATCTTTTTTTTAATTGCAATTACATTGTGACAAATGTAATGGGTAAATATAAAATTTCTTTTTCAGAAGTAAATCTTCTTGAGAAATATTGGAATAAAAGACTAGGTTCAATGTACAATATTTCAAATAATCCATTCTTATAGATTCAGTCATAAATTCTTTGTTTCCTTTGAAAGATCATCACTTTCACCGCTTATAAACATTGTTGTCACAAAAGCTTGGAGCCATGCTGACTCTTCTACTGATCATGGCAGTGTTTGGCCAAGGTAAGCAGAGTCATGTCCTTTCTTAGTATATCAAAGCATTCTTTATATACAGATTAAAAAATCTGAGACCATATTGAAAATCTGGGATTTGCTTTCCATTTAACCCTCACACTTTTGGACCCGCTTCATGTGATACTCTACACATTAACAATGTTAATATCTCTTGATTGAACAGGTCAGTCATTGGTGGACTCAGGGTTGGATTTCATCACCGCATTTCCGGAGAACGTTGCTTACTTCTATCCGTTCATTCCAGAAGATTCTCTCAACATCACGGCTCTCTACAATAACACTGCAGTTGATATCTACTTCAAAAACGTACTCAAATACACCACCGTACTGCAACAGGGACAGACCGAGAACGTTCCTTCACCTTCAGATGTTGAAGAACGTAAATTAGGTGTATCCCAGAAAACCGTCCAAGTAATCAGTTCCAATTACATTGTGGTGGTGTTGATAAGCAAGCAAGGTGATAGTGTGCAGACCAATGTCATTCAACCTTATAGTAACCTTGGTACGTTATATTCTATCCCTCAACTAAACTATAGTGAAATGCTTTCCAAATTCTCTCAAGCAACAGGAAGTGTCAGCACAAGATACACATTTTTCAGGCTGATCATTATCAATGCGGAAGGCAACACAAATACTATCCGAATTGTTAGGAAATCGCAGCAAAACTATGAAATTGTACTCCAATCCTACACCCTTTACCAGCTAGCGCTCGATGGTACAGAAATAGCGATAAATTCTTTATATAAAGTGGCGGTGTTAGTGTCCCACCCGTGTGTGGAGGCAACGTCATGCAAATGCAACATGATATTGAACCAACTTCGTCCTGACGTCCACTGGGGTCAGAGTTTTGTTCTGCCCTTCCGAAACATCACAACATGGCTGCATATGACTGTAAACACCATTGTGACTGGAAACACCATTGTGACTAGAAATGCACTAGCTGCTGGGACTCTGGAGCCCATCCAGTCCGGAACCCAAAACGTCAACACGATTTATCCTGCTTCGCTCCGGCTTATCAGCCCGGGCCTCATCTTAGAAATCATTCCAGAAACAATGTTTGCCGCCTGCTACCTAGTGCACTTCAGTGTGGCGTACGGCTACGTGTCAGTGATAGCTGAAACAGTCACTAAGTCACAGGTGCATAAAGATCATGGCTTGCTGTCGTCTGAAAGCTGGACCGCTATTCCCAATACCAAATACTCCGTTGTATCAGTGTCTCTTCAGGGCAGGCATGTCATTTGGCATCCAACCTCAAAAATTGCAGTCTACATGTTTCGCAACATGACCAGCGGAGTCCAATATGGAGGCCCGGGTGTAGTGTTAAGTGAAATTCCAGGTAAACTATTATCTATTGATGCTTGCTTTGTAAAAGGGTGAAAGTGGCTATGTTGCATTATTCGTACATTATTTAATATTATATTTAAATATATCAGAGTTTTAGGGTGAAGTGTGACAACTATTTGTATTTGTTAACATTAGCTAACAAGAACTATTGGCATGTATTAATCTTTATTAATGTTAGTTCATGTGCATTAACTAATGTTAACAGATACATTTGATTTTCTCATGGACATTTGTGACATAGTCACGAAATTGAATCTATTGATTCGTTTTCATGGAAATGAATTTGCCTTTTTCGTGTCACTCGCCACGACTTTCAATCTAATGTATTTTTATACGCTGTATCTTTCATATGTGTATATATACGCAATCTGATGGGAATTCGCAGCTAATAGCTCATGTTAAGAAAATAACTTTATTGTAAAGTGTCACCAGCCAATGGTGTGAGTTTGTGAGTATTGGCTTACCCGTTTCTGACATGAGTGTTGTGTTTGTGTACATTTAGACCCTGATGGCTGTTCAGTCCATCCTGCTGAGATTACAGCCGTGCCCACACCCATGAGTTGGTATGAATCCCACCAGTACTGTACATCCAGGTATGATGAGCTGATCAGTCCATCCACTGTGATGTCTCGCTTGGCGCTGGCTGATTTTCTGGAAAATGCAGCAAATACTGAGCACTGGATCGGACTGCGACGCAGTCTTTTTACGTTAGACTGGTACTGGCAAAAAGGGAACAATAGTGAAGACTTGGTGGATAGCGAAGAGTGGGGTGCCGGAGAACCAAGTGATCCTGTGATGGGCATGTGTGCCTCCGTATTCCCAGATATGACTTGGAAAAGTGTGCGCTGCTGTGTTCCATTGACGCCCCTCTGCTTCAAAAAGCCTGAATACTTCCCAGTGAACAAAACTAATATGCATGAGTCGGTGATATAATAAAGGTTGATATTTAGTTTACATTACATGTTTAAAAATGTATATATTGTTAAATGATATAATGTCTATTTGAACAAACAAAAAGTAGCTCCAGTTTGTAGGAAGTGAAGTGATATATATTTTGCCAAACAATTGCCACGTATATTGTATGTAGCCTCCATCTTATTTACAGTGTAAATCTCATATAATGTTAATGTAGACACAGATTTATTTGCATTGTTAGCACTTTACCTCCTCTTATTCTTAAACGTATATATTTATGAAGTTGTATAGTTATAGTGGATAATAAACTTTCTAATGTGTATGATATTCTGTGTAATGCCAATGAGAAGGACTGTAAACTCGTGTAGACTGTATAGCATGTATGACTCTCATGTCATCAGCTCATTATGCAAAGTTTTGTGGGGGGGAAATGTGCTTTGAATACATATTGGGCATGTAGAGGAGAAAACACATACAAATTGGTCATTTTGTTCAGAGAGGAGATGAACTGTAGTCTCGTCGCATCAGGTAAGTCTTGCTGGCACCACACAACATGGAACGTTTCAGAAATTAATACTGGAGGGGTTTATGCAATACGTTATGATGGAAAAATAGGGGGTTTTGTGTCTAAATACACATATGAGTAGGTTTGGAGTATTGGACAAAACCGCCAAGTCAAATTTGAGGGGTTAAGTAAATGTGTGTGTGTTGTGGATTCTTAACTGTATTGTTGATTGTATGGTGAGGCAAAAGCGAATCTTCAGCCAAGCTGAACAATAACATAAAACTAACAAAAATTAAATAAATAAGGCATTGGGTAGTTAGGTGTTTAGAAAGGCATGTAGATATGTAGGAAAAAGAAAATAGTTCTTATATAATAATTTTCCATTATTTTATATGATAATTTTGAGATGTCTTTCAAATATATTTTTGACTCTTAAGGTTAGGGCTCAAATGTGCATTAAAGAGACACTCCATCCCCCCCCAAAAAAGAAAATTCTGTCATTATTTACTCACCCTTAATTTGTTCCAAAACTGTATACATGTCTTTGAACACAGAGAAAGATATTTGGAAGAATGTTGGAAAAATGGAAGAACGAAAGAATGTCAGTAACCAAACAGATCTCAAAACAGATTTCCTCCATTTACTGCCATAGTAGAAAAAAGAAATACAATGAGAGTCAATGGGGAATAAGATCTGTTTAGTTACTGACATTCATCTACAGGTTTGGAAGAATCTAAGGGTGAGTAAAGGAAGACTTGGAGTGTCCCTTTAACACCTTTTCCCCATGCCTTGAAGTTTATAAAGTTGTGGCACTATAGAAATATATTTTTAATGCAATTAAATGCAAAAAACAAGATGTTTCACTAAATCTAAGTTTATGATTTGGCAAATGGTTACACTTGTAATGTCATAACATGACTAACATTGAAAGATTTAAAAAAACATCATGTTAGTTTAAGGAAAACCAGGATTCAAGAAGTTTATAAACAACAAGTTGGATGTATAATAACACCCAAAATTAAAGCAATAAAAGATTTTTATACTGTAAAATATTTATGTAAAAACTTGTTTATCTCTTCGGTTTATTGTCTATTAAGCAATTATATTTGCTGAATCAGCCTGACTATGATCTTACATTCCCATGAAGGTTTTCAAAGGTCATTTTCAAATGTTCTGGTCAAATGGAAGAGTCCCTTAAGATAACAGTTTCACAGAATATGGATATCTGAAGCTCTAAAAACTAAACACTTCAGTTCATGTTTATGGATATTTTACTGTCTGTGCATGTGGAGTTTGACTTGAATTCTTGCGATCTCCTCACTTAAAGGAGACGTTCACCTAAAAATGAAAAATCTGTCCCTCATGTCATTTCGAACCTGTATGACTTTCTTCTGCAGAACACAAAAGAAGATATTTGGGAAAAAAAATATTTCAAATGGTCCCCATTGACTTGCATTGGTTTTGTGTCCATACAATAGAAGTAAATGGGGAAAAAATCATACAGGTTTAAAATTACGAGAGTGTGTGTAAATGATGACAGAATTTTCATTTTGGGGTGAACTGTCCCTTTAAGAAAATTACATTGTAAATCACATTATTGATTGTCAATATCTAGTCAATATTTTTAATACAAGCATTATTGGGAATTCTTCAAACACTTTTCAATAGATTGATCAATGGATTTGTATACTGCTTCTGTCTTTTCTTTACAGCTCAGCTGATAGAAAACTGTCCCGGCTCAAATCAACTGCACTTTTCTACAAAACTACAGAATGCTAGTGATGCTGTCTGCTGTGGTATTTATGTCACTGGTTTACCCGGGTAAATTATCCTTTACATTTGTATCTTAAAGAGACAGTTCAAAAATGAAAATTTTGTCATCATTTATTCACTCTCTTTTCACTTCAAACCTGTATGACTTACTTTCTTCTACAGAACACAATAGAAGATATTTTGAAGAATGTTGGTAACCGAACCACAGCGGTACCTGTTGACTTGCATTTGTTTTGTGTCCATATACAAAAAAAGTGAATGGGTACCACTGTGGTTCAGTTACCAACATTTTTAAAACATATTTTTTTGTGTTCTGCAGAAGAACGAAAGTCATACAGGTTTGAAAAGACAAGAAGGGGAGTAAATGATGACAGAATCTTTATTTTTGGGTGAACTATCCCTTTATGTTGATTTTGTGCTTCAGAAAGTGATTCGACTCACTTCATATTACATTGCTGTGGTTAGCTCGGCATGCAATAAGATATGTGAAATTCAGTCTATAAAATAATAACCATGAGCTGATGATTTGCAGGGCTGTCTGTGGTGAGCTACGGAACAGATTTCGTCACAACGTTCCCAGAGAACATCGCCTACTACTACACCGAAGAATCCATGACCACCCTGAAAATTATTGCTTTCCACAATGACACCCTAGTCAAAGTGACCGTCAACGACATATTAGTATACAACACAACCCTGGATTCCGGACAGATTCAAAATGTGCATTTTCCCATGTCTTTCAAGCAATCCAACCTCACATGCATCCTTCATAGTGTGAGAATTGTCAGCACCGGGCGTATCGTGGTGCTTTGGATCACCCAGCGAGGAGACAGCATACAGACCAATGTTGTGCAGCCCCTAGAAAATCTCAGCAATAATTATTTAATAACCGCTTTGAATTACAGCAAGGTTACTGGCTTACGCAACATGCCAGATCTGCTAGCTCCGATTTCCAAGAGCAGAACATACAACACGTTTAGACTGATTATTATCAATGCTGAAAACGCGATGAACGACGTGTCTGTCAGCGTAGCTAGTTCATTCCCGAATCATTCCGTGAGCCTGAACCCTTACGAAGTGTACCAGGTTTATACCAATAGTTCAGTTTCAATTGACTCCAAAAGAAAGGTGGCTGTACTTCTCACCCACCCATGTATGGAAACACCAGGATGTGGATGCAACATGGTGGTGAGCCAGGTCCTCCCCTCCTTTTTGTGGGGTGACAATTTTGTTATACCCACGCTGAGCATCACAAATGCAACTTGGCTACATGTGATACCCTTCTTGAATTTGTTTTTTAAAGAAAATAATCTTAATTATAATGATTTCTGGTCACAGTTAATTCCCTTTCACCACCCTGATGAGGAAACCGCATTCATGTATTCCAATACCAAGACACACCTCCGGATTGTTAGTCCAGGCTCCGTCATTGAAATAATCCCCAACACCATGTTTGCCGCCTGCTACCTGGTGCTGTTTAACTCGACAGAAGGTGAAGTTGTTGTGATAGTTGAAAAAGGCCACGAAGGTGATGTACATATAGACCACGACCCACTGGAATCCCCTGACTGGAAAACCTCTACTTCAAGTTATTCCTCAGTTTCAATGCCGCTTACTGGTACACATGTCATCTGGCATCCGACTTCGAAGATTGGAGTCTACATGTTTGAAAGAATGAACAGAGGAATTCTTTATGGCGGGCCGGCTATACCTTTAAGTGAAGTGCCAGGTAAACAGCCTCATTTGGTGTCATCCATTTTATGCACTGTTGAGAATGTCATAGAGGTGAAATATTGTATGTTTGTGTTCACACAGACCAACACGGATGTCTGGAAAAACCTGAAAAGTTTATAGTCGGTCCTGATCCCATGACCTGGCCTGAGTCTCATCAATACTGCTTGAATGAAACATACCAGCTGGTCACACCCAACAGTACGGACGACCAGACGCAGATGGTCAGTTGGCTGCTGAAACGGCAATATTACGGTGATATCTGGATCGGATTGCGGCGCAGTTTGCTCACATTAGACTGGTACTGGCAGGCGGGACATGAGAGCATTTACGATGTGAGCTATACAAAGTGGGCCGATAAGCATCCAGGTGATCCCTGGAACGCCATGTGCGCTTCTGGGCACCTTGATGAAAATAAGAATTTCCTCTGGAAGAGCGTGACCTGTTGTAGGAAAATGATACCTGTCTGCTACGAAAATAGCACCTTCTTTATGGATTTGGCCTTTGAAACTCTAGATGATACTCTTTTAGAATTTGAGCCAATCTGACATTTTTTGCCATTTGATTTTTGTTTTCTTGATGTTCTTTCTTGAATCTCAAATAGTTGCTGGTTTGTTAATCAACTATAACATTAAATGTAGCTTTATTTTTTAATGCATAAATAATGTAGGGCAGGTTTATCTATATTCTCTGACTTAAATATATCTAGCATTTAAATATCTGTTAAACACACTCCTTACAGCCTACGAATGTATCGAAGCTCTGTGACAACAACCTTTTATGCAACGTTCAGTGACAGTTTCATCTACTTACACTCTTAAATATAAAGATGCTTCATGATGCCACAGAAGAACCTTTTTTGAATAGATTGTTTCACAAAAGGTTCTTTGTGGTGAAAAAAGGTTCTTGAGATTATAAAAAAGTAAGGAAGAGATGGTTCTTTAAAGAACGTTTGACTGAACGTTTTTTTGTGGAATTAAAAATGGTTCTTTTATGGCATCGCTGTGAAGCACCTTTATTTTTAGGGTGTAGCTAAAAAGTCACATTCATGACTGTGGGTTCTGATGCTCGAGTAAACAACAATTACGTTACCTGTAGACATGGCACACATGTTAAAATGAAAGTAAGAACCTAGGTCAACTTTATGCAGAATGTAAGAAAGTATAAATATCGGATTTTGTCAACTTTACTAGTTTTTAAAATGTGAAAAATAGTTCATAATAAATATTATATATGTCTACTCTCTCTGACACACAAAACTGTTGATGTTTTTGTATTTGCTACGAAGGAATTAGACCAGTAAGACAAACAATATGAAAAACATTGGAGATACTATTGGCAATTTGTTACATGAGACATAACCATAAATAATATATTAGAGGTTTTCTTTAAAACTGTTTCCATGCCCTACGGCATTTAACTGCAACAAACATGTTTTACTGTGTTACTTGCAAGTGTATATATTTGGTATTGTAAATCTAAACTATGATCATTGGTACTGTAGGAATGATTACAAATGGTGGAAGGAAAGTTCTCAGCATCATCAATCATTCAGCCAAATGAAGCAATTGTATGTACTTGCTTGTTCAGGATCCTATTCAAATCTTAAAAGATCTTTTTGAAAGTCAAATTCGTCCAAATCTGAATTGAAATAAAATTTCCAGCACACAGTTGATTGTAGAGAGAAGAGCTCCAGATACCAGGTATGATATTTTGCTTTATCATGAGTTAATGTTCTTATGCGGAACTGTGTAAAATTTTGATTAGCATCTTTCTTGTGTAGAACAGAAATAAAATGTGTTGGTACTTCTCATGTAAGAAATTAGAAGACACTTAGCGTGTCTAGACACTTTTAAAAGTTAAAACTTTTAAAAGTTGTAAAAGTGCCTAGACACTTTTAAAACGAGATGCACGGTAGAATTGGGATTTCACCCGTACACTTTTCTGATAGTGTTCCAACACTCTTTTCACAGTTTCTGTCAGTATTTTATTTCTAGTCCCTTTCTGCATTATAGTTCCTCCAAACATCACCATCTCGTCATTTCAAACCTGTATGACTTTCTGTCTTCTGCAGAACACAAAAAAAGATCGTTTGAAGAATGTTGTTAACTGGCACCCATTGACTTGCATTGGTTTTGTGTCCGTACAATGATAGTCAATGGGGGCAAATGTTGTTTGGTTACCAATATAATACAGGTTTGAAATAGCAAGAAGGTGAGTAAATGATCACAGAATTTTCATTTTGGCTGAACTATACTTTAAATTAATTATATTATGACAGTATTCTTTATTTCATGTTATACCATGGGGGCTGTTGAATGCTTCATTCTGATTGGCTGAGGAACGTTATACGGGTGTGCATTAACTTTCGGTTAAACGCACACCTATGAAGTAGTTCCAAATCTGTCGACCAAATTACATATCACTCCGCCAAGTTGAACTGCTATAATGGATTCATACAGTCCATCACAAACAAATAAAACAATTGAATAGAAAACAGATTTAAAATAATAATTAATAGCCTGCACAGGAATTTATTAGTAATTTATTAACTGATTGCCTACATGTTCCGCTTTTTTCACCTCATGCAAAGAAAGAATAAATGCTAAATAAGTAAATCAACATGGATTGAATAGCTTACTTGTTCTGTTTTTTCACATCATGCTCCCTATAAAATACGAACAAAGTAATTTATAAATTTTGACAATCCTACTTACCGGCGGCTTCGGATGAAAAAATAGTCCCCCACTCACAGTAGCATTATAAACGCGGCAAACATAACAAATGTCTTGAGGTAAAACATCTGAAAAAATACTAGTGATGTTGGATCCGTGGTATAAGCGAAATAATTGATGCAGCCCGTCGTCAATTATTCCTTACTTATTCAAAACATCTTAGTCCTATAATTACAAATGCATGGCAAGGTCTAGACACATATTTTATTTATTGATTTAGCCTTTATTTTATGATGACCAGGGGTCGTGAACATGCCAGTTAACACAAGTCAGTGGCAAAACTTAATTCAAGTGTAGGGAAAAATGTGTAACAGCTATAGAAAAAGTATACAAATTTCAAAAGAGAACGTTTGACAAAGTGCTTTCTCTCTGTACTGTCATATTTACTTTAATGTGAATTTTTTTTAGATTGAATGATCTTGCACACATTCTTAGTGTCTAGAGGTAAGGAGACTAACTTTAGTCAAAATCAAAATCTAGCTGTAGCCATGCATTCACTGCGAAAATTTGTTATAAGTCATGACAACATATATTTTTACATTACTTTAACTCATCAAAATACAAGGCCAAATTTAAAATACTAAGTTTAAATGACTTTTGATTAAACAATTTTCTACAGTTGTGTGAAAGAAATAATGATGATCTTATTATTATTTTGTGAGCAGTTTAAAGTCTGTTTTCACTACTCAAGAGTTAGTAAAAAAAATGTTTTTTTTGTGTTGTACACAGCATCCAGCATGAACTTAAAATCAGATACAGTCATGTTCATGATTCTTCTGATTGCATCAACGTCAACCCAAGGTCAGAAAAAACTTTTCCATCCTCTATCGTATTTTTAATAAAAAATTGCTGTGTTTAGATGAATGCTCGTGTGATGCCATGATCAATTTTTGTTTTGTTTTTCAAGGTCTCACAATGGTGAGCTATGGAAAGGATTTTGTCACAGCATTTCCAGAGAACTTAGGTTACTTCTACCCGTACAATTCTATTAGAAGTCTTAGGGTCACCGCCCTACATAATGGCACTATATTCAACATCTCTTTCAACAACACCAGAAAATCCCAAACCCTGCAGAGTGGCGAAACTGCAATTGTGGAATTTCCAAAAACTGCTGAAGTATATCAACTAGGTGCCTCTTCTAACTCTGTCCATATTAACAGTACTGAAAACATTGTAGTACATTCTGTTAGTAAGATAAACACTACTCGTGGAGAAAATGTCCAGACTAATGTTGTTCAACCCATCAACAATCTTGGCAAGAACTATTTGATCTCTTCGCTGAGCAAATTAGACGGCGGATCCCAAAGATACAGCTTGTTCAAGCTGATCATCATCAATGCAGAGGACGCACAAAACACTGTTAAGTTAGTCAAGACCACATCAGCCAAAGTGCAAGAAGAACAATACAATATCCCACCATATCAGCTCATCCAGTTGCAGGCCAATGCTTCACTGTTAAAGGTTGAATCTAGCAATAAAGTAGCAGTGATTCTGACTCACCCATGTCTAGAAAATTCAACATCCTGTAGATGCAACATGATAGTGAATCAGATTCTTCCTACACAGAGTCAAACCTTTGTCGTTCCCATTTTTTCCGATATATCCCAAAGTTGCTTACTAATGACATCAGATGACAAGTCAACTTCAATATCTTGTGATAATAATCAGTTACAGCCTATTTCATCAGAGGGTTTGTCACTGTCAAGTCAGATGAAATCCCAGTACATAAATGCGCCAAGAAACGGGTCCCTCACACTGATCAGTCCAGGGGTTTTTATTGAATTGATCCCAGAAAACATGTTTGCTGCCTGCTACCTGCTGCACTTCTATTCAGACATCAAGAAAGCCGTAGTGATAGCTAAAACTGGCAGCAGAGATAAAGTACACATACAAAACAGTGCGGTTATGCCTGTAGATACATGGACTGAAATTCCTAACTCACAATACTCTACTGCTGAAATAACGTTAACAGAGCCATCAACTGTTATCTGGCATCCAAGCTCAAAGATTGCTGTTTATATACTGGAGAAAACTGGCACGACAGTTTATGGAGGCACAGCTATACCTATAAGTGATAAACCAGGTAAAAAGACAATTGTTTATATACATATGTAAGCTTCTACATTAGATTTGAATTGATAGATTGTTGTAAAGCATATGATTGTGATAGTTAACATTTTTTATGTATTTATGCATTCAGATGAGTTCGGCTGTGTGGTGATTCCTGGACAGTATGAAGTCGGAAATGAGCTTTTTAGTTGGGCTGAGTCCCTGGCTCACTGCACGAGGCTTCAGAAACACCTTGCCTGTCCTACAAGGGAAGACAATCAGATGGATCTGTCTGAAGAGGTTAACATAATAGAGAACGAGGAGGCTTGGATTGGTCTACGCCGTAGTCTAATGACAACAGACTGGTACTGGCAGAGGCAAACACCAGCTTCAACATCATTACCATCATCATCTGTGGATTATGTTCATTGGGCTGATGGGTATCCACATGAGAGTTTTAATGGCCTTTGTGCTTCATTGTCACTGGATCATGACTTGTTCAAATGGAAAAGTGCAAAATGCTGTAAGAAGAAGCGTCCTGTCTGCTACAAACCCCCAATATACTTTTATTTGACCTCTAACCCAAGTATGCAGCCACCTTCTCTTTCTTTCTAGCGCAACAAAAAAAGTATGTTTTGGTCTTTATTGGCAACAATCACTGTAGTTTTTGTTGTGAGATACTAAAAAAGAATGTAGTTCACTCATACCTATAAAATTTGACTTGGTACAGTAATCATAATGTTATTAAGAAGTACATTTGTAATGTATGCTCATAGACTTAGGTCTTCAGTTAGCTTCACATAATGTTAAATTAGCATCAAATATAAAACATAACAGGTCTTATACATTGCATAACATACGTCTTACAGAAATCTCAGCTACCTTTTATATGAATATATAAATATGTGCTCATCATAAACCACAGAAAGTTTAGTCACAAGGCATAAAGATGAGTTTATTAATACTGAGTAGTGTTGGTGTTTTCTCATTGGGAGTTTTGTTTATATTAAGGCTTGAAACTGCTTTAAAACAATTAATATTGTGAAAAGCGCTATGCAAATAAAAATAATGTAATAATCTTGTCATGTTGTGTTGCCTGAGCATTTCAAATACTAGGGTAAAATACTTATTATTAATACAGGAAACCTAAAGATAATATTCAAGATCAAGTTTCATAAGCTTGTTCCGTTTCATATCAATAAAAAAATACAAAACTTTTTTTTACATAAACACATTAAATCCATCATTGATCTATGACATGTGTCACAGAACACTGAGAAATTCCTTTATGTGGCTCAGCTATACCTTTATAACAATAAACATTGTTAACATAGTCTACATGAAAATAGTTTGCAACACATTTTTTGACATGAGTTTCAGAGTGAAACTAAATGATCCGATTGTAAAGTTGCATATAATCTCTAATTGTTCTTTTCTTCTGCTGAAAAATATACAGCCCCCGACATGTAAACTAACCAAATAGCCTCATCTCATTCATTTTGTACACATTGAGAATGTAATACATAGAAATGTTGTGTTTATGTAAACTTTCACTATTAAAATAAAGGTTCTTTATCGATGCCATAGACATAGAGGAACCTTTTTGGTTTCCTAAAAACCATTCAGTCAAAAGTTTTTAAAGGAACTGTTTCTTTCTTACTAGAGCCAATGAAAGAGAGAGTTGTGACACTCCCATAGACTTCCATTGTGGAAGTAATCTACAGTTCCAAAACAATTTGCCAATAATTTAATGTAATGTATAGTTTTTACATTTTATACCTCAAATGGAAAGAGGTATTCTAGTTCATGTTTAATTTTTTTATTTTGTCTTGGCCTTTATAGTGTATTTTATAGGATAGTGTAGAGTAAGACAGGAAATTTGGGATATGAGAGAGAGTGGGAAAGTACCACAAGCCAGAGCTCGAACTGACATGGTTTGATATTAATATGTAAATAACTAACTTAACCTCACTGTCCAAAAAAATATACAAAAGCTGTCACTGCATTTTATTGATTTATTTTCATACAAGAAAAAATACAATATAACCACACACATGTCTAACAGACTGGAAATATCCAGCTTATTAAAATAATGTGTTATAAAAAGGCAGCTTTGATTAGGTAAATTAAAAATATTTACATACAATTTTATATATTTGACAGTTTATTTAGTCTATCACTACATGCTTTCTTTTCATGAGTTTACTAATTTGTATAATATATAGAACACTGAGCTAAGAAGCTAAGAACGTTTTTTCACTCACAAATGTTTTTTTCAGAACCGTCCAACCAATTGAAGGCTAAACACAAGCATTAGTAGTTTTAAATAGAAATTCCTGAGTAGAGGTTCAAGTAAATTTTACCCATCCATTGTTTGTAAATTTTATTTAAGTAATGCTTATAAATATAGGCTATTAATATTTCTTTACAAGAGTCCTAGTTATCTCTTACCTCAGTAATCTTGTTTTTATATATTTCTTGAAATCATAAATGAGGTATTAATAGATGTGTTAAGTAAAATGTATCTGAACATCAAAAACATTAACAGGCATTTCAAAATTACTTTTATTTAATGTTTGAATTCAAATATTTAACAATTTATTAAAAAAAACAGATGAAACGAAGGTAAACAAATAAAACAATTCAGACCCATTATACCATCTTCACGTTTTCTCTGACATCAGTTAAAATACAGAGTCCAATACCTGTGGAACAGATGTCATTGATTCACAATTAGATTATGTAAGGAATAATCCATGACTAGCCGTGCATTAAAGGATTTAATATTTTAAGACCCGCTTTTGGAAACGTTGTCCAGAAACGTTAGATTTGAATCCCGAGACAGCACTCAATAACAAGAACTTAAACAAACTAGCGAAAAAAAGAAAGAAAACATTGAATGTCTTACCATAGTTGAATCCCATCAGGCGCTGAGAAACTATTCCGTTTGGCAAGCTTTCCTCAGGCTCTGCCAGTTGTAATGTCCGAAGTGCGCACGCGCAGCTATTACATGGCTGTGTGGAGTAGCCTATATTTTACTTGCGTTCGTCAGTTTTACACATGGATTAATTTAATGAAAACATACCAAGTAAATATTACTTGGTATTTTCATTTAAATATACTCGTGTAGGCTATTAGAGCATACATACTTACAAAGGAACCTTAAAGTGATAGTTCACCCAAAAATTTAAATTCTGTCATGAATTACTCACTCGCAAGTTGTTCCAAATCTGTATAAATGTCCCAAATGACCAAACAGTAGGTGGACCTCATTGACTACCATAGTAGGAAAAATTTCTTTATAATTTATTTTGTTCTGTTGAACACAAATTGAGATATTTTGAAGAATGTAGGACAGCAAAATGTTTGGGAATAGGAATAATAAAGAGGCCTACATGTATTTGTCCAAACATGTATTTCAATGCTGCACACATTTATAATCAAGGAAAATAATACAGTAGCCTATTTGTAGGCTAAATAATATTATTATTGAAAATATGACTTTTAACCAACAATATTAGAAATAACATAAACGGGGAAAACGATTGTCCATTTGTTACTTACGTTACATAAAACAACCATAATTATAACATTAAAGGTACCTTAATAATTGTGAGTTATTTACCTAGTTATATATTAAAATTGTAATAACACAGAAGTAAACATGTTTTGAACCATTTCGGTAAATGTACACTAATTGATTATTATCCATTATAAGCCATTATTACAAATGAGGAAGGTTCTCAGCATCATCTCAGTCATTTAGTCAAATGAAGCAAGTAGGCCTATACCTACTATCTTGTGTAACCAGATACTTATTCAAATCTTTTTGACAGTCAAATGTGTTTGAAATAAGATTTTTAAACACACAGTTGAATGTAGAGAGAAGAAGAGCTCCAGATCCCAGGTATGATGTTTACTTCAGTTAATGTTTTTTATAGTGTACAACTGAACTGCAAAGAGAAATAACTTGTTTTGTTGCACAGCCTTGATTTATAGAACAAAAAAAAACTGTATTAATGTCACTTGCCATGTAAAAAATAAGGCTACACTTCAAAATTAATTGTTAAGGTTTTGAGTATGTAAAGCAAATGACAGCAAGACAAAATATGTGCAATTTGGCAATGAAACCATAGCTATTGAGAAGCAGGAGAGAAGTTTATTTTGTTTTAACACATTTTTGCACTGTCTCTCAAATATGATATGCCCATTTTTATTGTTTGTCATTGTCTATAACATTTTAGATTAGTTAACTTTCTGACAGTATTTTTCATTTTGTGTAATTAAAGCATAGCCTACGTCATATAAGTACAAATGATATAAAAAGGAAGATTTTAGATAGATTTTGATGTAAGTGAAACAGGTTGATGCTGGTTAAATGTGACATTTTTGCACTGTGTAAATCAATTTTATTTATTGATTTGGCCTTTAAGATGACCAGGGGTCATGAGCATGCCCGTTTACACAAACAAAAGTCTGTGGCAAACCCTAGTAGGATTTAAAGGGAAAAAGCGTGTTACAGGAACAAGTATACACATTTAAAAAAAAAAAAAAAGCTTGATAAAGGGCTTTCTGTTTAAACACAGACATTAAAGACATTTAGTTTCATGTAAGAGAGTGTTTAGTTTTATGTGATCCTGCACAAATTCTTAGCATGTAGAGGTAAGAATCAAACTTCAGTCAAAAGCAAAACGTTAATCTAGCTGTAAAATTTCACTTTTAAACCATTGTGGGAAAAGGGATGATTTTTATTATTGTTGTCAGTGTGAGGCTGCAGTGAAAAATTGTACATGGATAAAACATAAATAAATGGCATGTCTTCTATGAAAAATGTATTAATACAATTTACACTGTAATATATTTAATAATAACTTTGATCAGCTTTTGTAGAAATCTGATGTTTGATGACTGAACCGCTTTTGCTACTGTAAATACAGTATATACAGTATATTTTCTTAGTCTTTTCTTCATAATACACAGCGTTGAGCATGAACTCAAGATCAGATACAGTCATGTTCGCGATTCTTCTGATTGCATCAACGTTTACCCAAGGTCAGATTTGTTTAAATGGAGCATTGCTATATTTCGATTGTGTGACCCCATGATCAAACATGTTCGCACTCTTTTTGTTTTCAAGGTCTCACAATGGTGAGCTATGGAAAGAATTTCATCACAGCATTTCCAGAGAACATAGGTTACTTCTACCCATACACTTCTTATAAATCTCTAATAGTCACCGCCCTCCATAACAACACTTTCGTCAATTTCTTCTATGACGGCGGCCAAACAACAATTTCATCCATGCTGAAAGGCAGAACTGTGTTTGTGTGGTTTCCAAAAACTGTTGAGGTTTATCAATTAAACTACTCCAGCAACTCTATCCGAATTACCAGTGATAATGACATCGTAGTAAGTTCTTACAGTCGGGCAGATGTAGGTACCAGTGCAGAGAGAAGTGTCAAGACCCATGTTGTTCAACCCATCGATAATCTTGGCACGCATTATTTGATCCCTTCGCTAAACAACTCAGACTTTATCCAAACGTTCAGCGGATCCCCGACAGCCTTCTTGTCGCAAAGATACAGCTCGTTCAAGCTGATCATTATCAATGCAGAAGACACGGAAAACACTGTCACAATAGTGCGCAACATTTCAGACAGCGTTCAGGAAGAACAATTCAAGATCCCATCATATCAGCTCATTCAGTTGCAGGCCAGTGCTACAATCTTGATGGTTAAATCTAGCCATAAAGTAGCAGTGATGTTGACGCACCCATGTCTAGAAAATACAACATCCTGTAAATGCAACATGATAGTGAATCAGATTCTTCCTACACAATTTCAGGGTCAGAACTTTGTTGTGCCGTACATTCCGGATATAACCCAGAGTCGCTTACTTATGACATCAGATGACAAGTCCACTTTGCTATTTAACAATAATGTTCAGTTACAGCCTAGTCCATCAGGGTTCATGTCACTTTCAGATCAGACGAAATCCCAGTACGTAAACGCGTCGGGAAGCGTGTCCCTCAGATTGATCAGTCCAGGTCTCATCATTGAATTGATCCCAGAAAACATGTTTGCCGCCTGCTACCTGCTGCACTTTTCATACACCAGCTTCAATAAGAAGGCTTTAGTGATAGCTGAAACTGGCAGCAGAGATAAAGTATACAAACAAAACAGTGTGGTTGCAGCTCAGTGGAGTGACATTCCTGACTCACAATACTCTTCAGCTATAATAACTTTAATAGAGCAAAACACCTTTATCTGGCATCCAAGCTCAAAGATTGCCGTTTATATGCTGGAAAACAGTGGCACGGCAGTTTATGGAGGCCCAGCTATACCTATAAATGACAAACCAGGTACATTTGCAAGTCTGATGCAGACTTTAATTAATAAGAAATAAATTAATAAAGTTGTTAAGAACATCGTGATGGTTAACATTTTTATGCATTCATTCAGATGAGTTTGGCTGTGTGGTTATTCCTGGAGAGTTTGAAGTCGGAAATGAGTATCTTAGTTGGGTTGAGTCCCTGGCTCACTGCACGAGCCTTCAGAAACACCTTGCCTGTCCTACAAGGGAAGACAATCAGATGGATCTGTCTGAAGAGGTTAACACAACAGAGAAGGAAGATGCTTGGATTGGACTGCGTCGTAGTCTAATGACAACACACTGGTACTGGCAGAGGCAAACACCAGCATTCACATCATTACCATCATCATCTGTGGATTACTTTCACTGGGCTGATGGGCATCCATATCACAATTTGAGTGGCCTTTGTGCTTCATTGTCATTGGACAGTAAAGATGAGTTCAAATGGAAAAGTGCAAAATGCTGTGAGAAGAAGCGTCCTGTCTGCTACAAACCCCCAATATACTTTTATTTGTAGCTTTATGGTTCCAGTCGCTGTAGTTTCGGGTGGGAAAACCTAACTTAGTCCATTTATAATCCACTATTATGAATTATTCTCAATGCAAAATGTTTTTGAGATTTTTTTAATGCATGTTAAAAGATGTAGGTTTTCAGTTAGCTTCGCATAGTGTTAGAATCAAGATATAAAACACAACAGGTCACAATAATCTTTGAGCTTTCCTGAAAAGTCTACAAACAATTATCCATTTTGTCAGAGAATTTGATTTTTTTGTCTTTCCATAATTATTTAGTAGCCTATGTGTTTATGAATGTAATACATTTTGACAGAATAGAAATAATTATATATAGATCTATATATATAGAGTCTGTTAATGTGAATGCTATGTGGATAGTACATTTTAATATAATAAGAATAACAGTATAACATTCAATGTAATATCGATAGAAAGTGGTAAGTGGACTGTAAACTCTATACTTCATTACCAAAGCTTCTTTTTGTCATTGCAATACTTAAGGCAAACTGTTGGGTGGCGGTAACGAGCTTTATGACGTTTATTCTGGCATTCAATCTGCAAACCCTGTTTTGCGCTTGTTTTGCGCTGTTTTTGTGACAAAGGCCTTAAAGGTAGGCCTCAATACCAGGTTTTAATGGTTTAATCTTTTTGCAAAATAAACTGCTTGCTTCTACATAAGAAGTTCTCCTCGTTTCTGATGTTTAAAGAGTTAGATATTGTGTCTGAATGTTAATTTTGAAGTAATATTTCCACCTTTTTACTTGTAATTATGATTTCAGGGTGGCACAGTGGGTAGCGCTGTCCTCTCACAGCGAAAACGTTTCCGGTTGAGTCCTGGCTTAAGGTAAATTGCCCTTGTTGCCTCATATTTGTGTGTGTCTGTGATGAACCATCTTTCCAAGATGCTGGGACAGCCCCCCACCGAACATGCAATGCAATTTTGCTATTTTCTGTTTAATATTTTATTCAGATCCGTTTCTGTAGTGCTTTGAACAATTTAACATCGTTTCTTTACAAAAAAATCACATGGTACTATTGTATTTAAGTAAACATTCACTCTTAAAAAATGAAAGTACATCGATATATAACAAGCGTTTTGTGTTTGACCTTTAAAATGTGATTTTCACATCAGAAGGTCTTTCACGTTTATGGGCGGGGCTTCACGTATGACGGTTTTTTCTGGAACGCGATGACGTTGCCCGCACACACATAGCGCGCACGTTGGAATGAAAGAAAGGACGTATTTTAACCAGTGACATTAACAATAAAAGTAATAAAGTGTAAATAGCGTTTTTGTGTTAACTTTTGACTGTTAAAAATCGGTTTGTTACATTGCATATGGAAATAGAAGTAAGAGTACACAGTCAAATGTTGCTCATATTTCCTGGAAATTGTATTGAACTTTGATTTCAAATTGACCAGTAGATTCGCATAAAGCACCCAAATAAATCAAAGGGAAGCAGATTTAACGAAGGTAACATTTTATTTTATTTATTGTTTTGAAAAATGGTAATAAAAATAAACTTAGCTTCGCCTATCTGACATTTGAATTGTGTTTAATCGCTCTCTCACGCACAAGAAGTAATGCAATTATTTATTTAAAGATTTTTCTGTCACCTTGGTGGTTTTCAAAATAGTTAAAAAACAACGTTTTTAATGCGTACGAGTATATCTTGTAAAAGAGATTTATTACATAAATGAAGTTTATATATTTTTTTTAAATCGTTCTGCCTAACGAAGCATGAACTGAAGTATCTTGTGTAACCAGGATGCAAATCTTAGAGCCCCCTTTTTTGAAAGTCAAATTTGTCAGAACTGAGATTTCTAGCACAGAGGTGATTTTCAAGAGAAGAGCTCCAGATTTCAGGTATGAAATTTTGTACATGTTCATGTTATTATTTTATTCAACTGAACTATATCTCGTTTTGAATGGTTTGCTTTTATAGAACAGAATAATATCACACACTTTAAGTGCAAAAAATTCGCTCAAATCAAATGTGTAATTTCTTGTGTATAAAAATTAAAGCCTATACAGGCTTTAAAATAAAACTTTAAGACAGTAAAGAAAATAACAGTAAAACCAAACATGCACTTTGTGCAGTTATTTGTTGTTGAAAACATATTCTGAAGTAGAAGAGATGGGGAGTGTTGTAACACTTTGTTTTAAAAACATTTTTGCATTGTGTCTCAAATATGATATACCATGTTATAAATTGTATATAGGCCTAGTCCTGATTTTTTTTATAGAATTGCGATTTCACCCATTTACCTAATTTCTAATTTGTTAAACTAATAATTTTAACACTGTATTTTCTTGCTACTATTTTTTTACTTTGTTTATTACAAAATGTTTTTGTCCTTTACAACATTTTGATATTGATATTAGTTTAAATAGGTTACTTTATGATGAAGTGTTTAAATTGTGTGATCTTGCATGAATTATCATTGAGAGGTAAGATATGTCTAGAAATTTCAGCCAGGACACTTCTAAACCTTTGGTTTTTATATTACAGCACTTGATGTTAATTTGATCAGCGCTAATAGTAATGTAATGTTTAGCAATGCATGTTAATACTGTAAATACAGTAGAAGAATAAAAAAGGTAAAGCAGACAATAGTCATGTTTTAGTTCACCTTGTGTTTCTTAGTCTTTGTCTTTCCTTCACGAATGTAGAGCATCTAACTTGAACTCAAGATCAGATACAGTCATGTTCGTGATTCTTCTGATTGCATCAACGTTTAGCCAAGGTCGGAAAAAACTTTTTTTTTAATGAAGCATTGCTATTTTTGGTTGATGCCCGTGAGCCTGTGACGATAAACATTTTTAAACCCTTTTTTTCAAGGACTTGCGATAGTGAGCTGTGGAAACAGTTTCATCACAGCATTTCCGGAAAACTTAGGCTACTTCTACCCATACACTTCTAGTAGGAGTCTGAGAGTCACCACCCTTCATGATGACACTTCCTTCACTGTCTTCTTCAACAACACACAAAAAACGGTATCAATCCCGCAAAGAGGTGCAACCACAACTGTGACGTTTCCAAAAACTGCTGAAGTACATGAACTGAGCTACTCCACTAACTCTATCCGAATTACCAGTACCAAAAGTGTTGTAGTATATTCTATCAGTCAGGCAGATACAGGTACCATTCAGGAGAGAAGTGTCCAGACCCATGTGGTTCAACCCATCGATAATCTTGGCAAGCACCATTTGATCCCTTTGCTGAACCAGTCAGACCTTATCCAAGAGTTCAGCGGATCCCCGGCAGCCTTCTTGTCGCAAAGATACAGCTCGTTCAAGCTGATCATTATCAATGCAGAGGACGTGGAAAACAATGTCACGATAGTGCACAACATTTCAGCCAGTGTTCAGGAAGAACAATTCAAGATCCCATCATATCAGCTCATTCAGTTGCAGGCCAGTGCTTCAATCTTGATGGTTAAATCTAGCCATAAAGTAGCAGTGATGTTGACACACCCATGTCTAGAAAATATAGCCTGTAAATGCAACATGATAGTAAATCAGATTCTTCCTACACAATTTCAGGGTCAGAACTTTGTTGTGCCGTACATTCCGGTTATAACCCAGAGCCGCTTACTTATGACATCAGATAACAAATCAACTTCGCTATCTCAAAATAAAGTTCAGTTACAGCCTAGTCCACTTGGGTTCCTGTCACTGTTAGTTCAGACCAAACCCCAGTATGTAACCGCATCAGGAAACGTGTCCCTCAGATTGATCAGTCCAGGTCTCATCATTGAATTGATCCCAGAAAACATGTTTGCCGCCTGCTACCTGCTGCACTTTTATTCATACACCAGCAGCAGTACCAAACAGGCTTTGGTGATAGCTGAAACTGGCAGCAGAGATGAAGTACACAAACAAAACAGTCCGGTTACATCTGCGTGGACTGAGATTACTGGCACAAAATACTCTTCAGCTCTATTAACTATTACAGAGCAATATACCTTTATCTGGCATCCAAGCTCAAAGATAGGTGTGTATATACTGAATAAAAATGGCATGACACTTTATGGAGGACCAGCTATACCTATAAATGATAAACCAGGTAAACAATTGTAAGCAATTACTTCTGATGCAGCCTTAAATGAATACATTCTTTTGAAGCGCATGCTTGTGATGGTTAACATTTTTTATGTATTCATTCATTTAGATGAGTTTGGCTGTGTGGTGATTCCAGGACAGTATGAAGTCAGAGATGAGACTCTTAGTTGGGCTGAGTCCCTGGATCACTGCACGAACCTTCATAAACAACTTGCCTGTCCTACAAAGGTAGACAATCAGATGGAGTTGGCCAATATGGTTAACACAACAGAGAACGAGGAGGCTTGGATTGGTCTACGCCGTAGTCTAATGACAACAGACTGGTACTGGCAGAGGCGAACACCAGCATCAACATCATCATTAACATCAGCATCTGTGGATTACATTCACTGGGCTGATGGGCAGCCACTGGACAATTCAAAGGGCTTTTGTGCTTCATTGTCATTGGATCATGAAGATGAATTTAAATGGAAGAGTGCAAAATGCTGTGAGAAAAAGCGTCCTGTCTGCTACAAACCCCCAACAGTCCTTAGTGCTTTAACTGCAGGTGTAGCTGTAAACATACCTTAGGTTCTTATGTACCCTGTATAATTTATGGCACCACAATTATATCTTGGTGCATTTTTACACTGTCATCTTCACTAGTCACTAGTTTCTGGTGAAAGGTACTAAAAATGAATGTAGTCCATTTATAATCCACTATTATAAATTGATCATTAATACACTTATCATAACTGTCACTGAAAAAAATCCATGTGTAATCCATGTTGATACACATAGGTTTTCACTTATCTTCAGAATGTTAGAATTAGTATCAAGACGTTAAACATACCAGGTCTTAATAATTTAAATATTGCCTAATATCTTTTGAAGAACTTAATAGCTCCAATCTCCACCCATAGGATGCTAATACAATAACATGAATCAGTCTATGTGTGACTTTATGAAAGGCTTTACAGCATTTTCTCTCTAATCAAAAACATCTACAGATTTCCAACTTCACATACTTTCAGCAAAACTCTCAAGTTGTCATTTGATTGAATATAAAATATGTGCTCATACTTTAGGAGGTTTGCTTATTTAGTCACTTGGCATAAATGACGAATGTATTAATACTGAAACATTACATATTGTAAAAGTACTATGCAATAAAAATGATTAAATCTTTTCATGTTGTATTGTCTAACCATTTTAAATATAGTAACCATATTTGATTATTGATATTTTGTTAATACTACACATATGATAATATTGGAAATAAGCAGCGCCTTTTGCTTCAAAAGCCACAATGGTTACAAACTTTGTCTCTGCTATCTTACCCTTGTAGTTTGAGTGTGATTTTTTTTGTCAGAAAATGAGAAAACACAAAATTAACTAATTTAAAGTTGAATTTGACTGATAAAATTATTTATTTGTTAAAAATGTTCATTAGATATCCTATTCGGTGAATTCTTTTGCCCATGATAATCACGTAGTAATGTCTGATAGCAATGTAACAACTGAACAATTTAAGGCAGTGTACTCATTATGAATACAGGGAAGAGTGCATTTGAGACAGCGTTTAGCAGTTTCATGAGCTTGTCCAATTTAAAAATGAATTTTAGGACCAGAAATCTGAACTCACTTGTCCTCTGCAGCATCTTCGGCCACAGGGTACACCCCATAGATAGATGACTAATCCACCACAGGACATACATATGTACATTATACACACCTATATTCACCTAATCTGCATGTCTTTGGACTGTGAGGGTAACCTGAGCACCTGGCTTGAGAAACCCCATGCTTAATATGCAAACTCCACACAGAAAGGCCTCCTGGCTTAGCCGAGACATGTAGCTTCTTGCTGCGAGGCAACAGCCTGGACCAGAAATGTAAAAATAACACTAATACAACAAATGAGATGCAAAAAAACTGGACAGCCGAATGTGATGCGTCATCAAGTTACATTTTAATTTACTTTTACATTTCCCTCACCAAAAGTTTTGCATTCACCATTAATATGATTAAACATGCTTTTAAATGCATTGGGCAAATCTGGATAAATATGCAGTATGATATATATATATATATATTTTTTTTTTTTGAAATTATAACAGTTTTTAGTAAAAAATAATAGGTCTGTCAAGTGAGCATACAAACAGGCGTTTGACGTAAATACGGGACTTTTATTTTGGTATTAACTATTGCCTGTTTTTGCCGATATCCTCTGTCGTTGTTGGATATCTTGGCTACTGCTCTGAAGCTTGTTAAACTATCCTTGTCACATTTGCAAGTGGCGAGAGATTATTGTCTAAATTAAAACTATAGTTTACACTTGTATGAGAAACACAATGAGCCAAAACAGACCTTCCGAACTTGTCATTATCAGCATTGAAACCAGCGCGCGCAAAATACTTTTTGACGTTTTGTTCCGTTTTAGTTGTAAGAAAGATGCTTTATTGCACTTATTCTCTAGATGCAATACATCTACTTATTGGTAGCTTAAATGTAAAACATTGTTATGAACTTATATTCCCGTTGCAAGTCAAATTATGTGGTAGTTTTGAAAATAACTAAACCAAAGATATGTTCTAGTACTGTAAGTTGCGTACTATAGCACTGATACGCTATTTTTAAGGTAAATGTAAATAATTTCCACTGATTTGGTTATGCAGTGAAAGGGCCCCGCCTCCACGTGCAGAGGGCCAGCGCAACGCCACTGTTGACTAGGCCTATATGACGTAAGTGTCTTGTGTAGACTGGATCATAAAAGGAAATTCAAAATAAGGATTTTGAAAGTCAAATGAATCAAAATAAGATTTCCAACACACAATTGATGAGAGACGAGAAGAGCTCCAGATAATCAGGTAGATCTTTCTTAATCTGAATTGATGTTATTTTATCATTCTGCTGAATTTTCTATAAAGAAAAGGAAAATGACAGTAAGACCAAGCATGCACTATGCACAGTTATTTCTTGAAATCATATGTAACTCTGCCTGTGAAAACCCAGCTTAAGCAATGTTTATTTGCTAAAACTGACAAAAAAAATGTTTAAATCTTTTATTAAACATTATTTTTATTATGTTTTATTGTGTTTAATTTTGTTAGTTAGCTTTATTTTGAGTTATTATTACTTAATCAAAACAACCCAACTGTAGTCGAAATGCACAACAAGAAAAACATGCTTTTTAAAAAAAATTCAAAACTGAGTTATCTGTTTATATAGTATTAAATAAATATATATTTTTTCTGGGCACGTACAGACACATTTCCACTTATCTAAACTTTAGTGCAACCCGCCCTAAAATGTTTAGATACAATCTTTACTAAACACCAAAATGTTTTATTATATTAAGGTGACTTATCTATTTGCAACAATAACAATAAAATGAATGGTCAAATTATTAGTTCAATTATATTGATGAGTTCATGGAAAAAATGGAAACACTATGTGTTAAAGGGATAGCTCACCTAAAAATGAAAATTCTGTCATTATTTACTCACCTTTAAGTTGTTCCAAATCTGTATACATTTCTTTGTTCTGATGAACACAGAGAAAGATATTTGGAAGAATGCTTGTAACAGTTCTTTAACCCCATTGACTAGTAGGAAAGATTTTAATGTCAAAAGTGCCCCAGAACTTTTAGCTGTCCTACATTCTTTTAAAAAAATCTAATTTTGTGTTCAACAGGACAAAGAAAATTATAAACAAATATTTCTTACTATGGTAGTCAATGGAGTCCAAGAACTGTTTGGTTACAACTTAGAAGCATTCATCCAAATATCTTTCTCTGTGTTCAACCAAACAAAGAAATGTATACAGGTTTGAAACAACTGGAAAGTGAGTAATTCATGACAGAATTTTCATTTTAGGGTGAACTATACCTTTAACGACTTATTGAGCACATAATTCTTTTTACACCTCAAAATGAACTTTCTGTTGTTAATTCTAGTTCACACATAGACAATTACAGTCAAATAATTGCAAATGCATGGCATGGCAATGTAAAATAACCTTTATCTAGTATATTTTCGTTTCTCTTACATCAAAATAGAAAAATTGTGACGTTGTAATGCCTAAATCAATTTTATTCATTGATTCAGCCTTTATTTTAGGAGGACCAGGGAAACGCCAGTTAACACACAAAACATAATGGATGATAAATTGCTTGTATAGTCACATTTAATGCACAATTTACACTGCAACAACTTCGGCTGACTGAACTGCTATTAATGCTGTTGCTATATTGTATATAAACTTGTTTTACAAAATGTTAGTTCTCCTTGTGGTCTGTATTTGTCTTTTCTTCACTCATGCACAGCATCTAACTTGAACGCAACATCAGATACAGACATGTTTGGGATTCTTCTGATTGCATCAATGTTTACCCAAGGTTAGAGAAAAACACAATTCTTTGTCATTTTTTGGGCATTGTTATGTTTAGATGCCTGTGTGATCCTATGTCCAATAAACATGTTTACACTCTTTTTTTCAAGGTCTTGCAATAGTGAGCTATGGAAACAGTTTCATCACAGCATTTCCAGAGAATGTGGGTTACTTCTACCCATACACTAGTAGAAGTTTAAGAGTCACTACCCTCCATAATAACACTTCCTTCACCGTCTTCTACAACAACACAAAAATAACAAAAACATACCTGATAAGGGGTGCAACCAGAACTGTGACATTTCCTAAAGCTGCTGAAGTACATGAACTAAACTACTCCACTAACTCTATTCGCATAACCAGTACCAAAAACGTTGTAGTACATTCTTTGAGTCAGGCAGATACAGATACCATTCAGAAGAAAAGTATCCAGACCAGTGTTATTCAACCCATCACAAATCTTGGAACGCGTTATTTGATCCCTTCGCTAAACCAGTTAGACCTTTTCCAAACCTACAGCTCGTTCAAGCTGATCATTATCAATGCAGAGGACGTGGAAAACACTGTCACGATAGTGCACAACATTTCAGCCAGTGTTGAGGAAGAACAATTCAAGATCCCATCATATCAGCTCATTCAGTTGCAGGCCAGTGCTTCACTCTTGATGGTTAAATCTAGTCATAAAGTAGCAGTGATGTTGACTCACCCATGTCTAGAATATATAGCCTGTAAATGCAACATGATAGTAAATCAGATTCTTCCTACACAATTTCAGGGTCAGAACTTTGTTGTGCCGTACATTCCAGGTATAACCAAAAGCCGCTTACTTATGACATCAGATGACAAGTCAACTTTGCTATTTAACAATAATGTTCAGTTACAGCCTAGTCCATCAGGGTTCCTGTCGCTTTCAGATCAGACGAAATCCCAGTACGTAAACGCGTCAGCAAACGTGTCCCTCACACTCATCAGCCCAAATCTTTTCATTGAATTGATCCCAGAAAACATGTTTGCCGCCTGCTACCTGCTGCAGATGTATTTAGACATCAAGAATGCCTTAGTGATAGCTGAAACTGAAAGCAGAGATAATGTACACACACAATACAACCATATTACAAACGCTCAGTGGACTGAAATTACTGGCACAAAATACTCATCAACTATAATACCTTTAGTATACCCATCAACCTTTATCTGGCATTCAAGCTCAAAGATTGCCGTTTATATACTGGAAAACAGTGGCACGACAGTTCATGGAGGACCAGCTATACCTATAAATGATAAACCAGGTAATAAAAACATTTATTTAAAATTGTATGCTATCGCTTCAAATGCAGACTTATATTAATAGATTGTTGTAAAGCATATGATTGTGATGGTTAACATTTTTGATGTATTCATGCATTTAGATGAGTTCGGCTGTGTGGTGATTCCTGGACAGTATGAAGTAAGAAATGAGCATTTTAGTTGGGCTGAGTCCCTGGATCACTGCACGAGGCTTCAGAAACACCTTGCCTGTCCTACAAGGAAAGACATTCTGATAGATCTGTTTGAAGAGGTTAACATTACAGAGAACGAGGAGGCTTGGATTGGTCTACGCCGTAGTCTAATGACAACAGACTGGTACTGGCAGAGGCAAACACCATCAGCAAAATCCTTACCATCATCATCTGTGGATTATGTTCATTGGGCTGATGGGCAGCCACTGGACAGTTTTAATGGCCTTTGTGCTTCATTGTCACTGGATCAAGACAATGAGTTCAAATGGAAAAGTGCAGAATGCTGTGAGAAAAAGCGACCTGTCTGCTACAAACCCCCAATATACCTTACTCCTTTATATCAGGCTGATGCAGTAAATGTTCCTTAGGTACCCGTGTACATTATTAGCACGACAAATATATGTCGGTGTATATTTACACTGTTTTTACTGGTAACAATCACTGTATAGTTTATAATGAGAGATGGTAAAAAAGGAATGTAGTTCAATTGTAATTCATTATTATAAAATTATTCTTAATATGTCCATCAGAGTTTTTCTTGGGGTGCAATTGTAATCCACGTTCATAGCTTATCAAGTAGCTTTAGTTTGTAAGAATTAGTATCAAGAAATAATAGCGTGCCATGATAAATCTCAATTATCTTTTGATTGAATTTGTGTTTATAAACAAAAGGATTTTTGCTAATTTAGTACCTAGCCATAAAACTGCTTTCTATGCTGAATATGGTGTAGGGTTTACTTGACTTTCATAAGTGTTGCCTTACTGGGGACTTTAAATAAGGTAAGATTTTGTAAAGCAACATGTAATCCTATCATGTTTTGTTTCAATTACTATGTACATAATATGTAAAATACTACTAATTTAGAGCGGTTACTTGTGATCAAAACAGGGAACATCTAAATCTGTACGACTGTTCTATATAATCTGTATTTATACGCTATATACAACATTTATAGTTAAGTCATGTCTAAAGAAATAACTATTAAATAATCTACAAATACTCTGATTATAAGAGATGTTTGGATGTTTTTTTCCCGTCAGTTTGTTACAGAACATTATAATAACAAATATGCGGATGTTGACACGTTTCTTTCAAAATAAGCTTTCTGGTTTAAATAATACATAGCTGTGTCAGTTCCTTGTTCTTAACGTTTGGTGGCGCTGTGTAAATAGAAATGAACCCTTGACATGTTGAGATGGTGTTGAGGAAAGCAGCTTTTGCGTGCACCAGAATTGCAAGAAATAAGATGAAATAAACTTAAGTTAATTAATACAACATTTAAAACGATACTGACATTTATCGCTTTAATAAATTCATATTTTTTTTTACTTTTATGTAAAAACTTTACTATTATGTCATTTCAAACACGATTCTTTGTGACCCTGAGTCTTAAGTAGCACGAGAACATTTGTAATAGCCAAAAAACATTGTATGGGTCAAAATTATCCATTTTTCTTTTATGCCAAAAATCATTGAAGTGATCATGTTCCATGAAGATATTTTGTAAATTTCCTATTGTAAATATATCAAAACTTGTGAGTAATATGCTATGCTAAGGACTTCATTTGGACTGGCGATTTGTCAATATTTTTATTTTTTGCACCCTCGGATTCCTGAGTTTTAAATAGTTGTATTTCGGCGGCGTCCTATCCCAACAAACCAATCAATAGAAAGCTTATTTATTCAGCTTTTAGATGATGTAAAAATCTCAATTTAAAAAATATTGACCCACTGGTTTTGTGATGCAGGGTCACAATTTTGAAGAACGCTTGTAACCAAACAGCACTGCTCATTATGCACACAAAACCAGAGACATTTAAAATATTTTCTTTTGTGTTCCACATAGGAAAAAATTATACAGGTTGGGAGAACGACATGAGGGTAAATAAATGATCCTTTTAATGGTCCTATGTTTTGACAATGTGAAGACTTTTTTTACCCTGTCAATAAGGCTACATAATACGTAAATCTTGTAAAACTACACTTCCCATGAGTACGAGCGGCGCCTTGCGACAGAGTGGCACATTTATCGGCGGAACTGTACCTGACGTCATACGATGAGACATGTGAGTACGCAAGTAGTTTATTTAAAATTGCCTCGACTGATATTATAAATTTAGTTAACTCAACGTTTAAAAAAAATCTTTATTGGGTTTATCTCGACTCGGTTGTATGGAGTCTCACGAGCTCACAGATATTTAAGAAAAGCTTGCAGCCACATGATCGTGCTAGCCAACTTGCTATCTTAGCAAAGTCAATTTGTGCAATACTCATGCTTCAGTACATTGGTGGAATTGTGAAGTAATTTACAGCATATCTTTCCGAGATAAATTTACTAAACCATCCAGATTAACTTGAAGTCTCTTACGTGTTGGTGTTTGGGACTGAACTAACGGTAATGTTGGATTTTGGCATTTGCTTTTATTTATGTATGTGTTATATCGTTTTAGTTTCAATAATATTAAGCTTCACTACACCGATCTTGAATATAGAATATAAACAGCACCACATACATATGTGAAAACAGCTTGACATAATATGTATGTTTTTCATGTGTTTTGATGCATTTTTGCCTTTTCCCATTTTACAGGTAAAGTTTAAATGACATGGAAAACTACAGAAAAGCGAGCACTTTGGAGCAGCCGTGCCCGTGTCCGTTCCCAAACCTGCCCAGCGACACTCCTGAAGTCCGAGTGAAGGATGGCAGCAAAATCCGCAACCTGATGAGGTTCGCTTTGAGCCGAATGGAGGAGAAGGCAGCTTCAGCAGAACAGCCAGGCACGCAGGAAGGTTCACAGGTGACAGCTGGGTCGGTGGAGAAGCCGTGCCGGGAAATCGTGTTTACAGGTACGGGCCCTAGCGTGGCTAAAGCCATTACGTGCGTGGAGATCTTGAAACGCCGCGTGCACGGCTTGCACCAGAATACCAGTCTGGTCTATCGAACTGTCCAGGAGGTGTGGGAACCTCTGGTGCCTGATGCAGGGCTGGACAGTCTCACGGTTAGTAGGAATGTGCCTAGTATATGGGTACTGCTCTCCAGAGACTCACTTGACAGGAACCAGCCGGGTTACCAAGCACCAGGTTCTTTTGATGCCTTGTGGGCACAGGCTCTTAAAGAGGAAGCAGCCGCTCAGAAACATACCCAAAAAAAGAAGAGGGGAGGAACGGGGATTGGCAGAGGAAAGGGTCTGCGCAAGCACCCGGGGCGACCTGGAGAAACTCGGAAACCTGTAGGTCGTCCATGAATTAATGTTGCACATTATGCAACAAGAGCTTAGCTTGGCACATACTGACTCATACATTTTCTCTGGAATGTAAGGTTATTCAATCCTATATTGAAGAATTATCTTTTCGTTAAAATATTACTGTGGAAGATTGCCTTTTTGTTCTGTAATAACCATTCCTTCTGCTTGGTTACTCCTCAAATATTTGTTTTGGTTTTATTTTACTTTTTTGCTGCAGACAATGTATTAATAACAATAAAAGGGATATGGTGCTTACTATCACACATGTCATCAGACATTAGAATGAATACAGGCTTTATACATGGGTTTAAATGTGTGTTTACAGGACAAAGTATTACAAGGACCAGTCCCTTCATCTGAAATTGTGCCCAGTGTTACATTATACTCGCTCAAGTAAACATTCAGATCTTCAATTTTAAACAGACCATGGTTTTTAATGTCGGTGCAATGGAAAAAGACCTTTGTCGTCATTTGTCCCCAAGCCCTTTTGTTTTCTTTTAATTTATGCAAAGGAAGAGGAAAGTGGGTCATTTTGAATGTCAAATATGTCTGTTCAAAAAATAAACAACTGGATTAGAGCTTGGGAGGGTTGTGGCTACACATAAAAGTATTTTATAATGGCGCAGTTTAAGTCTTTGGTACAATAACCATACAAATCCTTTCATTGAAATGTTGGGCATATCTGCAACTATTTTTGGGAGGAAATGCAGTGAAGCCTTTTGATACAGATGCAGCACTGTAAAAAATCTCAACTCATCTTTTTAAGTTTCTTTTTTGCATTGAATTTTTGAAGTTGTACTGACTCCCAAAAGTTGACATAACTTACATAATTAAGTTAAATCAAAAAGATTGGACTAATCAGTTGGATTAATTTACTAAATTAAGTTTAGTTGACTACAATCAGATTTTTTTTTACAGTGTGGATCATATGTTACTTATTCTAGGAATTCGTTTTTAGCGAAATTCTTATGATTTTGTTAGTAAATGTAAGACATTTACACACTTTTATTCAAAACCACTTGAAGTGCATTTGTTGTATACACTTCATCAGTTTGTGCGTTTCCTGGAAATTGAACACAGGAGCAACATGATACTTGTTGTTGTAAAGGCACGCATCTCTTCTGCATCTATGCAAATTCACTAAGGGACAAGAAAATGAATTTTGAATGTCAAATATCCCCTTTCTGAATGTTCCGAGACACAGCTAATTCAGTCCGGACAGAGGAAGAGCGTTGGGCAAGATTAAGGTATGTTGATTTATTTTTTGGTTTGAGTTTTAAGCAAAATAATATTTTAAAATAATATAAACGAACAAGAAAAATTGTGTAAACACTTCTTATGTATTTAATTGAGTTGTTTAGGTATTGTTAAAACAAAAGTGATTGAATACAGGCACAGCAGCATTGTAATTTAGAATACAATACAATATAAAAAAAAAAAAAGAATTATCTGTAAGACAATTCAAGTGTACAAATGACTATTTAGGCAGTTGTCAAATCTATCTACAGTGATGGATTATGGTTTTATAACCATTTATCAAATTGGCTAAATCTGTAGTTTTCTAGGATGATCAAATATAAAATCTTTATTTAATATTCTATGTGCTGCAATGCTTTTAAAATGTATTTTATAGACTTTGGAAGAGGAAAGCATTACTATTGTTCATTCATCTTCAAAATATGACATTTGTTCAACTTAAATAAGCATGTTTTTTCCAATACAAAACTAAAATGGCAAATGTCTTTGAAATGAATGACTTGGACTAAATATGAAGAGCCCAGAACTTCCTAAAAGCAGGGTTTAAAAATCTTCTCCGGGTGAGACCTTAAGATGCTGGTTGATAAAATGCAGGAGTACATTTTACAAATGATATATATTATATATTTATTTAGTATATTTAAGATACAATATTTCAAATAAAACACAGTGGCTGTAAAATAAGAAATAATGTCTGAAGTAGCATCATAACAATAGTAACCATATAAATATAGTAACAAAACCATATTAACATAAATTAAGTTGTGTTCATGTATATAAGATAAAAAAGGACAGCGATAAAATAAAATGTTTCATAAATGTTAAGAAAAAAGTCTCATGTGATATACAAATTATAACTAATGGTAATTTGCTACAATAAATCATTGTTTTTTAACTCACAAACAATTAATAATTTGCAACACAATTGTGTAACTATTATTTTGTAACACAAGAACAAAATTAACACTTGAGTATGTGAAACCTTTGAGTCAGTATTGTATAATTGAATATTATATGAAATATTACCTGTCTTTAATCATGCACATTTTGTACAGTAGATGCACATCAACTTGGTGTTCTTGTAATCATGTTTTATTTCAGTCTAGAGCGCATTATCAGCGCAAACCAGTTTGACCCAGAGGAGCTGTGTGGCCAAAACGGGCAGTCATGTTGGCTGTACTGTTGACCATTTTCTTGTTTAGCCAAGGCAAGTAACACACAAAGTCAAATCTCTTATATTCTGCATTGTTGACACAACAGGACAAGTTCACCCAAAAATAAAACCGGACCCATGAAGATGATAAAAGTAGTCCATGTCTTTTGAAGTCATGAGAGCTTTGTAAACATATTAAAATGAAGTTGCTGTTTAATGTCAATCATCATGAGGGCATAGAGGATTTTTGGGTGAACTATTTCTTTGTTTAAAGATCAGAAACACAATATTAATCAGTTGTTGGACATTTACAGGGTTTTCATTGAACGATCAAGGGACGAGTTTCATCACGGCATTCCCAGAGAACATTGCCTATTTTCATCAAAAGGTCCTAAACTATCTCAAAATCACCTGCCTCGTCAATTACACTGAGGTCAACATCACTTACGTAGGTGAAGTGGATGAAGGCATCAGCACCAAAAGAGTCCTCAAAGATGCTGGGGTCACTTGGACCTGGAACCTTACAAAGGAAATTGAAGTATCCCGGTTTAACACATCCAACAAGACTCTCTTAATCAGCAGCAACCACAGTATCACAGTGCTTTCCATGAGCGGGTGGCCGGGGAGGTTTCTGTCTCACGTTGTCCAGCCCTATGAAAACCTCGGAACGGTGTATGATGTCCCCACTCTGAATTACACTGAGCTAGTGGCATCATTCGGCTTTCCGTTGAATGTCGAGCCGAGATATAATTCGTTCAGGTTGCTCATTATTAACGCAGTAAACCAAGCAAATACAGTCACCATCAAACGTGTAAACAGTAGTCAGAGAGGTGCATATAGGGAAACGCTCCATAACTACAGCCTTTTCCAGCTGCAGACTAACGGCGAGGTTACCGAAATAAATGCGACGGACAAAATAGTCGTGATGTTTACCCATCCATGCTTTGACTCCAAAGATTGCTCGTGCAACATGGTGCTGAACCAGCTTCGCCCCACAAGATCAGGCAACGGGTCGCACAGATTCTATATTCCTTTTAACTTCACATACCCTTTAACTCCAATCAAACAGCTATTTATGACAACAAATCAACGTGTGGTAGTTGGTAATGATAGTGTTCCAAATGTTAACATTGGTGTTCAAGTGATGAATTCTTCTGACATCCTGCCTTTACTCCCAGGTTTCAGTAAGGCATATCAATTAGTCACCACCAGCAAACCTGTTTCCCTTAGAATAATAAGTCCTGGACTCATTTTAGATCTCATTCCAGACATCATGTTTTCTGCTTGCAACTTGGTACATTTTAATTCTTTAAACAGTGAGGCCTTCGTGATTGCAGAGACATCCAGCACCGATTCTGTGCGATGAACACACAGGATTTGCCTGCAGCTACTATGTGGACCGTTATTAGCGGCTCACGGTTCTCCTGGACGATCGTGAAGGCCATTGGTGCGAATACCTCATCTACCATTTGGCACACTGACTCCAAGATTAGTGTGTACGTGATAGAAAGGTTGGAGTCAGACAATATCTACGGAGGCCCTGCTATAATTTTAAGCGACGAGCCAGGTAAAATTTGTTTTTATGACACACATTGGCAAAAATGTTTCAATGAGCATCTTAAACACCAAATTTCTCTTTCCGTAATTAGATTCTAAAGGCTGTGCGGTGACTTCTGGGATGTTTGTTGTTGGCGATGAGGAAATGAACTGGTTTTGGTCCCGTAAGTACTGCCAAAACAATTTCGATCACTTTGCGAGGCCCTTTCGTAAAAGGTACCAGGACAAGATGGTCACAAACATAACAGTCCTGACACCCGTTGAAGGCTGGATCAGTCTGCGCCGTGACCTGCTCACCAGAGAATGGTACTGGAGGAGCGAAGATGACTTTTATCCACAGGTGAGCTTCACTTACTGGGATAAAGAATATCCTGGATCACCTGAGAAAGGTTTGTGCGCTTCGGTGTCATTGGACCCTGAGAAGAACTTTAAATGGAAGAGTGCACGCTGTTGCTCTAAAAAGAAACCCGTCTGCTACAACAACCCTAAATATTTTCGCGTGTTATAAAAACATTGTGGACGAGACCTTTAGAAAAAAACAGTAAGGAGTTGCTTACTGTATTTAAATATATTAATTTTGAAATTTTTAAAATTTAAGTTTAATTATATACTGAAAATATAATTAAATTAAAAAGTAATATTATTTAGTTTCTCTGTTTAGAACAATTTGATTATTATTAATGAAACATTGAAATGTCACCAATTATCTGGACTGTCTTTATTTTAATTGGTTCATATGTGATCATTAGAGAATAATATAAATAATCTTTATATATAATTTTGTCATTTAACAATGTTATCATGTGATCAATATTAAAGATTTAGCAATATAGAGTAGGAACAGGCTGAAACATTAACCATTTCAATTAGTGGGTTGAGATTTTAAGGTGAAATTAAATGTATGTGTTATTGTTATTAAGAAATGCTGAATTAACTATAAAGTAGTTCTGTATAAAAATGTGATATATATTTAAAATATTGGGATCTTAAGGTTGTAGTTTTATTAAATATCATTTTCAAAACAAAACACAGATTCCGTATTTCAATCATAAATGCTTGACACATTACATCAAGCCTACTTTATTATTTTATCTCAGGTTATAGTAATAATTCATTGCATACATTGTTTCAAAGGAAAAACATTTGTTTATGTCATCTTTATATAAAATATACCTAGCTCCACTTCTAAAATCACTTTGCAAATATCTCACATCCCTTCTTTATTTGTTGGTAGATTTCAATTTTAAATCATTTATTTTATTTTGAAAGGTTTTTTATTCATAACTTTTTATCATGCATTATTAATATATAATAGTCATTAAACACAATACAGGCTCATTTTTAATTAATTTAACAATTTTTTAAAAATAATACTTTAACAAAAATTGTATTCTGTCATTAGCTGAAATTCATTGTTATTGCATGATATAGTGCAGTGTTACACATAAAGTGTTACATAAAGAAAGTCATATGGAATTAAAACAATTTAGGTGTATAATATATCTAATTATTAAAATTTTATATGTTGTTCACATGATTTTTGAGTCCTACACCGTTAAGAAATTACAGTATCTGGCAGCAGTTTGCCAGTAACTTACTGTAGATTTATATTTATCTAATTTATTGGCAACAGTTTGTCCAAAGATAAATGAACATTAAAAATGAATACATCTTTATCTTTACAGAAATAAACTATAAAATAACAGCCTCATGCAAAGCATTTCTGGGAAGCAAAGATCTGAAAAGAAAAACAGAAAAAGGTTCATGAGGATTTTTGGTTCCCAGAATGCTTTGCATGAGGCTGTTATTTTATTAAATAAAGACTTATTAATGTTTAATGTTCATCTATCTTTGTACAAACTGTTGCCAATAAATTAGATATAAATCTACAGTAAGTTACTGGCAAACTGCTGGATAACTACAGCAACATTTTTTTTACAGTGTAGCCACCCAAAGTCACAGTCATACACAATTCACCTCAAAAGAGGAAGTTTTATTTTTAGGACATGTGTTTTTCAGAAAAGAAGCAAATACTGTTACATGAGCTGTGTGCACCTCATGCATGTCTTTCAATCAGACACAGCATTATTCCTGTCCCTAAAACTCCTCTTGATCACCCACACTCCCACACCCAGGCCTAAAATTAGCTTCATACCTAAAGCCAGAGCGAGCAGCAGCGTAAGGAGAGAGGAGTTGTTTGTGGTTGACCTCTCTGGCAAAGGAGGCAAAATGTAAAGCGTGGCTTGATCCTTTCCCAAAGAGTTTGAAGCTGCGCAGGTGTACTGTCCCCCAGGTTTGATATCCAGAAGTTCACTTGAACGGCGAAATCGCCCGGCAGCCTCGTGAGAAAGCGGGAACGTGGCGTCGTCTACTAGAATCCCACCTGGTGCTATCCACTGAACGTCAGGCAGAGGGGAGCCCTGAACGTTACACAGGGCTTTGATGCCAGATGCTTCGGTACCCTGGGCCGACAAGCTCAGAATACGAGGTGCAGCTGGTAATAAACAAGTGTTTGACATTCGGAAGGCACATAAACGCACGCTTTAACATGATTTGCTTAGAATTAATAACCCAACAAAGTGATTTATGGTTTTCTTACCCTCCACACGGAGACGGGTACCCAGAGTGTTCTCAAAGATTTCGTGAGCGTGCCCATGGGTTCCTGGTAACTCCACGCGACAATAATAGCGTCCGCTGTCCTTCAAGGTCACGGTGTTGATCCTAAGAGAGAGGTCATGTTGTCTGTGGTTGCCCTCCAGACGGTAGCGCTGGTCCTGGTCGGGCTTTGAGTGGCACTGCTGGCTGTTGTTGAGGCTCGCACATTGGAACAGGACGTCGGCCGCCCGTCCGTGGCCGAGGGTCCACACCACATGCATGGAGGAGGGATGGGCGTGGTGCGGGTGAGTAAAGGAGCAGGGCAGCACTATCGGGTACCCTTCTATTGCTCTGATCTCTGTGGGCACCTTCATGAACCACCCGTCATTATCTTTGGTCGTGGCTATAGGAACAAAGTTTGTAAAGGTTAGAAAGTAACAGAATCCATTTAATGGTACATGTTCAGGTTTGTATTCTAATTTGAATTTTCTCACCTGCAGTGTAAATAAGTAACAAGTGAAGAGGTCCACCGAAGCGCTGCATGTCTGCAAACTGTCTGCTTTTATGGTTCAGCATAAACAAATCCACTAGCAACATGTTCCTATTAATGACTCAATATCACAAGGCAACACACAACTCATTCTTCAGACAAACACTTATTAGACTCTCTCATCATCTAGTCTAAGGATGGCAAAATATAACATAGTTTTGATTTATTTTCTATGCTTTTAGTCACAACATAATTCCAGCAGTTGCAGTTGTCATATTTCATAAATAATCTAAATAAAGAACGAGTAAGTGCTTCCAGACCTTTGACTGGTAGAAATGGTTTTAGTGGCAACAACATAAACAAACGTTATGTGGCCCAAACTTAACTTCCGGTAGACATCCGCAAAGAATAATTTATCTCATAGTAGAGGAAGCCTCTGTTTTTTGGAAATTTGAAAAGCTAACAAAGAACAAACAACTAAAAACTACCTGCACTCACCAGTTCACTAAACAGTTTCAGAAACATGTAAGCAGACAGTTCTCGGTTTTAGTCATTTTTTTACCCCCATCTGAGTCAACATACTTTCATAGTAGAGTTCCTGTCTGTCAGGTTCTGCAATGCTCTATCTGAAGATGCAAGATTTTGTGCTCCGCTTGCTTGCTTTTCTGTGTACTTTCAAAGGTAATTCTTCACTTTTGTAAAGCTAGAATAAAAGGAAAATGTAACTTCAAAACAAGAACTGAACTTAAATAATCTGTTTTTATCTGCAGGTTTAGCAAGTGTAGACTGGGATGCGGCTGTGCATCCTGAGGTCAAAGGCTCTATAGGTCAAAATGTGATTCTTCCCTGTGTCTTCAAACACCCAAGACAAAATACTTACACCGGCAAGATCACTGTTAAGTGGATGCAGCATCGTGTTGCAACTCCTATTTTTCTCTGCAGTTTGTGGAACCAGACGGATGATCGGGATCTTAACTGCTCTGATCCAAGATCACCGACCCGATTTTGGCTCCACGGTAACCCCAGAAAAGGAGACATGTCTTTGGGTATAAACGACTCTCGGTTTATTGATATCAGTCGGTATTTTTGCAGGGTGGAATTGGATTATGACAGATACCAGAGCAGGACCAGCACACTGCTTAATATCACAGGTGAGAGAGGCTGAAGTGTTTCACACATGAATGTATTGTTTTCACTTATAACATGATTTGTGATTTTCCACCGTAGCTCCGGCAGAGATCCTCAATCTAACCCTCGACTCACAGGCTTCAGCTAAGGGTAGGATGCTGAAATGCATTGCCCAAGGGAATCCAGTACCATCAGTGAAATGGACATCTTCAGCTAAATCACAGGAAAATATTCCAATATCCAAAACTAAGAATAGCGACTACACAGTCATCAGCTCAATCCCATTCTCTGGTCAGGATGTGTACACCTGCAAGGCTGTGAA
The DNA here is from genome assembly GCA_026939265.1 of Oreonectes daqikongensis. Lineage (NCBI taxonomy): Eukaryota > Metazoa > Chordata > Actinopteri > Cypriniformes > Nemacheilidae > Oreonectes > Oreonectes daqikongensis. The sequence continues at coordinate 2,801,301 of JAOTQM010000311.1, forward strand.
CTCACTTGGCCAGGCTCAGAGAACATTTCCACCAAAGCATCTGAATCCTTCTGGTCTTGTGGTGTGGATAAGTGCTCTGGGATGTTTGCTGTTTCTTGGGATGCTTGTGGTGGTTGGTTTTGTGATAAGAAGTAGGTGTCAGTCTTTAAATTTTGAAAAATATTTTGTGCAAACTGTGATTATAATTTGCATTATATATTATCTAGATATTTTTCTATTTTATTCAATAGGGAGAAGAAATGCCCGGAATCATCTTTATTTGCAGACAGGAAAAATCTGTATAAATCAGGCTAATGACACACCAATCTATGCCAATGTCAGCTTTACTGGTAAATATAATGAATTTATGTTGCATAATGTGTTGCTATTGTGTACATTTCAAGGACTATGTCATCTTATAAAAAGGATGTAATTAATTATATAGGCCTAAGAAAAAATAAATATATTAATATTCTTAACAATATTATAATGTTTTATAATAAATAATTATTGTTTTTTTACTTTTAAAGGTGAAAGACATTTACCACCGGAAACACTGGTCAGAGGTGAGGACTAGATTGTGTCATGTTATCACATTATTTTGGGATGGCGAATAAGTTAAGGTAATCCTTGTATGTGTGTTGTTGTTGCAGGTTTGGATGACCCAGTTTATGGTCACAGGAAAGAGTCGACCTACATCGAAAGGGAATGAATTGATGTTAAAAGATTTTCAGCATTTTTTGTCTTTTATAATAAATAATAAATTATTCCTTACTAATTGCTAATATTAATTAAAGTCTTGTATAAAGTCATTTCATGTAGGCCTACAATTTGCTTTTGGTGGAAATTATTCATCCACCTACAATACCTTTTTTTTATATATATATATATATATATATATATATATAAAAACATCTTTTTTATGTTATTACCATTCACTGTGTATTTTCAACTAACATTTATTTTAATTGAAACCCCATTAGTTCATCTTTACCTAAGCAGCCGCTACTGATGTACATTGTCACGTGATCTCTGTGTTTTTTCTCACCGCTGGTCAGAACGGACCAATCACAGTCGTTTATGAGTAGGTCTATTGTAAGAAGTTTTAATAAAAATGATCAAATAAAGGTTCCTCCGTCGTTTTTTATTTTTTGTACATCAGCGTAAAATATTAGTAAAGAAAGTATTTAGAAAGCTATAAGTATCGATGTAGAAATGTTTCCAGTTAGACATAAAACGTTCAGAGATTTAAAGGCAGCGGTTTTCTAAGCCTCCATACGCCCCCTAGTGGACAAATATAAACGATCCACAGAAATCTGTATCAGCTAACTTTTGCTACGGTCATTGGTCACACCCAGCTCTAGTTCACAGCCTCAGCAGTGTTCTAGGTTGAGTAGTTTTATAAATATTATATTTATTATATATCAACACTGTCTTTCATTTACGTTAGATTCATAAGCATATCAGAATGTCTCACACTGTATTTACTACAACGACGACCACGACAACGTCGACATCGGACGGAGGATTTTGCAACATCGGTTATGCTCGTTCGTTTCACGGATTGCTGAAAATCGGCCAAGTGGTAAGAAAAAGTAATATTTCTGTAACCTCGATTATTTTATGGTATACAATTAGATGAATGCACATGATCTTATGAAGACAGTTTTAGTAGATGATGTTAAACATCGATGAACGGACTTTTCCACGTCCTGTATTTACATTTACGTAGGACAGTTCAAGATAAGTAGGCGTAGGACTTTATTTCTTTTCTCCGAAGTATACTTTATTAAGGATGTTGGTGTTTTTTCAAGTTAGTTAAAATGCGTTATTTGCACAAAATTTCACATGGCCATTTTTATTTTAATTCAAGTGTTATGCTACAGGTATTACCATTTGTTAAGAGGACTGTACCATAAAAGGGTCTTTATTCACAGCTGTGTGTGATTTTAGGGTGTGATGTGTTGAAAGTGGGGGTGGGTGTGTGGGTGGGTTGCTGTGGTAGTTTGTTAACACTCACAAACCACAGATACTCAGTAACAGCCGGATGCTAAAATAGTTGCAGCGATGAAAGAGATTTACACTAACACGGGGTGCCTTAATGAAAACCCTAAATAGTTTATATTCATTGATGTGATAAGGATTTATATCTAGTTATTCTGCCACATCTGTCATTTCTGTGATGACATTTGTTTCTATGAGCCTATATCACACCTGTATTTAGGATATAAATTCACGTTCATGCATCTGGCAAAATCAAAAATAATTTTATATATATAGTGCAATACAGTATGTGACCCCTGACCTTTGCGATGCTAACACAGTCCTTTACCAACCGAGCTGCATGAGTAGATTGTTTTGAGCTGATTATTTTCTTGCTTTTTCTGAGCAGGTGACCCTTTTGATAGCTTTCCTGTGTGTGCACTGTGAGTCACGGTGGACCGATTACTCCGCGTTTCGGTACTTCGAAGTGGTCACCGTATGGTTCCTCATCGCCTTCCTCATCTTTTTCGTCATGTATCTGCTGAGACTTCAGAGCAAAATTGCTTGCATCAACTGGACATTGACAGTAAGTCAGCACATTCCATTTTTCACAATGACGTACACGTTTCATTTCACACACACTTGTTAGCTCATTTGAGGTCATGCGGCAGAGCGTTCCCAATGATTTTTATTCTCATACACTGACTTTGCCCCTACAGGAGTTTTTACATTATGCCGTAGGAGGTATCCTGGTCTTCATCGCTTCTGTCGTTGCAGCCGTGAAAAGTTATGGGATCGCAGGATTAGTCGCTGGATCTGTGAGTTGTTCGTGTTTGCTAAACTGTAAAAGCCTTCCTGTGTAGTAGATGAGAAAACAGGAAGGGCGTATTAGTATTGTTACAACATGCACTAGAGTTGCTTGTGCAAGCTTTTTAAAGGTCAAAGTGACTTATTTGTCAGATATGGTGACCCATACTCGCACATCCAGTGAGTAGTGAACACACGACTGTGTTTTGATACATTCCAAGACCCTTTGGAAAGGCTACTAATGTCTCTGTTTATACATATTACTTTACAGGTGTTTGGCTTTATAGCTACATTTCTTATTGCCATCAGCATATGGACCTCTTATAAGGTTACATGTGGCTCTCAACCAACTGGTAAGTCTGATCCTGTTGTACCACCATAAAATTTGTTACATACAAATTGTAAAGATAGAAAAAATGACAAACTGGAAACATTGACAGAATTTCCTTGCTTAATATGTTAATTCTCTCTCGAAGGTGCAGCAGTTTAACATGAAGAATGAATGTCTTTTAAGCTGGAAGCATGAAGGAAGAATCTGTGTTTTAGATTGTTGAAAGGTGCTTTAAAAATCTGAAAAGGGACAATTCTGACACCGGTTGAAGATGCTGTATCCTGGATACAAGATGTGTATTCTGCGGCTGGGATCAAAGTCTACATTTATCAGCGGTCATTCATCCTTAATGCCTAAAGCCCAAAGAGGCCATTTATCCACAAGAATGTTTACATTATTTATTTGATACCATGTCATGTGTTGTAGAATTGATGTAGTGCCTGCAACCAAAGTATTATTTGCCTGAAGTTTGTAAGAGTTGAAAGAGTTTGCAAAGGATTGATGGCGACTCACAGTATTATAATTTTAAGAGTTGAAGTGTTTTTGCTTTTCACAGTATTTATATATGACATTGTAATACACAACAGTACTGTAAAGTTTGAAGATCTGGCTTTCCGAGTGCAAGTCACTTGCTTTTGTACACTGTGCTTTAAAAAGTATTTTACTCCTAATGATGTGTTGCATTCTTTTTCTTCAATTTAAAACAAGCATGTTAAAAGTTACTTGTAGCTAGCATGATATGATTCATTAGGCATGATACTATTTTACATATAGGGATGTGGGTGCTGTTGGTTGGTGCTACAGGAAAACACTTAACCCCTTCGAAAGGAAATGCCTTGGGGAAGGAAAATAAAATAAGGAAATGCGCATGTATTATTCAACCTGTGGTTTTAGGTTAGGCAGTGAAATTGTATGGGATATACCAGCTTTTCTTTATGTCACAACTGTACTGTACTAGAAAAAAAAGAATTCCTTAGTAAAGAATGATGCCAAATAAGGACCCGGTGGAAAGAGAGGGATGGTGTTACTGTTTACTTTTGGAAATATGACTCATGGGCATCGTAACTCTGCCTTCAGAGTCTGTTTAGCTCTCCCATTTGTTAAACTTTCAATAAGAGCACTTTTACATAGGGATTTGGGTGTGGCAATAGATCTTCTAAAATCATGAATGCCTTTTTCAAATGATAACTGAAAGAAAATCATAGAGTACATGAGTAGAGTCTGTGCCCAAAAAAAGCAGACTGTGCCCACAAAAATACTATAATAGGCCACAAGAGGGCAACAAAGATTCAGATCACACAGAGGAGAGAAATTCTCAGACTAAATGCTACCACAAAGTGATATTTACAATACCAAGGTTTAGATTCAAATATATAAACATAATGTAAGTCTAAAGGCTTTAGTATATCAAACATTGTATTCCAACATCCCAGCAATCCAAAAACAAAGAAAATGCCACAGAGTACAAGCTTGCAAATGAAACTGAATGATAATTTATTGTAAATACAGTGTAAAGTGAATCACATATGAATCAGATAAAAGCGGAACATTGAAATGAAACAGGACATTGTGATTGCAATCTGCAAATGTGTTTCTATAAAAAAATCACCAAAAAAATTAATATTCCGTCATCATTTACAGACCCTCGAGTTGTTCCACATCTGTATAAATGTCTTTGTTCTGATGAACACAGAACAAAGATATTTATAAGAATGCTTGTAACCAAACAGTTCCTGAACCCCATTGACTACCATAGTAGGATAAATGACAATGGTAGTCAACAGTGACCCAAAACATTCTTCAAAATATCTAATTTTGTTTTCAACAGAACAAAGAAATGTATAAAGCAAATAAATACGGTATGACTTTTGTCCATATATAAAAACCTAATGGACCTAATTTATTTTGATCATTTGAAACCTAAAAATGAAACCGGTAAATTAAGCAACCCCAGAATCTGTGATTGACAGCATTTATTTATCATTCCTTTAATACACAAATAAACAAAGATCATCTTCACCCTAGAAATAATACAGGTTTGGAATGATATGAATAAATTAAAGTAATAAGTAGGCCTAATCATAATTAAATAATTAAAAGTATTGTGTAATAGGGGTGTGTGTATTTATGCTGTAGTTTTGTAAATTCAGGGTGGTAGTCTGTATGTAAGGCAGAGAGATATATTACTGGCATTTACAGACTCAAAACAGTAATTCCAGGACATATATCCAACTTCCTTTTCTCACAGGATGACAGAATGTCTGCATATTCATTGTTCCTGTTAAACTTGTCATGTCACACTTCTGGGAAATGTCTCTTTCAGTTCTAGCCAAGCTTCAGGATTAAAGTAGTAACATTTCGTAGTAGTATTTTTGTTTCTTTCTGAAATCCATGGCCACTTTTACATCATTTCCCAAGTGTTTCATTGCAAGATTTACACAACTGTCTACCACAACAAAGACCCATCCATCTGTTCTTCTTGTAACAAGTTGATGTAAGTTCAAGAACGTTCATGACATATATTGAAGTACATCCGTATATCAATGTATAGATAGAATTGAATAAACGCCAAATTTATAAATGTAAATTGATGTTTGCATGAACAGAGCCTATAACTGGCAACCAACTGGCGTCAAGTCCTTCCCCCAAAAACGACGACCTGTGAGTGCGGAAGTGAAGCAAAACTTCGCCACACAAAGAACGTGTGACAACAGAGCGCATACAAAACAGCCAAACAAGCAGGTATTTTATCTTTTAAGACATATCACATTAATATTATCTCTTACAATATGTTTAATGGTGCTTGGTCTCTTTATCAGTCTTTATCTCAATGCCGTTGCTTTAAATTCGACTTTACTTTCGTTTTCCTCAGACGTCGCACGCACTGACTTTGAGTTTCTTTTGCGTAACTTACACGTGATTCTAACATGAACGCATTCAATATTGTGCTACGCCTCTGAACATTTGCATTTATTTGATTGTTTTCAGATTCTTATAAAGGAAATACCATGGCCACCGCCACCGACCAGGTGTACAACGCGACTACGGTGCAAGCGCCCAAAAACGGAAAGTGGTTCATCGTTCCGACAGAAAATTTAAGCAAAATAAGATGCGCGGTTAAAGTGGTTGAAGTGGTAAGTTTGTTTCAAATTAGAGAGCTTTAGATGTCACTATCAAGCTGTGTGTCTGGTTTAATGACATTTTAACCGTAGAAACACATTTTAACGAAAACTGCAATAGTAAACAATAGTGAGGCTGAGCGAAAGTTAGCCGAGTAATATCAAGGTACCGCGAGAGCGATTCGCAAATACAGTTATTAAGGCTGAAAGCACAGTTCTCGCGGTACTTTGGTGTCGCGCTAATCGCGCCGCGCCGCATCAAGTTGAACACACCCAATGTTTCTGATAGTTTGCAGATTATTAAATGCTGTGTGGTATGGAAAGTTTTTCTTTTCTGAAGAGGTATACAAAAACTGTGCATTGCTTTTTATTTTAATTTGCACGTATCACAGGAATGCTTTAAGAAGTGTTAATAAGGCATGTTGCTGAATTGTCTCACACATGCGTCATAATGAACAAGTTAATTCACAAGTTAACACGTGGGTGTCTGTGTTTTCAAGTTTCTTGTCACATACACAGTATAATATCAAGTAGTAAAATACCATACAGCAAAAATCTGAAAACTTCTAGAATCAAGATTAAGATTTTAATCTGGTTCTGAACAACAATACATTTATAGTGCTTTTTATTTGGTTTTGAAAATTGTCGTCATCATTTACTCACGTTCTTGTCATTTTAAACCTGTGTGACTTTTTGTGACTTGCACAACACAAAAATAGATATTTTGATGAATGTTGGTAAACAAAACCATACGTCCCCATTCACTTCTATTGTATGGATTGGACACAAATCCAATGCAAGTCAATGGGGACCAACGGTTTCTGTTACCAACATTCTTCAAAATATCTTCTGTTGTGTTCTGCAGAAGAAAGAAAGCCATACATGTTTGAAATTTTACATTTGGGGTGAACTATCCGTTTAACATTGCCGTTCTGTTTGGATGTTGTTCATGTGGCATTGTGTTGGATTGTGTCCAAGTTCAAGTCTGAAATTCACTTCATTTCTTCTGTATCTTCCATGTGTGACAAATGGTAGTTTGCTGATCATCACATGCAGCAGATTTCTTGGCATAAGTGGGTGATTCTCATGAAATCTTGCTTTCAAGATGTGAAACGTGATTTTCTTAAAAACACTTGTATCAACAAATTTCCTTTTATATTTATTTAAAACAAGGTATGATATGTTAAAAGGCATTAATTTCTAAACTTTTACTGACAGTTTAACACAATTTAAAAAAATATTTACAAAAAAGGCCTTAAAAATTCTCATTACCGTATCCACTGAAACTGTCAATCTCATAGTATGTTTTGCTAAAAACAAGTGAAGCCATGATGCCTAAGCAATTCTTTATCAATCATACATAATATGATATTAATTCATTATATTTTAATAGATTATTATGCATGTAGAGGTTCTTTAAATGTGGAAAACAACCTGTATCGGTAATGAGAAGGCAAAAAGTCGTGTACACAGCGTGACAAGAGATTATTAAGTTTTTAACTGGACAAATATAAAGTAATTTGTTAACTTGTTAGCCATTTAAAAAGTACTAGTAGTCGTGTTTCTTTACATAAAATCAAACTTCATGTAACTATATTTGTGTGTGTACTGTGTATTAACGGTCTTTAAAAAACGTTACGGAGGATGAGAATATCAGTCATGGACATGTCTTTCCTCCACGATTTCTTAATTTTTATTATACATGAATATTCTGTCAATGATTTTTTTGGTCATTTTTGTCATTTGAGAATGTCTAGTAGAACATCCAATTGTTTTTTTCAGAATATTTTTATTTTACTCTGTTTAAATTACAACATATAATGCACTTAGACAAATCAGGACGTGTTACGGTTATGGGAATTTCAGAAGAAAAAGCAATAGAATACATAAATAATATATTTTTTTGTCAAAATTATTTTTTGTCCAAGGTAGAGAACACAATTATCTTTATTATGATCATTTTTTGTGTTATCAAACTGTAGTTTTATATTTCAAATTTACTGCCATGATGTTTCAGTGGTTTTGTTTTGTGAGAATCACCCAAGTGCTGTTCTTTGTACAAACTGTTTTTAAAAGGTCATTCTTGTTTTGGTTAAGTTAAATGTGGGAGGTCCAGTTTCAGTTGTGTTACTGTAGTACACTAACCTTATGTTATTTTTAATGTGTCCTCTAGCTGTGTTTTACTAAAGCACTTAAAACATCGTTTAGTCTCATGATTTATAATATATAGATAAAATGTAGATTTGAGTATTGGCCACAAAAGGGTATTGTGTGCTTTTTTTCTGTTATGTGACATGCAAAGTGATGTGAAATGTTTAAAAATTACTGCCTGTCCTTGCTGTAAATGCAATTATAGTCCAGCTTCCAAATTCAACAACTGAGTCATTTGTTACTTTCTTAGTACATTGTGGCAAAAAAAATAGTAGAAAATGTACGAAAACATACAATGCAAGAATTAGTCAGTATAAGGAAGAAACTTTTGTGTTCATTAAATTTAGCCAGTTTTTACCACACAGAGGTCAGCATACAAATATACTCTTTATAAGTAAATACCCCATAGGTCATGGGCTTGGTCTCATGCCTCCAGCAAATTAAATTTCAAGTCTTTCTCTAGTAGTGTATTCTGGGAAAGTGCCAGTGGAGGTTTTTTTTAGTCATGTACAAAGTCATGTGCATTGAATGATACTTTATTAAAATCTTGTTTAGCTGAAAGAACAGAGGTAAACTCACTATTTGATTACATACAGTTACAGTGTACACTAGACGCAATGGTGCCACCTTAAGAATGATTTATCCCCATGTTTTATCATCCACATCCCATGTTTTACTATATGTTTTATCATTTGTGACAAAAAAAGCATTTTACATAATGTAAAGAATTTTCTGTGAAAATATAATCTTGATATTTTTGAGAAAGACCATGTTAAAGATTGAAATCATAATGAAATTAATGGTTGGAATCAAACCTTGATGCTCGTTATCTCAGAATTTTATCTTCCGACTTGAGCCTGGTTTTCACAGGCAGGGTCACATTTTTCCAAAATTCTTGTGACCCAGTTTATTTTATCCAACTGTTTTTGGTAAAAACAAGCCTAACATGAAAAAGGGCCAGAAAGAAGTTTTGAAGCACAAAAGTAGCTGCATTTTAATATTTTAGTCTAGATGTGCTCCTAGCTCATTGATAAAACATTGTAAGGTTTTAAAACGTATACCTTAAATGCACTGTGATTTGTTTTGGATAAAAGTGGTGTCTGCCTAGTGCTGTCACGATTATGAAATTTGGCTGATGATAAATGTCTATTAAAAATTGCAATTTTGGTGATTAATTGTTTTTAATATAACTATTAATGACAATTAATATATTCAATGAAGAAAATAGAAATGTGAAATAACTAATATTATTTACTGTAGAGTGACCTTAACAGAGAAGACTAAAGTCTTGAGCACTAAAACTAGATATGAGGGTCTTGCTGTGTAGATGCAGCAAGTTTGGAAACAAAACAAATCAACAAAAATAATTTTTTATTCAAGATTAATACAACTCAAATGATGGAGAAATGTCATTTGAAGGTAACAGTAAGTGCAGATCAAGTACAGTGGATGTAAAATGCAGCAGATAATGCAGATCACCCTTGTTTTCTAAGGATTCACAATAATTGTGATCTGAAATAATTGCGATGAGATGATTATTTAATAATTGTGACAGCCCTATCAATAACAATGATAATAATAAACAGGTAAAAAAGCTTCAACATCCCAAACCAGTCAGCTTAATACAAAGCACAGGCTTGCTGGTGCAAAGCACAACGTTTTGTTAAAAATTGTTGAATGATATCTTAGTGCAAAAAGATCCTACAAGCTGCTAAGCTTTACATTGTTCTCACAGTCTTTGACTTCTTGTCCTTTACTGAAAATGACTTCGTGTCAAATGATAGTTTGACAAGAAGTTTGGAAACAGGTGAGGACATGAAACTCATCGCATTGTACCTAGAACAGGATTGCAATTAATCTAGATGAGGTTGCACTCGGGAAGTACCATGGTGTCCCAGTGTTAAGTCCTGGCTGACACAAAACAGGAAAATAAAAGCAAAGAATTTCTAACATGTGACTGTGTTTCTAGGCCTACAGATGACCAGGGCTCTATAGAAGTAGGAGTATGTAGGAATTCATATTTGTAAAACCCAAAAAGCTGTGGGTTACTCTGCTTCACGTCGTGCCTAACAACGCCCCTTAGTTGTTCTAAAATGCACTTGTAACCCACTGCTTCACAGGGCTTATTGCTTTTATAAGCGTTTTTTCATATGCGTGGCAAGACATCGCAATTATTTGACGTAATCATCACAATTATTACAGATAACCGTAATTATTGTGAATCCTTAGAAAACAAGGGTGATCTGCAGTATCTGCTGCGTTTTACATCCACTGTTTTTGATCTACACTTACTGTTACATTCAAATGACATTTCTGCATCATTTGAGTTGTATTAGTTTTGTAATTTTTGTTGATTTGTTTTGTTTCCAGACGTGAGCATCTACACAGCAAGACCCTCATATCTAGTTTTAGTGCTCAAGTCTTCTCTGTTAAGGTCACTCTACAGTAAATAATATTAGTTACAATTTAAAAAGAATAGTTTCTTCATTTAATAAATTGATTGTCATTAATAGCTATATTGTCAAAGCCTTAAAACAGATCATTAATCGCAATTATTTAATAGATATTAATCGTCAGCCAAATGTCATGATCGTGATGGCCCTTGCCATTGATACCTTTTAGATACTCTGTTTATTTGTAAACCTTTGAAATGTTCCTTGTGTTTACACACAGCTTCTTTATGGAGAGCCTATGAAAAGACTGTGGCCTGTCATGCATCTGTAAAACTTAAAGTTATTTTTGCTTTGTGGGAATCTCCTTGAATATACTGATCCATGTTCAGCACCTTTATAAAATTTTCCACTTGCATGCTTTTGTCTTTTCGAGTAGCATGTATGGCAGGTGTAATGCTGTCACAACATTTGTGTACAGTGTTTACACTTAAAGGGTAAATAGAGAAAGAATAACCGACATTAATTAGACAAGTAAATATTCACGGGTTATGACTGTATGGTTATGGCTCTATATTGTGTCATTTGGCTTTCATTAATGCCACGTATTCCAAAAAGTCCTCCATATAAACATTTGAGGTCTGTCTTCTTAAATACATGTCTAAAATAAACCTCTCGACTGTTATTTGGTTGTGAACTGCCAGTAACCGCTGAACAGCTGCTCTGGTTTTTCCGGCTTTTTAATACAGGATTTTGAATCGGTTCTGTATGGTAGTGATAAGGTTTTGCTGCTTAAGCTGTAATAACAATGACTTGTTGTGAAACGGCCTTATTCCTTCCTACAATTATTTTTTTACAAGCCTTATGTCACATGAGTTCCAAAGAGACAAATCTTACTATTTATGTGCCCCTGCAGACTACTACAGTATAGTTTGCTTACTTTTATGGCTCTTTTTCTGTTTGTTATAGTGTGTTTTATGATAAGGAATTAGTTTAACAGTGAGACTGGTGCTTATTTATAGATGTTGTCAACTAATAAATACTTTGTTTATGCATGAGAGTGATACATGACACACCACAGATAGACTTTACTTTAGTCAGAAAGTGATCTTATAGCAGCTGCGTGACAGAAGGAAGTCGTTTTACAGTATCTGTTTATGCTGGTTTCATTTTGCTAAAGGGAAACAGTCTCTTGATATTGATATAACTAATTTGACCTTCGGACAAATATTAACTTGAACGCAGATGGGGAAAAATAACACACACGGTATGATGATTATATTTTAGTTGTGCTTGTACTATTTGTGCAACAAAAGAAAAGGAAGTAATCATAAACATTCATTGGGTGTATTATTTCCAAAGAATAAATTCTTACGCTGTTGGTAATCCCCTGGATCACACCCATTTTTTTTCACTTTCGAATCATGGTTGTGAAAACAGCTTGCTTACAGTTTTTAAAGAACTTACATTATTTTGCACCATGTCACAGAGAATTCAGTTAAGTCAGTCAGTAAAAGGGATAGTTCACTCAAAATTCTGTCATCATTTACTCACCCTATTGTCTTTACAAACCTGTATGGCTTTATTTCTTCGGCTGAACACAAAAGAAGATATTTAAAAAAATGTTGGTAACCGAACATCGGCGGTACCCATAGGTACGGGTATCGCCGTTGTTCGGTTACCAACATTTTTCAAAATATCTTTTTTGGGGGTTTTGTGGAAGAAAGTCATACAGGTTTGAAATGCATCACTTTAAGTTTCTTGTGCATACAAAAACTAAATCCGCTAACACTGTCCCCTGCTGGTCATTTAATATTTGCAATTTAATTTGTGTCCCCTTTAGCTTTTTTCTTGTGTGGCGTTTGTGGTGGAGGAGATCGTGTCCAACTGCTCATCGTGCGGGCCGCTCTACTTCTTTGAATTTGTCAGCTGCACAGCCTTTCTCTTCACACTGTTGCTTCTCATCCTGCTGGCCACAAAGTTGCATCAGAGAGTCGGAATTAACAGTTGGCCCACTCTGGTAAGAATATATGTGTGCTGTCGCTCAACTGGTAGACCATTGCAATGCATAGGGAACACAACTTGAATGCATTGTCGTTTTGAGTGAAAGCATGTGCCAAATGCATCAACGTAAAATTATTACACTTCCTATACTTTATTATAGTAGTTATTGTGATATTATTATATAGACATACATGCATACATAATGTTTAAATAACATTCTTATATATTTTCTTTAGGATTTTTCATACACGATAGGTATGGCAGTCCTATTCTTCCTTGCCAGTATTGTGTTTGCAGCAGACAATGGCGGGACAACCCTGGAACAAACTGCCGTGGTATGGTGCTCCATTATGTTTTAACATATTTGGATAAAATAGAGATTTTAACTGTAATTTTCCATTGTTAATAATCAACTGTCTCTTCTGTATTGCAGATATTTGGCTTCCTGGCCACAATAGTGTTCCTCTTTGACTTCGGTTTCTTTTTTAAAGAGAAAGGTATTCCATGCAAACAGAAGACCAGTCAACCTACTGACAACACCACTGGGCAATTGACAGAGCGTGAGAAACTTAATTTGAATGGAACTGACTAAAGAGTCCTGGGAGTATTTTTACAAACATTTGATCTGCAGACTGCTGTTGCATTGAAGTTTTTTTTAATACTGTTTTTACCCAAGGCTATAATATTTCAATATTTCCATTCATACGACTATTTTATCTTGTTTTTTACTCTGCAGTAGATTGAATTTGAAGTAGAGGACATTTCTTATAGTTTCTTAATGACAATTTAACACGTTTTTAAATTTGTAATAGTACAGAAATGAAATTATCCTGCCCCACCATCTTGCTTAGTACAGGCAGATGCTTTATATTTCTTACAGAAGTGCTCATTCGTGATTTATTTATTATGTATGCATTCCCCATGTAATATATATATTTTCTAGGAAAAATCAGGATTTGATCACTACCGTTTTAAATGTCACAAAAATATAAATAGTCTGTGGCTAAATTGCTCAAATGATGAAAGACCAGCAATTTGTATATACTGATTATTATTTTTGTGGGACTGGTAAATATTGCACTGTATACACATGAAATATCTCTTACTGTAAAGATTATGGCATGGTGTTGTAAATGAATATGATAGGATAGCGTTATTAGCGCCCTATGATGATAACGTTCGCTGTTGCAAGGGAGGTCGGGTGTACAGTCCTAGATTTTTTTTTAAATCCGTGATTTGTATGAAACTAAAATGGTGTATTTCTCCTTATTCCATGTGATCCCAGAAGATGATTTTGATGTCCAAGATGTACCTTAAAAGCTTTGTGAAGTGTTACTTTGGAAATGGGATTTAAATCCTCTTTCCAAACAGATATTTGTTTGTTTAGAGATGTGCGTGCGTAGGCCCATGTGTGTTTAAATGCCCACAGTGACAGAGATGAATGGACTGCAAGTTTTCTAAGACACTACGCTGTTACCATCCTGTAATGAGAAACTCAACACTGTTTCCTGTGTTAAATATGAATTGTGTATATGTACAGTAAACTCCAGATTAAATGCTGACTTTTTAAATCACAGTATGGAAGGGTTGATTATTGTTTATGATTGTTTGTTGATGATTTCCACAAATGTAAAGACTAGTGGGTCTGTTTGTATACCAGCATTGTTTAAGGGTCACATGGAATACTTTAGCAGCACTGTTTTTGTAAATGTCCCATAACAGTTAAAGCAATAAACAATTTCTGGCTTCCAAGAATCAGAGTCTTGTTTCATGTATTGTCTATTCTGAAATCTGACTCGTTGCTCAGGCTTCAAACCGTTAAAGTTTTGTTTGCTTTGTAAACAACACTGTGTAGTAGACTTGAGTCACACACAGTTTAATTAAAGACTACTTGTCTTTAAAAATGAGGGAATAGTGAGATTCTTGGAGATCCTAAGTAGACAACAAGTTTCAACACCAGCACCTTTATTTTAAAGAGGGCAGGCTAATAAAACCAAAAACATGTTTGAAATATTTTTTCTTTGTTGAACACCAAGTCTACCAGTTTCAACATTATTGTTTCCAATATATATATTTTGAGTTTTATTTCAAAGTTAGAACATAAGATTAAATGTACGTTTCAGTTCACAACTATCCAGTGTTTTATTAGTTACATCATTGCACTGTTTACTTTAACTTAATAGCTGCTGTCCATAATTTATGCACACCTTATATTCATTTGCACTACTGTTCTGTATAGTCTAATTTATATTTTATATATCCATCAGTAAATTTCTGTTTTTAGGAAATAGCCATCTGTATATAATGTTCATAGTACATTCCCACTTGTAAATTCTTCATAATTTTTGCTTTATCCTGTATTTATGCACAACTGTATATCCTGCATTTGCTTATTGCACTTCTGGTTAGACCTAAACTACATTTCGTTGCCTTGTAGGCTACTTGTACATGTGTAATGACAATAAAGTTGAATCTAATCTAATCTAAATTCGTGAGTGGAAACGCCCTCCGGATGTGTTTCATCCAATCGCAGCACTGCCGGGTACCTGTGAGCGGAAACACTGCGGAGGTTCAAACGCTCCCGCGGAACGGACACGATAGCGACAAAACACCGCGGTAAGTTTTGACTCAAGTGGCAGAACCGATCCATTGTACGGATTGGAGCAAACATAAGATTTTGATAACGGTCCTTGTGTTCCAAACATTAACAAAGCACGTCCCAATCGCTTCCCTCCATCTTGAACTTCAACTCCATCTTTAAGTAATTATTTTATTTGTATAGGAAGTTGAAAGAAGTACCTTCTGTTGTCAGACTTGATGTTTTAGGATCATGTAAGAGCACAACAATGAGCTATTTTTAACCTGCCACTCTTTTGTGATGCTGGTTTTGTATGCATGCATTATTATGCATTTTTGCACAATTTGACTCTTACATAGCTGATATCGCAATTTATACTGTAAACATAAATGGCAAAATTGTTTCATGTATTTAGTTATTTTTTATTTAAAACATTAAGCAAACAGAACAGACGCATTCTACAAGCTACGGCTAGAGGTCGCTGCCTGCAAAGCTGCTACAGTGGACAGTATTCCTGGCATTGATGTTACATAATGTAGCCTTACTAAAGTGTTTTTATTCAGTGATACACATAGTCAGAGCAATGTTTTATTTTTGTATCCTACGTGTTGTCTTAAATGTTTTTTACTTAGGCCTACAATTACGAAGAATTTTATTAAATATTTGACCACTTGATCACGTTAACACAAGGTGTGAAAAAGTGACAGTTTCTGGGAAGTCTATTGCTAATACCAATACAAACTGTTCAATAATTGTCAAGGTTATATTTTCACAGATTTAGGATTATGTAGGATGATTTTATGTAGAAAACAGTAGGCTAAATCACAAGGCGGTCACAACAGATCCTGTTTTCGTGTTTGGTAAAGTTACACTACAAAAAAAATAAGAAGTGCATTTACCTGTAGTAGCGTTTACTTTTAGGTATCTCATACACCTCTTGAAGTCAGTAATCCTTGTATTTTGTGCAGCGCTTGAAGGGGAGGGACAGGCGCGCGCGCGAGATGCGATCTCAGAGACACGAGCTGCACTTTACTCTCACTCATCTGCACATCGGCATGAGGATGGAGCTCGACTCCTCGTGTACAGCTCATATCTGCTCAATACTCCGTTTTTGATCGTAAGCAGAGGAAGCAACAATTTTCCTCGGATTTATTTTCATGTTTGTTAAGGTGAGTAAAACACAAATTTCTCTCATTGCGGCGCCGTGCACGAGCGCAGGTGCATCCCAACGATGCTCTGGGTTACTTTTATGTTGACAAAATCGCTTTATTAAATAAAAATGGGAACAAAACTAAAGATGATAGCTAATTGGTTCTGATGTTGGCTTATTTCTGTTGCATGTTTATGTTTTTGTTAACTGGATAAAAATATGTTTTTCGGATAAAGTGTTGTGGAACAATATGACATTAAACAGTTTGGCAACAATAACAGATACATTCTCAGAGAAAATAACTTTATACCTTGTATTTACTAGAAAATTATGTATTGTAATACTGTAAATTGCACACCTTACTGTTACAGGAGAAGCAATAAATATTATGAACTTGCGAAATTCAGAACAGGTGTTAGGCCTAATATCATTTAAACATAAAAACTGTAGGTTTATATTTTCTTTTCTTTCATTTCCTTTTTTATTTTTAGAAGATGTTTGTACAGTTACGACCAACAGTCTATCAATTTTCATATAGATGCAATTCCGTCAGTGTCCAGATGGTGGTGAACAATTAAAGCAAGTGATGCACAAGAGACCTTTAGCCTATACGTTTTACGTGCACTTGTCTATTTAGGAAAGAACTTTTAAAACCCAAGGCAAGAATCCATATAAATATTTGTGGATGTTTAAATATTCATTTGGACGTCAATACACTTTTTATCTTTATATTTCTGTTTTCCTTTTCAACCTTCAATTCACTTCTGCAAGTCCCCAATCTATTCTATCTAAACTAGGCCTGTTCAGCAAACCGTCCCAATAGTCTTACATTCCCATTATGTCATTACTTACCGTTTCATGTGTGCCTTATGTGTCACAAGCATTTAATGCTTCTCCATTTAGAGAATGTATTACGTCCCATCTAATTAGCTAACTTCCTAAAGAATAATGAGCTATCATTTACAATAGCTGCCTGCGGTCGTGTCCCATCCTCGTGTAATCGAGCGGGCTGATGAGCTGATCACATTCAAGTGAATAATTGCTTTGTTGTAAATGACTGGAAATAAGACTAAATGAGACGGCAGGATGCAACTGCTGGGATTCAGACCGACTGCATCATTCATTTTCTGAGAGTCATCATTGGTGTTTGTCAAATTATGCTCAATGGGTTTAAAGAGGGGGAATTTCCTGCTGATGTGGAGAGAAAGTTAGTTATCATGTCGAGATGGGGCATTATGTGCTGATGAGTTCAAAAGACGATCATGTGAGACAATCACACATTTTATGTTGTATGCGTGGCTAAAATATGTGTTATAGTTAAAGGTTCAAATCCCAAAGGGGTGTTTGTGTGAACTGCTGTTATTGTGGCCCCGAGTGAGGCAGGAGTGAGATTAACTCGAGACCAAAAGGAGACCTTTGCACATTTTTCTTTTGAGATGATCTAATCTAACATGTGGAAATCCAGTTGTTGCTTTCTACCATTATGCATATGTTGCAATTTTTATTGCTTCCTGACAAAATCATATAAATTCCAATATAAAAATAATCAAAGGCACCAGGCACGTGGCCTCTGCACAGCAGATATGATTATGTTCCCAGTGTCTGTTCCTGCTAGGGACAAACAAAGTAGCCTTCAACTCACGCATAGACGCACATTCGTCAATACTGCTGATTTTGCATAGAGACTTTTATGATGGGTTCAGACGGAAAGCATTGCATTAAAATATTACACACGGTTTGATTTCCTGTGTGTGCTTATGAGCTATACTGGAACTGGACACATATCAGTCCTTTCAGTAATGAGGACTTAAAGTAAGGCTTAAAGGTATAGTTCTGCCAAAAATGAAAATTCTGTCATCATTTACTCACACTCTTGTCATTTCAAATCTTTCTTTATTCTACAGAACACAAAAGAAGATATTTTGCAGAATGTTGGTAACCAAACAACAGCGGCATTGACTTGCATTGGGTTTGTGTCCATACAATAGAAGTCAATGGTCGTTGTTTGGTTACCAACATTTCTCAAAATATCTTTTTTGTGTTCTACAGAAGTAAGAAAATCACAAAGGTTTGAAATAACAAGTGGGTGAGTAAATGATAGATTAAAATGTGGGCCATCACTACAACAATCTGTACATTTTGTGCTTAAGAATACCTTATTTGAAATTATAGCTATATGGCTTATAGATGATGTTTGTTGGTTTTATGTTATTGATCTATGGTGGAATCGGGTTCAGCTTAAACAAATAGACTAAAGAATAATGTACCTATAAATACAATTCCTTTTATTATCGCTTTCCTTCTTTCATAATTTTGTGGAACTAACATTCTGTGCAACATCTAATATGGGTCATGCAGAAGGAAGTTAGTGATGGAATTGTTTTTTTTGTGGATTGGAGGTGTACGTTCTCTTTAAGTCAGTTAGAAGCAAGCCCTAAAGTAGAAATTCAAGACTGTTTTGGATTGCAAAGAATGTCTCAGCATTTCATCTCTGTATGTTAGATCTTAAATTAAAAAGCTGTCAGATGTGTCGAGCTTTGTTTTATCGTTGCTGTAGCTCTGCAGGAAGAAACTACTGGTGTTCTGGAGAGATGGGTTATCTCCATGCAGACAGCCCCCTGTAGAGGCGCTCTGTTGGACATGAGGATGTAGGAAGGGTTCATCGGGTGACGTCTCTTGTTTAAACTATACTGTAGACAATTTTAAAGAACAAGCAATGTGTTTATGTTAGATTTTTTTATGTATCTAAATTGATAACATGGCAGAGACGGTTTGTAGTTACCTGTCAGAGCAAGCAACACATTTATTGGTTATTAATAACATAACGCCCTGCATAAATATTGCCAAGTGAGCCTTGATACTGTACATGTTTCCTTTGTTTGTTTATCAACTCCAGGCCTGATATTTTTGCAGTATAACAAGCCTGCAGACTGTGTTCCTGCCAGGTAATTGCTTGTAAAAGACTTGTCAGGGGAGATAGCAGCAAAAGCTAGAAGTTAAGCGTTTAGAAGTGCGTGCATGCCATCTGTTTACCTTGGCAGTTTCACATGCGACAGCTAAAGCATTTATTTTAAACCTCAGTCTGGAAAAGTGTGTCTGCTAAATTACTTAATGGAATAATTCACAGAAGAATAAACATGCTAGCGGTATTTGCACAGCCTCATGATGGAATGAACCTGAATTCTGTTATTTGTGACCCTGGACCATTAAGTAGCATGTAGTAATAGCCAAAAATACATTGTATGGGTCAAAAATGTTTTCTTTTATGACAAAAATCATTAGGATATTAAGTAAATATATTTTCTAAAATTCTACCATAAATATATCTAAATTTTATCGCTAACAAAAATGGCCGGAAACACGTCTACAAACTTCACTCGCTGATGCCGTTCTTTGGGAATTACCCACTCAAGTTTGATATCTATGTGAAGATAGTATGCTTTCTGGTTCATCTGTTCTACACAACATCATTACAGCGGTAAGCCAAAAGAGAGCGTTAAAACAAACCTGAATTAAAATGCACAAAACAGACGCGATAATACCCAACAAATGGAGAAGGGATGCCTCTTACCAGAACATAAAGTAGTTTCTTTATTTACATTTTCATGTGTCCATTTATGAGGAATATGTACCGTCATGGATGTGACAATCCTGAAAATGCACTTACCAGACTATGACAAATCATGCACTAAAAATATAAAAAACTGATTTAAAAACTTTCATAGAGACCTCAAATGGGTATTTGAACCGCCAAATGTTGAAATCTGTGCTATTACTATAGTAAAGATCTTTAGTAAAACTTTGTTTTTTAATGGTTGACATTTGCATGGAATTGCCAAGTGACGGGATTCTGTGGCAGAAATTGAGGGATTCCCAGAAAAATCCTCCGCCTTCGTCCTCCAGGAAATCTATGATGCGTGAGAGAACATTCGGTCTGTCATTGCTTTAACAAGCAGGATGCTGTACAGTGACACATCCACTAGTTAGAAAGCAGAGAGTTAATCCGAGAGATAGAACGGCAGATTGATGGACAGCACCCTCTCCGTGATTACAGCTGTTGTCTCGGGAGTTCCTATAATTCCCTCATCAGAAGTGGAGGAGTCGGTGTTCACAGGTGGAGTTTGTCACAGGAGCGCTGCTTATCTGTGACACCATCAGATACAGCACTGCACTCAATCTGTGAAAGTTTTCTGTCACGACTGACACGTCACTGCATACACTTTGTATTCTCTACTTGTATTCACTGCATGTTTCAGCACCAATTAGAGACACTGAGTGTCAGCTTCTTTCTCTCTTGATAAAATGTACTGTATAGTGTACATTGTTATAAATTATTGCTGTCAGACTGACAAGCTCTTTTTAATGCTTTTAATTAGTTACAGTTTTGCAAAACCAACATGAAGGATGAACAACCTGAACAAAGACAACATGAAGGGTGACCATCCTGGTTTATTTTCAATTCAGCGTTGGGTCAAAAAGGGATGAATTAACCTAGAAAATGTTTATATTTGACCCAAAACAACCCAGAATTTTCGGTTCGTCTTCTTTTTGGGTTGAAAATAAGGATAATGAGACAGTAAGATCCAATGATTAAGTCAGACACCGATGATATTTTGGTATTGGTCTTATATTTACCATTCATATTTATTGGTGAATTCTTTTATTCAAAGCAACTTGGAATGCATTGTGTGTGTGCATGATACTGTACATATTATTTAATTTTGTGTTGGTTTTTGTGTTTGTTTTTTGTGTTGTATGACTTGTAGCCTTAAGGGGACAGTTCACCCCAAAATTAAAATGTTATTCCAAACCTGACTTTCTTACTTTAATGAAACACAAACAATTTTAACAAATGTATTAGTGATTTTGTATCCATACAATACAAGTCAATGGGGTCCAATGCTGTTTGGTGATCGATCCCATTAACTACATAATCAGAAAAGTGATGTTAGAGATTGAATGTGTTACTTCATGTTGGTTCTTTCTATTTAAAGAGAAGACAGATGCTGGTTGTCCACACAAAGTCATTCCATTTTGATAAAAGACAATGAAAACAAATGTTTTTTAGAATATGCACCGATGAGTTGTGTGCAAGAAGATAGGACCGTTTATAAAGAAAGCAAATTGAGTCAGTTTTGATTTCATCTGCTCTTTAAATAATGCCATAGGGAACCAATAAAGCCAATAACTGCCACCATTAGACTTTAATGGAGTTGGAATAGATGGCTCAGTGCTTTCTAGTGTAAAGTCAGAAATGAAGTAATCAGCGGGACCCCAGGGGCCTGATGGAGGGGACATTAAGGTCGCAGAGGTCATGTCTTGTTGCCTCTGTGTTGCGTATTAACAGAAGCAATATTTTTTACTTCTTGGGGATTTTCTTAGGCGTTTTCATATATCTTGAATGCATGATTTATGCACCCGAGGCAAAAGCACAGACATGTGATTTTCTGTTTTTGCTTTGCTGTGCATTAGATTGTATTGATTTACAATGTTTACAGTTTGCGTTCGGAACCTGCGTCAGGTTTCCTTGGTTTAAGTGTTATGAATGGGTGTAATTTCCCCAGATTTTGCATTGATGTGTCTGTCGACTCGCTTTTCTCTCATAAACATTGCGTGTCTATAAGAGGAGGCTCGGCGAGCATCATTAACACACACAGAAATAGAGGTGAATCTGGCAGTTAACACAGAGAAAAACAGCACAAGATAAGTGACGTATGTGTGCCGTCGCTGTTGAGTAGTTTACACACACACACACACACACACACACACACACACACACACACACACACACACACACACACACACACACACACACACACACAGGGAGAGAGAGAGAAACACTCACCTCCATATTATCGCTGCTGACCTATAATGTATGGGGCTGTCATCTGTCAGAGCCGAACTGTGGGCATGATGGATGACTTTTCATTGGCTGAGAATTATCCTTTGAATGAGTTGTTCTCATTCACAATGTAGCTCTCATAGGTCATACCTGTCATCTCTAAATCTGCTGTTGCTGGAATTATGCCTGAGTCACGGCCACAATTTTGTCTTATTTAATCAAGATAAATTAGCTTTAACAGAAGCTAGATTCGTTTCCATCATTTGTGTTGCTAAGTCGATGCTTCGTATTACTGGATGAAGCCCAAACCGTGCACATAAAACTTATGCAATAACTTGTCGCACATGAACGATACCGTACATTTTAAGTCTTGTTGAATGCAGGTGGGCTGTTCAGGGATTGAATTTAGGATTTTCATAGATGATAAAAACTAAAGGGACCCATGGGGACCTGACCCATGTCTAGAAACCAGAATATCAGCGAGATGTGGATTAAGGTCTAATGTCTCACCTTTACTTTCTTTTTCAGCACAAGTATCTTCGAAAACATGAGTGACATCTACGAGTCTGCAGCCAATTCTCTGGGCTTGTTCAACAGCCCCTGCCTGACCAAAGTGGAGCTGCGTGTAGCCTGCAAAGGGATTTCTGACAGGGATGCCCTCTCCAAGCCTGATCCCTGCGTGGTCATCAAAATGCAGTCTCATGGCCAGTGGCTGGAGGTGGGTTTGGATTTTATGGGTATTAAGGTCTGCGATTCTGAATCGGAGCATGAAATGTGAAGACTGGAGGTCTGCAAATAATGTTTCTGAGATTTTCGCAGATTTATTTCCACACCATGATATCTCACACAGATGTCGATTTCAGTGTAGACATTAAGGGAAAGTTAATACCAAAGAGATTGAAAAATCCTCACAGATATTTCTGGTGATGACAATGTAAGGAGTGTCTATGGTGTTTACAAAAACGAAACAGAAATAAACATTAACGTCTAAACGTCTATGAGATCACAACTCGAGACATTTGTTTTATTGAAATATATATATATTTTTTTATATAAGTTTTATTGACATGTTTTCAAGGAACAATAACTCTCTACTACTACCATTAGCGATATATGAAGTAAATATTACTTGAGCTGATGAAGGCATTCTACTAAACATAATAAAATCGTTCAGCGACGAAGATAATATACTTACTACAAACACAGTATAATAATCATTACGTTTCTGTGGGCAAAGGTTGTGAACAAATATTTACACATTAAAATACTCACAAATTCACAAACAATAACAAGTGAACCGCTAACACAGTTTTACCGTGTGGGCGAAAACATGATGCATCTGTTTACTTCTGCTGCTTTTAATATTTCAGTGTTAAAACCAAACCTATGCCCTTTCCCACCTCCGGCGTAATGCGAATCCATTGTTTTGCCCTGTAATGTGTCACTTCAGTACAGTTTAACTACGTAAAGTGAAGACAATGCACTATTTTCTTCCATCTGTGTCTGATCTCTGACAATTCACCTAAACTGAAGTGTTCACAGAAGGTAGTAAGCTGTTAGATCAGATGTTGTGGGAGTTTCTGAGGGTTTAGTAAAGGGAACTGTGAGGAGGGCGCTGGGGACCGGCATCACCTCAATCTCATGGGTGCATATATATGTATATAAATCGGGATGCGAATGTGTGAGCGTGTGTGTGAGTGACAGAAGCAGGCAGCATATGTTCACTGAGAAGTGAGCTCCCTGTCAGGTTATGAAGGCTTTGCCAGCTCACCAGCAGGAAGCTGTTCTCACCAGTCTCTCTATCTTCTGTCCTCATTAGCCATTCACATGTTCACTCATGGCAAGCGTGCTCTTTGAAATGTGAGTGTGTGTCTCTAGGACTGTAAAAGCTTTTTTCATTGTTTGTTCTCAAAGGACCTCCTTATTCCTCTTGGAAAGAAGTATATATTTAAAGAACATCTGTTTTGTTGTTAGTTTTGTTTTTTTGCCACGATATTTGTAAATGTACGGAGCTCAGATATAGAAAGACAAAAATCTTTGGTTTAAAATTGCTTGGATTGCTTGAATAATGTTGGATTACTTTGAAACATATCTGCGTATAATCTAACAATACCGGAATAACTTGAATTCAGTTATCATATATATTTGTGTGTGTTATGAATGGTTAATCTGAAATCTTAATATATAAGCTTTCGATTGATGTATGGTTTATTAGGGTAGGACAATATTTGGTCGAGATACAACTATTTGAAAAAAATCTGGAATCTGAGGGTGCAAAAAACCCGAAATATTAAGAAAAGCACATTTAAAGTTGTCCATTAGAGGTGCTGTATAGCAGGCCGCTGCTAAGAAGAAACAGGTTTGTTTTAATGCTCTCTGTTGGCTTACCATTGTGGAGAGTAGATGAACCAGAAAGTTTTACACAGAGTAATAACAGAGGCAGCAGCGAGTGAAGTTTGTAGACGTGTTTCCGGTCATTTTTGTTAGCGATTTTGCTGCATCTACTCACAAAATAAAGTTTTGATATATTTACGGAAAGAAATTTACTAAACATCTTCATGGAACATGATCTTTACTTTATATCCTAATGACGTTTGGCATAAAAGAAAAATTGATAATTTTGACTCATACAATGAGTTATTGGCTATTGCTAAATTTATACTTAAGACTGGTTTTGTGGTCTGGAAATGTCAGTTATACATACTATTGTATTGTGTGCCCACATGACTTAAATTTCATAGACTTGAGTTTTCACTCAATATAATTTGAGTGAAATATCCCATTGCGATACTTTGACTCTACTTGAAAGTTCATCTCTCACCTTCCGACTAAACACTGAGAGCTATTATCAAACTTTTAGCTGCAGTATGACATTGTTAATTAAATTCTGTCTGTATCTCGATGCCAAGAATATCCCTCATTCATCTAGAGAAGAGGAGATAACGGCAAGTGCCATCTTAGAGGTCAGTAGGTTGGGATTTAAAAAAGAGCTGCAAACTGAAAACTGCTTCTTTCCAGATGCATTTCATTGTGTTTTGCATCGAATCAAATTGATTTGCCCTACATTCCATAACATATAAACTCTTTAATCAGGAACAACATTGCACTTAGTCATTATTTTGTATCCTGTATTATGTATTAAAAGCACACAGATATCATGCAAGTTGCATGTAAAGACAAAGCATGTTCTGTTACAGTTTACTTTTATCGATGTTTACACCTTATTAAACATTGTAATATAGACCATCATCATTATTTTAATCATTTTAAAGTGATAGTTCACCCCAAAATGAAAATTCTGTCACCATTTACTCACCCTCTTGTCATTTTAAACCTGTATGACGTTTTGCAAAACACAAAAGAAGATATTTTGAATTTGTATTGTATAGACACAAAACCAATGCAAGTTAATAGCACCAATGGATTTCTGTTTCCAACATTCTTTAAAATATCTTCTTTTGTGTTCTGCAGAAGAAAGAAAGTCAGGTTTGAAATTACATGGGGGTAAATGTAATTTAAAATAAATGATGATAAAACGAATACAGATAAAATATTAAATATTTTTCAACATCCTTCTGAAAGTAATGTCCTATTTGAAATTTATAAAAGTGTAATTGTATGAATCACCCAATTTAACACACATTTTGTTTCTAACTATCATAACAAGAAATGCTATGCTTAAAATCCCAGGCTAGACCACAATACATATCCTGCTTCATGTTGACTTTTTTGATAGCACACAAGCATCTCATGCTGGTTACCAGGAACAAAAACACAAAGTGTAATAATGACAAACTATGCTGTTTTAGAAATCTGAATCAGTAGTGTCTGTCTGACCCTTGATCAGGAATTATTGCTTGTTTGTTTAGCCGTGAGTTCTTAAACGAGTGTTTGTACAGGAGATGTCACTGGTGCGCTCAACCAAGCTTTTAAACTGTGGATGAGTCAGTGAGAGTAAAGACCTGCTGCTGACTCCACTCGCAATTAATGCGCCGCCACGGTGCGCACTCGCGACTCGAGCACCGTCAAACAGAGCAAGATGATCTCCAATGGATCGAGGGTTTACAGGATGCTGAATCACAAAGAAAGCACTCCAGCATGCTGACTGTTGACATCAAGTCATGATGGGCCCTTAGTCTCTGGGGTGAAGGGCGTCTAATGCCCTCACTCTCTGGGGCCACTTCTGTTTATGTTACGCTGTTTTTACGTGCCGCTGTTTTTTATGTTTCGCTGTTTTGACGTGACGCTGTTTTGACGTTACGTTGTGTTTATGATACGTTGTGTTTACATTACGTTGTGTTACGTTGTGTTTACATTACGTTGTGTTACGTTGTGTTACATTATGTTACGTTTAAGTCGTGTTGCGGCTTACATTGTATTTACGTTACATTTAAGTCGCGTTGCGGTTACGTTGCGTTGTGGTCACATTACATTGTGGTTACTTTGTGTCATAGACAATAGGGATAAAGCAGGTTGTTGTGACCCCTATGCGGCGACCCACTCTTTGTAAAATAAGCTTTCATTAGGCAACTGATATGACTTCTCATGTAAGTCTATGATTTAAAACAGTGGTGCAGTATATGTCAGGCTGTTTTTTGTTTTGTTTAATTCACAACCACCAGAAAACATGTTGCTCGACTACTAGAAACTGATTTTTCTGGCGTAGTTAGATTGCCTGTCAGAAAGCGAGTTGGAAAGGGTAAAAAAAAAAAGGGTTGTTGCTTCTCCATCTATAGTCCATTTAAAAATGTACAGTCTGTCTTTTTTCATTTTTAATGATCAGTTATGCTATACTCTCACACAAACACATAGAGGCAGCTGAATTCACAATTTTTAATTGTTATGTGCGAACCCTGCATGTTATCAAGAACTTGCTTACTGTCTCTATTTTTAAGAAACAACAACCCAAAGACACTTAAAATAACAATTTATCACTTTAAGAAGAAAAACATTCATTTTTGAAGCCCTGATAATGTAAGCTTTGATAGAAGAAACATCTCCATTTCAACGCTTTCAGAGCAAAGTTACACAGAGTCCAAAGTTACACAGAAAATGGCTGTAATGGCCTGTCAGTGTGTCAGATCCCAGCGCCCTGCCTGTCATCTCTCAGCAATAATAAGACAAAAGACAGAAGTGAAGGTGAGAGTCTCACCGTCACCGTCAGCATCCACTCGCACATGTGGCAGGTGGAGCTGTTTTTCTCATCTACCTGGAATGACAATCACAGAAGCAGGGAGCATTCCTCTTTTGAATAAGGATACCGTCTTCATACCACTCCCTTCAGTGTGCTATCTATCTAGATTTCACTCAGATGGATCAAAACTGATTTCATGGTTTGATATAATAGAATTTTGATGTAAAAAGAGGGACAGTATGACTTTCTTATGCAGAACACAAAAGAAGATATTTTAAAGAATGTTGGTAATCGAACAACAAGCGATACCCATTCACTTCTATTGTACGGACGCAAAACCATTGCATTACCAACATTCTTCCAAATATTGCTTTTCGCTTGTGCTTCCTTTTTTTCATTGACATTTTCTAAAGTGGAGCTGTGTCTTATCATGATGCACTACTCTTAAACTTCTGTGACATTTCAAATAAAATTATATCAATATTCATGAAGCGTGAGCATAAACATGACTGGCTGGCAGAGCTGTGCGTCTAGACGCGGGTCAGACGGGTCAGACGATTAATATCAATCATGCGAAAAAAACCAACCTATTTGTTAAATTCTTACCCTCTCTTCCGCCACCCCTTCACGTAAAATCTTTTTACGTCTTGAATTGTAATTTAATCAGGTTCGGTTCTTATAAATAATATTTAAAAAGCACATTTTTTGGGTACCTCCGAGCCATATTTTATAGAGTAGGTACAGTGTACTGCTATTCAGAACATAGGCCATGAAATAACTCCATTGGGATTGTTAGAGTCAGTATTGTCACACTTTCCTTCTCTGTCCTTTCATCATCCACCCCGAAAAATGCACTTCTTTGCCACCTTGTTGCTTGTTATCTCCACCTGTTCCTGTTCCATAGGTGTTCAAAATTTTTTTGTATTTACCTCATTTAAATTGCACAGCTGAAGGAAGCATTTCTTGACACAGGTTGTCCTAAATTAAAGCAACAAAACGCTCGCCGTGAAGAGAGGGGGTTAATGACAGCTCTGTTGCTGTACCCAGCAGCCTTTCACCTCAGGCTCTGCTCATATATGCACATTGAGATGAGTCCGTGTTGATCATCCCCGGAGAAAACTTCCATTCTCTCCCACTGATGGGCTAATGAGGAGCATCCCATTAAACACTCAGAATGAATGTGGATGCACAATCAGAAGCGTCTCTGTCTGCGAGGGCTTAACTGTGAGATGGGATGAAAGGAAGGTAAATGTGGCTTCCAGGGGTAATTAGATCGGTGTGGGGGGATGTTGCACATGTTGGCTTGGGGCAGTTTTATTTGTGAGTTTTGTGTGAGTGTGATGTAACCTTACGAAACATGCTTATGCTTGCCGAACTTCCATCCTGTATCATGCATACAATGGAGACCAAGGCTCAATACCTTATTTTATATTGTCTTGCAGTATATCAGACATTACTAATATGTCTGCTCAACGATATGCATTTTCTAACAAGGTTTTATTTAGGAGGCCATATTTAAAGGGACAGTTAACCTAAAAGTTAGCAGTGCAGGTCAATGGGTACCACTGTTGTTCGGTTACCATTCTTCAAAATATCTTTATACATCATAGAAGTTTGAAATGACAAGAGGGTGAGTAAATGATGACAGAATTGACATGTTTGGGTGAACTATCCTTTAAAATGCTGGTAATTACTTGTTTGTTAAACAGTCTCAGGTTAACAAGTTGCGCGATGTACAACTGAGCAGATGTTTCCTGTCTGAAAATTCTGTGCGCAGGCAAATATTAGACAGAGCAGGGATGTGTATTAAGCATCATCAAAACTGCTTTATGTTCGGTGTGATAACAGATTTATCTCCATATTCACCTGGAGAATTAAACAGCTGCTTTGAGGTCCATCTTTGATGTGTAATCCCTCCAGATGAATATCGGAGAGGTGGTACCAGCAGCATTCTCAATAAAACAGCAGCAGATGGTCTGAGGGAAGCCCCTGTAAAACAAAGCAAGCACCTGGAAAATCCGGGCCAGTATTTATAGACCTAAATGAAGTGAAATGCTGTCATCTCCAGATGCAAATAAAACAGGTTCATTCATTTATGTAGTACACACTTATATGTATTGAAATATAATAAAATATAATAAAAAATACCATTCAAAAGGTTAGGGGCACTTGAGTGATTTAATTTGAAGGCTTATGCTTAAATTTCTGAAGTTTTGTAGACCAAAATATATTTGTGTAAACACATTTGTTTCTTTCATTACAAAACTATAGTGGTATTTAATAAAAAATGTTTTGAAAAGGATGACTTGGACCAAATAATGAAGAAAGAGCTGCCAATATGATCCTAGAATAGATGTGAACTCCTTCAATAGTGTTTAAAAAGCAAAGGTGATACTTTAAGAAGCTGGTTAACTAAATGCCAGCAAATTCTAGGCAGGAGGTGACTACACTAAAGATGCTAAAATATATATATTTTTATTTTTACAGCTTAATTTCCATTTTTACATTTGTGTTGTTTCATAGTTTTGATGACTATTATTATACTTTTTGTGTAAGTGACCATATACATTTGAGGGGTATAGTGTCAATATAAAAATATAAAGAGATGTAAATATAAAAGAATAATATATAGTATCAAAATATTAGTAAAATATATATTTTTTGTATTCTCAAGATTTAAAAAAAAAAAAAAGGTCAGAAGTAAACTCCTTTTTGATGTCCAACCTCCAGCTGAGAATCTGGTGCAGAATTATAGAAGTTTGATTCACTTGATGATTATTATCTGATGTTTATAATAAGATAGAAAGAAAGCAAGAAAGAGAAACAAAACAGGAAAGAAACAAACAAACAAAACAAGAATGAAGGAAAGAAAGAAAGAAAACAAAGCAAGAACGAAAGAAAAAGAAAGCAAGAATGAAAGAAAAAGAAAAAAGAGAAACAGAGCAGGAATGAAAGAACGAAAAAAAGAAAGAAAGAAAAAAGAGAAACAAAGCAAGAAAGAGAAAAAGAAAGATTCCCTTACAAAGCGTAATTTTTTGAGTAGTGTTTACTCGGAGTGAAATGTCTGTGAATGTTACTGTAATGTTATGCAGAAGGTTCTGGAGTCAGCTTGTAATGAAAAAGAGAATAAATCTCTGAGCCGCCTGAGGAAAGTTAAACAACTGAGACCAAAGCATGTCTGGGCTGAAGGATGAAACAAATTCTTTTCATTGCATTTTTTGAGGTAAAAGGCAGCCATATCTAGTGTAACAGGGATTGGCAACAACATGTCATGGATTTATCCTTTTGTTCTGAGATTTATTCCATTTACAGGGTTTCATTCACAAGAGCTCAAAGTGTGAATGTTTGCCTTTTATTTGGTCTTACAGTATGTTGTATGGAGATTACTGAAGTTCACAATGTCTCTTGAGTAAACTGGAGTAAAACTCACAGAAAAAAGTGCCATACTAGACATCCAATAAACATGCAAGTAGGAATCGCTATTAATATTCTATTTATATATATAATATATTATTTTGTATTAAAATGCTTTGCTGTGTTTTGCAAGGCAGCCTTGTTTTGAACCCCCCTTTTCTTATTTTGTTTTAACCAAATCTCTCAAAGATGCTATAATGTCTGATCAAATCTAACCGGCAGAGATGACATTATTGTAAAAATGTGCATACTGAAATTCAAGTGTTCAACTGCATAATGAATTTTGACTTTTGCTGCCTTGTCTGGTGTTTTCCTAAGAAAAAAGTAATTAGTATTTAGCGTTTAGTTTTAATTCAGAGGGACTTTGGTACATTAGTTAAAAAGATAGAGATTTAGTGACTTGCCCAAGATGACATTGACAATAGAACAAGGTGACCATTAGGCTATAGCACACAAATAAAATGAACTAGATTTGTCTTTGTTGTTTAATGATAAGATCAATTGAAGTGGTTTGGGAGAGATTCTAATTGATCAGGGTCATATCCCAAGTCACTGGTTACATGTTGATCTGATCCTGAATATCCACGCTGTACTTCCCAATCCAGCAGCTTATCTGGAGGTAAAAAACTAACTCCAGAAATCTTTCTGGAAAGCTATTTGTGAACACCCACTGAGGGAGCTCAGCTGGAACCAAGTCTCTGCTTGGACTGGAGTACACAGGCATACTGCTTACTACACTGTGTGTTATAAAAAGTTATATTCATACAATGTATAATAGTGTGTAAAAAATGTATGTATTGTATGTGTTGAAACAATAATAAACATATTAAGAGATAAAACAGCTTTCCTGCGGCTCAGTGGTTAGAGCATGGCTCTATACACGCCAAGGTCATGGGTTCGATCCCAGGGATTACACATATCCAGAAACAAATGTGTAGTATAATGCAATGTAAGTCGCTTTGGATAAAAGCCAAATGCATGAATGTAAATGATCCCATTACAATTTATTGTGTTGTCCTTATGCACATTTGTCCTCAGAGTAATGATCATCAAATCAAAATCAAAATAATTGTTTATTTGTAATCAACGTTGTATGTCTAACCTCCATCTAACCAGAGAGTTGGGTTGTGTTTAGAGGTGGACAGTATTGAAGTCTTTTTTCTATACTCGGTACATTTTCTGAGTACCAAGTGTTTTGATTTTAATTTTACTCCACTATAAAGCATATAACACTTTTACTTCTGATTTCATAAAAATTTTTTTTCATTACCATTAAAATCTTTATTTTAAGTTAAATATTTGAGTAAAAATACTAGTAAAAGTAAGAAGGTTTTAGATTTTTTATGTACTTGTATTGAAGGTCAAAATGACATGTATTTATGAAATGTATAGTGTATTAAAAGTATGATTTATGCTTTATAATGTAGTGAATTTTGTAATGAACATTTTTCCAAGTAAAAACACTACAGATACTTTAAAGTGTACTTGAGAGTAAAAATACATCACTACTGTCTACAGTATGCACATTTTGTATACGCATGGAGTGTTCATCATTGCACAAATCTTTTTTTTTTTTTTTTTTTTTAACAAATGATTATACAGTAATATATACAGTATATGCTGCACAATATTTTTTAAGCAGTGCTATGCGAGACTTGCTAATGTAATATATTGCATTGTGTTTAGTGTGAAATTTTGGCAGATGTAGTTGGTAATCCAAGTATTATGTGTATATAAAAACAACTAAGAAGCATGGTAGTATGTTGCAAATGTTTATGTCCTGTTCTTTAAAAAATATTTCACTTTCTGTGTTTACAGGTGGACAGGACAGAGGTGATACGGAGCTGCATAAACCCCACGTTTTCCAAGGTCTTCACCCTGGACTTCTACTTCGAGGAGGTCCAGCGATTACGTTTCGAACTCTACGACATCAGCAGCAGTCATAATGGCATAAAAGAGGTGGACTGCCTGGGTGCGATGGAGTGCACGCTCGGCCAAGTGAGCAACCGCCTCCGCTCTGCAGCATACGCAGAAATTCAAGCCGGTGTTATGCCATCATTACAGCTTCTTCGTGTTTGCCTAGCAGCTGATTTTGCAACAGGATCCTCATGTGAAGGTTGATTGCACACAGTCAGGGATGAGCGACGGCTCCGTGCCCAAATCGCATGAAAGCTCTTAATTAAATCATCTCACCAACAACCGTTAACAGCATTTCCTGACATTGTTCGAAACGTGAGCTGTGTTGTTGGCTCGGTTCAGGGACGGTTGGCCCAGTTTTGAGGCTCATGATCTCACGGCAGATGGTTAAGATTTGCAGTCCCCTCAGTGAGGAATTTGCAAGAAGCTTTTAAGGGATGCTAGTGTTCATTTAGTTCAATATTCATGTGCTTATTTTGTGCGTCAAAGTCACTGTCTATGCCTGTTGTGTTCTCAGAAGAGCTGGGTTGTTTGTTTTAGTTTATTTTGTTTGGGTTGTAGGGGGAATTAGAGATGATAATTGTTGAAATGAGCTGCGTTTAAAGGGACAGTTTATGCAAAATGAAAATCCTGTCATCATTTACTCACCCTCATGTCATTCCAAACTTGTATGAATTTCATTCTTCTGCAGAACACAAAAGATGATGTTTTGAAGAATGTTGGTAAACAAACAACACTGGCCTCTATTGACTTCCACTGTATGGACACAAAATTAAAAAAATATATATCTTCTTTTGTGTTTTACAGAAAAAAGTAATATACAGGGCTTGAATGACATGAGATTGAATAAATGATTGAGAATTATTTTATGGGTGATCTATCCCTTTATTAATCAGAAAAAGAGAGAGAGACAGAGAGAGAGAGAAAAAGAGAGAGAGAGATGTGTTGACACTTGACATAAAACATGTCTTGAGCTTGGAAATAAAAGCAAAAGCATTCCTCTCTATTTTAAATTGTTTAACAACTTGTAATGAATATTTATCTATTTATCTGAAGTGAATAAGACTTCTTATGAGTATAATTATAAACCGGCTTGCATGGCAAATTCTCACCAGGGTGTTATTATGTACTACAATGTGCACTTTGTTTTTCCGGGTAGACTTCGTATTTAATTTAACATGAAAACAAGGCTGTGAGGGATAGACATACAGTCTGA
Organism: Oreonectes daqikongensis; assembly: GCA_026939265.1. Lineage (NCBI taxonomy): Eukaryota > Metazoa > Chordata > Actinopteri > Cypriniformes > Nemacheilidae > Oreonectes > Oreonectes daqikongensis. The sequence continues at coordinate 2,835,316 of JAOTQM010000311.1, forward strand.
TCAAAAAGTCTCCTAAGGTTCCAGCGTTATTTTCACACTTGGTTTTTAAATTGTGAAGTAGGAAAATAACACAGACAACAGAAAGATCTTTAACAGCTTTTCTAAGAGCTTTAAAGGGATAGTTCATTCAAAAATGAGCGATCTGTCTTCATTTACTTACGTTTTTGTCATTTCAAACCTGTATGAACACAAAAGAAGATATTTTGAAGAATGTCGGTAACCCAGCAAGGCAGTACCCATTCACTTCTATTGTACGGACACAAAACCAATGCAAGTCAATTGGTAAAATGTAAAATATATTTTTTGTGTTCAGCACAAAAAAAAGTAAGTCATACAGGTTTGAAATGACAACACAAGAGGGTGAGTAAATGATGACAGAATTTTTATTTTTGGGGGAACTATACCTTTAAAGCAGTTTGACTTGGTTATCACGTCTTAGGGTCTTATAAATCACAATAATCTTACGAACTTTTCAATGTTATGTTGATTTAACCGTGGTCATGATTGAGAAATAAAGAGGGAACACAGGCAAAGAGAGAAAGGGAGAAAAACAACCCCAACTAGTGGATATTATATTCTTGGTATATTAAACTTAAGAAAAAAAGCTTCTCACACTTACTTTATATTTTGTTTATAAAAGCAAAAAAATGTGCTGCTTACCCGAAATATCCTTTCCTCTCTCTAAATAGATAATCTCCCAGAGAAAATTCACCAGAGCCCTGCTTAAACAAGGCAACACAGTCGGGAAGTCTTCTATCATGGTAAGCTGTTTCCAAAATCCCAGATTGATCTGCTTTCTTTTTTAGACTCCTTATACAAACATACAGAATAGCACAACACTATCCTAGTGGTCTTCTTCAAACATGTCATGGTCTAACCTTTAAATACATATATGACGGACGTGCTTGAAATGATCAGTGCCACTATTAAACCTGGGCAAACACAGACTGACCTGTCAATATACACAAGAACCCTCCAAGACGGTCAGATGCAGTAGTGGAGGTTAGAAAACCAAACGCTCGCTCAAAATAGCCCAAGGAGTTTGTTAATGCACATTGACAGAGCACAGCAGCAACAGTTGAACGTGTACAGCGCGGCGGGTGAGGGAATAAGATCTATAAAACAAATGTCAGACTTCATGACAGGCTCTGATTCAGTTTTATCTCTTGTTGAAAACAATTCATCACTCTCAATCTCTCCAGATCTCCGCCGAAGAGCTGACGGGAAATAACGATTATGTCGAGCTCTCATTCAGTGCCAGGAAGCTGGATGATAAGGTAGGACCAGCTGTGCAACTTCTTTATTTATGGTATAAAACGCACTCTCAGAGTTTTAATGATCAATTTCTGACGTCAGAATTAAGTACAGTAGTCGGTTTTTGACTGCTGTGCCAATTTGCATCATGTCTACTAGGAAGCACAGTTTGGCTGTCATGTCAAAAACAGTATAGTGTAAAACGCCTATATCCTTAAAAAAACATCCTCATTTAAAGCCTGCGTTACATTGTCAGATGTCTTGTTATGGATCTTGGCAACTTGTTCAAATGAACTCGAGCCACTTGTTTCTTACATTTGGATCCTGTGGAGGAATATGCCGTGACAGGTGTCATACAAAGCCTGGAAGAGCGCAAGGATTGACAGACACCACCATATTGAACGCTTAACATTAGTTTTTGTGGTTAGGAATATCTTTTCTACTTTTATTGACTTACTGTACATTTCTGAAGCACTGCTGTTAAATTTCTGCTGGGAAGGACATTTTGTGTTCTTAAACTTGCAGTTTAAGAGAAATTAGATTTTTTTTCATGATATGACACATTTCAGAGATTGTAATTCAACTTGGATATGTGTTTAAAACAGGTTTACACTACCGGCTTGACTAAGAAAACACTTGGCCAGTGGTAGCTTCTGTTACATCTGAGGGATAATTTAATTTAATCTCAAATTTAAGATTACAAACTTTTTACGGATAGGTCAGATTATAATATTTGGTAGTTTAAATACTCATATGAAGTCTCTGTTAATGTTTTTATGGCACTCTTTTTTTTGTGAATTGTCACATCCATAATGGTCCATATTCCTTATAAATGGGCACATGAACATTTTTATAAAATTACTTTTTTATGTTCTATGACGTATGAAGAGCCATCCCTTCATTTGTAGGTATTATTTTTTCTGGTTTGTTCATTTTAATTGTAAGAAATCCTACAAAGTATGTAAACTCAAAAATGGCATCCTTTTTTTGTCATATCCATAACACACATTTATTTCACTTCTAATAATAGAAAACTTGTGCATAGACTGATATCATCAGGGGTTTAGTAAAATATAAACAGATAATTCAATGCATTGTTAATAAAAATATTCTCAGAGAATTTATATTTCAAGTTTTGGCTGAAAATGTCACATCCATAAAACTGGAATCGCCCGATTAATAATAATAGTTAAAAAACAATAAACATAAATGCTAGTTTCATCACTTTATACTTTCATAATTATAAATAATTTCTGTATATTCATCAATTAAATCAATTTTTTTCATTAGTATTCCATATAAGTAATTGTTTTACATTTATGAAATTATCTTTTTATCTAAGCTTTTCATAGATTTTTAGTTATGTTATCATTTTCTTAAATTATTATTGACCGTTACAAATGAGTCCACATATTCTGACGTGTGGTCAGACGAGAGAGAGAGAGAGAGAGAGAGAGAGAGAGAGAGAGAGAGAGAGAGAGAGAGAGAGAGAGAGAGAGAGAGTACTGGACCTCTGGGAGACACATTCAGCTCTTGTCACTAAGGTAATTACATGGGACTGAAATTAATAAAAGAGATTAATACAAGCATAACAAATGATCCACAGGAGCATGTCGGTTTCATGCTGAGGGTGTTGCGTGCTGCTTGGACGTTAAGAGAGAGAACCGGAAAACCTGTTACATCATTTTTCATTTTTTTCTGCCAAGTCACAATCCTTCAGCGTGAGTCACATCCTCACATCAGGGTAATTAAAACTTTCATTAAGCGTGGACGAACGGGAGTTTAGAGACACGCATTGTCAACATTTCCTGATAACTTTTGACAAGTTTCTGTTTCATTCACCACTTAACTTGCTGAGTGTCTAGAAGCATTCAAAAGAGCGTAACAAGGGCACATTAGTACAGTTCAGCCTGTAGTAGACGACATTTTTGAGCACTAAGCAGTGAGCGTTCTGTTTTGTGTTTCTTTTATGTGTAAGAGATGTTAGACTGAGTGTTCTCATTCAGTAAGCTCTCAAAATCCCAAAGGTCTGTTTTTTCTAACTGAATGAAAATCACTCCCAGTCGTTCAGCAATCGGCATACCTGACAGTCTTCTCAAGGCAAATTCTACCTTTCTCTCTAAAAAACTTCTGTGTGTGATAGCATCAGCTGACCTCTGTGTGTTTCTGTTGCTCCTTTAGGACTTCTTCAGCAAGTCTGATCCATTCTTGGAGATCTACAGGGTAAATGATGACAACACCCAGCAGCTGGTGCACAGAACAGAGGTAAGACAACACATTACACCGGTACTCGAATCCCTCCGCTGAATTTTTAACTATGCATTGACTTTCTGAATTCTTTTGTGTTACCCTGGACTACGAAACCAGTCACAAATAGCACATGTATATTTGTAGAGATAGCCAACAATACATGGTTTGGGGCAAAATTATCATTTGTTCTTTTATGCCAAAAATAATTGTATTTTATTTATCATAAATTTTCTACCGTAAATATATAAAAACTAGATTTTGTGACTGTGTGCAGCAAAATCACGAACAAAAATGGTCGGAAAAACGTCCCTCGCTGCTGGTTTTGTGGTCCAGGGTCACATCTTAATGTACCTGTTTATTTAATTCCATGTATGTAAAAGCACACTTAATGGTTAATATAAATATGGTTTCTAATAAAAGTTTTCAAACAAACTTTTACATACTTAATACTTAATATTTCTCACAAAGATTAGATTAGTGCTTAACTAACACTGAAGTAACGCTCAGTCTCTCTCTTTGCACCCAGACCGTCATGAACAACCTCAATCCTGTGTGGAAAACCTTCAAAACGTCCCTTAACTCGCTCTGTAGTGGAGACCATGAGAGAATACTGAAGGTACAGTATATCTTGACAACATCTGCAGGTCTCAATCGATAAATGTATTGTAAATGATATTTGTTCTTCACCAAAAACGTATCCAGATCTGTTTTAATTTATTTTTACACCTACATTGACATTTGCAATTTATGTTCTGGGCAGAGCAATCTCTTCAAAGCAGCTTACAAGAAAGTACATGCATTGTTTAGATTTGATTCGATTTTGTAGTGCTTATATAAAAAGAATTGCCTGCCTTTTAGCCATCAATTCTTCTACCGGATTTCGACTAAGAAATGCACTTTAGCACTTTGGAAACACACAATGCAATTATGAGATCCATAAAAGTCAAACTTTTTGAAAAAGCTTCCTAAAACTTATATTCAATGCGAGCTGCTGTAAACAGTTTTAAGATGCGTCGAGGTATGTTCATACCAATGATGTTCAATAATAAACAAATTGTACATCCTATTTCTGTACCATTTGGAAGATGACAGAAATGCATCACAGTAAATCAGATGTAGAGTTCAGTTCTGCCATCTGTCTCTCCACACGAGAAATGTACTTAAGCAGAAGCTTGCAAAATAAGAGTTTGGCTAATATTAGTTGTAATTGTTTTGCTTTGCCAATGTTTAATTCATGCTTTTTGATAAGAAAGTAGTAACATTTTGTCCATATTTTCTGTTATCAGACAGGATAAATATGCAATAAGAGGATTGTACGTGTGTGAGTGTTTGAATGTGTGTGGGTGGGTGGGTGAGTTGGAACTCACTCGTGATGCTCGCCAGACTGCTCTTAAATGTTTTTTTGTTCATATGAGTATTTCTAAACCTTCTAGTTTAAGTATTGTAAAGCCTCAATTCAGATAAAAGCAATCAGTGAAAACCAGTCACATGGCACGATAACATTAACGTGTGTGTGTGTGTGTGTGTTTGAAAATTCAGAAAAGATATGGCAGTGTGTTCCCATGTGTTTTATTATCTCTCTGTTTCTCTGTTGCCCCTTGTCTCTGCTCTTTTTTGCTTTGTTTATTTTGTCATTTATCAAAGACTGCTTGATTTAATTGGAAAAGTAATTAGGCCGGAAACATGAAGCTGAATGTGTGTTGTGCGCTAATTTGATACTAAAAGTTGTAAATTCCTACATTAGATTAATGGTTGTTTTTGTCCGATTTAAGTTAAAGTGTGTTCAGTTAAATTGTTGTGATAATGATAATAAATATGCTTTTCTCTGTGTTAATTGCCTCGAAAAAATACATGCACTAGTTGTAATGGTTTCTGCTCATTTTCATTTTGTAATAATGAAGTTTCAGCATCATCAATGTATACATTATACTAACATATTTGGTTAGATTGCGGCCCAAAGTTAACTTGCGGTCTGTGTTTGGTTATAATATAACAATTTATTAATTAATTTATATTAATATTGTATATTCATTGTATTAAAGGAGCAATGTGGCGAGTTTAGCGGCATCTAGCGGTGAGATTGAGAATTGAGACGGCTCATTCCACCGCTCACCCCTCCCTTTCGAAGCACTACGGTGGCTGATACAGGACAAAGATGTTGTCACGTTTTTGCTTCTTTGCCGTATTTACGAAACAGTTTGGCCGTTTAGAGCTACTGTAGAAACAACATGGTGAATTCCATGTAAGGGGACCTATGGTGTATGTAGATAGAAATAGCTCATTTTAAGATAATAAAACATAACATAACTTATGGATTATACACCTTTAAAGATTTATTTATCTATATTATATTGCATTTCGGTCATTAGATGCTCCTAAATATTACACACAGCACTTTAAACAGCTATTGATTCTTTGTGGAGGTCTACCAGAAGTTAAGTTTGGGTCACATAACGTTTGATCATGTTGTTGCTGCTGAAATCATATAACATAATACAGATCAGCTGCTTTTGCTTAGACTTCAATGTTGGTTTTACATTGGACAGCAAGAGGCAATCCAATACAGCTCTGCAATTGTGATTGCTCACCATTCTGAGCTGTGTGACCATGAACTGTGTTCGTTTAATGTTAAGACTCCTTAAAAACATCCCTTAAGGGCCTGTGTCTGCCTGCTCATAGTAAATCACCATATGCCTGCGTGTGTTCTCACTTCTGCCCGCTCATGACTGAACAGAGCTCAGACCCTATTACAGCAAACTGCTCAGCCTCATTTAGTGCCAGTCATCCTCCGTGCCATCTGCAGAATCACTCGCGGACATAACCAAAGTCACAGCTGGAGCTCACCCGCTCTCCAGGCCTGCTCTTATAAGACTGCTGCTGTCATAGAGCGGCTTCAATCTGTGCGGTAAACATGTTCTTATTTTAAGATCTTGGACGGACGCTATAATAGAAGCATGAATGTTCAGTGCCTAATGCTTGTGATTGATTAGACACTGACAAAACATACAACCGGCAATGGGCCTTATTTGTTGTGTGCCTTAGGCACGAACTAAGCATCTCTTAAAAGTTTGGATTTCAAAATGAAGCACTCTTTGTTTTAAAAAAAATAAATTTGGGGGAAAATAAATGATTAAATTTTTTTTATTATATGACCCCTTTAATTTTAATGTTTTGTAGATTACTATTCTCTTTGATGTCAGCAATTCTGTAAAATACGATCAAATGCATATTTGATCAAATCCTCATTCACAATGCTAACTTGAGTAGTTAAGCAATAAAGTTCTTTTCTTATTCAATTCTTTGCTTATTTATGCTTGTCCAACTGCTCTGTTCTTGCATACAAAAGTATGATACTATAAGTAAGAAATTGGATTACCCAGCGGTCGCACATCGTGTTCTGACCTCATCCTTTTCAACAGTATTATATAAGTAATTGTTGTGAATATTGCAGAAAAGCATCAAACTTTAATTAATTTGTAATGTCACCTTATGTTTAATGCATGGATGCACGGGGCACAGACTGCTCCAGTTCTCTATTCTGTATGTTTGGGTTCCAGTCATTTCTGGGGTTCCGAACTCTCTGTGGACCTCATGAAGGCAATCACGCTGTGTGCTAATGTAATTTATTTCTATTCCAGAGGAATGCTTAGAAAAAATGTATTTAAACTTGAGGTTGTTGAGGAAGCAAACATGTGTTGGGTGGATAGGGTTAATAATGTTGTAGAAATGGAATGTAAAATAAAAGAAGCACAATTTGCTAAATGTCAAATATATACATGATAATATGAAAGCTATTTGACGTTCATATGCATTTACCTTCCATTATGTGATGTATTGTAGAATATAATAAGATATTCAAATATGAATTTTTTATATCCTTTTCTCCAGTGTACAGTGTGGGACTGGGATTCGAATGGAAAGCACGATTTCATTGGAGAATTCCAAGCCACGTTCAAAGAAATGCGGTCAGCGATGGACGGCAGACAGGTACAGCTTTTAACACGGGTCATGAAAAATGCATCGATTCGTCAACACACTTTGATATCTGGTTCACACTGTCACAATGAAACTGATCCGTGAGCCAGGCAGGGGTTTCCATTAATTGGCTTTCTGTGAAAGAACTCCTTAAGCTATTCAGAGCAGGATAAGTTCAAGATAAATAGGAACTCAATGAGAAACATAAATGTTATTTGAGGTGATTCTGATGTGGGCCACAGTCAGTTTAGTTTCTTTTACATTTCTTCAGACTGAGAGAATTATCCGCCCATGTAATGATTTTTCTATCATCTACGAAGATATTCTTCTGGTGTGAGGAAGATTCTCTCTCTTTTACTCTCTTTCCATCTCTAATGTGTTGCATATCTAAGTGGCCATTAAATCCAAAAATGAAAATGATTTCATCATTTACTCACCATCATGTCATTCCAGAGCACAAAGGAAAATATTTTGGAGAACGTTGGTAACTAAACAACATTGGCCCCCATTGACTTATATTGTATGAACAAAGCCACAGAGACATTTCTCAAAATATCTTATTTTGTGTTCCACAGATGAAAGTCATGAGGGTGAATAAATGATGACAGAATTCATATTTTTGGGAAAACTATCCCTTAGTATTTGTATTTCTGGACCACTGTGTTTAATGAAGTGTATACGAACAAAATACATTTAATTTTTATGGATAAAAATTGACTAAAAGAAAAATCTCTTTCATTTCAATCAATAAGGATGTTGTTCTGCGTAAAGGGTTAAATGATTTTCTGCAGAACCGCAGTCATTTCCAATGATACTCACTTTAATTGCATCCTTACTTAAAGAGTTTTCAATGTGCTTCCACTCCATTAAAATGACTGTAATGCACTTCCTATACTAAAAAATAGCACCAGTAGTTGACTATTTTATTACCTCTAAAACTCTGTTAGAAAGTATCTCTTTTAGGTTTTGAAAACAATAAGCCATTGTCTTTTTAGCCGTCTGTTAATTGTATTTCCACTAAATGCCGCAGTCGGACGACATCTCCTGCTTGTGAAGTCCCAAGCGCTCCGAGCTGGTATCTCGACTCCGCAGGCGACAGTACCAGAATCTGCTAATTGTTTTAGAATATCCCTTCCAGACTCATCATTTCTCATTAATATGACTGAAAATGTTGTTCGTGAATCTATTGTCTGCTCGAGCACTTGTCTTGGCCTTCTGTGCTCCAATGGGAAGCGCTTACGCATCATCCCAGACATTCTAATAAAGCTATTGCATTGTTTTGAGCATCTCTGTTTCCCAGCCTGACCGGCAGTGATGGAAAGCTAATGGTTATGTTTTATACAATGACAGGTGCAGTGGGAATGCATAAATCCGAAATATAAAGTCAAGAAGAAGAACTACAAGAATTCTGGGATTGTCATTTTGAACCAGTGCAAGGTAATATTTGCATTATGATACTTGGTTCTAAGTCCGTGTCACATTGTCAGCAGAGGTGTTGATGGTGACAGCAGATGAAGGTGGGAACTTTGCAAAGCTCGATGTCTCGGCTAAAATGTGAGACTCTAGCGCTGAAAATGGCCAGTGAATTTCATGGCGGTTGACATGAATTAGAGGTGATGGGAAAAGATAACAGCATGAGTTTATGCTCCAATGGTTTTCGGATAATGTGCCCTTTTATATCCACAGATAATCAAGATGCATTCCTTTCTGGACTACATCATGGGCGGTTGCCAAATACAGTTTACAGTAAGTCCATGAAGACAAAAAGTCAGTTTAGTTGGTTGTGTCAACTACTCATGCAGGCAATCCAGAGAATACTCGATTTTGATAATATGTAGTTTTGCATATCCCCTGTGTTTATACCAATAAATCAAATCAGTCATTCTCATTTGGTTTCTCTGATATTAGCACGCTGCCGGTTTTGTTTAATGAATTATCATTATTGTTAGTCAGAGCACTTCTAATTTATTACTCATTACCATGTCAACACTAATGGGAACAGGAAAAATAAAGTGTCATTTCAAATGTTCTGTTTTGGCATAACAGTTGTACAATAATAATTGGAGCACTGCAGTTATTTATGCACACTGTAGTAATTTATTATTTGTCGTCTGTCCTGGTTGGATGCAAAACTGTAAGCCTGAATTATACAGTATCCTGATTTACTTAAATTCCTTGTTATTAATTTATTGTGTTATGTACTACTCGGAGCTTAAATCCTTTGTTTGAACACTTTGAAAATAAAGGTTATACTGAGAATCATTCTAGCTTAATACTTTATAATGTAAATTTATAGATTTATAGACTGTTTCAAAGCAACTACATGAACAAACGTTACTGCGCATACACGCTTTTGTGGCCCAAACTTAACTTCCGGTACACATCTGCAAAGAATCGAATCCCTGCAGATTATTTCTGATTACAAGCAAAATAAATAACAAGTAATTGACATTAGCTAGCAAGTTAAAAGTATATCTAGTAGTAGTCAGTATTATTTTTGGTTACCAGTAGAAGAACCGTTACTTGACTTAACCTAAATGTGACAAAGTTACACAACTCCTTGTTTATTTAATGAAATGTATATACAATAAAATTCAACAAATTGTTCATTTAATACAATTATTATTTAACAAAATATTCATATAAATTAACTCAAATATCAACAAACACAGATTGTATGTTAACTTCAGGCGTACGTCCGATGAATCCCTCTGTATACAGTAATAAGCGGTTCTTATTTCTCTAGAAAGCATACCAATATGGTCCCAAAAACATTTGGAAACATGAAAACGTTTGTTTTGCTATTGGTGATGCTAGTGCTAGTGCACACTTCAGCTAAGTATAAATTCTAGCAGTGAATTAAACTGGAACACACTGAAGTTATGTGAATGCATCATTATAGATGATTTATACTCCAGCGAGAATATGCTTATGTTCTAAATGATATAGCATGCTTTTTCAAGTCCCATGCCTGCCAACGCTGCTGCAGCTATAACCTGTTTACTTTCTGTCGTACAGCTTTTGTTAGGACACGATGCTCTGTGGTGAATCCCCACATGCTGCTCGCATACGTTTCCAGTAATTAGCTTGAAAGCTCTTTGATTGCTGCTTGTCTTTTCAGGTAGCTATTGATTTTACAGCATCTAATGGGGATCCGAAGAACAGTTGTTCGTTACACTACATCCACCCCTACCAGCCGAATGAATACCTGAAAGCTTTAGTCGCAGTGGGGGAGATTTGCCAAGACTATGACAGGTAGGCAGGCTGAACGGCCAATCAAATCCCAGCTTTAGCGCTCAAGGTTCTCGACTTGTTTTTTTCCACAACAGTTGTTTACGTATGCTAAGACGTGATAGAAAGTCAATGAAGTTGTCTTTGGAAGAGCGTAGCATATGATAACCACATAAATATGCATATTAGTGTTTTAGAGTTGTCTAAACAAACTTGTTAAAGGAACAGTTCACCCAAAAATTCTGTATTTACTCACTCTCATGAAATCTGTATACATTTCTTTGTTCTGATGAACACAGATAAAGATATTTGGAAGAATGCTTGTAACCAAACAGTTCTTGGACCCCATAGTAGGACAAATGACTTTATAATTTTTTTGTTCTGTTAAACACAAAAGAAGATATTTTGAAGAATGTAGGAAAGCAAAAAGTTCTGGGTCACTTTTGACTATCATTGTAATTTTTCCTACTATTGTAGTCAATGGTGGCCAAAACCGTTTGGTTACATTCTTCTTATCATATTTGTCTTATTATTTAACTCACATTTTACAATATCAGCTTACATTCACACAACAGAGTAAACTTGATTTATTATGCATGTGGCTTTAAAGGGACAGTTCACCCAAAAATACTAGTTCTGTCATCATTTACTTACCGCTGAGTTGTTCCAAATCTGTATATATTTCTTTGTCAAAGATATTTGGAAGAATGCTTGTAACCAACCACTTCTTTGACCCCATTGACTACCATAGTAGGAACAATTATTTTACATATTTTTTTTCTTTTGAACACAAAATTAGATATTTTGAAGGCACTTTTGACCACCATTGTCATTTTTCCTACTATGGTAGTCAATAGGGTCCAAGAACTGTTTGGTTACGAGCATTCGTCCAAATATCTTTTTCTGTGTTCAACCAAACAAAGAAACTTATACAGATTTGGAACAACTAACAAATAAATGTAATGTATGATAGCCTAATAAATGTAACTAGAGAGTGAGTAAATTATGGCAGAATTTTCATTTTTGGTTAAAAAAAGGGTTAAGCGCTTTATTTACAATTTGTAATTCTTCCGAGGCCTGACCCAGTTTTTGGATCACATCCTAAATCAAACCATATTGGCAACTGTAAGTGTAATTTCAGCCGTCTGTAAGATCATCGGAAAGCTCATTTCCAGGACCACGGAGAGCTCCGGCTTCACTCCAGCCTGAGATGAATAAATGCACATCCATCAGGACGTTTAGTCTGGAGGAAAGCCCAAATCACAGCGCACACTGATTTGGCAGACACTAACAATAACAATTATGCAAATCCACGTCCATTACAAATGAGCAGCGATCACAGGCCACTGAGACAGAAGGGCACGATGGGAAATTTGGTGAGCTATTCCCCAGATCCTCAATTCCTGCCGGGTCTAATCTTTTGTCTGCTTTGCTTCCCATGCAGTGACAAAATGTTCCCCGCGTTCGGCTTTGGTGCTCGGATACCTCCGGACTTTAAGGTAACCGAATCGGATGAACACAGATTAGCACAAATGGGTATTGTGCACTAAGTTCTCTTTTGTTTGCTTTTCAGGTTTCACATGACTTTGCTGTCAACTTCAATGAGGACAACCCCGAATGTGCAGGTAGGATGGCACAGAGGATACACTAGATTTTTGTATTTTATTTAGTTCCTTGTGTGATCTTTGCCCAGTAGGTCTGGATTTCCTCAAAGCCTCAACATAACAGTGGCAAAGTCAAAGAGCCATTCGGTATTGTTGCCTCATACTAATGAGATCAATATATGCATAGCTGAGCTACAGAGGGACGGTATTGACGGGGTGACACATTAAAGTTTAATGCCGCTATAAAGTACACAGTCTACGGGGAATTCCTGAAAGGCGGAAGCTGAAGTGACGTTGCTGTCATACCCTCCTCTTCCTCAATAATATGTCCCTCTGGGCCCAAAGAAGCAGGTTTTTCAAGACCAGATGTTTAAGAGTATAGTGAAAATTTTGTGCATTTCGTAAATATGTTATCTCCTTCGGCAAAGAAGCGAAAACTTGTCAACATCTTTGTCCTGTGTCAGCCACCGTAGTGTAACAGAATTTATAAGAGGTCTCAAAGGTCTACTGAGCACAGAAAAAGCTTTACATATTTTATTGCAATTTTGTAACACATTTCTCTTTTATTTATCCATCCTCTCCCGTGAAAGTGTGCAAGCAGACATGCAAGTAGAAGATGGATTTTTAAAACCGTCATCTCAGGGTTGGCTTACATCAGTCTGTTTAAAGTTTGAAACTTGTGTCTCCTAAAGCATGCCTTCTATCAGAGTAAAGAGGGGAAATGTGAGAACAATGAGTGCCTTCGATGCAGAATTAGATAGAAAAGTAAAGTAATATAAATGATAATTCTGTTGTCGACAGAAAGCCTCTGCCGAACCACGTATGCATTTCAATGCCTTGTAACACAAGTTTCTTCGGGATGGTGTTGCCTTGAAAGTCAACCGAGATGCTGCAACACATTATTGGAAATGCAGGATTTGTATTTAGTTTGTGACTATTGGCCTTTGGTACCTGTTTGCGTTTGGCGCGCAGCTTTCCCATCATCCCTCTCGTCAGCCGTGAATAGGATGAATTGATCAATGCAGTGGTGTCACTTGATTTCCCTCGCTATTTCTGTACCACCTCTGTCAGTGCAGACACACCAGGGTGGCGCCCCGAATGGGCACAAACCACTCGGCTTTTGATCAGCCAGCCTTTTCTAAGAATAGCTCATGGCTTGCAGCCCCACCAGGACACACGCCAGCCGATCTCCCCTAACACCGCATTGATATTGCCTGAAAAATCCAGTCTGACAATTATGTTGTGAAGCTGACCATACGCTTGAAACACAAAATGCTTGCTTAGTGTGAACAGTGTGGTGTACATTTATAAACTTTTACTTTCTAACTATTGACAACCTCTTGCGGACATGCCCTGGCAAGGCGTCGAGAGAGCATGTCTGCTTTTCACCAAAGAGGCCAATTTGTCTAAAGTCACACTAAACTTTTTAAAACCAGAACTTTGAGAAGTGGGTTGTAAACATTTTGCTGATATCAAGAGGTCAAGGCTTGGATGTTTCGCTTGGGTCAGCTTATGCTGGCGGATTTGGTAACTACAACATTTTCAAAAACGTTCAAGTTCTATTGGTCACATAGACGATGTTCAACAATATGCAATAAGATCCTAAGATAAGTGGTGCCACTTTTCCCCACAATTTAAATTATATACTTTCAAAGATGTAGAAATTAAAATAAAAGAAATGTAAAAAATGAAGATGAAGAAAATGAAAGATAATTATATTATATGAAAATAAATATGTGTAAAGTTTATTAAACTCATTCATTACACATACTACACAAAGTTTATTACACATATTAAACTCAATAAAATAAAAAAACAATAATGTTTTTTATTGTGCATTCCAATTAATATAAAAAACTGCAGTTGGGTTGTTTTGATTATAATAACTAAAAGCTAACTATAATAAAACACAATAAAAACTTTTTAAAAACATAATTATGCATATTAAAATGAAAAATATATATACATACAGTCATGTTCATGTATCTGCCTGATGGATTTGTTTTGTTTTTGAAACATAACTAGGTCTGAATCACTTGGATGGAGATCTCCATAAATTGCATGTGTGGGTTCACAGCATCATCCTCATGCCAACGCCACACTTAAAATCAACTTCAGACCTTTAACATGCTTCATTCATGAAGAAATTATTTAATGAAAAGCCCAAACTTGGCCAAAAACAACTTTTGATTCAACTGTTCCATTACTTTTGATCATTTAAAAAAAGGGGGAGCTACATATTAAAGAGCTGTAATTCATAAACCCTTCAGCCAATTTAGATGCGAATACACTCTAAATAAAGCTGAGTGTGCCCTTTCAGACAATATTCATTATATAACTGTAACTTAAATACATTTTGGTTAAGAGCTCAAATAAAAAATAATGTGCCTCTGTTCCAATGGAACTGACTGTATATAAAGTCAGTAGTAAAGTAGTAAAAAATCTTTCAAAAAGTTTATTCATAAGAAGCCATTAAATGTAACAAAATACATATTTCAACATGAAATTTCAAAATATGACTTTATATGAAAGCAATTATTTGTCAGTGATCCATTTAGAAGCTCATTAAAGCAATAAATAAACTTTTTCCTGTCTGCTCCCTTTACTATCACATTTTGACATTGAGCCGCCAGCTGAGCAACTGCTGTTGGGTTAAATCTATATTGCAGTTTGCAGTGCATTATGGGTATTTCTTATTTCCCTCTTAGTTCATTACAGACATGGTGTCATGTGTTGTTTCTCAATGGTAGTGGTTCACATTTGCTGTTGCTTGGTAGAAATCCATAGGTGGAAATCCCATGTGATATAATGAGATTTTGATCTATCTCTGTGCGGAGAGTGACTGTGCAAACACCACAGAGCTGGAGTGAGACTCTTTATCAGCAGCCGTGTGAATCGGCCAAGTGTGACTGACAGTGTATGAAAATATGAAAGGTGCTATGACGAAAGGACGTCAGCGGTTGTTGACTTCAAGCTTTTTGCTGTCTTTAGCATGGCGTATCCTTTAAAGACGGCTTAGCATGTGTGTCAGAGTCTCTCAAGGATCAAAATCATCTGGAGCGTCTCTTTGAATCCCCTTTGTAGGGAAGCCACTGAAACGATTACCTCCATTGACTTTCAGTATGAAAGTCTTCTCATCTTAATTTGAGCGCTGCACAGCGCAGCACGCCTCCACCTTTAAGCCGCCGGTCGCGCGTGTTCAAGCTCACAGGTGTTAATTAAATGAAACAGTTGGAGACATGGTGAGAAATACAGGCTGACCTCAAGAGATCAAGCCCACGGTGTCAGTCAACAGTGTTACTGCTGAGCTTTAGCCTTCACTCGCTATGCAGAATAAAAGAATATTTAAAGCAACGTTTCTATTGTATGTTTAAAAGAAAACAATAGTGTTACTTACAGGGAAATGGGCATGAAAAAAATAGCATTTTAATAAATGTAATAACGTAACTTTGTATTAACATCTTATAATATAATAAGGATTTATAAGTCAGTAATTTTTTTTTTAAATATGATGAAGTGTTTGGCTTTATATTATACATCTAATGCAAGCTTGTTCATTTACAGGTATCCAGGGTGTGGTTGAGGCCTACCAGAATTGCCTTCCCAAGATTCAACTATACGGTCCCACAAACATAGCTCCCATAATCCAGAAAGTGGCCAACTTTGCTTCAGAAGAAATGCACACCAAAGAGGCCATGGTGAGTGATGTGCTTCCCTGTCGCTCCAGCTTGACTTTCTCTTGTTTCTAACAGTCGTTTCTTGATAGCAATACTTCATCCTGCTCATCTTGACGGACGGAGTGATCACAGATATGGCGGACACGAGAGAGGCCATCGTCCACGCGTCTCACCTGCCCATGTCCGTCATCATCGTAGGAGTGGGAAGCGCAGATTTCACCGATATGGAGATGCTGGACGGGGATGACGGGATCCTCCGCTCGCCCAAGGGGGAACCGGTATTGCGGGACATTGTGCAGTTTGTACCGTTCCGTAACTTCAAACATGTGAGTTTAATTCAATGCTAAACATTTTAGAATATAAAATAGGCATGTAGTTATGTGATCAACACTAATATTTTTTTCTTGAATGAATGACATAAAGTAACAAAATATGGGAAGTCAATTTTTGGAAATTCATCTAAAAGCTGAATATATAAGCTTTCCTTTGATGTATTTGTTAGAATATGACAATATTTGGCCGAGATACAACTATTTGAAAATCTGGAATCTGAGGGTAAAATAATTGAAATATTGAGAAAATCGCCTTTAAAGTTGTCGATCAGAGGCGCTGTAGCAGGCCACTGCTAAGAAGAAACAGGTTTGTTTTAACGCTCTCTATTGGTTTACTGCTGGAATGATGTTGTAAAGAGTAGCTGAACCCGAACTAAGCTTTACACCAAACTTGAGTGGGTAATTCCCAAAAAGTGTTTTGTTCACGATTTTGCAGCATCCACTCACAAAAATAAAGTTTTGACATATTTGCGGTAGGAGATTTACTAAATATCTTCATGGAACATGATCTTTACTTAATATCCTAATGATTTTTGGCATAAAAGAAAAATGGAGAAAAATGCTAATTTTGACCCATGCAATGTATTTTTGGCTATTGCTACAAATATACCCGTGCTTGTCATGATTTTATGGTCCAGGGTCACCTGTAATAAAGAACTAAAAATGCCACTTGTAATATTTTCATTTATTATTGAACTGTTTTGCCATTGTTATTCCAGTTCTTGTACAGGGTGGTACAATTGTGAGGGTGGGCCTCAGCACAAACAAGACATTACCATATTTAAGTAGCTAATCTTTCTTGGCTTAAGGGAGCTTTTCATATTTGAAGCCTCCGTCTACTTTAAAATTGGAAGTTAAAATGATGATACGTACAGCTGAACTTTGTCGGCCGTAGATCTTGGCCTTTAATCAGAGCATCATTATGCAGAGATCTCAGTTCAGCATCTTTATAATGTCTGAAGAACCTCAGAGGAGAATCTCTCCTGCTTAATTACTCGCTGCCTCTTCCTCACCGTCCCTCTCACATTTCTCAGCCAGGCTGGGAGCAATCTAATAACCTTTAGCTTGACTGCTCCATTAATTATCACATCTACTGCCGGTCCCCGGTGAGAAACCAACCACAGAATGCAGAGAGACAAGTCGACTCTCAACGGGGTCAAGCAGAGTGTGGTAAAGCATGCGGCTTTGTCCGTTCTTCATACACAATCAAAAGTTTATATGAGGAGGGTAAAGTTTTTAATCTTGTGGTTTAGGCATCGGCATGGAAAATGTGTGTGTTGTTGAGAGAAAAAAAAGCATATTTTAGTTTATAATACTGTATAAATAAGACGTTGATAACATGCTGACATGACTAATATGAATGTATACATTGGGCAGCGGCTTGTCAGTTTATGTGACAAGCCAAAAAGACAGTGGAATCCTTGCGGGAGGCTTTCCAGACAAAAACAGGATTGATGACCCCTTACAAATAACATCAAGCGTCAGCCACCTCCACTGCTTATCTGAGCATCTTTTCTCCATCTAATTGGCAAAAGTGGTTGGAGGTGTTTGAGTTGAGGCTCTTTCTATCTTAAAGGGATAGTTCACCCCCAAAATAAAAAATCTGTACTCTCTGTATATGACTCTTTTTCTGTAGAACACAAAAGATATTTTAAAGGATGTCTTGGTTAGTTTGTGTCCATACAATGTAAGTCAATGGGGTCCAGTGCTGTTTGGTTACCAAACATGTTGTTCTGATAAAAGAGAAGTCATACAGGTTTGGAAGGAGTAAATGATTTGAACGAGCTATCCCTACAATGTTTTTGAGCGCAGTGTCCGCTTGTTTCGCCAAGTACGGCATCTTCACAGATCATTAGCACAAGACCAGATGGCAAAATGGATCATTCTGGAAGAATTTTATTCACTGCTGTTTCTGTTTGGCTTTTCGTCACAGGCTTCTCCTGCCGCCCTGGCAAAAAGTGTCTTAGCCGAGGTCCCGAACCAGGTGGTGGATTATTACAACAGTAAGGGAATCAAGCCCAAGTGCCCCAGCGAGTACGAGTCTTCCAGGACGTTCGGTCACTAAAGCATCGACCGCCGCTCGTTTTCAGAAAATAGCAAGTTTCTGTGAATTTTAACCAACAAATTTGTTCTACTTTGTTGCATGCGTAGCCTGTAAGACTTGCATAGGTGTTGCAATGCTACCGTTCCTATTATGTACATGTACAGATTTACAGTAATGTATGATGAGAAAGCATCAAGATGCCTGATTTGAGCATGATGACTGGGACTAGTAATGTATGTGGATTATCTGTTGGTTTCTTTTATATAAAAGTTTATTGAGATTTTGCAAAATTTCGTAATGTTCTTACATTGTAAAGCATTTTGGACCATAGAGAATAGTTACTTGAATTAGTTATATATATATATATATATATATATATATATATATATATAAATATGTGGACATGAAATGCTTTATTTCTCTCTCTCTATATATATATATTTTTTTTTTTCGGTTTTGCAGGATGAGGTGCATGATTGTATTTTGCATGTTAATAAATAAACCAGCCTTGTTTTTCTATTGATTCCGGTTATTATTTATTGTGAAGCTCCTCTTCTAACACTGTCCACATGCAACACTTTAGAACTTGAAGTATTTTTTGGTAGTTTTAAGTGATGTAAGATTGTTTGAAAATAAAGTTTGTGTTATGAATGGTGCATTTTTGTGGGTTTTTTGAAAGTTGATATTAAAGCAAATAAAATATCAACAGAGAAAAACTTTTAAAATTAGGTTTGTTCTGATAATATATTTCATATTTTTTTTGTCAAGTTTTTCAGTCATGCACTCTTTTGTGACAAACATGCTAAAATTGTATATTTTATAAGCCGAAAGAAAGCATTCAGAACTTGAGACTGAGAAAACGCATGACACAAGATTCATTTTTGGGTTAACTATTCCTTTAAATCTCTTCATTGTCAACAATAACATCTAAAAATGCTCTATTGGCAGATTTGAAAAAAAAACAACAGACATGTTCATTATAGACACTGTCAGGGGAGAGTTTTCAGGAAATGTAAAACACAAGCGTCGACTATACACCATGCAGGTCCTCAAACTGTCATGACGCACACCAACAGACCTGCTATAAACCTCTGAAGAGCTGCCGTGTTCCTCAAAGTCTCCTGAGGGATTTTACAGACTCTCCCCGGAGGACCAGCTATTGCTTCATATCGAAACCTTTCAAAATCAAGCAGTGAAATCACAAAACTGTGTGGCAAATGTGACTAATACTAAACTCATCAAAATTATAAAATAAAACAAAGGGAAGTATTTTGCAACTATCAGAATTATGTTGCAACTAAAAAAATAAAACTTTATATTCTTGCACCTTTAGCGTAGTTACACTTTGCCTAGAATTTTCAGAAATGTTTTCTTGACATTTTATCAAGCAGCTTCTTGAGGTCTCACCCTGAGATGTTCAATATTAAATGAGTTTTCATCTATTCTGAGCTCTTATTGGCTGTTCTTTCTTCATTTTTCAGTCAAAGTCATCTATTTCAAAAACATTTGTTATTAAATAAAATGTTAGTTTAACCCAATGTTGGGTGAAATATAGACAAACCCAAATTAAAACGTCCCATTATTTTTTTTTAGAGTATACTGTAACAGAAATGAATAGTTCACCCAAAATTAAAATGATTTCATCATTTACTACAACCTGTATGACTTTCTACTGCAGAACACAAAAGAAGATATTTTGAAAAATGTTGGTACCCAAACAGCATTGCACCCCATTGACTTTCATTGTATGTGCACAAAACCACTGAGACATTTCTCAAAATGTCGTCTTTGTGTTCCACATAAGAAAGCGTCACAAATTTGAGGGTGAACAAATAATGATAATGAACTATCCCTTGAAGTAATTTAGAGCTGAAGGAACTGTCACACATAAATTGTTTTCAATCTTGAATACAAACCTTATAAATAACCTGTCAACAAAATGAGGACAATGGGCTAAAACCACATCCACATATCGGTCTCTGAAGACTTTATCACTCTCTCTACTTCATTATCTTATTTGTTCTCAATCAACCAGAGCATGTTGTGACTCCCTAAAAGCCTGCACGGGTCATCTGAGTTTATTGGTCCATCATTGATCGGCCACTTGAATTCAACCGCAGGTTCCTCCATCATTAGGCCAATGCCACTGAAGAGCTTTAGTCCCTGATTGGCTCAGATTGGGGCGACGTGGCTTGTGGCTGAAGTGCGAAACACTGGAAAAAAAAGGTTCCTTTGGAATTACTCAATTTAATCATGTACATCGGTTCCACATGATTGAATTAAAAAAAAAATGTAACATAACATTTAACATTTTTTCTTAATTTGCAAGAAATGTTGTTAAAAAAAACCTTAAGTGTGGATTATTAAATTGAGTAATTCCAACTAAACTTTTTTTCAGTGAGTTTAAATACAAAATATGAATATAAAAACAAAGCATAACTTCTCTTGCATAACTTCAATAAGAATATGAATTCATTCATTAAAAAAAGTCAGAACTGATTCAGTACACAAGTTTTTTTTTAAAGTCAAATCTCATTAATAACCTGACGCGAGCACCTAATGGCAAAAAAACAAAAACTAATTTGACATGTAACTGCTATTTACATGTTTTCAGCCAATTATTTGTCCTCTCAAATTCACCAATCAATTCATGCTGAGAGCATCCGTCCTAAACACGACTCTTTTGGCAGCTACACTGTAATTGTATTGCTTCAAGTCTGTCTCACCCCAATTTGCCAATTGATTGAAACGTCTAAGACTTTCTTTTTTTTTGTTTTGGCAATGGTTTATAAATAGTCTAAAGACATGTATTAGTCTAATGAGGGTCTAGAGGAACAGATCCATGATTGGAGATGATTAGCTTTGCTGAATAAATCCCTGCATGTGGAGCTTAGTGAGGTCCTTCACTGTTTAGATGGATAAAAACTGCCATCATTTACTCTTACGTCATTACAAACGTGTATGCTTTTTAAAATTTTGGTAACCAAAAAACTTTGCACCCCATTGACTTTCATGTATGGACACAAAACCATGAAACATTTCTCAAAATATCTTTTTTGTGTTCTGGGTCATTCTACCGAATGGGTACAATTGAAGTGAAAAAATTGAAGTGAAAAAATTCAAATAAACTAAAAACTTCCAAGCAATAATTAGGGTAACAGGACTGTATGTTGAGATTGACCCTCTAGCTAAAATATCATTAAATATACAAAAAAGAAAATGAGATATTAGTTTTCTTTTTCACATCTTCCTTCAGAAGACCAAGATGATGAAACGATCTGCTCTAAATATGTCTAGTGGAACGCTGTAAGGTTTTCAGAGGTGAGGATGTGTTAGGGTAACAGGACTGAGTAAAAACCTGAGGACAACTACAAATGTGTATTTTTATATTTATATTTTTAAGCCACTGAAAAAAATAGCTCTTTAGTTTAACATGATTTAATCGTTCACTGTAAAAAATTGTTTTGGATTGTAGTCAGCTGAACCTAATTTAGTAAATTAATCCAATGGTTTTGTCCAATCTTGTTGAGTTGACTCAATTAAGTTATCTCAACTTTTGGAAGTCAGTACAACTTAAAAAATCCAATGCAAAAAAAAGATGAGTTTAAAAATTGCAGATTTTTTACAGTGTGGAAAGTAGTTCCACGTGTTTGTGTCACATTTCCTTAACATGATATTAATACTCTACTCAGATACTTCATGTAGTGGGAACATGAATGAATCGAGTAAATACAAGATTTACACGTCAGAACAACTTGACTGAATCACTTTGGTTAACTTCTACGTAATAGCAACAAGGGCTTCATGTTATAAATTTTACATTTACAATTAGCTTAATGTGCAGGGTACTTTGCCTAATAAAATGCATTTTAAAGATAATATTTATGCATTTTTATATACATAATGGCCTGGGGACTAAAATGTCATTGATTCGATACAATGACCCACATGACAATTGGGTGAACTATTCCTTTAAAGGCTCTTGGCTGAAAATAAATATTCACTATTTTCCTGCAATGGATTTATGATGCTCATGTTTTCAGACACGACCCCGGCATTGTAACTTTCATTAGACAGCAATGGATGCCAAACTGAGTCTCTGTTTGCCTCATGCTCTCTTATATGTCCTGGCTTAGACAATGGATAGCCAAACACACCTGTCAATCATCATGTATAAAACCCTTTATAGTTGAAGAAACCTTTTCCAAAAAGAGTTTATTTAAAATAAACCTTTCCACTAATCCCTTAATGTCATTTAGAAGTATGTGTTTAAGGTCTCTATGGTCTACACGCTAATGCAAGAAAGTAATTAGCATACAGAGTAATGATGAATTAAACTAATTGTGTTGTGAGAGCACAAGTCAGGCCCTTTGAGACATTACTGTTTTGTATAAATTAGCACTATTCCTCGGAAACCCAGAAATGTAATTACTCCGTACCTGCCAGGCAAACCAAATGCACTTTCAGGCGAATTTCACATGAATTTGGGGTGTTTCGCAACCCTCTGACGCTCTGTGCTGACATTTCGTCATGACATTTACCCACAGCCTGTAAACCTGCTCAGCAGGAGGACATTTCACACCAGCGCTTCTGACTTTTTGTACCGGGGGTGAGTGTCAAATGGATGAAGGTGATTGGCGCTGGTGTCAGCTCGGTTTGGAGATTGAAGCTGGCCTTGATTCAGAAAGGATGTGAGTGGGTAAAAGTCCTCTGACTTCTTTCACACCCGTGTGGGTGTCACACCTGTGTACCCGACTCTTAAGTGAAACATTACTGATTGCCGCTTTCAACAGCCTCGTGTGTGACGGAATGACCCTGAAATCACACTCTGACTTACAATTTTCATCGAAGAGATGCTAATGGAATGGACCAGAGACAGCAACACCCTAGCAACCATTGGAAAAACCTAGCAACACAAAGATGGATGAAATGAGTGTCTTAGCAACTGGCAACCACCCACAACACTAATAATGTGGCAACCGTGACCCCAAACATTTCAAATGTAGTCGATACAAGAAGTTTCAGAAGCTGATATTTTTCTACCTTATGATGAATTAATGTGATCATAATATGCCCGCACACTTTATTGCGGTTTGTAGATGACAGATTCTTTAGCCCTCCACAGGCAAGGCTCGTTCTGGATGGGTGAACTCACGCTCTTTGACCAGTTCCCATGGCAACATCTCATGTGCAAACACTGAGAAATTAAACTTTTTCTGATCCTCCTTGGATCCACATCATACCTTCCTTTGATCTGCTGTCACACCGATTTAACGATACGATGTCACACAAAAGAATTCAGAACCAAACTAAGCTAACAATAGATCATAATTCAGGCTCAGCAGATCAACGAGAGACAGACAAAAAATGGGCACGGAATTTTGAGTTTGAAATTGGGAAATTAAAGAAAAATTATTTTGTGGAAACAAGAATAAGGATCTCATTTACTATAACACTATAACACAAGTATGATAAACTGACAACATATGCTATATTCAGGCTTTAAAGCATTTAATGACCCAAACAGTTCATATTGTTTTACCATTTTGTCATTATTTAATTTGTTTATTTAATTGCATTTATTTGGAAATAGACCATGTACGATGTTTAAAGTCACCAATAAATCAAAATGGACAATTCTTATTTTATTTACATAAATGCCTTTAATGCATTGTACTGGATTTAGCCTGAGGTTAATTTTCACCAGAAGTCTCTTTGGGAGGTCACCATTAATAACCTCTTACAGAAAGAATTCTTCTTGATCCATACAACAGGGTTGCCAGATTTTTGTAACAAACCAATGGCCAATCAAACTAGCCCAAAAAATACCCCAAACATCTCAATATGTTTGCTTTCCTAAATTCTTCAAAATATCTTCAACCAAGAAATCAATAAAGCAATTTTTCATACTATTGTAGTCAGTGGTGGCCAAGAACTGTTTGGTTACAAGCATTTTTCCAAATATCTTTCTCTGTGTTCATCAGAACAAAGAAATTTGGAACAACGGGACTGAGATTACATTAATAATTTTCGTTTTAGGGTGAACTGTTCCTTTAACCAATAAACATCATTGGATAATAGTAATAATAGACAGTATATTTACGTAAACAAAATCATTTTATCTTAAGATTTAAAGCTGATGAATAAAATGATTATTTATAGAAACAATCATGAAAAGACCCACCAAGTTTCATGTTACCATGGAAACGAAAACCAATGCCCCTCCCTGACAAAAATGTGCTCCCTCTGTAATAGCGCCACAGTTTTATGAGTGTTAGAATATACATTTGGTAGAGTAAATAAGTTCAATACATGCATTTAGGTCAGCTAAAATGTATGAATATGTCTTAACTTCAACCCATGGAGCCCAATTCTGCTGGTAAACCCTTGCATACAACATATGCACAAGAACACTTTGTATCAGGGCACAAAAAAGAAAACAAAGAAAGAAAAAAGGACGATCTATTATAAAAGCAGGTAAAGTAGAGTAAAAGAATATTTAATTTGATACCAATAGATCCAATGTCTTGCTGAGTATATCAATACTGTAGTATTGAAAGTCCGAAAGCACAACTGGCACCATCCCTGATGTCAATGTTTTGTAATGATGTGTAAAAAACAACATCCAGGTTTGTATTGACATGATGATGAGTAAATAATGACTGAATTATTTTGGGTGAACTATCACTTTATTATTCATGCAGTCAGAGATCTGCTCTACTTACAAGATAAACAGAGCATGCATGGCTCTACCAGAACCTATATTTACATACAGTATATTTCACTAAATGTACATCCTGTTGAATATTGAATGCAAATCAGATCCAGTCGGCTGAGTGTGTTTGGATTAGTGCACAGGATAGGAATAGGAATTTCTCTCTCGCTGTTATTGGTGTGAAATTCATGCTCAAATGAGCCATAGCCAGTGAAGAACCTGAGCCAGGGACCAGGATCTCATCACTTTACCCAACTACAGTAGTAAATAAAACTAATATCAGTATGTTATCAAAAGATGTTTATCTATGCATAATCACAAGATCCACTCTGCAGCTTATCAACAACCGCCTACATGAGAAAATGCAAAAGCAGATCACATTACACTTACATGTAAGCTAATAGCTATATTCTGATCAACATCCCAGTTTAGATTTAAAGACACACTTTTCTTAAGGGTGCTTATAGATGTTGCATATAGTGAAATCAGGAAGTGTGATCTAAAAAAACACACAATTAGTTATTAAACTGTCTTTGGTCAATAAGCCAGACAGTGTCAATTGCGGTGGGTCGGGGTGGGGGGGAATTGATCCAGCAAAATCTGATCCAGCTTACCTACATGCTTCTTATGGCCATCCAATCTCAGAAAAATAATAGACTGACCAAGGAGGATATCTTCTTCTTGGCAAATTGCTCCTCAGAGATATTTTCACCAGATATATATCTCTTAAAGAGACAGATCACGCAAAATGAAAAGTCTGTCCTTTTATAACTTTCTTCATGTAGTGACTAAATGCCGTGGTCACCATTCCCCTTATTTTATGGTAAGTCAATAGCATCAACATTTTTACAATAAAAAGGTAAAACGATATAGGTTTGAAACAACATGACAGCAGAGTTTTTATTTTTGGATGGACTGTCTCTTTAAGTAAAGGTACACATAGGCCAATTTAGAGATCAGCTCTCCAAAAGACACTTGAATGTCAACTCTGTGTTATTTGCCAGCTGCTGCTTGTCTCCTTATTTTAATAAACAATGCTGATATTTCCAGACCGCTTAAATTTTTCAGGAGGACATTTGCAAGAGGGATTAAGACTTAAGCACCTAACTTTCCTGTTTCTAATGCATGAACTCAGTGAGAACTCAAATTTCAGAAAATTAGATACCAAATCAAACCATCATCACATGATAACTGGTCAATCGCATTTTGACTGCATTGTGATGTGTTGTCTATAGACGGTTTCAAAGCAAAAACAAAAACAAAAACAAACGTTACTGCGCATGCACACTTTTGTGGCCTAAACTTAACTTCCGGGACACATCAACAAAGAATCAAGTCCCTGCTGATTATTTCTGATAACAAGCAAAAGAAATAACATTAGCTAGCAAATTAAAAGTATGTCTAGTATTATTTTGGGTTACTAGTAAAAGAACCGTACTTGGCTAAACTTAAATGTTAACAGGTTTAAAGACTGAAGATTAAGTTTGAAGCTAATAGGGTGCTACAAACAGAGATGTTCTGCTTGCGACTCTCTAAACAGCCCGCTTAATGCAGTTTCTCCGTTGTGTTGCCTCCCGCTAGGATACTTATGTAAATTGTGCTGTCAGGACAAATATTGAAGGTATTGATCCTGATCTCTCTCAGGTCCTAGACCAGAGGTCATGTAATTGGACATTATGGCATCTCATAAACCTCAAGAACTGCCCGGGTACTGAGTTACCTCTCCGGGTCATGCTAATGTCTCTACTTCTCAAATTAGACCTCCACCTAGAGAGCAAACTGTGTAGTAATGACCAAATCCATACAAATATTATTGATTCTATACATTACCCATGCATGACTGAATGAATATTCATGACCAATTACAGTTCTCCACAAGAGCACAGGTCCACTGTTAGCATCTGATACTTGAAATACTTCATCTGACCCGTTATTTAGCCAAGCTGTGTTGAATGTATGAATATGAATTCTTGGTTTGGATGCTATTCATTGCCGCAAGCTCTCGAAATCAGAATTGGCTGGATTCTACACTTATTATTAGAAGCATCCATGCTCCATTGTTAAAGCTCTGTCAGGTTGTGTGGACGAGGAAGGATTAAGACAAGGTGTCTGGTGGAGATAAAATGTGATAGACATTTGTCCTTGCTTTCCAAGTTCTCAAAACCCATGAAGATATTTCAGAAAATGAATGCCATTGAATGAAAATTGCTACAGCGGAACCCATTACAAGTCTTTGTGATATTCTTGTCCTTAGATATAGCTTATAGGTGCCTCCTGTAAAGGTGATAATACTAAGGAGGATCTATTGAAAGAAATGCAATATAATATACTGTACATAACTGTCTTGAGATGTGTATAAAAACCTTACATAATGAAGCGTTATGTTTTTATTACCTTGAATGAGCAATTTCTATCTCTATACACCGAGGATCCCCTTACATGGAGTTCGCCATGTTGTTTTTATAGCCCTAAACAGACAAACTGCTATAAAGAGCGCGTTTCATATGTTATCTCCTTCATCAAAGAAGCAAAAATGACTACATGACCACTCACTTTTGCATTCTTATTGCATAAACCTCTCTGTTGTTGCTATTGTTTTTTTTTTTAAGCTATGGCAACTCTCACTCGTCCGTCCCCATTTGCGCAAGAGACACTCCATTAAAGATAAGTAATGGTCTGTCAGCCACATCGGGAGATCCACATTCATCTCAAAGCCCAATTTATGGAGATAAAAGGACATCATTACCTCTGCTAGCGCTCATCAGGACTGATTTTAGAGGAAGGAGAACTCGGATTTGCGAAAGCAGGTCTGCTCAGGATATCCTGACACCCGTGGGTCAGAGATGAGCTGTTCAGACTGGTAATGAGCAAACCATCTCAGGATTAACTTCCATTTCGCTCTTTTGAAATGAAATTAGAGGATGTGACTCTGATGTCCGAGTAATTGTAGTGGTTTTGCATCCTTGATTTTATTACAGGCAACACGAATCCGGCACCAATTAGATTCTTCGCCTCTAAAATTGCTGCGATAGCTGACACGTACAACCAGAAGAGATATTAATGCCAGGGTTTCATTACAAAAAAAGTCAATGAATACAAATTATTCCAGGAGTCCAGGAGACTTTAACAACTTCTAAACTAAAGCTCAATTCTTTATAATGGAGATAAATCTTTTATACTAACGCTACCATCACTCCGAGTCAAGTTAAATGTTTTCCGTCTGTAAATAAATGCCGTGGGGGAATTCGCGACAGAAACTGCACTGCTTTATCTGTCTGATCATTGTGATTGAGTACTGTGTTTCAACACTGTGAGCAAGAAAGACTGCAAGAAACCAAAGAATCATTACCATGGCAAACATCTCGTATTAATCTTCCTTAGGCTTGACTCCGTATAGATGCTGAATTTTATTGTGTGGTAAAGTTTGTACACATTAAAGTGATTCTCTAGGTGTGAGGCCATGAATAACACAAGTAAATTTTGAGATTGTGAGAGTTTTTTTGAAGAAGAATTTAATATTGAGTAACAACATTTGGCAAGTTATTAGTGCTTGAAATGACATTAATCTTTGTCAGCTTTAAATGAAATTCCAAAGGTCAGGCATAACCAGTCAACTTTGGTTATGTCCAAAGGTTTGTAAAATACATTCATGATCATTACGGGGGAATATTTCAGGTTCATTTGATAAATGTCAAATCTCACCCATGAAAACCCTTTTTCTCTTGTTACCAAAAGTTAAATTCCTGCCTTAAAGATTAGCATGAATTAAATTGGGAACAAGGTGGAATAATTGATTCTTATAAGCCAGGCTCACATTGAGCTGGTTAACGTGAAATATTAAGGGATTAAAGAAAAATGCAACAGCCGAGCTAAAAGATATCCAGGGAGAATGAACTAAAGGTCTTTTGCTTATTAAAAACTCGGGAGTGACGTTTTCTCATACCGCGTTTTAATAAGCATGATTTATTTCTCCATGAATGAAAAACTTTCAGCATCGACTTAAAAAAATGTGTAACCCTGAGGTATCTTTCTAAGATCAATAAAATGATCTATGATGGCTCTGTTCCAAAGCTTAGTGAGCTGTCTGCAGAGGGATCATCTTAAAGCATCATACTGTAGATGTGCTATAAAAGATAGTCATCTCAATTATGCAGCTTTTTCATTTTAGATTCTAAAGGAATATCCCATAGCCTGTGTGATGGAAGGCAATCCCAGAATGCCCTGTGACAGGAGAAGAAACATATTCATAAAACAATAATGTAATATTTAACCAATATTTGTGTGTACTTGAGTACTTCATCATGAGTTCAGTAACCTACTGTTTAAATAAGTATACTTCAAGTTCATTTTTTAAGGATACTTAAATAATGTTTAAGTATATTTTAAGTATACTTTATGTAATATTGCTATACTAGTATACTATACTTCATACTATATAAGTCTATTTCTATACCACTTGGGACAAGCCCACCCCAGGAAAAAAAAAGAAGAAGTGTACTTTAATACTGAAGTACATGTGTCCAAAAAGCCTATTTCCTACTGATCCATCAAACTCCAACATTCCAAATTCTTATTGACACTGATCCAACCAACTCTACAAAATGTGTTTGTTGGATCAGTGTCAATTAGCCTTAAAAAAGTTACCGTATACCATACTTTCTTATTTTTAGTTCAAAATAAGTATAATAATAACAAACTTATAAATAAATAAATAAATAAAATAAACAAATAAAAGGTGCAAGAACTTTTATCTTTAACATCGTTATTGTACATCATCCAGTATAAGGAAGATCAATGTAAACAAAAAATAAATGCGCTTCCTGTTGTTAAATTTGTTACAAATGTTGCATTTTAGACACAAAAACTCTGTCAAACACTGCAGAATGACACTTTTACTGGCATTACATCCCATTTGCTATTAGATTTGCAAAACCTACAGCCAATTACGTAGCGCACCAACATTAGGAGTAGAAATGCAAACAAACCACAGTAGATCAAGCTGGTGACCTCCAATTAAAAACAAATCACTGTCAGTGTAAACAGGGCATTAGAAAAAAAGGATTCTACATCTTTGGACCCTAATTCGACCCAGTTTGACTCACTGGCCAGCCGAAATATTTTCTTGAAAATATATCTTTTATGAAAATATACAGCATTTCTACATTTAGAGACACTTAATACTGGTAAATAATACATTATGCTGAGCTTTGCACAATTGGATAGTGTAAATTCCAACTAGGAAACGGTGTATCGGTGTCAGTGTAATGTAATGCCCTGGATAAAGATTATCGGAGGACAGAAGATAAATTGTTCGAGATGTCAGGTATCACTTAAATGCCCTTGCTGTAACTTTGATCTTCTCTTGCTAAGAAAGGCACTCAAAGCAATCGCAGTGTCTTTGTACTGTAAGTTCACGGCAATGATAAACGACACACGCGCTCTTCACAGCTTCCAGAGCACTTATACTGTAGATACTTTACAGAGACGTCATTAAAATAGCCTACTATGACAGAAGAAAGGCATGATGAGAGAAGACAGAAGTTTTAAGAAACAACCCTAATCATTTTTAATCTTCTTAGTTACACAAAGTTGGTCATTTGATCCCTGCCGGTGGATCACAAGACAGCTGGATTTAATCATACTCTGTTTCCTCTTCAAGAAAGCCTATCGCCTTTATCACTTCAGGTCTCCCAAGTTCAAGTTTCAGAGGATATGCAATAAGCAACAATTCCACCTTGTGTATAACCTTAATAAAACGTCTGTGAGCTATATCAAAGATAATGAACAAACTCATAAAAAGACTCTTCTCTTACATCTTAAGGGAGCATCCCACTTTTCTCCAGGAGAGCTGATAACCGTCCACCATCTAGTGAAATGTGATGGCTTTAATCACTAAATTTAATACGAAACACTTAAATGCCCTCCTGACCAGTTAACCTTCATTCTCAGGTCCTGCGGCCTCAGCTCGAATAATGATTTGGTAAGTCGTTGCCTTATTCAGCCATTAAGCTTGTCAGCTCCGTTTTACCTGTTATAAAAGTAAAGGGTCCAGACCTTTTCCATTATGTTTAAATGCTGGTAGAGATGAACAGGGCACAGAGGAGAGACAGAGGTGCAGGGAAACTGAGAGCGGGAGGAAACACACAGTGATATTATTGGCCCTGATGGCCCTTTTGTCTCATCGCACCAAACCATAAGATCGACATAACACCTGAGGAAAGACAGAAGATGCAATAGCAACCAATTATCGCACTGCAACAGCCTGGCAATCTCTCCTGCTGTTCCAATGCAGTTTGTCATGACAGTTTAGTGTCTGTCTGTCCTGTAGGCATGAGAACAGGAGGAGAGATTTTATCTTCAACCCGAGAGAACAGGTCGGTTTGTTCACTAGATCCAGCACCTGCAGACACATTCACCGCGCAGATTCTAATGATGAAGACCACAGTGTTCCCAGCTTATTGAATATGACGGTGAGTTAAAAATGTTCACCCTAACAACATGGAAACGAAACCGTGGAAATATAACAAAATGAGTTTAATAAACAATCCTGCCTTCAATTCCCGAAACACACACACACACACACACACACACACACACACACACACACACACACACACACACACACACACACACACACACACACACACACACGTTAAAGACACTTAAAGGGATAGTTTACCCCCCAAAATAATAATAATTCTGTCATTAATAATTAATAATTTACTTAGTTCTAATGAACACAGAAAGATATTTGGTAGAATAATTGTAACCAAACAGTTTGGCCACGTTGACTGCAGGAAAAATTCAAAGGCAGTCAAAAGTGCCCCAAAACTGTTTGCTTTCTACATTCTTCAAAATGTCTTCTTTTGAACAAGAAATGTATAAAGCATCTCTTCCTACTGAATACAACAGTATTAAGCTGGTCAATATTTGTAATTCATTCACTATAGAGAAACACACGAGGTGTATTTACCCTCCGACAGGTGATTGGGGGAAGATTAATGGAAACCTAATGCAGTCTGTAGACTCTCTCTCTCCAAGAAAAAGAATGACTTATCTTTAGTGTTCTTGGCATTATCATCTCCTCTATGGCATTTTGCCTCATTGCACATGGTCAGGGTTGATGGGAGCGAGCGATTAGAGGTGCAGCTGTGATACAGGCACTCTCGCCCACTCTTCGCCCAAACCTCATGAGACAAAGAACCGGGAGATGAGTCACGCGCTGGATCTACCCCGTCAAAGATCAGGATCAAGACCCGCTCATCTCGGTAGAAGCACCGAACATCTGTTCGCTCAGAGACTTGTAAATGCTGGTATAGGCATTCAATTCAGTACTGACAATAGAGAATTTGAGGGAAGTTTTGCAATGCTAGACGTTTTAATTTCAGCATTAAACTCTGGTCAACACTGCAACAATACTGTATTTATGACCAAGTGCAACCCACTCAGGAAGGTGTCTGACTAACACTACAGTACATGACATTTAGATGTGTTTAATCTAAAATATATACTGAAACGAAAAAAATTAAAGTGGCAATCTGTAAGTTTTTTTGATTATAAATAACTAAAACCAATTATTGAGCAAGTACATGAAAGAACGGTATTTAAAGCGATGTCATTACCCTTGCTGGATTCATCACGGACAGCTTGTAATAGCGTTTTTTTATTTTTCTTGTCGGGTCGTGTTTCTCCGGAAATCCTTATTTGGTGTATTTTGTTATAGATGCGCTACTGATGTACAGTTAAGATTCTCACCGGTTCACCGTCACAGGCCACACGTAACATGCGACTCAAAACATCAGACTCATCCACGCAGTTGAGCAGCGCCGAATTACAACTCACGTAAAGAAAATCACCTCCGCATATCACCTGCAGTAGCAAGTTACAAACTGAGATGCCGACAAAGAGGCCATTCTTACGGACAGCCACTTTAAGTGACCACTCCAAATTTTTATTTAATCAGCATTTCTAGATTTATTGTGGTCATTGTGTGCAGCATCTGTTGAATTTCAACAAATTCAAACCTCAGAAGTGATAAAGTCATCAAACAGCAATGTAAAAGACTGACAGCATGACAAGACACATGAAAACTGTGATAAAAATCGAGGTTCATATTAAAAATATTTTTGTAATTTTCATAAATACATGAAAAATATTTCATTAAATTAATGAAATTAATATTTCATATATGTACAAATATCACTGTTGTATTGCATAAACGTAAATAGAAACTTAAAGAAACATTATTTGAGGTCTGAAAAATACAGAGCATCTTTTCTGTTATTTTGACCTGTTTCTCCAGTTTTCATTTTCTGCAAATAAATACTAATTATGCAATATTTTTGTTTGAAATTTGGGAGAAATGTTGCTAGTAGTTCTCAAAATAAAACCAAAATAATAATTTTACCTAAATGCATACCTATAAATAGTAAATTCAGAAAAACTGAAAATGTCTTTGAAACAGTCTCTTAATTTTTTCGCGGCTGCATACAGTATTTAACCCTAAGTACAACACAATACATAGATGTGGATAATTTGATATTTTCTTGCGAATGTTATCTGCATCATAGATTCATTTCCATCAACCTCACAAACAAATCCAGCATCTAGCTTTTCCCTGGAATTGCACATTTGAAGATGAAGGACTGCTCCTGAAAATGTAGAAAACTAGCCAATCAGAACAGGATGTGCTATTTTGCCAGTGGTCCATCTGGAGCTGAGACTAGTCATTAACTAGTGTAAAAGGATTTAAATAAAAAATAAAAGAAGTCTAGCTGTATGGCCAGCTGTCACTCTATCCCATTTCCCTGGTTCATGATTGAATATAAAAAAAGAAATACTTTCAGAAGGTTTAAGAGGCCAAAAGCATGTATACCCATTAGCTGAAAACATACCATTGTTGAAACCTAATGAGGAAAACAGCACAAAGAAAGAATATAAAAAACACCTAAAGCAGAATATTCTCTTTAATTCTATATGTTTAGTTATAATTCAAATTATTCATCATCCTTAACAAAACAACCAACATGAAACACAACGTGTGCATTCTGAATATAATACACTTGGACCTCACCGCTAAATCAAGCTCGCCTCAATTAAAGCCCAAACTCCAGCGGTTGGGAAAATGGGTCAGTTTGAAGAACTGTCTCTGCGAGATTGGAACTGTCACAAGCTCTCCACGACCAAAATATCAATTAATTTATCCAATGCCAGCCAGAACCCAGCTGAGCCGCATACTAATGTAGCCCACAGCGGGAGCGCACACAAAGCCACGGCCCCAGACTTCACCAGGACAGGGATATTACCGAGTGGCTCAAAAATGCTGCTGGAGCCAACTGCGATTTATACTGCTACTGTACCTTCACTGTGCAGGTGTGTGTGTGATTCTCCTCTGAGATTTTAAGTAGAGCATCTCTTATTCAAAATCTGCTCAGCAATCGGGTTTTCGCACCTGCGCCCAGCAGGATTTCTTCCGAAGTCATCAACTCTGAACTTAGGAAAGAAGTTATAAGACTAATTATAATAAAATCGATCTTACAGCTGAGGACCAAGCTAGCTCCAGAGATAAAGAAAATTGACAAGAAAATGAAATTTCAGACTTATTATTTACTCACCGGCATGTCATTCCAGAAGTGCTATGAATGACTTATATCAGTAGAACAAAAAAATGGCAAGAGGGCTTGAGGTTTCAAAATGACAAAAACAGAATCATAAAAGTGTTTTTAAGTCATATGATACCATATATAATGTAACAAATTGACAATGATAATCTTCCTATAAAGTACATTTCAGCGTTTCAAGACTTAAGGAAGTCATATACAACCACGGAAAAAAATAAAACACCATTTTTAAGACCATTTTCAGTTTTTCTGAATTTACTATTTATATAAAAAATGATTATTTTGCCTTATTTTGTGAACTTCTAACAATATTTTCCCCAAATTTCAAATACAAATTGTTTCGATTTGCATTTATTTGCATACAGGAAATGAAAACTGGAGAAACATGGATACTCTGTATTTTTACAGACCTCAAATATCGCAGATAAAACAAGTTCACATGTATGTAGGAAAAGTAAAAAAAAAATTGTAATTTGATCACAGTTTTCATGTGTCTTGTCGTGCTGTCAGTCTGTCACAATGTTGTTGGATGACTTTGTCACTCCAGAGGTTTGGTTTTGTTAAAATTCAACAGACACTGGACTGCAATGACCACAATACATCTAGAAATGCTGCTTAAATGAAAATTCGGAATGGTCTATTCAATTTCCCACAGATGTATATTTGGTATAATTTTTATGCTTGGTTGAACACCTTCCTTCATTGTCCATCTATATTTTGTACATACCTGTACACTGAAACTGAATCTCTGCCATCTTTCCTGCCAAGATCTGATCATGACCAGATGAATCACAACAGCGGGAGGCCAAAAGGTGCTTATTATCCTTGTAACTAATTATGTCTTTGCTTTTTGCCGAGCTAAATGTTTCCAGGCTTCGGGAATTCTGTTCCGTTTGGCTTTGGGCCTCCCTAAGTGATCACTGTAATTCTGAGGTCAATACAGAGCTCAGCGCAAACACAGGGGTGTTGACAGAGTCGCAACAATTATAGATCACAAAACCCAACAGTTACGTGTCTACAAGCGCTCAGGGTTACATGTTACGGGCCAGTAAACACGCATGTACGTGGATGATAGGGAACTGTACAATAATCATTGGTTTGTACAAATAACAGACCTGAGCACATTCAATCTAAATCTGATGGAGCTGCTATAAAAAAAATCACTGTCAGCTGAATAATACAAGTCAAAATAAGAGGAATGCTGTATTTCGTGTGATAGGAATAGCTATATAAAAGAGAAAGGAATTTTATGAGTGGCTTTAAAATGTCTCTACTCTCATCTCACGCAGCTAGAAGGAAATGAAAGATCTTAACAATAAACTCTTCCCGAAGAGAAATGTTCCCTCGCTGATTCACTTTGCTGTGTCACAATCTATCCTTGCAGAAACTAGCCCCTTGCTGTAACACATTTTACACGAACATTTGGCCCTGAGAGAACATTTGTATTAATATATCAGATTTAAGTTTAGACGTACACCACAAAATCTCTGTCCTTACTACTGTAGCTGCGACCAAAATGACATTCCGACACATCTTGTATCACAACTAATTTGTTGTTCAGTTTATATCTTATAAACACCAATATCTTATCACACATGCTGAATAATAATAGTTCCAAAAAATGACATTCATTGCATAAGCAGTGTTTAAAAAACTGCTTTCAAAATGGCAAATGAGGAAGGAAAATTATTTTTTAACAGTAAATTGAAAGAAAAAGAGAAAATGCCTGCAAATTTGCTGCCAAGGAAGACAAAACATTTCATCACATACTGATAAAATATGTATTTTGCACACAGGTGCATCAGCACCATAACAATTCAAGTAGAAGCGATATAAGTCTTTGTAGCTCCAATCTTGTCTATCATTATGACAGTATTTGGTTTCTCTTCAGTCAAAACATATCAGTCAACATTCTCATGAAGTGAATTACAGTGCATTTATGACATACATTTTTTCCAGTATGTGTATTTCCGAGAAACCCGTGACCCAGGTATAGCTTTTGCCATTCTCCATCAATTTGAGAGCTGTATTTCACTTGAGATTTAAACCCCTTAACATGCACGGGGCCCATTTTTTATCATGTCTGCATTTACTTTACCTTTCTTTTACATTATTATTCAATCAACTATTCATTCTTAATTCAAGCTAAATTTGTTCATAATTTACTCACCATTTCCTTTCTGTTGCAAAAAGGTCAATCAAAAATTGGCATACATTTGGTTGCATAATATGTGAAAGCCAGTGGCATTTTATGTTTTTATTATACAACCTGTGCAATAGGGTTTATGCCAAACATCACGTGCACAAACCGGAAAACAAGTCTCATCGCATCCGGTTTAAGTCTTTTGTATGCGCTTCATTACAAAAATGAGCTGTTTTACTCAAAACACCTTTAAATTAGCAACCAAAGGTGATCAAAATCGATGCCCATCACAAAAATGGGCAAAGGGGCAGTTGAGGCCTAATGGTTAGAGAGTCGGACTCGTAACCAAAAGGTTGCCGGTTCGATTCTCAGTACCGGCAGGTAACCACTGACGTGCCCTTGAGCAAGGCACCTTACCCCCGTTTGCTCCCCGGGCGCTGCAGTGATAGCTGCCCACTGCTCCCGGTGTATGTGTGTTCACGACTTGAAGTGTGTGTGTTCACTATTCACTGGTTGGGTTAAATGCAGAGGTCACATTTCAGGTATGGGTCACCATATCTGACACCATATCTGACAAATAGGTCACTTTCACTTTCTTTTTCTTTTCACAGACATTTGAATATTAAAATAGAAAAAATGGAAACAGTGCTAGGTTAGCTGGTTAGCTTAAAAATCTATAGATATCACTGATAGTTGTTAATAAACTTTTTCCAACAAACAGATGTAATAAGACCTGTTTACCGGTTTAGTCACGTGACACTCGACATATGCTGCTCTTAAGTTTTAGTGTGATTTTCTATTAATACAAATCTTGACTTATTTCAGATTTGAGTAAGTTATATAGACTTTGAAGTAATATGGCCGTTTTGGATCTTGACAGACTAGCCGCTATACAGTATGACTGCCTCAAAAGTTTCCTTCCGTGTTCAACCAAAAAAAAAACCCGGCATGCATATCTAGAAAGACATGTCGGTGTAACTGACAGAATTTTTATTTTGTGGCAAAGCCCTTTAATATTTGATGCAAAACTGGAAAACTACTGACAATGACACAGTCATATCTGCTGTGCAAGTGCAGCACACACAAAACCTCGTGTTAAAAAGCCAGAATGCTGATAAAGTTCAATTTCAATCCTTTCAATCTCATATAAACCTTCTCTTCACCTCATGCACAAACGTACACTGCGAGGTGCTTTGAACTTTCATCGTAACTGCGTGATAAAGAGAAAAACAGAGTAGTAATCCATCACGGTGACAAACGGCCATTTGTTGAAACTCATATTTTATCTGATTATATCAATGGCGATATTGTAAAGAACAGCCCGTGTTCAAGTTGTAAAATGTGTGCAGTTCAATTGGCAAGATTATTAAAGCCATCTTTCCAGCAGAATCTGGACTATCTTCGAAGTTGGAAAACAACAATAATCTTACCATATGTCATGGAAAAGTCGATAGCTTGTAATAAATGGCTCGGCTTGCTTCAGTGATAACAGCAGAGCACAATGGAGAACGCTGGCTGGTCTCCGTGCATCATTGTTTTCTACTATTGATCTTATACCGCTGTATTTTACCCAGCTCACTAACTTCTGCAGCTGTGAAAAATCAGCCAATGTTTGTCTGTGAACAGGCAACAGAAAACAAGTCGATTAATAACCGTTATCATAAAATAGTGAAGAGTAGAGGTTTTCATAGATGAGGGAAAAGAACGTAATATATCAGTGCGATGTAGCTCTTTAAAACCTGAAAGAATTGAAGGAATGAGAAAGTAACAGCTAGACCCATTAAAAGTTTACTTTTCAAAAAAGAAAAAATTACAATCAGAACACATCAACCTTTTTTCTTCATTTTATGTATCTCCCTACTAGAAAGCATATTTCAAATATTATTAAATTATATTTCACGATAACCTTACAGAACATTTTCATTTGATGGGGATGGGGTAGATAACCCTATCTCTTTGATATACACGAATTTATCACAATTATCAGATCAAGTACAAAAGAGGATGCAGAATTTCAATTTGAATTTAAGGAAAGCATCTGCTATGCTTTGCTTTTAACAAAACTTTTTTTAATTTTAAAAAAATTACAAAAAGCATTGATGGCTATTCAGAAACATTAAAGTTCCAATGAAATCAAAATTGAAGTTTAGTGGCTTTTAGCGTGAGTGTGTTAGTCCTAAGGTTACATGTAAGATGTGTGCTTTAAATTTTTGCATTTGGAAGATATAAGCATTTAAAACTTAAAGTCTCCCACATGAGTGAAAAAAAGAGCCTCTTATCAAATACAAATATATATAATTTATAAAAAGTATTAATATAAATTAAATGTAATATTAACTGTTTTATTATATAGACCGATAAACAAGACTGAATGTTAACATAGTGATGTAGTCATCAAACAGCAATGTGAAAGTCTTTGAAATGTTTTCTTAATTTTTTCACAGCTGTATATACATTAAACTTAATGCAAAAACATTCATTGTTTTAACTGTGGTGGAAGACAAACAATACATTCAGATATTGATGTTTTCTGAAAGCAATGTGCTTTTGCCATATGGCAAATACAAAATCTGTTTTGATGTCTGTATTTATTATTTTGACTTTAGATTTTATTGTTTTAAAATTTGATTTATTGTTTTGACTTGAGTTCAATACTATCAACAATATGGGAATGTTTACTATGTCCAAATAAATTTACTCTACATATCAAGGAACCATTGACAAACAGTTACTGTTTTGTTGCAAAACTTGTGACTCATTGGAATTCAATATCCATTATCTAGTTTCAGTGATCAATATGGTCCTTGACATACACCATCTCTGAGAGTGTGTGTGTGTGTGTGTGTGTGTGTGTGTGTGTGTGTGTCTGTGTGCTTCATTGTTATCTTACAGTATTTTCCTGCGTTGTGTGTAAAAGTTCTTCATAATAAAGAAGTTGATCCACTTCAAAGCAATCGCTGGATCTCTCCACTAGCTTGCTCAACTCCTGTCTGATGTTCTCCTCGGTCTCCTGCCTCTGTCTGGCCTCCTTCAGGTAGTCGTAGATCTTCATGAACACCTCCTCTCCCAGCTTCTGATGCAGTGACCTAAAACATCAATTCAATTCACTTTAACTGCACAGACAACCCAACTTTACATAAATACACTTTTGAAACAAGCTTTCTGGTTTTCCTCTTCAACATGCATCTAACAGCACGCAACACTGTGGGAGTATTGGAGGCGTCCAAGCGGGACGTCTTGTAAAAACGACCACCTGACAGGTGTAAGATATGTGAGCAGGCACCGTGAATCACCCCCATGTCTCAAAGTCAGTCTAATCTTGCAAGCACTTTTGGACCTTTCAGTTTAAAAAAGAGCTTCACACAGGTCAGATATGTCTGTTTGTTAATGTTACTAATGGACAATCTTATAAAGAGTAAATCAGATATTAAGTGGATCATTAAGTCAGATATTAATTCTTATCAAAGAGTAACAGTGAGAAAGTTGTGTCAGATTTTGATGTTCTTATAAGGGAAAGGTCCACAGAAACTACATTTGATTTGATTTATAGAGGTAAATTGATTTAAACTTTCCACATTACAATTCTTTATTGCACTGGAGAATGCAACATGTGACTGGAAACCTCTAACGAAATGATGTATCGCTGACCTCAGTAGCTCAGAGGTTTCTAGTGTATTATCATCCGAGAGGATTTAACATTACAAGGTTCAAATCGAATTTGGGTTAGCTTGACTCGGTTGTACCCACAAGCCAAAGCAATGTCATTACGGTAGGCAGAGGTCGGAGAAAGAAACTGAAAAGAAATAGACAGTTACAAGAGATGATGGAGGATATCCCCCCTTAGAGAACAAATTAAAAGAAATTGTTTTGTCGTTTTATTGCACATTTTAAGCATTAAGCTTAAAAAAAAAATGTATCGGTAGGTTTTGTAAACAAACAAAAAAGCAAAAAAATCCATCAGCCCCTTGAGTAGATAGATTTGCAGACTGACACAGGTTCATAGAAACATCTAATATGAAAACTAATTAACTCGAACTATGAATGTTAGATCTGAACCCATGAGGAGAAATATGTTTTGATTTTATCTGTATCACAGCTTATATCCTGACAGATAAGTTTTAAGTTACAGCGAATTGGCTTTACATGTCACTTAAAATAAAATTATATTAAACTGACTTCAATAAATCAAATTGTATTTCGTATAAAATTAGCTGCATATTTCTTGAGTGATGTGTGAATAAAAAATTGTGAAAAAGAAATCTAACCCTGAACACAATTCGCTACATAAATATAATAAGGGTGAGAATACTACATTTAGTGATGATGAATTGATAGAGTGTGGATTGTTTCATTAAGCTAATTGGAAACACTGAATATGATATGACACTAGATACATAACATGGGTCATGACACAACCATCTCTTACTTCTCAGTAGGATACATTTTTGCACGCTTTCTCATTAGTTCTGCTATGGCTGCTGTCTTTGCAAAGGATGTTTGCAATGCAACAGGTCACCTGACAGCTTTGGCCATCAGGGGGAGAAGTCATGCCTCAGGCTGACACCAGTCATATCTTCAGGCATTTCATATAAGTGTCAAGCCTGATGGGCAGCAGACAGGTGCAGATGCTGAGGCAGGGCTGTGGCAACATCATCGAGGTGAGAGCGCGGGGTTCAGCGCGCTCAATCCACAGCAGTAATGGGAACCAGGATCTGAGCGTGTGTGCGGTCTGGGATTAAATCGATTGTGCTCCCCCTGCCCACTTCAGCGTGAGGTAATTGCTGTCTCCTCCTTTCCACGCTTCCCTGGAGTTTCGCTATGGGTTTGGAGCACTCCGGCATGGTAAAATGGAGAGAGCAAATTATTTCTTTTATAAACTGCATGCGATACGCTTACAGTTCACTTACAGTGATTTTAAAGTGGCCCATCCGCTGGAGGTGACGACAACTTCCAAAACACAATTTTAAAGGAAGAGTTCACCCAAAAATTCAAATTCTGTCTTAATTTACTGTCCCTTACACCATCTGAGATGTATACAACTTCGAAACTTCAACTGAATACAAACAGAGATTTTTTTAATTAAAATATCTGTCACTTTATGTTCATATATAAACATAACTAAGCTTCAAAAAGCACATCCATCCATCAAGACACAAGAACTAATGAGATTTGAAGTTTGTTGTGCATATTTTGAATTTCTGTTAAAATACAAATTTCCTTTTTTTAACAAAATTATTGTTTTCTTACATTATTTAGCTTTAGATAACATTTAATAATCTAATGGAGTCATTGATATATACCTTTATGATGGCTTTTATAATCGATGTATGTGCTTTTTGAGTTTTCTTTGGATGCACATGCCTGGCCAGAAGTTAACTTACGGCCTGTGTCTGTTGATCGGTTGAGTGGCTAAGAATATAATTATTTATATTTAATTAAATTAAATTAAATTAATATTAATATTGTATAATAATTGTATTAAATAAACAATTTGTTGAATTATTTAACCCAATAATACTGGCTAGATATACTTTCAACTTACATGACATAAGGGTGAGGCTATTATGATTCATTATGATTCATCATTTGCATAAGAAAAACTAAGCTCAATGACAGCACTGCTTATAATTAATACACATCATACAATGTTAAGGAAGGGATAATGTGCAGGCAGTGGTTGTCCCTCTTACTACACAGCTACTTATCTCATATGTAAGTTTTTGAATATGAAATATTGATTTGATTATTATTTTAAGCTAATGCAGAGCTTCCACAAGGAAAACCTTTTGGTTTTAAGGTATGACACAATGTTCAAATTTGGTTTAATCATTTTGTCATATATGTTATTAAAAGGAATATTCATATTTCATTTTGTGTAATATTAAACTGTACCTGTCAAAATGATTTGTAGCATTCGAGTTACCGTGTGTTATTAGTTTTGAGAGGTTGATATCTGGGAATATCATACCTTGGAATGTTGCGATTGGCCAAGAATTAAGTATTCCAGAGCGCCGTATAATAATTGCTTATATCTGCTCAAGATAAATTGTGTACTACACTAGCATATACAACATTTATGTGGAATAAGGTCAATTTATTTTCACTTTAAATGGTGTATAATAAATGTCAACACAATAAAATGTTTTTGTGGTAGCGTTAACATCCTATCCCTTCTACTTTTTACAATGATAAGTGTAGACTGTAATGATATCAGACTCAAAAATTGATCTGAAAAAACTCAAAAACTGTGGTTTGGATAGTTTCCACACTAACCCACAATAGCAGATGATTCGTGATTTGAATAATTCCATTTGGCATTAACAGCATTTGCTTATGGCAGTGACAAATAACAGATGTGCCTGCTGAATCACCCAGCATACAAATGGTTAAAACTCAAGGAAATGACTGGAGAGCTTTAAAAAAAAAAAGCTTATTCATATTTACAACTTCACTAAACAACAGATGTAGTGAATCAATCAAAGCCCAAATTTTTCCCCACAAACAATCTTTTACAGCTGCTTGCAGTAAAACAATAAACATGACTTTTTCTATAAAGGACAAAGATAAACATGCAAGTAGTAGAGAGTTGACGCGGTACGCAGACAAAATCAGACTAATTACATCAACAAGCCAAGAATAAACACATAATCGAGAGCCCTTTGGGGCCAGCACAAACATCAGCAAGTTACTGCTACCGTCTCGCAAGTCAGACAATGTTTTCATATAAAAGAGGCGTTC
Organism: Oreonectes daqikongensis; assembly: GCA_026939265.1. Lineage (NCBI taxonomy): Eukaryota > Metazoa > Chordata > Actinopteri > Cypriniformes > Nemacheilidae > Oreonectes > Oreonectes daqikongensis. Next base: position 2,878,899 of record JAOTQM010000311.1, read on the forward strand.
CTGTCTGAGTCAACAAACTCCAAACACACATGACCGCTCATACACACGCACACAAAGTCTCTTTCCAGCTGATTAGTGGAGGTAATCAAGACCGAGCTGCAATCACTCCCAGCGTGATAAACACAAGCCTCCGCCCTCCACTTCCTGACCAGCTACAGCCCAGAAGCTCCTTCCTCCGCAATCAGAGTTCTCCTGTAGAGGAACCCAAAGAACCTCCTCAACAACAAAAGCATAATGACTTACTCATTTTAGCTTCGGACTGTTACGCCTCCGATTTCAGCTCTCTGTCTTTTCACGGGCGCACACGCTATAATAAAAGGGGACCCGTGTGCTTCCTGATGCAGCTTTGATCTGCTGATTCGGTGGGTCTAAAATGAGCTGCAGTCAACAAAAGCGGGAGTGTGGAAGAACTCGTGTGTCACATTGAGGTGAGCTGGCCGGTGTCATCACAAACGCATCAAACAACATTTACGACACTGTGATTTAAAGAAAAATAGCTTCAAGTATTATCTTTAAAGTTACCCACAGCACCCCAAAAGAGGCATATCGTGTAAAAGGGTCACAAAGAGAGTTTTTGCTGCCAGAAAAGCAGTAATCAAGGTGATTGTAACCTTCTCATGGTAAGAGCATGCTGGTCTACAAATAGGGTTTGTAAAGTCCACTTCTGACAAGTGGCTTTTAGAAGAAATGGTTTATCTCTAAAAAAAAAAATTCGTTGATACAATCATGCTCTCCAAGCAGCAAGCAAGAGCAAACCAAGATTAAAAGCATCCATTACCTCGAAGGTCAAGATTTGACATAATAATTAAAAGCTAAGAACATAATGACTGCTGATGTGTGACAGCCTAATGGTTAGCAACCAACTCTGTTGACATAATGGATCCAGTTGGGGTGAACCAAGAATTCAAGACAATCAGGTATGAGCACAGCAGGGCTCTGACACAACATAGGGTCACTAAAGAAGAAGATGGAATTGTAAGAAATGTCTATATGCACTTTTCACTCAGGTAATTTTTCTCCATGTTGTTTTATCTGATAGGCTGAATCTAGTTCTGGAATGGCCGAGATTCACTGGGAGATTATTATTTTTATTTTTAAACCACAGATGCAGAAAATGCTTTATGTATTTATTAAATATGCAAAGCATTTAGAGGCAATTTCATGGATAAAAAATGAAAATCCTCTACATTCCTCTACATCCGTCCCCCTTGAAATGTACTCCCTGAACTTTGCCCCCCCTCCCCTTGTTCCCCCGATTTACAGCCCTGCCTGGATCTTTGTTACATAAAGTATACATCTATGTTATAGAACTTGAATGCTTAATATGAATTATTAATTATTAGTATGTGTAACGGAGGCCAGCTAGTGAAGAGCTGTGCAGTGTAAACCTCACTCTCCGACCTCAAGAGGTGCTCTAGTGACAGACGCTAGAGACTGCGGCCTTTAGCCTCCTCGTTAGAGCGCCCGACTCCCATTCCGGACCGACCCGGTTCGAGGGCCGCTCGGAGCGGGCACGAGTAGGACCGGTTACATATGCATAATATTAATTCTATCTGAAATACTGTATGACATGAAATGTAGGATACAACATTTCCTAGATGCACAGGAACACACACAGGAGTGCCCTTAAGTGCCCTAAAACAGCTGGTACCGTTTACTGGCGCCCATTTGCCCAAAGCTCAGCATGAGAATTTGACAACCTAACAAAAGAAGCAAGAAAGCTTGAGAACAAACACCTGCTGCAGTGAAATACTATAGACGGTTTCTTTGGACGAACACACCTGGCCTGAAGTTAACTTCCGGTCTGTGTTTGTTGATCAGTTTGGCTAGTGGCTAATAATATAACTATTTATATGTTATTTAATTTATATTATTATTTTATTGTATATTAATTGCATTAAATAAACAATTTGTTGAATGGGTCGTGTAACTTTGTTGCATTTAAGTTTAGTCAAGTAACGGTTCCTCTACTGTTAACCCTAAATAATATAGACTAGACATACTTTTAACTTGCTAGCTAATATCATTTACATGTTATTTCTTTCATTTATTGTTGACTCCTTAGACAAAATATTAAATGCTCTCTTATTTGCAAGTCGCTTTGGATAAGAGCGTTTGCTAAATGAATAAATGTTTTGATAAAAAGTGGCTCTCAACTACAAAATCCAACAGCAAAAGATCATTTAACTTTCCCAGTACTGTACAATACAATAACAGCTGCAAATATCTGTGTAAATGTATTCAGTGTGACTCGAGAAGAGACCTGCATCTGGACCCGTAAGACTGCGCAGTCGTCGTGCAGCTGACGACAGGCTGTGTTGAGAGCCGTGGGGTAAATGCAGCTGTTGTAAATTGCTACCTGTGCTCCGTCTCTCCCTCCTCCTCATCTTTACGCTCTTATGAGACTTTCAGCGAGGGAGTTGACAACCTCTAATTCCTGCCCTCAAAGGACGAGGGCTTCTGTTATTAATATCTTCAGCCCACACTCGGTGGGGGAGCCAAAGGCTGTGCCTGTCACCAAGAGAAAGTCATGCTGAAACTAAAGCTGAGGGCTATACTAAACGTATTTACGTTAAACATACAGTATCTGATCCATGCCATGCTGCAAAAGTAACACCTATGCAGTGCACAACATCTAGACAAACTGAATAAATGACACATCAAGCACAACCTCATATTAAACCTTATCCAGCTAAATACACCTCAGGGAAGATAAGAAGGTTATTGGGTTACTTCAACATAGCCGTGTGCGGATATTGATGGTGTACGATTATGTACAGAAACACCAATAAATGCACCTTTATTTCTGGCTATAACATTTGCAAATATTTGTTCACATTATGAAACGCTGTCCAGAAGGACCTTGATTTAATTTTGAATTCATAAAATGCTCATATAACGCTCGTACTGAATCACGCACATTACATATACTCAGAAAAAAGGGGATTTGTACTGGAAGTAATATAATACAACTGCACGGCAAATAATAAAAAATAAAAATTACAAAGCCCTCATGAATGATCACTGCCAAAACAATTACAAACACACACATAAACACGTTAATGGGATCTAAATGAATTTACTGATCACTTCATGTATACGGCCTGCAGAGGATGTACAGTACTGTTCAACTGAAATCATCGGAAGAATAGAGTTTCTGACTCACGCAGGGTTTCGCTCTAAGGCACACATCTGTCGAGCCCAATGAGGATCAGCTTTAGGGAAGAGAGAATGCACGAAAAGCTAAACTAACCTCAACATTATGCTGATTTCACTAGCAGTTGGATTGCATCCTAAAGGAGCTACTAGTTGATCTTTTCATGAGGGTGTAAAGGAAAATATCTGCTTTCAAAGGCTGTGAACAGAACACGTTTTGGTTTTGGTGTTGGATGACTCATAAAGAACATCGGCAGTGATGTCTTGCCTAGCAGGCGAGTGACCTCTGAGATTGTGAGGTGCCTGGTGAATGAGAGTCTTATGAAGAGGTCGAGGATGAGATACTCACTCTCTCATTCGCTGGATTCTGCTCTCAGCCATGCTGGTATTGATGCTGCTTGCTTGTAGAGAACTGGGCAGAGGCTTCAGATCTGCAGCTTCTGATACTGAAACACACACAAAATATAAAATGCACACTATTTAAAGGTGGAGGAAAGAACAGCATCATTGGCAATTTCAGCGATGTTATGGATGTGACATAAAAACGCTCAGAGAATATACTTGTTACCAATATACTGAACCATCTGTTTCTATTTTTCTTATACTGTACCCTTGTTAGATAAGAAAGATATTGGTCTATGCACAGGTTTTCTATTTCTATTATTATTATAAAAAAGGAAATAATCGTGTGTTATGGATGTGACAACAAAGGACACAGTTTTTTTTAGAAACAGCATACTTTGTAGAATTTCTGTGAATTAAAATGTACAAACCAGAAGCAATAATACCCAACAAATGGAGAAGAGATTCCTCTTCATAGAACTTTATTTGAATTTGTCCATATGCAATAAGGAATATGGACCGTTATGGATGTGACAAAATCCTAAAAATGGCACATACCTAAATGCTTTAAGAAAGACTTCACATGGCAATTTGAACCATCAAATGTTGACATCTGTGCTTTCAGTAAGTAAAAACCTTTGTATAGTAAAAAAATATTTTTCCATGGTAAGGTTTTACATTTGCATGGAATTTCTCATCATTCCTTCTGATCTCACATACAAGTTTAGGGTCACTTATTCATTCTATCAATTTTTTACAATTCATAATAATAGTAAACTCTTCAATAATATAGAATAAAACAATTATAACTATACAAGAAATAAACTAAACCCTTCAGACCAAATGGTGTATAAAATTAATTGTCAATTGACAATCAACTCTTAAAGGTAATGTATTTTGCATTGTATTTAGCAAATTAAAACCCATTAGGACTTTGCTTATTTAATACATATATTTAATAAATTAATAAAGCAGCAAGTTAAACATAATAAGAAACAGCCACGTACATCACAGCACCATGATGATACAAAAAAAGGAAGATAAAGACTTAGAGAACAAGAAACAAAAGTGTTTATTTGTTCATATTTTTCAAGGGAGTTTATTAGAAAGGTTTATGTGAGAAGCTAAACAAATGTGACATATTTATGGCAGAACATTACAGAGTTTACGACTCAGGCAACATCATTTGGAGGATGTTGGAAGACAGTCTGTGCCAGACATTTTACACTGATTTCTTAAAAGAGAAATGTTTGTAAAAGTTCTTGAGCTTAAATTACGCTCTTGTAAGCCAGTGCTGAATGAAGTCAGAGCTGTGAAAGTGGAGCTGAAGCAGAAAGCAGAATTTCTGAGCTGTCAGCTACAGTGACATGTGCGTTACGGTTCACAAAGCCAAGCCAGATTGTGTGTGTGTGTGCGCGTTTGAAAAGTCAGCAGGTGATGAGGGACACAGAAATCATGTGTCATTGCACCTTGTGTATTGTGTGTTTAGGTTAAAAAACAACAATAATATTACTGTTGATCCTGTACCAGTGTTGTCATATAATGAGTCTCTTAAAATATGTTGTATACCACAATTAAGAAAAGTACACACTATGCTACTGTATCCAACATTTTCAAATTTCTTTTTATTAAGATTTAATATGAATCAATGATGATTAGTCAATTCAATATGAATGCACCACCTAAAATTAAATCTACTTTTCATTTTAAACCAGAAACTGTATTAGTTTTAGTGTTTTTATCTGTTCTTTTTATGACTGAGCAAATCTGACACTCATTGTGTGGACAAGAAATCTGGATAAAGAAAAAGGAGAGATAAGGTCAGAAAAGTAGATTTTCTTTCGCGGAGTCAAAAGCCCAACCTTGGGCTGATATTACCCATCATGGATTATCCTAACACTACTGTCAATTATCTTGGTCTACAGATAAGATAAAATGGGGAAAACTTCCGCTTTCATTCTGGGTGACAGGAGAAGTGGTTAATAGATTTTTAAATACATGGCTTCAGATTAATGGTAATTTTAATGTCTTGCTGGTTTGTAAATACAGTAATAGGCTTAGTCAAATTGAGAAATGAAGATATTACCATGCATGAATACACTCTTGTTAAAAACAAACTTCGATTACGACTAATAAATTAAAATTCACAAATACGCTGGTTAGTGTTTAGACACACTTAATGCCATTGCATTGAAAAAAAAAAAAAAAAATCAAGTGACATTTATCTTAAATAGACAGCAAAACATTTCAGAAACTGTTAAATATGTTTAAATTATAAAGCAATAGATTTTGTTCATAATTAAGACAAAACTTGCTCGATGTTAAACTCATCTGGTGAGTTGTGGTTACTCTGCTAGGACACTTGTGTGAACTGACTTTATACATTAACTAAAAATGACCTTGAGACCATCTGGTTAAATGTAATTACAACATTGTTGTCTAAGAAGGTCTTGCATCATTTGTTTACAAGGTTAAAGCTTTTGTTTTCTGATGCATAACTCATTCATTTTTAAACGAGACTAAATATTCTTTGCGGTTAATAAACCCACAAACATCCCAGTGCCATCAGGACCCTCACCATCTTTGCTCTTAAAGGCGAGGTAACCGATCTCTCAAAACAGCTGTTGTTATTTGAAATCGACAACAAAACGCACTACTACGCAACAGGAACACACCCCTTCCTTCTCCGCTCTCAAACGTGATGCGCAATGCGAGCATTCCCTCTGTCAATAAGCAGACACGCCCCTTACTGCTGATTGGCTACGAGTTTGTTTTAGTACTCAGCCCGTTATCTAAAGTGTTTTCAGAGATCGGTTACCCTGCCGTTAAACACATATGGGTGAATTATCTAAATATACAGCCGTGGAAACAAATTAAGAGACAATTTAACATGTGGTCTGCAGATTTATTTACTATTTACTTTATATATTATTTTTGTTTTATTCTATGAACTACTAACACTATTTCTCCAAATAATATTGTTTCTATTAGCATTTATTTGCAGAAAATGAAAACTGGAAAAACAGGTCAAAATAACAGAAAAGATGCTCTGTACTTCTTCAGACCTCAAATAGCAATACAACAGTATTTATACATGTATTTAGGAAATGTACAAAAATATTTTTTATGTGATAACCTCGACCTCTTGTTTATCAGTTTTCATATGTCTTGTCATGCTGTCAGTCTTTCACATTGCTGATAGATGACTTTCAATGTGGAATATTTCTAATGATTAAATCAAAGATAAATAAGGTCCTAGAGGACGATTTATATAAAGCACCTGAAACTTAAGAAGTAAAACAACCCAGGAAAGAAACTGAGAGTTGGACAGAAATACTCCCTTTAAATCGAGGAGGAAATGCACTTATCTGATATGGTCAGAGAGGCTGTAAATAGCCTCACATGAATTAACTAATCAATGACGAACAGGATTCCTGATATTCTCTCCTCAAATTCATCAACACAAAAAAACTCGCCATCACACACACTGAAAGACGTTTAACTGGCGAATAGGTTCTTTTTTCTCGATGAAGTTAAATGAGCAAGCTCTCACATCTATCAAAGATTGCATCGCTTTAGAAAGCCGGTGACCTTCGGAAAGCGGCTTTGTGTCACGCTCACCTCTCATGTAATTGTCTGTATTGGATAGCTATCTTATATATCACATTGGTCATGGAGTGTCTATGTATACAGTGTGTGTGTGTGCCTGTTAGAAAGATGATATTTCCAAGAGGCTTAATTTAAAAAAAAAATATAGAAAATAAATTCATTTTATAGATTTTTATGTGGGGATTGAGTTGTAAGCAGCACTTACTATCTGAATCAGCATGCAGAACATTCTCCATGTGTCTGATCATAGCCTCCAGGTCACTGTCCTGTAACATACATGAATACACGTACATAGACAATGTTTATTAATAATATTAAAAATTCATGAGAAATGTTTTAAAACCCCAGCAGGACATTCAGAGAGCCTTGGTTAAACCCCTTGAGGTAGAGGATTAATGAAACCCAAAATATGCTCCATCTGGCTGGCTTACAAAGACATTAACACACTTTTAGATCAAGGATTAGGGTTGTTAGACACGTCTGTAATGAGAATCAACAGAGCGTATCCATCACTCACAATGGGGTCTCGAAATGCAACACCTTTCCGGGTCAATGAGCTTCCGTTCTAAAAAGCGTCACATGATCGGCAAGATGGAAGTGGTACCATGATGAAGATTAACCTGAAGGGTTTTGCACTCCCATGGGGCATTTACCTCCTTAAAATGAAAGCCGCAGGGTAGGTATGGATGAGTTTGAGGTAAAAGCACCATAATGTTGCCACATTCAAACTCCAATTGGTTTGCAGAAAGCAGAGATGAGTTCATTGCGTATGGGACCCTGCAAGTGCATCGTGGTAGACGGAAGGCCTTCGGGCAGTTCACAGGTATCAAACAAGCCATCTGTGCAAAAACATCGAAATGAGAAAAGAAAAAAAATGCAGCTACAGTAGAAGAACCAGCTACTTATTATCTAGCTATTTACAAAATGCAATCTGCCATTCTTCTGTTCAAGGGAATTTCACCCGGCCATGGCTGGCAGCACAAACATCGCCGGCTTTGCTCTCACTGCGAGCCGGCTAATTATCAAATATCCACTGGGGCAGAAGTCTATTCCACTGTCCCCTTTGGTTTCATACTTATACCATCACGCTTCTCCGCTTTTTCCCTCTCGATGGTGACAAATAGTTTTAATCTATCTTGGTAGTGCTGATCGAATCGTGCAGAAGTCTGGTGTTGGATTGCAGATTTAAGAGTCTGTTTAGGTGGCTGGTCCCATCTTGAGTCCAGATGAGGCCTTGGCCTTCGGGGAGAGTCTGATTTTGCACATTCTCTCCAAAACTAAAACCACAAGCTTGTCAAACTCTCTTTGGGCTGCATGCGAAATGCATTTGCATAATTCACACTAGATCACAGACAAGTGGTGTTATATTAGCTGTACATTAAATGTTACCTGTGGGCCTCGAGTGCATGTGAAATGTGATTGAATTCATCTTGTGTCATGCTTCATAAACAGATGAGCCTGTCAACGAGAGCTTATTAAGACTTGAGGGTCTAGGAAAGCGTGTCAATAAATCATAGAGGTACTGGAAAATCAAGAAAGGGTGCTTGAGGTATACCAACCTAGAAGTGTCCTTGAAGATGGAAAGATATGCTACTGGCATATACCAGTTTTTTGTTTACTATATTGAGCAAAATGACATTCTAATACCCATTGAGGTGCCTACATGCCTACATTTAAGGCATCAAATTTCTCATGCGGTTTTAGCGTATAGTGTTATTTTTTTGTGGTACATGTGCATCTTTGGGCATTTTAAATAAATAATTCCGGAGGTTATTTCATAGTACTGCCTTAGAAAGTAGCTGCTTACTGAGAGATAACAGAAGATACCTCACTAGGTTCTAGCCAAACAATGTTTGTTTCCATTCATCTATTAGTACAGCTACTAACCACTTCTGTCGACCGTCAGACTTCATACGAGAAGTTCAATTACGGCATGTACAATTTAGCAAGGCAGCACAGTCAAGTTCGCTATTAAATGTAAATATCACACAGTAAGTACGATTGACACCCACTCCCCTTTCTGCCATTCTGTCCTCACCTGTCTACATGTCTGACAGGAGGGGTCTGTGGGGAGATCTTCCTCAGAGTCTCCATCTCCATCTGAATCTTCCTCCGAGCATGACTCAAATTCATCCACAGAGTAAAATGCCTCCGCCGCCTGAGGATCTTCTGGGATGGCTGAAACGATTACAAAAATACAGAAGAATGGGACTGTGATGTTTTGAATGATAGGTAGCTTTTTTATTGTTTACATTTACATTACATGCCACATTTCTGCCAGGGTTGAGCTTTCTGGTTTAATAGACAAAACATAATATAAAAATAAGAAACAAACAAACAAATTCATAACAAATCAATGCGTTTATGGGTATGTATATACTGATTGCAAATACATGTTCAATATTGAATATGTACAGTCATGAATCTGACAGAGAACCCAGGCGCAGACAGCAGGTAACAAAAAACGAGATGGGGCAAAACATGACAACCGAAATAGTCAAACCCTTCAAAACAAAACTCATGAGGGGGTAAAAACAATAAACCATAAACTGAAACTGAAACTGAAAACCAATAAACAGACTAGACTTGACTAGACTAGAGGCTTGAATTGGCTTGAATTGAAACTTTACCAAACACATGGTCATCCAAATAACACAAGGTAATACAAACAAACTGGCGCAGGACAGCAAACACAAGGACATTAAATAGTGGAAACTAATGAGGGATAACCACAATGGGTAGGTGCAGGGAAATACTGTAATGGGAAGATAGACAGGGAAACAAGGGGGTGGGGCCAAGACACACAACAGGAGAGCACATGTCACAAAGCTACAAAATAAAGACCATTTGCTTCCACAAATAACACAACAACAAAGACATGATACTGTCACAACCCTGTCCACAAAACTAGAAAATACCTGACAGGAAGGACAGGATCATGACAATATACATTTATTACAGAAGTTAAATTAAAACCGAATGATTGTAATAAAACTGAAATTAAGTGGGCGTATTTTTTTGTGAAATCGTCGTAGTAGACAGAAATGTGCCAATATTTGAAGAATTACCTGCATATTATTAATATTCCCACATAATCCACCACATATATATATATATATATATATATATATATATATATAAAATACTAATTACATGAAGTAGTTTCATTCATTTGAGCTACTTTGAAATTATTCTGCTTGATGACACAAAGCTGTTGCCATCCCCTCGAACAAAGCAAATAGATCTGTGCCCATTTAATCTTTGAGAGGTTTATGGGCTGAAAATAACCCACAGCATACCTCTACACCCTAACACTATGTGAACGTTTATGAACATGCATAACTACACAGACAAAGAGAGAGAGAGAGAGAGAGAGAGAGAGAGAGAGAGAGAGAGAGAGAGAGAGAGAGAGAGAGAGAGAGAGAGAGAGAGAGAGAGAGAGAGAGAGAGAGAGAGAGAGAGAGAGAGAGAGAGAGAGAGAGAGAGAGAGAGAGAGAGAGAGATAGTGGGCCAGCGACAAAAATGATTACACAGTTTCATGCCTCTATTAGACAGCTACCAGAGACAAAGATGGCAGGAGAGATGGAAGGAGTGAGTGTTAGACGGTACTTTACTCTCCACCATTTACTGCCTCAACAGTTTATTATTCTTCTTTAGATCTCTCCACCTGAGACAGTGTGAAAGAGAACATCTCACACATCCATATCAGGGACTGCCACTTTACAAGACCCCAAAATTAGACTTAAAGGAGTAGTTCACCCAAAAACTAATCATCATTTACTCACCCTCGACATTTTAAACCTGTATGACTTTCTTGCTTTTTTCTGCAGAACACAAGAAGATATTTTTAAGAATTGTATAAACATAAAACCAATGCAAGTCAATGGTTTTCATTAACCAACAAGAAAGTCATACAGGTTTATGAGTAAATGACAAGATTTTCATTTTTGGGTGAACTGTCCCTTTACTATGCACATATCAAACTTCAGTATTTTGGCAAATATGTCATTATCAATATTAAATGTACATACACACTGTTGCATTATTAGTGTGGCGGTATGTTATTTTAAACATTAACTTCTGTATGTGTCTTGTTTGTCTGTTTTTCATACATCCCCTCAATCCCCTTAAAGTGCAATCTGCAATTTGGAATTAAAAAAGAAATACAAACAAATCAACCCTGGAAACAATTTATAACACTGAACCATAGCCCTGTCTCATCTAGTAAAGAAGATTAGTCCTGACAAAGAGCAGAACTTCTCCTGAATCACTGTGCCGAGGAGCCTCTGTGATATATTTCAGATCATTTTATGTTCAGACCTCTGCCGTGTCTCATTGGATTGCACCTCTGTTACTGTAAATCACAAACAATAGTAAAGGACTGTGGGATTCCCTAAAGCATCCATAAACTTTTTTCATAAACAATTCCTTTTTGTTTTTAAAAAAAGGTTATTTTAATGAAGATAAAGGAATCTTTGAGTTTGACTCACGGCGCCTGCCAGAACTCTATATGCTTGATTTTAAAAGCAATTACTTATTGGCTTATTAATTACTTGTGGCTTATAGTTGACTTTGAATAAACAGTTGACTTGAGTCAATACTCTATTATACTCTATCTACAGTTAATGGCTAATACTAACAGTGTTAGATTTGCATAAACAAATAAAAGAGTCATTTAAAGCAAGTTCAAGGCTGGAGTCAATAATTTAGACAAGGTTTGCAATGTAATGTGCTTATTGTCAGAGGTTTTTCATGTAAACGGCACAGACGTCCCTAGTGTAGTCATTACAGTTAAACTGAAGGCATGAGCTGAATCACACAGTATGTTTATTTACTGCACGAATTCAAGAAGATCACCGGTAAATGCTGTCTTTGTGCTTGAATAAGATGCTAAATTGAACAATAAACTCTGAAAAAGGCCAGAACAGCAAAATAATGATCTCTGAATAAATAATATTCAATTTCAGAGGTCCATTCAACTGTTTATTATGTACAGTAGTTATGATAACTACAGTTTCTGGAGATTATGTGAACCACACACAGAATTGATCTTTAAGCGCTATGTATGCACGATAAATTTGCTGTTTACTTTTTCTTTAAGTTCAGTTAAAGAAACACAAGGCAATTAAATAATAAATAAAGCCGCAGAAAAAATTTAAGACCATTTTCAGTTTTTCTGAATTTACTATTTATTGGTATATGTTTATAGGTAAAAAAATGTTTTTTTGTTTTTCTCCCAAATTTCAAACAAAAATATTGTTTCTATTTGCATATATATGCAGAAAATGAAAATTGGAGAAACAGATCAAAACAACTAAAAAAGATGCTCTGTATTTTTCAGACCTCAAATTGCAAAAAAAACAAGATTATATTCACTTTTAAGCAATACAACAGTCATATTTGAAAAGTCCAAAAATTATATCATGTGTTTTCATGTGTTTGGTTTTGTTGAAATTCAACAGACACTGGACTGGAATGGCCACAAAACATATAAAATGAAAATTGGTTTCTTAATGTTTTCCATGGCTGTACACCAGCATATTTTAAGCAAAAGAGTTTTGGTTCCATTAGTCTCAAAACTCAGCAGTAGGAACTGTATGTTATATTTCTAAGAAAAGAATTACATATCTTAAAAATCTGGTTATCGCATGCCACACAAACATTTCCTCAAGCCAACAGTATAAATAATAACAAAAGCAAAAACCAGTACAGAATTGACATGTTAGACCAGAATAGATAAATAGATAAACATTTTTTCTCTGATGTATGACAGGAACCAAACCTAGAAATAGTTTAACATCATATTTGAATTCTGAGGTTCTGTCTCCCATAAAGAAAAACGCTAAACTGCCCATTTCTCCCCCCTTTATGATTTTCCCTTAAGGCAAGCATCTCTGTGTGGTGGAACATCATTAAAACGTCTAGGAATCATTTGAATTTCAAATTGAAAGGGAATACTGTTTTCCTCACTATTTTAAATGTGTCTGCATGTGTGTGTGCTTGACAGTGAAGTGTAATACTCATGGTACCTTGCTCTGTTCTGGGATCTGTTGTTTGTTAAACCATGGAGAAAGAGCGGTGGAGCGCCAAGCATGCTATGAATTTTAATGAAGATGTAGAAGAGGAAAAAGTCATTTCTGAAGGAAAGTTTAACTTTCTGATTTGAGAAATAGGATGGAATTTCATCAGCCACACAATTCATGATAAACTTCAAAAAGCAAGAAAAGAGTATCAGGGGAGCTTGATTTCAAATCGGTTGAATTAATCCACTTTCTGAATGTTTAATTAAACAATGTGTAAAAGATATCTTTTCCAACTTTGTCAGAAACTGTTTTTTTGTCTTCGTTGCACATTTTCTCAAGGATGTGTGTTTTAAAACGGTTTAATGACCAATGAAGGCCTGGCGTTGACCTATAATGTGAGATCAGCCCAGGATCATTTCTTATTTCAAAATATTTGTACTTAACCCCAGGTTATTCACACTGTAAACCTTTGGCACAACAGTGTTGGGATGGTCATCATAACTCAAAAATAAAAACACCATTTTACAATGACACACATCTGTACTCACCTTGCTCTTTTGGCACAGACATGCTCATCTTGTCAGGGAGATTTCCCATTAGCACTGAGTTTCCATTTGGTGACCCGCTCCGAATTGTTTCAGTCTGGCTAACTGGCTCTTCTGTTCTCACCTTTTTAAAAATATGTGAACATCAGCGTCAATTTGTAATATAAGGGGACAGAGTATATCTTATTTCTATTGTTTATAAAAATGATAAATAGAAACTAAGTAAAACATAAAAATTTTTTAACAGATACTGCATAAAGATGTGGCCTATTTAGAACAACTGTTAATTGTGTTGGTATGAATCATTTTGAGAAAATAAGAAAAATGCTATTAGCATACCTTTAAAACATCCACACTGACTTTCTGGAAATTTTTTGACTTATTTTCTTGCATGCGAAGGTGATTTTCTTGATATTTTTCCTCCACAATTTGCCTACAGTGAGACAAGACATGTATTACACTGCTGCACGCCTGGTCTTCAATGAGCCCAAGAGAGCACATGTCACACCTCTGCTCATCTCTCTACACTGGCTCCCAGTAGCGGCACGCATTAAGTTCAAGGCACTGGTGCTTGCTTACAGAACAGCCACTAACACAGCACCCATCTACCTCAACTCTCTCTTACAGACCTACATCCCCTCCAGAAGTCTGCGGTCTGAAAACGAGCGGCGCCTCATTGTTCCTTCACAGAGAGGCATGAGATCCATCTCAAGGACATTTTCTTTCTCCGTTCCCGGCTGGTGGAATGATCTTCCTGTTTCCATCAGGACTGCTGGATCAATTTCACAATTCAAAAAACAGCTGAAGACCCACCTCTTCCATGAGCACTTAACTGTCTCATAAAAAAAAAAAAAAAAAAAATTATTATTATAATAATAATAATTTTCATTTTACCCCTATTTTTCCTTTTCTAATGTTCTCTATATACTTGCTTATACTATCTTGACGTTGTATTTGAAACCTTGTATTACTAGCACTTCTCGTGAATATTGCTTACTTAGACGAATCGCTTGCTGTTTTCCTCAATTGTAAGTGGCTTTGGATAAAAGCGTCTGCCAAATGAATAAATGTAAAATGTAATGTAAATGTATGTGAATCAGTAGTAACACATGATTATCTAACAGGAAAAGATAAGAGCGTTCAAGCATTAAATAGGTCACAAAAGCACAATAAACATATCATAAATGTGACCCTGGATCACAAAACCATTCTTAAGTAGCATGGGAATATTTGTAGAAAGAGCCAACAAAACATTGTATGGGTCAAAATGATTGATTTTTCTATTATGCCAAAAATCATTAGGATATTAGGTAAAGATCACGTTCCATGAAGATATTTTGTACATTTCCCGACTGTTAATATATAAAAACTTTTTGTGAGTGAATCGCTAACAAAAAATGGCCAGAAACAAGTCTACAAACTACAAAACTCATTGCTGCCGCTAAAAACGAATAGTTTTTTTGCATCTTTTATCAAACAACCAGTTCACAAAGCCGGTCTGCATGACTCAAAGCATGAACGCTTCAGTCTCCATTCATTAGAACTAATTCAGCTGAAAATCACATGCAGCATTAAGCAAAGAATTAAATCTGCCAAAAACACCTTCACCATGAAATAGTACAGTCCTGACACTTGTGCTATCCTCACATTCAGTGTGACACTCTCAATGTTCTCATCGTTACTCACTTCAGTTTTTTCGCTTTCTCATCTGCTGCTTGAAGTTTGCGCAGTCGCATGCGTTCTCTCGGGCTCATTTTCTGCACCTCTGATCTTTCCCGTAGCGTCTGCAGATGCACCTTCTTCTGTCTGTGGGATTCAAGTACAGGGGTTATGAGAATGATAAATGCATTGCTTTAAAAGCATTTTTCATCTGTGCGGTCAGCACTGATGCAATAACTCGAACTAAATGTTTCATTCATTTATTTAAATGGGTGAACTGGAGCAGATAGCAGGGAAAAGCAGCCAACAAACACCCGGCATACACGATGACAACTTGAAAACAATTAAAAAATCTGCCCAGAATGCACTTCATGGTTAAAGGAACAGTTCACCCTAAAATGAAAATTCTGTCTTCATTTACTCACCCTCAGGTTTTCCAAATCTGTATAAATGTCTTTGTTCTGATGAACACAGAGAAAGATGTTTGGAAAAATGCTTGTAACCAAACAGTTCTTGGCCACCATTGACTGAACATTTACTCAACACAAAAAAAGGTATTTTGAAGAATGTAGGAAAGCAAACCATTGTAACCATCTTACTATGGTAGTCAATGATGACCAAGAACTGTTGGGTTACAAATATCTTCCTCTGTGTTGAGTAAATGATGACCAAATTTTTATTTTTGGGTAAACTAATGCCCAGGATAAGCAGAGCTTTGAGGTATGTGCATTATAAAAGTAAGACATAAGAAGACAGAAAAGACTCACAACGTAGTTTTGAAGCAGCAAAAATAGCATATCATTAGATTATTCATGAGAACTTGTGTTAGACAGCTTCAGATACTTTGTGTGCAGTCTTTGTATACCACACATACCAGAAGCACATATACAACAGCTAATGAGCTCAACATTCTGCCAGATTGCCTCAAAGCCAGGCCACGCAAAGTCTCTCTGTCTCATCACGAAAGCAAAAACAAATAATATAACAATGTCCAACAGAACTGCTAGAGCTGATCTTTCTGTCCACTGTCAGCTTTAACACTGCATTGATTTTCACATTCATGATTCATGAATATGATTGACATGTGCTCCGGGTGATGAAATCTCTAATGAGTGTGGAACACAAGGACTGAATTAATGAAGGTCTACTCATAAACTGTCACTTCATTAACATATTCCAAACTCCACGGATGTAGCAACAGAGCTACGTATTTTTAGGTTTCCTAACACGCAGGTGTGAAAAAGAGGGGGAGGAGACACAAAAACAGACGCGTTCTCAGAAATCCCCAGCGTGTACAGTGTCACGTGTCTTTCAGCTGATGACTTCGGTGGAGGACGGGCCGTAACTATCTCTCTGTGAGATCACAGACTCCTGACTGTAGCTATACTTACAAAGCTCTCAGGATCTGCGATGCGTCTCTCTCTCCCCCCATCGACCTATCTTGCAGTGTCAGGCTGGAGAATTTGTGTTTCATGCTCTGAGGTGAGAAAAAAATAAAAGAGCCAAGAATGTTATTAATGTTGTTATATAAAGCCTTGTATAATGCACAGGATGTGAATCTGTGAAAACAAAAGCAAAAGAAAAGCGACCAATGATTTTTATTTCTTCTAATTTTTGTTTTTATGGAGCAAAAGCTATTGTTATTTGGTTGACATTAACCAGAAACATGTAAAATAATGTATAAATGATTGATTATTTTCATTATACTTTATGTATTAGGGCTGTCACCATATGAGATTTTCCGTACATATGTGGCCATATAATTTATATTATGTTATGGGGCAAATTTGACCTTTTTTTGCATTTTGAATCAATGAATCACGTTCAAAATAAAAGTATTGGGAGGCAGAGAAACATAGTTTGTAACCATTGTGGCTCTTAAGGCAAATATTTATTTAGAGAAATAATACAGAGTCGATTTATTTACGGTTTTATCATATCGCTGCTGTCCTTCTCCATGTTATGTTATTTTTATTTTTTACCATCAATCATTATTATTAGTCACCCTTTATGTTTGTCACTGGATTATGCAAATACATAACCAATAAAAAGCATTAAAAAGTGCTTTAAAATACAATATTTAATCATTTAAAAAGTACAGTGTTTTTGCCATGACCTGAAAAAAGTGAATTTGGACATACAAAGACAGCGACAATATGTTTAAATTGAACATGATATTGATCATCTTGATTTTTAATATTACAGTTTTTGACATATTAGTATACTATGACACCCATAATACACACACACACACACACACACACACACACACACACACAAACTTGCAGTTTTCCCAGAAAAAGACGAAAACAAATTGCAGCCATTATCTTGTGCAATAACCATCACCGCATATTTCTAGACAACATTTCTCACAGCTTCAGTTCACACTAAAATCAATGGGGATGCGGATGGACTGAAATGCAGACAATTAATTTTGATTCATATCACCTTTCCCATGTATTTTCTTCCTAAACGTAGAAATCCTCCTTTCCTATCATTTTGTATTTGACAGCAATAAAGCCACTTTTGTGGATTGTACCAGCCCTGCCCAAAATAAAGAATAAATACAGAGAAGATCTCTTTACTATGATAATTATTTCTCCTAGACATCAATGAGATTAAAAAGAGAGTAAATGTAAACTTTTGCTTAAGTCTCCTGGGTTTCAGATATTTTCTTGATAAGAAGACCCAGAAATCTCACAAATTTCAAAAATGTTCTACAGATTTTAAAAGAATTTCTCCACCTCCGGAGTGAGATCTCAAAAAAATCACAAACTGAGCTCAGATTTGCCAAGTCTGCATTCAATATAAACATTTCTCATCAAATTACCCCAAAAAAGCTCTGTCTACAATTCTGCTAATTTGTTTCTATTTTTATTATTTCTCCCGAGCAATTTAAGGAGAAACATCTGAGATATCTAAAAGTTATGAAAGAGCAAAATCTGATAATTAATAATATAATAAGCAATAATATTTTTTTCTGCGTGTGTATCTGAGTTTGTATAAAGACCCACCGGTGTATTGGTCACCACAACCAGGTTTCTGTTTCTCTGTGTTACAGAAAGGTGTGAAAAAGAAAAATTGGACGTGACCTCATTTACAGACATTTCTAACATGCAAATTACACGGGCAAAAGAATGTTGTGGAAACTGTACACAACCACAGTGGAGAGAGCATTGTGTTTGAATGCCCTCCCTCTCTGATTACATGTTTCTGAAATGGTGATTTTTCGGGGGGTTTAGGGGATCACAAGCCTCCAAACGCAAATTACAAAGTGGCTTGATGTAAACAAACCAATATAACAACAGGTGATGAAAGGGCACTGTAACTGCAAATACTGTACCATTAAACAAGGGCTATAAAAAACAAATCAATGGGTAGGTCATTACAATCTCACACCCTGATCATAATTCCTAATATGAAGATGCTCATATAGTAAATCATATTTTTATACAGGGATTTATAATGTTTTATGGGATAAAAAAATCATATTTACCACCAACATGGACTGATAACTGGAAGATGTTCACAACAAGCAGGGGGGGTTGTTGTCAAGAATAGAAGTTTTAAAACTTTATAATGCCACTTTAAGACCCCCAAACAACTCAAACATACATGTTCTGCATTTATATAACTAACCAATAACTGTCTAAGTTTTGTCTAATAAAAACTAAAAATATATTTTTATATAATATATTTCATGTTGTTTATTTTTCTCCTTTGCTTACTTCAGCTTAATCCTCCTATAGCCTTGTGAACTATCAATATTGTTTAGCATGTTGACAAAATGTTTTATGCTCTCCTACTTTGGATAAAAGTGTCCGCCAAATGAATAAATGTATATGTAAATATGATGCACTTTTTGTGAGGGTCCCCCTTCCTAAAATAAATCTTCACATAACTTTACATCCTGTACTATAGAGTACTGCCTTAAACCCCGGGTGAGTAAGAAAAGGGATCTGCAATGAGACTGTTAATCTTATCCAAAAGTTAACAAAAAGGTCTAGACCCAAAATGATGCACCAAGGTAGCACTACAAAAAAAATGTAGCTTTAGTTAAGATATTCGACAGGTCAAAAGTGGTAAAAATAACATACTCCGCACTAACATACCTTCCTATCCAAATGTGATTTGATTTCTCAAAGGACCCCAGAGTTATTTGAAAAGCAGCAGGTAATACGGTCTTTTACCAAGGTTGTGTGAGAAAAATACAGACGGGATTAAAATCACAATCTCTGTGAAACACAAGTTTAGCCCTGTCTGAATAGAGCAGACAGAAAGAAACTTTTTCGTTTTGAGAGATGCATACTAATTCACATATGCCGGGGAACAGGGCCAACTACGACATGCCACAATCAATACACTCGCCAAGCGGTAACAACGCCAATCACTGACATTTCAACAGTACAATCTGGAAAGGTTACGCACAGGGTGAGATGAATGTGATGGCGAATCGATGATGTGATGAGTATGCATAACAGACTTTTAAAAACCTATTGAGCTTGGCCGGCAATCAAAGTCTTCCTGATGCATTATGGCCCTTCCCATTAACCTTTGAAGCAGATACTCAGAGAACAGCCGGTGGGATGTCCTCCTGAAAGGCTCATCAGATTAACGGCATCTCACCTGCAAGCTCTCTCCTATGACCGGGCTTTTCAGAGCATTTGCGGCCGAGATCCTGCATGAAGAATCCTTTTCTAACATACTAGAGGCAGAGAAAGAAGAGAATCCAGTTAAAGTTGAAATGCTGATCTTGAATGATTCTAAACATGCTTAGGTTTTGAATAATCTGCTTTTAAAACAGGCTGAAGCAAAAATTCAAAACATTCAGATCTATACTCATCCACACCGAACCGACTGATAAATCCTGCCGGTTTGAACCTGATTTGTGCCCGGAGCAGGGCAACATCTGTTTCTGGTACCTGTGCATTAGGGAGTTGAGCTGTCGTGAGTATGTTTCTGGCAGGGATGGAGTGGGTCCCTCCACAATCTTCAACACCACGGCCAAGAAGTTCTGGCCTTCAAAAGCATGTGCTAAACAGCACATCTCATAGAGGATACAGCCCAAAGACCTTCAGATCAGGGAACAATAAAGCTGGATCAAAAATTGGACAAAGCTACAAATATTATGATCTGACAATATCTACCAAAATGAATCATTCAAATTATTCATTCATGTTGCTTGAAAGGTCTATTACATTTTTATAACATTACCTGTAATGAGGGGTTGATCGAACAGCATAGTTAAAAGCGATATTAGAATTTTAGCCATTTAAGAGAAAGTGTCAATTAATTTATTGGGATTAAGCGGTTGAACAGACCTCCACAAGCTCTTGAATATTTATTGTAAAAAAAAGAGGTTTGTGCAAGGATTTCTCTTGCCTTCTTTTACTATTACACACTTAAAAATAAAGGTGCTTAAAAGATTCTTCACAGCGATGCCATAGAAGAACTATTTTTGGTTCCACAAAGAACCACTAAGTCAAAGGTTCTTTAAAGAAGCATTTTTTTTAACCTTTTTATAATCTGAAGAACCTTTTTTCGCCACAAAGTTCTTTATGGAATCATTTAGACAAAACTGGTTCTTCTACGGCATCGTGAAACACCTTTAATTTTAAGAGTGTAAACAGCATGGTGACTTTCTTTGAAATGGTTTATCTTCTGCTTGTTTTCTTGCAAGCTCGAGTAGGTGAAGTGAAGAGTCTTATTCTCAAAAGGCTAAATTACGAGCCAGGACAGAGACCCTCCTCTCTTGTGTCAGGTACTCACAGAGGTGAATGTGTGAGGAAATGCATGCTGGTTAAATTAGCATTGGCTGTGTCCTAAATTAGATTGTTTTCCTTCTCTATAGCCAAGCCTTTATATGTTTTTTTATGGCCATTTCCCCCTTATTTTATTTAGAAGTGTTTTCTCCTTTTGTTCCCTGTCTTCATACCTCTCAGTCTCTCATTCCTTTTCTCTCAGCATATACTGTAAAGATAATGCAGTTGAGAGAATATATGCAGGGGGATGAGAGGTGTAGTGAGGATCTGAAGGGCTATTCTCTGTCTCCGCTATAGGAAGCCATGAATTAATCTACAACCCTTAGCACACACATACACGCACACACATGCGCGCGCACGCGCACACACACACACACACACACACACACACACACACACAGATATCAGAATTCCTGTTAATCACACTTGCCATGTCTCCAATGTGTCTTCAATTGTGTCTGATTGCAACTTTTTTTTGCATTTTTGGGTTTTGATTTCCAAATCACTGACAAGTTACGGTTTTCTATGGATTGTCAAAGCTCGCAAATTTGTTCAAGATTACAATTTGACAGCAATCAAATGCAATACATCATTACTTGTGCTTTTGCATTATGCATAATGGCAAACTTTTTTTTGAAGATTATGAGCTGTGATTCAGTGAGGAAATAAAAAGAGGTTGGTTGAAAGTGAAAAAATGATCTGAAAAACAGATTACAAGTCATTCTTAGAAAAAATGAAAGAATACATAGCAGTCGTCAATAATATGAAATAACACAATTGATTGTTTAAGAATGAGTAGTAGCAACTAAAACAAGTTTCAAAAATGTAACCACTATAACTTATACTATCGTCGTTGTCCTCCTGAAAGTCATATGTCCAAAAACAAAACAAAAATGTTTAATGATTGACAAAGTTGGTAAGCAAATATAGAAGGTTTTGGAAGGACAGCGAAGCTACACTATACTATAACTATAAACAAAATATAACACAATATAGTATACACACATCTTTAGTACAATATATAGAGTAAAAAATATAACTGGTAGTGCACACATATTTAACCGAACAAGCTATCAGAAATCATTGAAATACTGTAATGACAAACAGAAATGTCCTACCAGATGTCTGATTTGGAGTCATAGCCTTTATGGCTGAGGGCTTCAGGGCTCATGTAGTATGGTGTACCTGTAAAGGTAGTCGCCAAATCACATGATCCCATCAGAAGACAGGAGACGCCAAAGTCACCTGTAAAGAAGATTTAAAAAAGGTACCATTAGCACAAATACATCTGTACCTGAACAAAAGGTTGATGTGCAAAATTAGCTGTGACAAAAACTGAGAATTAACTTAAAGCACACTCTGCTCTTTTGGCACCCTAAAGGAGTTTTCACACTGGCAACAGAGTGACCTGTAGTCATTTATTTTTAAAGCAGTCAACTTTATGCAAATGAGCAGCAAAGCAGCAACCAGCATTGGGAATACAAACAGAGAATGTGATTTAATCAATGTGAATTTGAACGCCCCTGAAGGTGCAAAATAACACAAATGCACACACATTAACATTTAAGCTAATCTGCAGCTAAATGTGTTTTACTAAAAAAATACACAAATTGTTATTTATTAAAAAAAATTAAAATAAATGCTTTTCTCTTGACTTTGCAATGAACCAATTTTTCTTTTTGTGTAAACTGTTGGTTGTATATTTTTTAATCAGCTAATGATCCTCTTTCTTTGTAAATGTTTCTCTTAACTGTCATCAAACAGGCCCCATTTCACTGTACGTGAAGTGTTTGGGCTGTTGGTTTTATTAAAAGTCCCTTTTGACGCATTGCCGGAACATCAAACAAACATCAAGCATCCCTTGGGCTGCCAAAGCAGAGCTTACCTATCTTAACAATGTTCTTCCTTAGAAATATATTTTTGGTCTTCAGATCTCTATGAAGTATTCTCCTGATTAATGAAAGCGAACAAGAATCAATACACAATGAATCAGTAGGGAGCAATGAATAAATGAGTCATTCCGTCGTCGGTACATTTGTCTTATAAAGCACAAACTTTGTATAAGGGCGAGCTATGAAACAGACTTAAAACAAATAATTTTCAAAGCGGAAAACAGAAAGTGGGTCAGTTATGAATTATTAATGCAGAAAAAGAGGGACTGTGTTCTCCGCTCACCTCTGATGTATGTAGTGTACTCCCAAAAGCATCTGACTGAACCATTCACAGACCTGAGGCTCAGATAATGTTCTGCCTGTGCTTTTCAACTCTTCCAGCTTACAGTCCAAATCTCTGTCCTGAGGAATGGAAAGAAATAAAAGAGAGAGAGGGAGAGAGAGAAAGGCACAGAGGAAATGAAAATCTCTTTTGCATGAAGCACCGGGGCCATGCTTGCACTAGCAACCAAAATTATAGAAAAACAAACAGTCTGCGGGAATTCATTAAGAATGAATTAAACAGTTTATTTGCAAACTTCATCTGTGTTGTTTTAGTGTCTGATTTACTAAAGGAATTATGCAAATTAGGTAGAGGCCCAAAATTAGTACTGAATCCAATTCAGCATGCTGCAATTTTCAATCCTGCAGGCTGATTTTGATTGGTGGGATATGAGGGCCGACCTGTAACATGCATCCAACACTGAATGATTCTTTTCTTTAAAATGCCAAAAGCAGATTAACTAAAACACCTATAAATGCATAAAGCGTATACATTTTTTAATGAATGAAAATAATACTAACCCTTAATCTTTTTCTATCAAATAGGTTGTGTTCTGGCTTTTGTGGAAACGAACTTGGCATTAGCACTTATTGTATTATCGGCCCTGTATGACATATCGCTTTATTGCTTCCTTATCTCTCTGTAAGTTGTTTGGATAAAAGCGTCTGCTAAATGACTAAATGTAAATGCACCTGGTTATGTTTCCACACCGAAATACAGTATGCAAAAGTGACTCGTCTGTTAAAAACAGATAATACTGATAGTTCAAATAGAACTGCTGATTTGTTTTCTATATTGTCTTATATTTAAAATCTCTTTTTTTGCATTGGTGGAATTTGAAGCCTTGAAGAATGCAAGTTTTTGGCCACCAAATAGGTGGCCAAAAACTTGCATTCTTCAAGGCTTTGTGCTTTTTTTTAGACAAAAGCACATCTCCCTCCTCTCACACACATTAGCAATGCAAGTCATGATGCCCACAGTCCTCTGCGAATCTTGTATCATGCGTGAAACACACAAAGAGAAAGAAAGAGACCCCATTACTAAACACAACAATCACTAGATTTATATGAATGATTAAAAAATTTAAGTGTGGGCCGTTGGTTGCAATTCGCAACCTCGCCACCAGATGCCGCTAAAATCTTCAAATTGTCCCTTTAATTATATATGTAAGATTATAATTAACCAATTTAAGTTTTGAAATTATAACTGTGGTGTTTACATTTTTTAATAATGCTGTATAATACATAACATTAACAGACATAACATTATGCTAAACTAGCACTGACCTAGTTTCTAAACTAGCTATATTACATCCTGTGCCATGTTCTGAAGAAATTGCACCACTGTGCATGCACATCTAAGAAAGCTAGATTAACATTTATATAACGCTATAATAATGGTTTTGCACTCTATAGAGACAAACAAATTAAACAAAGATGAAATGAACTATAAATAAAATGTTACATTTAACAACAATTTTACATTTTTAATGTAAAACTTTTTAAATATATTTAGAAAAACTACATACAGTATCATGCGATTACATACATGGACGCCATACAGTGCAGGCATGTACCGCCAACCCCCAGCTTTAAAGAATAACAACTTGTGATTGAACCATATAAACATTCGGCATATTTAGGGATCCCCCTGCTTTTCCTTGTTTGAACAAAGCAATAATCAATCACACTAATGAGACGACTGATGCGCAGCTCCATTTGAACGCCGAGCTAAACTCAGCACCCAACATTTCAATAACAGCAGACATCCGTCAATGTCTCCGAGACAGAGTTCCATTAAGAAAGTCTTCTATCATTAATACAGCAACAGACAATCTAAAGAATCAGATTAGCACCCTGTGTGGGCGTCTTATGAGCTCACCAGTTCATTTAAAGTGTCTTTGGATAAGCCCTCGTGTACTGGCCCAAGGGAAGCATTTTCTACAGTTTCCTTAAATTTAGGAAGCCTTGTTGTTCACCCGAGCGTGGGTGGACTCACGTTAAGAGTGTAATTGGGATGCTTGATGGCCGAGTAACAGCGCCCTAAAACATTAATCTATAGTTATGACCATCATTACTCAAAAAATCCTCATCGATTGCTTTTGCCAGTACTTTTCATGAGCACTGAGGTTTAATTGTACAAGGAACGCTAGAATAGGCATCGCAGCATAAACAGAAGTAATAAAAGCCTCCCTGTAGGCTAGTTGCATCTCCAATTCACTCGTTCCAGACGTGAATGTTTTCATTTATCAAAATCGTACATTCTAAATTAAACTTATACGTGTATTAACCTGCGGCATCAAATCAAATGACTTTCCTGTCACTACACCATATAAACGTGTGCGACAAATGAGTAAAAGTCTTTGGTGGTCCACCAACACCGCAGTTATGTAGTGATGGAACAGAACAATATATAAGATGTACACACAATACAGTCATTACGCAAAGCATACACATAATAAACAATAATGCACAAATTATACAAGCACAAACATTTAAACAGTTTCACTGGAGGGCCACCGAGACCTGGTGAAGACGAATGATCCGAGTGTATCATTGGAAAAAAGCAAAGCTCAGCAGTTACTGTGAAAGGTGCAAAGAGGTCCCGGGGTAATCACATCACTTCCTTTACATAAATGATTCTCATCCACAGCTGCCTTTAACTGAAAGCCAGAGCCAGCAAAAAGAAGACAAAACTTTCTCTTCTGGTGGTCTGCCTTCAAATCCTCTGGTCTGCGAGTCTGTGGCTAGAGTCTTTCAGCACAGAGGCATGACATTTTTTCAAAAGAGTGGCAGGTAATGAGACAAGCAGTGAGTCAGGTAGAGGAAATTTGTCAGTAATTTATAATGCAATATATCCGTGTGACTATATCAAAGGCAACAGATATTTTCACGGTGGTTTGCCAGACAATTAGTAAATACACACGTTCAGCAGCATATTTGCATCAATTATGCTTTAGAAAAAATGTCAAGAATACAGTCACAGACTATGCAAGTCCTGCGTATTTGTTTTTCTGGCATCCTCTAGAGGATAATTAAGAATTTTACATCAAGACAATTAAACATCCCTCCTCCTCCCGTTCTCGTTTCTTTAGTAATGAAAATCAAGTTTTTATATCATCACTGTCCTTCCGAAAACTGTCCCAATACACAGTTTTTCAGGAAATGGAAAAAAAAACACTGTACATATTAAATTATTAAATACTGTGTTGTCAAAGTTGACAAGCACTTTTTGATACCTTTATTGGTTAGATATTTGCTAAACCCAGTGACAAACGTAAAGAGTGACTAGTAACACTAAGGTGCTATTTGTTAACAGTCATAAATGCATTAGCTAACAATGAACAATTTAGTTTTTCTGCATTTATTAATCATGTTAGTTAATGTCAACACAGTTATTCATGTTAGTCCGTGGTGCATTAACTAATGTTAACAGACATTTTTAGTAAAAGCTGAAATGAACATGAACTAAGATTAATAAATGCTGTAGAATGCTGTATTGTTCATTGTTAGTTCATGTTAACTAATGCATTAACTAATTGTTAACAAATAGCACCTCATTGTGAAGTGTTACTGAGTGACAAATAATAATAATTTCTGA
Source organism: Oreonectes daqikongensis (assembly GCA_026939265.1). Classification (NCBI taxonomy): domain Eukaryota; kingdom Metazoa; phylum Chordata; class Actinopteri; order Cypriniformes; family Nemacheilidae; genus Oreonectes; species Oreonectes daqikongensis. Next base: position 2,905,809 of record JAOTQM010000311.1, read on the forward strand.
CAAAAAATAAATACCACAAAATATGTGATACAAAGTTTTCATTTTTGGGTGAACTGTCTTTTATCATTCTAACATGTGACATTATCTTTATTCAAAAAAGAAATTTTCCTTTTAGGGTGAAATATGGACTTAAAGTGATAGTTCACCCAAAAAAAGATAATTCTTTCATCGTTTACTCACCCTTATTTCATTCCAAACCTGTATGACTGTCTTTCTTCTGCAGAAAACAAGATATTTTGAAAAATGTTGGTAACCAAACAGCATTAACCCCCATCGACTACCAGTGTATAAACAAAACCACTGAGACATTTCTCAAAATATCTTTTGTGTTCCACAGTAACATATAAATTTAAAATGACATGTGAATTACGTGTGAATAAATGTTGACAGAATGTTTATTTTTGGGAAACCGTACCGTTTCGTAAGATCCAACCAGTAATTCAAGTCCTATGATTGCGAACAGAGAAAATCTGAGGTTCGTTTACCTTTTCTGCAGAAATCTTGTGAAATGGAGAGAAGCAGAAGACACCTGCACTACAGACAGAAGATCAAAGATCAATGAGTCTCTGCTTGATTATAGCGAGTGTGTGTCAAGTGCAACTCAACCCATGTAGGCCGACGCAGCAAACATGCAACAAGATGAAAGAGACTAGAAACGGTTGAAGCTGGAAGCAGACACGTGCTTTAATGCTATTTTCAAGCTTTTTTCTGCTTTATTTCAGCGCTGTAGATCAGAGCAAACTTTGACTCATTGACAACATGGAGCATAAATCACAGGCCCTTTTCTTTGCCCCAGGCCTCTGGGAGAATGGATCTCAAATCATGTGCTCAGATTAAGGGAGATTCCTCTTGTTTTGTTTAGAAATGGAGAGCAGCATTTACACACGGCATGCAGAAAACCACGCTGTGGAGAGAGCGCAATCAAAACAGCATTAACATTAGAGCTTTATTTTCTTTTTAAACATAATATATTGTGTTTTATTATTGAACAGCTTGGAGCAGCCGGTTAAAACCCTTCTATTAATCTTTGTCTTTCGTAGGTTTTCTAACCAGATGCTAAAAACAAGGCACACTTCTTAAAGGGACAGTTTACCCAAAAATATAAATTCTTGCATTATTTACTCACCTTCATGCAATTATAAACCATCATGCCTTTTTCCATTATGTGTAACACAAAAGAAGATATTTTGAGAAACGTCTCAATTCAATTTCAATTTCATTTATATAGCGCTTTTCACAATGGGCACTGTTCCAAAGCAGCTTTACAGGAGAAAAGAAAACAGGAAAAACACAACAAAAGTAAAATTACCAAACCTTTAAATTATTTTAATAAAATAAAATAAAAGTCTCAGTGGTTTTGTGTTCGGCAGAAGAAAGCAAGTCATACAGGTTTGGAATGGTAAAATTGAAATTAAATTTTGGGGTTCAAATATATCTTTAATTTTTTACAACAAAGTTCATACTGGACAGCCCTGCATTACAGCACTTTATATTTAATATGGATGTGGTTGATAGCAGCTTGGCTAAAAACTATTTTAATAGCATTCCAAGGGTAAGCAACTCAAATCCAAGGTAACTTCACAGCTGCTATAGCAATCTTCATTCAACAGAAAAATCTTGTGACACGAAATACAAAGACATGAAGACAGATCCAGAGAAATCTTTATTTTTTCTCAGAGGTCACAATACTATGGTAAGCTTCATTGGGTTCTTAGTTATGGTTCTCTCTAGAAATCTCTATTAACTTGTGTCGTCTTCGCTTATTTTATTCACTTGCATTATTATTTGCGTGGTAAAGCTAAGCATTTCATGTCTGCGTAACACAGCACATTTGAGGGTGGAGCATTGCAAGAAGGGTTGTGTTCCTTTTGCCTAGTAGAGTGTTTTGTTGTCAGAAACGGCTTACCCCGCCTTTAAGACATTATGGAGATCTCTTTTGTGACTGTTATTTCCTGTCGAGAGATTCCATTAAAAACACTGAGAATACAACTACAGAACAAAATGTAATAATCACCCAGCAAGCTTTAAAAGCACAGAGATGACACAAGACCAGGCTGACCTGCATGTACAGCTTTATAAGAAAAGAAAAGACGAAAAGATCAGATGATGAGACTGACATTGAAGTGGCGGAGATGAGCTCGGCCTCTGGGTGAGGTCAACATGCTTTGGACGTTTCGCATCTGTCCGTAGGGTGCAGCAAATATAATGAACCAGCCAATGTCATTGGATTGACGGAAGGCTGGTTAGGGAGGGGGGATAAGAGGAACTCTATCTAATATCCAACATGGATGGATCTTGTAAGAAATAAGCTAAAGCATTTCAGCATGATATTTGGGACGTACACTACTACTAATTTAAAATTTTATTTATGCAGCATAGGACTACAAGCAACAACAGGAAATGACATCATGTGTTTCTGAAGATTACCTCACAATATTCAGTGATGATGCAGAAGACGTCTCTCTCCAGAAAGCTGGTGTAGAATTTCAGGATGGCAGGATGGTTCAGCTGAGAGAGAAGCTGAGCTTCTTGGGTGGCTTGGACCGTCTCGTTGGGTTTCAGATCTCCAACTGGAATCTCCTTTAGTACCTTCCTAAACAATAAAACACAACAAAACATGTTAAAGTAAGCATAAGTATTGCTAAGCAAAGCACTGATCTATTAACTCCTTAAAAACTACATATATATATATTAGAAAATATTAAAAATGTTACAAATATTTTGGGGAAATCATTTGATCAATAATGTGTGACCATTTGGACGAATATTTATTTGGTTTTAATAAATCACTTAAACTTCTCCTTAAAGATACTCTAAACTAAACTTCTTTACTTATACTCTGAAATATAAAACTTTCATCATTAAAGGTGTCATAATTTTCGATCCATAAGATTATCTGGCTTAAACAACACTTGAATTTTTGCAACTTTCGTTAAGCAAACTAATGAAACCTGAAGGGAAAAGACAAGATCCAATAAGCACAGTTTTTAGGACTGATACATTTAACTATTATACACATCTAACATTTCATTTTAAAGGTCTTGCTTAAACGCTGCTGCTGGATATCATTTGGATTCACGAGTTCACAAGTTTATGGCATTTTTCTCCATGTTTGGTTAATAAAATCAGCAACCCTAAGTACAAATAAAGCCATTATAAGAAATGTGAGCAATAATAAGCCAAACCTATTAAAAGCACAAAACAGACACAGATCCAGCAGAAACAAAGATGGACACAATCTACTGTAGCTCTATTTTTTTTCTGTGGGCTTTGCCCTCAGGAGCCCCAAAATCAATCTCACTGCTTGTTCCAACTTTAATTTTCCACAGTCTTTCTTCAATATCCTATTGCCCGGGCCCTGTCACCTCTCCTCATATACACTGTTTATATAAGTGTCACGTTCCTCAATTACCAGCTGTAGTGTGGGCCTCAAAATGTCATTTAGAGAAGGACAGACTGTTTTCTGTGACCTTTTCAAGCTGTGATGGGAAAGCCAGGGCCACACTGTAAATTTAGTTGGTCATTAGCTTGCAAATTGCTAAGGGTCATTGTAATTTTTCCGCTTTAAGTGTTAAAATGATAGCAGGAAACACAGCCATCAAAAGAAGGAGGCCTCAAACTGTGATCTTCTGAAATGAAGAAAAAAATTAGGGCTTAAGACACATATATATACATTTTTTGTGAAATGTATTTCCTTATACTCCTTAGAAGAAATAAGTTATATATTGCATTTCTGTCAATAGATCCTCCATAATATTACACAGAGCACCTTTAATTTTGATTGCATATAGTTTGAGACATTGTTACGATCTCTTAAACTCTAATGGAAGCACATAGAGATCTCACTTGTGATTTTTTTAGGTGTTGTGTTTAGATGACAGATCTTTGTGGCCCGGCTGATAAAATCTGAGAAAATTAATCTGAATAAAAACAATAAGCATAAATAATCACGCTATTATTAAATTCCCAAACTGATGGCTTTGAATAATGCAACACTTGACATCATTAGCAATTTCTCAAAACTAAGAATGCTCTATATAATAATTGAAGAGGAACTCTTCTGAGAATCACTTTTTTCTCCTGGCGACAGTAAAATACGATCACCATTTCTGCATATCAAACCACATGCACTTTATAATTTAAGTTAAAGGGACAAATGCAGATTGCCCGGAGCCTCTAATTGAATCCCTTCGGCTTTTAAAAGGAAGAAAAATGCAAATGAGCATTTAATACAATCAGAAGATTTAAAACCATATTTCCACCCCTTTAGGGAGTTAATACAACTCACAGGCCCCGCCTCCTAGTTTTACTTTAAACTGGTTCTTAGGTCACTGAAGAGGGACTTCATCGCCTCTCTGTGTTGTTTCCTCTTCTACTCGAAAATCATTGCAGCATGGGAACAGTGTGAGTGCACTTCAGGAGCTCAAAGCCACCCTTGGATTGCTCTCATTCTTCACGTGTTCCTGAAAGCTGAAACACGGATATAATTGGCAATTCCTATAATGCTAAATCAAGCCTTGTAACCTTTTAAAAGTGTGCAACAAAACATTTAGTACACAAATGTCTCCAAATGGCACCAACACCTCCAGGGAAATTATTCAAGCTTATCATCAAGATGTCATGTGTCAGCACCAACCTAAATATTCACTTGTTGGAAATAGCAAACCCTAAAAACGTATTAATAAACTTGATCAACTGATCATTTTCAAACAATGCAAAATAAAACCAATGCCACAAACACTACTCCACACCTCCTGCAGCTCACACCAGCAGGGCAAACAGTAACACAGCTGTTTACATTGTAGACGTGTTGGATACACAGAAAACCATCACATGATGCGTGACAGGTGAGTCTGACTCCAACACTTTCTAATTTCTAAAATCGAATTTCCTCCGGGCAACTTCCTCTGCCTCTCATGTCTCATTAGAGATAACATACCTTTACAATGCATTATGTCACACAACCGGAATAATGAACATTTGAGCTGATGCTGTGGAAAGCATTTGACACTCTACATTATGGCTCCACATTAGCAGCCCCTACCTGAATAATGGTTCAGGAGATCAAAACAACATGGTACATGCAGAGATAATCGTATCATCCATACAGGCAGTTGCACACCATGCTGTGCACCATTTATTAGATAATGTGTTTATCCAATTTATATCAAGTAAAGTACCAAATACACTACAACCATAAATTAAAGTCGATTAACTTTTTCCACAGTAAAAAAGCATCAACGTGAAGTTTATCACAATAACACAGTTTTAGATGCTGATCAAGTAAAACCACAAATTGATACGGTTACCTTGCTACTGTGTATAGACGGTTTCATCAGACGCAAGCGTCTGGACAGATGTTAACTTCCAGTTTTTGTTGGTTTATAGATCTGGCTAGTGGCTAATAATATACCTATTTATATTTTCTTTAATTTATATTAATATAGATATACTTTTACCTTCCTAGCTAATGTATTTTACTTGTTATTTCTTTTGCTTGTTGTCAGAAATAATCTGCAGGGACGGATGTGTACCAGAATGCGTGCATGCACAGTAATGCTTGTTTATGTTGTTGCTTTGAAACCGTCTATATGGGTGTTTATGCACAATATAGGATAATATCTTGTATCTTTCTGCTTAACATATTAAATATAAGATGACAAAATTTGTATTTTTGGGTGAACTGTCCCTTTAAATATAAATATTTGCCCCTTCAAACACTTCAAAAAAGACATCTTTTCACATTTCTGGAATTTCACCTGTAGAGAAGCAAAGCTCTCGAATTCTTTCATCAGGAAATGGTATATCATGGAATAAAAACACCAATCACTGAAGTTTTCCTGTAGTGAATAATTGAACACACATTCATGTCCCATTTCTTATTCTCTCTCTGGATGCGTAGAGGCAATTTAAGCTCTATTCTAAGAATATGGGAGAGCCTAAATAACCAATCACAATCCTTTGCAATTTCAACCTGGATGGCTCTACTTTCCATTTCAATTGAGAGATCAGAGAAAACCAAATGAATATGCAGTAAATATTCAGCTCTGGAGACATTTTCAGAGTCTATATCTTGTGAAATTATATAATGAAAAACTCGACCCAAAATTAGACTAAAAATTACAATCATGAAAAGCTTTGCAGGATATCAAAATCACTCCATCCACACTGACACCAATTTATCCACCGTCAATAGATTTTATAGTGCTAAATCTAACCTTTTTTTAGTAGTGTAAATTATTTTCTATCTTGATGCACTGGACTGCTAGCACTATAGCACGATTACCATGATGTGTAATGGTAGAAATAAATAGAAACAGAACTCCCACGACACACAAACCAGGCCAAAGAATGAACCAGTTTGAAGGTCTAAATTCGAACAGATGTAGCAACACACACCACGGACGTCCCAAATCTGTCATGCTGTGGTGTAACAGGAAAGGCCAGAAAGTCTGAGAGAGAGAGAGAGAGAGAGAGAGAGAGAGAGAGAGAGAGAGAGAGAGAGAGAGAGAGAGAGAGAGAGAGAGAGAGAGAGAGAGAGAGAGCAAAATGTAAAGAGGGACCAGCCTGCCTGAGACACCTGAAGACAAATTGGCGGTCCTGGACCCAAGTGGTGTGTTGCATAACTGAGAGCAGGATCTGGAATTCTGAAGCACCGCTGCTAGCCGTCACCAGGGAGCATCGTCTGACTGGGAAATCCATAGGGGATAAGCTGAAAGTGGGCTTTCAGGCCTGAAGAAAAAAACACTTCCCTTCTTGTGATAGATTAGTCACCTCTGGCTTCTAAGAGGGAAATATACAAATGATATTCAGAGTTGGAAATCTGCTGCTCTGGTGTTTTAAAGAGGCAACAGTGTGGCTGGACACTTGAGAGACAACCATTCCTCATGATGTTCATTAATGTGGAGACACTACATGTGATATAATGGGTTTAGAAGTTAAGAGATTCAACCAACACGAGCAAGATATCAAACTTTTGGTTCTGAACCATTTAAAACCTGAATTATTGCAGCACAGAGTCAGTATAAATTTAACTGGCAGAGCGTTGCATTGTGGGTCTGATGTGCAAAGTAATGCCATTTGTGTACAACAGAAGAAAATCATACAAGTTTTAACGATATGAACGTTTTCTTTTTTGGCAATCCCTTTAACTGATAACTGTGATATTTTAACTAGGACAAGGTGGATGTAAAAAACAAGTTTGTTATTATAATAGGCACCTTTGTCCCTTAAGTATGGCGTGGGTTTATTTAGAAACAATATTGCCTGAAAATCCTTGCAGCCCTGGTAGTTTTGCCACATTTTGGGAAAGTAATAATGTGTACACCAGAGGGGATAACAGGCTGCTCTCCTTTGCTCACATTAATTTTGCAAATAGAGATGTTGGCTGGGTAAAGGGCAGACTTCCTAAAATTGCTCCCCAGCTGGATTAGTCTCGCTTTGACTCATGGAAACATTCAAAAACTTTTTCAAATAATTTGATGGATGTTTTACCATCATTTATTTACTATAATTTCAACCCCATTTGTTTTTCTTCTACTACTTTTATGACAGTAGAGTATATTGGTGCTTGTTTTTTTGGGGGGGATCTTGGCAAATCACTACCTTTGTTGAGAAGAACAGCTTGGAAAGAAAGAAATGGTTTGTTTTCTCTGGCCTAGCTGTGAAGAACGTTTTGAACCACCTTCATTTTAAAGGTCCAGTTCATGAAACTTAGCGACATCTAGCGGGGAGGTTGTGAATTGCAACCAACGGCTCACTCCAGCACTACGGTCACTGACTTTCGACTAAGATGTCGTCACAATTTCGATTCTTTGCCGAAGGAGAAACACGTTTTTTAAGTTTAGGCTACTGTAGAAACAACATGGTAAATTCTATGTAAGGGGACCCGCGGTGTATGTAGATAGAAATAGCTTATTCTAAGGTAATAAAACATAAAGGTTCATTATGTAAGGTCTTTATACACCTCTGAACACATAGTTATGGATATTATACTGCATTTCTGTCAATAGACACTCCTTAATCTTCCACATTGTACCTTTAAATAATTTAAGATAACATGGACTAACAACTTAAACTGTGTTGAAATAAAAATTCTGTCATTGTCAGGTCATGTTATATTCACAATATTCACAAATGAAAGCTTAAAGCGACTCCATATGGTGTCTGTCCTAATATGCATGCGTGTGTTCCGCTACTGTACATTTTTATGTGATAAATGAGGTGCGAAAGCGAATACAAACCAAAGCTAAGCAAAATGCCAGAGCAAGTGTAAAACAATCCATCTTAAAAGGTGTTATACATTTTCACAGGAGCCTCACATCAACAGCAGGTAAACAGGGGCAGCGTTATTTACAATCACGAACAAGCACACAACACTAAAAACAAAGATTCTCAGCTTTACGACATCACAGGCCTATTTATAAATCAGCAAACACAGCACCCGAGTGAACGCTGAAGAAGCGGATTTTTGGAGGAACCCACAGGAAGTGAGACCTACTTCTGGGGCAAACCCCGGCATGAGAAGCCATTTGTCTGGGCTAATAAAGCCCAGTGAGAAGCCAGCTGGAGGGGAAGAGAAGTACAGCAGCCTCACCTCACAGCACCCAGCAATGACATTTGGGTCTCACAAAGAAACAAAGAAGCTCATAGTACATTAAGAGCAACTAAGGCAGTCATAACAAAACACACACACAGCAGGATTTTTAGGACGGGTGTGCAGGCGAGAAATAAAGAGTGACAGAGATAATGGGTGTGGTGGTCTCCTGAAGGTGGGCATTCAGGTTTGGTGGCAGCGCTCTGCGTGTGACGGGTCAGAGGATGGCAAACAGCTGCGGTGGGCTAACAAGCAGAAAGCTCAGGGCCAAAGCAACAGTAACCCGTGGCATGACGCCACTCGCCTGCGGGCAACTCAAATATGGAGCTCTTCCTAATTGCCGTTCATTTCCACTTCTATATCAGACATAGTGTTACAGGCAGGGTACAAGCCAGTGATGGACCAATCAGAATCAAGTATTCCAGCAGGCCAAGTGATAAACCATAGAACAGACACAACTTAATATTTGTTTTTGGTCAGGAGCAATATCTTTATAAAGTAATACATGCTGGTGTGGGAAGTCATATCGGTATAATAAATAATATTGCCATTATAGCCAAAGCACCAAGTGCCTCCTTTGATAATGACTAAGAATTTCATTTTCCTGACATTTTCTTTTCAAAAGCAAACCTGCTGTGCTTTTCTGCTAGAAAATCGACAAATCAACTTTACATATTGCACTACTACACCCTCACACATTACCAATAAGGACCGAATTACTTATATGTAAACATATCACACAAAAGTAAAATATCACACAAACTGATACATTTTGCCTTCTAATAAAAGCATAATATATATGATCTTACAACATATATGATCATAAAGAATTTCAAATGTACTCATAGTAACATGAATCTTTAAGTAGAGATTTTAAAAGTGCCAAGCATTGACAAGGATCAATGCTGCACCCTGGTGGCTGAAAAGAGAAGTGAATTGTGTGTGTGTGTGTGTGTGTGTGTGTGTGTGTGTGTGTGTGTGTGTGTGTGTGTGTGTGTGTGTGTGTGTGTGTGTGTGTGTGTGTGTGTGTGTGTGTGTGTGTGTATATATACGAGTTGGAAAAAACGTTATTTATTATAGTAGATCATATTGGAAGTACAGGGACATGAGATTTTCATTAAATGTCTCATATCATCCATCATACTACAGTATGTGCACAAAATGTAAATTCCTAGTTGTTTGTTTTTTTATGTATTGCAGAACATATACCTAGATTTATAAAACCCATCATCCAATCCTAAACAGATATTTAACAAAAATAGTCACTATCAGCACTATCAGCTACAGTGTACTGGTAAAGTGCATGATAAATGTCACATTAGAAAGGTTGTGATCCTGCGTATTAACATGTGATCATTTTCAAGATCCCAGTAGTGGCATGAAATTTTATAGGACTCACAGTTTATCTGTTTCTTTTGCCTTTGTGTCTTTTACAAGGTACACAGTGCCGAAGCTTCCCTTTCCAAGTCTTTGCTTGATGATGTATCTGTTAGCTATTAGACTGCTGAAGTCAGGTCTGGCCGGACGCTCACGAAATTTGGGCATTTTTCTGTCATGAATCCAGTATAGCCAACTGCAGAAAATAAAGGTGTAGAGTAAATATTTACAAAGTAACAAAAGGTTTTGTTGTGACATTGTTCTGATTTACTTAACTTACTTAATTTAGTTAAATGCATTTTAACCACATAAACAATGCATTTTACATTAGAGGAACTTCACATGTTTTTTCAAAAAGAAATGGCAAATATAAAGATTTCAAAAATCATGTAAATATAACAAGTGACAAGATCACATTTGTCACCATATAGCCTACAGAAATGTGTTTTTGAGCAATATTGAAGAATCCACAATAGGCTAAATGACAACGAATATATTTTCTTAGAAATTATAGAAAACAGTTAGTTTATTCTACATGAATATATCCACCAAAACTATTGTTTTAATCCTATAGTATCATAAAATCAGCCCTTCGTAAACCGGATGCATTTAGTCTGTTTACGCTACAAGTGTAAGGCAAACCACATGAACAAAACCCTGGTACAGTTAGTAAAAAAATAAAAGGTCAGACGATATGTAGCGATAAAATTATTACACAGTGCAACCAAATAAAGTGGCAATTTTTTTTACATTAAACCGATAATCGTTAAATTTGTTGAGGTTTACCTCACCTGTCCGTCGGAAGTTCCACTGTCCGACATGCATTCAACTTCCGCGTGCTCTGATGTTGTCATAGTAACGTCGCATTCCCCTTTAATCCTCGTGATGGCGCTAAAGTGCAGCGTTAATAATCTGCTGTCACATTCATGCTTTATATGAGCAAATTAATTATTATTATTTTAATTAGATAGGCCGTACGTACAACTGTATGTAACATACAAATATAAAATAGATGAATTGTTAGCCTGCAACATACAGTTCAATGTTAATCCTAAAATAAGTTTACATAAAATAAATAATGAATCAATATTATTAAATATCAAATCAAATGTTAGATTATCATTTTGCTGTAGTCCCCATTCATATTTTAAATAACTGACAATGGTGGCACACTTAAAGCACATTTTATAATATTTCAAATCATTTGCTTTATTTAGTTGTCGAGGTTTATACATTTATAAAGTCATCAAACGTCATCGTAGTACATTTAAATATACTTCACTCATCCAAATGGCTTTAGTAAACATTTACATGAACCCCTAAATAATTTGAGAGATTTACAGTATATTAAACTGTATGTTAGATTTGTTCACATTACTTCATGAATCCTCACTCCACTATAGATGGTTGAATCTTCATTTTGAGGCTCGGTGTTGGCCGACCTAAAAGTAACGCGATGAGACAGATATCAAATGTTGTTACTTGTGAGATTAGAAATGAACATATGAAGCAATATCAGGTTGTGTTTTGAAATCGTACACTTCTTTGGGTTTGATAGTGACACATGCATATTGTACTTCCTCCTCGAGCAGCACATCCTCGGCTCTCTGTAGATTTGTTTGAACTGTTTGTGTGACTGTGATAATCTAATGGCACATAGACAAACAGTAAATCTTAGATGTACTACTGAAACTACAATAGCATTTTTTTTTTAACTGTCATAACTTCTTCTATGTTTAAGAAATACAGATTTAATGGTTCATTATGTACAGTGCATATTACTAAGAGGATCAAACCTTAGCTGTTTTTCCTTCCTTCGCTGGCATCTCTTGGATTTTTGCTCTCCTTCTAATAAGAAGCAATAAAAGCAATAACTACACAAAATACACCACTCCACTTCCAAACAGATTTTAAGAGCTCTTATGCTGTGAGTGTAACATTCAGTCTTGCTGAGAAAATATCACACATTGGCTTGTGGAACTACAAACAAAACTGAAATCTAAGAACCCACCTTGATATGAGTGTCACAGCCACAATAATGAGAATAATTGAGGCTAAACACACCCCAGCAATAGTAACCCAAAACTGTGTTGTGGACCAAGAGGTGTTTGAGGAGCCAGAATCTGAAGACAAGAGCAGCATTTGTTCCGAGGTATCACTCATTTCCAAAAATGTATGTGAAAATGTTCATAGTGTATGTTTACCTGTTCCTTCAACATAAAGTCGGATTTGTTCAGATTCACTTGATTTAAAGTTTTTTAAAGCACAGGAGTAATTTCCAGAGTCTTTAGAAGTTACACGGATGAAGGTGAGGATGGGGCCTGAATGTTGTGTTGGTTTATTATCCTTAAACCATTGAAGCTCCAGTGAATAACCAGGGCAAGAGACTGTGCATGTCAAATTCAAAGAGTCTCCAACTGTTATGCTTCCATTGTCTCTTGGCCTGCTCATGGATACATTTAAATCTACCAGAGAACAAGAGAAATGCATGAGTAAATAGATATATTTTCTATTTAAATAACTAAATATGTATATTAATTATTTACCTTTTACTGTAACATCTACTCCATTACCTGTAAAAAGTCCACCTTTCAAATTGGTTATAAATCTAAATAAATAAACTCCAGAATATGTTGAATTAATATTATTGATCATTAAATTACAGTCTGAAATGTTATCGCCAGTGTACTGAAAGTTATTTTGATTGTGTATGTCTGCACTGTTATAAACATACGGGCCCTCTATGTCACATTTCTCATGTTGTGTGCTAGAGCACCATAGCATTTGTGTGACTTGTAGCATATTGTCCGTTGGATATGTAAAATTACAGGGAATTGAGACATTGGATCCTCTCACTCCACAGATTGAATAAGGAATTTGCACATTCCACCGAGAGTCAGTACTGAGGACATCTGGAGATAATAACACATTTACTTTTACTTTTTAGTCACAAAGGAAACACAGTACATTATAAAATCATCAATATCATTGTATTTTATTTGCAGCATATCACAGAAATTCATTCAGACATTTGCCTTGCCTATGATAAAATATTAAAAAGAAACCACTTCTTACCAGGCAGAAGAAGCAGAATGATTTGTAGCATTTTAATCCACCCTCTTGGTTACTTACAGTATATAGTGTCTGTTAATCTGTTAAATGACATTAAAATGAGAACTCTAAATGCTTCCACAAAATATTAAAAGCAGAAGTCTCTATGGTAATTTCCTTTCATATGACATACCTGCATTCCGAATAAGCACAAGAAAAAAATAGAAAAGCATTTTTTTCATTTCCAGGTTTGCTTATGTTTTGTCCGTTTGTTTATTTAATAATTAATTCGTTAATTATTTCCTAAAGTTCAATAACAAGAGTTTGAATCTGGGTCTTGTTTTCTCTTTATTATAATGAAGTGGAAATTAATATTATCGTTCAAATAAAACGCACTTTGTAGGCATTTGTTCCAGCTTTCATTTGACCACTAAACCACACAACTCTGTCCTCATCTTCTCTAAAAATAGTAACTAAGCAGACATCCTAATGGAACATGAAATATTAGGAAAATATGTGAAAACTGTTGACATGACTTGTCTAAATTATGCCCTCTAATGAAAGCATAATAGATTAATATTTAAGAAATTGAAGATTATGGTAGCATGCATGACGCTTTGCTCAACAATCGCTTAGGATAAATACCGTTTTCCATGATAAGGTGAAACTAAGATCAATGCGGCCCCCTGGTGGCTGGAAAAGATACATGATTTTTGGTCCTTCGTATGACAATTTATGGATTTACAGTTTAGCTGTTTTTTAGCCTTTGTGTCTTTAACAAGGTACACCATGCCGAAGTACCCTAATGCTTTTCTTGATGATGTATCTGTTAGCTATTAAACTTCTGTCATGAATCTAGAGTAGCCAATTGCATAAAAAAAAAGATTGAGAAATGTTAAAAAAGGTTATTTTGATGCTTTATCGTAGACAAATACAGTATCGGAACAGGTAAAATATTTCTTTAACATAGGCTTATAAATTTAAAACAGATAAACCACCACAAATGGATTAACATACAACAGCTGCACATTAACGAAAAACCCTTCAATACATTTTCAAATCGTCTTTATTTGTTTTCTTATGTACAGAAAAATGTTACATATTCATAATGTTCGTGTGATCTTTATTCATAGAAAATGTGTTTAACATAAGATTGTAAATGTACATATTAATACATAATTAAAAACAACTTAATTGAAAAAATTGAAAAGGTCTATATTTTAAAATATATTTTGAAAAACTTTTGGAATTTCTATTTCTTCAAGATGTTTTGTCACTTATCCAAATGGCTTCTAGATGTTTTATTAAAACATGTTTTATTAAAATAATAAGCAGTTTTAAATATTAAAATATTTTAAGAGATTAAGATTTAAACCCTCACTGCACTATTGGGTTGAATCTTCATTTGATACTCGGTAAATCATTGCAGAAAGACACTCAAATATGAAAATCAAAGAAATCTTACAAATATATAAACTCTTTTCACAGTCATCAATGATGAAGCACATTTATTAATAATGAAACATGTCATGTTAATATCTATAACTATATCTATTTGTACATGCAATATTGTTGGGGTGCTGTTTGTCTTGAATGTTGGCAGTTCTTTGGCTTCATTCACAATATTTTAAAAAGTATTAAACCTTGTGTTGTTTCACCCCCCATCTCATGGTGTCCACTGAGTGTCCGCTTTCCTGTGAAAAAGCAAGAGGGACATTAGGCATATTTATAAACAGCACATTTTTAGACATTGATTTTGAGTAAGCTTTTTTTTATTGATTGTCTGTTTGTTTTGTTAGTGTATTGTCTTGGTATTTAGCAAACATGTTTTTTTTCTACCTACAGCTTTTATCTTGTTATTATTAACGTGTCTTGTCTATACACTAAACATTTGAGGAAAAACCCACCTAGATATCACAATCAAAGCTGCAACAATGAAAATAATTGAGACTAAACACACTCCAGTAAAAAATGTTGTAGACCAGCGAGGGTCTGGGAACACTAAAAATGAGGACAAGAACATCTGTTATGAAGTATCAGACATCTCCAAAAATGTATTAGATTGGGATGATGTGAAAGTGTTTATAATATGTTTACCTGGTCTTTCAATATAAAGTCTGATTTGTTCAGATTCACTTGATTTAAAGTTTTTTAAAGCACAGAAGTAATTTCCAGAGTCTTCAGAAGTTACATTGATGAAGGTGAGGATGGGGCCTGAATGTTGTGTTGGTTTATTATCCTTAAACCATTGAAGCTCCAGGGAATAACCAGGACAAGAGACTGTGCATGTCAAATTCAAAGAGTCTCCAACTGTTATGTTTTTATCTTCTCTTAACTTGGTCATAGACACTCTTAAATCTACCAGAAAACAGGAGAAAGACATGAGCAAATACATATATTTCCTTAAAGAGAACTTGTTTTGATAAATAACTTTATTGATTTACCTGCGACTGTAAGATTTGTTCCTTTACTTGTATACCGTCCCGTTGAATTATTGGTTATAAATCTGAAAAAATACTCTCCAGAATTTGTTGAATTAATATTACTGATCAACAAAGAACAATCTGAAATGTTATCACCAGTGTACTGAAAGTTATTTTGATTGTCTTTGTTTGAGCTATTATAAACATAGGAGCCCTCTTTGTCACATTTGTTCTTTTCTTTCTTTTCTTTCAATAAGCACCATGACATCTGTGTTACGCTTAGCTGCTGATCCTTTGGATATATAAATGTGCAGTGAATAGTGACACTGGATCCTCGCACTCCACAGATCGAACCGTTATTTTTCACATCCCAGACATTAGTACTGAGAACACCTGAAGATCAAAATGTTCAGTTTTATTGTACTATTTAAAACCGATTTCTGTAACATATAGAAAATACAATACATCCAGAATCACACAAAGCATTCAGAGTAAGTTCATGTAGGACCATATTGTGACCATTTTAAAACTACATTTTATACTTAAGAAGCTAAATATGCAGGTATTCATATATTTCATTTAAAAAAAAAATTCTTCACATTTGGTTTAAATTAGATTAAAAAACTGAAAACAGACAAGATATTAAAAGGTGAGAAAATGTCTTACCAGGCAGAAAAAAAATAACTAATAGCATTTTAATTCACACTCTCGGTTATTTGCAGTAGTTTGGAGTAGCTGTTTATAATGTGACTGTGTCAGCAGCCTATAGTAAGTACACTGAAGTGAGAAGACCAGAAACTCTTCCTTAAAACATGATGTCTCTGTAATTTCCTTTTCTAATGACATCCAATCAGATTGTTTATGCTTCTCATATGAGGCCTCATCTAAAATTTCGTATTATCATAAATGGTGTATGATCATACTCTGTACATGCTTTCATTTAAGGACAAAACAAAACGTATACAAATCATATCAATGTAAAACTGTTGTTCCTAATTCTGTGCCTGAGTGATGTACATTGGTTAGGAATAATTTTTCATCTTTTTAGGGTACAATCAACGTTAGCTTTAGTTTTCCTTTTAATGTAATTTATTAAATAATATAAAAAAAAGTTTTATATTAGGCTAACTAAACCATTACAGAAAACCAAATGATGTGGTGATAAACATTTTGATATATTTTGGTCCATATTGGTATCATACACTCTTTTGAATTAAGATCTATACCGTGGAAGCCAGTCAACTCAATGCAATATTCAAGATTATCTAAACCTTGTGACATGGCACATTGTCCTGATAAAGGTTGAAAATGACTAATGTGGTCATAAACACTGACATCAATAATTTAGGTAGCATGTGGGATGATGATGCCACGGTTTGGTGTGCCAGTAAAATATGCCCAATGCTATTAAACTACCAGCAGCCTGAATTGTTAGTTATTTTATAAAAGAATGGATCAATGCGTTCATGTTGTTTACGACAAATTTTGACCCTCTTGTGAATGTCAAACTGTAAATTAAGACTTATAAGACTTTGTCTTGCCTTGTCTCATTTTCTGTTTAAAGCTGAAAGCACAATCTGCTGGGGTTACATTCATTTAGGTTCTTTTACATAAAGCTCTTATTTAAAACTTAAAAATGAGGAACACACAGTAAACAATTCTGCATGCATCAAGTGGTTATTTGAGTTGCTATTGCCTTTCTATCAGCTCGAACCAGTCTGACCATTGTTTGTGTAACCACAGCTATCTAGAAAAGCAAAATACCAGTCTCTGTGTATTTTTTTTCCATTCTCTGTTAACCATAAACATGGTTAATCATGAAAATCACATTTTGTCAGCAGTTTCTCAAGCTAGTAGTCTAGCACCTGCAACCATGCTATGTTTTAATGCCCTTTCTTCCCTATTTTAATGCTTAGCATCTGTACATTTTTACTACAAACTTTTTTTTTATCATCTGCAGAACACAACAAAACAATTTTTTTTTTTGAAGATTCTTAGTGACTAAACATTGGCCCCTTGTAACACAGAAACCAGACAGGGCAGCAGCTTCAGTAAATTTTAATTACATGAAACAACATGACAAAATAATATCACAACAGGAAAAGAAACAAGATAATCTGTGATGCAGAGAACAAAAATTAAACAGAACTAAACACAACGACTGACAATAGAAAACTGAAACACAAGAGCTATATATAAAGAGCGGGATAACAAGAAACACCTGACAATCAACACAATACCAGTGAGGAAAGAACTACAAAGGACTACACAGGAAACAGGAAATTAACAACCAAAACTACAAACTAAAAGTCTATGATAAAATAATAAAAGGCTACAAGTCAAAGGGAAACAGACAGATCTTGACACCCCTATTGACTTCTATTGTATGAATACAAAACCACTGAGACATTTCACAATCTATCTAACGAAATTGCAGAGAACGCCTCTCTGTTTTTTTATTTAGAAAAAATACAAAGTCTTACAATAAAACAGTGTCTTCAAATGCAATAAAGAATTTCATAATATTCCATCTTGCATATTTAGTACATACATACTTTAAAAAACTTTTTTTTAAAAATTCATTTATTGAAGATGTTTTGCCCACACAAATTGCTTGAGAAAATGTTTTTACATAAATCCTTTAATAATTTGAGAAATATTCCAGCATGTATTTTAAAATGATACCTTAGGTTTATTCCATTTTTTCCATTTTTGATTTGTTTCCAGGAACCCGTACTGCACTATAGATGGTCGATTCTTCATTTTGTTCATACTCAGTGTTGGGCAGCCTGAAAGTAATGCATTACAGTGAGACACTCATGAAGTATGAAAATCTCAGAGCTCTTACAAATTAATATACTAATTTTACAAACAGATGAAACATATACTAAATGTCTGTAAGGTTAGAAACGTATGAAGCAATATTGGGCTGCGGTGTTGTGTGTCTTGTGTACTCACAGTTCTTTGGGTTTGATGCTGACAGAAGCGTATTGCACTTCCTCGTCCTGTGGTACATCTCCTGCTGTCTGTAGATAAATACATCCTATATTCTATAAATACATCCTTATATTCTATGTTTAAGAAATGCTACTTGTGTATATAATTTGAAAGAAAAATCCAACCTTGGTTGTTTTACCCTCCTTCCGTGTCCCCTGAGTTTTTGCTTTCCTAATGTATGAGTAAGAAACATGACATTTAGACTAATGTTTAGGAATTAGCACATTGTTAGGCAATGTATCAAAAATATGTCTGTTTGTTTTGAGAGTTTACTGTCTTTGAAAGCAGAAGTTATTATTTTTACCTATACAGCTTTTGTCAATTTTTTCTGTTACAATTATTATTAATGTCTTGTCTATATGCTTTGTGTCACAAGCATTAACCACGATAACCACTGGCCTCTATACAACACATCACAAACTTCACTTCACAACTTATATTTGCATATAAGGCAGTGTTACTTTTAGACTTAAACACATTGTGCAACTACAAACAAAACTAGAATTTAAGAAATAGCCTACCTTGCTATGAGTATTAATACTGCAACAATGAAAAGAATTGAGATGATAGACACTCCAATAACCATAATCCAAGAATCTGGGAAGACAAAAAACTGAGGAATAGCATTTGTTTCAGTATCAGACATTTCCAAAAAACATTTGTTCAAAAGTTCATATGATTACCTGGTCCTTTAATATAAAGTTTGATTTGTTCAGATTCACTTGATTTAAAGTTTTTTAAAGCACAGAAGTAATTTCCAGAGTCTTCAGAAGTTACATTGATGAAGGTGAGGATGGGGCCTGAATGTTGTGTTGGTTTATTATCCTTAAACCATTGAAGCTCCAGGGAATAACCAGGACAAGAGACTGTGCATGTCAAATTCAAAGAGTCTCCAACTGTTATGTTTTTATCCTCTCTTAACTTGGTCATAGACACTCTTAAATCTACCAGAAAACAGGAGAAAGACTTGAGCAAATACATATATTTCCTTAAAGAGAACTTGTTTTGATAAATAACTTTATTGATTTACCTGTGACTGTAAGATTTGTTCCTTTACTTGTATACCGTCCCGTTAAATTATTGGTTATAAATCTGAAAAAATACTCTCCAGAACTTGTTGAATTAATATTACTGATCAACAAAGAACAATCTGAAATGTTATCACCAGTGTACTGAAAGTTATTTTGATTGTCTTTGTTTGAGCTATTATAAACATACGGGCCCTCTATGTCACATTTTTTCTTTTCTTTCAATAAGCACCATGACATCTGTGTTACGCTTAGCTGCTGATCCCTTGGATATATAAATGTGCAGTGAATAGTGACGTTGGATCCTCGCACTCCACAGATCGAACCGTTATTTTTCACATCCCAGACATTAGTACTGAGAACACCTGAGATCAGAATGTTCATATGAATGTTTTATTGTACTATTTAAAACAGATTTCTGTGACATAAAGGAATCAGTACAACTAAGAATCCCATAAAGTCTACACCATATCACCAAAATTCGCCCAGAATAGACTATAAGACTATAATATTTTGAACATCAAACAACATTTTTTACTTAACTAAATAAGCATGGCTATATTTTGTATTTCATGAATAATCACCTTGTTCACATTCTGATTTAAGTTAGATTAATAACTAAAACAGATAAAATATAAAAGGTAAAAAGCTAAGAAAATCACTTCTTACCAGGCAGGAGAAGCAGAAAAATGTGTAGCATTTTAATTGACCTTCTCAATTATTCACAGTAATTTATAGTAGCTGTGTTTATGATGTGACTCTGTCAGCAGTTCAAGTTGAAGTGAGAGAAATGCTTTCACAAAACATTAAAGGAAGAAGTCTCCATTTGACAATTTCCTGTCAGTCATTTTCTTTCCAATGATCATAATAAAAATAAAAGTGGAAACATTTTTACATTTTCAAATGACCCCCACAAAATGTTTTAGATCTGCACAGTCTACAACCGCACAACTTAATATATTGTGCACTATTTGTTCACATACCGCGAGCGCACAATTTCACAGTTTACAGACAGGATGTATTACATAATGAATTCATGCACAATTGTTGGTTTTATTTGTATTAAACCGTGGTACAAGACCGTGGTCAATGTTTTGTTGATGGTAAGATTTTTTATTTTTATTTTTTACATTGATGCTAATAAAATCTAGCTTTTCATATAGGGACGTGGTGGGCCAGAAAAGGTTGACAGCCCTCTTGACAAGCCCACAATAAACGACTCAATGCAGGACTACATTTTCCAGAATCAAAAGTCAGAGCCCAGCCCTCATGGCGTCACTTCCGGAAGGCGCAAACACTTCCTGTATGGGTGTAAATGGGGATATGACACAGTCGTTTGGGGCAGTTAAATTAAAAATATAACTCCAGTGGGTATTTTTTCAAGCGCATCAGCGTTGTAATACTATTTCACTTTAGTCGGCTGAGAGAAATCGGCGGCTGGGATGGAGGCGGTGCCGCGAATGCCGATGATCTGGCTGGATCTAAAGGAGGCTGGAGACTTTCAGTTCAGTCCGACTGTCAAACAGGTGAGGGATCACACAGGCCTACATCAACTAAACAATACTGTCGTTAATCACATACACACTAAAAATCATCAGAATAACATGTTTAATACATGTAATCCACCCTGAATGTTCGGGGTGAGCTCTGGCTCGTGGTATTTAGCCATTGCCTGACCTGTTTTGTTTAGGTGTATGTAAATATGATTGCTTTTACATTGTTACATAGCTGAGCACATTTGATTTATCATAGTTTGTGATTAAAGAAGTAACTGTTCAGTCAATAGACAATGATTTTAAACCCTATTCTTTTAATTGATCTAAACTAAAACAACTAGCATGTTATGGACTTCAGTGGCACATAATAATAACAATCAGTTAATCATTATCGTGTTTTTTATTGTTATTATTATTTCCGGTTTACTGTCATGTTGTTACTTAGTTTCCTTTACTGAGAATAAGTTCACTGTGTTTATTTTATTAACTATTAATTAAGTCTTGCTCCAACTTCCTTCAAGCAGTCAGGAATTTGCTAGCTTGTGTCATGTGAGTTATCAGATTCATCCCTAATAAACTAGGCCAATGGAAGAATAGCAGGTTTGAGTTGTTAAATGTTGTTTGTTTTGTTTATGTTTCATGGTAGTTATTAACAGAAACAATACAGCTGAAATGATATAATGCATTGTGACTGCAGCTAAAGGTTTCATTTTATGATAAATGTTTGGGTTGTTTGCACCTTGGCATTTTTACGATTTGTTTTTTCCCCTTTTCTCAGTTCATACTGAAAAACTACGGTGAAGATCCTGACAACTATAATGAGCAGTTAAAGAAACTGGAGCAACTGCGACAGGTGAGTTTTGCAGCAAAGGCATCTCTAGTGTTATGGGTACGTTCTACAGATACCAACAGGCACTATTGAGACCGTCTAGCACTCCATAGGTCACCCATGTGAATGCCCGAAGTACAGATTTTAAGATCCGATCAATGCCGAAATGAAGATTGCCCAAATACACCTCAACAATGCATTTGGGAAAATAAGAGGATGATAAAGATAATAAATATATATACGTTCAGAGGATGAGGACTGCTGCTACAGATTACTGTGATGGTTGTTTTTCTAATGTAGTACCAGTTAGGATGTCTATGATAATGCATTCCTTCCTCATTCTGCTATTTGTTGTGTATATTTTTAATTTTTCAACCCTGTTTTAAACATTCCTGCTATGATCGTGTTACTCATGTATAGAGAAGACTTGTTGTTGTATTGACTTGTGTGTGTATAGAGTAACTAGTTCTCGCCATGAATATAGCCGAGATGCTGGAATGCCGTTAAGAATACAATAAATAAATAAATAAATATAAATCCTTCCTCATTCTCTTTCATATCTTGTCTTACTAGAGTGCAGTAAATGTCACACGGGACTTTGAGGGCTGCAGTACCTTAAGGAAGTATTTTGGACAGCTGCATTATCTACAAAGTCGCGTGCCTCTGGGATCGGGGCAAGAAGCTGCTGTCCCCATCTCCTGGTAAGGGTGCCAAACCATCCATTGTATTACCCTGTCTTATACCTTTCTATTATTATTGTTATTCTGTAATGACAGTACTTTTCTGTTTAACACACAGGACAGAGATATTTTCTGGGAAGACTGTGACCCACGATGAGATTTGCTATGAGCAAGCTTGCATCCTTTATAATTTGGGTTAGTACCAGACAGTGATTCTTTTTATTTATCCCTATAAATGGGCAGCATTGTGTGTGACTGAAAAACATCTGTGTTGTTGTGAAAGAGTATTGTTCAAGGTCAGGCTTGTTTCCTAATTCAAGTCATGTTTCCAATGCTTTAGGAGCACTCCATTCAATGCTGGGAGCCATGGACAACAGGGTGTCTGAAGAGGTGAATTTAGCCGACAAATAAAAGAATGATGTGGTGTAATGCTGTGTGCACATCATATTGACATAATTAGCATAATTCTGAGAGATTATCAATTTTAGGATATTTATGTCCTCACATTGAGCTCTTATTGTTTTCTTCACTGTTTAGGGGATGAAAGTATCTTGCACACATTTCCAGTGTTCAGCTGGTGCATTCACCTACCTGAGAGATCACTTCAGCCACAACTTCAGCGTGGACATGAGTCACCAGATCCTTAATCTCAACATCAATCTCATGCTGGTATAATCTCTGTTGCTTTTGTTCACCTGCTCTCATAAACAAATCTTCAATAACACTGATGATCAAAATGCTTTCTTCAGGGTCAGGCCCAAGAGTGCCTGTTGGAAAAATCCATGTTGGATAACAGGAGGAGCTTCCTTATTGCTCGGATAAGTGCCCAGGTAAGCACTTATTCTTTTTAATACTGCTCTGCTTTAAGGGTTGGTCTCCACATTTGATTTTGATCTCCGCATTTCTTTGCATTTTTGTTTCTTAATACAGATACTTAAAGATATTTTTGTTTACCTTCAAATGAAAACATAGTGATTGTTGGTTCCAAAACTCTACACAAATTTGCTTTAATTTAATCATTTTTATATAGTGACTGTCAATCATTATAACATTTTGCTTAAAATCTTTGTATGCAGGTGGTGGATTACTACAAAGAGGCGTGTAGAGCTCTGGAGAACTCTGAAACTGCCTCAATGTTGGGAAAGATACAGAAAGACTGGAAGAAATTAGTGCAAATGAAGATTTACTACTTTGCTGCAATTGCACATGTAAGTGTTGTATTAAAGCTACGAATAAACCAGAATGCATGTTAGTCCACTGAGCATTATTAGCATTATTCAAACTCAATGTTATACTAAATTCTCACTTTCTCTTAACAGTTGCACATGGGAAAACAGGCTGAAGAGCAGCAGAAGTATGGAGAGAGGGTAATTTTTCTCCTTTTAGTAAATAATATTTTGCTTGTCTGTGATAAGAACAAAAAATATAATAATTCTGCAATTTAGGTTGATATATTAATCACAATAAAATATTTTAATAGATTTTTTTGTTTTTTGCCAGGTTGCTTACCTTCAAAGCTCAATAGACAAACTTGCTGAGGCAATAAAGTTGGCTAAGGGTCAGCCAGAGAGTGTACAGGAAGCCCTTAGATTCACCATGGATGTCATTGGCGGAAAGTAAGCATACATTATGCTTAACATCGTTCCAATATGACTTTATATTTCCTTATCAAAGTCAATGTTATTTAAAAAAAACCTTTCCAGAAACATCATGTCACTTTTTATTGTAGATTTAACACTGCCAAGAAAGATAATGACTTCATTTACCATGATGCTGTGCCATCTCTGGACACGTTGACCTCAGTGAAAGGTATTTCGGCCACTGTATGTTTTGGTTCATTGTAACAACTGTGTGATGTCATTGATTTGCCAAAGGCCTGACTAGATAATAGTGTAGTTATTTTTTCCGCTATTAAAAAGCTACAATGCAAAACAAAATGGAATTTCCATGTCCACACTCCTATCTACTTAAATGGGGGAAGGCAGATATTTTTAAAATCGCTGGTAAAAATCACAATAAAACAGCATATTTCCTTAATAATTAAACCTGACATGAACTGTACCATAACTTTGGTTTGCTAAGCTTAAGTTGCGCCAAAAATAATCTTTGGCTCGTTTCACTGAAAGGCGAGACTTATTTCGCTAGAGCGGCCATTCCTCTCCATTCATTGTAATGGCAGTGGCAAATTTTGTTAATATTAATATCTTTGGTTTAATACAGGTGCCCCATTGGTCAAAGCATTACCTGTGAACCCAACAGACCCCAGTGTCACAGGCCCAGATATTTTTTCTAAGCTGGTGCCTATGGCCGCCCATGAGGCCTCTTCTCTTTACAGGTTTGTTAAAAATCTAACACAAAGTTTGATTAATAAAAGGAAACATTTTAACATTTAGGGTGTGAAAGCATATTCTTGTTTTTCAGTTTCTCCGTTTATTAATTGATAGTTCTCCTGTTGTATATTTTAAGGGCAATCAAATATGGGGAAGTGTTTTACCCTTACAAACATCTTCCCTTTTCTGTCAAAATTACAGTGAAGAAAAGGCCAAGCTGCTACGGGATGTCATGACAAGAATAGACAACAAAAAGGAGACGCTTGAGTGAGTTTAAACATGCTAAAATAATGCATGTGTCAAACGCAGTATGTATTTAAATGCCTCAAATGTCATGTTTTTATAGACAGTTCATGGACTCACTTGGTCTGGACCCAGACTCGGTAGATAATCTGGAGATGTATAATACCATCCCAACGGTGTTGATGGAAAAATGTGCTGCATTGAGCGTGAGACCAGATACTGTGAAAAACCTCATCCAAGCAATGCAGGGTCAGTATCATTCACCTATATATTTAATTTCCAAATTAAGCTGCACCTTTTCATTGTAAATTTCAGTTTGACCCATTAAAGAGCTTCATGAAAATGTTCTATTTAGCTATACCTGTTTTAATTCTAATCTTAGTGTTAATCTTCCTCTCCTCAGTCCTTTCAGGTGTCTTCACTGATGTAGAAGCTTCTCTGCGGGAGATTCGGGACGTATTGGAGGAGGATGAGGCAGAACAGCGGAGCCTGGAAGATGCTGCTGGAAAGCAGACTGTACCAGAACGACCTTCAACTATTGCTGAGCTGCGGAGAGACCTGGAGAAATATTTTGAAGCCCATGAGAAAGCCAGCTTCACCAACACAGAACTTCATCGAGCCATGAATCTGCACATCAGCAATCTGAGACTCCTTGGTGGACCATTGGATACCCTTAGAGAAGCACTACCAAGGCCTCAGCTTAGTGAGGGTGGGTGTTTTGGTACACAAAATGTCTTATGAAGTTTTTTTGTTGTATTTATTTATATAAAGTTGTATTTTTAGATGAGATGGCAAGCCTTCAGACTATGAAGAGAATTTTGGGTAAAGTGCAGGAGATGCGGGACCAACGAAGCTCCCTGGAGAAGCAGCTTAGAGATCTCATCCAACACGATGACATCACTACTGTTCTGGTCACAACTGAGAGAGCTGACATGAAGGTATGGACCTTCCCCTTTCAAGGGGATTCTATCCTTAGTTGCATTATAGTTACAGTATATGTTAATTTCTCACTTTCTCATAGAAACTGTTTGAGGAGCAGCTTAAAAAGTATGAGCAGGTGAAAGTATACATTGACCAGAACTTGGCGGCTCAGGAGAATATACTAAAAGCATTGACAGAGGCTAATGTTCAGTATGCTTCGGTGCGCAAAGGCCTGTCAGAAACTGAACAGAAGTAAGCCTTGACATTTCTGTGTGATGCAAACATGAATACTGAGTTTGTCAATTTTGTCATGGATATATTTGACTTTTTAGATGGAACAGCACTATACAGATGCTTGCGGCCTCCTATGAGGCCTATGAAGACCTAATGAAGAAATCTCAAGAGGGAAAAGAGTTTTACGAAGACCTGGAAACCAAGGCCTCTCGATTACTGGAGAGAGCCAAGACGGTCTCCAAGGCTCGGAAAGAGGAGAGACGAGCCATTATGGAAAAGTAACTAAGAGTTCTGATTATTTGTTACTTACTAGGTTTTGTAATTATTTGTGCAAAGAGAGAAACTTCTAATTCGACTCTTCTTCATTACTGACAGAGAGCTCAAAAAGAAGACTCCTCAACGACCCACTGCCCCAAAGCCACCTCAGAAGAAAGGCCAGAGTGTGGATCCTGCCATTATAGATGACCCTGAGCTAGCCCAGTTGAGTGCTGCTATCCTAGCCCTCGGCGGGGATCTACCAGAAGAGCTACGCAGCCTGCCTCATACTACACTTTCCGCGGCTGCTGCTAGCTCTGTTCTGCGCTGGCCTGGATCCAGAGCTGGGTCAGGTTTACTGTACACACAACCCAGATTTCCCCCAAACTTACCTCCTCCTGAACTCCTTGCTCAAATATCCCAATTCCCATCACCTCGGCTGTCTCAGAATTTTAGCATTCCCCAACCTCTGCCACAGCAACAATTCCCACTGCTGCCCAATCCTCGGGTTCTTCCACCACCACCATCTGTGTCTGGGTACTGCCCTCGATCTTCACAGAGCCAACCTGGACCAACAAGTACTTTTGTCCGACCTTCCACCACTACAGTGGATAGTGTACAAACACCTATTCCTAGCTACAGTCCTGCATCTGCCCAGGCAGTTATGCCCGCCCCTCACCAACCCATGCCTCCCCATGCCCCACATCAACCTATGCCGCCCTCTGCCCCACACCAACCAATGCCGTCCCCAGCCCCATCACTGTATTCAGCTTCACCTCATATGACACCTCATGTCCAGTACATGCAACAGCCTGGAGTTCCCATGGTCCAACCTCCACAGGCCATCCCAGCCCCTCAGCCACAGCAGATGTTTGCTCAGCAGGGTGCTCAAAGCCAACCACAACCATTTTATCCACCTGTACCAGCTCAACAGCAAATGCCCAGACATTTCACAGGGCCTCATCCTCCACAGCATACCCATCCTCAGTTCCCACAGTACGTCGCCCCAGGAAGACAATCTGGACCAACAAACTTCCAGCAGCCACCAATCCAAGGACAGTTTGCATCTAATATACACCCAACTTCAGCTGCCCATGTGCAGCCCCATCAGGGTTATCCCCCTGTTTCATTCATTCCCAATTCCCAGCCTCCACATGTTAACACTGTCACCCAGGGTCAGATGCCCCATCCTGGCTTGCCTCCACAGATGCCACTGTCCCAGGGAGTGCCCCCTGTGTCAATGCCACACATAGCACATATTAATCAGCAAATGCCCCCTCCTTCCCAACCCCTAACACATCCTGTCAATCAGCGTTTGCCTCATGCTCATCCTCAAATACCCCCATCTGCTCATCATTTAGGCCCTGTACCCCATATGCAGAGACCTCCTGGCCCAAATCAGATGCCTCCTCCCCAACAACCACAAATTCTTCCCCCATCCACTCATATGTCTCCTCCTCATCCACAAATGCCTCCAGTTTCCCAGCCGCTATCTCACTGCCCCCAGTCCCAAGTAATTCCTGCTCATCAAGCCAACCAACAACCAGCCTATCCAGCAGCCCCTTTGAGAGCAACCGTTCCAGTTCAACCACAGCTACCCCATGCCCCACATTCATCACAGGTACATGTGCAGCCCACCACTATTCCTTCACAGCACCAATCGCTTTCCCAACCCTGTCCTCCAGTGCTCCCTCACAATATCTACAACCCTCAGCCAACCGTTCCTCCGAGCTCTGCTCCCATGAGTTATCCGGGAAGTATTCCTATGATTCCCAGCCAGTCCGTGGCCTCTCCACAACCTCAGTCTCAGCCACCCAATTCACAGCCTTTGGCTCCACAGCAGTTACCCCCAGGAGGCCCAGGTTCTTTTGCTGTTTCACAAGGTGGGAGCGTTCCTCCAGGATCAATGCAACATCCTGTGATACCCCCATGCTCGGCAGCACCAGGGGCTCCACAGCCCCGTGTGCTGCCTTCTCCCGCCCCATCACCTTCTCCCTCTCCTGGTCCTCCTTCCTTGGGTATGGTCACTCAGAGGCCACCTCCTGCTCTTACCCCAGTTGGAGCAGCATTGCCACAGTCATCGGTAACAGCTCCAGCTGCTAGTAGTCCCATGCCTCCAGCCGACTCCAGCTTGTTTCAGCGCCAGAATTCTAGTACTGATGACCTGCTCTCCTCAAGCCCTGAAAGCCAGCATGGAGGTACAAAGGACACTGCCAATGTCTTACTACCCACCAAAGCTGATCCTCAGGAGGAACATCACAGAAAGAAAGCAGAGGCTGTGAGACTTATTCAGGGGGATCCTTACCAAGCACCAGAGAGGGTCTCGAAGCTCAGCACAGAGCTAGAACGGTTTCGTTCAACAGTTCAGTCCTTAGAGCGTCCATCCGGTGAAGGAGGTCTGTCTGAACTTGATGCTCGATGGAAAGAACTGCAGGAGCAGCAGGAGAGGGATACCCGGCAGCTCTCTATCGCCATTGCTCGATGCTACACCATGAAGAATCGCCATCAAGACGTGATGCCGTATGACTGCAATCGTGTCATTTTGCAGTCTGGAAAAGATGACTATATCAATGCAAGTTTCATTGAGGACCTATCGCCATACTGTCCCCGCCTCATAACAACACAGGCTCCCCTCACTGGCACTGCAGCTGACTTCTGGCTCATGGTTTATGAGCAGAAGGTTTCTGTTATTGTCATGCTTGTGTCCGAGCAGGAATTGGAGAAGGTAAATACAGTACTGTGGTGCAATGCAGGATAAATCTTGCTGGCTTTTGAAATCAAGTTGTCAAAAGTGCCAATTAAAGAATCACCTATTTGAATGATTTGCATGTTTTATTTCCAGCAAAAGGTGTTACGCTACTTTCCAACAGAGAGGGGGCAACAGCTTGCCCAGGGACCAATCACCTTGACATTGACCACCCAGAAGAGCACTCCTACACATATAGAGCGCATGATAGGACTTCAGTATCGAGACCAGAGTTTGAGACGCACCGTCATACACCTTCAGTTTACTTCATGGCCTGAATTGTAAGAAATAATAATTCTATGTTCTTCAAACAGACATATTTACCTGAATTGTCTTATTTGTTAGCTTTTAAAACAGCTTTAATTAAGTTTTGGGGCCTGTTTTTTGAAAAGGGGTCTTCCAGAAAGTAAAAGCAGCCTCATCCGATTCATTCAAGAAGTCCATGGACATTACCTACTTCAGCGCCCGCTACACACTCCAGTCGTAGTGCATTGCAGGTACCGTATGTTTGTCATGCATTCATGGCATTTAGACAGTATTAAACAAAACTTGTAATGTAAATAAGAATGATTGTACCATGATTTTGTTTCTTTCAGCTCTGGTGTTGGCCGTACCGGTGCCTTCTGCCTGCTTTATGCAGCACTGCAAGAAATCGAGGCTGGCAATGGTATACCTGACCTGACCCAGCTTGTTAAAAAGATGAGGCAGCAAAGGAAGAACATGCTGCAAGAAAAGGTTACAACAACAGAAATATAGTAACAGTGTGTGTGTGTATATATATATTGATTCTGTTTCCTGATTTTTATCTTCGTAGCTTCACCTGAAATTCTGCTATGAGGCCGTTCTGAAACACACAGAGCAGGTTCTGCAGCGCCATGGCATCATAACCTCCCCTTGCACCAAGACCCCGAACAACATTGCAGTAAAGGTGACCATCTATTTCTTGCATGTTTATCTTTTATAAATTAGATCAATCAGTGATACTGACCCAGTTCTTTGTTTTTCTAGTTATACACACGACAGGAATGTCAAGACATTGTTCTGGGAGGAGACATGCCCATTAGTTCCATACAGGCCACTGTAGCTAAACTAAGCATTCGACCACCAAGTGTCGACCACGAACAAGATCCCAACCAAGACCAAATGTCTTCTGCTGCTGAAGCACCAAGCACAGGGGACCCAGATCCTACAGATACGTCTCTTCAAATGTCTCAGGATCCTATTTCTAACGAGACTGTGCCTGATTTCATCAGTCCACCCCTCTCTTGCACCTCTTCTCCAGGCAAGACACAGTCTCCTTCACCTCCCAGCAGTCACGGGAATGGGTTCACTGGGTCCACACCCTCTTCCCCCATCTCAAATCACCACTCCTCCTCGGAAGCAGCTCCTCCTGCTCCCGATCCACCCACTGCTTCATCTCTAGACCTGCTGGCTTCTTTGACACCTGAAGCATTCACGCTGGACTGCGCTCATCGAGGCAAGCAGCGGATCAGCAAACAAAGCTTTCTTCAACCGCAGGAGGGCAGAGGTCTTCAGGGGCCTCCAGAGGGTGACGATCCGCTCAGCAGTTTGGATCCTCTGTGGACACTCAACAAAAGCTGAAACAACACAACGGAGCTCTTTTTCATCATCTCCCCCGCAGGCGGCACTGCCGTGAACATTTTCCTGAACCTAACTAGTCCATGTTCATGCCTCATCACTACATGTGTCTGTCCTGACAAGTTTTAGTTGGCACTTTTCCAGCATTGATCCTGGTGTTTCAGGTTACATTCTGAGAATCCAGTCTTGTCTCCCAAGCATGCACTGCTAATGCCATGGTGTTCGTGATTGCCTGTAAGGTGCCTGAGTTTTGACTCCAATGCAGTGCTCTGCCATTACACCAAAAATGTAAACATTCAGAATGAATTGTTTAAAACTGACACCCACATTGTATGAAGCAGATTGAGACCGTCTGCTTGCCCTTTGTCCACATTGCACTGTGGATTGTATATTATTATTCACTTGCAACTGTTCTTAAGCTACAGTGATTTGCAACTTGTATGTAGGGAAAAATGGAAGCTGGTGATGAAGATACTACTTGATATGACTTGATATACTCATTATACTTAAGAAACTTACATTTCTGAAGCTCTTCGGAAATCACAGCATTTTTATGAGTTGATTCTAACTTGCCATTCTTTAAACAGTGTAAATAAATCTTAATAAATATCAGTGTACTTTTGTCTTTGTTTTTCAGATGCCAAAAAAAATAAAGCGCAATGATTTGTTTCTTACAATGGAAGCATCATGTTAGGACAAAGGTATTAATATCTCCAGTATTTAGTAATATGGTTTTTCATCATAATTAAATTTATCGTAATAATTATTGTTATAATTCTAGATAACATATTAGCATTTTTTTTTTACATTTCTCAGAGTAGCGAGATTAAGATGCTCGACGTATAAATGAAACCCATTTTCTTTTTAATTAATTCAATGAATTAAAAGCTTTATGGCATCAGTTGCACATGAAAGCATTGCTATTGATGCGAATATGTCGGACTAATAAATTAATAAAATGTAATAATGTCCAGGTCGCACAATTCCTGTGTATAAAAAAAGCTACGTCTCAATAGCTTCAAAGAGTAAAAACTGAAATAGACAAGGTATCAAAGCCTTTTTATTTGCAAATTAGTACAAAGGTTTTTCTCCTGTGTTAAAAATAGAACAGAGCATTAGTTACATCCTCCTGTCTGCTTACACCGTGTAGTGTACTCGGGGGAAAATGAGAGAAGAGGGCAGAGCAGGCCTAAAAAGTCAGAACAATATTTACACCCATTATCTCTCTGCCCCCTCCGTATCTGAATGAACAGTGCAACATTCAGGCATTTCACATCACTCAAAACATCCTCTACATCAGCAGCAGTCATTGTAAGATACAGCGAGATGAGGGCAGTATTCTACATCAACACCGCACACATCACATCAGTTTAAGGGAAGGGTGAGACAGCAGTAAATTGAATACAATTTATCACTCCTCCCAATATAATAATGGCTGCAAACAAGAAAATGATGCTGGTCTTGAAAAGGATCATAAATCGTTTTCACACCAATGGTAGCAAGATGATAAAAAGTCACATAAATAGTATTCCCAATGCGTCCTGCATGGTGCTATAGTTATAACTGGCCACACATTTTTTATTTAATAATGAAAATAATAGATTTTTGCTATTCCTCTCATGTTAAAAAAATGGCCTCATGTATGCATTTTGTTTTTGAAAACTGGACGGTAAAGTTCAGCCATGCCAATGCCACAATAATCTCAAATCCATTGAGAGAGAGAGAGGAGGGTGTTCAAAAAAACCGAAATATATTTAACAACATTTGTCGAAAGCTACTACATGGTTTGAGGATTTAGTTTAAAAGTGAACAAATTAAACACCAGTCCTCTTATCTAATATTTACATTCATAAAACATGAATAATAAAGGACATACATTATGTGTTATGAGAGTTAAAAATAGAAACGCACATGATTTCTATTCACTTACAGCTGGGAAATATTTTTGTTTGTCCCAAGCTACCAAAAATATTGGCCCAAAATTGCAGTATACAGTCCTGCAGCACTATATAACATTTATATACGGGGGTAGAAATATAGGCCAATTTATTAACAATCATCCGTAATAAACCGTTAATTAAAGCATTGTGTTATAATTCGTTTTAAGGTGCAATACAAACCACCCAAGCACATTCACATTTACACTTTTACAACCCCATAAACCCAAATGCTTAAACATTTCAATGGAATGCACACGTATACATGACTCTCGAATAAAATGAACAATGCATAAATCTTTGCTAATGTTTTGTATCATCTAGGTGTGCTTCAATATTTCTTTGAATTTCAGTTCTCCGTACGAATGTCAGGGTTTGTCTTCTCTCAACACATCAGCCAAATGATACAAATTGGTTATTGTGGCTATATTAAACAGGCCGGACCAAACGCATGTATTTCAATGGGATCTTCAGGGCTTGATTTGATTGACTAGCATCCTATGTTCTCAAAACATACAGTAACAACTAAAGCTCAACATAATCTCAGTGAAGCCTGTAAACTGCTCATGGTTCTAAAACAAACGGACATTTCAAGACAGGAAAATAATACACGATTAAAAAGCAGCCCTTTCTATCATTTCCTAACTCCATGTTGCATTGAGATTAAATTGAATCTGGGACATTTGTACTGATGGCTGAAATACAAAAATACTCCTGGAATACAGTTCGACATGTTTCTCCAGCTATGGACTGAATATAATATTATTAAGGTTTAAGTTAGCCGGGTTTACTTGCATATTAAAATGGAATATCTCCGTCTTAACTTATCTATCAGCCACTTATCAAGTTTCATACAAACTGTTAGAAATGTTTACTAATAAATAACTGATTTCAACATTAAAACTGACCACCTCCCCAAAGATTCAAAAATCTGCTTTTAGACGACACATCTCTGACATCTTACAAACACAACCGCACTCACCGAAGCGTAAAACGCCTTTAAACAAATACCAAGACAAACTCTTTCAGTGTTTCCAAGCCAAGAACTAAATCTCGTCTGTCGTTCTCTACTTTCTCCTCTTCATTCAACCTACAAACACATGGTGAAGTCTCCAGCTGTCACACAGTTATGATGTCAGGCAGCGTAGCATTCTCACCATGTGCTTGCCATAACTCGCATGCTCACACACAAACGGACGTCTTAAGGCAGGCCAAGTGAGCCACCTCTCACGGTCAGCAGCTGTAATGCTACCTTCATGTAAAACGAAAATGCACAGACTGTACTGTACGGTGGAGTCGTGTTCAACCTAAAGGTCCAAAATGCTCCAGAAAAACAGATCAAGACCTAATGGTAACTCCTCCCTCCTTAAAGGCCAGTGGATGAGATGACATCAGAAATGTCTATGAACCTGCTGTGATGCAAGTTAAAGGGTGAGTGCCGTTTCAATCCAGCTTCTCCAGAACAGAAGGTACGTAGACCAGACTGAGCTCGCTACCGAAGTCACAGACTATGGCGGCGTTGTCCAGAACCAGGAGCTGCCTGACGCTCTGGCCCTCGCTACTCTGGCCCAAGTACACGGTCTGCAGAAGGTCCCCGTAATTCAGGTCCCAGAACGACACACATCCTTGACCTCCCGTCACCAGTAAGCTTTCGGAGATCACCCCCAGGCTGGCCCCACATCCCACCTCCTGAAACAGAAAGATGTTAGCAATGAGACCCGCTGAAGATGAACAAGAGTTTGTTATGATATTCACACACCTGTTGTATGGAGTACAGCTTTATGCCTGTGCTACGGTCCCAAATGCAAATGAGGTCATCCAAACCGCTGCTTATTATACATGAAGTCGTGCAAACCAGCGATGTGACATCACCGCGGTGACCGTACACGTGGCTCACGCGGCTGCCGGTTAAGACGTCCCACACACAGATGGCTCCGTCTTGACCCCCGCTGGCTAAAACCATTGTCTACGAAACAACACAGGAGCGCTATTTTGAGAAAAATGATCTGTGTGCCTAAAAACAATACAGCCAAAAGTTATGCATATTTGCACATCATTCACCTGGACCTTCCCTCTGTAAGCTTTGAACATCTGTTTTGTTATTTTCCCAAAGCTTCAGTTTATACCCCAAGAACAACTACATTAAATGCACACTACATTTTCCATTAATGTATTTAAATAAACCGTGAAAACACATACAACTCTGCATCACTTTTGGTCACCACTATATATGACCAATATAACGAAATATACATGCAATGACACAAGGTTAGTGTCTGTGTTGTTGTGATGTGATTCTGACCTGGTCTATGTAGATGGCAGTAATGCCTCCCGAGTGACCCTGCAGGGTGAACAGACAGCAAGAATCCTCTAAACGGTACACCTATAAAGAGAACACAACAAGCATTAAACCAAAGAATGGGATTATGGGAGACACTGAAAACAGTTCAGTAGATTCTACACACTCAATAATTCATTGAATATTGACCATTATAGGTTATGCAAATGCAAAAAATTAAATTGTAAAACTCTCAACTCCATGTAATACATTAAGGCATATTAAAATCTATTTAGCAAAATCCTGCGGATTTGACCCAACAACCATTGTGGAAAATTGGACAATCTGAATGTGCAGATTTTACATGAACTGTGTCTGAATCTCCTATATAGTGCACTATATCGAGTGTCTGCCATTTTGTAGTGTTGTCCGAATTCTAAGTGAATAACTCATTTCAAACATTCGTTCACTACTTGTTACCCACAATGCACTGTGATTCTGAGTGTACATCCGATGTACACTTGCTCATTCACTATTTCCCATGATACAGCGGGAATCAACCGCCTGATTAGAATCAGCTGGAGGAGAGTGACCGTTAATGCCACAAATGCACGTTTATACACTTGTGTTTGTTCTTGTTGACAATTATTTTTTACTTTTTGAGAATAAACAGATTAAATGAATGTTATAGACAGTAGTGCTTTATTTTAAACATATTAAATCAGTGGTTCTCAACAGGGGGTCCGGGGCCCACAAGGGGCCTCAAGATGACTAAAATAAGACAAAATGAGCATTAAAAACTAAAAAACAATATATTTCTTATTATTTGGCCATTTTATAATGAATAAATGTTTTTCTAGTTAATGACAAGCTCTACAATATTTTATTGGGTAAAAATGTTGAGTTTTTGTGAGCGAGAGGCATTTGAATATTGTTGAATACAATAATGGGCCTTGGAGTCAAAAAAGGTTAAGAACCCCTGTATTATTGTTATTGTTTTGTTCTCTTTATTATAACCTAATACAATAAACGTGACAAATAAGGTGCAATTGAACCATTTAAAAAACAATCCATAAAGCCACACAGGTGTAATATAAGCGTTATGACAAATGTCTGTGACAGTACTGTCAGACGCAGGGTCTTTTAAGCATTCGCTAAATAGGGAATAGTGAATGAGTGAGCGAATTCAGATGCAGCTATGGTTTTTACTAATTGAGCTAACTTGATATGCGTCTGTGTGTGTGTGTGTGATGTCCTTTACCCTGACTGTATGGTCTTGGCTGCCGGTGACCACCCTGCCAGCAGCAGCTTTGAGCACAGTGATGGGTTTCTGGTGGGCACACTGCACAGAACGCGTCAGCTGACAGCTGATCACATCTTCACTGCTATAACAGGGTGAGGGGGGCAGACTGCCCCTGCCCGGTGGACCTAACGCAAATAAAATCAGGGTCACTTTAGGGTCAGGGTCACTTCAATACTTGATACATGCACAGACACACTGCAAGGCTTTCTTCAAAAATCTAATTCAGGAAAACGTTTTAGATGCAACTGATAGGCAGACTGTGAGCTCACAGGTTGTCAATTTAAAGTATATGGTTCTATTAAAGCCACGAGTCTGTGTTGAATCAACTATATTTTTTAAATCATGTTTATCAATTATCAAACTGTTATTTGTTAACAGTATTGTAGTGGATCTCAACTTGGTTCACAAGTACTTTTACCTAACTCACCGCGATACTGCAGCAACCCGAGAGGTTTGTTGATCTCCACGGTAAAAAAGTCCAATGAGCCATCCAAACGGGCTGCCACAATTCTATGATGCATCACATCACAGTTAACATGAGAACATGTGTTTAATAGTCACGTGTGAAACTGATGTGGTTGGTTTGAGATGTGTGCAGTTGAGTCAGTGAAATGCACCTGTTGTTAAGGAAAGCTAATGCAGTGATACCCGATACGCCATCTTCATTACAGCATCTTAATGATCCCTCTACTGCATCCCACAGCTGATAAACACAGAGAGAGAAAGAGAGAGGCCAGGTTAATGACATGGATACCTCAAAATGTTGTTACTTTAAAAGCCCTCATCATCTCCAGCCCTACTTGTAACTGGTAGATCTGTCCAGCAAGACATGTATCCGTTTACACATGGCAGTAAAATGCATCTCATGTGTCTAGAGGAGGGTCTCTTAATTCAATACTAGAGAACATACACGTGTGTGAATCTTGTACGATTTTGGTCCAATCTTCAAAACAGATCTTAACATCAGGTTCAAACAAAAACTCATTCGCTCACCTCCAGTTTACCGCTGCTCCGGCCCGTGGCAATGAGGTTGCCCCTCAGCTCCATGGCCCAAACCGAGCTGTCCCAGTCAACACTGCTCTGCGGGGAGAGATCTGGCGGTGGGGCGGGCTGGTCCCCCAAGCTACATCGCCTTTGCTGTGATGGTGAGGGAGAAGGGGGAAAAGGCATTGGGGGTGAGGTCTCGTGCTCTTGGTACGCCTTCTCCACCAATCCTCCGAAGTCGAAGCCGGAGCCGCTCGTGGACTGAGAAGGGGGAAAGGCCCCGAAATTGGTGTCGATGAGTGGGGTGAGGTCCGGCTGGTCCCCAAACAGGGCGGGGCGTGCGGGAGTGGTTCTCCTCCTTATTGGGAAAATATCTACATCTGGACCTCCCATAGTCCCACCCCCTACCTCCCGGAACTCCGCCCCCAGGAGGCCATCAGGCTCACAAGTGTTTATGTGATCCCAGCCATCGCGGTGCTCCCAGCAACCACTGCTGCTGCTCCTGCGCAGACTAACACAAAACACCAGCACATTTAACAATCAGAGCATAATTGTAATGTCGTAAGGCGTGCAACAGATGAAGGCCAGCATTTCTTACCCTTTGTTGGGAATAACAGTAAGACAGTCTCCAGTCTGCGCGTCCCACACACGGATCTGTCCCGCCAGACAACAGCTGGCCAGCAGCATGCCGTCACTGGCCAGACACTCAATGTCCTGTGGACGTATCAAAATGACTCTATATCATCAGAGCATAGTTATCGGACCAATAACAATGGAACATTTCAGCAGGACCCTCACCATACTGTGACCTCTCAGCAGCAGAGGAGAGATTTCGCTGATCGGCGGCGAGTAACCGTATTCGTCGCAGGGCAGATCCCCACGGCGACGCCGGCCGTGGGACACCCCATTTTGCCCGTAGTTCCGAGGACACAGCACTCGATACAGACAGAAAAGCAGAAGGACTAACACCACACCAGCGAAAAGACCAAGAGCCGCCACCCTGAAACAAAAAAAAAAAGTGATGTTATACAGAAGATAAAAACATCTGTTTAATCCTACGTGATCTGCGTCAGGATTACTGTAATTTTTTTCATATTATATTATTTTATACGTTTATACTGTTATAATTCAATTTTTAGACCTATTCAATTTGTATACGTTTACATACAAAATGTTAAATTAAGTCTTGAAGTTTTCAGAATTGAGCTGAATGTCTACAATATACAACATCTTTATTGTTGTATAGACAGTTTTCAAAGCAACAACATAAACAAACGCATACTGCACATGCAAGCTTTTGTCACATCCGCAAAAAATAGAGTCCCTGCAGATTATGTCTAGTCAGTATTATTTTGGGTTACCAGTTAAAGAACCGTTACTTGGCTAAACTTAAATGCGACCCAGTCAAAACATTGTTTATTTAATAGAATTAATATACAATAAAATTCCACAAATTGTTTATTTAATACAATTATTATTTAATTACAATTTTAAACTAGCCAGAACGATCAACAAATACAGACCCGAAGCTAACTTTGGGCCAGCCGTGTGCATCCAATGAAACTGTCTATATTGTCTATCCAGACATAATGTTTATTTACATTGTTTGCTGCTCTTCTGAAAAACTGCTAAAAAGTATTTTATTGTTTTTCTGAACAATGACAATAAAGGTCTTTGTTTCTGTTCTATTCTATTAATTACTCCCCTAATGTATATATGTATATATATATATACACACGTGTGTGTACTGCAGATACCATTGGGTGCCGCTGAATCCCTAATGAATGGAACAAACAATATAAAATCGACACGTGAGTGTAACTACAAAACAGGTATTTCTTGAAATTCCAGTTCACTCATGTCTGCAAATTCCAAGGTGACTCAAAAGTCAGCATCGCGTTCAAACATGTCCACACACTGTAGCTTAATCTTACACAAACCGTGACCAGGGTTCAAGTATAAAAGAACAAAGAACCTGGGGCCCAATTGAATCATTACTGAGAAAAGAGCCTTTAAAGTGAACTGACCTCTCTGATGTATATCTCAACCACAACGGCCTTATAGATAAGCCCGTGAGACCTTGGAACAGTGACCTCGAACACTGTGTTTATGTTTGTGTGAGAGAGATGCTATTGTTTATCTCTGCATTAACATCAGTGGACATGCGGAGTATGCTGGTATAAGATACGAGCGAGAGCTCTTAGTTAATCAATGTCAGGTTTTTCCACGTACAGTATGAATGAACCTGAAAGTGCTATTGTTTAAGAGAATATTTCAGGCTTGTGGTTTAAAAGCTCTTGACATTTGCGCACAGTGAGACCACAAAGGGAAGCACTGATAGAGACTTTCCGAGAAAGTTACTGAGCAACTAGAGCTTCACAATGACCGAGAATACAAAAAGAAAATGCTTTCAGATCTTCCTCAAAGCCCTCTGGTGACTAAGCAAACAGTGGATGAGTTTAAAGAAATAGAATCGTTTTTTATTACCACACGACCGATGAAATTTGTTTCTGTGACGTTGCAACAGAGTGGCATCATGGTAAAACATTGTTGACGACTGATTATGCAAAACTTACTGCCACAATGTTAGGATGTTCATGCCAGGGTGTTGCTTTCGAAATGCGATTTGCACTTGCAATCTTTAGGTTAACCAGCCTTACTTGCCACTAGTCTACACCACCCCACATCAGCACATTGTTGGTCAAAGCATTTGTAGAGATACTGACTTGTAAAGCGTGAGGTCTGTTTGCAGATCAGAGGTCTTGATGCTGGGGGGAGGAGCGTGGTGTGTATCTTGAGGGTGGCGAGTGTCTATGGCCTCTTGTGGGGTTAGATGCAATGTAACAGGGATGACTGGCAAAATGCTGATGTACCTGTGGGCATCAAGAAGGGGCATACACAACTTTAAATACAGATAGACTCAGTTATGACTTCATCCACAATTTAAAATTTAAAAGACAGTAGCGTACCTCTTAGCAAGAGTGATATTGTAATAGCTAAAGAGTGACGGCCAGTGGCGGAAAGAAAGCCGCCTCCACAGCTCCTCGTCATCAGGGCCCCAGGTGATCTGGGGGCTTGACACAGGGGCGGTTCCAGGACGGGGTGGACGGTGACCTTGGGATTGGTTCTCGGGTATGGGGGTGGGCTCAGGGGCAGGGAGCACGCTCAGGGTGCTAGTTGGATCTCCACCGGGAAATACAGGAGCCACGCCCAGGTGAGAAGGAAGCCCCGCCTCCCCAAGAGGACTCTGCTCGGACACCTGAGCAGCGAGAAAAGTCCTTAAACCAGCAGGGTCGGTGTAAACCAAGATCCCAATCCAGATTACAGTGCCCACCTATGAAACAACAGACATATATGAAAATATTAATTAGAGGATGTCCACAAAATAACTCATCTTAAAGATGGTGTGTAAATAATTTCAGCAAAACTAAACAGAACCGCAATGTGTTTGCTTGGGTGACTGTACAATTTGGGGTGAGACATATTTGAATGAAAACAAGAAGAGGATACTGTTTGGAAACAACTACTTTTGCAATTCTGTTTGGTGTCGCTAGTACTGCAGAACTCGCACACTTCAGCTTTAAAGTTTATGATCTTTACCATGATGATTCGCTGTGCCAGGCGGGTACGGGCTAAGAAGTACACCACCCTGAGCCTCTTGGGCAAGCGGAGGTTCCGGAAGGCTGGAGCCTGCAGGGTGATCGTGTGTGGGGAGGGCCGCGGTGGAGGGGGTGTCTCTCGTGGACGTAAAGGGCCTGGTTTAGGAGGCGGCATTCCCGCTTCGGCCGGGAGTCGCCGGTTTAGATCTGCTAACTGTTGCGGAACAACCAGCACAATAGATTAAATGTTTCTCATTAAATTCTTAAAGCATTTTCTTGAGTGATCACTGCGTGGGCAATTCTCACCTCCATCCGGCGGATGTCAATAGACAGCACAGTGGTAAAGAAAAACATCTGAAGGAAGAAATCAGAGACCAGACCAACCACAGCGAACAGACAGAACTCCTACACACACACAGAAAAATAGAGGGAGCGGTAAGGTCTTCAAAACTGATAAAAGGGAATATTTATTTCGTTTTTCTAAAGAATTTCACCTGAATTGCTGGTACTAATGTGAAGTATCCAATGAGGATGATGCCTAGTTCAGTGGCCATATTCTTCATGATGGACCAGCTCTCATTGCTTAGACCTTAAAGGACAAATAAAAATTCACAGATATGATTATTTAATATCTTTTGACATCGAGATACACAATGAACATTTTTCTCTATCTCACACATTGTGATAATTTTGAGGATCTCTGACCTTGAGCAATGCGTAGCTTGACTTCAAGGTCGACAGGAGTCGACACAACAGACTTAGTAAGAACCAGGACATTCTCCAAACCGATGACCACC
This sequence comes from Oreonectes daqikongensis, assembly GCA_026939265.1. Classification (NCBI taxonomy): domain Eukaryota; kingdom Metazoa; phylum Chordata; class Actinopteri; order Cypriniformes; family Nemacheilidae; genus Oreonectes; species Oreonectes daqikongensis. Next base: position 2,947,512 of record JAOTQM010000311.1, read on the forward strand.
ACAAGATACGGGAAGATCTCCCTGCAAGCCAGCATTAAATTTCCATTACATTTACATTTATGTAAAGCAACATCCAATACATTCAAAGTCATAAATGTTGATCAATTCATGTGTTTCCTGAAAATCGAACCCATGACCATCTTTTAAGAAACAGGAAGAAAACAAACATTTGAAAATCATGCGATACAAAAAGGTTCAGTGTAAAATTACATGAATAAATAAAACGTAAAGTTTATTATTAATAATATAAATGCTAAAAAAATACTAAAATAATTGCAGTTTTCTAAAGACTTGACCGCAAACCCATCGTTTCCTGGCCCAAATAGTCTGTATGTGTTGACTCTAGGCTGACCTGGTGAACTCATCCTGAATTTGTTTGGACAGCCTGAGCTCACACCACTGTGACTGTAAGCCCATACGCGCAAGCCTATAGGCCAGCGGAGAATTATTCCTGCCCATTCCTACACTACCTGCCAAAGAAGTTTCTCAAAATTTGCATGCTGCTTTGATCATTGCCAATCAGTTACACATCAACCCGTCTCCTAAATCAATAGTGACATTCTGATTCCGCCAATAACGCAACAAAATGTCACTGATATGAGTTTAAATTCTCAGTTGTTTAACCGTCTGATAATGCGAGAGAATTTTCATGTGTGTATTGGATGATCTCATACCCTCCGTTGAGCGTAGGCGTCAAGCCAAATAAGGTGCAGAGTCCTACGGACATGAGCAAGGAGCTGAGAACCGTGACCACCGCAGCCAGTGCCAAGCCCCATTTGGACTTCACCATATCAATCTTTCCTGTAAATTGAAATGGAGAGATTTAACAAACGTTTTTCATGAGAGAATTTTATAAGAACAATCTTAATAAAGCATGTGTATAACTTCCAGGAAAACATTGTTGGATTGAAGTGAATTGTTAATGCTGAATGTTCTGTTCTGAGAAAAATCCGGTCTCTAACACGCCTGACGAAAGATCAGTCAGAAAGTGAACAGCCTTATTAATCCGAAAGTTTTCTGATGCCAACGCTATGTTCAGAGGGCACCTGGCAAAACGACCAATTTACACACCCTGTCATGACTCATAATATTGCCATAATATTCCAATCAAGTCCAAGAAATGAGTAAACGGACACAGCAATAAAAAACATTCTTCACTAGCACAATATAAGACTGTACAATGTAAAGAAGGAAGGTGGAGATGTTGCTTACGTGTGGAGAAGTAGATATAAGCGAAAAGGATGATGTAGGTGGTGACTAGGGGGATGAGCTCAGCGATGCCGATCTCCTCTTTGAAATGGACGTGTACCATGTGATCTTCACGAAGACTGCAGTTTGCTGAAGGATGAAGCTGTTTCAGACGCGCTCTGAGGCTGGCTACAAACCTGCCCGACCACACACACAAATGAATAGTACTGTAAATAACAATACTTAGATATTTCATGCCATGGAAGCTTCCATCTCCATCTAAAAAATAATAAGTTAAAATATAACTCAAAGGAACCGTAAGAATATTTATAGAAACACACAAACATAGATCTATATATTTAAAATACGAGTAATATATATTATTATTTATAAATAATTTAAATAACATTTAAATATAAATGTATATATATTTATGTAAATATTTGTTGTATATACAGACTTATGTGTTTGAATTTATACATAAAATTATACACACCACACACATATTATATAAACACAAATATTTATTTTGGAAACGATTAATCCCGATTAATCGATCTGATAGCACTCATAGAACAAAAAAAATAACTAGATTTTTTTTATGAAAATAAAAAATAATATGTTAAAATAAAACTCGTAAGAATATTTATATAATAATAGTGCTGTAAAATTAACCTTGATTATTATATATATTGTATAACAATTGTATAATACATATGTATGTGTGGCATGTATATTTATAAGTACGTAGTATAAATACACAAAGATGCATTATTTATTTAAGAAATATGAGTAATATATACTTATATTTATAGATAATGTTTAATTTCATTTAAAATTTCATTTAAATTTATATATATACATTTACGTAAATATTTGTTGTATTTACAGACGTTTGCGTTTACATTTATGTATACACATTACATATACACACTGCACACATATATAATATAAACGCAAACATTAATTTTGGAATCGATTTATTGCGATTAATCGATCTGATAGCACTAATCAGAATGAAAATAAGATTTTCTTTTTTTTTTTAAGGAAATGTATAAGTGGTGCATAGTTGTGCAAAAAATGCCAGAATGTTGCTATATGGTTGCTATGTGGAAATGACCCTTAAATTGTCCGTAAAAGCACACTTTCCTCAACAGGCTGCATAATTTTGAGGTATCATTTATGTCGGTAACAATCGATGCTCAGGGTAGGATGTTTTCTCACTATTTAGAAATACCAATGAGGCTGACCTTGCATCATAGGTGCTTAGTGCAATCGTGATGGTGTATGTGACCACTCGCTTCCTGCTGTAAAGACTCACACCCGTCTGCTTCCCTGGGACACCAAAGAGCAGGTCTGAAACATACACAGCATCACTGGGATTAGCACACAGGTCCTCAAAGAACAGCGGGTCACTTTTAATACTGGGAAAAATTCGAATGTGCTTTTTCACCTCTCAGGGTGGCTGACGTGTGAAGGCCTTTGGGTTCGTGCTGGTGCACGGTCTTCAGGAGGTCTGGATCTGCATCGAACAAGTCATGCCGATTCTGCCAATAGTTGCCAGGGGATACCAGCAGGCAGCCGTGCTCTGGAAGGACCGCCTGCATGCGGCGTAACCCCGGCAACAGATCTGTCACCTGCAAGCACAGCGCCTCCAAACTTCTAAGATGTGAAGAAAAACAGGAAGGAAAGAAAGAGGTTTTGTGAAAACAAAGGCGTGAGGAAATCAATGTCAACATCAATGTCAGGGTAGAAAGCTCTGACCTGTCAGTGTAAACATGGTTTCTAATCTCTTCCAAAAGACTGAAAACACGGCCAAGGGGAGAGCGGAAGACGTCCACAGGAACCAGATTGTTGTCCCATGGTGAGACGGCTGCCTTGACCAACACCTGCTGGATGTACGCCACCGGAGGACCCCGATACTGCAAGAAGCGCAACATATTTTTTGAGTTGATAAGGTCTTAAAAGGCAACTAGAGCTCTACATTATCTGTGTAGTTCCCCAAGATGATTATATTCAGATTAGAGCAAAGTATAAAAATACTAAGCATACAAATTATAAGTATGACATACTGTATATGACACACGCCTTCTGTCTTACCCAATCAGGCCGCTCCGAAAGGTCACCCTGAGGCTCATGGGACGGGACAAAATAATCTCGTACTCCAGTGGTGAACTCCACCGGTCCCGTTCCAGGCAGGGGCAGCTTCAGCAGAGGATAACTATAAAAGACAAATCACTCATCATTATTAACATCAATCTGCATTCCTGTCTCCAACCTGAATGTCAACAGAACAGATGAAAGGCTTTCTGTCAAAAAGCACATAATACAACTCATATTTGAAAGCAGAGGGTGGGGAGCGTGCAATATGTCAGTTTTGCATTTTTGTCAGACAGTTTAACAGCTTCACGTACAGGTACAGTAAATACAGCAGAACTGAGATGAAAACAGATGTTTTTAAATGACGTACAAACTTCAACATGTACAAGATCAACAAGGTTTAGTAAGAACACAGTACTGACCCCACAGTTTTGTCAAGTGGACCTGAACTCTCCCTTGTTGTACGCGAGCTGGCGGGCCATTCCGATTGGCCAAAGGTTATAGTTATTTAGCCTATTTAATATCTGTCAGTTATGTGTGTACTTGATAACCCTCTATATTTTATTTATACAGATCGTCTGGCGATTGACTACAGCAGGGGTACGTCGGTCCTGGAGTGCCACTGTCCTGCAGATTTTAGCTCCAACTTTGAAAAAAACTCACCTGTCTGTAACTGAAGACACTGATGAGCTTGATAAAGGTTGGAGCTAAAATCTGCAGGACAGCGGCACTCCAGGACCGATTTTGCCTACCCCTGGACTACAGGGTGGGTTTAAAAACATGCCGTTTAGCACGTCTCTGAAACAAAGAGTCACCAAGAAAGTGAAACCCTCCAGATGGACATCTGACGGCCCCTGTTTCTCACAAAAGGAACATCTGTTACTCCTCTCTGCATTCAAAAGCCCCGAATGACTTTATTGAGTGAAGCAAAGAGATGAACACGGGCTGATTTAGTTAAAAGGGATTAAACACATGACAATACCAGCATCAGAGAAACTGAAGACTGCAAAAGTCCTTATTTTTTTAATGTCCTGTCTATGTGAACTAAATATCAAACAAAACATGCATCTGTGTCAGAGGCATGGTTTTATGGTGCTCATGATGGTAAAACATATTTGAATCCAGTTTATGACATTTTCTGATCCTGTTTCCTATCCGCTCATCATATAATAGCCGCATTATAAACCATATTATACATACTTACATGAATGTATTGAAAGACTGTAGTGTGTTCAAACTGAAAAATTGTATAATGTACAATGGAAATCCAGAGTGTAAAGGAAAACAATGTTGCGATTTCAAGTCATGAATTTGAGTAATATCACAATCCATTGACAAAGGATAGTTTTGTTCTTCCAGGAAGCTGGAGACACTGGCTTGTTCTTACAGAAACTCTCACACTGTTTTTTTTATTTTGTCCTTTAGCAAAATCAAGGATTTCATTCACGTTTTGCTGACAGACATTTTTCAAGGAATTTTTCTCAGTGCTCTGATGAGTCGCACACGGTTCTACTGGCACGAGAACTTCATGACCAATCTTACCTTCGAATGAGAACTGTGAAGAGCAACCCACTGCCAGCAAATTCATTCCTTTGCTGCCCTCTCTCACCCTTTCAGATTCAAGGTTGAATCTGGAAACGTCCTTTTTATAGTGATTTAAGTTGCCATCTTTAGCCGGCAGAAGTACATTACTTCACCAAAAATGAAAATGATTTATATATTTTTTTTTCCTGTTGGGACTAATGAACTCACCATTCAGTTTGATTGTGTAATTTTTTTAATCAATAAAGCTGAATGGAGACTGGAACTGCCATCTTTGGTCACCATTCCCTTTATTGCATCATTTTCTATACAATGAAGCTGAATGGTTACCAAGGCTGTCAGTCCCTATAACATTTGGCCTAACATCTCCTTTTGTGTTTAACAAATAAGTTATACATATTTGGAAAAAAACGAATACAACTTTTATCCCTTTAAGTTTGTCAAAAACAGTAGTATATTATAATCATGTGTTTTTTTCCTGTAGGGTCAACAGTAAGAGTAGCCTGACTGGAGACTTACCAGCAGGTGAGGATGCTGGCAGAGGTGAACAGAATGATGGGCACCGGGTAGGAGGCGCATAGCAGGCCATGCCGGTAAAAGGCGGCCGAGATGTTCTGTCGAAGCCGCTCTCTCACCGTCATCCTGGGGGGAGGGGTCAGCTGATGGCCATTGGGTCTGCGTGTGCGGCCAGGGCGAGGACACCGGCGGGCATCCAGGGATCTAAGCAAACACAGCATATACAAAAGTGTAAGTATTGCCCCAAGCTAGTTGCTCTTCCTGGAGATTCGTAACCCCCTGGTCAAGTTAATACAATTCCTCCTAAAAGCCAGGTTTACATTGGGCAGAGAAGAAACTCAAGTCATGCTAAAATCCCAAAACTGTTTATGCACAAATAAATGTATGGTCTCTCTCTCAGAGAATATAGAGGACACAACCAATGTAACAACAAACAAAGTTTGGTGACGCAAAGATTCCCCCAGCGCAAAACCTGTTTGTGTTAACCCTATGCTTACAAGAGTGGACTCTAGACTTTTACACAGACAGACAGTTCAAGGGTTATTAGGTGTACTGGCTTACAAAGAGCTCTTTTTGTCAACGACTGCCCCTGCGGACCAAACCTCCCAGGAATTTGCCTTCTGAGTGGCTACAGTCAAATCACTTCTATAAATATTCCATAAACAAGATGACACACACAGTCCAACAAAGAGCAGTACTCATAAACCCACGTTTGCGGGCAACTCGTACTACGACATGATGCAAGAGGTTTCATAAAAACACAAGTTTGAGAGAAAAGGGAAGTATGATGCGTCAAACTTGGAAAGCAAAATTACCTCAAAATTAAGTTGTTCAAAATAAGTCTCACGTTATCTTGAACTGGATATAAAGAGTAGCATAGCAGATGTTAACACTGGTTAGTTTTAGGATCTAAGAATTTTAAGATCCAAGCACTTCTTTTATTTCAAAACAGAGATATAAGTTATTACAAGAATCAAAAGCATCCGCACTAACAGATGAGAACAAATTGTTTATTTTAAGCATGCTACAGTTTCACATTGTAAATTTGCAAACCAAAGAAATCCTATCAATGCTTTATTGCTTATCAGAAAAAGAAGAAACTGTCTGAAAGTGAACCTAAATATCATCCCTCTGCATCTTTATCATTTTACTGTAGTTGTGGTGTACAAACATTTCTATTTAAAAATGAAGCTTTATAAATACTGTTATCATACTCCGTGTGAATAGGCCTTAAATATTAAGTGCCTCCATTACAGCTGTCCATTTGTGTTTTTGTGTGTTTTGGCAGTTTGGACACAGAATACAGTGTTGAATCAGTGAATTAATATGTTAACATGTCCTTCAGCCATCCGTTTTGGATTTGTTTTACTATGAACATCCCATAATTATTTGTTATTTACATGATTTGGATGTTTATGGCATGTAGCTGTTTCTCAGAAAGTTTTGAAAAATGTCAAGCTTCAAAGTAAAATCTATTAATAAACAATAATAATTGCAATTACACTATTGAGGTGAATAATCGACAATTACGATTTGTTTCATAATTGTGAGATAATTCCATAACATTATGAATAATAACCTGTGGATTCCACAGAAGCAAAATCCGGAGTCTGTCTGTGAATGTCTATTTACGGCTTACTGCGCTTGAGTAGAAATAAAAGACGAGTTTTACTTGACGGTGAGCATGGTGACAAATCTGTGTCTGTCATTTCAGAACCAAAAAAACATGTCCTGGCAACATTTACACAACCCCTGGGCGAAAATGAAAAAAAGGAATTTGTTTGCAACATATTTTAAATGTCAGGTGCAATAAATTTGTTTTTTTAAATGACAATGCAATAATTTATGACTTGCTAAGTATATAATATTAACTAACATTAACTACATGAACTAATTCTAAACTGATTAATTCTAAAACAGACACAATCTCTCTCTCTCTCCCCCCGCATTGGTTCTCATACTCACTCTCTCTAATGCCAAGTCTGGGTGGCTTACAGGAGAACAGCAAGTCCACAGACACTATTCAAATGCAGAACAAGCCCAAATGCTACAGCACAAAAATGTGGCAATGACGAAAAAAGACTTTAAAAGCTTGAGGGTTTGTACAGGGGCTGATCAACAGAAAAAACAGTTTGTACTAATTGTGTGTTATTTGGCAGTCTGGTGACACAGACTAATAAGTCAGATCACAACTGTGATGGCCAGTTATTACTTGGACACAACCATAAGACGCTAACTTTTTATGCCTAATCAGTTATTACACAATGACCAGGAAAATAATTAAGCCAATGTAAGTGAGAGTATTTTGTTTATTTAATCAAGTAACTTTTTTCAGAAAAAGGTTTGCAGCAATGCTTTAAATTACACAATGCATTGTTTCATAGTATATATGATATGGCAGAATGCAGATATTTCAATATTTCAGAATTTAGCAGCATATTTGTTAACATGTATCTAAGAAAATTATTAATTATTAAAAGCATTTAGCACTGTTTACAATACAATTTGATCTAAAGCAGCAATAACAGCTAGCTGAGGTACTACTGACAAGTGATTCCTCATATTTGTGCAAATATTTTGAGTCAAAACATCCAAACTAAACCAGAAAACACAGTGAAACTATAACAAAAATACAGAGCAAGTCTTTCCTTTTGACATTAAGAACAGCACTTAAAAGTAATAATCCCTTAGTGGTTTAAACACCTTGTCATGTTTACAGTGAATTTGCATCAGTCAAATTCATTTGCACTCAAACAACAAAAAGTCATACAGCAGTTAAAACAGCTTCACACCATTACTAAACAATATAATAGCAATACTGTGGTGCAGTGACCACGGTGCATTGTATTTACATGGTCTAAAAACACATGACACTTTTTTGTTAGTACACAATCCAGCCTATGTCATATAGGTCCATCTGTCATTTGTATAATATTATGAGCAGGTGCACCGACTGGATAGGTTTCCTGTTTTCTCTGCTGTTATCGTCACCCATGTAAACAGTACATGGACTGGTGGAAACCAGCAGATCAGCCCAACAAAGCTACATATACAGACACTGAACAATATAGGCTACTGTAAATACAGTAAGTTTTGCAGCACTGTTTACTCAGCTCTGTCGCGACGTGCTGTATACTTTACCACATCATGGCTTAATAACCTTCATAAAATCCACAGACATCGATTATTTATTATGTTTTTCTTGGAGATGAACCTGATACACGTCTCCATGGCATTAACTTTAGCCGAACGGCTAACGCTTTAGCATTAGCAACACTTCGTGTGTAAAGCACTTGCTGCTGCTTTCCTACACGAGGTTAACGTCAAGACGTGCGTTAAAGAAAATAAAGCGGTATATAATACACAATTTTACCGCTTTATTGTGTCGAGAAGATACAGGGTTAGCTGAAAGCTATTAAGAGTAATAGCCGGACGCCCTGCTATGCTTCTAAAATGCTCGAATTCAGTGAATTAAACACATAAACAGAGACAACAACGCTCAGATCATCACTTAACCTACCCTGTTAACAGGTGCTGTCTGTCCTCTCCGGGAGCTTGTTTAATGATGAAACGACAGACAAGGTCTAGCAGTCAGGTGGCTGTATGTCACTACTGTTCTGACTGCATCATGTCAGCTTCTGTAAGCCACTAACCAACATGACCCCTCAACTTCAACCTAAGCAGATCTGAACCAAAGGCGCGTCAAACTGCGTCCTCTATAGGCCACGTAGGAAAATGACGTGTGCTGTGAAAATAAGTACGTTATTCTGCTTACATTAAATCTGTGAACGTTTTATGTATTAGTATATTAGTCACTTGCGAACCCATTTAGGCACAATGAGCAGAAGAACTGGGGTTTCCTCCAATCTTACATCGATGGTTGTATTTTATTTAATAAAGATTAGGCAACATGACAACATAGTCCCTGGTGGTCTAGTGGTTAGGATTCGGCGCTCGGCCCGGGTTCGATTCCCGGTCAGGGAACGAAGTGTTTTTCTGTACATCACTGAATAAAGATGTCTATCTGAAATCTAAATGATTACTTCAGAAATATTGTGTACTGACTTACCCTCATGCAGTCTCAAACCATTCTTCCGTGCAACCCAAAATATGTCAGTTTTATTTACTGTTAATATATTTAAAAAAAACATCTTCAATGGTTTCAGCTCCCATAAAAAATATTTCTTTTTTACAGCTCCTACTTGTAATATAAATATATAACGGTATATAAGCCCATAGCAACTCAATGGAGTACTGTAGTGTGCTGGTTTGCTTTTAGTTTTAATTAAACTATCACCATAAGGATTGACAAACTATGATTCGTATCCTATCCCAAATTCATATAAATTGTGTTATCCACAACTATGAATAACATGAAAGACTTGAGACTTTGTTCTATATTACTTGTATTTAAAATACAATAAGAAACCAACTGCACATAAGAGCATGTATTTACACAAACACAAAAATTCAACTATTAAACAAAGATTAAGAGAGGGAAAATCAAGTAAATCAGCAAAGTCTTTATACAAGTTAGTGATAAAATGCCAAACCTCTCCATTAAGGAAAAGAGAAACTAACACTGTGAAAACTTAAATGATGACCAATATTGGGATCTACACAAAAAGTTTCAAAATGTGTCGCTTTCATACATTCAGGACCTAAGCCAGTGTTATTGACAATTTACAACCCAATCGATCAAGTGAATACACACCTGTCAGACAAACACAATGCAGTATCATCGAAATACAAATCCACATTGACATGTGGGCTCAAACTTTTGCAAAATGCAACATGGTGACAATGTAAAACTATGTGTATTAAAGGTGTAAATTGCGGCATGGCCCCCACAGGTTACGTCAAATTTTGGTTACCTCATAAATTAAACAACAAAACCCACAATATTCAAGGTCAATTGTCTCAACACAATGATACTTACAACTGCAAAATTGCTGAATTTGATGGAAAGCTGAGAAACAAAAGTAAAAAACAAAAAAAAGTGAGGTGTCATGAAAATAGAGTTCTGAAACATCTGAATCTTTGTCCTCGTCTTTCTTTTAAATAAAGCAGCTTCTTCCCTTTAGGAAATTTCCTAGGAAAAACAAGAATACGAAGCATTTAAAATGCAGATACCAACAAATCAAATCAGTGAAACCTATAATAAAATCTGGAAGTGTTTTGCTAAACTTACACTTTTAACAGTGTCCTTGATAAAATCCTTTCTGCTGGTCAGATCAAATTCGTGGTATTTGTCGAAAACCTATAACAAAGAAAAACCCATCAAAAATGTCAATAAAATAATAAAACAAACATTCATGGCAGCATATAAAAGGCAGGTTATATCCCTTTAAAAACACAATTCTCACTAAAATTGTGAAATAACTCACTTGTCGGCAGAGTTGCTTCATTGTGACTTCCTCCAAGTTTGCATCCTTGAGCAGATCCTGGATTGTTGCTTTCAGCTGGTCATCGGTTGGTGGTTTTTTAATCATCTTGATCAATGGCTGATCATCATCAGAACTGTCGCTATCATCTGGAAAAAAACATATCATGCCTTAGTACACACACAGAAAATAAAACATTTTATAAAACGGTTTATGGTTTCAAATGTTCATAACTTCATTACCACATTTGCTCTTGCTTGCTGTCTTTTTCCCCCTGTTGCTACTGCTGTCGGCTTTCTTGGTTTTGGGGGCGGGCTTTGCTGGAGCTTTTCTTTTTGCTGCAGGTTTCTTTGTTGTCTAGGAAAATAGTGAATACAATGATCCAGTTGAATACAATTTCATAGAACAGGGAAAGAAAACTTTGACTTTGGTCATCATGCATGTTTATACATTTAATATTTAATTTATAGAAACCTTAAATAGCTTTAATTTCTATTACCATATGTAACACTAGTTAAAAACTAGTAAGACTAATAAGTGTGGAGCACTCACCTTTTTGACAGTCTTGTCTTCCTTACTGCATTGGTCACTGTCATCTGTTGTTAACTCATCAGACTTTTGCTCAGATTTCTTTGTGGCCTTCTTGGCAGGAGATTTCTGTTTTGGATATTGATAGTGAGACTCATGTCAACAAAAGCAAGTGGAACATTTTATTAATGGAAAAGAGATTTACTCACTTTTTCCTCCTCACTGTCCTCCTCAGGAGCATCATCCTGTTCTTCCTCACCATCTTCATCATCCTCATCATCTTCCCCCTTATCAGAAGATTGACTTTCACTGTCGTTTCGCTTCTGACTCGCTGAAGTTGACTTCTCAGTGCTCTTATTCTCTTTTTTCTCCTCTTCATCGTCATCATCGTCGTCATCATCATCACTGCTGGAATCAGTGACGATGGCTCTAGACTTTCCAGCTTCCACTTTCTTTTGTGGCTTTTTACTTTTGGAAGAAGACTTTTCACCTTTGACATCTTTGGTTGTCTTTCTTTTCTTCTTCTTTAAAACAGGCTTCAAAGAGTGAACAAAACATTTCTGTCACCAGCCAACAGGCGAAGTACATACATTGTTAACTAGTCTGGCATTTCACAAATAACAAAAATCCAAATATCATTTAGAGTTGAGATGTTTTATAATGAATGTATGTATTCTATGTGTGTGTTTGGGGGGCTTGTGTTAAACTATTTGCATTCAGATTTGGCATGACATTTATTTGCATTTTCTGTCTGTCTCAAACGTGCATCTTACCTTCCCGGAGTTGGTTGGACATAGTAGAAACGCCATGATCCTTTCAGCAAGAACACTTTGCTTTCCAGACCTCTCCAGATCAAGAGTTTGACAGATAGTTTTGAGCTGTGTTTTCGGAAGCCTGGCAGAAAAAACCCTATTACTACATTGTCTTATCAAACAAAAACTACCGGACAAGTACAAAATCAACTGGAATATCTTTATACGTGCATGCTACATTTTGAGTCTATCAAGATTTACCAGGGATTTATAAACAAGGTTTGACTAAAATAAATGTAAGACTTTAATATAAATACTCAGAAACAAAACTTATTGTAAAATGCTGTCGGTAATTCAAAACAAAAAAATGATTAAACAAACTACCTTGTCACCTTTAACAACTTTTTGTTGTAAGAATCACTGTCAACATCAAAAGTGAACCCATTAAACAGACGAAGATTTTTCCGCAGCGATGACGCCTAGGAAGACAACAGCATTATTTAGTTATAAACCATTTAGAACAGCATGTTCATTACCATTGTTAGGAGAGTTCTTAAAATAAGAACTTACAGCTCCTGGTCGATCATATACAATCTTATGCAGTGGTTTCAGAAGAGGGGCTTTCAGTTTTCCGATGCAGTGATTAATTCGTACAATGTCTCCGAGTTTGTCACCTTTTCCTGTGCTCTCAATCTTGAGCTTTTCCTTTGGTTTACTTATCTGCATATTAAGTCTCTGAATCACTTTCTTCTCTCGTTTTCCTTCAACGATTTCACCTTGATATGAGAAAACAATCACACTTCACAAGACTTCACAAAGATGTGTAACTTTTGCAAAAGCATATAATAAATAAAAATGTAAATAAGGTTCATTTGTATAAAACATTTGAGCTTAAAATGAAAATTCTGTCATTGTTTAATAATTACCCTCATGTTTTAATAATTTTACATAAAGGTCCACTAAAGTGAACTCATATCATGATGAAAATGTATAGAAGAAGACATGAACTTACATGTTTTGTCTCTGGATTCTACATTTTCTGATCCATCCTGCACCACATCGCACTTTGCATCTTTCTCCTCCTCTTCCACGTCTACATCTACATCTACATCTACATCCAAAGGAGTAATATCCTCCGTCTTAACAGTATCCACTGCTTCACTCATGTTTGGGATCACTCAGTTGCATCCTGCGATCGAGAAACATAAACAGTTTCACCAAAAACACAATTAGGTCTCTATCCACCTGCCTGGTGTCGGCAGCCCCTTTATAACAAATTTGGCGCGTGTTTGTTTGTTGCCCGATTGTGTAGAGAGTTAGCCTTTAGCCCTTTGCATGCTAACTACTATCATATGCAAGGCAAAGTAGATAACGGTACTACTCGTAAAAACGTAAAAAAAACCATCCATGTATATCACACTTTGTACATATATATATATATATATATATATATATATATATATATATATAAACTATAGACTCGGCTTTGGGCGCCAGGAGCCTGATAACAGAGTAGACTAGCTTTTCTCGTCCCGCCCACTTGCTCACAAAATACATTTGAATTCACATTTGCCGCAAAACGCGGAAAAAGCTACGTGCATATACTTCAAAACACAGTGAAAAGAACATTTTATACATGGTGCAAAACGCAAAAGACCCTTGTACTCATACTTTATAAACATACTCACATACGTTAGCGCTGCTACCAATTGGTTGTGATGGATGTGCGCAGTAAACATGGCGTTTGAAAAGAGAGGGAGGTCTGTCACGTGACCACGCGGACTCTTATGGAAGTGGAATTATTTGCACTCAAAAAACGGTTTTAAAAGTGAAAAAGCTCATATCAAATTGAGATTAATTTTAAATAGCAAAAAAATATGTCATAATAGGGAATGGGGCGCCACAGGAAATGTTATAAAATAGCTTCATGTTTTTATTATATGGCCTTTAATTCGTTCTCTTCTGTGGATAACTATAAAAAGTGCGTGTGATTTTCACCCTTTCACAACTACGTAAAGGCTAAAAGTCAAAATACATTTGACGTATTTTGTGAGATCGAAGTGATGAGACATCAAACAACGTCCCATTTGCAGCCATCCACAGATGTCTTGGCTATTTCTTGAATTTACACTTACCATGAAACCAGCTGTGTGCCAGCTAATAAAATGCTCTTAAATATCACAGTAACTTGAACATTTTGATTTACGCTATTCTTCATCACAGCTGTGTGAAAATTGTGGACCTTTACTTAAGTCATATTGGTATGGCAGCAATTTTACTGACAGGAGGGGGCGGTATTGCAAAGCTACTTCGGAAGTTTAGAATTATTAGCGCCTGCGTTCATTCTGTTGTGTCTAACGAATGCTGATTCAGTAATAGCTCATTCATTCTTTAGCACATGTATACAATACGGGGATTAACATTATTTAACATTATTTTTTTCCTTAAAAAAATGCAGATTGTACGGCTTTTATTCGACAGTTTGCTGTATTATTTAAAAAGCAGCAAACGGTGCTTCTAGTTATTATTAACACATCATAATTTAAACCTATTACATTTTTTTGACTTTAAAGTTTTTCAAGTTCTTTGAAGTTCTTTCATTTTCTGTGATGTGCTTCGTTCGATAAGTGTCCAAAAGCAAATCCTTTTATCAAAGAAGTAGATTTTGTAGTGTTCTTGCACGCAGTTGTATGTCCATCCCTGTTCATAGCCTAATGGATGGACTTTGTTTTGAAATGTGTGGGAAAAGTTATTTGAATCAAGCGTAGGTTTAAGGGCAAAGTTGACCCACCCACGACGAACAAAGCACGGTTTGCTTTTTGTTACGTGTGGTGCGCATACAGGTGGAGATCTCACGACAGCGGAGACTTTGATTGTTTTCAGAAGATCTCGTTTTTACTGCTCGTAATAAGTGTCTGGAGTTTGTTGCCTAGCAGCGTGGAGCATCTCGTGATTGGTTGATGGCTCGCACCCTCTCCAGCGCGTTTAAAACGCTCGTGAAAGGTGCGTGAGCGCGCAACAGAACTGTTCCCAACTCTGCTAAAACTGTGAAACCTTGAACTGCATCAGTTCTGCACTATGAAGATTACGGATGTATTGCACGTCAGTTTGTCGACACAGGCTCAACATCGTTTAAAGTGGGAGAAGAAAGAATGGATGCAAGCGCACGAGTTGACAGTGTAGGCTTATAGTGTGGAGGTGGGTGTCTTCACTTACTAGTAGATCAATGTTATTAGTTGTGCTTTTTATGGCATTTTAATATATTTGTAGACATGTTTGGTTGCTTTTTTGTTGCAAAAGTCTTATAAAGTACCTTCATTGGCCTGCACTATATTAAATCATTATTCTAAAGAATAATCTACATGCAGTACATGCATTTGTGTTTGAGCCAGCTTGAGTGATAGATATTGTTTGAATTTCATGAAATGTTGTTGATGTGTGTATCCACACAAACCTCTCTTTTATGATATCCACTGAATTCAAACAGGATTTTTTCTGAAAGCATCTCAGCTGATTGCATCTCAGCATCATTTTTGTAGAGCTTTTATGCTAATTGGGGCATCATTGTTATTTTCAGAATAATTACATTAAGTCCTTATATTTATAGCAGATGCTTTTATCCGAAGCGACATTACTTTAATCTTTACTTCAGTGTTCCTGCTTTCTGTTCCATTGCAACCTATTTGCTTGATGATATTACGCAGTAGTACGCTGGTAGTGTTGTAAACAAGAAAATCAGGCAAATGTTTAAATCTAAAACGCAGAAGACAGATCGAACTAGATTGCTGGAGGGGTTTGCTCTAAATTCGTTATGAATAAAAAGTCAGGAATTCAAAAATTAAACTAAAATGTCCAGAAAGTGAAATGAAATGTGCTATTCATATTTGATAGATAATACATGTGTTCTCAGGGTTCTGTAGTGTCCTCTCAAAGGATCCTGTTAAAAATGCAGGCTTTAAAATGACCATCGTGACAATATTATAGAGTCGAAGTTACCAAAGAGAATTAATGATTACAGGAATAGTACCATTAGTTCAATTAATTAGACAGACCAGCTAAAATATTAAAATCTCAACCAGCCGTTTTGAAAAAGTAGGACACTGCCAACGGCTTTTATTCTCCCTCCCCTCATGTGTGATGTGTGAACAGTGATGTTGAAAAGAGAATCAAAAGTATTCATTAAGGGAATTTGCTCAGTCACTGCACAGATTTGATATTTTAACTACTATATACACAGGCTCTCCAAACCATCTTTACACCCTTTATTGTCTTAATCTGTTGATAGTAGACTACTGTAAAGCCTCATCTTCATTGATACTCTTTTTTCCGGTCTGTCAAACTAATGCACTTTACATGTTTCCCTCTGGGTCTTTCAGGGCTCGACGTGACCCAGAACACCATGATCACTGATGCATTAAGGCCAGCGGAGTTGTACGAGGACAGCGTGTCGCTCCTCTCTTCCGACTCCAGCGTTTTTTTCAGCGAACCCGTTCTGCCAGGCGATGATCCGTTGGACTTCTTCATTATAAATGTTGGAGGCAGTCGCTACATCCTCTCTCAGGAACTGCTGGCCTCCTACCCCGAGACCCGCTTGGGTAAACTTGCCCTCTCCACGCGAGATTCTGCTTTGGACTTGTGCGACGATGCGGATTTCGTGGAGAATGAGTTCTTCTTTGACCGCAACTCGCAGACCTTCCAGTATATCATGAACTTTTACAAGACGGGTCACTTGCACGTGCGCGAGGAGCTGTGCGTCATCTCCTTCCTGCAGGAGATCGAATACTGGGGCATCGACGAGCTCCGCATAGACAGCTGTTGCAGGGACAAATACTACAGAAGGAAGGAAATGAAGGAGTCGTTGGAGATTAATGATGCTGAAGTCATGGAGAGTGAGGAAGACGACTTCCACGGAGTTATATGCCAGGATTTGCGGCAACACCTCTGGGACCTCATGGAGAAGCCCGATTCCTCCATGGCGGCCAAGATGTTTGGGACACTGTCCATGTTTTTTGTGGTGGTGTCCATTGTGAACATGTCTTTAAATTCGCTTGACTTCACTATACTTGGAGCGCCCGTCCTGGACATTCTTGAATATATTTGTATCATGTGGTTCACAGGTGAACTGCTTCTCAGGTTTTTGTGTGTTCGGGATAAGTGTAAGTTCAGCAGGAGCGTGGTGAACATCATAGACTTGCTGGCTATTTTGCCATTTTATGTGACTTTGGCTGTGGAGAGCCTGCATGGGGAATCAACGGAGCTGGAGAACGTCGGACGTGTAGTTCAGGTCCTGAGGCTGATGAGGTCACTGAGGATGCTAAAACTTGGCCGACACTCCACAGGTGACATGCCTGATCATTTTTACTGTATACATGTGCTATTTTATATTGCAAACAAGCACAAAATACACCCCCACAATCTACTGGAAAAGTGTACTGAGCCTTTAAAAAAACAGTTCTCCCAAAAATCACGTATCTTCCCTCAATGGTTGCATATTTGTGTGACTTTCAGATTTAAAACATACCAGTGACTGTCAGGTTGTTTGGTTACCAACGTTCTTCACAATATCTTCTTTTGAGTTCTGCAAAAGAAAGAAAGTCACACTTTTCTTGGAATGACATGAGGCTGAGTAAATGATGAAAGAATTTTCATTTTTGGGTGAACTATCCCTTTAAGTTTATATTCACAAAAAATCCCATGTGTGAATGAATAAAATATACCACATCCATATGATATCAGCAGAGGAATAACATCATATCCTGATAGACCCTCAACCTGGGGAATGAAATAATTCATGAACTCTGTCAGACTATTTTTAGTGAGAGAGAGTAAATTTATTCATCCATTTACAACTCAACAGTATTCCTAGACTTAGAGGAAGAGGCAGATCCGTTGAGCCAAAAAATTTCTTGAGCACCAGACGGTTTTGATCTTGTATTTATGGGGGAAAGAATGCTTTTCTAAAATGCAGCTACAACGTCATGAATAAATTAAGAGAATCATGTGCAAGAGTCGAAAGAGGAGGGCATTGGGTGGGCCCTTTTTAAAAGACTTTGCTTTGGAAAGAATGAAGTTATTTTCTTAAGGAGGTAAAGCCATTAGGGATATTCTGTACTTTATGTGAAATGTCTCACTTCAAAGTGATCATTTTAATTATTTTATCATATACTAACCTCATGTCATTTCAAACCTGTATAACTTTTCTCTTCTGCAGAACACAAAAGATATTTGGAAGCATATTGGTAACCAAACAACATTGACCCACATACATGTTGAGTCATATAGGTTTTGATCAACAAGGGTGTATAAATGATGACAAATATCAAAATCAATATTTTGGGGTGAACTATTTCTTTAACAATATTCTAATCTGACACAAGTAAATATGAGAGATAATCCACAGAGGGAACGGTAGACAGCCTACTCTCATATCCGTCACATTTTAATAATGCAGTCTCTCTTATCTGTGGCATTCTTTGCTTCTCTGAAGGTGTTTATTATCAGGAGCTAAAATGATCAAAGCAAAACAAACCAAATAACAATGAACAGTCAGGTTAAGTCCTGAGTACCAGCAATAAACTCAAATGTTGTTCAGACATAATTGTAGTGTTTTAATGTAACAGCAGACAAGATAAAATAAATAATAAGAATGGAAACTTCATTTGAATTCAGTCTTTTAACTCTTCCCCAATACAAATTAATTTATCAAAACACACGGATGCTAGTCTTTGCACTTTAGGGGGCCATGAAAGACAGCTTATTAAAAACACAATGCATTTCCCGCAACTAAAAATAAAAGAACGCACTTTTGATACACACACCGAAAAGGCTAGGTGCTGACTCCAGACACACAATGTTCTTTTCGCAAATGTGTTCAGTGAGGCTGTTAAAAAAATGATAAATAGAGCCTCTCTGTGCCATTTTGGAGTGAGAAAGTGTAGCAGCTTTTCTGAGGTGTCTATATTTAAAGCCTAGATGCTTTTATTAATGTTATATCACTTCTTGACTGAGTCTGATATCAAGATTCACAGGCTGACAAATGCAATTTAAGATTTCTATAATGCATTAAAAAAACACTTGGCGCCGTGGGATGTAACCTATATAATCTAGCCTAACTTATGCATTCGAGAGGCTCTTTAAAAGCGATACTGTACAACGCTACTGTCTTTGAAAGGCCAGCCCATATTTCATTCCTATTCAGAAACAGTATCTCTGTATTTCTGTTGGCATCCCTTAATGTTTCGGTTTGTTTGAATAGGAAAATCTGTTAGACACGTATTATCCATCACCAAGAGAAATTGTATCTCTATGGAAAATGTTTTACCAAAAATAAAATCATGTGGTCACTGATTCAAATTCTATCAACAATCGATCATATGCTAGTGGGTGGAGCAGCATTTATGTAATTCTATTATCGATGCTCTCTTATTTCCCTTTGGGTAGTTATTTAAAGGGATAGTTTACCCAAAAATAAAAATGATGTCATTTATTCACTCTCATGTTGTTTCAAAACCTGTAGTATATGACTCTTTCGTCTTTGGAACAAATGAAGATATTTTGAGAAGTTTCTCTGTGAATTTGTGTTCATACAATGGAAGTTAATGGTGCCCCAATGTTGTTTGGTTACCAACATTCCTCAAAATATCTTCTTTTGTATTCTGCATACAGTTTTGGAATGACATGAGGGGGAGTAAATAAAGAGAGTTTTCATTAGAAATTAATTTGAAAGAATAGTCAGATCTGAATGCCACATAGGCTGTGTTGTATACAATCTGCACCACCAACACGACAGAATTCAGAAACTGTGCCTTTAAATGTACGGAACAACCACAATAGTATTTGCCTAATGGTTTACATCCAATCCAAAAGTCTGCATGGCCTTTTAGATAAAAAGACACTTTCAGATGCAAAGCATTGAGAATTCCTGATTGATCCTTATGTTGTCCTCATTATTTACAATGTTAATGTCTCATTCTATATGTGCTCCTCATCAGGTCTCAAATCTCTGGGCATGACGATAGCTCAGTGCTACGAGGAAGTTGGTCTCCTGATGCTGTTCCTTTCCGTCGGCATCTCCATCTTCGCCACGGTGGAATACGCCATCGAACACGACATTCCAGAGACCACCTTCATCAACGTGCCCAGCGCCTGGTGGTGGGCCACCACCTCCATGACCACGGTGGGCTACGGAGACATCCGTCCCGACACGGCCCTGGGAAAGGTGATGGCCTTTATCTGCATCCTCTCCGGGATTCTCATCCTCGCGCTGCCTATCGCCATCATCAACGATCGCTTTTCCGCCTGCTACTTCACTCTTAAAATGAAGGAGGCGGCGCTCCGGCACGGAGAGGCTCTGAAGCGGCTGACGCGTAGCTCGGCCTCGGATATGTCGGCGGTAGGGGTGAACCTGCGTGACGCCTACGCCAGAAGCGTGCTGGAGATGCTGCGGTTGCAGGGGCGAGAGCGAGAGCGAGAGCGAGCGAGCACACGCAGTAGCGCAGGAGATCTCTGGTGGTAACAGAAGGCCTACATACTAAAAGAGAAAGAGTGTGTGAGTGTGTGTGAGGGTGAGAGGTCTCTTAAAGGACAGCAAAACCTTTTCAGATGACTTTTCTGTGACACTAGCGGCACCAAACGGAATTGCAAAAAAAGTTCAAACAGGTGTACTAAGCACTCCGCCTGTCTGCCATTGTTTGGAAAACAGGTAGTCTACGCATGGTGTAAAATCAGAGTGCATTTCTATTCAAAATCGTCCAATCGTTCATCAAATTTTTTAAAGCTTGTTTTGTTTATCTATGTGCAACATTTCGACTGTTTATATGTTACTAGTTTATACTGTTCAATATAAGGATATTTAATAAAATATATATCCTGATTTTTGTTTGCTTGTTATGATTTTTTTTTTGAGGATGCATTTATAAACACTTTATTTGCGCGAAGCAACATTTTATTCCTGCACGTATTGCCTGCGACCCGCTGATCCTTTGAAAATATCAACAGTTCCCCATAGACAGTCGGGCCATTGGACTTGCCCAAAGATGCATGGCTTATTTGACACATTGCTCTGAAAGAGCTTAAAAGCTTAGACTGAATCAATCGGCTCGCTGGAGACAGCTAGACAGTAAGAATAATTTGCCCTGCATGAACGTGTTATTATTTGACAAGATAGGACATAGCAATATATAATAAGCCTTAAAGGGGTAGATCACCCAAAATTCTGTCATCATTTACTCACCCTGTTGTCATTTCAAACCTGTATGACTTTTTGGGGGAACTATCCCTTTTAATCTCTAAATGTCAGTAAAAAATCAATTGAAATTCATTGATATATGTGACCCTGGATCTTACGGGTCAATTTTTTATTTATTTAGATTTTTACAAAGTCTAAAAGCTGAATAAATAGGCTTTTGATGTATGGTTTGTTAGGATAGGACAATATTTGGCAGAGAAACAGCTATTTAAACTCAGGAATCTGAGGGGGCAAAAAACTAAATATTGAGAAAATCACCTTTAAAGTTGTCCAAATTAAGACCTTAGCATAGCATATTACTCATAAAAATGAAGTTTTGATATATTTACGGTAGGAAATTTACAAAATATCTTCATGGAACATGATCTCTACTTAATATCCTAATGATTTTTGGCAAAAAAGAAAAATGGCTACTTTGTGATCCAGGGTCACATATATATATATATATATATATATAATTTATTTAATACATTTATTTCCAGATAATCAATTAACAAGACCTCACATATTGTGGATTGTTGAGGGAAAATGTGCTATTAGTTTTCTAAAATATTTCACTTTTAGAAAGTTTTAAAGCAACAACATGAACAAACATTACCACGCATGCACGCTTTTGTGGCCCAAACTTACCTTCCGGTACATATCCACAAAGGATCGAATCCCTGCAGATTATATCTGATAACAAGCAAAAAAAAATAAACATGTAAATGATGTTAGCTAGAAAGTTAAAAGTATGTCTAGCCAGTTTTATTTTGGGTTACCAGTAAAAGATCCGTTACTTGGCTAAACTTAAATGTGCCAAAATTACACGACCCATTCAACAAATTGTTTATTTAGTACGGTTATTAACAATAAAATCTAAAAACTAAATAAAATATAAATAGTTATATTATTAGCCACTAGCCAGATTGATTAACAAACAGACCAGAAGTTAACTTCAGAAGAGTAAACAATGCTGATCCAGAAGAACTTCCTGTTTCAGTTTTTTAACACTGCACAAACGTTTGAAAAGAATACAACCAACAGAACATATATAACCTAATCAAATTGTTAAACAAATATCTTTAAAATTAAATTATATATGTAGGATTTCTAATTATTTAAATTTAAAATAAAATAAAAAATGAAACTGGAGGTGCTTCTGGACCAGTGTTTACTGTATATGAGATCATAATGTATTTACTCTCATGTCATTCAAAACCTGTATGACTTTACTGTATGACTGTATGACTGTATGACTTTCTTTATTTTGTGGAACACAGTAAGACGGGAGAACTGCGGTCACCATTTGATGAAGAAAATCCAGATGTGGATTGAAGACGGTACCAGAGCCAAATCTCAGGACCGGAGTGTGAGCTCGTTTGACTTTAACCAGTAAACAACTACCTATAGCAACCATTTAGCAACATGCTTAACATCCCTTAGAACACCTCAGCAACCCCATAGCAACACACTAGCATCCTATTACTTATGCACATAAGCAAAAATCAACAAATAGCCTCAATGTCCATGGAGACATCAGCAGACTTATAAATACACGGTCTACAGCCTATGCAATAATATCTTTAAATGGTGCGTTCGGATTGCACTTTTAAGGAATATTGGCTATAACCCCTGACTGTTATATATATATTTAGATGCCTTAAGAACTCTGCTTAAATCTTTCATTCTAACTGTCGAGAGATTATGACAACTATTGTAGTTAGTGCTTGATTTAATAGTAAAACAAATGTATGGAGACTGAAGCGTGCATTCCATTGTCCTGTTTCTGTCAATTGCAGATTATATTCAGCTGGGATACTGTGGCATCTTTTTTCCAGAATATTTCTTTTTTTGAAGGTTGTCCTAGATTTTCTTCCGCATTGCATGTATGATAGAGAATCAAATGAACTATTTAGTATCAGAAGGTGGTTGGCTTTTTTTGCAACATGCGACCAGTCAGAGTGTTTTTGATTCTTTCACTGGCTTAAAGAACAGTTCATCCAGAAATTATAATACTGCCATGCAGATCTTTATGGTCATAGACGTGTTTTATTGTATGGACCAGTGAAATAATTCTAGTTTTCGTGTTTTTGGTTGAACTATTTCTTTAACAATACTCATAAAAGTACAATTAATTTGACTCATATGGAACAACACCCGCCAGTACCCTGGTTGAGCTATATATAGAGTACATTTGAATGTGTTTGATCTACAGAGATAAGGGCTGTGTGTTCCCCAGGTGACTGATGCCTCCCCGAACTGTCTTCCTGATTCAGACGCGAATGCAAGGAAGCCTGTGCAATTAGAATGAACTGTCTGTCTACCTGTGAGCGTCTGTATGTATTCAGACAGGATAGATTTAAAGGACATAAAGGCAATAACTAGCTCTTATTGAGATTCTTTCTGGTCACTATAGGGGCATTAATGGAATCCATCAGGGTGCGATCTACAGCTCTGTTTACCCTGTGTTACACTAAACAAGCCAACTCTTCATGCACTACATATCACCTCATGTGAGACACAAATCAGCGACGAGGAAGAAAACATTAACAGTATTGTATAAAAAGCTGCTTTTTGTAGATTAAAAGCAGAATGGCAGACACACAAATGTGTCAACGCTATTTCTCACTGGTGCAAACACAAAAGCAGACGTCATTTAATCAGGGAAGCAGTTCCTGAGGCTGGCAACTGTTTAGACTGGGAAGAATAATGTCCGAAACATGTCACATGAGGAGTCTAGCGTATTTAATCACATTGTCTAGGGAAATGCTAACCATACTCCTCCAAAAAATATCACTTTAAACATTTCCCACTTTTTAATCAAATGTTTATTTTGTACATTGCATTAATATAATTTCTATAGAAAATTATAAGACATTTTCTCATAAAAAAAGAAAAAGATCTCTTTAATAATTTAATAATTGCTCCTAGACATCAGACATGAGATTAAAAGGTGAGCAAATCAGATTACTTAATTGCTTAAGCATATCAAAAATTTCATAAATGTTACCATTACAGTTACAGTTTCAGAAAAGATCTTATGTCACAAACTGAGCTCAGATCTGCCTTTATGGAACCTATATTTTTAAAAGTTAGAAGCATCCAATGATCTGGAAAACGGGAGCATCCTTCCTGTTTGAAGCCAAGGACGCTGGTCAAGCTGTTCTCTTTCCATTGAGACCTGAGAGTGGCGATGAAAAACGACCCGCGTTTCCACATGGGATCTCGCAAATGGGTCAGGTCACCCACGGAGGGGTAAGGGCAGTTCCTAAGAGACAGGCACAATCACTATAAATGTCTAAATGTTTCTAATGTCTAGATGCTCAGTTTCTCAAATATTTTGCTGGCTGGAGCACTTGCTGTATAGATGGTATAAATTCATGTTTTTATTATAAATCTATGCACATGTATAATGCTTGTGTCAGCGGTTTTCAGCTGGTGTGTATACACAAAATATGGTTTACGTGAGTATTTTAAAAGGTTGTGAACACCTGGGAAGAAAGTAAATAAAATAAATACATTTAAATATATTATTTTATGTCATAATTTAAAAATATAAAAAAGTATAAATACATATTGCAAATATGAATATATATACATATTATTAATCGATTATTAAGTATGGAAACATGCAAAAAACCATGTATAAATAAATAAATATGTAGCTTATACATAAATATTGGTTACTTGCTTTAAGAATAATATATATTTTTTTTAATTATTGCAAAGATGTTCAGAATCAAACCTGTCCATTTTCCATATTTAACCTACCTTATATATATTATATGAATCATTCTTTATAATTTGGGGCCTATAAGGTTCATGGTAAAACTCATAGTATCATTGATCTGTTCAAAGCGATTTTACATTATTTTTCAATGAATGTGGCATATCCTGTACTTTCCTGTAGCTCAGTGGTTATAGAATGGTGTTAGCAACGCCAAAGTCATGGGTTCAATCCCCGGAAATTGCACATAAACAAATGTATAATGTGTAATGCAATGTAAGTCACTTTGGATAAAAGGCATATCCTAATTTAGTCCTACTATCCTCATTCATACCAAAAACAGGATGGTGCAGCCTGACTTCATAGGATTCTGTAATCTGAACAGGACTCTAGAGAGATGACATGAAAGACTTTGCTATAGCCTCTTATCTGCAAATCCATTTTTGTCGAATGAACCACCATGTCTTGACCTCGTGCAATCTAATAGAATGTAAGATCTAGCTCTTCTCTCTCTTTGCATATTGCACTCACTAAACAAATTGCCTTACCTTAATGGTTTAAGATCTTGTTGTCATTGATCCACTTTGTTGCAGTTGCCTTCATGGTCATACTTAACTGCTCGAACTGATGGATTTCACATCATGCATGCGGACAGAAGGCATCATGTTGAACAGAAATAGATCTGCTTTGTTCTTATCAGATCGTGTTCGTGCACTTGTGCAACAATATGGATTGTGGTCTTTATTGGCGTCTTTAACACCAACGTGCCTCTCTGACCTGAGCCAGCTTAGGGCCATGCAGTTTCACACCCCCGCAGTTTCTTCGATCATAAAAATGAGGGCAGCAGGATTTTGTGACATCACCACGCCCCCTTTTTGGACCTAAACAACATTTTTCAATACTTACATTCATTTTACATTGAAAGAAATGCTTCTCTGAGTCCACACTGTTAAGAAGTATTCAGTTCTAACAGCTGAGCACATAGACAAAGTCTGTCAGCAGGATAGCAGCAAAGTCAGGTGACCAGGTGATGGCCTTCGAGCAAATAAAAGCGAAGAATGAGCCAAAGGCAAAAAACCAAAGCACACACGCAAATAAATCACCAAGTTGGACAAGGCCACCGAAAACCAAAGAGATTCTTATTATAGCTGTGCACAACATTTGAGTTCTTTAACATCTAAGTACTCAGATCTGCCGAGAGCGAGTAATTGTGCTGTGACCTTAAAATATGCCAAAGAAAAGTTCACGCTGCTGCTTCTATAAGAACTGCTCCCTCTTTACCCAACATGCACGTCTCTTGGCCTTAGGATCATTTTACTCAGAAATGTTACTTCGGGTTGCTATCTTTTTCTGCTGTACCATTTTAAAAATGGCTTCTTTGCTTAAATAAGGATGAATGGCTGACGGTGATCCTTTCATCTTCAAACATCAGAGTCAGAGTCTTTAAGGAAATCTCACTTTTGGGTACAGCTTTGAGCTTTTGACTAAAGAACAGGGCTAGTTTTCAGTGCATGAAATTGATACTAAAATGTTCAGTTTTGTCATATATTTGAGACAGTCAGTGCTCCACAGACAGCTGAAATTGGACTGCTGTCTGTAGGTTGAGTGGGAGGCGGCTTTATGCATCTGATGTCAACCTGCTAATGGTTGCCACAGTTTCATGACTATGGGTTATAAACTGAGTTCAGTCTATCAAGTCTAAAGTTACGCTTTGGAAATCGTATAGAGCCCATAGATGACCATAATCTTATTTCATGGACTACATTTTTATCACAGCGATTATATCGTATGACCCACTTTCCAGCATTATACATTATATGACATCACAACACAGTCCTGCTTCTTAACAAAGACATAATTGTGATTATTATAATGACAACAAGAAAACACAGGCTCACAATGTTACATGTCATCTATCCACATAGCGCTGCATTTTCTCCACCATTGCAATGTATAAACTGTGTGTTTATGCATAAAGAACAGCCTTTCAGCACTCTCTTTTGAGAGAGATATGGGGTGAAGGTACGTTTCAATATTTTAACTTTTCAATCCTTTACAGACCTTTAAACACACTTTGACAGATCAAACATTAGCGCTACTTATATAGCTCAGGAGAAGATCGCCTGATATTTTGTCAGTGGGTGGAATATGTTATCCCATATTTGAAGCAAAACTGTGTCAGATCTGCTTGATTTACTTTTCTATGTCAAACGCAATAAAGGTTTGTTGTATTTCTGCTGCAGTTGACGTACAGCATGCTGTCTTATTCAGAGAGCACCTTCATGTGCAAGACATGATAAAATAATCTCCATTTTGTACAGTACAAGATTCAGATGAGTGGAAGCGTGTGCTTACTAAAGGGATGAGTTTAGATGGATAACGTATACAGTGTTTGCATTGATTTTTAAATGTTAAAAAAAGGCTGTGCTGAACTAAGGGTTGCAGAGGAAGAAAATATAATATATAAAACAGCTTTTGTGTTTTTAAATCAAATTACACGCTTTTCTTCTAGTAACAACTAAAGGCATTCCAACAATTCACACTACCACAAACCTTCATTTTTTTGACACTTGTCTGCTGCATGTAAGGAGTAACTCTAAATGATCTCATCTTGTCATAGACAAACTTGCAGCCAGCAACGCTGTAGCACAAATGATATTTACGAGCTAATCTTGACAAACGGTATGAGGGCTTTTACATTTACGTTTACGCATTTGGCAGACGCTTTAATCCAAAGCGACTTACATTACATTGTACTATACATTTGTACATTTTGTATAGTAAGCAAGTGGGGGTTAGGTGCCTTGCTCAAGGGCACTTCAGCCGTTACCCGCCAGCCCTGAGAATTGAACCTGCAAACTTCTGGTCATGAGTCCAACGCTCTAACCACTAGGCCACGACTGCCCCACTTTTAAATAGTCAGAAAAGAGGGTGAAGAAGAAAGAGAGAGAGAGATAGTGAAAACCCATTGTATTTTGAACTTCTTCCACTCTTCAAAAGAAAGATTACAATTAGTCTTGATGGAGCAATGTGAATATTTTAGCGTCATCTAGTGGTGAGGTTGTAAATTGCAACCAACGGCTCACTCCACTGCTCACCCCTAACTAAAATATGTACAATATTTTTTTAAACGTAATGTATTAGTTGGCATATCCACAACTTATAAATTACTTTACATACATTTATGTAGGCCTACTTTGTGTAGTTTTAAACTACTCAGTAAATAGCACATTGTTGCCTTTGCCGTCATTAGAGCAGCCCCGGTAGACGGGACATTCAGTAAAAAAAACTAAATAATGCCTAAATCTGCATGTATAGTGTCATGTAAAGCTGAAGTGCCGCCTTTGTGTCTGGATCAGGGCCCAGAAATGACAGCCATTTCAATCCAATATTAATGTACCCTAGTGCATTTGTTTACGCTGTTCATGGTCACTGGCCTCTCTCTGCGCTTTATTCCCTGATGGACCTTGATGATGTGTTTAATTATCTCAGGTTTTAGCGACACATTAGTCTGTTGTGTTCCAGCTGCTCACAGGTGCTCTGAAGTGGCCCCATAAACCATGCGGGTATCTGATCGGAGAGAGAGAGCAATGCCACAATGAGCTCTAATTAGGGGAGAGCCGACAATATGTGTCTGGATGTGCATGTGGTTCGCTTTGAATTCAGCGTCTGCCACTTAGCATCCAAAATATGTGCTTAAAAGCTGTTATTCTTCATGCATAAACCCAGTTTTTGTCATTTATTCACTTTTATTGTCTTTAAACAAATTAGTGTGCCATTCATTTTTTTAGGGTGACAAGATTATTAAATAACAAATTATTATATAAGCATAATTTGACTTACATTAAAGGACTGTGCAGTGAGCATCCATCCAGAACCCCCTATAGAAACATGTTAAACAATTGCATTGCCAACATGCCAACGTAACTCACTGACATCATTTGGCCAACTTGTAAAATGTCCAGCTGTATAACCCATCGCGACAATTGAGGAGTCACGCCGCATTATCTCAAGAACAATATATGTGATGATGCCGGTGTGACTCATTCTCCCCTTCAAAGAGCCAGATTCAGAAGCAGTCTTTTGATTTGGATCTTGAACCCACAATTCATCATCGTCACTTTAGCATGTAGGTCAAAATGTAGGACACAACATGGAAAAAAACACACACTTATGTAAGGCTTATGTATAATTTTTGAGTCATTTCAAGGTATGACACAAGCCTTTGGTGGATGGGGATCAGAGGGGAGAACTTTGATGCTGCAGTGTGACAGATGGAATTCTGTGGTCTAAGGTGATGGTGTGTGGAGTTGTAAAGAATAAAAGCTTTCTGTAAAATTAGCAGAGCGAAATATGATGACATTTTATATAATGCTGCTTGGATTTTTTTTTAAAGCAATACAAATTTTGTGATTAGCTGCAAAAATAACAAATAAATTGCAAAAAAGCTGACAGAAAATTACAAAAATAGCAAAAAAACTGACAGAAATTCTAATGGATTTTTTGGTCATAATGTCAATTGTATTTTTCAGCAGGGATCATTTTCTTAACCCAATTTAATCACATTTTAATTCTCTTTATGCTGTAATTTCAGAATGACTAAATAGATTTATTGTCCGGTCACGGTTCTGTGACCTTTATTCTACTGCCATCTGCTGGAAGATTTGAAACAGTATCTCAGCAAAGAAATAAGACGCTATATGCCTTGTCGTGTGATTTAGGTAGTTTTATTAATGTTGCATCTATAAATAACTAGACATTCATTAACTCTCAATTACAAACTGTGTTTAAATGGCATATTGTGATGTTTATCGCTGCAGATATCAGCGTTATTTGTTAATGTAGTAGGTCATATGCATAGTATCTGATGCATACACATAATAAATTGTCTCCCGTCTTACATTAATTCTTGTTTTACATTGTTTTAATAACACTACATTTGGACTAATCCTAAACGTAATCCTTACACAAAGCTAAATTTTTTATGCAGGGACAATGTCCTCAAAAATGAGTTTGTAAGGACAATTTCACCTTCATTATATCATTAAAAAATAAGTATATTGTGGTAATGTATTCTAAACCTCACTAGTCAAGTACAATTTTGCATTTTTTTGTTTAAATTTGAAATTATTATACCAGGATAATTGTATGTGAAAAGTTGAAATGTTATTTGAATTTGATAATTTGACAAAATGTGCCTTTCTTTGGATAAAAGTGTCTGCTAAATGAATGACTGTAAATGAATCAAACAGAGAAAGTGACCTACTTCCAAATATTGCATTTTACTGAGTTAGTTTTAAGTTGTCATTGTTACTTGAATATAAACATCAATAATGTTACGCTATTTTATTTACTTACTGTAGAAACCATATTTTATAAATAACTGTAATTTTTTTGTAAGTGACTTTTTGACTTTTATCACGTGAAAAACAACCACTCTGCTAGGTACATAAAAATAAAAGCAATTTGAAACAATCTTATGCAAAAACACCACATTTATTCGACACCAAACCCTCTGAACAATCAGAGTCATTAAAAGCACTTCGTTGCGAAGCATACACACTGTTTACACAATAAGTGAAAACAAAACAAAAACATGAGAACTCCACATTGGAACCTGAAATAGCACCAGAGTGTTAGTGTGTCGTGATCACATCCCACTCCAATTCTAAACAGATTTGATACTGATTCCACTTTAAGGAGTGTTGATCTTGAACAGTGGACGTGGGGTTCACAGAAGGCCAGTTTGAAACCAAAATAGTGATATCATTATCTAAAAAAAGTGTTCAAAGAAAGTTAACAAGTTGGGACCCGTTGCCTGATCTAGGCGTGGACTACACACCAGCAGTCCAACCACATTTATACTGTAACACAGCCGTTGAGCAGTTCTTGTTTGCTTTCAACACATGCGGCTGTCACCCAGCAAAACAAAAACAAAACGCACCATTCATTCTAGGACAAACCAGCCAAAGGCCAGACAATAATACTCTCATAAAACGCATTGCTACATTTGTTCAGATAGCATCTCAATCTGGACACTGAAATAACTAAATAAAAGAACAATATGTGTTCCATCGACATACAATAGAAAAATAAGGGTGTGATATCAAAGTGTGAAAAAGTTCCAGCAAAACGATGTATCCAGGTGAGCTGGCGGCCTCGAGGACGTCCATGCATTCGCTGGTTGTCTCGATGTAATAATTCAAGTCAGTCTACGGGTTTGGAGATGTCCTGCTCCAGCGGCTCCGATGAAAACTGAAGCCGCCTGACCGCTTCCTTGATCAGATTCCCCGACAATATGAGTTCCTGCAGAAGCTGATGCGGATCGTCCTCGTCGATTTTCTTTCGGTTCCACGAGGATTTAAAATGATCCCATTCCTGATCGCTGGATCCGGGCGGGTTGTACGGACTGGCCCGGCTGGTGCGTAAACTCCGGCTGCGGAGACGGATGCAGCATCCGTTACGCCGCTGACCTCCCGCCGCGTTCGCGTTGCTGCTGTTCGCGTTACTCGTTTTGACGCCAGTACCTCCGTGGAGACGCGACATCGAGCTATTGTTGTGAAGCTGCAGCGCCTCGCCGATCTTCGACACGAGAGCGTCTACTTCCTTTGAATCCACCGTCACCGACTGTTCCAAAAAGATATAATTCTCCTTCCGACAAGGCATTTTCACAAATATATGCGTAGATATATCAAAATATCCGTTCGCGATGGTTGTTTTTGTTTAAATGGATGGGATCGTTTCGCCGGTGTTCCCGTTCGCCACGCTTCCCAACAGAAACAGCCCGAGGGTTGATTTGTAAACAATGGATGACGCAGAATCCGGCACGTACCATTTTTGAATCAGAGGGGGGCGTGTTTAGTTCCCTAATGTAAACACGATTTTATATTGTCAAACGAATTAAAATTGGATACAAGTTTTTATAAATTTCAGCCAAATTTAAAAAAAGTTTTCAAAACAATGTGCCCGGTTTTATTCTTAGCGGATATATTTACTTTGGCTGTCAATGCGCCTTGGACATCAGTCAGATTGCATAACAGTCACCTAGTGCGTACAAATGAAGTACTCGAAGACATGTGTAAACTCAATGCACCCTTACGATGGTGTATGTAACGTTATTGGAGTTTTAACATAGGCACATTGGCACATTTTACGACAATTGGTATCGCACACATTGTCCTTACATTAACCTTTGAACCACATTTCTATATAAGGAACTTACATGATCTGCTGTGGCCACGTGGGCCAGTTATTGTAGGCTATCTGTGACAATAAAAAAAAAAAACTTTTTCTGTGGGACGTTATAAAGCAACATGAGTAAGTTACAAAAACAAAAGGTGTGTGCCAACTCAACAGGTTTGTGCCCAACGTTCTTTATATCGTACAAAAACATGCAATGCTGGCTCATCGCTGCAATTAGCCCAATTTTTCATCAGTTTGTTTCTCTATTATCCTCACCTATGAACATATTTAAACATATTCAGGAATGTTAATTCTGAGTATTTAATCTTGTGGTGTTTTCTGTTCTGACACAGTTATCACTATGACCACATCCTGTTTCAAGAGGATGTTTCTAAGAGTTCTTAGAAAACGTTGCTTTCAAATGGTAACACCGTATCAGTAAATAAGTACTTTTGAGTGGTTTATGATGTATAATTTATCGTTGTTTGTTTTTCCCCGAAATCTTTGAATTGTTACATAACATTTTTTTCGCCCACTCGTCTCATAACTTGCTACATTTTGTCTGATCGATTCTTCTAAAAATATCCAGCTCAAGGCTGCTCGAATATCATACCAGCTCTGTTGTATAAGCTCTAAGCTGCTTTACCACGAACATGCCAATTGCATCTGTGATATAAATCTATTTAGTAGGTTAGTTGTATGATGTCAGTTTTGGAAACAAAATAACATGCACATCATCTTACTGAGTCTACATGATCTTAGGCATTTAGCAGATGCTTTAATCCAATCCAAAAAAAGGGGTTTGGGCCAATTTCTGCAGTCTGTAAAAATAATAAATTTACATTTTGTCATTTAGCAGATGCTTTTATCCAAAGCGACTTACAAATGAGGAAGCAATTAGCACAACACAAGGACATCAATACATAAGTGCAATAAAACTGGTCTCAGTAAGCCAATGTACAAAGCTATATACACGAAGCAAATTATTTTTTTTATTTTGTTTTTTATAAAAAAGATAAAGTAGAGAGAGACATAGAACTCTGTATTAGTGAGTCAGGTGTTGGCGGAAGAGATTTTTATTACCTAACTTACAGTCAAAAGTGAGTGGATGGTGCAGGATATCACCATTCAGCTGCACTGCACATATGATCGGTTCGATTTATTTATTTTCAGCACAGTTTGTCCACTTGCAAATGAGATTGTATATAATGTTTTTTGTCCATCAGGCATGTTAGCCTGCGAATGCAACGATCCAATCTGTTTGTACAGATTGCACCTGAACATCCACAGCAGCTTGTTTACCTCACAGCAGGGAGAACAGACTCGAGCACAGACCCAGACCCTAATGAAGTATTAAACATAGGCTGCTTTTGTGCTGTTGCTTACATTCACATTCATCAGTGTACCGCAGGGACCCGATTTCTCAGAATTCATCTTACTGAGAACCCACTGTGGTCTTTGTGAGAAGAGGTTGAGGTAATCCTGCTTTTACTCAGCTCCTTATGTTCACGTCGGTCTCAGTAAATTGTCAGACATCTGCCTAACAGTGTGCATACCAGCATATACATAAACCTACATACCAAGACTTCTGAATGTTGTAGTGTTGGGAAATTTGTGAAACAGATGAAATGGTTTGCTAAGGCAAGCATCTGGCACGTTTTTTGTCAAAAGTCATAAAGTTAAAGTGTGCTGTGGCCATGAATGAAACTTCAGACCGTGAGGCTTATTGCTGGGCACATGACCCTTATCTCTTCTAACACAGCAATATATACATTATAACTGCATGACAGGTTTGCTGAGCAAGTAACTCCTCTTTCATTATGCAATACCATCATAAAGGCTCACGTATTCATCAGATGCTTTGTGAAAGCTGTCCTGTTTTCCATGGACTTTCATTACAAATAGGGCACATTTTTAAGAAAGAAAGAACAGGCTGTCTCTTTTTGGTCAATAAACAGAAAAACGTTACATAGAGCTGTGGTGTGAGCAATTTGGATGTTTGTTTGTTTCAAGGTACAGTGATTCTAGGTAGATCTGAGCGTACTGTGCCGGCTTTGTTTTCAAGTAGGAGCCTAAAACAAAGAAGGGCAAGTAACCAAGGAGATAATCCACAAGCAAGTAAATGTATAAACAAGAGAGAGAGAGAGAGAGAGAGAGAGAGAGAGAGAGAGAGAGAGAGAGAGAGAGATAAAGAGAGAGATAAAGAGAGAGAGCAGTGCCCCTCCCTGATTTATTGCCCTGCTGAAAAAGTTTATTGTTAATCTCTTCCTGTTTAGTGCATTGACACAGCAAATACAGTATGAAAATTATTAGTTTATTATTGTTGAATATTCCTTTTTAAGGTGGCAGTGTGCAGTAGGTTGGAGGTAAAGTTGCATGTGTCCATAAGAGAATTAGCATTAGCAACATAGCAAATACATTTTTTCATTCTAAATGAACACAAAAGCAAATTTATATATAATATAATAATTCAATTCAGTTTTTTGTGTGCACTTACAATATTGCCAAAGCATTGTTATAAACAAAAAACAAAGACACAAAATATCTACAAACAATAAAGTGGAAATAGAATAAGGTATAAAATATAAACTAAAATCAAAGGCATGTGTTTAGGTAAAATTATTATTTTTGTTTTTGTTTGTCTTCTAAAAATATTTCTCCCAAATGTCAAACAAACATCTTGTTTCTGGAAAGTGGAAAGATGAAAAGAACAGAAAAGATGCTCTGTATTCCTTCAGACCTCAAATACCGCAAAGAATACCAGTTTATATTCCCTTTTAAGCAAAACAACAGTAGTATTTGTATTTTTATCACAGTTTTCACATGTCTTATCATGGTGTGAGTCTTTCACATTGCTGTCGGATGACTTTATGTATGGAATGGCCACAACATCTAAAAATTTGGAATTGAACTTTCTCCGCCGCTGTATATATTTTTTAGCAGAATCATGTGAAAGGGATTAAAGAATTGAAAAAAAGTTTTTTAATTTCATGTTGACTGTAACTACATGAACAGCAACGGATTGCATGTGTGTTATGCTGCGTCTGTCATCTTGCATTACTTGACTCATTGTTATGCACCTGTGTGAATTGTGGGGGTGGTTGACTGGTATTTGTGTGAATGTTCAAAGTCATTCTGACTTCACACAAAGCACTCAATTCGAATTCGCTCCTCCTTTATTTTCAAAGGAGTGTTACTGTAGCTGCCTGGTGTCAACCTCCTCAAACAAGTGTATTACTCAGCTCTCATCTGTTGGGTTCAGTGGGGGGTTGGCCTTCCAGCATACCTTTCTCTTGCATAGTACAGCTCATTTAGAGAGAGGCTCATTCTGATACGAGTGTGAGATTACGACAACGAACGACACAGTGTTGTGTGTAAAGCATGCCTTTTTGTTACAGTTTTATGTGTCAAGTGATTTTGATCATATCAGTGTCGTACTTGGAATAAAAATGTGTAAATGCAAAATGAGATATGCCTGTTGTAATGCTTTTAAAAAAACATAGGCTACCTTGAACCATAACTGGTTACTATGCATGAGAAACATCACCCAACTAAAATCTCTGTTGTGCACCATAAGCCCACGTACCTACTTGGGGTCTTCAACAAACAAGTGTTTATATCCTCATTGACCTCATCATACTAAAAATAGCCATGGAAGCCTGGCAATGTGTACCAGGGTGGGAGTGTAATATACAACCTTGCATATTGCTCAAAATAAGTGCTTAAAAAACATTTAGGACATACAAACAGCTTGCTTGTAAAAAGAAGGAGAGAGATTTTCTGCAGGCCACGTGCTGTTTCAGTAAAGCTTGCATTTGTCACAGTCGGTTAGGATTTCCTAGAATCTGTAGCTCCTCCCCCCTTGAGAGAAGGCCATGTTTGTGTTGTAAACAGCAGGCGCACGTGTCAGAGCAACGGACCGGCTGCCCTCGGCTCTTGAGCTTCAGCCAACACGAGAACTCCAAAGGCTGTTTACAACAGCATAACCCCCGCCCTTCGCTTTTCAGTCCAAAGGCCTCTGGGAAAAGCTGCGCTCAGCAGACAGCGAGTACACTCCCAACCTGGCGTGTTTCTACAGCGAGCTCAATGTCTCTCACCATCACCCTCTCGCACCGCTGGGCTCATGCCAGAACAAACACAACATGATGAAGTCTCAAATGATGTGGACTATGGAGCGATTATCAATAGAGCGCCATTATAGTGTAGGGAGAGTACAGCTAACACTTGGTATAGGAGTAAGTATAGATAGGTTACTGATGTAAATATCGTAATTGAGGATTAACTTGTTCATTGTACACCAGGGCGAACATTGTGTGCTATTTACTTAACCGCTTTACAAGACCTTTGGCTTATTTTAAGTTAGAGGTCACCCATTTATGCACATTTACACAACTTTTCCCTATATTAACTGTCAATTTTGTATTATTATAATTAAAAAAATACACCTAACATATATATTTTAAAATAACAGAAAAAATAGACGTATAAACATTATAATCAAGGCACATAATATCTGCATTTAAAAAATGTACAGTTTTCAAATTTACATGTAATTACTGTATATTGATATTATGAAGTAAAACATTGCCAAGAAACAGCAAATAATATATGTTAAATGTTACAATATAGGCTATATTGAGAAATACATAAGGAATTGCTGCTTTTCATATATTATTTCCCAGTTTATTCCCATATATATATTATATGTTTTTAAGGGGATGCATCATTCTAGGTTTGACTTGGTAACTTGTTTCTCATGTATCTCTTCATTGTTCATCAGTGAGGTAAGAGTTTGGACATGAAGGTGAGTAAATGATGAGTGAATGAATATAGTTTAAATCACTTCGCAGGGTTTATCACATGACAAGCATGATTAAACAGGAAATGAAAGGAAAAATAAACACAAGGCAAGTGGTTCGACAAGTTATGATGTTCTTTAAATCCAACCACAGAACATTATATCCCTCTGGCGTGTGATGTCATATAAAGGAGGCTCCAGGACGACACAAACATGTTCAGTCATAGGATAAAAGTGTTTTAAATTACCCTGGCACTGACTTTCTGTAGTGTAGAGTATTGAAAACATGCACGCTAATATAGGATATGAATGAGGGTCTGGAGCACGCGTCTCACGTACAGCACATCTGTTCCTCTCATGACATATTTAAGCCTGTGTGTGTGTGTGTGTGTGTGTGTGTGTGTGTGTGTGTGTGTGTGTGTGTGTGTGTGAGTGTGTGTTCCTTAAAATGTTGTGGTTTGAAAAGCAGAACAGCAACATTCTATTTACTGTTCAGTAGTATTTTTATTCTCAGGCTACTCCCAACATATCCAGTACAGCAGTGTTATATCATATATCATTGCAAAGAACTTGCATTGGCCAGTTTTACACCACAGTTTGGGTTTGGTAAGAACTGCTCAAAAAGTAATTAAAAAAGTAAAATACCTTACCTCTTCATTCACACAAAAGCATAATTATGTTTTTTGTTTACACTACAAGTATGTCATGTAGTAACAATTTAAAAAGAACTCTGTGTAAAGGATATGTACTGTTTTGCCACTCCCTGTCAAGAATGTCTCCTGTTTAGTTTGTTTGAACCAAGTATAAAATGCTCTGTAGCGCCACCTTGTGGAAAATGTAAACCACAATTTAAACCAATCTCCAAAAAAGCGGCAATTTAGTTCAACTTTAGTAAAAACAAGAATAAAATCATAATCTTTAAACGACCAAATAAATGAGAGGAATAATAGAAAATCATTTTAATGATAAATTATTAAAAAGTAAACTAGACACACTTTCTCAACAGAAATGGGTGTATCACTTTTAATCACTTTTAACTGGTTTTCCAGGCCGGTGATGAGACCATTTGTGTTTATAGCAACAAATGATAAACAATAAAGTAAGGATTAAATCAATTGCTGGTGAAGATACACACCCTTATAAAGACATTAATATATATATAAAGACATCATTGCGATGGTATGTTCCAAAGCACCTAAAGGGAAAGTTCACCCAAAAATAAAACATCTGTCATCATTTACTCACCCTCAAGTTGTTCCAAATCTGTATATATTTCTCTGTTGTGAAGAAACAGAGAAAGATATTTGGAAGAATGCTTGTAACTAAACAGTTCTTGGCCACCATTGACAAAAATGCCCCAGAACAGTTTGCTTTCCTACATTCTTCAAAATATCTGAATATCTGAAAACAAAATTCCTTTAGTAGGATACATTATTATATTATAGGCTACAATTAGCACGTGGCCACTAGATGGCAATACCTCCTTAGTAACCATAAATCTCAGTCCTTTACTGTTTTTTTTTCCTTCACATCTTCCAACTTCGACTGGCCTGCTCTTTTTTTATAAATATAAAACTGAAACGTGATCTCGATGGACAAATGAATATGATAAATCAGCATTATCGTATGCAACTGCTAGCAAGGAGTTTTTACTCAACAGCAAGACCAGATGCACATAACCACAGCAGCATCTATAGATTGACTCTCACTGTAGCTATAAATATCCTACATAAAGTTATTTATGTCCTCTGAGCTGCTACACGTGTACTGTACTGTGGTTCTTTACTCAGACGAGTTCATTCAAGTACATGTACTTATCTGTCCTGTGGATTTTGTGTCCAGTGATCTGTTTTGCAATTGGATATGTCTGTCTATGATATCAGGGTGAAGAGCTTCTGTACACTTTGCTGACGAATATTCCTAGTAGCCCATGGCGGTACCTGTTTTGTAACATGGTATCATAGTGGGACACGGCAGGGTTTATGTAGTGCACACTAATGCTACGAGGGACTCAATCTATGACACTCTATTCTATCTCATCATCATTGCTTGGCTGAGAGCACGCACACGCACACGCACACGCACACACACACGCACACACACACACACACACACACACACACACACACACAGAGAGAGAGAGAGAGAGAGAGAGAGAGAGAGAGAGAGTGGTGTAAAACAGGCCATACTCTGCCTCAGCCAAGTGCTTGGGAACATGCCCTCTTTCTTTGAACATTCGTCTTGTTTGGAAGCTGAAGTTAGAAGGATGCATGCTAATTTTACTGTGATTTATGAGTTGTTTGAAGTGTGTGTGATACTGCAGGGCCTTGTATTTGACTGGTGTTGTTTACAGTGCTGTCCCTGGCAAGTGAATTCTGAGGGCTGCTTCGTATACACATAAATAACCTTCCTCGTATCTGGCACCATCGCGAAACAAGCCTCAATCAGCACGATCAGTAATCTTAACAGATCGGCTCAAGGCGTCTTACGTTCAAAGCAGTACGTCTTTTGCAAGGACTTCAGATGTTTGGACTTTAAGAAATATAATGAAACATGTTGAGAGGAAATGTTTCTGTCATTTTTAGATGATTTTTATTCATCTGCTTGGACTTGGACAGCCAGCTAATAACCAGCTTGAAGCAGCTTAAAGGCTCCTGAAACACAGCAGCAGGATCTTACATCTGCTCTTATTCTCTTATCAAGTGCTTGGATGACATCATAGTGAGCTGTAATGAGTGCTTCTCTGTGAACCTGTATGTCTCAGACCCGGAGGTGGCACAAATGTGCCCGCCAAACAGCCTACTATTTTTAGGATGCACAGATGCTTCGCACAATGGGAGCCAGAACACTTATTAGCATTCACTAAAACGACTTTACATGATTTTTTTGTGCACCTCACAAGTCTTTACTAATATCAGGAGTCAGAAGAAACTTCTGCCTTGGCAGCTACACACGTGTGATAAGCAGGAATTATTATTGTTTATTCATTTTGTATATCTTTGCAAATGGTTTAATTACAAATAACACTACAGATGTGTTCCTTTATGTGAGCTTGTATTTGGGCTTTATTCCAGTAGGATTTGATGGTGATTTTGTGGTTTCCATACACCAGATAACACATAGCAACCTACAGATTTTTTATAATTTCCATTAAAACGAATACAATTCCCATTAGGCTATAACCGCTAAATCCATATGATGATTGTATTTATTTATGTATTTAAGTAACACATTGCTCATAATGTATGCACGATTTCTTAATGCACGTTCTTCATAAAGTGTCTCAATCTCAATCTTTGACCAGAAACGAGCTGACCGTAACAACTGTATCAGCGCATGCGCGTAAGTAAACGTTTTTTGACTTCGCGCTTGTTTGTTTATTGTCGTCGACTAGCATGGAAATGTGTTTACATCCATGTTTTCCTTCTGCGTTTTATTACACTTTAACAAATGCATCGAGTAAACAATGACGTCAGGTGACAGAAAACCGTTAGCCTATGTCATGCATTGATAGGAAAGGGACGATTCTCCGATGCTTTAATTGTTGATTCGAGCAAATTATATAACCAAGTCCTGATGACTTATATGACAAGTATTGACTTTTATCTGTTGTCACTGTTCTCAATTGTTGTGTTTTTATAGTTTTTTGTTTATTATAGGCTAGACGTTTAATGAAAAGTACCTCATCAAATAGCCTACAAGTTAGGCCTACATTAGCATACGTTGTTATGTGAGTGGGGGTTAAGCTTTACGTCACAAAAATTTTTTTTTTTACCCAGGCATATTGTTGCATCTTTCCCCTTAGAAAAATTAACCATTGTTATATTTTAGTAAAGTGTTATCATAGTATAATAGGCTCAAATAAAGTTTTTTTTATAGACGTTGATAAATTATGTGCAAAATGTAGCTACAACCTGTCAACTGCAAAACATACTATATAGCAAGCATGTTTTCCTCTCTTTATAAAATTCATTGAACCTGTTTTGCCATAAGCGTTTTATATGCATTCACCATGCTGTTATCATCAGTTATTTTCCATGCTGTTCATGACCCAAAACAGACCCAAATCAGAGCATTAGTTGAGAAACCCTGTTTTGTCAGATGCTTTTATCCAAGGCATTCAAACTATACATTTTATCAGTATAACTTACGTGATCCATCGGATCAAAGCCATGACCTTGCGTTGCAAGCGCAATGCACTTTCAAGTGAACTACATAAACACAAAGTTAATATGAATTAACAAATTACAACGTTCCTGTCTATCTCTGTCCAACCTTCCAGAACAGATATCAGTATGACAACATCTGGCCCTGATTTCCAGTGGCCCCTGACAGGCTTGTAACCAAACACTCTCAGTGAGTTATGCTTGTATAAAAGAATGGGATGTAATACATCCAGTAGAGGTCAGGATTCACAGTGTTTGCCAAGGCGAACTGCCGCTAGCTGCTGATCGCGCCAGGCGAAGGTCAGGTGGGAAGACGGTCAAACGTAGCTGAGATGAATGACTCGCGCATCAGTAACAATGACACAGACCATTCAGGGTACACGCTTGGATATTTTTAGCGACTTTTAAAACATAGTGCACAAATCACAGTAATGGCAGGATGGATAGTTTGAAAATATGGCTTGTGCAGTAAAGAATTCTGTACTAGAAAAGCTGGCAAGAGAATTGTGGGTTACTGTTTGTCTGAAGGAATGGAAGATGGGGATGGGAGGTTTAAAAAGGTATTTTTTGAATAAATGCTTTTAAAAGAACATGATAACCAAAATCAGTACATTAATGTTTTGGACATGATACTTCTGTGGTGTTCTTAGAAGTACCCTTTAATGTCATTACTGTACCATGATATTTTAAGATGCAAGACTGTCCATGGACACATGGGAGAGACAAAGACACTGTCTCATCGGGTCGAATGCCTCTAACCCTTCTTCATCTTTTTCATGACCTCTATCTCTGAACCAGTAATTACAAACTTTTGTTGCACGTATGCCACACCACCCAGAAGAACAACAATATAAACACACAAATCTGCCATGACCCATTTATGTTATTGGTAGCCAAGTAGAATTTCTATAGAGGGTTTTTTAGGGGTATTGTTAAAAAATACCCCTAAAATGCTAGTTTTTACAAAAATGTTTCAAATATATTTGTGGAGACTCGCAGCATCTGTCCCCCAACCTTGAGTCAAAAAGGGATGCACCCCTTTTTACAACCGTTGGGTTGTAAATTAACATACGCTGCGTTGTTTTAACCCATTGTTGGTGAAACATTTTCTTGCTTAATTTAAGCCAACAACTGGGTCTGTCCATTTTTCACCCAACACTGTTGAAAAAAAACGGTTGAGTGTACTTTTTTTGTATTGAAAATAGCAATTCCTTTCAAAGGAATCTTGTACAGGTTTGAAATGACATAAGGATGAGTAAATGATGACAGAATTTTCATTTTTGGTAAACCAGCACATTTATCAGTGCTGGTACACACTAGACATGTACTGAACTGCAGCAGGGGAGGGTTTCTGGTCGGTTCTGGAGCAGATTTGGGTCAGTGGAGGGGGATGACACAGTTGGGAGGTGCAGGAGTGCTGGAGTAAGAGGAAGACCCCTCACAACTGCTGTTCTCCTGTATGTCTGCTTAGCTTTAGAGCAAACTCAGCACAGGCAACGTCAGCAGCGTGTGTAGAGCTAACGTGTCGTATTATGATCTATAATGTGCTGAAGTGCAAAAACAAAGCAATACGAAAATAACAACATGGTCCAAAATGTTGCTGTGAATGGTGTACTGTGTAATCCCGTGTAATGATAATTTATTTTTAATGAGATTGTAGGAACATTGTGGCATATTCATAGCAATTTGCAGTCATTTTTGAAGCCCCTTGTGCACAAGTCAGGCAACCCCTCCTGTGAACA
The DNA here is from genome assembly GCA_026939265.1 of Oreonectes daqikongensis. Taxonomy (NCBI): domain Eukaryota; kingdom Metazoa; phylum Chordata; class Actinopteri; order Cypriniformes; family Nemacheilidae; genus Oreonectes; species Oreonectes daqikongensis. The sequence continues at coordinate 2,990,366 of JAOTQM010000311.1, forward strand.
CACATGGCTGTTTTGATTTGCGTTTGGTTGGGTAGGACGAGAGAGAAACCAGAATTTATACCCCCATAATGAGTGAACCACATTTTTGTCCATTAAAATGCCAGCCCTAAAATAATGGATCCTTGAGGGCAGAACCTTGCCATCAAAGCAGTTTTTTACTATCAGCGTATTATCACAGTTGAGCACACAGACACAAAGCATCATTTTGGCCTGATCAAAAGTCATAATAAACGGTTTCATTTTTATTACTGTTAACCATTTCATCCCTATTTTCGTCTACAAGAAACATGTCTACTCTTATCTGCACAACCTTTTTAACTTCTTGTCAATCTGCATTTCGCCATTCAGCTGACACACGTCCACCTGTGTTTGCAGGAGGCCAGTAGAGTGTGAAAATGTAAATTCTGCCCCAGTCGGGGTTCGAGAACAATGAAGTGGGTGCGCATTGAAAACTAGATGGGCGAAATGAACCGGACCTGCTCAGGCAGCAGAAAATCTTTCATTGCCTTCCCGCTTGAGCCGAATGCTGATCTACAATACCTCAAAGCTCTCTCTCTCTCTTTTGCACTCTTCTGCTTTCTGCTCATGGCGTTTAATGGCAGAAAGCCACGGTGGGGCCCTAAAATGTGCCCGATGAAGAATGAGATCATGAATGGCCACTTCTAAGAGAGACAGAGCTCAGCCTTATTTGTTTTTCGTCTTTAATGCTGTCAAGGAACTGATGCATAAAGACAGTATTTGCAGGCGTATACCTTTAAATAAGATTGATGCTCTAGATGTATAATAAATTATTGGCTTTAATGGCTCATTTAATTGAGTTAAATGAATTGTTGGTCATGTCCGGTATCATTCGTGTCATTCCGTAGCAAGAGTTGCACTCTATTGAATACGTTATACCTAATTGGACATTTCAGGAATGACTCTGGCATAACTCTGAGAACCCAGAATCGAGGGTGCATTATTAAAACTTTTTCTCTCTCTCTTCTCCTCTGCCACTCTCTCATTTTTCTTTGTGCTCCATCTCGCTGTGTTCTCCCCATTTCAAAACAACACATTGTCTTTGATCAGCCCTGCATAGTCAATGTGGCCTACCCCATTTCTGTGCCCGGATTTGTGAGACTGGTGGCAGATATGAGGGGCAGAGAAATTACAGAGGAATCATTACTGCTCCATTTCATCATTTCCAAGCTTTTTTCACTACAAGACTGCAAGTTTCGCAGCTCAACCAGCTTTTATACCGCACATATCCCCATCCCTGATCTGAGCCGAACTCTGCAGAACGTTATTTTCCTTATTTGTATTTTTGTCTTGTTTTCCAATAAAAAGTATCTAAACATCCCTAAAACTAGATACTGACTAGAACAAAAAGTGGAATATTGAGATATTTATAGAATTTTTTAGAGAATGTACAATTTATGATGGAAGTAGTTTTTTGTTTTTAGTGCAAACTTTGCTAACCTTTGTTTCATTTTCCAATTAAAAACAATACAATTAATTTGAGGAATATTCTTTCATAATTCTCTCATAATCCTCATAATGTTTCGGTTCTCATATGAATCTAAATGTTGACTAAGGTTGTCTTGACGGCTTGGACTTTAGATTTTTTCATTCCATCAGATCTCTTTGTTTTCTAAAAAAAAAAACTCCCAACATGTATACAACACGTCAATCACATATTGTAAATAAGCTGTCACAAAATACGAATTTGTGAATAACTCAGTTTTGACAAAAATGTCAGATAGAGCCTCCTCAGAATAAAGAGAATCACACTGTTCTGGGACAGCAGGAATATGACCTAGTTCATCATTTTTGGGTGAACTATTGCATTACTTTCCTAAACATCCTTTAAACTAGATACATGTACTTGAGAAGTCATTGTTTATGTAATAATCTAGAGAACCGGACAAAACAGCTAAAGCTGATTTCTTTGCAGACACGCAGCATCAAGTGCCAACAGAAGCCTTGTTTTCACCCCCTCAAACTAAACAAACTAGAAGCAGAAGGAAGAGACGGATGTGGGCTGAGGGATAACCAAAACAAAACAGCAAACAAAATTAAAGATGCAGCTCGGAGACACGTAACCCCTCTGCTACCCGACATCCAAATGAGATCCACTGCTTTTTAAAATGTGGAGAGAATGGCCAAATCTGAGGAGGTCACATGAATAATGAAATGGGTGGAAGTTGTGTGTGTGTGTGCGCGCTCGGCTTCCTTTGTCATTTTAGCAGGCAAGGTCACACTTTCAGATCTGGGCACTTGCTGCCAGCCGCGGCAATCTTACGCCGGTTTAGACTGCGGCTCCTCCTTATTATGCACCTCGGCTGCTTTCGGAAACATCTTTTTTCCCCTTACATATAAAATGCCTTTTTTTTTTAAAGCATTTCTAAAACATCTGTCTCTCTCTTTCTGTCATGAGCAGTAGATGCCATTAGAGAATTACAGTCCCCACTCCCCTTATTATACAGACTTCTTCTATATATCCGTGCGCACACCAAGGTGAAACAGCACTACAGCATTGTGCGTTGCTTTATGTCCTGCATTAAAATTGCCATCTAGATATTGGGGCTCCACATAGTTCCTTCAGTTAATATCTATAGAGTGAGTCCAACACAACCTCGCAGGAATTCACTTGTGCATATGACCTGTATATTCTCATATTTTGAGAAATGTCTAAGTAGTTTTTTGTCCATACAGAGGAAGTCAATGGAAGCCAATGTTGTTTGGTTACCAATGTTCTTCAAAATATCTTCTTTTGTGTTCTGCAGAAAAAAAATGACATGAGAGTGACTAAATAATAAAATAATTTTCATATTTAGGTGAACTATCTCTATAAATGTAGACAGTTTATAAAATCAGAATCATGGCTACCGACAGTATTAGCATCACATTACTGTGCTAGAGAAACGATCTAGTATCCTAATGCCTAAAACTCACACTCCTTCATGTGTATTGGCCTTACCGTGCATGTAAAATCGAGATTTTTAAGTCGTACAGTAGACGGTTTAAGACGTGTGATCCCAAGGCAGCGTAAAGAAAGCTGATTTAACATTTTTTCTTTAGATTATCCCCAAAGTGAGGAGACGCCACTTAACAGCTAGAACGAACTTGGCATGTATTGAAATCCTCTCTGTCGCCAGTCCGGCCCTGCCACACGGGTAGGATGGGGGGGGTTGGGATTTCCTTCAAGTTAAAAGTTAGAAGGAAAAATAGAAATGAGCAGAGTTTAAAAACCAGCAAGAGGATCAGGGATGTAGTAATAATGGGATTGGAGTCTGTGTTGGAGATCCATCTCACGGAAAGCAGATCTCCACTAAGTGGGCTTCGCTGATGTTCCTTGACAGATGGTTTCAGTTCTTAAGGAGAGATGAGGTTTAAGAATGAAAGTGTGTGAGGAGCAGGTCTAATGTTCACGGAAAGCTCATGCCGGGCTGTCAGCGGAGATTTGTGTTGAGTGAAGTGCTTTTGTTTTAGAGGTTTGTGGTGAGTCCGGGCGTCCCGCTGATGATAACAGGCTATTGAGGAGGCAATTCCCAAACTGACTCTCTTCTTAGATTACATATGTTTTTTTTATCTTTCTTTGGGAATATCTCTGTAACATCACACCCCTTCCCATGCCCTGACAGATCTGTGTGTGTGTGTGTGTGTGTGTGTTTAACTTTAGTGGTCAATACAAAACAGACAATGATTGACGTTCCTTTTTTTAGTGAAAGAGTTTCATTTCAACACTAGGCGTTGTTTTCTAATTGTTTATTTTTGGTAGAAATGCACTAATGTTTTTGATCGATGTTTCTCTATGTATTTACTGTAATGTTCATTTTGATGTCTACAGTTGAATATCCTTTTTATTAGAAGTCTGCACACAATACCTTAAAATACGACTGTCTAGATAGACAGCTCACCAGTTTTTTTTCCTTTTTTTATTTCAATTTTTGACTGATTTGAAAGTCCATTTCATAAGGATTGCTGTTTTTAATATTTGTTGCTTGTTTTCTTTAGGACTTCCAAGTGCTTTAAAAAATTAAACAAACATACAAAATGAATGAAGGAAAAGTATTGATTAAAAATAATTATTCATAAGACGCTCTCAGTACTGCCCCAAACAGACTCAAAACCAAACAAAAACACACGCTGTCTCCTCGCAAACCCACATCACTTAATAAAAACATAAAAAGAGTGAATGGATAAAATAAAACCAAAGATCAAAATCTTCTTGTCAAAAACAAGATGAAAGGAAATCAATAAACATAATGTAGGCTTTAGAATATTTTATCCTGCCTGATAGCTTCCTCTCTGGCCCTTTCTGAAGCACAGGAAGGAGGACCCAATGGTATGTGGAAACCCCTTTTTAATGGACACATTTGTCTCTTCCAGTAATTTCTGGACATATTTTAAAGTAGAGAATTGTGTTCTTGTCATTTAGAAGCACAAAATCCATTGTATTGTTTTATTGGAATTACTGAAAAATCCAATTCTGTATAGGTCCACAAGTCATCTAGGCCATGCAATCCACAAATCCACGTCTTGTGGTGCCATCCCAAAAAGGGAAGAAATCACGTTCACGTACCTTCTCTGGATCTGTTCCACGTCTTGTTACGACAAGATCAGCAGATTCTGTAGCCATCTTTAAGAATCGGCTAAAAACAAATCTCTTCTGCCAACACCTGACTCATTAATATAGAGTTTTATTCTCTTTTTCTACTTTTCTATCCTTAAAAAAACTGTATCTTTGTATACTGTGGTAGGCGTAATGAGACTAGTTTTATTGCACATATGTATTCTCATTTTTATGTGGTTCTAATTGCTTCAATTATTTGACCTCAAAGCGTCTGCTAAATGACTAAATGTAAATCTGGAAAAGCTGTTTTTACCTTTCCCTATTTGTTTCAATTTTTTCTGAAGCCTTTTAGGAGAAACATCTGAGACAAAGTTAGTACCTGTAAATGTAAAATAACTTAGAACCACAGCGGATGTCTTGAGATATAAACATCTTCAATGTTCCTTTGGGTCGTGTTTGGATGTTTTCTAAAGAGCTTGAGTCAAGTAGGTTAAATTGGTTTAATGTTGCATTCGAACACACCACGGATCATTAAAAACCACCTCTCAGGCCACATGACAGCAAAAGGTTAGAGCGAAAACACATGGGAATGTTTATATCTGAAGAAGATACAGGGTCCCATAAAGCATATGTTCATTAATGGTGCTTTTTCTTCTCTTTCCCTCTCAGTAAGGCCCATTAAAAAACAGGCTAATGGTTATTATTCTGCTCCCACATTATCAGCCTCTGTTTTGTTTTTTTGTTTATCTTGTTCCACTGTATTGAGTGCATGTTTTATGGAAATGCACCAGATTAAATTGCCAATTCATTCCTCATAATTCTTCAACAAGAATTAAATTGCTTTTAGAATAATGATGGGGCCTGTGTGTTTGGAAGTGTCTTTGCAATTGTTCATTTCTACCAAGTGGCTGTTTCTGTTTGCTTGCTGTAGAGCATCTTTAGGGGTCCACATAGGTTGCAGGCGTCGGCGTAGGGTGTCAAGATGAGAGAATTCATCCGTTATCGTTCTTTAGGCTATAGCCTATAGCAGTTTATAGAACACCCACTTACTGCAACAACCATCTGGTCCGTAAGATCTAAAGATGTTTGTGTTTTAGTTTTGGGTGGGAGATAAAGGGGTTTTTGGGGTACGACTGTTTGTAAGTTATAAGTATTTTTGCACTATATTCACTTCAACATCGATTTAAAAGTGCTAATGAAATCATTTTTGATGTATGCCTCTTCATCTGCCTCTTTCCTTTTAAACTTGTTATCTACAAGCTGTGTCCCTGTTTTCCATATAAAACTAATTCAAAGATCTGGCGAGCTGGATGTGTATCTCTCTCAAAGCACGTCTAGCCAGGTCTCTGTTCCTCTTCAGCTCTGACACAAGATGTCAACTGGCAGATGAATGTGGCACATTCGCAGCAGCTTCATGCCAAGCTCTCGACTTTGGTGGCATATGCATTTGTTTTTCCCTCCGCTTGCTTCCCCCCTCTCTCTCTCGCTCTCTCTCTCTCTCCCAGCCGAGCGAGTTTGCACATCAAATATTAAGCCAAGCTCATGTTGATATTCATTTCTTCTTTTGGAGCTTATGCTTCCTTAACTTTTACGTTGTGAAATCGCTCCGAAATCGGGTATCGGTTTGATGCGAGATAAGAAGCAGCGATAACCGCGTCCCAATGCCTGTGGCATCTCTCAAATGATGAGGGAGGTGGTTTTGTGTCCGGTTGCTTGGAAACAGTGGTCTGGAACGGAGCTTGGAGAACGAGTTGCCATTGTAAGGCTGAGATAGAAAAGATTGGCAAGATATTGAATGCGTTCAGCCATTCAGTTAGATTGCCACAGTGAGTGACATGCCTCACGGCTTTTGTGTTTTTGAGTTTGTTGCTTTGTGGTTCTAAAGAACACACGCAGAGGAAAGAGAGATGGCTTTGTGCAAACGTGTTGTTTTAAATTGATTTACATGACTGCACCAGCAGTGTCCTATTGATGTTGGTGCATGCACATTTTGGCTAGTATGTTAGAATAGAAAAATGCACCATATTGTTTTACTGTTGAATACCAAAGGTTGGCAATTAATAAATATAAATATTAGAAATATAAAATAATATATTATAAACATTTTTTTTTCCAGAATTTTTACATAGATTTTATAGATTTCCCAGATGCTTTTATCCGAAGCAACTTGCAATCAAGATATGTGTGCCCTAATACTCAAACCCTTTGACCTTGGCATTGCTTTACCAGCTGAGCTACAGGAATTGTAGCATTATATCTCGAAACAGCAGGGGTGGTGTAGATACTTAGTAAAATTGCACAGCCATCACATGTTATTGCCTGCTTGTAAATTTAAGTAAGTGAATAACAACATGCGAGAGGTGCTGTGTGTGCGTGTGTGAACGTGTGTCTCACCCTGTGGCCTGGAAAAGCGTTTTCGCTCCAGTGAATCCACTGTGACAACAGGTATTAGGCTATGATTTGCCACTGAGCTTAATGGAGCTTAAAGAAAGTGGCCCTGAGCTTCTCTCCTGTCTGTTCGTCCCATCACATCACATCACAGGAGAGACTGTGAAGGCTGGTTTCACCTTGATATCAGTGACCTGCCACTATGCATGGTGGATTTAGGACTTTGAGGAGCCCGGCTAATGCCTCATATCTAGACATGAATGCAAGACTGTATTGTTATAGCATGTTGAGTTCTAGGTTCGGTCTGTCACAGGTAGGGTGACTACTCGTCCCGCTTTGTGTTGTACTGCTCAGCATTTTCATTTCTTGTCCCGCACGTTTCATATTGAGAAAATGTCCCGCATGTCTGTTGGTTTTTAGTCGTCACATTAAGAAAAACGTGTTCTTTTACACAAAACGCACATTAGTGTAATGACGCTTGTTTGCACCATTGCGAGCTGAAAGCTAAAAAAAAATTCCTTTATTATATCACAGTTTTGCGCCACCTTTCAGTGGTGTGTCACGCACAAACGTATAACCTGTCCCACATTTAGTTTGTTGGTCACCCTAGTCACAGGTTGTGTTAAGTATTAAACAAGTTTACTTGTAGTATAGTTGCATTACAAGCGATACATTTTGTTGTGGTGTTCTCAAAGTTATTGCATACTTTTCTTTTATTACACTTAAAGTATATTTAAAATTATACTATTTTGAAATAGTGCACTTACAAGTATGCTACCCAGGTGAAAAAAGTGCACTTCCATAATGTACTTTATCTTAAGAACATCTAAGTGTACTCAACTGTACTGTTACCACTTGTAGTAAATAAATACATTTTTTAATACATAGACAGTATGTTAAAATCACGTTTTAGTTCATATTCATGGTGTCTCAAAATAGCACAGTTCAGGACACTTAGATGTTCTTAAAATAATCTCAAGAAGTCATTTTTAAATTAATAATAAAAAGTTCATTAAATGAATCTAAAGATTAATTTTTAGTATTTTTAGTACAAGCACTGTAAAGACATTATGGAAATGCACTTTTTTAACCAGGGTATATATATACTTTTTACAAATAACTTCTTTTGTGTAAGGTTTTATGACCATCTCAAGCTTCTTTTGTGTTCCACAGATTAAAGAAAATGTATGTGTAGATGATGATCAAAATGTTTCCTTTTAAGCAAGTCAGTTGAAGAGGTCAATCCTGTTGTTGTGTTATGTTTCGGATGCAATCTGTGACACCATTGATCTCACCCATGGTTTAAAAAGCCTCCATATGCTGTCCAATTGTCAGAGAACCGTTGGTTGACTGTCACTACCTCCACAGGCTGGACCGTGAAGTCCCCCAGAGACTGTTCTGTGAGTCATTACCCTTCAGTCCAGAGCACATATGCTTTCTGCTTCAGCTGGTTAAAGGTTAACAGTGGTTTCTCATATCATTCTGTCTCCTGTGCGGGTTTGTTAAGGCGGAGGTGTTACAGGAGCCTTCTGTCTTTAACCGTTAAAGACAAATTTTCCATTATACTCTACTGAGACGGTGACCGTTGCTGTCTACGGCCCACCCATTCCAGTCACGCTCTATTCAGAGCTGTCATTTTAAAAATGATGGCCCATTTTTGTCCAATTTCAGGCCCATTTTTACTGAGTGGAAGCTTTTATGTGTTTTGATGAGGAGATTTTACTGATAGACAGATCTGACAGGTCGGACCTCGGGTCCTTACACACACACACACACACTCCCAGTGGCATGTTTGCCTTAGAAACAAGCTGACCTCTGAAGACATATCATGTGTCTGGAAGTTATAAAGCCTGCATAAACACAATCTTATGACGCTGTCAAACATGTCCTTCAGAGCAGTTAGCATGGATGTGTAATGGGAGTTTTTGAAAGGGGGATTCAGAGAGACTCCGGCCTGGCAGTAATTGAGACGGTGAAGATCGACCCCTCACCAGATGTTATGCATTTTTCCTGGAGGATAGCTCACTCAAAAATTCCTTTATTTACTCACCCTCATCTCTTTCCAAACTTGTAACTTTCTTTCTTCTGTGAAACGCTAAAGAAGATATTTTGAAAAATGTCTTGATGGTTTGGTGTCCAATGGAAGTCAGTGAGGTCCAGCAACGTTTGCTTATCAATGTTCTTTAAAAAACTCTTCTTTTGTCTTTTGCAAAAGAAAAGTAAGTCATGTCATTAAGCGAAAAAGTGATTAAGCTTGTAAAAAAGGCCTGGATTGTCTCTTTTATACATTTCTCCGAAATCCTTTTCTTCCAATCCATGTCTCTTGGTGTCAGACTTAATGACTAGGTTAAAAAGATATGCCTGCCGCGGACGTCTCCCCAAATGAACGATCATCGTCAGCGTTGTGACTTAAGTCTCATAAAATTGCTTTCCCCTCCCCACTGCGTTCGTCAACCGCACATGATGTCTTAAATTTGGCCCTTTTTGCGAGCTGTATTCAAGCATGAACTCCAATTTTCTTTTCATAAGGGATTATACAGCCACTATTGTCACTCCTCACCACATGTACCTTTCTCTTATGAAGCACAATTGCGTTCTGATTTCCTGGCGTGGGCCCCTGATGCCATTCTGGCCCCTGTGTTCAGATTCAGTTCCATTCCAGGTTAGATCCCTGCTGAAAAAAAAACAATAGAAACCATTAAAGAAATTGTATTGGTTTTAATGGAAACTATAATTGCTACTAGTTTGTGATGGGTTCTATTGGTCAGATGTTACATCCTATTGGAATAATGCCCAAAATAGAATTTTGTAATGGTTTTAATAGAAAAAGTTAATGGTTAATAATGGTATTTTCTTTTTTTTTAATGTTTTTTCAGAAGGGCCAAATAGGTAAAAATAAACACAAGCTGGACTATGAGAACGTCTGTGCAATTTTAGTTATATTTATGAGATTGATTTTGCTAGTAAGTCTTTGTCGATGCAGTTACTAAAAAATCTTTATCAAAATATCAAAGTGGTCCATGTTATGTGAATCAGACTGAAATTAATTTATTATTTAGAGATAATGTTCCCCTTCTGAGCTGAATTGGTTTGTTTTATAAACATATCATTCAGTCTCTTAAAAGATCTGACGCAAAAAATGCATTCATTGTAACTGCATAGACACAAACATGCCAGTATTCAGAATTTATTTCCCTGTGTTCTGAAATGAAAGTCATATGTGCTTGGATTGCCATGCGGGTGAGTGAATAATGACAGAATTTTCATTTGTGGGTGAATGAGCCTTTTAATGGTTAAGCTTCTAGCTTTTCACACAAGAGTTTAATGCATGATTAAACATTCAGAGCTGTGTTTGGGTAAGTCCGAGTGTTCTCCATAAATTCCGATGGAGGACATAATATCAGCCATAAGCTATTTTCACACCTGACACCCATAGGTATATTTGTGATCTATTACCCCATCATCATGCTAAGTGCCGAAAGACCGGAGACTGAGTCAACCACTTGGACTCATCCGCGTTTAAACACTGCCAGCTGTGTTTCTTGAGATAACTGACCTGAGTCTGCTATCACTGACAGGTCTCTTAGTGATGGGACACGCTTCAATGCACCAACTCGCTGCCTCTAATTTGAGATTTTTTTAACTAAACACTATTTTCTCACTTATAAATCTTCAAAGGTCATAAAAGGGCCATTGAGTGCAGCAAATTGCTGCATAATTTTACAGGTCTTTTCTTGATCTTTTCTCTCCTGATCTCTTCTCATCTCATACAGTATCTGATCATCTCATCTTTGCTCAACTTGTATCTTCTCATATCATATCTGCTCATCTCATCCCATGTCAATTCTTCTCATCTCTTCTTAACTCTGCTTGTCTCATTTCTGCTCACTTCATCTCTGTTCATTTCCTCTCTGCTCATCTCGACTCATCTCATTTTTGCTCGCCTCATCTCTGTTCATTTCCTCTCTGCTCATCTCATCTTTGCTCTGCTCATCTTGGCTTGCCTAATCTCTGCTTGTTTCTTCTCTATTCATCTTTTCTTATATCTGCTCTGCTCTGCTCATCTCTGCTCTTCTCATTTCTGCTCGTCTCATCTCTGTTGGTTTCTTCTCTGCACTGCTCATCTTGTCTTTCGTCTCATCTCATCACAGCGCATCGCATCACTGTTCGTCACTTCTCATCTCATCTCATCTCTTCGTATCACCTCTTCTCATCATTTTCTTCTTTTCTCTCTCTAATAAGTAGGCCAGAGGCTCCCGCTGGAGGCCAAAAGACCAAGAGGCACACCATGGAAACAGTGGAACTTTGGACTAACAAGCTGAAGGCTTGTCATAGACACCTCCACTTGAAATGAACTGTTTGCGCCTGTGTTTGTGTGTGTGTGTGTGTGTGTGTGTGTGTGTGTGTGTGGGGGGGGGAATGTCAACTGATGTTTCACATTAAGGCCCCTTCAGCCCTCTGTCCAAACTGTCACATGGCAATCTGAGAGCAATCAGGCCCAGTGAAGGCCACATGTTCTCCTTGAGCACCAGCACAGTGCTTGTCTGTCTGTTTCAGGTACACGCTGACAGCCACAAACACCGCCTGATTAGCCTTCTACCTCCAAAAGACTGTCTTTACCTTAGGCCCAAATAATGGCAGGCCTCGGAAATAATTACACCGAATGAGTGAGAGACGCCAGCACTGAGCTTTAATGTCTCTGTCCTTCATTACCATTTTCTTCCACTAACACTCTCGCGGTCCACAGCCATTCAATCTCATTGGCTTTAATGGAACTCAGTGGAACCGTCAGTCAAGTGGGTTGCCAGGTGCCAGGAGTCAGATGAAGTCGGCTTCTCGGTGCAGGGAAGCGAGGAAAAGGAGGAGAACAGTTATTGTTTGTTTACTTTCCGATGGCATGCATTTAGATGGATTTATTCCGCGAGCTGGCCACGGGCTAGAGGTGATTTACTGGATTATTCCCAGACTCCCTCATCTAGACTCTGACTGACAAACAGGGAGCGACGTCAACTTTAATACTACTTAAGCCAGGTGGTCTTATGATTCCGAACCCGTTTTCCTGCCTCTCTGGCTTAATAAAGCACCCGTGAGCATGCTGCTGCAGAAGAGCTTAAAAACGTCTCTACAAAACTTTCTGGACTTACTGGAATTACTGGTTCTGTTCGGTTGTAATAATGTAGCTTTTCGGAATCTTTAAGCTTTTTGTGTGTCCAGGGTTGACCGGTTTAAAGTTGTTGGTCATTTTCACTTTTTAGAACGGTCACAGTCTAAGTTGGCACTCCGGGACCCTTCTATTCAGATATTCAAGTCCAAGAGTTGTGGGGTGCTGGTTGGCAGGGTGGGCCAAGTTCGTGATTGTCAGGCCGAGACAGGCTCCTGTGGATTTGGGCTGCACTAGACTTGGATCGTAATGGGATAGTTCACCCAATAATTTAAATTAATTTTAGAACACAAAAGAAGATATTTTGAAGAATGTTGTAACCAAACAACATTGGCCCCCATTGACTTCCATTGTGTGGACACAAAACCACAGAGACATTTCTCAAAATATCTTCTTTTGTGTTCTATAGGTTTAAAAGACATGAGGGTGAATAAATAATGAATTTTCATTTTTGGGTGACATACAGTATCTTCAGCTCCAGCTCTAACCCAAGGGCAGGGTCTTTATGCCTATTGACTCTAATTTTCTTCTGAGCTAATTTGCTTTTGCAGCAAAGCCCACTTTGTACACCACCACTATAATGGTGCTTCAGAGAAACTAATATTAAAACTCTAAGTGTATGTTTGCATTCGTTTGTTTGTGCGCATCTGTTTCTTACAAGGTTACATCTTGTTATCTGTGTTCCTGCATAAATGTGTTTTTATTGCAGTGGGCTCATTTATTTCCGTCTGATACGTTTTTGGCACTATAAACTCTTGGATCGGTTTTGTTTTCCTCATAAACATATCATAATCAAGGGAACATGCGGACTCACGAGCCGCATAGAAACGCGAAGTACAGAACCTAAAAGATAAAACGTGTAGCGTGTGCAGGTTCCTCTTTGATCATGTTTGAGAACAGTCAGGTGCTGGGTTTTTGTTGCAGATGTAAACATGAGACAATGGCACCCTGAAAAAAGGGGCAGAGAGAGCACGTGTCTGCGGGAGACGTGCGATATGAGTGAGTCACACAAAAGCGTGTTTGTGGATGTCGTGGCAACAATACGAGCGTGCTGAGTGTATTCAGGGGGATGCGAGGATGCACAGAGACGGCTTGTTTGTGAAACGCAGACTACATGCACACTGTGAACACCAAACCATATAAACTGCTTTAATAAACATATAGTCATAAGGTTTTATAGTAACACTTTACAATAAGGTTGTATTTGTTAATGCATTATCTAACATGAACTAACAATGAACTTCTACAGCATTTATTCATCTTAGTTCATGTTATTTTCAGCTTTTACTAACACATTTTTTAAATCAAAGACATTGCTCTTTCTATAGTCTTTCAAGGTGAAATAAGGGATTTCTGAGAAACACTCATACAAACAATTCTGGATATACAGCTGGGCAAAAATTAAGAGATCATTCCAATTTTTCATTTAAAAAGCATTTTGAGATGTATTGTGGCCATTCCAGTCCAGTGTCTGGATTTCAATTTCAACAAAATCAAACCTCAGGAGTGATAAAGTTATCTGACAGTAATGTGAAAGACTGACAGCATGACAAGACACACATACAGAAGAGCTCCATTCTTGTAGATTACATGCAAGAACTTCCCGTTTCAACTGAAGACACTTCTTCCTGTTTCATTTATTAGCCATGACATCATTTCTTCTTCAGATCGTAAAACCACCAGTAAATCTAAGTCAGCTCTAAATAAAGACCTGCATCAGGGTTTTCATCAATCTGTGCGTTTATATACTGTAATAAGCTCTCTTACAAAACGTAGTGAGTTTCCTACCGAAATGTTAAGCATAAAATGTTGAGTATAAATTATTATTTTTACAGATTTCTTCTCATTCATAACACGTACAAATAGCCTAGTCTAATATAAATATTACACGGCTCGCTAGAATGCTTGATTCTGATTTGCCAGTCGTGATATCTGCAGGTTCGTTATTCCCAGATAACAATCGCTCAAAACGAATAACACACAATAATCCGGATGCTGCAAATCATTTTGACAGGTACAGTTTAATATTACACAAAACATAAATATAAATGTCTTTTAATAACATATATGACATTATATTTGCAAAGGATTAAACCAAATTGCCTGTTCGTGACATTTGAACTTTGTTTCTTAAAACCGAAATTAAGCGGCTTTTCCTCGAAGAAGGTCTACATTCTGTAAAAATTAGCGAATAAAATATTAACAGTTCATGTCAATTTTTTTCTCATGTGGCAAGTAGCCGTGTAATAAGCGTGATAGCAGCTGGCTGTTATTGTGAAAAAAGCTTCGCATCGGGTCCTGACGGGGCTTATTTCTGCGATAACAACCGGCTGCCTGTACATTATCCCTTACATATATATATGTATATTCATATCTGAAGAATAAATGCACAACTGCATTTTACATATTGTCTCTTTCAAATAGCAGGAAAAGTTTTCATGTGAGAATTAAGCAGAGATTTGATGTCAGTCTCTGGAAAAACAGCTTGCGTGCCAAGCTACAGGTACAACAGATGATCATTTGTCTCAGATGATACACCCTGTCACAAATGCTTAAGCATTAACTGGTTTCAAGGGGGCTTCTAAATGGAGCAGACAGAATTAGAATGCGCTCTCATTGATTGCAATCAGAGGTACCGGGGGGAGACCACTGTCGTTCTAAGTGGAGGAGACACTGTGGAGAAATGGTTTGGAGGTGGGTGAGGGATGGTTCAGGGGAGAGCTGCATGTGTGTGGCACGGGGAGAAAAACAACACTGATTATCCATAAGACGTGAGGCAGGGCGCTGATGGCAAAGTTGCCGGAGGGCTGATTGAGTTATTTACATGGCTGGCGGCCAAAGTGATGGGGATGCATGCTGGGTACAGGTGGCATGTTCAGGCCGCACGTGACTCAGGAGAGCGACCTCTGCTGGCTCTGACGTTGCCCGTAGCTCAAGTTCCAAATAATGTTTAACCAATTCAACCACTTCAATAAAACGAGACACAATTTACATAGTTTTAGCAAAAGGATATGATAAAGTTCTCTGTCTCTTCATTTGCTCTAGAAAAAACAATTGAGACGTTTTTCCCCCACTTTGTAGTAATGTCATTCAAAGTACCCAAATCTCAGTCGGTTTAACTTAATTGTTGATTTATTTGTACAAAATTCAATTTTAGTAGGTAATTCTAGTAGTAGTAGGAATGCCAGGTTTCATCTCTACACAGAAGCGTTGGTTTTGAATAGTGTTGTGTCCCATGTGATGCTGATTGTAGTAAAAGGAATGCTGCTGTCACAGGCAGAGACCTGCTGTGTAAATCTGATGAGAGAGGCTGAGAGGTAAGGACACATGCTGTAGGACAGGACAGAAAATAATGTTCAACCACACAAGATTGATGAGCTGTCTCTCTTCTAGCAATTGCGTAGGTCACCCGAGAAAAACGGAGTCATTCTCTCTCACTTGTGCCATCGCTCGGCTTGGTTTTCTCTGCTAAACGCCAGCTTTCTCACAAACATATCTACCTGTCATTCCTAGGCTTTGTTGATTTGTACGGACTTGAAGCATTGTGCTACGCCAAGGTCATAGGTTTGATTTCCGGAGAATGCATGTAGTGGTAAAACATCTACAGTGATTTAGGGGTGTCACAATATAGATGGTTTCATCGGGCGCACGCTGACCCGAAGTTAACTTCCAGTCTTTGTTTGTTGATCGGTACTATTAAATATAACTATTTATACGTTTTAAGACCTCCCAGCGTATTCGGAACACAAATAAAGATATTGTTTGATGACATCCGAGAGCTTTCCATGTCTGACATGGTAATTCTCTATGTCAAGGTCCAGAAATGTACTAAAGACATTGTTAAAATGGTCCAATTGTGGTTTAATTGAATTTTTATAAAGTGAGGAGAATACTTTATGTGTGCAAAAGAAACCAAAATAACATCAAAATATGTCTCTGACACACGTTCATGAGAGCACCACAACCTGGATGCGAATGCGTCATGGTGGTCTTGTGAACGCACGTCGGTCAAAGATACCGTGATAATACCGCCAACCGTTAAAAAGTGGTGTTTGGAAAAAGTAAGTAGGTTTCAAATGACACGATGATGACAAATACAACTTTCCACTGGGAAGTATTTTGATATGGAGAATTTGAACAAAATGAAACTCTCAAAATGATCTTCCAGGTTTAAAAAGAAACATGTAATGAGCTCGCGGCTGCAAAGGAGAGACCAACACATGCAATAATGATGCTACGAAGCCCTAGGAAGAAAAGCAGGAGATGGATCCCGAAATGACAGAGAAGTGCTGGTAGGAGGACAGTGTGACAGCGAAAAGCATCTCTGCAGGCTCTGATTTAAGATGTTATCTCTGGAGTTGCGAGGACGGGCCCAGGGAGCGTCCCACACGTCTGCCTGTCTGTCAGTGAGCATATGAGGAGCCAGTCAGCCATCTGATACAGCAGACAGGAGAACAGAGAGCGATTCGCCGCACACACAGAGGAGATGGACGAGCGGGGCTCCTCTCACTGTTGAATAATTCTTTCTCTGTCTGTGATGCGAGAGGGGCGGAGGAAGAGAAATCCACCTGGCATTCATTTGACTGTCAGTTAGATTAAAGACAGAAGCAGGTGAGAGCAAAGGAGGAATAGAAAAGCAAAGAGAGAGAGAGAGAGAGAGAGAGAGAGAGAGAGAGAGAGAGAGAGAGGGAGGGGGAGTACAGTTAGAAATGAGAGGAAAATAAGGCAATGATGGCGAGAGAGAGAATTCCTGTCAGTTCTGGTGACCTTTGACGAAGAAACTCAAGGTTCGCGAGATTGCGGTCTTTCTTTATTTCTGTCACTTTTTCCACAGAGAGGCATGCCAAAATATGATGAAAGACTGGCGCGAGTGACTGTGACACGACATTCGACACCGTCAACTCGAAGCCCATTCTGCTGTCACACACACACACTGCCTCTTGGGGTAAATTGCTGTAATTTGTGTTATGCTTCTCAAAGAAAAGTGAGGAGGAGGTGGGCTGCTGCGGGGGCTTTCATGCTTAAACAAGTCTATTTGACTTTAGAGAAATGTGCAGGTGATTTCTTTAATCCATTTAAAGCATGCACGTGTCTTTCAGCGAGGGTTGCGCGTTACGAAGACGCTACTTATTTCGAAATGAAGCGACAAAATTTCAAAGGGGGAAATGAGGTTTAGTGTAGGTTGTGCTGTGTTAACATACAGTCATGCTCAGATGTTTAACTATGACTTTATTCTGATATTCTAAAAATGTCTCTATAGTGACCGTTTCGTGTCGCATTGGATCTTATTTACATTTATATAAAGTCATCCAACAGCAATGTGAAAGACTGACTGCACATTATAAAAAATTTAATTTACTTAAAAAAAAAAAAAATTGAAGTAATGGCTACTGGTATATTTTAAGTATATTTAACTTAATAAACGTAGGAAGGGTTGGTACTTTTAGGTACAATCCACTAAATTTAAAGTTGATTTACCTTAAATTAATTTGTAATATTAGTTGCTCTATCCTTACTTTTTATTTTCTATATTAGTTATTATGAAAAGAAAATTAAGCAAAGTCAAGCAAATAACAGAAAATATGTTAATATTTCAAGCATATATCTTTAAAAGGAAAGATGTTCAGTTCAGCATGAGGCTATAATGTCCAAGTTGTGCTCTTTTCACCGGGTATTCTCTGTACTTAAACTTCCAAAGCATCTGTTCTGGCGACCTGCAGCAAAAGACAAGAATAACAAGACCTGTTAGATGGCTTTGAACCTAGATAACTTAATTTTTTCCGGCTGTGTATTTTTGCATTGTGGGAATGATTGTGCTAGAGGTTTGACACAGTGACGCGCCGGATGGGAATAAAGATAAATATTCCCATATGTGGATCTCTCCTCATCTTGGCAGCTTGTTCATTCATCACAACTGATAAAGGTTTGGTGCACATCTGAGCACAATATGAACACGTGCACAACCAAATAATTACACAAGGCCGTTCTGGCAAGGGACATTAACACAACAGCGTTCCTTTGAGTAAACAAAAGCCTCGACAATTTCATATCCCGCAGAGCAGCGATTAACTAAGAATGACCTCAACAGCTTTCTTTGTGACTCGCAGACATGTCCAGGTGCCCACCTACCCAAAAAGTACACAGTATTATTATAGATGCACGCAGAGCCTGAGGGAAAAATACACGGCAATGAATCCCCATCACAGAGTCCATAATGGCACTCATATCTGTTTATTTCATTTCCATTTGAAAAGCGACTGGATTTGAAAAACATTGTTACATGTCAAGAGAACGAGACTGGATTCAAGCCCATGCTATTCATGTCCTCACCTTGACAATACAGACATGTGCAGTATGTACCCATCATGAATTTCTATAATGGTACTTTCCACTAATCCTAATTACCAAATGAAAAAGGGATGCAAAATGAATGTGGTTTAATAAGAAAACAATTATTTTTGGGAGTGTTCAATTGTGAACTGACCCAGTGCTGAAAAAAAAAAGGTTTTGTTTGCAATATAAAACAGTTCCATTAACATACAGAATAAAAAACTGCATGGCTTTCCTCCAGCTCGACATTGTAGCATCAGCGGTCATGGCCTGTTTGATGTCACAGGCTGATTTGTTTTGATTTGACTTTTCAGTGCTTGTCCATTCCCAAGAGAACATTTTATTGCTCAGAGTTTTCTCTTTATAGCTCACAATAAAACATATTGTCCCATTCTTTACAGAGGCAAATTAACCCTCCTGAAAGTGATCTGTGGCAGTATTATGTTTTTTTTAAGAGATTACACTGAAATTAGTATTTGTTTTAATACTCCGTAGTATTATTTTGTTCACTATATGTTTCATTTATCAACTTTATCTCAGATACTTTTTCCAAATTGTCTTGGTGTAAAAAAATATACAGACAATTATTAACATAAGATGCTTAAGCGTATAGAGATATAGAAAGATCAGATTAGAATCTGATGAGAAAGGTTTGTTGGGACTCTAAAGTTACCCAGCATACACTTGGTTTTCATAGGTGGTGTTTAGAAGGAATTCATGTGAACATTAATGAATTTTGAAATCTGGGAGGATGGGGATAAATGATAAAGTGCTTTGCATCAGTCTGGGGAATTTGAATTAAGCATTATTCTGTCCCAAGCCTCAACTCAATCCACTTCTGCTGAATTTCAAAACTGAAAGGATCCTCTAAACAAGACTGTGAGCCAGAAGAGTGCAGTTTACACACACCTAATAAGGTTTTAACGATATCATTTTTTACAGATTCTGTAATTATTTCATATTTATTGTATTTTATTGTATGTCAATAATGTGTATGGATTTTAGAATAAAGATATTGTGATAGGGCCTAATTGATAGGAACAGTTTCATTTAACAAAATTTCTGTATGAGTCCTTTAAAGTTATGATTGTATACTCAACAAGAACTCCATAGATACTGCTGAAAGCATTGGTATTTAGATTAGGTAGGCGGGCATTAACACCCGGGCCAACCTCTCCATCTCTGTTATTGGCTTAAACCTTGTGGGCGGATTCTAGGGTACCACATGGAGCCAGAGATGCTGTGTATCAGTGGATGAGGGAATGAGTGAGAGTATGGTTGAACGATGCTGGTCTCGGAGCAGTAGGCTACTGACATCTTTTAACAGTGAAAACTTTATTCTTTGTGGAATTTGTGCAGCATTTTAAAAGATATGCATTTATGCTAATGTGTTTGTTTTAAAGCAACAAGCATATTTGTGCACAAGGAACAAAACTTTTTAGGACTACAGTGACCGAATTGATGGAATCATGAGGGCACATTCACGGGATCCGAGTTTTGGCAGATCTAAATATGCGTTTCTTTTAATGTTTCTGTTTTTCATTTCTGTTAAGATCGTGACTTCTACTGTTTTATACGGACAAATCGAGAAAAACGCGCCGGCCGGAACGTTGGTCACTGGATTACTGTTGGGGGACAAATGCCAAGATTCAAATTTGGCAGAACAAAAACCAACTTTAACAGGGGAGTTCTCGTCGGGGTTTTCGCTTGAATATATGAAGAACACCGGATTCGTCTTAAAAACCACCAAAACTTTTGACTGGGAATCCGAATCAAGCTATACAGTGAGCGCGCGCCTGTCGCGCTGCAATAACGCGACTGAGAACGTGACGATTATAATGAATATAGTACCTAAGAACGACAACTTATTACAATTAAACGTAGAAAACGAATGGAAAGATGCGCATACCCGAGGTAGAAAGCCAAGAGCCGTCTCTGAAGAATTGTCTTACACCGTTACAGTGTCTGAGAATGTGAAAGTCGGAGACTTGATTTTTACGGTACCGGAGCAGAGGTTCGAGAAAAAGTGGTTCGAGGTGCTTTCGGAGGGAAACTCGCCGGTCCAGATGGAGAGAGAGTCGGGGCGCGTGTACTTAGCGCAGCGTTTGGTGACAGCCGCCGAGGTCATGGTTAAAATCCACAACATGAGAGGTAAACTATGCTTCCTTTTGCTTCACAGTCGATTATAAAAGTGCTATTTTATATAAATCTAAACTTTTTTTAACGTGTTTGCACGAAGTGTCAGCGATCATAGGTCATATTGAACACTTATTGCATCTCACAGCTGTACGCTGGTTCTGGCTACAAAATCGCCTTAGTAAATAAAGTCACTAGACATATTGAAGGAAAATTGAAATTGAAAATGAAAAATGAATGAGACAACATCAGCCCCTAAAGAATATCGGAGACTGTCGATTCCGTTCCCTTCGGATTTTCGATATCGCATCCAGGACATTGATCCTGCGCTTTACTGAACGCACATCACTTTGAGAGAAAGAGAATTTGAAAACCGTAAATGCTAAATGTTTTATGTACCATCTGAAGTCCAAAGTAAAAGAAATAAGCACATATTTAATACAACTCCACAGGCTATCAAAAGCAATGAATCCCTGTAGGTTTTTTGTTTAAAGGTCATCATATGCGGTGTTTATTGTATTTCACTATTATTATGCACAGGTTGTGTGTACATTGAAATATCTATATTTTAATATTTTGTAACTTCTGTCCTAGCTCTAATTCTTGTTTGCTATAAGTTAGGATATATTTACTTTCAACTTTGTTTTGCATGAGGTGTTTGCATTCAGCAGTTTGATCATTTTGTTATATACAAATATTGGCATAGAAAGCAAGCGAGTTTGGAGAATGAATGGGTGGATGTTGGCATATGTGACAGTTAGCATTAGTTAAGTATTGATTATCCCCAAATAAAGCCACTTTGTCATGTCTCCAACTGTAATACAATAACCAGTGAAGTAATGTACAGTATTTAAGTTTGCCATGCAATATGGTGAATTATTTGGAAATGAATATGTTACGACATTTTGGCTAAACTGGAATGAGGTCACATGGTATCATCAAGTTACCGGGTTTCAGTAAACGTAAATGTTATGGAGAAAGTCTTCTCATTACGGCTGAGAGTTTAGGTAAAGCGGTTGAGGTCATGCGGGGCTGGTTTCGCTAATCAGAGCTCTCAAAGCAAATCTTCATTTCGCTGTTTGTTTGGGATAATTACTGATATTTTTTCACCTGGAAGTCACATGTGCTCTCAGATATCTGCACCGGGGCAGGATGTGGAGTTTACATTGGGGGAAGCAATTGTTTGTTTTTGCAAGTGAGGGTCCAGTCCATCACCTGAATACAACATGGAGGTCATCTCAGTGATTGTTTAACAAAGGGAATTCAGAGATCAAATGAATATTCCTCTTGACATGTTTACTGAAATTGTCTGGCTTTTCCGCTCTTTCCTTTGAAAGAGTGTGCATTGGGATTCCCTCGGAAATCTATACAGAATGTGTCGCCTGATCCAATGATCTTCCATCTCCTGATTGCAGAATTATAGGATAATTGAACTTGGGATGAGAGCTTGTTACAATGCTTTAACATCGATAGTGAACCGGACAGATGTTGCCGGTCCAAAAACGTCTGCCTAACACATGTCTGGTCAACAAAACATACCGTTTCGTTCGATTCTGCCTCTCTATCATTTAAAACACACTGGAGTGTCCTCTTAATAATTCTGTGAGAATTCGGCACAATGGGAATGTAGTCTGGTTGGCAGCAGAAGAGCTTTGTATCTCATTATGAGAGGCAGTTTGAAGGACTCTCTCACTCCCAACGCGTATATGGTGAAGTCAAGCCAATGCAAGGTCTTCTGGGAGACAATTATTTTTGAATTCATTGTTTAACCTCATGCTAACACAGTCAGTTTGAATGCTTTTGGAACGGTGTTGTTTGTTTTGTCCTGTTTACCTGTGAGTTTTGGATAAGAATGTCCCATCTGTGTTAATAGTGCATGCATACTAATAATCCCTGTAGCGTTTGTTATCTGATGTAGCATCTCTCAATAATGAATGCAGTTGGACACGTTTAGACCCACGGTCAACTTTTTCTTTTATGCCAGACTTGTTCATTTGGGAGTTTTCACTTGGTTTTTCTTAAAGGCGGGTTAAGCGATTTCTGAAAACTGTACACACTACTATGCAAAAAGAACATGCCCCTTCCTGCATTGCTCTGCCCTCAAACATGCTGTGCAACACAGGCGTGAAATGCTTAGCTTTATGCTGGAAAGCCTTCACCATAGTATCACGGCACGGGCGCTTGCGTATCTCTGATAAAAGCCTTCACCATACTACCATCTCTGCTGGAAAGTCTCCTGTCTGACTTTTATCTGTCTTTTTATACAGAACCTTTACTTTTATGTAATAAATAAGACAAAAGATAAAGTCTTAATTTATTCACTCTCATGTTGTAGTTTAAAGGAGTCAAAGTGCTAAGCTTTACTTTACTTTACAAACATTCTCAGGGCGTCAAATCCACAACTTTGCCATTGTTAGCACCTTGTTCAGCTATGTGTATATGGACCTTGTGTTTTGTTGTGGTATGCCAGCAGCATGTCTGTTATATTATTGGTTTGTCACATTTGTATAACAGCAGTGGTGGATGAGAGACACCAGCACGCTTGACTCACTCCAGTGTCACTTGCCATTTAATCAGGAAGCCATTCATTGAGCAGAGAGGCTTAACAGTTTGTCCTGCACAATTAGCATTAGCATTACTATGCAGCGCACATCGTCTGGACCGTGGGGCAGCTTTCTAATCCTCATAAAGACCATTCCCGTTGGCTTGGTAAACACTGATAATGGCTTGCGTGCCATACACATAGACCTTAAGGAATCCATGCACCTAAGTTAAAAAATCTTTACAAAGAATAAAACGTAGAAATGTGGGTTTCTAGAGTCATCGTCAAGAGCTTGTGTGCAGCAGTGATGGGCCAAGAAAGGAAGTAAGGGTTAATTATTGGATGTAAAACAAAACAAGAGCAGCCATTGACCTTTTAAATGAGGGCAGCTGGTATTCACTTGCGGTGCCCTTTGAACCCATATTATTTTTTCCTGTATGTTACTGAGAGAACTGTGTGACATCTCCAGAAATATAGTGATATTTTGAACCTTTTTACTTAATATGAGATAAATATATTACATGAAATAATTGATTTAACACAGTTGTTGCAACTTGAAATGTTTAATGCAAGAAGTAATAGAAATAAAAAGAAACTAACATTTTTGTATGATACTTACGTTTAAATCAAAGATGCTAGAGAAAGGCCTTAAAGGGATAGTTCACCCAAAAATGAGAGGGTACAGTATTGTGCTCACTGACAGCTAAGGATAGTTGGAGAGATGGGCCAGGTACTGGTAACTTGTGTACACACATTAAACTAAGTCATACTTAATGTGGCTTCTTGTGGTGGTAACAGCAAACCTTATTATTATTTATTTTTTAGATAGTTAACTACCTATATTTATTGCATAAATATGACATGTTGCTTATTTTACGTTTATTTTCCATTCCTGTTTTTGTATCATAATTTTGATGTGCATTTGTTGAAATGTGTTATGTAAAGTTGCTTTGCAGCAATGCACATTGTCAAAAGCGCTACAGTATAGGAATACAAATTACATTGAATTGAATGGACTGTATACAGCAGCTTAAAGCTACAATCCATAACAAAAATTCAAAAAGAGCAAGTGTATAAAAATAATTTTTTCCAGACCTTATCCAGATTGTATATTTATTTTTTATTAAATAAACAATTTGTTGAATGGGTCGTGTAACTTTGTCATATTTGAGTTTAGCCAAGAAATGGTTCTTTTACAGGTAACCCAGACATGCTTTTAACTTGCTACTAGCTAATGGCATTTACTTGTTATTTCTTTAGCTTGTTATCAGAAATAATCTACAGGGACTCTATTCTTTGTTGATGTCTACCGGAAGTTAAGTTTGGGCCACAAAAACGTGCATGCGCAGTAACGTTTGTGTTGTTGCTTTGAAACGTCTATAAAAGCAAAAGTCACAGTTATCAGCTTTAACCAGAAGGTTGCTGGTTCGATTCCAAAAAGACACCATTTAACTTCAAGTTTCTCTTGGCGATATTGTTTGGTGATATTGTTTCACCAGCCCTGTTTTTCTACATGTAGTTTTGACCAAAAATGAATATTTGTATCTTGCATAGCAAAGTGTATCGGAATGACAAATGATAGGTAATGGAGTGTTGTTATGTTGAAGCTTTAGAATATGAATGTTCCAGACAGTTATAATGGCAGCCCTTGGCGGGTTATTAGACATGTCACTCATTAGTCATCTGAAGAGATGCTCACTTATGCATGCTGTCAGTTTGAGGAGGTTTGTTTACCGCTAGTGGCCCATTAATTACCTCTTCATTACGTCTGCACTGACAATAAATCCACAAGCAAACAATGGCCCGCACTTTCCTCCCCTGCCAGATGTCAATTTATACAGAATGAAATATTAAATATATACACAATGACCTGTCATTACATTATCATTTATCTTAAGTCACTTTAGAGAAGCTTCTTGTGGTTTTTACCCTTAAATGTTATATTCAGACAGAAATGTAAATGCTCGGGGGTATCGCAGACCACCCGTTTCTAACCCGTTCGTTCGGTTCGTACAATTAGTCCTTTCCCATCTGCTGTGGGTAGCCTAAGGACTTGACCATGATCCTTGCTCGCACAACTTTAGAAAGGACCATTATAGCAATGTGCACATGAGATTTCACCCCTGCTCTGAGTTATTCTGGAGATCACACAGTGTGTGTGTCTCCGCGTATGAGGTGTTGTTTGAGACAAAGCGATTTTAATTGTGCCTTTCAATGCTGAAGTGAGCGTGTGTGTGTGAGGGTTCGTAAAAGTTCAGAGACTGCTGCAGGATATAGTGTTGTGAGGAAGCCAAAGCTTTACAGAATGATCTTTTTTGGTTGTAAATGAAGCCCCGGAGAACTGTCTGGGTCAGTTTGAATTAGTGTTACTGATGGCCAGACCGGGCTGGTGTGAAAGGATGATGTGTGTGTGTTTTGTGTTCATTGGGTGCATACGGTATGTTTATGTGGATATTAGAAAGTGAGACCACAGGTGATAATGTCAATTACCATGTTTTGTTAGCATGGTTTTAATACGAGGACCACTTACAAACTTTACCAAAAGAGGAGTTATTAAAGGGAGAATTCGCCCAGAAATAAAGATTCTGTCTTTATTTACTCACCATTTTTTCACTTCAAAACTGTAGGACTTTCCTTTCTTTGCAGAACACGAAAGAAGATATTTTAAAAAATGTTGGTAACCGAACAATGGCAAACCATTCACTTCTATTGTGTGGACACAAAACCAATGCAGGTCAATGGGTTCCGCCGTTGTTTGGTTACTAACATTCATCAAAATATCTTCTTTTGTGTTCTGCAGAAGAAAGAAAGTCATACAGGTTTGCATACCTCAAATGATGACAGAATCTTTATTTTCGGGTGAACTATCCCTTTAAGCCTCCAGATTTTCATTATAAACACAAATTTTCACACCCAAGTCAATTCCCCACTAAATACATATGCCCTCCTATATTTATTTGCCAAACCTCATGTTTCATGTTATTATGTCAAAATGTAATATTTTCACATTCATTTCTGTATGTTTTGTGTCATTCAGTACAGAACAATTTCTGTCTCTCCCTCTCACTTTCCCTGCTTAGTATTTGTGTTTTGTTTTGATCTCGCTGTCCATATCCTGTCCTCTTGGTTAATTGAACTTCAGTCCGGCTGTTCTCTATAATAGTTTATTGACAGGATATGTAGAGTGGCCCAGAGCCATGACATTTTTAATGATTCATTAGGACAAGGTCATCAGAAAGCCCCATCCTCTCGCCTCGTGGTAAACTGCACCAAGCTTCTGCCGCACAGGGGCTCCCATTTCAGCCCTTGTTTTTGATCTTAATTGTTAAATTGGTCACACTGACTTAGATTAATTTGAATTCCTACAGAAGCACGCTGTCGCCACGCCGTTGCGGAAATCCCTCACTTTCACGGCAAAAGGAAATTGCTCTTGAAACGCATTCAATTTAAACCTTCCGCTGTAGGAATTCAGTGGCAAATTTATTTATCAGAGCCTACGATCAGCGTTTCGGCCTGATTGAACTCATATCAGTCAGCCTGGAAACAAACAAAGAGATAAAAAAATCCCATTCGGCCAATGAGCGCTTTTGATTCGTCTTTCAATCTAGCTGAACACGGTTCCATTAAGAGATCAATGAGGATGAAGCGTTCCCTTTTGTGTGGAAAGTCCAGCCACTGGAAAGAATTGCACAACGCTCATTGTTGTGTAATAGCCCTCGGACATTTAAGGTCTCTGTGTCCACCTGACATAGTGAAGCTTGTCGATGCAGTGAATCGTTTTATAAAATTTAAAGTAGGATTTCCCAATCCTGGGGTGTAAGTAATTTACTGTAGATCAAAAGGATTCAATTCACTAAAAAGTTTGGGAATGCCTCAATGTGGAAAAAGTTGGTGGTGGGATCTCTGCTATTCCACATGCTAAAGTTGATTGTGTAGGAATGCATATAAACATAGTTTGAGACTTAGAGAATGAAAATTGTTTCTGATCCATTTGAGCGCCAAGCATTTCGTGACATCAGCGTGTTTTCTTCCTGCATTCTCTTGCTTTGTACAGGGGAAATGAGAGCTCTCCAAAGCCCTGGCACTCGGTAATGTGAACTCTTTGCAACAAGTATCTTTCTCTTCTTCCAGAGTTTGCCTGCGTCTCTTTAATATTGGCAACTGTCAACTGTCCTATGCCAATGCAAGTGTAAACGGGGATAAAAAGAGCAGAAACACACCTAATAAGATTGTTGAATATGTGCAAGTGTGTTTGTTCGTGAGCACCATCACAATCTGTATTCCTGTCTTACTTTCAGTCCCAGTACTGTGACCCAAATACACACGTTGTGAATGAGCACCTGGGCCTGCAAGGCTTTTAGCCGACAACTGGAGGCACACCTGTGCTCTGTGGAGCCCAACACCAGCTGTCCCTGGCCTGGTGGACAAAACTAGGGGGAGATACCGGCACGGCTGTCAGAGGAGAAAAGATCGTTTTGATGAGCAGCGAGTCAGACAGGGGCGGGGAACATATCAACATGTGTTCCCCAGCTTCAGAACTGTGATGGGAAATCAATATTATGTAAGCACTGAGTTGAAAACCTCTCCAGTGTTGCTGTCGATTTCATATGAGGCCACGGCAAAGTCCTAGATGATCATTTGCATATTGCTGTGCAGCTTTGAAATGCCAACTTCAAAGCGACCCGTTTAAAGATTTAAAAGCTGCAGAAATCAATTAAGCAAACACGCTAAGATTTCTTGGGTACGCACACGGCAGAAAATCAACAAACAAATGTGGTTAGTTTTGGATTTTGCGTTAATTGGAGGTTGTCGGAGACTTTGGGCTAAAGTAGACTCACAAAATAAACTTGATAAACTTTATAGTGCAGCCCCGTGGGAATGACTTGTGGAATATAACTCTCAAAGTAGATCATTTATTCAGTTGGGTTTGACAGTTTTGTGAGATGCCGTACATGGGGAAAAATAAAAACATTTTAGTAAAAATGATTTTGTATGGGAAAATAAATGTGATTTAAAGATGGTTTCAAGGCAACAACTTAAACATTGTAGCGCATGCACGCTTTTGCGTCCCAAACGTAACTTTTGGTACACATGCGTAAAGAATAGAGTCCCTGCAGATTATTTCTGATAACAAGCAAAATAAATAACAAGTAAATGACATTAGCTTGCAAGTTAAAAGTTATGTCTAGCCAGTAATATTTTGGGTTAACAGTCGAAGAACCGGCTAAACTTGAATGCGACAAAGTAACACGAACTACAATGAAATATCAATATACAAAAAGTATCAATATAAGTTAATAATAATATAAATTAAATTAAATATAAATAGTTATATTATTAGCCACTAGCTAATAATAATAGACCGATCAACAAACACAGACCGGAAGTTTGCTGGCATCTTTTGATGATACAGTATGCAGTAAGCCTTATTTTAGTGGCTATTGCTTTTTTTGCAAGAAAATGTAATTGTAGGACATTGAGAAGTTGATAAGAAAAATGTTGATTTTCTCAAGTTTAGTAACCCAACATGAAACCTGTACCCACCTGAGAGAAGAGAAGTGGCTGACCCTAACGATAAAGTCTTGTGGGACTACTGTAATTTACTGTTTCTTCACACTACATTCTCTGAGGTCCAGCAGGTCAGGTTTGGGTAATTTACCTCTGAAATTGCTGTCATATAAAAACACAATGGAGAGCAGTTAACCCCATAGCCTCCTTTTAAAGAATGTATCTTTGTCTGATGGCTTCGTTGGACCAAAACTTGAACTGCAAAATAAGATTCAATGTGATTGTAGGAAGTCATTTGATATTTAAGGATGCTCTGTGTTCTTTACCCATTAGCTGCTGACCATAGTGACTTTCTTTTGTGAAACACAAAAGGAGACGTTTGGAAAAAAATCTCTTTGGCACCTTTGCATATTCAAACTTGCCATCATGTAAGCTATGATAGTACTGTTGTATTATGTTTTTATTGCTTTATTGCTTTTGCATAAGTTTTTGATTACTTTGTTGTACAGAAAAAAGTTCAGAGAACATTTTGCAGAATATTGCGTTCATAGAAGAAAGTGCGTTATACAGGTTTGAAACATCATGAGGGTGAATAATAACAAAATGTTTCTTTTTGTGTGAACTATTTCTTTATGTTTGACAGGCAAAATCACCTCATTCTTTCCTTCGCATCCTTGTTTCTTCTTATTCCTTTTATTTTCTACTTCAGTCAAGCGACAGTGTCTGCTCTTGTTCTTTCTCTGTGTGTCTATAAAGTCTGATCCTTGATCTGATTTTGCCGATCATATTTTCATTTCCTGAGTGTAGTTTAGTGCTTTTATGCTCTTTTACTAAATCACACGGCGTAAAACTTTAAATGCAACTTTGGAAGAAAACAGATGTTTCTACGATCTTCTCTTTAAAATAGAGTGCAATCTGCCCAGATCTGACAGAAAGAGCGGACCTAACAAGAACATTATGCCTGCCTGGTCAGCATGCTGACATTTTATGTGCACCCATTCTCCAGCACGTCCCGCGGAGCCAGATTAGTCGGATGTGATTGGAAACATGAAAGCTGTATTGTGTTGCCCTGAGCCATATCAGATTCAAAGCCGAGTCCAAACGACATTCTTCACTAGGGCTGGAAAAAAACACACAAACGCTTCTCCAGAAACCAGGGCATCATGTCCATGAGGCATTTCCGGATCCACAGGCAAATGCCGTGCAACATAAACGAAACCAAAGGCTTTTTCCATCATGTCGACCTGCTGGTTTGGGCCGCTTCATTTCTCTTTTTGATGCTCTTGTTACATCATTTTATAGTCCAGCACCTTAGCGGATCTAATGAATTATTAAAAGTTGCTCTCATGCACTATTTATGATCTTAAACAACACTTCCCAGCTTAGTATCGTATAGTTTACCGGTTACCCAAAAATAACCAAAGCCAACATCCCTCAGTTCCGTTTCACTCTCTTTATGCCAGCGTATGCACAGATTTTGCAGTGAGCAGATGTGATTTCAAAGATTAATGGCGGTAACTACAGGGGTCTGTTTTGTGTGAGTCTTGCAGGCTATTTAAGACGCCTGCTCGCCACACAGAGTATTAAGGCTTCAGCTGCAGCTTGTGGAGTGTTTGTTGATTTATGAACACGCAGAAGAAACTCAGTTAAACAGAAGGTTTCTTTAATGAGCAGTTTTATCCCTCTTTTGTCCATGTTCTGTACATCACAAAGGGGTCTGTCTTCACCTGAGCTTGACAGAAGTTGACCTGTCCACTCTTTGTGTGGGTAAGGCTATTGATTCCCTTAAAGTGTCTAAATGTACAGCAAGTTGTCCTAAAACTGATAAAAAATGAAGTAAAACGATCACAAGAGACCTCAGAACAGAGGAAATTATGCTTTTGTGTTCTGCGGAAGAAAGAAAGTCATATAGGTTTGAATTAACAAGAGGGTGAGTAAATGATGACAGCATTTTCATTTTTGGGTGAACTATACCTTTAACAGTTGTACACATAAACTGACATTGACATATTACATCCTGTAATCGTGTCGGAAAATACAACCATACTCCATATGTATAGAAGCACTTTTAAGGAAAAAGATGTTATGAAAGTTTAGTTTCTGTTTTCTGTAACTAAATCTGATCAGTTTATCAGCGCTGGTGAAATGACTGAATCTGCTGCCTTTGGGTCTCTCTGGAATTTATGTTTTCCATCAAAGGCCTTTTTTATCTTTAACTGCACACTTCAGTAATCGAAAAACAGTTGTCATCGTTGGCATTTGTCATTAATAATACCGTGTTAGAATGAGGCAGCATCTTAGTTATTCTCCTCTTCAGCGATGCATTGCGGGGGTCTTGTTTGTTTGTTTGTTGTTAGTTCACACAAGAGAGACTTGGCACACTTTCTTTTTATGCTTTATTCGGATAAATTAGAAGAGGTCTTTTTTGTTTTGACTGCTCAGTGCCTGTCTTGTTGTGGGCTCTGTCAACTATCTTTTGGTGCTGGATGTTGATGGAGAGTTGTTGGTCCAAAAGCATTTCACTCCTCAGCATCTAAAGCGGGATACTGACTGGACACTCCACATGCCCACTGTCTGTTTGTAGGCCGCCCGATACTGACCTCTGTTTCAGTGGCTGCTGTGGTGGGGAGTGAAGTGTGCCAGTGGGTGTCAGAGATGCAATGGGTCACCCTTCCTGCAGGGGAAATCTGAAACACATGTCTTTTTGGGAACTAGGGTCATTTCCATATTACATATTCTGGAGCTCTTTTAAGTGAGACAGTAGTGAAAAATGAAAGTTAAGTCACTTGAAATCGAATTGTAGGCATTAATTTAATATCTATGATGTCAGAAAAAGAATTAAAATGTATACTGAATTTTATTGCATAAATTTGTTATACTTTAAATTCAACACAACAGAGTTATTATATAATAATGTATTTTTAATTAGCTTTATTTTTGTGTATTTCATGTTAATTTGAGCAATTTTATTATTATTTATTTTTTATGTCGCTAGATTAATTTATTTTCATTTTAGTATTTGTTTATTATTATATTTTAGTGCCTTAAACTTATTTCATTTTATTTTATTTTTTAGTTTTGTTTAAGATTTTACAATAATTAAATCAAATTTGATTTGATTTTAACGGAAAAATTAAATAATCTTGTAACACAATCCCACAGGAATTCGTAACTATTTTACGATTCGTATGAATTCGTACAAACTTATTTGTATGTATTAGTACGATTTGCTTTTGCTCCAGTGACGTTAGGATTTGATCACATCTTATGCATTCACACAAATTAGCCACCTTGTAGAATACTTATAAATTCCTGTAAGATTAGCTTAGTAAATTAAACATTGTGTATTGTTTCTTTTTAATATTAAGGTATTCCTTTTTACCTTTTGTTGTCGTTGCATTTGTCGCATCATTCTTGTGAGGAAAAACAAAGTAAGAATTTGATTGCAGCAAAGTATGACATTATCTTGAATCTTTCTGAAGCAGACAATAAGAAATGTTGGCGATGTCTCACCTCTTTCCTCGCAGGTTTTGCACGTCAGCTGCTATTCAGAGGTGTAGATAGTTTGAGAATGCAATGTTTGGAGTATTTTAGGAAGGTGAGGACAGAGCTAAAAATGTTGTGCGGTGTGTCGTTGGCTGAGTGTTGTGTGTTTAAAGTGTGTGTTGTAGTAATTCATGGGCAGTCGTGGCCCAGTGGTTAGAGAGTTGGACTCATGACCAGAAGGTTGCTGGTTCAAATCTCAGGGCTGGTGGGTAACGGCTGAGGTGCCCTTGAGCAAGGCACCTAACCCCCACTTGCTTACTATACAAAATGTACAAATGTATAGTACAATGTAATGTAAGTCGCTTTGGATAAAAGCGTCTGCCAAATGCATAAATGTAAATGTAAATGTAAATGTAGTAATTAGGTGGTAGACTGTAAACCCAACACAGCTCTCAGTTTAAAGAACCCCTCCCCCAAATCAACACACACAAACACATCCTGTGTAAATGTATTGTTTGTATGTGACTTGATGCGGATCTGTATAGTCGCGTATGTGTACCTCAGACTCCTTCCACCCACGACACACACGCACACCCCGAGGGGTTAAAAGCGTTGCCCTGTTTAGGCAGAGTGTGCCTGTGTTTGCCCCTGCTGTGTGCAGTGATGTGGATGTGTAAATTGTGCTGTGCATCACACATTTGTGATGTTTTTTCTGGAATCGGGGGGAGAGGATAAGAACAAAGAAGTGATGGCGTGCTGGAGTCAGAAATATCTGCCACACTTTATCACCCAGAAAACACATTCTGTTACCACAACATGATGATGATAAAAGGTGTCACATTGGTCTGATGAATGACGGTGACGGCCTGTTTTTTGTTGATCTGATCTCGTGACACAAGACTCATGGTAATACCAAATGTAAACAATACATCTTGTATGCTCTGAACCCTATTTACACCTGTATTTAAAGCTATACACCTGTGATCGCGTTACCTGTGACAGATTTTAATACCAGGTGTAGAAGAGGCTTAAATCCGGCACACGTGCCACATTTAGATGCACAACTGCATACGCAGTAACTCAAAGAAGTTTCTCCAGGTGCATTTCAATGCAGATGCAATGCCGTATATTTGAAATAACTCTCTCCGCATTTAATTACTCCACAGAAGTGAATTCTCAGGTTGCAATGGTGCCTGAATTGAGTATGAAATTGCCACCGTGTATTTGGGTCTGTTATCTTGGGCGAGCTTTAGCTGAACACACACATTTGCAAAGAGTAACAAGTCCAACCTTTGAAGTTTTGCTCCTAGCGAATGTGAAGGACTCCTTTGATGTTTTTAGCTTGGTGTGTTTCTGCTGGGAGAGTCCTGACTAAGAAACAGAAAGAGAGAGAGACTACTTTTTGGACAATCCACAGATACCACCTGGCCTCTGAGGAACCGCATAAAAGACATTTAGCAAATGTCTCAGACAGCAGCATTTTTTTTGTCATTTTCCCTTTGACTCGTGTCATTTTTTGTCCACGCCGTCCCTCATTCTTACCTTAGTCATAAATTTCTCAACCTTAGCTGATGTTCACATCCTCCCCGTTCACTGAGGATTAGGTTGCAGGGAAACTTTTCGACTGTGATCACCGTGGCGTGAGATGGAGGTTCCCAGGCCTGAATTTTACACAGATGAACTCTTGAACTGGGAAATGTAACTCCCCCCGTGTTCAACTTCTCACGTCGGTGGGTGAGAAGCCCCTACAGATTTCACTCAAAACACGGCAATATTGTTTTTTCTCCTCTCAGGGTTTCCCATTAGATTCCCTTTATTCTCAGACTGTTTTGATAATAAATGGATCTCCTCAGGGCCAGTGGGGTGCTGAGGTGTGGACATGTTTGAGTAAGTGAGACATTTGTTCAGTTAAGCTTAAATCAACGGTTCTAATGTGCACATTTGTGTGGTTTAAGAATATTTTTTTGGAATGAGAAGTTTGTATGATCTCATGATATCCATTTTGCTGCATCTCCAAGTCTATCTATTTCATACTTTCAGATCTGTCAGTTTCAATATTAATTGAATATTAATACTCAAATGACTTTTTTACTGTATTTTGGGGATTTTGTAGGAGCTCATAACAGGTCAGACTCAAACCTGGTTCTTAAGTCAATGGCTCTTATACTGTATACGTAAAGCGCTACAGAACAGATTACGTTTCTCTTTTCCTCATAAAATCGACAAATATCTTGGTGATATTTTTACGTGAAACTTCATAGAAAATGTGTGTCCTCTGTGTCCTAGAGATTCTCAGTGAGGGTTTGGATGAACTGTCGCGTTGGCCTTCCCATGGGGCGCTGTTTACGACAGAGTTGCGTCCAAAGCAGATGAAGGGCTTATTTCCCTCGTTGAAGTCCATCTGTCTCTCCATTACTGTGATGGGGAAAGGATGAGGCTTTAGTGAGCTCTCCCTGGGTCTCAGCCCGGGCATCCAGCGGTCTTCATCTGGGCTCTATGGAGTCTGTCCAGAGTCTGGTAGACTAGGGAATCCTTCACAAAACTTTCACTAACCTCACCTTCATTATCTTTCATATTTAGCGATGGCTAAATCAATATCAATAATCTACATTTTAGATGATTTTTTACCTTTTTGGGCAAAGATGCTCTCATTAACATCTCTTTCATACACTCTCGCTGTCACTAAACCCATCAGTTTATCTTCTTCTACGTTTTATGGCCTGTGAATTGAAGTACGTTGAATGTATTTATAGCGGCCTCTTGTTCTGACAGAGCGTGCCAACACCAGAACACGCAACAACACGTTCACGCATCTCTATTTCACAGAGCGGTTCGACAAACTGAGCTTGTAGTGTCCAAAGAGCTGCCAGATCAAAACTCTTCCTCGCACCTCTCCAGAATTCCCGTCACAACAGAGAGAATGGGAGCCCTGGAGCGCCCCCCTCCCCAAACCTGCTGAACAACTCACTGTCCGCGTCAACCTGTGACAGCTGCCGTCTCTCATCTGCTTTTCACCGAACGAGTCGACTCCATCATTTTAAATCATCTCCTATTGCTTCTATTCAGTGTGGTATTAAATGCGTCATTGAAAGCTTTGAATCTCGACTAGTTTCCGTTGGGTTTTATGGTGAACTGTAAGTGATGTGGCTTCACCGAAATTTGTTCGTTTAAAAAACTTTTTTTTTTTTGGATCCCAGGAAATATTTGGGCACTTTTGAATGCAAGTTTCTTTAAAATGTATAAATTTCGTCGGCTCTGAATAGCCAAAACACCTTTAATAATGCTTCCTACGGATGCGAAAAACGGACTAAGTTTTTTTTTAATGTGATTGAAACAACGTAAGGTTGTATTTATTTTTTAACGTGCGACTTTTTCGGACGCAAATCTCAGACTCTATGTGCAAAGGTGATTTCTTAATATTAATTTTTGTGTCTCTGCCAAATATTGTTCTATCCTGACAAACCATACATCAATGGAAAGCTTTCAGATTATTTATAAAGCTCATTTAAAAAAAATTGATTTAACTTAAAAATTTAAGGAAGCTTTTGAACTACATTTGTGGACTAAAGTAAGAGTTCATAAAAATGTTGATGCTATCTAAGTAGGCAGCACACTAGGCAACTGAGTCTGATTTGAACTGATGTAAACCGGTGTTTTTATTAGGAAGGCATGAAGATTTGATTTCTTTTGAGAAAAACTCAGCTTTGTGTTTCTATGTGTATGTTGACTGGATGAGTCTGTGTGTAAGGTATAGCCCCCACGGGACACAGTCCCCTGCCCAAGCATGTGTGTTGGGTGGTTGCACTTCCTTGATGACAAAGAGACACGCTTTGACCAAATACAGAGGCTCTCTCACTGCTGGATAAGCCGATCGCATTACAGTATACTCCACATGCCCACAGCGTTCATATTCACACACACAAAAGCATGCCACATGTTAGTGGAAAAAAATGATGCAGCAAAGTAACCCGAAAAATGATTTACTTTCACATTCAATCACTCTTGTCACTCGAACCCCAACCCCCTCTCAATTATATTTTTCTCGTTCTTCATTCCGCCAGATAATACAGTGGAACGCTTTTTTTAATGCATATCAAAATAACCCCGAAGTAAAAGAAATTCCTTATTCCAGGCAGCTTATTTCATCTGTAATTATAAAGAGTGAAAAGACATTCAGGCCGAGCGGGTAAACATTCTCTCCCGGCTTCATTAAATTACATCGCGTTGCCAGCCGCTCTCATTCCAAGCTTTTCTCGCTTGTTGTTTTTTACACGCCGTACCGCACTTGACTGCCCCCGAAACAGGGAGGCTAATGAAAAAGCAGAGACGCTTGTTCTTCAAAGAGGGTCTGTATCAGCACCCGAGCCAGGGGTCGACAGGGTCACCTGACTGCTTGTAAAGCAAAGCACTTTGCAGGCAGCCTGAGTATGTGTGAATTACTTCCACCCTCCGTGGCGCTCAGAGATACGAATCCGCTGTCAGAGCAGGGTTGTTGGTTTTTGAAGGCCTGGATTTCAGGAGTTGCCATGAGACCCTTGATGTCGTCAGCACTTTAAAGAAAGCGGCATCTATCATAATCGTCCTCCTTCTAAGCCGCTCTTGTTTTCGGAGTTCGCCATTTCGCCTTCTATTACGCGCCGAGCTGTGCTAATTGATGTCATATTTCACTCTGACATTCGGTTGCATCCTTTTCGTCCTGTGCGTTCTTTTTCTCTCAAAGATTTAAATTGTGTATTTTCCCTCTGTCAGCTGTTTCCCGCAGGTCTGTGCTTCACAAGCAAATTCGCCTCCTGTTTTTCCGGGTACCGCTTTATACGGTTTGCGCATAATGTGGATCTAAGCTTACAAAAGTTATGATTCGGAAAGCCGTTCCTGTTTTGGTGAGGCTTTAGCCTTTATCCTGGCGGTACGTGTGATGTTGTGGTCCACGGCTGGCCCTGGTCCCCCGGGGTGCGATGGTAGTCGAGGAAACTGGGTCTGAGACGGCGAGCGACAGGCCCAAATCTCCGCTGACAGGTAGACATGAAACCCCCCAGGGGCGAGAAGGGGCAAGGTGTGTTGTGCTCTGCGTGAGTCCCGAGCTGG
Source organism: Oreonectes daqikongensis (assembly GCA_026939265.1). Lineage (NCBI taxonomy): Eukaryota > Metazoa > Chordata > Actinopteri > Cypriniformes > Nemacheilidae > Oreonectes > Oreonectes daqikongensis. Next base: position 3,027,557 of record JAOTQM010000311.1, read on the forward strand.
GTTGTCAGGTGATCGGTAGCCGGCGTCACCCTCCTTTCGCATGACCTGTCGTCCCTCGAGGGGGCCGTGGTGCTGTAACATAGCGTTGGGGTTAACGCATTTAGGTCTCGCTGATTCTAGAAGCAGAAATGCTATCACCTGGGTTATGCCGAGATGCTGTGACAGCCACGCTGGCCTGGATATAACCATTGAGCATGTCAGCATTGAAAAAATTCAGAAAGGAAAACTGCACTGAGACGAAGATTAAAACAAAAAATGCACGTGTACCGAACAAGTGTTGTTCCAAATGTGGAAGGACACCCAAACGTTGGCTGTAAACAGGCATCGAGGGCCAAGTGGCAAGCTGCTTATTTATTAATGTTGTTGCATACCTCGTTTCTTGAAATAGGGATGCACTGTTAAAGCTAAGAGAAAAAAGATGGGTGAACTAAGAAATATAAGAATCAGTAGATTTTTATTCCTCAGTATGGCTGATATTCTCAGGTTTACACAATTTCCAATGTGTCTGTAGATTTATTTGTTTGAGGACTAACGGTTCATATGCATGCTTTACTATAAATAACTCACTACTAGCATAGTTAGAATTAAAATAAGTGTAAGTTGTAAAGCTAATACAAGCAGTTTTTAGATACAATTGATGTATCTTTTGTTTGAGGTCATATCGAAATACTCAGTAATGTTGATGTTCATTTTCAGACTTATAGTTTGTGACATTGCTCAGATCTCATCTTAAAACTTTAGTGGAGACATAATTATGTATGATTTTTGAATTGATATCTGAGACACAACAGATTTAAAAAAACAGTTCCCCCCCAAAATGAAAATTCTGTCATCATTCACCCTTGAGTTTTTCCAAATCTGAATACATTTTTTTTTTTAGAAATTAACAAATGTCTTTGTTATGTTGAACACAAAAGAAGATATTTTAAAATATGTCAGAAAAGCCAACAGTTCTGTGGCACTTTTGACTACCATTGTATAGTCAATGGTAAGAACTGTTTGGTTACAAGCATTCTTCCAAATATCTTTCTCTGTGTTCATCAGAACAAATACATTTATACAGATTTGAACTCGAGGGTGAGTAAATGATGACAGAAGTTTTTTTTTTGGGTCAACTGTCCTTTTAAAAAAAGTTTCCATATAGTCTCTATTAAGTGTCATTGCTGTCTGGAGAAACATTTAAAATATAGAAGATGGGATCAAATTTCTCAGCCGAATTGTTCAGCAGCCCTGGCAATCTGCTCCGGAACACCAGACACCAAGAACACGCATCATAGGAATGTGAGAGCGGTATTCAGAGATGTCCATTTCCCAGGCTGAGTAAACAGAAGCACCATACACACCGCAGGTGCTGGCAGCCAGGATGAAACATTCAAAAAGCTAAACAAACTGAGGGTTGGAGCTGTCATCAGAACAGTGTGGTGATGGTCAAATTAAAGCTGTTTCTCCACAGAAGTGATACCATAAGCTGATGATGAATCTGTTGTAGCTGGAAGCCAAAATATATGAGATGAGGAGTGCTCTGTTGTATTTTGATTTAAAGTGAATGTGAATGTGAATATGTGAATGATATAGTGTTGTTAGTGACGCCTCCTAAGGCAAACTACTTTTTAAAGTGATCAGAATAACAATGTTTGACTTGTGGATCGTCAAATCACCTTAAAATCCTGAAGGCTTACATTTTAAGGAGAAACCGAAGCCATGTGTAGAGAGCAGAATGTTATAAAGACTTGTGGGTGGCTCTTTTGACTAGTAAACACACTAGCATCATGGTGGCCAATGTTGCACGGGTAGCCTCTTACATTTTCTTCAGAAAACATAACATTACCATTTTTTCTTTGTTGTGTTGAAAGGCAAGATTTAATGGGTCAGTCGTGTCTAGACTGAAATTGCTTTGGATTTAACTGACGGTTGTGTATGGTTACTCAGCAACTTCAGATGAGCTGGTTTTGAGTGAGTTATTGGGTTTGTTGGTGTCAACGTTGTGTGTAAATTATGAAATGTGAAAAGAGCTTACAGATCAAAGTCACAGTATGTTTGTTATTAGCAGTAACCTTTACATTCATTCATTGTGGAGATCTTTTTTGTGTCAAAAATAGTTGGCTTACAGATGTAAACATCAAATAAATTTTTTCGTAGAAAAATAGATTTTTAATAATGATGTATACTTCATTAAACCAAGTTAGTTTACTCAAATTAAAACTTGAATTGAAAATGCTTCTGTTTATTAAAATGAAATAAGTTTATTTCATTTATCATCTAAAATTATGAAGTAAAATTATGAAATTAAAAAGAAATAATTAAATAAGTTTTACTAAAATGAACATAAAAACTAAAATCTCATTTAAAATATTGGTAACAACACTTTACAATAAGGTGCTATTTGTTAACAGTAATAAATGCATTAGCTAACATTAGCTAACAATGAACAATTTAGTTCAAGTAATCCTTGTTAATGTTAGTTAATGTCAATACAGTTATTCATGTTAGTTCGTGGTGCATTAACTAATGTTAACCAACCAACGTTTGGTTATAAAAATGTTTTAGTAAATGCTGAAATGAACATGAACTATGATTAATAAATGCTGTAGAAGTATTGTTCATTGTTAGTTCATGTTAGCTAATGCATTAACTACTTGTTAACAAATGGCACCTTATTGTAAAGTGTAACCAAAATATTAGTAAAACTACAATAAAACTAAAAACAAAACTATAATAACTCTCTTAAACACCGATAGGCCTATTATATGAGTGATGAGGTTATGTGAGGACAGCATATCAGTATGTGTTTCTGTTGAAATTAGTGTCATTTTAACCTAAAAATAAACTCTTCTTACCTCACCCTGCTTTAAAATGGTAATCTTATAATAATGATTTATAAGTTTAGCTGTCAAGTATGATTTTTAAAATGTCATTTTGATGTCATTTGACAACGCGCATAAAGATAAATATGTAATTTAAACTACGATTTCATGTTTCAAACAGTGATGCATATAGAGGCAAAAGTTATGGATTGTAGTTTTAAGAAGAAAAAATCAAGAATCAAGTACTGTGGTGCCACGGAAAGGTGCCAAGCAGCGATGTTCGACGTGAAGATCCCATGAATCATTGCAATTGACGTAATCGAGTCAAGACTCCCTCTCAAACAACTTAAAATACACAATCTTTTTAGGTTTTCAACTACTTTTATACTTCATATCAAAGTTTGCAATATTCATGCAATGTGATTCATCTTGGAGGTGGCTGGTTTGGGTTACATCTTAGAACTTTTTTATTGAAGATTTTTTTTTCTCTTGTAAAAATGAATGTGAAAAATGCTTCTGGACGAGTGGATGGCCAATGTTCTCTCTATCACATGGAAGTGTGTGGGGATGATCTGATCTCCGTGAGGGCGCTTCTGTGTCGTCCGCCTAGCAAACTGTCTTTAGCATTAGTCAGTGGACGCTGGAAGAGGCTTTGATCAAGCAAAATGCTCTGTTCAGAGAGACAAGCTCACATTTAAAACTATTCGTCCTACAGTGATTCATTTTTCACATGGGGCTCACATGGCTGTCCTTCCTTACTTCCAGACTCTTTTGCCCCAGTTTACAGCATGTGTGTGTGTGTGTGTGTGTGTGTGTGTGTGTGTGTGTGTGTGTGTGTGTGTGTGTGTGTGTGTGTGTGTGTGTTTAGCTCAATCGCTAAGGGCAAGAAAGCACAGTTCATGTTAGGCTGGTGTGTTTGGCACAGTTATTGTCTGAGGGCATGAGAACACAATGCATTTTTGAAGTATGTGTTGGTGTGTGTTTTAAGGGGGGGATGGAGGACCCCTTCTCTCTTTCCCTGGAGCTGTGGCTTATCTCGCAGTATAGAGGCGTCTGGAGTCTTCCACGCGCTCTGAACTTGAAGCCAGCTGGCGTGGTCGCTGTGCTGCTTACAGAGTCTGCATACACACTGATGCAGAACTTACAGAAACACACAGTCACACTTGCATCGTTTTTTGACACACACACAAACATTAAGGCCTAACAGACCCTAACAGACCTTTTCAACTTCCATGCTGTTTATGCCACTTCCCATGATGCACTGCAGGGCCTGTGCACACATAGAGTGTGGAGAGAAAAGGAAAGAGAGAGACAGAGAGCGTTAGAGGTCAAATCTCCTCTGGCTAGAATGTGGCTCCTGTCTTAACCAATCTGATTCTCAGAATCAGAATATTTGTTGTTGTGACAATGAAAGTACAAGAACATTCCCACAAGTCCATTTACACACATGCAGACGACACGTTTTCTTATTGTTTATTTTTTAAGGTAATATTATATTTGATCCTAACCATAAACTTAAAGGTTGATGCATTTGTAGATTTTGAATAAATTAACATGATTTATAAATAAGTATCATATTATGTTGGATACATGATTATTATTGTTATATAAACATATAATATAAATAAAAGTAAAGGTTTTTCAAGTGAGAAATGTTTGCCATCTTGGAGTTTTTCCATTTTTTTTCTTATCTTGTCACAATACATTCTGTTTATTGTTTAACTACATAAAGTTGAAGTACAACCCAATTTCCTCAGTCTGGCCAGACTTTTTACAAAGGCTTACGTAAACTGAAACCTCAATATGAACAGAAACAGAAACCCTCAAGCATTCCGCCTCAATACGACAAAAACATTGCCTGTGTTTTAACATTCTTGTTCTACAGGAGGATCATCCATCTATCTTCAGCGGACAGATTTAGGACAGCAGTCAATCAAAAATCCCCCAAACCTGCTACAAACCCGCGATACAGACGTGAAATAAAATCGAAACGGATGCGTCGGAAGATGCACCGTTGGATATCACCGACCTCTCTTGTTGACCTCATGCGTACAGCTGGGCTTCTGTTTTAAGATCAGAGAGCCGAAGCCTAGGCAAAGTCCAAGACGTGTGCCTGATCCAATCCTCTTACACACAAATCAGTCTTGGACAGACGGTTGCCGCCTGCATCCCACTGGGGGACTTTACCATGTGAAGTTTATTAGAGAGCCCCGGTCTAATTATCAAAGTCTATATAAATCTGTGTTTGCTATTTGAGAGCAGTCAAAGAACAAAGAGAGATCAGGACTAGGGCCGTGCCCTTGGGCTGTGTGTGTGTCAGGAAGTTAAAGCCAGGTGTGCTGTGGTGTTGAAGGCCTTGCACAGTAGTGTAAGTGTGGTCAGTGGACTGATCCCATGAGAAAAGCAAAATGGATTTATTTAAATGAGATCCGACTACTGTCGCTACAGAGATTTGGATAACTCTCTCACTCTTTCTGGTTGCGTTCCAAAACGTAATGAGCTATCTATCTGGACATCATTGGCTTTTCATGAAATAATTATGTGAGCAATTAGTATAGTTACAAATAGACTGTTTTGGCCAATATTTGTGTGTGCTATGAACTTTATATTTACACTTTATGCATTTGGCAGACGCTTCTATCTAAAGCAACTTGCGGTGCATTTAAGGTATCCATTGTGCTTACGTCAAACTTTATTTATGTTCACTTTGCATGAGTAGCAAGCAGTGTTCGGTTTGTTTGGCAGGCAGTATGTAGTGTCTCAAATCAGTTTTATTATTTAACGTCAGTTGGGACACTGCACTACATTTTGGAACAGAGCTTCTTTTTTAAATTCATCTCTTTACACCTTCATTATAGTGATGAGAGAGAGAGACTACTTGGTATGTCATCGATAAAATGACTAATAATATAACTATTTATGATTTAATTTATTTATATTAATTCATATTAATATTTTATTGTAAAGTAGATGTATTAAATAAACAATATGTTGAATTTGATTGTATATTCATTTAATTAAATACATTTTTTAATGCGTCAGGTAACTTCTACTGGTAACCCAAAATAATACTTGCTAACATACTTTGAACTTGCTAGCTAATGTCATTTACTTGTTATTTCTTTTGCTTGTTATAATCTGCAGGGACTGATTTATTCTTAACGTTTGTTCATGTTGTTGCTTTAAAACCGTCTTTAAAAATTAAGGTGCTTTACAATGCAATACAAGAACCTTTTTGGCTAAATGGATCCTTCAACATTTGAAAGAACCTTTGTTTCACAAAACAGTAATAAAGAAATAGTTCTTAAAGGAAGAGTTTGAGAACATGTCATCGCTGTGAAGAACCTTTATTTGTAAGAGTTTACTGTAAACAGCCAAAACAAATGAACAGAAAACAGTCTGTCTCTCCTCTCAAAACATGCCTAGCAAAAGTCAGCAACCCTTGTTATCCTCGGCAGCATGTGTCATTGAAACGCAGGGATTTATGATCGCATGTTTAATTGATTTAATACAGAAAATTAGGGAGAAAAGCAGCTTACGTTCTTCCGCTGTCTGCTCCGGGGGGAGGGGGGGTACGTGATGGAGTAAATAAACAAATGCTGTCCCAAATAATTACAGCCGCTGTTTGGTAACACCCCCCCACCCCAACCTCTTCCAGTGCCAATTAAACACAGACCCGAAATACCAGGCCTTGTAACAGGATTAACTTAGTATGTTTAAGAGGTAGAGGAAATAATTAGTCTTATTGCTGATAACAGTAATCAGGTTAACGGCCATGTCTCATTATGGGCACCCATCCTAGTGTTCTCTTTTCAGTGTCCCTCCTTCCAAATCTGTATGACTTTCTTTTTTCTGCAGAACACAAAAGAAGATATTTTGAAGAATGTCGGTAACCGAACAACACTGGCGCCCATTGATTTCCAATGTATTAACACAAAACCACATTTCTCAAAATATCTTCTAGGTTGTTTTTAGAGGTTTGTGAGCACATTAGAGCAAAAGAGAATTTAATAGTTTCTCATATTTGTATTCACTCCCCCCACACAAACACACTTTTCAGCCTCACCTCTTACTTTATGTTCAGATCAATAAGCATAGACAAGATATTTCTCCAAGTGACTGTTAAATTGATCTTCTCGGCAAACGCTCAGCTAAAGAAAAAGGCGTCCGCGAATGCCGCAATTGAATGTAATCAGGACAGACGATTCGAATCTATTCTTGTCTGTTTCAGACATTGATGTGCGTGAAACCAAATAATATTGAGCAGCCGAGCATCAGTAAACAAACTGTCGAAGCAGAAAAGGCACGTAGTGAGATAATCATTTTAATATATTTTAGCAGGAAAAATCGAACTGGCAGGAAGGCATTAGATGAAAACATTGTCTAATTTGAGTAGAGATGAATTTAATCCGGGGTTCCTTTAAGGGGTGCGTCGACGGTGCTTCAACAGGATGAGAGCAAATCCAATCAAATCTCTATAATCCAGTTTGTCTGGGTGAGGTTGGCACCTCTGGGATCTGCTTTGAAAATCTCTTGCCCGTCAGTGTGCCACACAGCTGGTCTGGAGCCACAGCAGATGGCGACGTAAGTGTTTTCCTTTCCAGATTACACGTGTGCCTGTAGCATGTAAGGTCATTCGAAAACAGCGCTTTTTTGCACGTTTGATAAATTAATTAAAATAAGCAGATGAAGCTGATTTGTGTGCCTGTTTTCATTTGGTTTAGAGATTGCCGAACAGACTCCGCTTTTTTAATGTTTCCATGGGCACTTGTGACTTTTTTCTGGAACTGATTTAAATGATTCCTTTTTTATAATATAATTAGAATAATATTATTTTTATTTATTATATTACCATTTTTTTCCCATCAGATTTTTACCCAGCTCGTATTTGTGCAGAATCAAAAGTATTGAGTCTCCAACTACTATAACAGCATCCTGTTATTTTCTCTCCTCTCTGCTGTCTTTATCTCAACCGTCATTGTTCTGAAGTTCTCAGACGAGACCCAGACAGACATTCGCCCCAGACGTCACTCACTCTTTAGGTGAGAAACAGGCGTGAAGCTGAGGGTTAACATCCATGACTGGGGGATGAGACGTCTGCTGTGTCTGAGCAGGATGGAGAGGCTCCACAGACTGACCGGAGCAGTGTAAACCCTTCACTTTTCTTCTCCTGCCCTGCTCAGGGGCAAACCCAAGTCAAAAGGGCAGCAGGATGATGTTAATACACCGTGACAACCCTCTGTGTCTCTTTCTGCCCCTTGATCTAGCTGGAAAGAGATCACCATCTCTATGGTCTTCTTCTCTCTCACTTCTAGCTTCTCCTTCAGGGTCATTACCTGTATGTAATCTCGGCGTCAGCGGCAGAATATGCTGATGGTGTTTCGAGTCAGCCTCACTTAGCTTTGCTCCAGCACCGATGCACTCCTCAATATCGATAACAGGAACACAAAAAAGGTTTTGCCCTCGGTTTAATTAAAAGAATTAAAGACCCTGTTTCTACTTTGTAGCTGTGCAAGCAAGATCAATCCTCACCTGAATTGTTTCTGGGCGCTGACTAATTGTTTCACGCGGTAATGGCCGGATCAAAGGGCTTTCGCCTTAATTGGTGAAACAGAGAATGAGACAGATAGCTGCATTAGAGGAAACAAAGCAATTGTAGTCATCTGAGTGGCCTAAGCGGCAAAATGATAAGGAAAGGCATGTTAGGCTTAATAGGAGAGTGAATTCTGTTTTATAGACCATGTTTCATGGTAGTGTAATGGTATTCTGTGAAGTATAGTATGTCATGATGCCATGATACACTATACACTACTGTTAAAGTGATAGTTCACCAAAAAATGAAAATTCTGTCATCACTTATTTGTATGACTTTCTTTCGCAGAACACAAAAGGAGATATTTTGAAAAAAGTTGGTAAACGAACAGCGACGGCACCCAGAATGGTGAATGGGTGCTAGTTAATAACATTCTTCAGAAAATCTTTTTGTGCTATGGAAGAAAGTCGTAAAGGTTAGAAATGATAAGAGGGCGAGTAAATGATGACAGAATTTTCATTTTTGGGTGAACTATCACTTCAAAAGGTTTAGGGTTAGTTGCATACTTTTCACATAAAATGAATAGTAAATTTATCAAAAGTATAAACTGACAGAAATGTAACAATGGGATTTATGAAAAAATTACTTCTCAGTGTAGTAACCCTTTTTCTTGCCATTTTTCAACCAAATTCTTGAGGTATTGAAGAATTTGAAGAAGAGTATTGAATTTTGAAGTTTTGACCTTTTTATTAATATGTTTGCACAGTTATATTTATTTGCTTCAAGAAACATTTCACTCAAGTGATCCAAAGCTATTGAACGACAGTGTATGTAAAGAATAAATGACAATGAAGTATTAATAATTTAGACAACGTAATGTTGTCAATAAACCTGTAAACTAGCCGTGCGGTAAAAGAAAAATTGTTTCGTTGGTTTTGAGATACATGTATGAAGTTTGAAGTACTGGATTTAGTGATGGCATAATAGCGTCCTTGATAGAACTGATAAGTGTAGCTTAGATGAATTGATTGATGTATATTTGAGGCTATGAAACTAGAAAGATGTTTGTGTTCTTTCTCTCTCTCTGCTTTACGTGTTTGAAGCGCTATTGATCCCTCCTGCAATCATGGCAAAGAAACACTTGGCGTATTCATTATTGAACCCACCAACCCCTGAAAAAGCAGACTGAGTGTGTTTAATGAAAGGAAACAAAGGCAGACGGGTGCAGAGCACACTTGCCAATCACCATATTGTGTGATAAATAAGCAGCGAGAGGAAGAGAGAGCGTCGAGCAGAGTTAGCTCATCAGAGCCGGCCCGCGGGGCGAAAGTGGCTGATGCAAGCCCAGTGGCTGCTTCTGAAATCCTCCTCAGGCCAGACCCGGACCCCAGGCTGAAGTGGAAGCTTTCCTCTTAGTTAGTGAAGAAACATCCCGTCCTCGACACGCGGACTCCTCTCGCTGGTGAATCACTCGCCCTCGCTTCTGGTTTTCGCCATTATTCAAAGCTTGTTGTGCTGCCAGTACTCCCGAAGGCAAACGCACATCAATCCTAACTAATCCAGCTCTCTGTAGAATGAAGATAAATAACACGCTGCTCTCTCGCTCCCCTTTAATACATGCTAAATGAAGTGTGCCTTCTGCAAGTTTTTCTCCCTCAAAAGTTGAAGGCCTAATGCATTAATTCTTAAAACAATAAGTCAATATGTCCCCCTGCTTGAGGAATACTCTATGTAGAACAGGTGTGAGACGTTTAATTGGCTTTTGTCGGAAATATGTCGGAAATACGTTGGATGGACTGAGAAGTATGTCTGAGAAGCTGTTGAATGCAGAAGAATGTGTGTATGTGCAACAAAAGCTATTTCTGAACACCCCACATTTATTGACAGTATCCTGCTGTCCTATTAAATATTTTAAAAAGAATACAGTTTTCCTTTGTCCCGTTAGCTGAAGTGAAATTATTGAGTTTTGAGTTGTTTCAGAGATGTGACTCATATGGTCATGTGTAATTATTGTACTACTTGCTAACTGTGTGCGTGCGTGACTTGTGTATATGCGTGTTTTTGCAACACTGAGTCATAGTCATGAGCTGGATGAGATCGATCTCACGACATAACAGCAGGTTCTGGTAAGATTACACGCTGTAATTGGCTCCTCACCCACGTTTATGTACCCGTCACGCTGAGACAATGAGTCTAGGTGTTAAAGCATTGATTCTGAAGGTTTAATTGAAAATAAGATGCTTATTTACATGCGTAGGTGCTTAAAGGTGCACTGTGTAACAATGGCTTCAGAGGTGTATAAAGATGTTCTGACAGACGTTTCAGTCACAACCGGTCTGAAGTTTCACTGTAGCGTCTCAGAATTTCACAGGCTAGACAGCTTCAGTCGGAGCGTGAGAGTAAAAGCAAGCAGAGGAGTGAGGTAAACAACTTTATCACTGGAAATCCGATTGGAGAGCTGGTGTGAGTGGTTGGTTCTTATCTAGCTGCCTTCCAGCAGTGGCTTTCGATTAGAGCCTCGCCACAACTTGAATTTCATAAAGCTCTGTCAGATATCTGAGAGGAATGGAAAAAAGAAGAGAGCTGTGGAGAAACAGCAGAGTGAGGGAAGAAAGGAGGCATGGGGAGCGGAGAAGAGGTGGCAGGATAGACTATCGGTGGAGGCTTTCTTAATCTCACGTTAGATCCCAGAGTGAGAACTCAACACCAGCATCTAATCCTCTTCTGTCTCCACAGACTCCTGCCTTGAAGACACACAGCTCGTAGGAGAGCGTGTGTGACACGGCGGTAAGGGAATAAGACGAACGCTTCTTTTTTTACCCACAGTTCTGTTCTCCTGGCTGGACGCAAGCCGAGCGAGATTAGGGCAGATTTACAGATTCTCACAGTCATTGTTTGGTTTCCCTTCGTAAATTTTTCCCATTCGACCTTTTTGAAATCACGAGCCCTCCCTAAACCCACAAAAAGCTTAGCGTTCTTTATTTAGCCGATTTTGGTGGCCATTTACACAAACAAAGGAACAAATCTTCCGCTTTGATCGGTGAGCCATATCTCTGCTCGGCGAGAGTGCGGATTCAACCGCGCACTGAGCCGTGTTGTGCGTTTTTGTTTGTGTATTTTGTCAAGCGGTACCATGGGCAGTCTCGCAGTCAGATGGCCTGAGAGGAAGGGGCAACCCTGAACCTAATTTGCTCTACAGATGTAGGCGCCTCGGCTTTCATGTCGCCAAACACAGGCGGTTCTGCTTTCTCTTCATCTCCTCATGTTTGAAAACATTGGCATTCATGTGCCCGTGTGTGTCTGTTTTTTACTGGGCCAGCCCAGCGGGTCTGCCCGGGCCCCATCCAGCTCTTCTTCACAGAACCACTTGAGTGGAAAATTTGGTGGTGGAGGGGGGATTTCACCTGAATGGGACATGGGAATCTCAGCGGTCCCCCGCGGTGACTCCAGGGGCCGAATGAATGGCTGGAAGCGTTCCTCCAGCGTACCTCGACCTGTTCCAACATTCACACGATAGCGTATATTCTCAAAAGAGGTTAACAACGAACACAAGCACAGTTAGACTTGAGGAAATGAGTGTTCTTTGCAGCTTAAAAGCCCTCATTTTGGTTTCTAGGGAGAATGAAGAACTCAAGGTGATTATGTGTCTTTATTGCTTGCTTTAAGATGATGTATTGATGCAAGTCATTCACCCTGCACGTTGTACTCTGGTTTTTATTGTCGTTGTACGTTATGCGTAAGTGGCAGAGAGATCCAGTTTGTTTGTTATTATCCTTTTGGAGCATCATAAATCTAGTCTGACATATGATACACTAATGAATAATGAACAGCAAATCTCTTTCTCTCACGCTCTCTCTCTCCTCTTGTTGTCTGTGGAGAGGCTGAGGTTTGAGATGCACATTTTGACAAAGAACAGCAATTATGCTCCTCATTTGCATGACTTAACATGCATTTGCATGTGTTTGCGCAGGACGCTTTGTGTACGGCCTGTGTTAAACACGGCAGAACGTGGAGCCGTTAATGAGCTTTAGTCTGAGACTAACGGACGACGGCACTGCTGGAAGTTTAATGAAACTCTGCCTCTATGAGACTCCTGCCAATGCAGTGAAAGGTGGACAGACAGATGGAGAGACAGACAGAGATGTTTGGATGGAGACACAGACAAAGAAAACAGCTTCTGATTTTCCTGTAACTTCCTGTTCACCCAAAAATAAAAATTCGGTCATCATTTAACCGTAGCAAGTAACAAATGTGAAACAATTGCCAACAATACATTGTATGGGTCAAAATAAGCTTAATAGGATATTAGGTAAAGATCATGTTCCATGAAAATAAATTGTAAATTTCCTACTCTAAATAAAAAAATTGTCCAACAAACTCTCTGCTGCCACTCTTTGGGAATTATCCACTCAAGTTTGGTATCTTTGTAAAGCTTAGAATTTCAGTTTTCAGGTCCATCTATTCTCCACAACGTCATTACAGCGGTAAGCCAAAAGAGAGCATTAAAACAAACCTGTTTCTACCTAACAGTAGCCTGCTACAGAGCCTCGGATGGACAACATTTAAGGCGATTTTCTCAATATTTCGATTTTTTTTGCACCCTCAGATTCCGGAGTTTTTAAATAATTGTATCTCGACCAAATATTGTCATATCCTAACAAACCATAAATAAATCAATGGAAAGCTTATATATTCAGCTTTCAGTGTGATGTATAAATCTCAATTTCAAAATATTGACCCTTAAGATTGGTTTTGTGTTCCAGGGTCACATATGTTTACAGTGGTCAGATCACCTGATCTGTAGTTGGCCAACAATGTCTTACATAATTCACAATGTTTTGAGGAAATCCCAGTGTCCATTTGGTCAAAAACACGTTACACTGAGGTACAGTACATGTTATGTTTAAGCAGTTCCGCTGTCTTTGTCGATCTAATATCTACATGCTGAAACCACTTATGCACACAGCAGCTTAGCACCTCTGATTGCGTCTTTTTTAAAAGAAATTTCCTGGCATAAATCATAAATATGACATGAGCCCCCACATCAATATTTCAGAGTTTTATTTTTTAATGCTGAACAAAAGTTCTCAGATATTCATAATTGAAATGACAGTTTCCATGTCTCAGATTGGTCTATTTCCTCAGAGCTTATGAAATGTGGATCGAAGACGTTTGCTTGATGATGAAAACCACATTAAAAATAGTCTTCATACAGGGACCGGTTATTGTAAATGTGAGGACTGGTGAATAATGGAGACTATATCCTAAGGGCGTGATGTGAAAAATGGGAACTGCTATACGATAACGTCGAATCTCTCTCTCCATCTCTGTTTTTCATGTCTTTCTTTGAGGTAGTTTTATAGGGCATAAAAACATAGCTGGGTTATTACGAGCGGTTTGGAATATTAAGCTCAGTGAGATCTGTTTTTCTTGATCTTTGACATTTATTGTTTAAGTTGAGCAGTTCCCTTCTCCACACCTGTCTCACATTACAAAGAAATGAAGCTCCCTGAACACATTGAATTATTTGTCTGAAAAAGCTGCGGAAACTAAGCGGCATGCCCACAGGAGCATTTAGGAGCATCTTATGGGACTATTTCACACAGCGCTTACTGAATCTGAGTTCTTAACGGCAGCTTTGTTGAATCCTCATTCTTTCTGATAAAACATAGATATATCCCAGAGGAAAACTGTATTGCTCAGAGGTTGCTCATTTAAAGCTCAGATTGTTTTATGGGGTTTTTTATGGAGCTATGTTTTATGTATAGTGCTTTACATGTTCTTGAGAAGAAATACAAACAAACACAGATAGTAAGAGTCACATTAGTTATTTATTTAGTCTCAGATGTTTCTCCAATAATTCTTTGGGAGAAATGATAACATAAAAAAGCATACATAATGAGACTATTGTATGCATGCAGGAACGAGATTATATAAATTCTTATTTTGACTGTGGGCACTGATATCTTGGCCCTCTTGTCATTTCAAACCTGTATGACTTTCTTCTGCAGAACGCTAAAGAAGATTTTTGGAGAATGTTGGTAACCAAACAACATTGGCCCCCATTGACTTCCATTGTATGGACACAAAGCCACTGAGACATTTCTCAAAATATCTTCTTTTGTGTTCCACCGTAGAAAGGTTTTGAATCACATGATGGTGAATAAATGATGGCAACATTTTTGGGCGAACTATCCCTTTAAGCACAAGTCTCCCTAAACCCCAGCAGTTACGGGGCAGTCTCGGCCTTTGTTCTGAACAGATTGACTCACTTAGTGTGACTTTTCCCACATGGTCACCACTAAACACTGCTGCAGTCCATTTTAATGAAGTAAGAGAGAGCACATAGAACAGAATAAACACAGACTGCATCTGTACATTTAATCGCATTGAGACGGCGAGGCGGGGGGATTTCAGAGGTGGTATGAATCCTGCCGTACTTCTGACATCAATTCTGAAATGTTTCCCATGGTCCCCTCTTCAATAAAGCCTGTTAGATTCCACCAAGGTAATTGAGTTTCTGAGTTTCAAAGGAAAAGCTCTGCTTGGAGTTTGTCCACCTCTTACAACCCAACCGATCGATTTAATTCCTCACAGTGAGATGCAGACTGGAAAGATGGATCCTGGATCAGGAGTCTCATAGATCCACTGAGCTGAAGAGCTTTCTGTCTAAGCTGTAATGGCACTGTGTGGGAAAAGACACCTTGAGAGAAATCAAATTGAGAAAATGAGTCATTTTTACTCTGTGAACCATTTAGTGAACTTTAAATGCACATGAAAATCACGTGCAGATTTTGTTTTACCTCAATAAATACAAGCTGAACTTGTATCGGCCTCATCTCAGAGATTTGTAGCTCTTCATATACCGCGGTGTGGTGGGAGGTGACACGAGAGAAGGAAACACAGCGGCGTTCTCTCTGCCTTTAATGACTCCGGTTCTGAGTTGACGAAGATCAGAGGTAATGAGACGCCCTTTGATATAACAGCTTCACTCCATCCAGTGAAAGAGAGAGTGTGTCATTGGCAGGCTTCCTTTGAGAGGGCTGCGCTGGTGCTGATCACGGCCATTATTTCACCTATAGGACTCAGCTGCCGGACCCTCACACACACACGCAGAGCCTCTAATTGAGTTTCTGTGTATAGCGGGTCTGATTCATCCACCAGTGGTCAGAGAGACCTTGCTTTCTGGGACTGTTTCAAAGCCTTTCAAATGTTTTTTTTCACTGTAGTCAGACAACCTCTCCAACCCAGAATTTCAGAGTTATGGACTGTAATCTTCTGTAAAACAGGTCATATCAGATTAACTCTTGTACAGCAACTGCATTCAATTGCAATTGAAATTTGGTTGTAGCGCTTTTCACAGTTTTGCATTGCTGCAAGCAGCTCTACAGAAAATACATTTTGGTAACCCATAAGGTGATCTGATATTTGGACATAATGTAAAACACATTTGTTCATGTATGGCAATATATCAGATTTTGGCTTAGTATAGAAAACGAAAAAGGAAGTCATAGATATGACATATATTATAGATTGTATATATATTTCACAATATTTTAATAATATCTATATATGTAATATATATTATAGGGCTGTCAAATCGATTAATCGTGATTAATTGATAATTCTATTCCAAAATAAATGTTTGTGTTTATATAATTTATGTGCCGTGTATTTATATATAAATACACAAACATGTATGTATGTATATATTTAAGAAATCTGTGTAATGTATATAATACATGATACAATTATATTTAAATATAAATGCATATAATTATATTTAATATAATAATATTTGTTATATATACACATATGTCTGTGCATATACACACATTATTATATAAACACAAACATTTATTTTGGAATATATTAATATTTTATATATATATAAATTTAAAATAAGATTCCTATTTTTATTAATTAATAATCAGAATATTGTGAAAAATATATAATATATGGGATTATAGGCAATGGTAAACATGGTATTATTTAAATGTTTATGAAATGTTTCAGAACATGGTTGCTGGCTCTTATCTGGTCCAAGCTGGTTCAGTTGGTTGAACATGCTTCTTATGTCTATTGGTTTATGTCATCTGAAAAGAAATGTGGTTTGTTAGACAAATGAAATGATTGCATTTAAAGAAAGAATATACATTTTTTGTTTCGAAAGCGTGCACAGATAAAGTGATGACCAGGAATGTGTATTAAGAATGTAAAGTCAATTTTGATTTCATGTTGACCTTAAACTGGTTTTAGCTAGATTTGGTCCAGCCGGACTCTTTAACATATTGGATGAAATTATAACTAAAAAGGGTTTCACAAGCTAACGTTCCACAGAAAGAAGAAATGATTGTAGGGCAGCGTGTGTGTTTTTCTGTGTGTTTGTGGCTTAGCGTAGTGTTGTGCTGTCCAAGCGCGGACGCTTCTGCTGTATTTCACAGTGTGTCCACAAACAGCCTCAGGGCTTTCAATCAGAGCTCAGCCGCTGAAATGAAAAGGAAATAAACAGCAAGAGAAGAGAGAGAGATAGAGAGAGAGAGAGAGAGAGAGAGAGAGAGAGAGAGAGAAATCACATCACTAAGATGGAGGATCTATCTCTTAGCTGTGTTGTTGTATTTATCTGAGTGGTTTCTGTCCTCTGTGTAACAGCTCTACTGCTCTCTCGCTCTCTTTCTCTCTCGTTTTTCTTTTTTCCCTAGTGTAGTATTGCTTGTATTTTAGATGACAGTGTATGAAATATACAACATGCCAAGCTTTGATATAGCATCGGAGAGAATAGAGCAGTTGCATTTGTTTGCGGGAGACAAGGACTGTGTGTGTGCAAGAACATCCCACACAGATGTTGGTTTGAAATCAACAGAACAGAGGAAACATAATTATATGTATTTTGTTCCTAATCTCTCTCTCTCTCTCTCTCTCTCTCTCTCTCTCTCTCTCTCTCTCTCTCTCTCTCTCTCTCTCTCTCTCTCTCTCTCTCTCTCTCTCTCTCTCTCTCTCTCTCTCTCTCTCTCTCTCTCTCTCTCTCTGCATGCTCTCATCAGCAGTGAAAAACGGGCTTAATTAACCTGCAGGAAACTTTGTGAATGTGCATGGTGCGTGTAAGTGTGTATGTGAATTGCATGTTTCTTTTTGAACAACTGTGTCTAAATGAGAGTAGGGGGGAGAACATAAAAAATGCAGCTTTATCTGAGAATTTCTCACTTTTAAAGACCTTAGTGTTGCATTTACATTATAGTTCAAAACATATTTTTAAATAGGCTTAAATAAATTGACATCTGTGGATGCTGGGAGATGCCAGGCAGATCTGTGTTTGTATAGATGTAGCTATACTAGTGTGAGTCAAATAAAAAATGCTTTACTAATAGGGGTGGGTTCCCGAACAGGTATTAGAGTACGTTTACGCAAAGAAAATTGTTCAGTTTTTCATTGTGTAAACGTACTCTAATACCTGTTCGGTATAATTAAGTAATTCGGTATACTTCTCAGTGCAAGTTGTTTTAGATCAAGACACTTCTAACATTTATATTAGTCTGGGTTTAGGCTTAAACCCTAAAACCGCCCCATAGTGAAACAAGTCGAAAGTAAACTAGTGAGGACATTTCAGGAGTTTTTTTACTTTGGTAATAAATGAAGTCTCATAAATGAAGAAATGTTGACAGGTGTGTGTGGATTAGATATAGAGTTGTGTGTGTGTTATGAAAAGTGGGCTACAATGTGAGATTATGCATTATGAGAAAATTGCCTTTAAAGTTGTCCATCAGAGGCGCTGTAGCATGCCGTTGCTAAGTAGAAACAGATTTGTTTTAATGCTCTCTATTGGCTTACCTGCCGCAATGTGAGTAGATGAACCTGAAAGCTGAAATTCGAAGCTTTACATGGATACCAAACTTGAGGTGGTAATTCCCAAAAGAGCGGGCAGCAGCGAACAAAGTTGGTTGAAATGTTATGGGTCATTTTTGTTTGTAATTTTGCTGCATCCAATCACAAAAATAAAGTTTTGATTTACAGTATGTAATGTACAAAATATCTTAACATATCTTTACATCATCTTTACTTAAACATGATCTTTACTTAATATCCTAATCTATCATTTTGACCCATTCCATGTATTGTTGGCTATTACTACAAACATACCCATGCTACTTATGACTGGTTTTGTGATCCAGGGTCACATATCAGAAACTGCATTTCTTTCGGTTTTAGTATTGTATACTACTGTGAACTGATTATGAGAACTACATTACATTTCCAGAACTCTGAAAGAATAATAATGCAATTCAAACACAAACGTATGTTAAAATCAGCTTTTGTTTGTTATTTCTAGTAGTTGTTTTAAAACACGCAGAGAAATTTCAATGTGAAGTTCATAAGCGAGGGTGATTGAGAAAGACAGAGAGAGACAAAAGCCCTGATTTGAAAACTTAATTACACCCCTGGAAAAGCGTGTCATCCGAGCAACAATGAGATATACATCGCTGAGTGTTTAATTGAGCATGAAAAGAGCTCTCTTTTTAGTCCGCGACGTCAAAACTGCAGGACCGGCAAAGACGTGGCAATTTCGTGCTGTTTGGATGACACAGAGGCTTGACCCTACTAAGCGATGACTTGACTCAGGGGGACACCTGCACCATCCCAGTCACCATGACAACTGGACTTACACTGTCATTCACTCAGACACCTGTGAGCTCTTCACAACGCTCATGCATGCCTGCGTGTTTGTGTGTAATTCCAGATTATCCGGTTAGGTGGTCCTGTAGAGAGGTATCTGGTGGGGAAAGGAAGGAAGACATGGGGTTGCCCTCTTCTCAGGGTCATTGGTTTGGTCCAGATGTAGTGCTATATAAACAGATCACTGGAGTGACACATCTCAAAGAGTTTTTAAAGTTTAGAATGTGTAGATGTTCGAGTCATTGGTGTGTTGATGGAGATTTTGCATTGATTCTTCACTTAAATCTTATTTTCCTGTTTTCCAATGTCTCTGAGTTTCAGACTCTCGCAGACAAACACTAGCAAAAAAAGCTCCACATGTTCGATGCAGGGCTGACGAATATAATTTTCTGCATTGGCTCGCCAAATGACAACAAATTTGTGTGAAAACAACAGAAAAGCTGCACGCACCATTTCCGTCCTCTTTTCCTCTCTTTCCCTCTTGTTTCATTTTTAACATAACCGTCCATGAAATCTTTTGTATTGTTATTCAAATGAGTACAGAGCTTTGGATGGACTTCACTAGCTATTTATACACAGAGAATATTATATCCAAAGCTTTGCTTTACCGCCATCCGGGTTTAGTCTGGATTAGCGATGCGTAAACAAACACATGAAGGCCCATCTTTTCCCATTTTTTCTCATGTTATATTTATTCGCAAACTGCAAAGGCCGAAAGATCGATGAGTAATTTTTTCATTGTGGGGTTTTGTTTTTTTGCATAGAAAGAAAAAAGATTCTGTTACGAAGCCCAGTCACCGAAAAGTATAGCAAAGCCCCATTCCTCCAATCCCAGAAGGCCTTGTTGTTTCCATCACACTGTAGTTGAAAGCCAGTTCTCTCTCAGTTCTCTCTCATTCTTCCCGTCTGAGGAATATTTATCTTTCTTCAGGATGTGTCGATACTGTGACAGCTGTTTTGAAGGAGTTGGGAAGAGAAGTCTATGTTGGAAGCCTCACCAGGATTCCTCAGGCATTCCTTGAACTGCCCTCTCCCGGTTGGAGGTTTGTTGACTGAGTCTGTGGCCCATTAGCCTCTGAGGTGTGGGTGTTAGCTGCTGGGGTTCGATCCACATCTGTTGGGTCTTCAGGGCACTCCAGTGGTGGTCTGCATGCAGAGCTCCATGTGAGGTCACTTCTGAGGTTTGTGTGTCCGTATGCAGAATGTTGATCTATAGAGGCACAGAAATATGGGAAACCCCGTAGAGTTCACAAACAGTACCGAACAGGGTTGAGGTGTCGTTCTGCCCCCCCACACCGCAGGAAGTCACCCACCTTTTGACATGTCTGTCAGTCCTTATTTGGATAAAAATCTTAATACCGCTACAGTCTCACACGCAAAAGTACATAGAAATCTGAGCATAGATAGTCTACAGTTAAACTACACTATCTACATAAGTTATGTACATAAAATCGACATATTACTGTACATAGTTCCTGTAAAAGTAAATTGCCGTTTTATTAGAGCTTTATTGGTCATAGTTTATGTGTATGGCTGTATATCTCAGTGGTTTTGTGTCCATACAATGGAAGTCAATGTGAGCTAATGTTTGGTTACCAACATTCTTCAAAATATCTTTTGTGTTCTGCAGAAGAAAGAAAGTCATACAGGTTAGGACTGACATAAAACGTGTCGGAAGACTTTTGCTGGTGAATTAACTTGCCTTTCTTGGCTTATAAAACACAAAGAAAGAGTAAACATTGATTTTATTGGTGGTGGTTGAGAAGTAATTAATTACATAATTCCATGTAAAAAGTGCTTTGAGTATCTAGAAAATGAATGAATTAATGAATATAATGAATTATTATTATTATTAAACATTATTAACTTTTATGCTAATACAAAATTTAGCATAATTTTAGTGTGCTTTTGTGCACTTACTAAGGTGTTCTGGATGGTTGCTAGGACGTTGCAACATTATGTGGGTGCACAGATTTTTACTAAACAATAATTGTGGCCAAGCTAATTCATAATAATGATATCTATTGATTTTGGTTTTTTTTGTATTTTGTGTTTTCTCTTTTTTTTGGCCATATGATAATATGAGACTGATACCTTTTTTGGGAGCTGAAATAATTCATTATAAATAGTTGCTGAATTATTTACAATATTATAATGTGTGTAAAAACAAAACATTATTGATAATCATGTTTTTATTATGGTTATTGTCATTACCGGTATGTCGTGACATTCCTAATCCCTAACTTTAAGTATGAGCAATAGACATTTTTCTTGCCTTAGTAATTCAGTCAGACATATCCATTCTGTTTACTAAGCACTGCTAAAGCATTTGTCCTCTCATCTAAATACATTTATTCATGTGTTTAGCATACATCATTTTCGGTTCAGTCACGTAGCCCCCAGATCATTTATCCGAATTACCATCAAACGTCAGAGAATCACACAGCGTCCAGCGGACAACCGCAGAATTTGATTACACCAACACCAACTTTGACAAGATTTACATGGATTTGCATAGAGTATGTCACTTTGAGTTTACTCTAACGTGTGCCATCATCCGAGGGGTTTTGCTGGTTTATTTGCACTCGTGTCAGTGTGGTCAGGAGAGGAAAGCCGCACGGGTTTGTCTATTTGACTGTCTGCACGACTCAACGTGAGCTCCGGTTGAGCATTTGTACGGGCTCTCCGTGATCGCTTCCTCAGACATGGAGACGTTGAAACAAAAACGCAACACTGATAACCAAACCCCCAACCCCTGTTTCTCGTTTGCTATCTTACTTCTTTCGTCTTTATCTTGCTTCTCTCTGGATCAGTCTCTCTTGACATCCTCCAAAGCGTGGCTATGAAAAGACAGGAAGTTAGGGTAGCGGTACTCCGCTCCCTCTTGACGGGCCGCTTAGAAGTGAAGTTTCTTCTCATGCTCGCTCTTGTCTCACTGTTGCGTGAGATGTCAAAACAACGCGATCCAAGTCTGGAGACAAACAAACAGCGATAAAAAGAGATCACAAACCGCAACCCTCCACCCCACAAAAAGATATTTCTGTTATGTTAAGGCCTTTCTTACTGCATCTGATGTTCAGAGGCCGTCTGAGGGAGCTGATCATCTCTCCGACAACAGATTTCCCCAGGACCTACGGGGAGCGTCAGAGATGAGTAGTTTAGCATCCTCGTGCTGAATGACAGTCTGAAGACGAGGGGCGCCACTGAACTTAGGGTGGCTGAAGGCTTTCTGTATTCCTTGTGCTCTTTTGGCTGGTGTTGAGATACTGTATACGGTAGACTATGGTACACCTGGTAGATGCATTTTTTTAATGTGTGTTATGTGTGTCTCCAAAAGAGAGACATAAATAATAAAGAAATAGCAGTGTATCTGAGCAGAAAAGATATTATTATGAGAAGAAATGTCCTATTTGTTGTTTGGATGGGTAACCTGTTTATCTTTTGTAAGATTTCATAACGCCCTCTTAAATTTTTTTATTTTCGCTCTCTCTGTAGGTGAAGAATGGTACCTGTGCAGACTGACTCTGATGCCTCCCAACCTCTCAAATCTGCAATGGGCCATGTTCCCCTACCCCCACCTCGCAGCTGTCGGCCCCGACACCGGTCCCGGCTCTGTCGTTTACAAGCTCGTGGCCCGAAGTGGCGACGGTTCGATGGGATCGGCTCACTTCCTATTGGTTGATGGTAAGTATAATGGGCGGAGCCTTTAAGCATCTGTCACACTGCTACCTCCTGCCAGTCGTGTCATTGGAAAACTGTCAATGCAATCAGGCCGCCGGTTAAAACTCGCCCTAGTTTAGATGGAAAGGGAATTAGACTCGCGTTTCACACGCAAACATGCATTACGTGATCAAT
Source organism: Oreonectes daqikongensis (assembly GCA_026939265.1). NCBI lineage: Eukaryota > Metazoa > Chordata > Actinopteri > Cypriniformes > Nemacheilidae > Oreonectes > Oreonectes daqikongensis. The sequence continues at coordinate 3,050,420 of JAOTQM010000311.1, forward strand.
AATGTTGACGTGCCACGTTATTTAGGATAGAAACCATAATGCTTCTGACAGAAAGTCAGAACTATTAAAGTCAGAAATATTAAAGAATTGCTTAACGTCTTCTTTTGATGATGATCTGAAATTAAACTCGTAAAGTGCAGGAGTAATAAGAAACCAACTTAAACTAAAATCACTCATTCAGACATTTTACAGTTAAGGCCTTTAGTTGTTAAAGCACATATTGAGAGAGCAATATACTGTAATACTTTTGACAGCATGTGAGGTTCACTTGAGAGAAAGTTTTAAAAGTTTTCTCATACAGGATCATAATAGACACCGCACACGCACCTTTATTTTTCCAATGCAATGAAAGCACTGATGTCTGTGCCACAGGCATTTACATTTATGCATTTGGCAGACGCTTTTATCCAAAGCAACTTACATTGCATTATACTATACATTTGTTTGTGCAGTCCCTGGGATTGAACCCATGACCTTGCCGTTGCTAGCGCCATGCTCTCACCACTGAGCTACAGGCAATTGTTTAACACGATAATGGAAATTGCATACAACACTAAACTGCTGATCTAATTCTTGACATTTTCATAGTTATTCACTCACCGAAGAAGCGATTTCATCTACAAAGGTTAAAAGAATATGCTTTACGCTCAAGAGGATTGTGGGAGTCACACATGAAATTAGTCAAAAGCAAACAGACCAAAAGGGCTTTGATCGGTTTTAATGTACGAGTTATCTGTGTAAATGTGTGTGTGCGCGCGCAGGGATGGTTAGAACAGGTGTATTGCTAAGCTTTTATTGTACCTCCAGGACATCTTCAGAAACATCATAACATCTCATAATGGCAAGTCATTCATCATTTGATATGTTGTGACATTACAAAATTACTTCACTGGTCCATAAGGATTTAGACTCTGCTATAAATATGCCATCTCCGCTGATATTACAGTGAGACGTTTATAAACTCCAGCAGTACGTGCCGCTATCTGGAGTACAGTGTTTATCAGTTACATTTTTTGGTCTGTCCTTGTCATTTATTGTCAGCTAGATTAGATATGCATAGATGATTTCATGGCAGCATAATAATGAAGTGCAAGGCTTAGATTTAGGCCTTGGTGAATGAAGTAAAGGTTAATCGCAATTCATACAGAATATAACACAAATAACAAAATAATAATAATATAAAATGCAAATAAAGCAAGAAAGCAGACCAACTGTTGTTTAGTTTACAAATAGTACAGTGATGTCATCATTGTTTTTGTACGAAAAAAATTCGGAGATATCGCAATTTCTGAGAGATTTTCAAAACAAATCCATGCTGAACCATTATGTTTTTATAGCTTTTAGGACATCAAAGGCTAAGGCAACTGAGGATGATAGCTATGAAGTTTGAGAAATTGTGAATTAAAAAGATACAGTATAGGAGACTACACCACAACTATACTGACAATAATACAGAGGAATTATATTGTTGTACTTACTGTACCTTCAGAGACTCATAGCATTAAATCTATGTAAACTAGTCAAGTTTTATTTCATTCTGATTTAAAAGCTAAAATAAAAGAACTGTTTGGTGGTTATACCTGACACTCCCTTCCTGTCTAAGTGGGTGGATCTTTGGCAGAGAGGGACAGAAGGGTTCAGAAAACAGATGAGAGAGGGTGAGGCAGAGCGGGTACAGCTGGGAGATCAGCTCCGCCTCAGCAGATGTGATCTTCATCCACCTCTTCTTCCTCCGCTCCTAAATATCGACACGCTCAGGGGGACAGCGGTTAAAATGAGTTCTTGTCTCAATGTTGTCCTGAAGGAGCAACAGAGGGGAGCGTATTGCCCACGCGCACACAGATGGCAGAAGGGTTCCTCACCCCTAATGTGTTTAAAAACACTCCGAGGCTTGTGTGACTTTGTAATGTTGTTGCATTTTTTGCAGAACTTTAGAGTTGTTGCTCTTTTCATCTGTGGTTATAAGCAAGTGCCACATCACTAGAGTTTCTTAATAAAAATGTATTGTAATGTTATCTATAACAATATTTTTTTGTGACAGGTGGGGAGGATTCATTTGAGGTCGACCGAATCACAGGAGAAGTGAGAACCACAGGCCGACCCCTGACTCCTAGTAAGGAGTACACGCTGACTGTCCAGGCCGTGGATGTGGAGGGCAGGAAGGGACCGCACGCCTCTGTTTTCATACTGGCTGGCTTCCGGCCCCCTCAGTTCACCAACACCACCTACACGATCTACGTCCCAGAAGGCACCGGAGTGGGCCAAGCGTGAGTACTGAAAGTTACATGTCAGCGAGCACGTTCACGTGTGACAACATTCTGAATTTGCTGCTCATTAGATGACATTGTGTGAACATAGGCAACACTGAAGATTTATGTGTCATCTGTTGCATAAAACAATTTGCCCCGGAGGATCAGCGGAGGTTGGGGTGGAGGTGGTGAGGGGCAGGGGGAATGGAGGGGGTTGTGGTATAGAAGGGGAGCACAGATGCATCATTTTGTCCCCAGGCTCTGAATTGGAAAGCGTGTTCAAATTCAAATATTTATTAAAAGAAACTTCTGGATAAACATGAAGAGAGGAGTCTGAACCCCCCACCCCCCCTCCGGCTTTGGCACAGAACACAGCAAATAAAGAGAGGACAGCTAATCATGAGGAGACAGCAGAGAGCCATACTGTTAAAATGTGAGACAGTGTGAGAGGACATAGAAACGACATGGCGCCATTAAGATATATAACAGATATATGATTTCCCAGTTGTAAATGTGCTTTGTAACTGCTTGGCTGCCTTCCGAACTGAAACCTTCTAGGGTTGATGGATGTGACAGCAACTCAAGTATGCAAATAATATTTCTTATGTGAGATGCATTGGTTGAGAAGATTGTAGAGCTATACATTTATGGTAGATATCTTATTCCATAATATTTACTTTTGAAATAATTCGATGAGAAATTTTGTGTTGAAATCTGTTGACATTTGATTCCATCTTTTGGTATTTTTGATGAACTGTCCTTTTGCCTTCTCCTCTATTAACCTCATTTAAACTTATAGTGAAAAAAAATAGTGAAACATAGTGAATGAATCAAATATCGAGTTTCCTGTGTGTGCGATGTCTATAGGGTGGCATTGGTCCAGGCTATATCATTCCAGAGAAAGACCCTGTCTTATATGCTGTTGGTGAACCCAGGCAACCTGTTCAGCATAAACCAGGAAAGTGGCGCCCTCAGCTTGACTCGAACTGTGGACTATGAGAGCGGGCAACATCTCCACCACCTTCAAGTCAGAGGTTCTGAACCAGACACGGGGCTAAGCAACATGGCAGAGGTACGCACGCACGCATGTTGTCTTATCGTGTTTAAAAGGGACTTTCCATAGATGTATTTTATACTGCATAAGCTATTTTATACCCTAAACCTAACCATCACAGAAAACTTTATGCATTTTTACATTTTCAAATAAACATCATTTAATTTAAATGTAGAAGCTGTTTTTCTCATTGGCACCATAAAATATCCCCACAGTTACTGGTATTACTGGGACATTTGGTCAAAGACAGACAAACATACATATAAAGTGTCAGCAGAAAATCTTTAATGAGAGTGTATGTGGTGCTGAGGCCATCAAACATGTCAGAGTTTGTGTGAGTGCGTTTGTTTGCACGTGCAGTATGTTAAAGTGATGCAACAAGCGCAAAAACAGCTGACTGAGTTGTGATATATTTTTATCCATCATGTTGTTGCCGTTAGAGATGTAACAGCAGTCAGCTGGGTGTTAGTGTGTCGCTGACATTGTTGTTGTTCAGTGTTGATCTTCTTTGTTTGGCAGAAGATCCTCCACATTAATTGAGTCCCCTTGATGGACTTGGCTGGGAAACAATGATGTGCCTGTGCCAGCAGCCGTCACACACACACACACAAATTTGAGATGTTTGAGTCACTGGCCCTTGCCAAACAATTACACCATCTGTGGAAATGACTGCTCCAGTAGAAGCAGAGAAGAGACAAGAATAGATGAGATGAAGAAGAGATGAAATGATACAAAATGAGAAGTGACATGATGAGACAAGATTAAACAAGACTATTTAACTTGAAGAGAAAAAATGCCATTAGAAGAGAGAAAAGATGAGACAAGGTAGGATACAATTAGAATAAGAAGAGGGAAAAAGAAGAGAAAGCATAGGACAAGATTAAAAACCAGTTAGTTAAGTTAGTTAGTTAGTTAGTTAGTTAGTTAGTTAATAAGAGATAACAATGTGAGAACAGAAGAGAGAAAAGATTGGATAATATGAGACAAAATGAGATTACAAAAGAGAAGACTTGAGATAGACAAACAAAACAAGAGATAAATGAGAGAAAATGTGAGACCAGATCAAATCAGACTAGATGAGAGAAAAAGAAGAGAATAACAAGAAACGAGACAAGATCAGAAAACACTAGAAAAGATGAGACAATATGAGACTAGAAGAGAGAAAGATGAGACAAGAAATGAGACAGGGGAGGATGGGACTAGAAGGGAAAAAGTAAGAGAACATGTGAGATGCAGTAAAGTAAGACTAGGAGAGAAAGAGTTGAAAAAAGGTGAGACAAAAAAGACTAGAAGAGAGAAAAAGAGAAGAACCAGAAATGAGACAAGATCAAATTAATTAGAAAAGATGAGACAATATAACTGGTATATAAGAAATGGTTAGATAGGATGAATTGAGACTGAAAATAGATGAAAAGATGAGACGAGGGAGGATGGGACTAGAAGGGAGAAAAAGATAAGAAAAGGTGAGACAAAATAAAGTAAGACTAGAAGGAAGATAAAGGAGAGAAGGAGTTGGGAAAAGGTGAGACAAGAAAAAAATACTAGAAGAGAGAGAAAAAGAAAAACAACAAGAAATGAGACAAGATAAAATGACACTAGAAAAGATGTGATAATGTGAGACTAGAGGACAGAAAGAGTTAAGAAAATGTGAGACAAGATCAAATTAGATGAAAACAGGAGACAAGGGACGATGGGACTAGAAGTGAGAAAAAGATGAGATCAAATAAAGTAAGACTAGATAGAAAAAATAAAAATGGACATCTACAGTATAAATGAGAAAAGACTAAAAGAGAGAAGGACAAAATGAGACATGATAAGATGAGACTAGTATAGAAGAGACAAAAGTAGAAGAGACAACATGAAATAAGACCAAATTAGAAAAGACAAGAACAGAGGAGTAAACATCTGTCGTCTTAGCATGAGGAAATGATTTAATACAGATGAAACTCTTCATCTCTGTTAGACCCCTGTTGCTGTTGCTGTTAGCACTAATGCTCCTCCAGCAGCATTACTGCCACATTCAACCTTCAGTATTATAAAAGAGCAGACTGATTCTGAAAAGAGAAAACCACACAGGCTTCAGTCTTGTATGGTCATCTATGTATGTTTTGTGTGAGAAGAAACTTTTCCAGCCTTTTGGCAGTGCTGTTCCTCTGAGATAAGCCGTGCTGTGGGATTCAACCCTCACCATGAATAACGTCCCTACTGAGAACACGCTTCCTGGTTTCCCTCTATCTGTTCGGTCAGAGTCAAATCCTGCGCCAGTATTCTGTCTGAATCGCTGCACAGAGGAAAGACTGAATGTAGATAGAGCCATGAGCTATCATCAGAGCTTTAGTTGAGATCAGACATTCACACTGAGTCTGACTGTGGTTTATGTGTTTGTGCTGTGAGGTGGCTGATCCATTTGCATTCGGTGGCTACAGCTGTTCGGTTTTCTCCTATTTTCATACCATTTATTTTCAAAACCTACATTCAACCTCTATAAATCTGTGTGACACTTGATGTGCTCATGGTCAAGTTTTGTCCCCTTAGACGACCATGAACTGGTTTATGCTGGTTTACTGTAGCTGTGCCGACAGTATGCTCATGTTTGTCTATGTTGTAACACCCCTGTTCCCCTGTCTTTGTGTTTTTGCAGGTGGTAGTTCACATCACAGATGAAAATGACTGCACGCCAGAGTTTATGCACTCCATTTACAGTCGAGACAATGTCCCTGAGAACACACCTCCTGGTACATCGCTGCTACAAGGTGAGTGAGTCCACGTGGCTTAGTAAAAGTTTATGAATTTATGCATGCATCTCATCCTCTCTTACAACACAAACAAACAGTAACACACAAAAGACCAATACAAAAAAAAACGTCTGTCTGTCTGTATGCATCCATTTCTGTCTTTCACTTTCTTTTAGTCTGTCTGTCTGTCTGTCTGTCTGTATGTATGCATCCATTTCTGTCTTTCGCTCTCTTTTAAGTCTTTTTTTTGTCTGTCTGTCTGTATCCATTTCTGTCTTTCGCTCTTTTTTAAGTCTTTAAGTCTTTCTGTCTGTCTGTCTGTTTCACTCTATCTGTGTGTCTGTATGTTTCTACCTCATTCTCTCTCTCTTTTTATGAGCATATCTGTCTTGCTCTCTTTCTTTGTCTGTCTAACTGTCTGTCCACCTCTGTCTCTCTTTATCAGTCTATCTCTGTATCTGTCTCTCTCTCTCTCTCTCTCTCTCTCTCTCTCTCTCTCTCACTCTCTATCAGTTTTCCTCCAGCGGTCCTGCTCTTGAGGCAGGTGCTGTTGCTGGTTGCTCTGCGGGGGCGAGCGTCTCTTCATCTCAGTCCTGTAATTATGAAATAATTCATTATGGCAGTGCTTTCTGGGTGGTAAATAGATTGTAATCAAAGCCAGCTCTGTGGCTCCCAGGCAGAGGAGCTTTTATGCCCCCGTCTTTCTCTATTTCTCCCTCTCATCTCTTCATCATGACATCCCTTGCCAAGCCCTCCTCCTTCAAGAGACCATCAATCCACCGTACAGTGTCTTCACTGACTGTGTGGGCTCTGTAACTGCAGGTTGGAGGTCGTGACCCCGCAGTAGAAGTGGGATCTCCACCGTGGAGAGTTGGGTGGGTTATGACCTCCTGCGTGTTCTACAGATAATCTTGTCTGACAGAGGCGGGCAGTGCAGGGAGGAAAAGGCGTGGCCAGCCTCCTCCGCTAAACATGATCGTTAATGGGATGGGACCTGTTTATCTCCCAGAACCGGCCCCATCTGTGATCTTATCGCTGTAATTGAAGGTGTTTTAGAGGAAACACAACACAAATGAGATGTGTAGTGCATTAGTTAGTTGAATAAATATTCATAAGGACTAATTGGTGGTGCTTGGTAAGGCACGCATGGATATTAGTGTTGCTTGTTCTTAACATGAGGGATCTAAAAGACATTGGTCAGAGTACCTGAAATGGATAAGACGTGCATTGAAGAATAGATGTGAGAATATCAGAGGGGTTTCTTTTTGCCTCCAAATTCGTATTCTGCTATCATTGCTGTTTTTAAAGTCCAAACTACTTGTGCACTACATTCCATATGATAGCGTGGCAAATAATGAATGTTCTGTTTTTTATATGAACTATTCCTCTCACAATTGTATACTCATCTCAGTATTGAAAACTAGCTAATGAGCTTTGTGCTCAGAGCCTGGAAAATTCTTCTCAGTTCCTGATCTGAAGCCCCGTGATGCCCCAGCGCTGCCCACCAACTCCTCATCTTCTCCATAACACCTCCAGTGATTAAGCATCATTAATTTGGCCTTTGTTGCACACAAGCCTACAACTCGGATACAAATACATGAAAAAACAAAAAGTAAAGCAAAGGGAACAGAAGTGAATAAGCTCTGTCAGATTGCACGCTTTTGCGAGGCAGATGCACAAATTTAGAACGCCAACTGCATTTATGCAATTCAATTATGTTCACATATTACACTCTGTTTTTATTCGCGTCTGTTTCGCCGTATGCAAACAGAACAGTCTCTGCCTCTGATTCCAGTTGGCTGTTCTGTTTTTAGCGTGCGCCGCAAAACAACTTTTTGTGCCCGTTTGTGTCTACTTTCTCTCTCTCTCTTTCTCTCACTCTCAACATGGAAAAGCAGCAGGTTCACACAAACACCAGCTGGGGCTGTTATTTGCTTATCAAATGCGTTCTGTTGCGAGTGAAAAAAGAACATAAACACGGAGCAATCGTCGGCTGCGCGGAGCCGAGCAGAAGGGAGAGAAGATTATTATTGTTGTTTACCTTAAAACGGGATTAGACTGTAAATTGGCTGCCGACTTTTAATAGGCCCTAGCAGGAAAAGAAACGCGGAGGGCGCTCCAATTATCACACAAGAAAGTTCTCGGAGAGGATTTAGCGCGCGGCGAAGCAGCGCACTTAAAGCTCGCCCGACCTTAGCCCGCCTACCTACAGGCTTCCCTTTCTCTCTCCTGAGCCGCCTCACTGGTATGTTTAATTTAGCTGCGGTCTCTCGTCCACATGCATTAAATATGGTAATAGGTAGCCCTAAGAGACGGTGTATTAGGGCTTGTATTTTTAATAAACCTTCTGTTTGAATTCGGGCCGTCGACTTCTTGTGCTTGTTTGTACATGTGCAAGGCACTGACACCCACCCTCACCCGCCCGCCTCCCAGAGTCGCAACAAGTCAAAGCGGAGAGAGAAAAAGGGGTTTCTGCTGTATGTTGTTACATCTGTGGGTTCTAGCTATTTGCCTTGGAGATTAGAGAGCCGTCATGTGCTTGTAGTAAATGAGTGTGCTGGGTGGCTGGGTGTGATGACAGCTTGCCTGCAGTATAATGATACAGGACCCTGACTTTGGCCGAGGGCCTAATGACAGCAAAGCCTTCCTCCACTTTTACTTTTGATCTGCTCCAGTCAACAGCAGCTTTACGCCGTGCCACCAACAGATGGGCACTTAAATTCATCAAATATAGAACTGGCCTTCGCTACATAGTTTTAATTAATATTGGCTCTATTAATGCAACAGCGTACCTAATTTAAAAAACACTTACCGTTTTTTACACTTGCAACTAAACAAGATGTTTCGCCATTAGTGTTGCGCTGTGTCCTAACCGAGCCAATGTCACAAACTTTTATATCATGCAAAATAATGATATGGGTTATTTTTCAAACCAGCGTTGGGTCAAAAGGGACAAACCCAGGCATTAAAGGCTCCACCACTCACCCCTCCCCTTCGAAGCACTATGGCGGTTGACACTTTAACGTTATATTTTTGGGACTTTTATGCCTTTATTTCGACAGGACAGTAGAGAGATTTTGACAGGAAAGTATAGGGTGGAGAGGGGTGCAGTATCGGCACAGGACCTCAAACAAGGATTTGAACCTGATCTTGAACCTTTCCGCTTTCGGCTTAGACATAACACAGCATTGTTAGAGTGAAAATGTAATACTTTCTTAAATAGTGATATTGAAAAACTTTTTTTTACACTTTTTATGCAATAGGACACTAATGCATAAAAAAATCCAAAGCAACTTATAGGTAAATTAATCTTATGTGTGTTACCTAGGAATCGAACCCATGACTTTTACGCTGCTAACGCAACATTCTGTTAGTTGATCCAGAGGAACACCTATAATTAATATTTTAATTAATAAGTAATATTTTACTTAGGTCAGGTTAGAATTTTATGGTGTAGATGTTTCTGCATTTTTCTTCCTGTAGTTCCTGTAGTTCAAATGGTGGTGCATTGCGCTAGCAACGCAACGGTCAATGGGATCCATATTGTTGCACACTGCATTTTTGCTTTCAATATGAACAGACAACACAAATATATTTGTTTCTTAAAAACATTGTGTCGGAGCCGATCCGACATGTGGTGCGGTTACGCTTCGGGTGACCAGGGTTCGATTCCTGTCTCGTGGTCCTTTCTGGATCCCACCTCCTTCTCTCTTCCACTTCGCTTCCTCTCACTGTTCTGTACAAATAAATGCAAAAATGCATATCAAAAGCACACATTGTTGGTTACAGTGACATTTGCGCTTATAGTGTTCTCAATACCGGAATGTTCCAGGTCTAATGAGAACACAGCTGTCTTAGATAAGCTTACAGAAGATAAAAAAACCAATATAAGTTTTCAGTGTCTGACCCAAAGCAGATCTCCACCAAGGTTGCCATTGTAGTAATTTACTGCTGTGTTATTTCTAGCAGTTCCCCTTAGTCAACATGTCCTGATGGTTAACAGTTATTTGTTGCCTCTCTTTCTTGCTCCCTCTCTCTCTCCATCTAGTTCTGGCGAGGGACTGTGATACAGGCGTGAATGCTGAACTTTCTTACTTCATCCAGAGCGTTGACTTTGACATCTCATCTCATGGAGTGGTGTGCCCAAGTCAGAGGCTGGATTACGAGAGACCCAACCACATGTACGAGTGCATGGTGGTGGCCGTGGACAAGGGAACGCCCCCTCGCACTGGCACCGCCTCCATCCGCATCCGCATGGCCAACGTGAATGATGAAGCCCCTGTGTTTTCACAGACTATGTATGATTCGTTTCCTATACTGTTCAGTTTTTTTTCCACATTGCTTTTTGTAATTATGTGAATTTATGACTACATCTATACACACAGTGTTGAGAGAACATGTTTCTGTAGCTGCTAATGTAACATCTCCATCTCTCTTGGTAGAAGTTTAGAGGAGCACATAAAGGAACTGGTGGTGTATCATTGTTTTGTGTTTACGAAGGGATTTTCTCTGAATATTCTCAGTACAGGGACTCTGTGGATGTTTGTGTGTGCTGTGGGATACACTTCAAAAGATGTGCACAGGAAGCAGATGTTGCGTCTGTGTTGTTCTGAGCCTGATCTATCTCTCTCGTCCTCTTTCTTCAGCTATAAAACCTTTCTTTCGGAGGATGCCGGCCCTGAGACTTTGGTAGCTATCGTGCACGCCAAGGACCCCGATGGAGACGGCGTGACGTACGCCATCACCGGCGGTAATGAAAACAGTAACTTTGAGCTGGACAACCAGAAGGGTGAGTTAAATCAATCGGTTTAATAATGAACACTCATGTTTGCAAACTTTCAAGGATTGAGATTTGGAAATGGGTTGCTGTGCTAACATGGTCCAGGCAGGATTTGTAAGAAAAACAAACTCATCTCCTGTTGTTGCTTGTGTGCACTTGTGTGTGAATTTTGTTTGTGTTTTTAGGCCTGCCTGCTTGTGCGCTTTCAGTCTCAAGGTTACATTTGTCCACAGCGTTTGGTTTGTTTACCAGCACATTTTTGCCTGAGAGCTAGAAAACAGCAGTGTGCTAACCCTCTCTTTTCTTATCAGCCCCTCCGCATGGCTTTTCCACCACGCAACCCATTACAGGCCAGCGTAAAAAGATGGCTCATGGCTTTAGCGCTCAAAGAGCTGTGCAGTGTTGTCACTTCAAAGATGTAGCAGTACTTTGTTTAGTCATAACCACCCCTAACAGTTCTTTAGTGAATGTGTATCTGTTAGATGCCCAATGCACAGAAATAATTGATTATTTTTTAGATATTAATGCTTTTATTGTGTTTATGTGTGTTTGTTGTGTGAGAGAAGGAAACAATGGATAGAAAGAACCGATAACACTTTACGATAAGGTTGTATTTGTTAACATTAGTAATTTCATTAAAGGAGATAATGTGGAGATTTTAGCGTCATCTAGCGGTGATGTTGCGAATTGCAACCAACGGCTCACTCCATCGTTCACCCCTCCCTTTCGAAGCACTACAGTGTCTTACACAGAACTAAGATGTCATCACGTTTCCGCTTCTTTGCAGACATACGACACTCTGTAGAGCATAATGTAGAACATTATTACTTAATGTTAGCTAATGCATTAACTAATTGTTAACAAATACAACCTAATTGTAAAGTGTTATGCATGAACAGGATTTACATTGACTTACAGTGTTACCTATTTGTTAAATGCTTTGACAGGTATCATCAAACTGCGACGCAGCCCTCCGCCTAAACTGCGCGGACCTCAGTACGTACTTAACATCACGGCGACCGACGACAACACCGCTGGTGGGCCGCTTCCTCTCAGCAGCTCCGCCCAGGTCATCGTTGGCATCAATGACATCAACAATAACAAGCCAGTGTTTGATGAGGTTAGTCTGAGACGATTTTCAGAGTTATTTATTTTTTTGGTTCAGGATATGTTTTATACTATTTTGTGAATATGAGGTGACTAAATTGTTTAAATTTGTATGATGTGAATTGAACATACATTTTTGATTTTAGAAAAAAAAAACAATAACAGGTCATACAGATTCATATAAATTAACCACCCTAGTAAAAAAATTCTAAATTTTGTTCCTAAATATGTAGCGATGTTAGTTAAAGTTGCAACTTTGTCTATGATGTTTCTTTTAAAATTATTTTAAGAAATTAAAATTCACACCGTATGTCATTGGAATGATTGTAGAGGTGGTTTTTTAACCTATGCCAAAATCCGGTTTCACTAAGAGAGATATCCAGTATTATGAGCACATCTCTGAGCACACCGAATCAGTGGACAGCCAAAAGAAACTTAACCAAAAGTGCGTACAAGAGCAGATCACGGTTCGCAGATGTAGATATGAGCATGGAATACAGATGCACTCATTAAATCTGCCTTTCGTGAAGTGCCTCGGGCTCTTAATACTGGTGACACTATGAACACCTCACTAATGGTAGTGTTTAAAGAGTCTGAGGAGACGAAAAGTAAAGAATGATGGATAAGAGCTCATATGCAGCAAAATGAGAAAGTGGAAGACCTAGCGTAATGAAACAACATGAGCAAATGAAACACAGCGCTGAAGAGATGAACAGAAGTGTGAGGAGGGAGAGAGAAGCGACAGCTGCCAGCAGGAGATCTAAAGGCTCTCAGAGGTCTCCAGAGGAAGAGGTTCTCTGTGCAGGCCGCTGGGCTCTGTGAGAGTGTAGGAGGCAGAACCGAGCACCACAGGCTCTTCTTCTGCTGCCGTCGCCACATCCTCTGCTGCTGCCCATGAATATTTCAATTACTCGCGTGCATCGGGGATGCATATGAAATAGAAGCGCTAAGTGAGCCCCAGGGCCAACATCTGGCCCTGCTCCTTCCCACACTCTCTATATCTGTGTTTGCCTGACCTGCTGACCAAAGTTACATATTCCCATCCCTGTGAGCATCAGAACTGCATGTAGAGCCCTGATGGGATGAATCATCGTGAAAAACAGGTTGAGGTCATATTTTAATGCCAAATTTTGAGGAGTCAGATCAGAACTACTGTATATTTTGTATGATTTTTATTTTTGCATAAGACCATGAGATATTTGGCATTGTGACACCTTTTCCTTTTAAATTCCCATTTTGAAATGAGTCCAGACTTTTTAGGGTTTTGTTTTATTGCTATTACCTAGATTTAATTTAAGTTATTTATACTGAAAAACAAGACAGTAATGTAAAATTGGCCTTTAAATATTCTGGTTAGTTAACCCCCTGTAAATCAATTTTTAACAGCAGTATGGTGTTCATGTTTTTGTCACTCAGAATTATTCTTAATTTTTAATCAAAATTCATATAAATATTTTACAGATGTTATTTTATCTTTTACATGTAGTTCATGTTTGTCATTTTACTTGTATTAATTTGAGGTCGGTAAAAACACCATCATTTTTGGTAAACATAAGAAACAGGTCCCACAGACCCGAACACTACTAAAAGGTTAACAACCATGATCTTTGTAAATCCAACAAATAATGTATATTTTTTTATTATAATTAATCACATAATTTTTTTATAAATATTAAAAACATGTCAAACAGAGCTGAATACCACTCAAGGATTAAATAACGAAAAACATGATATATCCAACAAATACATTTAAACATTTTATTTTAGTAATTCGTTTTTTTTTTTATTATAATGTTAATGGTATTTGAATAAGCTTAATATTCTTCATGCAATATATATTTGTGACCGTGACCCAGTCTGTGAAATCCTGGCTAAAGTCTCAAAATCAAATTTTGAGATAAAGAGCCTTAAAGTTTTATTTCAACTATTACGTGGACTATAACTGCAATCTTTTATATAGCCTTACTCTGTCAATATTAAATATATCAAGGTTAGAATTATGTAGGATGATTTTATGTAGCAAATCACAAAAAAATACTTTATCTGGGTTTTCACAGACCAGGTCTCATTTTCGTATTTCTTAACAACTAAACATGTTATTGACACGCTTGTGACATTCATCTAATAACACAATCTTTTTTGGCCCCTCTTCCTCTTTAATATTTAGTGGATTTAAACCCTCTTTCTGCTTTGTAGTCAGTAGATGTTGAGATGTTGACACTTCTAATTGCACCACGGATTACAGCAATAGACTATCTGTTCTAGTCTTCTCCCTTGCTAAACTGAGAAATCCTCCGTAAGCCCCTCAGAAGAGCGAATGTGTGTGTGCCGAAGCACAATGAGAGGTGTGGAGAGTGTACCGCTGTGAGAATTCTCTCCAGACGGAGGGAGGGGAGCTAATTCCAGCTTTTAGCCCCGGTATCGATCTAGTCACTTGATTAATCGCTTTAAGTTGACATTTGGCTCCCTCGTGGGCAGCGCTCACCAGGACGCCCCGCCTGATGCCTGCTCTGTAATGAGAGGATGATGAGAGAGGGAGAGCTGAGGAACAGAGAGGTGGAAGCCTCATTATGAGCGTGTGTGCTCCTATAATGGAGCGGAGGGACCTCAAAAGAGGAATTTAGAAACACTTTGTCATAAATACAGCTTTTATTTTGTTAGTTTTTCTTGTCTTTTCTTGAGGCATGCATTCTTTCTCTCTCTCTCTCTCTCTCTCTCTCTCTTCGTTCTTTTATACTCAGAGTCAAACATTTAGACACATCCACATATTGTTTATTGCATATTATTTTATACATTTAAAAAACTTGGTATCAAAAATGTCCACAAAACACAAATGGGAGCACAGAAATCAAGTATAAACTGTCTAGATTATTGTGTTTGTGCTGTTGCTTACTTCTTAACTCTTGTTGGCTTTGGTTTCTTTAAAGTGCCACGACTACAGCGTGAATGCATTGGTTCTGGAGAATCAGCCTCCGGGCACTTTCGTCCTGCGCGTGCAGGCACATGATGCCGACACCGGGGTCAATGGGGAGGTCAAGTATGGGATCATGCAGAGAGATGGCGCCTCACCAGGGTTCACCATCAACCCCGACACAGGTCCAAACCTCCTTCCTCACTCTTCATTTTACCAAACTGATGAAACCATAAGTGCTTTCACATTTTCTAGTTAATGGATCTCATTTATAAAACACAAGCAGAACTCATGAAATCAAATTTCCTTTTTAATAATGATTTTTACACAAATGTCTTTATTAATTAAATGAATCAATTACATTGAGTTTAAGGATCGAATTGTATGTGTCGTGCAGGTGTGATCAGTACAGTGATAAGTTTTGACCGTGAGAGACAGAGAGAATATACGCTGTCAGTCACCGCCACCGATCAAGCTCAGGAACCCCTCATCGGCATCTGCCAGATCACCGTCCTCATCGCTGACCAGAACGACAACGACCCAAAGTTCGAGAACAGCCGCTATCAATGTAAGAAACACTTTTATGAAAGATCCTTTCAAGCTGATATTGCTAGATTTTTCAGCCACTTGCAAGTCAACTGCAGGTGGTATGAGTTGGAGGGGCATCTCATTCTAGAGAGCATTCGATTGGTTACAAACCAGGTAGTGCAGATGAGTCATCAATACTTTCAAATCAATTGTATTTGTAGTTTTATGTTCTTTTATCCTCAAGCTGGTGTTTTTCAGCCTGTTTATGTAGAATATGTATGAGAAAGGCAATTCTATCATTTTTTTACAACCGTTACATCCTCTAGTTGCCATGCACCACTGTATTTTAAGATCAGTTACATTTACATTATTATTTTTTTTATCCAAAGTGACTTACATTGCATTATACATTATTCAGTTGTTTCTAAGTATGTGCAATCCCTGGGATCGAATCCATCCTTGCCGTTGCTAGCACCATGCTCTAACCACAGAGCTACAGGAAAGCTGTCCTTGTGTTCATTAGCACATTTATAACAACGGTAAGAGTTCATGACAGGACCCCAGCTCTGGTTTTAGCTATAGACTCTTTAAACATTTATACATGGACCTTTAACATTGCACTTAAGAGCTGTAAGGGTTTTGCAAGCTTAACAAATTTCAAAGTCCAGGATTCCTGAGCATAGTCAACTCGCATTAAACCTCGATATTAAAAATGCATAAAAGTCTGAGCAAGGTGAGCTTTAATGCCATTTTATAAACGCATCACTAATCATATAGAATCGGATGCAGTTGTGGAAAGCTCGCTGCAACAGTGAGAAGTCTGCTGAGCTCTTCTGAAAGCTTCATGTTTGTTTATGACATTCGCAAATGCGAGTTCAATAAGTTTAATGTCTGAATTCCTTTTATCGCAGTAAATGTGCTACCAAGAAAGCTCATTAAGAATTAAAGAGAGAAACGTTTCTGGGACACGCATCGTTGCTCTTTTACTGCACGTAGATTTTAATAGCATCGGGCATTTCTTGTTATTTGTGTTTATCGATGCCCACGTTATTATGTTAACTCTTTATTTGCTAGACTTTCTGCGAGAGGATACGCCAGTGGGCACCAGCTTCCTGAGGGCGGCCGCTCACGATGATGATCAGGGGACCAATGCGGCCATCACCTACTCTCTCTCACGACAGAACCCAGCTTACTTTCACATCAACCCCAGCACGGGATGGATCTACGTCAACCATCCCATCTCACAGGTAGAAATGACCACAAACCCACTTATGCGCAAATCTTTAACTTTTAGAAAATATAAAAATTATGTTTATGTTTAAAACGAGCAAAAAAAGTCAAACTAAAATCTAGATTTTTTCTATTGGCAATATACACTTCACAGCGATGCCATAGAAGAACCAATTTTGGTTCCACAAAGAACCATTCAGTCAAAGGTTCTTTAAATAACCATCTTTTTCTTACCTTTTTATAATCTGAAGAACCTTTTGTGAAACCTTTTTTGTTCTTTATGGAACCAAAAGGTTCTTCTATGGCATCAAATAACCTTTTGAAACACCTTTTTTAAGTGTAGACTAAATATATTTGATCACTTTCCTTTTGATATATATATATATATATTTTACTAGAAAACAAGACAAAAAAAGAAATTCATTTTTTGCAGCGCAGAAGACATATTCATTGTATATACATATAATGCAATGAATGTCAGGAATCCTTGTATCTCCCTATTTCATAATATTTATTTTTTGCATAAATCATTCAGGATATTTGTTTTTCATAAATCATTCAAACTTATTTTTTTCTCTGGGTTTTGCAAATATTTACCTGATAAAAAGTGCCCACAGCAACAATATAGAAATCATAGTTTATATACCATAACAACCTGAATTCTGATATCATATGCATAGATAGTTTTAAACAATATTTTTAATGAATTATTAATGACAAATAATGTGTATACGTGTGTGTTTGTGCATTGTTTGATCTGGGCAGAAATGCCACCGCCTGTACTTTTCTGCCCACGAGTGGCTGTCTGTGTCATTTCTGTGCTGGATTTATAAGCCTGGAGCAGGATGGGGCTTGATTTGACATTAAAAACCTTCAATGCACATTCAGAGGTAAAAACAGGCTCCAGTGATGTCTCCTGGTATTATTAGCAATTACAGCCACTCAAATTTGCTGCATTCTGTTTATAGAGCCATTAGTAAGGACAGACCTCAGGTAAAGCACCAGGCAGGGGTTTATTAATGCAGAGTTCAAATCCAATACTGTCAGGCTTTTAACATGCTTTCATCGCTCTCAGCACTGAAACCAATCATGACCGCATTTGTCTCTCAGAATAGTTCTCTCCGAGCAGGTCATTAAGATGTTTGTGGATCTTGCCCGGTCCGCGTTTTTCATTAGCCACTTCAGTCACACTTCTTGACATGTGCCAGAGAGGATCACTTTTAGAAAATCAGAAAATGTCACCCACGCTAAACTCACCTGTCTTCAAATAGACAACTTAAACTGGACCCCTGCTGTTACCTATTGCTGCCGTCTCTCATCCGCTGTCTGTTTTTCCCTGCCGCGCTCTCTCTCCTCTGTCTGACCTGAAAAAGCAAAAAATGTAAAGCCAGGTAGGGAAAGTTTTAGTGCTGACTCAATCTTAACAGTGCTTTTCCATCATTAGGTGAATTGGAATGAAAGAGTCTTTTTCTTTCTGAGAACCACTGGTCTTAAAAGCTAAATTAATAAAGCAAGATATGCAATTTTTATTAAAAAAACAGAAAAATTGTTTAAATGCCGCATAGACTGACACATGCTGTGCATGCGATCTTAGATGCTCTATGTGGTATCGCCAAATGTCCGATGAATAATGAATAGCGGTTCTTTAAGTGGAAATCTCAGGGGTGTCTCTCATCTCTGATTCCTGTCGTCACAAAAGTGACAACTTGTATTATCTGAGTGTGTGCTGATATGATAATGTATTAAACGCCCCTGGGCTGGATTATATGACCTATCTGTTGTTCTGACAGACATCACGGATCAGCCAGCAGATCATCGCTACAGACGGAGGCAATCGGAGCAGCTCGGTGGACCTTACTGTCATCATCACCAACGTGCACAACCAGCCTCCGCAGTGGGAACAAGCCGAATATTGGGTCACGATCCCGGAGAACACGCCGCGCGACACCAAGATAGTGGTGAGACTCATACACTAGGAATCATGCATTTTTTAAATCATAAAAAAGGGAATTTTCAACCAAGTTCGTACATGTTTTTAAAGTTCACCCAAAAAATGACAATTCTTTCATTTATTCACCCTCTTGCCATTTCAAACCTGTATGACTTTCTTTCCTCTGCAGAACACAAAAGAAGATATTTTGAAGAATGTTGGTAGCCGAACAGCGGCGGAACCCCTTCACTTCTATTGCAAGTCAATGGGTGCCAGTTAACAACATTCTTCAAAATATCTTTAATAAAATTTTTATGTTTCAAAATATTATTTACTGTTTACCTCCATTGTTATCTTTTAAACACTCACTGTGGTGTGCTTTGGTTGTGCTGTTGATAAACAGAGGTAAAGTGTTGAGGTTTCTCATCGTTGGCGCTTGTCACATCTTATTCAACCTTCGTCTTGTTTCCCATCTCGGCTTGTTTCATTCGCTGTCACATTTTACATTCGTCTGGGAGCTTGTCCCCACACAGATCAGCATCCACAAACAACCTCATCTGTCCGGCAAACTCGAGCAGACTGCTTGTCTGAACGTTCTCTTCTAATTCATTCAAAAGGGGCAAAAAGGCCGGCCCTCTGAGCCCGTTTTCCTTGCATACAGCAGATTTATCGGTAAAGCACGCCAGGAGGAGTTCTGCCGGAGTCGCTGCGTTTCCCTGACATCAGCGGCTTTCTGCGGCTGCTGCCAGCCATTTTGCAGTCTATACGAATTTTCACATCTGTATTAGTGGCTCAAACTGTGGCAGGCCTTCTCTTCACCTTGCCACGGGATGTAAAATAGGCTTAGGTGGAATGTTTGATCTTTAAATTCCTGCTTTCCCCGATGGCTTGTAAAGTGTGGCTTTATCGACGTGGTTTAAATGCGAGGAATGCTTCGCTCGTCATTTTTGTTAACCTGTTTGCAAAGAGCTGAAGGGTTTATACTGCACTTGGTTGGAAATACGTAAACACACTTCCAAAGACTAGTGTGCTGCCAACCTAGACAGCATTTTAAGGTACATTTCTGACATGAATTCTGCTCTGAAAGGTAGAGAGAAATAATGATGCTTTTTTATAAGGTTTTATAAAAAAAATCTATCGTTTGTGAATAGGGAAATCCCATGTGTTTGTGTGTGAATGACCATTAAAGCGGTAGTTCACCCATCATTTAGTCATCCTTTTGACATTTTAAACCTGTATGACTTTCTTTCCTCTGCAAAACACAAAAGATATTTTGAAGAATGTTGGTAACCAAAAACCGTTGGTCCCCATTGACTTCTATTGTATGGACAGAAAGCCAGTGCAAGTCAATGGGGACCAATGGTTTTAGTTTGCCAGCATTCTTCAAAATATCTTCTTTTGTGATCTGCAGAATAAAGGAAGTTTGAAATGACAAGAGAGTAAGTAAATGATGATAGAATTTTCATTTTGGGGTGAACTGTCCCTTTAACAGGCTGATTTGAGTGCCTCAGATTCCACACTTGTGAGATTCGATGCATGTAAGGATTTAATTTTATAAAAGGTAGTAAACAGCAAAGCAGGTCAATGTGTTTTGGAATCGAGTTATAATTTACACATTTACAATCTGCTTAAACCCTTTGGTTACACGTATTAAAGATTAAACCTGGAAAAGAGCTAAAATGGTTTCTAATTGGCCAGGATTTTTCAAGCAGTTTTTCAAGCTCTGTTACAGCATTTATCTCTAGACTGAATCTTCTCCTCCGGGAGCTTCTGTTAGCATTCCTGTCAAAGAAAATGAACACGGTCCTAATGTACTGCTCCACAAGCCTTAAATTATGTGTTTTAATACAGATATTTTTAACTCACTTTACTCAATTATTAATATTAAAGATCCATAACCCTACAACTTCCTTACTTACATTAATAACATTCTGCTTTTTCTCTAACCTGTACTGCATTCGTATTTACAGCAGGCTTGACTCAGAAGTTATTTCTTTTAAAGTCCTAGTGAAATAAAAAATTACAATTCCCATTTTTTTAAATGAAATATTGCAGCGTTTATTGTACATAACTTACCAATATGGGTCATTATCTTTTTACAATTAACGCCCTCATAATCTCAGTTAAAATCTGAAAGAGCACCTCCACCCTCTGATGAATATCCATCTTAATTGACGTAAGTTAGACGGCTTGGGCGGAGCATCCGTTAACTCCTCATCTTCAACTGTCGGTCTGCTCCCAGTTCTATTTCAAAATGCAACAGCTGTTTTTATTCATCCAATGAAATCGCAGTAATACAACAAGCCACGACCACTATTTTTATCATTCGAAATGAACAACTTTAAGTATAACACTGGACTCGCTCTGGTTTCTTCAGTGCTTATATAGCATTTTATATTTATACATTTCTCTTTTATCAAAAGTGCTATTAAAGCATTTTGAAAATGTTGTCAGATTGGAATCCATGACCTTGGAACTAAGGCCGATATTCTAATATAACGTATGCGCACATTCTTTTTCAAACTTTTTTGATTTTTTTTTACTAAATTCTATTTACAGAATGACCTTTTTGGATCTTTCTGTATTTCTTCCTATTGTATAGTTTCGAGAAAGAGATTTCCAACCTGACTGCATTGCAGCATGTTTTTATGACGGCCACCAAATAAGAGCCACCGCGAGGCATCTCTGATCAGCTTATTTTTTTCTGACGCCATTGCTGTATAATGAGTTGATTTCTAATTATTGCTAATTTCATGGCACCTCAGGCTGTGCTCATTTTGCTGGGAGTGCCATTACCCATCTTATCATCCTAACATGGAGGACTGACCTGTTTTTGAACAGCACAGATCTCACAAGCTGCTTTTTTCAGTCTTTTTGTGCGGTTTCCTGTAGCTCAACTTGTTAAATCATGTTGCAAACAACACCAAGGTTTTGAGTTTGATTCCAAGGGAATCTACATAATATGTGTAGCAAAAACGCACTTATAGGTTGCTTCATATTAAATGTACAAAAAACATAAGTAATAAAAAAACAAAATTTTTCTTAGTTTTCAATAGACTCTTGGCCTCTGTTAGGACATGAGATGAGATTATGGCCTTGCTTGCTATCTGTTGCCTGTCCAAAGACAAGAATTTGGTTGTCTTAGTTTGAATTTATATGTCAGTATTTAGTGTTTGTGTGAAGAACTACCCAGCTGAAAATGAGTGTGGCACCTAGCGTTGGTTCAGAAAGGAACGAATCCGAACGTTGTGTTATAAACTAACCCATGTTTTGTTGTTTCAACCCAAAATGCTTGTTTTAACCCATTGTTGGGTCATATGTAACCATTTTCTGGGTTAATTTACCCCAACGGTTGGGTGCGTCTCTTTTTTCCCCAATGTTGGGTTGTTTTTAGAGTAATGCTGGTGTCCTCAAACAAGACCGTGTTGGTCAACCAGCTCAGATAGACCATCAAAGAAGACCAAATAAGAACCCATATATGTTTATTATGCTGGTCCACCAAAAGTTTCAAATCAGAGAATGATTTAGACATTTATTTTCTCAGCTGTTGAGTTTATAGATGTGCAGATGCGTGTGTGCGTGCGTGTGTGTGCGTGTGTGTGTGTGTGTGTGTGTGTGTGTGTGTGTGTGTGTGTGTGTGTGTGTGTGTGTGTGTGTGTGAAGTAAACTTCACTGGCATGGCGGCCCTGTGTGTCAGAGCGGATCTGAGTCCCTGGCCACTCTTATGGCTCTGCTAATGGAGGATGTACCTGAAGGTCACCTTCAACGTCTCCTCACTCAGAAAACAAGATAAGTGTTGTTCCTCTGAGCTTTTTACCCCCACTCCAGCTGGATCCTCCCATGAGATTGAATATCTTTTCAAATTCAGCCACTCAGACTTTTTAAAACATACTTTCTCCCGCCGTCCGCACTTCCCCTTGCATTACACCTCTTTTAGACCAAAGAAATGAATGGAATTGTATTTGTGGGGTTTCCAAAAAAGTCACAATTGCGGTCTTTGTTAACAAAATGCACCTTCACGATTTGACTAGTAACCTCGCGTTTTCTCTCGTTTCTATCCTTTCTTTGTCTCTGACGCCCACACGGGCACCCAAACCCTAACGCTGATGTTTCTGCTAATATGACTTGGAAAACAAAGCACTTTACAACAATTACAGTCGATCTATCCTTCTCTTCAACACTCCCACCCCTTCCTCAAAGTACAGTATTAACTCCCCGATGTGGAATAACCGGCGGTTCAAATGCGTTCTGTGCATTGGGAGCCGCCGTGCTAATTCATCCTCAGAACTCTAAATACAAATTAGGCTTGTTAAACAGTATAATGCATTCATTAGCAACACTGAGTAGCCTTGTTGTGCGTCGAGTGCTCCTATTCATCCCTCGCTCGTTCCCTCTCGCTCGCCACCCCCCCCACGCTTCTCTTCTTCATCTATCTGTCTATCTGTCTCTCTGTCTGCCTAATTAAAAATTGAAATATCAGTCAGCTCATTGTGGTATTATCTCAAGGAATGCTAATTAACACATTTTCAAAAGCAGTAATTGCAACCTTGAGGATGTAATTTAAAGGGTCTTGTTCGTGTGTGTGGATAATGAGAATGCCATTCTCTTCAAGTCTGAGAGACACGCGCTAATAAACACTTGGGGGGGAGATTAAACCGGCTGCTTTGCCCAAGTTGGCCGAATTTGTATTTCTCGACACGTTATTGAGTTTTGTTCTATAGGGTAACCTTAATTGTGAATTATGAATATTTGATTTCTACATACCGTATGGTTTTAATCTAAATAATGGTGCGATGATAAAGGTCTGACATGGGAGCTTAAAATCGCCCCATTTACACTAAGAACGATTACTATATAGTAAACTATAAAGAAACGTTTTCAAAATCAGTCTACAATTAATGCTGTGTTCACACTAAAGGGCTGTCCACGCTGCACGCGGTGCGATAATGCGACGTGATTGGCCGACGAACTGAACTTTCAACATGCAAACCGCTATTTCACTCCTGTATGCTAGGGGGCGCTGAGGGACAGTTTGAGTTCGCTGTTGTTTCACTAAAAGAAGAATGTAATACGCTCGCAAGAAACCCAGGGAAGCAAACATGTTGTATTATCATCATTATACAAATAAACATTGAGTTGAGAAAACGTCAGTAAGTTTTATGCCTTTCATTTGAACTAAGTGGTCTAAGTGGTTATGACTGCTGTGTTTACAGCACTATGTAAACATATTATTAATTTATATGAAGATGTTGTTCTAGCATTTAAATTAAGTGTTATGTTCATAAAGTCGCATAGATCATAGACCTATACCTAAATTAGATTTCATGTTTTGAACTAAAGGAAATATAAACAAGCACTTATACTGAACGTCTGATTATTTTGAGCTGAAAATCCACAATGTACATATTTATGATTTAAAAACATACAGTTACTAATGCAGTGCATATAATAACGTCATCTAATCTCAAATGTACGATTGATTGCGCGCACTGAGAAAGGCTTCATGGGGATCTATTGAATTATTATCGTGAGTAAATGACATACAAGGTCACTGCAAAGATGCGAAATTGAGCCGGACGACGTGAATGATACAAATTGGACGCCAGGCATTTGCGTCTTCCACGCAAGTTAAAAAATATCAACTCAAGGCTGAAATTCACACAAAGAGCTCATTGAAACACTAACATAGACACTTCTTGTCGAGTGCTGTTTTTTTGCGTTTCTTATTCGAATAAAACCAAGTAATGCCACGAGTAATACACATAAGATAGCCTATAGAGAAATTATATTGTTGGGATCATCTATTCGATTTTTTCCCAGTTAATAAACAATAGAACATTTACAGACAATCGAAATACATTTTAATGTAAAGGACTTGCGCATTTAAAATGTACAACAGCAGCATGCAAGAATAAAGAATTCATTGTTGTCCATTGGTGTGGACTGTCATAATATAGTGGTATTTCAAATAACTGTGATATTACTACACATTACTGTTACTACATATTATAATATCATAAATAATTCAGCACCTGTTTGAAGTTTTGCCTTAAGAGCCACGGTTAAAACTCTCTCTCTCTCTAGTACATAATCTAATTTGTTGGCCAAAAAGGAACATGACCAAACAAAACTGAAGATAAATTCGACTTAAAAAAAGATTTCAATAGATAATCAATAATATAATGAATTCTTTCCACTATAATCATGTATTGAAAATCTGATATCATGACAGAATGAGGACACCAATGTATCCTTATTCTTAGTTTTAACTTGAGTTTGTGAGCGACTCTTTTAATGTTCTTTAATGTCAGTATATTATGCGCAAATGCCAATTTTACAGTTTGGTAACCATGCATAATATATATGTATAACTCATACTGTAAGTGTTGTATAATGGTCTTTGCCAGCTGTCTTAGTTGCCTTCTATAAATGATAGATGACTCAAATGACTGATTTCACATACGTCTGGTGTTGCATTAACATATGCTGAGATATGCACTGAATGAATCGGACCTGTAAGTGTAAATGTACATCTAGAAAGTTAGTGGAGAGCTGTCAAAGTGACTGTGGCAAGTAAGGTGACTGAATAGATCATTTCTGCCAGGGGACACGCGAAGGACGGGAAAGCCAGCCCATAAAAGCAGGAAGCAAAGCCACAGAGCTTTTAAGGTGCATGTTTTCCGTGTTGCGGTGGACGGGAATGCTCTTAGAATGGCTGACTGGGTGCATGTTCTCTCTCCCTCTTGTGCTGTCTTCTCTATCTTTTTCCATCCGCTATTATTTTGCTTTTTTATGTTTGACGTCCAAGTTTTATGTGTGCTGTACTCTATTGGACTACCATACATGGTTTTGGACTTGTTCTTTGACAGTCACTCTTGACTGCTTTGGCCTTGCTGTGCCGTTGGCTGTATTGTCAGTGGAATGTTTTGTTTGCTTTACAATGTCATTTGGTTGATGGTGTTTTGAAGTAAAAGGCGTTAAAAGGCTTCAAGTTCACAGACAAGTTCCAGCTGTGATATTGGATTTTCCGAGCCCAAATCGGCTGTATGTCCTGTATCTAAGTCAAATGCACATGTTTTTGGCCGAAGATCAAATGAATGAGTCTTTCAGGATGTGGCAGTAGAGTTCCGGGTTGGCTTTAATTTACTTACACAGCATTGGAACAGCTTGTTCTAAACAGGGTTGAACCAACAACTGACCATCATGAGTCTTTGTGCAGACAGTTCATGAGTCTCTTTCTTGTGTATGTGTGATCTTCTGGTCTGTAATTGAATAAGAAGTAAATGTCGTTCAATGGAAAGAAAGTCACGAAATAGTACTGCAGAAAGTTACTCAATATGTGTCAATACCAGTTCAATAGGAAATTGGATGGATTATACAGTAGATGAAACGCTGGAGTCAGCAGGCGGCTGACCGACGGTTCTGCTGATTTCAAATGCCCTCTTACAAATAATGATAGTTTATGAAGAGCTGTGCATGTTTTAATCTAATATATCTTAATGGGATAAAAGAAAATGTCTTATGAACTATTATAGCACTTCCAAACAGTTTTTACCCAATTACCCACTCCAAAACCAAAGACACATCCATTACCTGGAGGTTAATGTGCAGTTTAAGAAACTGAGGTTAGAAAACTAACTTTCAATTACAGAATCTTTTACTACAGGCTGAGTTTTAGTAAATTGGTGTTAGCAGTTTTTTTTCCTCAGCAAACTTTGTTTTTAAAACTAATATGACCTTGTTTACTTTCTTACTTTAGGCTTCAAAGTTTTTTTTAACCTGCATTTCTTTTTCAGCTGACATCTCTCTCTCTCTCTCTCTCTCTCTCTCTCTCTCTCTCTCTCTCTCTCTCTCTCTCTCTCTCTCTCTCTCTCTCTCTCTCTCACCCATTCTGCATTTTTTCATATTCTATTTTACTCATTTACATCATAAAAAATTGACTTTGGTTGTGACTAACAATATTTTAGTACATTTTGTATATTTATATTATAGTAAATATATATATATATTAGTAAGAATGTGCATATATTAGTAAATGAACATACATTTTAGCTGGTCTTTCTTTTTTCCAAACAGACAATAAAGGCAACCTCTCCTCTTGGTGACCCCAGGGTGACATACAATCTAGAAGAAGGTCAGGTTCCTGAGACCAACATGCCCGTGCGCTTTTACATCAAACCAAACAGAAGAGATGGTTCTGCCTCGATCCTGGTGGCAGAGAATCTGGATTATGAGACCACACGTTTCTTTACGCTACGAGTGCGTGTTCAGAATGTGGCGGCTGTACCCCTGGCGTCCTTCACCACTGTCTATGTCAACATTACAGGTGAGACACATCATCATCTTCTGTGAAGTACTATAAAACCAACTGAGTGATGTGGTCGGGGGTCCAACTGCAAAAAAACCCCCAAAACTCTGCAACATTTGGATTTCAGCTTTAATAAGTATTTCTGACTTTTTAGAACAGACTATCTAAACATCTTTAAAAGATAGTACCAAGACACCAACAATGTCTAGAAATGATGACACAAGGATGTTGACACCCCTCACTAGTGCGCTACAAATATGCCATGACAACCACTTCCACGCTGCCTTTCTGGCCTCAGAGGTAAACACATTTGCAGCAGTTTAATAATCAGCATTTCATAGCAGCTCGGTTTGTGAGGAACGCAGCAGTGTCTGATCTGATTCACTGATTGTGTCGGAGGCGCTGACACTAATGTTTTTTCCTTTCTTCATAGCTCATTTAGCCTGCGCTGTGCATTTCTACACAACAGTGTTCTCTGCTGTCACAGAGCGCATGTGGAAATTTAGAGCGCTGATGAGTGTATGACGTGTGCGTGCGTATGTGTGTGTGTAATAGGAACGGTGAAGAGCTTTGGCGGCGAGGAACGACACTTGAGACCACATCAGCATTAATTAAAGGGAAAATGGAGATAGAAATAGTGATCTAGTTAGAGGGACTGTAGGAGAAGTGAATCTAGATTAGTAAACCTGCAACATATACATTTATAGATTTAAATAATCCATATACTGACTTGAGGCAATAAGACTTAAAGGGATAGTTCACCCAAAAACAATCATCATTTGCTTTCTCTCTTGTCATTTTAAACCTGTATGACTTTCTTTCTTCTGCAAAACACAAAAGAAGATATTTTGAAGAATGTTGGTCCTCATTGACTTCTATTGTATGGGCACAAAACCAATGTATCATAAAGAATCTTCTTTTGTGTTCTGCGGAAGGAAGGAAGTCATACATGTTTGAAAATACAAGAGGGTGAGAAGATGATGACAGAATGTAAATTTTTGGGTAAACTATTACTTTAACCAGAACAAAGTAAAGCACAGATTTAATGTGCACTCTTACAGCTAAAAAAGAAAAGCCATGTATCCAATAAAATCACCTTGGAATTAGCTCATATAAGTAAATTCAAATATAAAGTTGTTTTTTATAAACGGTCTAGAATCATAATTTGTTTGCAGATGTCATTTGGTCTTCTATTGTACTTACAGTAAATTGACGTTTTCATCTCATCCAACATGTGTCCATGCACATGTTTCATTGTTTGATTTATTGTGTTTAATGTTGACTGATTCCTCTCATTCTTTTCATCCTCCACCTGTTCAGATGTGAATGACAACGTTCCTTTCTTCATGTCGTCCACATACGAGGCAACGGTTCCTGAAGGGGCAGAGATCGGCACATCAGTTGCACAGGTCTCAGCCACAGATTTGGACTCTGGTCTTCATGGCATGGTGAGCATGGTTACTGTCTTTATGGTTATGTTTATGTGGGCTAGTTCACCCAAAAATGAAAATTCATCCATTACTCACCCTATTGTCATTTCAAACCTGTATGACTTTCTTTCTTCTGCAGAACACAAAATAAGATATTTTCAAGAATGTTGGTACATGAAAACCATCGGTCCCCATTTGCAATGATTTTGTGTCCATTGTGTCCATACAATAGAAGTAAATGGGGACCAATGGTTTTTGGTTACTAACATTTGTGTTTTGCAGAAGAAAGAAAGTCAAACAGGTTTAAAATGTCAAGAGGGTGAGTAAATGATAAGAGAATATTTGTATAGTATATCATAGCTGTTTGACAGCATTGGTTGTGTTTTTGGATGGGATAAGATATTAACCGATGTCCTTACCAGACTTCTTAAGTCCAAAATGTTCTTGGTCAAACAGCTTCGCCAGAAAGACAATGCTGATTGACCAACTAAATTTTGCAGGTGCATACTTTCTTATTTAACCAGCACTAAACCAGAACGAACCAACATAAAGCGTGATCAAAATGTGTGCTGGCCTAAGCTGTTTTTAGAGCAAAAAGCATACACAGTTTTTATCTCATCTTTTTCTAAATCACACCTTGTTTGACATGTTTCCTACACAGATTAACTACATCATCCTAAAAGACCAAAGTGGCGACTCGCAGTTCTTCAGCATTAATTCCTACACGGGCATCATCCACACCAGGGCAACCTTCGACCGTGAGCAGAAAAGTTCCTACTTGATCGAGGTCCAGTCTCAGGACAGCTCAGAGTCGGCCCGACCCAGTCAGCAAGGCCAGCCTAACACAGGTGAATGATCTATCATCCAGGTCTCCTTAACCCCTTGATCAAGCTGTTTTCTCCTCCACCTATCACAGCAGGAGAACCAGCCTCAGAGATGAGCTCCATTCATTAAGCCTTCAATAAGTCACTCATAATGAACAACTAATGACATCCCAGAGGCTTTGTGTAATATGGGCCACATATAAAATTATTAGGCCAGAGTATTAAACAGTCATTAAGATGTTTATCACAGTTTTGTAATAATGATTTCACACATCATAATTTCTTAGTAACTTATTCTTTGAAGCCTGCATATATAACGCATCAAAATTCAAATATATATCGATAAATGACTAGATGTTTTCATTATAAATGTAACAAAGTGAAATTTGGTGTTGCATAATGGAGAAAAAATACGTACTAATAAAATAGCTTGACTGCATTGCAAGTCAGTTTGCATGAAAGCATCTGCAAAATGCAAGTGAACAAAATATTTTTTTATATACTTTTTTGCACTCACAAAACTTCACATTCTTGCGTGAATTTCATGTCATCCCACAGACACGGCCTACTTAAGAATTTTCATCACCGATGTGAACGACAACGCTCCTGCTTTCTCTCAACCCGTGTACGAGATCAGCGTGGAGGAAGACAAGGAAGTGGGTTTTGTGGTCATCACCGTTACAGCCAATGACGACGATGAAGGTAATTCACATCGCACACAGAATTTTATTCTGGTGGCCCCATCACTCCACTACATTGGTGGCTTTTGTTGTTTCTGTTTTGTTTGTTTGTGTGTCGACTTATTTTTTTTGGCAGCCCACTGATATTTTTGACAGATATGGAGGAGGAGAAGTTGAAAAAAGGAATTGTGAAATATATCTAGGTGGAAAATGCGCTTCTTTTGGTGCCGAGCTTGTTAGCAAATCTCTGCGGTGAATGTGGGAGTAACTGTTTCGGTCCCCTTTTTGATGTTTGCCTCTTTGTTGTCTTATAGAAAATTATTAAATAAGTAGCAGGCTCTCTTTAATGATAGAGATCAACCCTCGTGTGAAAGATGTTGCAAAGAGATGTGTGACATCTGAGGGCCCAGACGAAAAACGATTGGGATTTTTAAGTGGATCGGAATATGCAGCTCTGGCCTTTTGAACATAAAACTAAAATGACAAAGTAACGTTTTATAGTTACAAAACTCTCAGGGGCATTACAGGTGGCTTAAGCAGTGATTAAATGAGAAAGGAATAACATGTGTTTCAACAAAGCATTAAAAACACTTATTTTAAAGAAATATTTTCCCTCAAATGTAAGCTCTGGGGCCTTTTTCTTAGTTACTAAGTTAAGCCGGTGTATCGTTTTATCAAATTTAGCCTGAAAACAGACTAGATTACCATTTGGATCTGTAATAAGGAAATATTATTTGACTTATGCGATTACATCATCTTACAGAAGTCATACGGTATGTTTTGTCCCTCTAATGTAAGATGTCCATTAACATGTGTACAGACATTGCTGACTTTGTACTTTACTTTAATGCTATGCAGTGTTTGACCTCTTAAATTATAGTTGGCTGTTTACTAAATGTTTTATTTATGTCTTTAGAGATCTGTATATCCTTCAGACACTCTCAGCTCTTGCCTCGGCAGCACAATGCACATGAATGCATGAACAGCCATGAATTGACCTCAGTGGCTAGTTAAATTTGCATATTTCCAGTTGACTGAGTAACTTCTACAAGTTGATTTTGTTAGTTGGAACATTCCCTAAAGAAAAATGTCATTGCTCACACTCGCTTTTTCCTAGAAGTTAAGTTTCATTTATGTGTTTCCTCACTGTTTGTCCTAATACGGCTCTGGAAAAATGAATAGATACAAAAAGATAAAGAGATAGTTCCCCCCCAAAGCAGAACACAAAAGATGATATTTGGAAGAATGTTGGAAACCGAGGAACGGTGGTACTCATTCAATTCTATTTTATAGACTCAAAACCAATGCAAGTCAAACCGTTGTTCGGTTACCAACATTCTTCAAAATATCTTCTTTTGTGTTTTGCAGAAAAAAAGTCATACAGGTTTGAAATGACAAGACGATGAGTAAATGATGACAGACTTTACATTTTTGGGTGAACTATCCCTTATATAATTTAGTTTTGGAAGATTGAAATGAGAAATCTCTTAGCTCTCCCATTGAAAATTCTCTCCCGTTCAATTCTGACAAATCTGGACCAAGTTTTTGACATTATGGAGCTCTCTGAAACTCTAGAGGAGACAAGTGGTCACTGGTTTTTATCTCAAGGCTAATATATAAGAAGCAGGAGACTAACGTAAAGGCTCCTCTTGCTCTCTATTTAATCTCATTGAATAACAAGATTTTTTTTCTCATAGGTCAAAACATTATAGGTTTCTTTTGACATTCACAGAGTTACTCCTGTTAATCTGAGCTCGACAGGCTTGAACAAATCATCTGTCCGATGTAATGTGCCAGGCTGCCGCTCGTCCACCCCCTCATTTCTCGTCCTGTCTCTAGAACATTCCAGGCTGTCACCTCCACACGTCTCAGTGACAAGGCTCCTCCACCTGATCTCTCTCTGATTTCCATCAGCGACACGGCGACTCGGCTCATCCGTCAACATAAACAAACGGGCTGGAGCGCGAGGCTCTCGTGGCTTCGCCCCTTACATATGCATGACAAATTTCATGTGGCGTGCAGCCGTGTCAACAAGCACACTGTGGTGAAGCAGACAGGGGCATTGAGATGAAGCCGCACGGGCGTCCGATAGCTCATTAACGACGAGACGGTAGAAGCGCCGCGGAGGTGAGAAGAGTGACTTGACCTGCCATGGCTGGATGGGCGTCCAGAGCCGGGCGACAGCTAATATCTCACGACTGTCATGAAATGAAATGCAAATCAGAACTTGATGTCCCTACGTCCCCTCCCTGCTTTAGAAGGCACAATGGATGAGATCGCCATTAAAATGCAATATTTCATATTACGCTGGGGATGAAAATGGGGTGTAGGAATAATTAGGAGCTGATTTGTGGGAGAAGAGGAATTTTATGGTCCTGTTAAGTGTTTCCTAAAGCTGATTAGCAGTGTCCTCTTTGAGCTGTTCATTAAACTCCAGACTGATTTCAAAGATGAAATATGTAAAACATGCCGAACTTTCTTCATGCTGAATGAGCACAAGGTCTCCTGGACTTTGGGAACTGTCTTTCATTCCCTGTAGTGGATGGTTTTGGGTAGCAGGGGCTCGCAAATGTTCCTTTTTCACGTATAAAGACGCATATATACTGTTTAAAAAAATAACCTTTGCTAAGAGTTCGGTTTGGGTCAGTGCTGGAGCTTTGAGAAGGGGGAGCCATATGGCTCGGTTGGTCATTAAGAAAGCCGCTTCTGGCGAAATCGCCGCTTCTTCCCTCAGCGAGTGTCACGGCGCATCGCGCTTCACAACCGTGACGACTGTAGCCAAGATGAGCATGACACGTTCTAATGAAATCCTCACGCATCACGCCCAGATGGTGTTTGTCTCAAAAAATCTGATCCAGACTGGTAAACAGAGCTGAAGAGAAACTAGTGCCGTGCCATCCTATCGCCGCAGTAAACCAGAGGTGGACAGATTTAGTTGGGGTCAAGCTGGGGAGCAGCAGAAATGGGAACATTTTGTAGTTATGGCGGCTTTAGAAGTCAACAATAAGTTTCCTTACATCAACACCAGACCAGAGGTGTGTTCTTCTTAATATAAATTTGATACTAGATGTCATTAGCATTAGTATGCAAATGTTTTAATGACTCCCCTAAATACAAAATAATTTTTTTAATGAATTTTATAATAAAAAATATTTGATTATTCTAAACTATAAATGTAGATTATAATAAAGTTACATTATTAATAAGTTAAAATATTATGTTTATTATTATTATTTTTTATTAAAAGTTGTTTTGTTTCATTCTTCCCAGACGGTTTTAGATTTTTTTATTTTTAGCCAATATACAGAAGGTCAAACAACAAGTCCAGCATTGTCAGATTAAATAAAGACCCGGTTGAGTTTCATCCAGAAGAAAAAGGTTATTTAGTCCTTGGTGTATTATTTTTATTTGCTCTAAAGCCACTGCTTATGGAAAAAGCAAGGGATTCGTTTAATGGCAATTTGATGACTGTAAGTATCATCTGAATGTTATAAAACAATATGTACAAAACATGCAAGGGACATTTTGTATGTTTGTTTGTATGTTGATGCCAATATTTAAGCACAATCGTATTGTGCCCGTGTGCGTTTGAGCTTTCCTGGCCTTTATGTAATCCTCATCAAATGAGCACAGATTAATGCTGACATTCTCTCTTGATCCAGCTCAGCCGAGCTTAACACTTCCTAGAATGCTAACACTTCCCAAACCCCCCAAACAGGTGCCAATGCCAAGCTGCGCTACCAGATTACCTCGGGGAACACCATGGGCGCCTTCGATGTGGAGCCAGAGGTCGGCACCATCTTCATCGCCCAGCGGCTGGACTACGAGCAGGTGCAGAGATACGAGTTGCGGCTTGTCGCGTCGGATGGAAAATGGGAAAACCAGACAACGGTTGTCATCAATGTCATCAACCAGAATGATGAGGCACCTATTTTTACACAGACCGAGTATCAAACCAGTGTCACAGAAGAACTGACAGATCTTCCGTTTTTTGTACTCGAGGTGAGTGGGTTATTTAGAAATGATGAGCTCCCTGAATAAAGGTTGGTGAGGTTTGGGGTGGACAGTCATCTTATATATACATAGACAAAGTTTGTTAAAGGGATAGTCTGTAGATATTTCGAGGAATGTTGGTAACCGAACAATGACGACCCATTTACTTCTATTGAAGTGTCTTGTGCCATAATTTGGTTGCAGTTTTATTGCAGATTTCCTTGTTTATTAATCAGCTTTTTATGTTTAAAGCTTTTTTAAGAAAAAAATCTAAAAGAAATATTTTGACACACTTTGTGTCACACGGTTGCATTCTCTGTTAGTGTGTCTCAATATTGCGTCTATTGAGCTGTCAGTATAAATGAAAAGACTTCAAAGAGTTTGCATAAACAAACCGGAAAAGAGATGGAAGGAATATCTGCATACCTTTGCTGTGACTATTAACTTTTAATTTCCTCATATGTTCTGCCAAGAGTGTGTTGAATTTAAATATGCCGGCTCAGTTTGCCCCATCTGCCGTTCTTTCAGGTCTCAGCCACAGATCCGGATCAAGAGGCAGACCAGAGTGCAGTGCGGTATTCTCTACATGGACAGGGTGCTGGTAGCGAATTCACCATAGATGAGTTAAATGGAAGGATATACGCCCAACGGCGTTTAGACCGCGAGGTTCGTTCAGCCTGGCAGTTCCTGGTGCTGGCTACGGATGAGAACGGGTCGGGTCTAACAGGGTTCGCTGATGTACTGGTGGATGTCCAGGATATCAATGACAACGCACCTGTCTTCCTATGTTCCACGGATAACTGCTTTTTAGGTCACGTGCCTGAGAACTCCCCAGCGGACACTTCCATAATGGAGATGAGGGCCACAGACCTAGACGACCCGAAAGCTAGCAAGAACGCTATCCTCACCTACAGAATTGTGCAGAACGTGCGCAACGAGATCAACCTTAACCTTTTTTCCATCAATCCGGCCACAGGGACCATTTATACCGTCCTGCGCTCTTTGGACAGGGAAGTGGTGGACAGGTATCTTGTTGTCGTGGAAGCTCGGGATGGGGGAGGTCTTACGGGGACGGGAACAGCCACTATTGTGATTTCTGATGTCAATGATCATCCTCCAGTGTTCACACAGAAGGTCTACATGGCGTCTATGCCGGAAAACTTGGACATTAACAGCGAGGTAGTGGTGGTGGCTGCTACAGATGGAGATGAGGGTGAAAATTCGGTGATGACTTTCAGCATCATTGGGGGGGATGAAGATCGCAAATTCTTTATAGAAACAGACAAGGTGAACCGACGTGGTGTGGTGAGGCTGAAGAAGAAGATTGACTTTGAGAAACCGCATGAACGTACCTTTAACCTGACGGTGAAAGTAGAAGATGCAGATTTTTTTAGCCTGGCTTTCTGCATCATCCAAGTGGAAGACTCTAATGACCATGCTCCAGTTTTCTTCCCACAGTTCTACGAGGCCGGATCCATGTTTGAAGATGTTCCCGTGGGCACCATTGTGGCGCAGGTGACAGCCATGGATATGGATTCAGGCCAAAATGGGAGGTTCACATATAGCATCGCCCCAGAATCAGACCCCTTTCAGCAGTTTTTGGTGGATAAGGGTGGTTGGGTCGTTGTTGCTGACTCTCTGGACCGGGAGAAGGTGTCCCAGCACAGAATCATGGTTCTGGCTACAGACATGGGCAGCCCTGCTCTGACCGGCTCTGCCATTGTGCTGGTAAGCGTGCAGGATGTCAATGACAACGGACCAGAATTTGAAGCTCCCTATCGTCCCATTGTGTGGGAGAACACTGCCGCACCACAGATCGTTCACATGAATAACACTTCGGTTCTGCTTCATGCCGTTGATAAAGACACGTCGTCTAACGGAGGGCCTTTTTCTATCCGTCTACTGATGCTGACCTCTGACGTTACCAATTTTAATTTGACTGACCTGCGAAATGGTAGCGCCATGATAACTGCTCTTCGCACCTTTGACCGGGAGCAGCAGAAACAGTATCTTCTTCCCATCCTGATGATTGACAGCGGCTCTCCACCAATGAGTTCCACAAGTACACTCACGGTCATAATCGGAGATAAGAATGATCATCCTCATGCACCAGGACACAGCGAGTTTATCGTGTACGGCGTACAAGGTATGTTCCATGATATTTACATACTTACGTTACATTTTTTTTTTTATACTTTATTATTTACACATTCACTATCTTTTTTTACTCAGTATATTTTTAGCACTTTCATCTTTTCTCTGCTGGAACTGTATTAACCTTGTAATAGGAATTTGTCACGTAGGGCAAACATGGCACGACGCAAACAATTTACGTAAATCCAGGTTTAAGAGGCATATAAACAGGAGCCATTTCAAAAGATGTTGATTTCATGACTAACAGGATTACAGCGTTTCATTTTGCCTCTTGGAGAAATGGCAATGTTGCATCTCCCCCCCACTGCTCTGTTTATGTGGGACCATATGTGCCAATGAGATGCTCTGCTGTTTTGTTTATCTCTTTAAAGATATGTCTCTTCCACCCCCACGCGCACCCATTCATCGCCCCCAGGTACTGCACAGACTGGATGGAGGTCGCTGTTCTCTAATCTCATTATGTATTTTCCCCAGGTACACTCCCTACCATGGTGCTCGGACAGGTTCAATCCCCTGACCTTGATGATTGGAGCGAAAAGACGTACAAGTTCGAAGGCAAACCCCCCAGGTGCTTTGATGTTCTATTGAAGTTTGATTCAAACTCTACTGTGTCAACTCAATCTTACAAGCAAAGAAAAAAGAACAAAAGTGAGCGAAGATGAAGAACGAGGCTACGTGGAGTGCAGCGTATTAGCGCTCTGACAGCTTTCCTGTCACCCGCTTTTTAATACTTCATCAAACATGGGATTCAAAATTCACTCTGAAGTGAGATGAGAAAAATTATGTTGGCTAGAGGTTCTTTCTAAAAAAGCTGCGTGTAAGGGTTTGTTCACACTTGCACGCAAATCCGATTTGGTTTTTGAGTTGGATTTTGATGACTGACCGACCACGCTGTTGCAAGTGATGAAATTTGATCGTTTGTTACAACAGTGTAGTCAATATCATTTTGATAGCAATGTTGAGACTTTGTGTCGTGGCGTGATCTCTGGCATCATGTCTTGCACAAGTTTGTACAACCTGATCAGGGAATTTGTAACTATTTTACAAGGTGGCTAATTCACTTAAAGTGATCATACTGAAATAAGATCGAACAAATTCATATGAGTTAGCCACCTAAAATCGTCTACCCAGTTGTAAAAATCGGTATGAGAAATGAGTAATGTTTAAAACCTTAGTCTGCAAAAAGTAGTGAAAAATATCAAGATTTACTGCTTCTGCCGAGAATTTGAGTATGCATTGGACACTTTTTTATCCTGTGTGGCCATGGGAGCTCAAGAGTTGCCAGATTCAAAAGTTAACAAACTAAAAATATGTTTGCAATTCATAGGTGAATACAGGTCACATGACAGCTGTATGGTGTTCAAAGTGTACACATAGACACAGAACATATTTGATTTAACAGTCAAGAAGGTTCTTCATTTAATTCAGTATGTTCTGTTAGAGTACTTGATTTCAGACGCTGTTTTTTTTTTTAACCAGAAAACAATTGTGCTAATACTGAAATGCTAATACTTGTGCTAATACAACAAATGCCACTTCAATTTAGTCCTGAGTACACTTGCACTCCAATATTAAGTTCCATACAAAAGCTGTGGCCCAAAATGGATCTGCTCCCATTAATTTGGATAATTAACACATTAATACATTAGCAGTTTGATTCTAGCTAGCCTGACACATCTCTTGGCACCGAGAGCGTGGCTTCAATCCAAGCCGTTTATCATTTGCTTACCTGACGGTTAAATACCTCATTTGGCAGCAGAGCTGAAGGTCACCGGTGAGGTGGAACTCTTTTTCTGTTATGTGAACATGATTGAATCTAATTTGAGCAACAGCTAATGTGAGTTAGCGACCTTGGTGCTCAACGCCTGAAGTTTTTACATGCCAAATATAGCATGAGTACAAATGGCATTTCAAAAGAGCCATAAAGCGGTGTTGGTGTTAATAGACATGTCAAATCAATTGACAGCTTAATTTTGTGCCGAACACACTACAAGACAGAAGCCTGTTTCAATTTCATCTTTTGTTTTCTTTTTGAAATGTTTGCAAGAATTAGCCCCTTTAGTCTCACTATTTAGTCTCAACTGTGACCTAGAGAGAGAGAGACTTATGATGCATTGCTGTGTCTGGGATGTCTCGTATCCGAAGCAGCGGTAGTGTCCCTGACATGGTCATCACATTTCGAGTCAAAGACAGGAGTTGACATAAGTGCTATTGCTGATATATACACAGCCATTAATTATCCAGCAGAGTCATTTTACTGCATCAGTACTGCACACGGCGCTGATGCCCTCTCATGTGTGATGATCTAGGAATAAACCTGGAAATGACTCAACTTTCTCTCTAGTTTCTAGTTAAAGGGAAGAGATGTTGTACTTCGAAACACATTTTACATCTTTTTGAGTTTTTTTAAGAAGTTAAGTAGAGATCAGAATCTTTACAGAAGTTGCTTCATGATTCATGTTTTATTTTTTACCCACACAGGCAGTTCAGTGTGAACCAGAACACGGGTCAGTTGAGCATCAGAGAGGGCACACCAGCTGGATTCTACAGCCTGCAGGTGAGGGTGGCAGATAAGAGCTGGCCTGATGTCACCTCCTCTGCCGAGGTAACGGTGATGGAGCTGGATGAAGAGGCGATGAGGAACGCTGGCTCCATTAGCCTGGCCAGTGAGTATTGTCCCTTTTAAAAACATCCAGTGCTTAAAGAAACAGTTCACCCATAAATAAAACACCTGTCATTTATTCACCCTCATGTTGTTCAAAACCTGTATATGGCTTTCTTCTGTGGAACACAAAAGCAGATATTTTGAGAAATGTCTCTGTGGTTTTGTGTCCATACAATGGAAGACAATGGAGGCCAATGTTGTTTGGTTAGCCAACAGCTCACTTGTACACATTCAGGGTTCAACAGCTTTGATCACCGGTCATTGTAAAGTAAAAAAATGGAAGTGTGAACTGTGTGCCTTTGTGTGTGTTTTTACAGACCTTACTGCAAATGAGTTTTTCCAGTCGTATGGGAATATGGAGAGCAGATACACGCGTCTCAGACGTCTCTTATCTGAGCTCTTTCGGACAGACCTGGGAAACGTGGACGTCTTCACTGTGGCCAACGGCAGCCAGTCGGCACAGCGTCACCTCAGTGTGTGGTTCGCCGCTCATGGCTCGCCGTACTATAAACCAGAGAAACTCCACGCCTACGTGTCCATGCACAAAGCTAAGGTGACAAAAGACACACACACTCGCTCTTCGACCCATATCAACATCCCCTCTGTTACGTACACAGACACAGACATGGTGGTTATGAATCGCACACCTGCATTTATAGTCACACTGTGCTGGAGTCGATGAATATTTAATTTCTGTGTAAAGAATGAGATGGTGGGATGGTGCTCTCGGCGAGCAGGGAGTCTTGGATAGAGGGAAATAAAAACATGTGACTCCCTGCGCAGAATCCAGAAGTCTGTAAATCAGGTGTAGAAGTGAGGGCTCTTCACGGCCCAGCGTGGTGCTGATGGTCTCACAGAGCTCATGTTGATACACTACATGAGAAATCTTTAGAGCACTGTTGAGTGATGTGAAGCGCTGCCCTTGAGATGGACTTCCATCATTTCTACTCATGGAGTAACAAATACATACAACCACAGATGCAAAATTATAATGATGAATTGCATGTGTTGTTTTTCTCACATGCTTTATTCAGTGTCTGGTCAGGTAATAAATGTAAATGCAGGTATAATTATCCAACTGTGAGTGTTCATGTATTCACGATTCTGACAATTACAGTAAAAACAAAGTTATAAAAATAAATGTCTACCTTTTTATTTATTAACATTTAGAAGATGCTTCATACTAAAATACTATAAATATTAGCTAGTAAGATAATATTAAGTAAAATAATAGTGCAAATAGTTAAAAAGTATTACATTTAAAAATAAAATAAAAAATTTAATCAAATTTAATTGAATTACAAATTTACAAGTAAGCAGATCAGAACATAAAAAAATCAGCAAATATAACAAAAAATTAATTATTGAAGTATATTTAATGAAACAAATTATTAAGAAATATGACTATTTATTAACTTTTAAAAGATACTTCAAAATATAAATTAAAACCCATTTTTGTAATTAATAAAATTTTATACAATTTAAAAATAATAAAATTAAATTAATGAATCAAACAGTTCTACATGTAGTCGGTGCCAATAGCCCTGTGGTTAGTGCGCCAACATATAGTGCCGGCTCACTTGTGGCCCGACCTGAGTTTGATTTCCCATCTCCAGCGTCCTTTGTCGGCCCCACTCCCCTATCTCTATCCAACACTTTCCTGTCTGTTCGCCACTGTCTATATAAAATATAAGCCTCTAAAATATATCTTTAAAAAAACAAAACAGTTCTACATGTAAAACATAAATCTGTAAATCAGAAAATGTAATAAATGATTGCAGTATAATGAAAGGAATCATTAAGGAGAATCCTTCTATTTCTCTCAGTTGGAGTCGGCTCTGGGTGTGACCATTCGACAGGTGGGGGTGGATGAGTGCACCTATGCAGACTGCAGTCAGACCGGAGGCTGTTTGAGCAAGGTCACGTTCAGTGACACCCCTACAACACTAAACAGTGGAAACATCTCTCTGGTTTCCGTCTCGGCCAAAGCGAACGGTCAGTGTGGCTGTCTCGGACGAGAAAGCGTCCACCTGCAGTGTTCCTCATACTTGCGTAACCCCTGTCTGAACGGAGGCACCTGTGTGGACACTGAGCTGGGCTACAGGTAAAACAGTTTAGCGCTCATTTGTGTGATTTGTATTTTTCTGTAAAGTGAACGTTATGTAAATGTAAATGTCTTTTAGTAATGGATCATCTCTTGCTGTTTTGCAGGTGTAAGTGCCCCTCTATGTTTGATGGGCCGGAATGCCAGCAAACCAAAC
Organism: Oreonectes daqikongensis; assembly: GCA_026939265.1. Classification (NCBI taxonomy): domain Eukaryota; kingdom Metazoa; phylum Chordata; class Actinopteri; order Cypriniformes; family Nemacheilidae; genus Oreonectes; species Oreonectes daqikongensis. Next base: position 3,091,259 of record JAOTQM010000311.1, read on the forward strand.
ATAGTTTCTTAGGAAATGGTTATGCTTGGTTTCCTCCCATAAAGCCCTGCTTTCAGAGCCACATTTCTCTGGAGTTCATCACAGAGGCACCCAATGGCCTGCTGTTCTACAATGGACCGATGGGAACAGCTCAGCCAGGAGAAAGAGAAGACTTCATTGCACTGGGTATGTCTTCACTGTTTCTATGGGCTTTTAGCTCAATTATTCCTTTAAGATTTACTTGAATCTCTTTTACCAATCAACTGCACAACTAAAATCGATGTGTGGCAGTAAGCACACACTAAGGAGAGCCTTTAATGATAGATATTTTAAATGTACATGGTCAGCCGTTTTGAGTGTGGGGTTTGGGTCAGCATTAATCTCGACCCCAGGTCAACATGGAAGGTCACATTTACCACTTGTCCTATACTGTATTATGCAATTGGTGATATGATTTCAGGCAACAACCCCCCTGCGGCCTTGCATAAGCTTGCATCATCAGTTTGGGTCGTGTTTTTATTGAACTGGGGCCAAAACCCTCCACTGCAGTGACAGCAATTTGAAACTGACCACGGATTGATTACGAATAAGCATTTTTTGCTGTCTGGGTCAAAAGCGATCCAGAGGGAACATGAAATAGCATTCGTTTCTTATACCGATTAGACCGAGTGCCATATGCTGCACTTTAATAATGCATTACAGGTTTAGCGTGTCATTTCTGAATCAATAACATGGAATCAGGGAAATGTTTTTATTTTGTTTTTGACTCTTGACACGTAGAGATATGCCATTACAATCCCATGGGCAATTATTTTGACAGTTAATATAGTGCAAATATTTATATGTATAATATGTATGTCAATGACGTATAAGGATTTTTAACATGGCAATTTTAAAATACGAATAAATAATATTATTTATTGCAGGTATTCAAACATTAAGAATGTGGTGTACATAGAAATGCAGAGTAAAAGTGATTTTAGTGTTTTTCATCTATGAATGGCCTTAGCCTTAAACAATGTCATGTGGTGCGACCATGATCTGTCTCAAAATTAATTCATTTCCTTGACATGCTTATTTGCATTTTCTTTGTTTTAGTAAGTAATCGTCTCATATTTTTGTTTTAAATTAACAAAATTGCAAAATTATTTTTCCTGAAAATTGCATACAACTGATATGAATGTTTTAAAAAAAAATACCATTTACTTTAGCATACTTATGCAGAGATTAATATTTTAGCCACAAAAATGATATATATTTAATTTTAATTAGATATATTATATATATTTTATTTTATTATATATATTTTATTTACATTTTTAATTGAATACAATTATTGATAATATTGTCGCACTACATGATACGTGGTCGATATACGTCATTGATCCATACATCTTATGGAAAATATAAAATAATACCATGTATCTTAATATGTATTTATTTTTGTATAATTATTTAATATAATTATTTTATTATTTTAATTATAAATTGTTTTTAAAAATTTTTAATGTTTCTATACATTTGTTTCCCTATTATATGTTTTATATGTAAAATTGTGAAATTATATTTTTTATGTAAAAAAAATAATTCCTGAAATGTATTTTAGGATATTAAATGGTTAAATAAAACTTACCTGACAAAATAAAAGTGCTATAGAAACAAATAGGTAAAATGCAATGTTATAGTACTCAAGTACATTTTTCAAGTAAACTGTACTTTATGAGAGACTTACTGTATATGATATGTTTTACTCCACTACATTTCATAAATCATCTTTTACATGTTTTTTGCTCTTAATACAGTACTGAAGTACATTTTTGCAAAGTAAAAACACTCTAAAATACAGATATTTAGTACAAATATTTAGTTAAAGTGAACATACTTAAGTACTATATAAAACTGGTAAATGGTTAAAGACATGAAAGTTATTGTAATGAAAATCATACTGGTGTTTCCATAGCTCAATTGATAGAGCATGACGTTAGCAACACTGTATGTTATGTATTCGATGATCTTCCACATTCAAAAATTGTAAAGTTATTAATATATATCAATATTCTGTGTGTCTTCATCTCTTCTGTCTCTTTAAATAGAGCTGAAAAATGGCGTTCCCTTGCTGAGTGTGAATCACGGCTCGGGGACGCTGACGTTACAGCTGCCCGCAAGATCCACAGTCGCTGACCGCCGCTGGCATCATCTCGACATCATCGGCGACGGCAAGGTACAACAAAACTCAGATCAGGAAAGATAGAAGGTCTTAGAGGTCACATGAGCGCCGGGCTGTGGCCATTCCCAGCTGAATCTTTGTTTGCCTTCATAATGTTGTCAACTTCACCTCAATTTCATTGAGATACAAAGCTTTCAGACAGTGCAGATCATAATATACCTCTGAGGTTCACTCGGGTTAAACAGATTGGGATCTCCGTTACCTTGCGGGATTTGACTCTGAAATATTCCATTATAAAAGTTGACCTCGCATGCACTGGTATGTGATGTAACATTGCTCTGGAGTAAAATCATTGGCGGGTGTGTGTTTATGTGCAGATCGTACAGATGGTTCTGGATCACTGCTCTGGTGCCGCGGTGAACGAGGTGGAAGGTCCGGGAGTGGAGATGTTTGATACAGATCAATCGTTGTGCAAGACCTCAGGAGAGACTCCAGGCGGTGAGAGGTAAGGGACATGAAACTAGTTCTATATCAAAACAATACTCTCGCTATGTGTTTTTATGCCGATACTGGTTAAGCTGGTTAAGCTAGTTTAAAGTTTACAGTGGACGCCACCAGGACATCCACAATACAATTTATTCTGATGACTTGAGGATGTTCACACCAAATATGTGCTTCTCCACTGCAGGTTTCTGGATGTCTACCAACCTCTCCAGCTGGGTGGGGTTAAAGAGACCCACCCATTCCGTAGGTCAAACCCCCCTTACAAGAGCTTTGTGGGATGTGTAAGAAACCTGGTTGTGGACAGTCAGGTAAGTGTATATATGAACAGTGTGAATCTTTAGGCTGAGCTTCATACTGAATGTGCTTTGAGTTACAATCCCCTGTCTTTGTTTGGACACACCACACATCCAGCCGAGCCACTTTCTGACAGCGAGTCAATACAGGTCAATGAGATTCAACATAGTGCTGACTCGGGTCTCTCCGTGTGTCTGTTTTCTGTCAGGTGTATGACCTCGGCAGCCCGGCGGAGAGCGAGAACAGCACCCCGGGATGTACGTTAACAGACGCCGTATGTCTGACCGCTGGAGGGCCCTCGTGTGGAGTCCACGGGAAGTGCTTGGGGGAATGGGGTTCGTTTAGCTGCGACTGCCACCCTGGATACAGCGGGCACAAATGTGACAAAGGTGAGACAGCACGTTAGACATCCTGATATTTTGATGGCCGCGTGAGTAAGGTCTGCTTAGGGTTGAATGCTAGGGTGCGCGGTTGAATTCTGAAGTGGTTGTGTTTTCCAGCTCTACCTGAGCGGTCCTTTGAGAAGGACAGCGTGCTGAGGTACCAGCTGAGAGGCGGTGGAAATCCACGCAAAACTCAAGCACGCTTGCTGCTCAGAACACGCTCCTCCGCTGGCGTCCTGCTCAGCATGTCCTCCCGCGACTCCTACGAGTTTATTATCCTGGAAGTAAGTGACAAGCTTAAGTAAAACTGTAACACTTGAAAGCAAAAACACGACGTAAAGTGCCGTACTTTTCATTTCTCAGATAGTTGATGGATACTTCAGTGTGCGCTGTAATCTTGGAGACGGTGCTCACTCTCTGAAACTCAAAGGCCAGCGTGTGAACCATGGGCAGTGGGTCCTAGTCAGCCTTCATCGCCATGACAACATCTTCACTCTGCGACTGGAGCAGGGCGGAGGCTCACGAGAGGTCACCGGGGTCCTGGGACACAAGAAAGAAATAGTGGTGCATCCCTCCAGCGTGTTTTTGGGAAACAGCGGCACTACGAATGCTCATGGAGACTTTCAGGGTGGGGCTCTTCTCTCTTGTTCATCAATCTCTTCTTTGGTCACTTTTTGGTCTGTATTATTACACCGAAAAAGACTTGTTAACTTTGTGCTGAATTATTTACATTATTATCATTTACGTGATATTAATGTCAATTACATGTCTACTTTATGCAGTGCATTTAACAGTGTATATTGCCCTGCAGGCTGTATGCGGGACGTAAGACTAAACGGTCACTCTTTACCGCTGGATGGCCAGGGCACAGAGTTCAGTACGGTGCTGGAGCGGCGTGGGGTCGTGCCCGGCTGTCAGTCTGATGCCTGCAGTGCCAAACCCTGCCTGAGCCCGCTACACTGCGTGGACCTGTGGAGAAAACATGAGTGCAGGTCAGAACGCACTCTCACACAGTCAAAACTTGTGATTTAAATTTAGCTTTTTTCAATAACTGGAATATTTTTCCCTTTTTTCAGGTGTCCGGCCAATCAGGTTGCAGTGATGGATAAGGTCACCGGTCTTTTTCATTGTGCCCCCTCGCCCTGTGGCCCCACCACATGCCGTAACGGCGGCACCTGTCTTGCCCACACCACCAAGAGCTACCAGTGCCGCTGTCTAGAGGGTTTCAGAGGCCAGTGGTGCGAGATCGGCCAGGTCAAATCTCTCCGCCTCGCCACGCTCAGTCCGAGCTCCATCCTGGCCATCAGCATGTGCCTGCTCGTCTTTTTCGGTAATTATTGTTGCGTGCATGGTGGAAAGCACATGTATGTAAGACTTTGAGGTGAAAATGAGAGGCAGTGTCCAAATCTCTGCCGGTTCTGACACTCCATCAGCGACATCACAAATCCTTTTTAAGGCATTAGCGCATGCAGGTGGGGAGTGAGGCGAGAGAGGGAAAAGTGCTGCCAGATAATGGGATTGGTTGGGCTTGCGGTGGAAGAGAGATGCCTTCAGAGAAATTTGGCAGAAGACACGTGGGTTATTTTGGGATTGATCTGCCTTTAATTAAAAAGAGGCGTCGTGCCAACCATAAGCACACGAGTCCAGGAGATGATGGAAGAAACGGGTGGGAGGGCGGAGAACCGAATTATGCACTTTGACGTTTTGTGTGGCCCGTCTGTACAGAAGCATCCTCATAAATAAAGTTGCGTAACCTCACGCACAATTTGGGTGTTAAATCGTTTCGATTAGCCTATGCTGGTCGATGCAGTATTAACAAAGCACCAAAACCACCAAAATGAAATGAAACTGAAAAATGAGCAGTGTACAGATAAAACATTCACACAATCTGTGTCTCTCTCTCTCATTTCACCTGCAGCTGTGCTCGTGGCAGTGACCGTATGGAATCAGAAGGGCAGTCGGAATAAGTTTCGTAAGCGAGGCGTGTACCACATCCCGGCAGAACACGAGAGCTGGGAGGACATCCGGGAGAACATCCTCAACTACAACGAGGAAGGAGGAGGAGAGCAGGACCAGGTATTCCATTAACACTCAAGGCCAAGAGCAGATATTGATTTCCTTTCACCAACACTCAGGTCAGGGGAATGACTTCCATCAGTGTGTAGATGCTTCCGGCATGTTCCTCTAGGTGCCAGCATTGTGTACTTTAGGTTCCTATATTCCCAACATGTTCTTGGATCATTACCGTGAACTGTTTCTGGAACATAAGCAGTTATAGTCAGATAACTAACCCTCTTACATTTTCTCTGTGCCACTAGAACGCCTACGACATCACAGAGCTGAAGAGGCCGCTGTGCTCCAGTCTCTCTCAGTCGTCCTCTTGCACCACCGCACCCCTCATCAAGTCCTCCCAAGGCTCCCAGGAGGAGGTCCATCCCTGCGGGAGCGTCGCCAACGGAGCCGTCCTACCCTACCACCACAGTGCCAGCTGCCCCGCCCACTGCTCCATGGACTTCAAGAGCTACGTGTCACGCATCATCTGGGAGGCCGACAACGACAGCGCGTCCTTCCCCATGGACACCTACAACGTGTACTGCATCGAGGGAACGGGCTCCACGGCGGGCAGCCTCAGCTCCCTTGGATCGGCCATCTCGGAGGAGGACTTTAGCTACAACTCACTACAGCACTGGGGATCCAAGTTTGAAGGTCTGAGTGAGCTTTATCGCAGGCCGGAGCTGGCCATACCCTATATGGATGCGATGCCATGCCAAAACCAGGAACAGCATCAATAACCCGACCCTTCAATCCTAGCATTTGTTTTGTGCATTCAACTTTACAGAGAAATTTTGTTTTCAGATTATTTGTGGTGCATTCACAAAGCTTTAAGGAGCAATTGGAGCGGGAGGATGGATTTACTTTATTTATTGAGTGCTGTCTGAGAGAACTATTAAATGTACTTGTATTTATTTTTGCTTTGAGGTGATACGGAACAAAGCCACCACGTGTCCTGTCAACATGAAGAACATGCTATGCGTTCATGACGCATTTCAGAAAGGACGTGAGTAACGCTGAACTCCATTGAAAAAGCTTACATCCAAACCATGTTTGCGTAGACAGAAACTGATGTTTTTTGTTGGTAGTCTTAACGTGTAAAGCGAAAGCTGGCAGTGCCAGTTTTTATTCATCGCCAGCGTGTTTGTTTTCACCACTGTAGTATTTCTTTTCTTGTCTTCAAATAGCAGAAAACCATTTCGCTTATATGGAAAACATAGATGTTGAATGTGAATATCTCACATCCGACATCTTAATGGAATGCAACATTATTCCATGCGCTGATCAGGACGTAACGTTTTGCAAATCTACACCCAAACACCCGGTTGTAGTGGACCCAGCTGCACATGTGATAAATGGCCACTTCTGAATTTTACCTCTGAAGCATAAATTTGCCAAAAGAGGGCTATAAAGACACCGAAAGATTTCGTAGGTGACTGATGTGCCAATAAATCAAAAATCGGCTCATGCGACTCGTGCATATGTTACATTACCTTCTGGTGGCATTGATTTTTTTTATTCTGGTATATCTGTGTTTTTCTTTCCTTTCTTATTTTAATGTGAAGGACATTGTGTGTGATGCCAATAATTCCTGATCCTGGTGTGCAGAAACATGGTGACACTGTCGTGTCATGGGTAACACCAGACGAATGTATCGTGTTAAATCCGAATAGCCGTGTTGAGAATCCACTGTGTCGAAATCTGTTTTAAAGTGTCAAATGTCGGCAGACGCAGCGCAAAACAATCACAAAAATGCTTATAAATATTTTAAAATTGCGATTTACTTACAAAAGATCTGTATAGTTCTATTTTTATTGTTGTGAAATTAAGAATATTAGTGCAGGCCATATTTTATAAGAGTCCTAAGAGGTTTCTCTTGTGTTGTCAAGGGTAAACCTCTCTAATCTCTGTCAATTGCGAACACAATTCATGTCAACCGTATGTTCGTCATAAGTTGTGAAACCTATAGAGAAATTAATTGGGGTCAAGCTCACACATGGCGACGGCATTTTCCAGAAGCTGATCCGAGAGCATCAGGAAAGGTCAGTTCATGTGGCTTGTAAACAAGTGGCTTACAATGACACATTTTTCCTGCACTCCATCACAGCTTTGTGCTGCTTATTGTATTGACTTAATAGTCCTTTGTCCTAGCCATGTAAATAATGTACATTATACTTTTCTAGAGACCTAACATCTGATATTCCTTTTTGTATATGAATTTTAATAAATGAAATGTTTTCCTTGAGCCATTGTGTTTTTTTCCTTAACCTACAAGAAATTATTTGTTAATATAACAAAGTATATATGAGACTTTCTATCTACAAAGAGAAATTAGAAATTCTTCTGTGTTGTTTTATTGCCACCCTGCGGTGGCTTGCTGTAATAGCAGTTCTGCAATATTTTCATTCATGAAAGATCTAATTGTTGTAAACTGCCAGTTTTTGAGTGGTTACTTTAACCACGCCTCTTCCTCTAATCTGCACCAATCAGATGAATTTAGTAATTATTGCAAGCAGCTGATTTATAGTTGGGAGATTATAAAATCCAGTGTTCTGCATTGAGGGCAGAGATTATGTTGCTGAAGTTGCTAATGCCAGATGACTTCACACATTTTCTCTCATCTTTCCTTTTGAAGTCTTCTTTATAATCCTTTTTATTTATGATTTGTGTTTAAGAAAGCACTAGTTTATTTTCGCTGCTTATGTCGGTCTAAATTGTCTCCTTAGTGAGGGTTGTGATCCCACAACAGAATTAAATTAAATTTTATTGGCTCTGTAGAATCCAAGTTTAAGATATGTGTTTTTTATATTTGCGGGCCATCATCATAATGTTAAAATGGATGTTAAGAAAATGGGATGAGATATTTAATGTGTTTTCATTGAAACTTTCTGCTTTCGGAAATGCATCAAAACTGGTTTGCTGAAATGGCAACTGAATTTACTGATAATTTTGTAGATAATTTAGAAAAAAAATTTGTTTAATCTAAAATTCTGGTGCATTAGGCACATTTTTGATTTTAGTTTTATTTTTGATTTGCTTCAATTTTTAGATTTTTAGTTTTTGTGTTAATTTTAGTTAAATATAGTAACTTCGTTAAATGCTTTTGTCATTTTATTTATTTTTTATGTTGCTATATAACTATTTTAGTTTTGTATAATTTTAGTGCTTTAATCTTATTTCAGTTTATTTCTGAGGCAACATTCAATTTTTTGTTAGTTTTACAATAATTTTTGGCCAATATTTGATTTGATTTCAATAAAAACGCTTTGAAAGTTTTAATCTATCTAAAATAACCCTGGTTCTCATGCATCAGTATGTAGGACACATCATTATAACTGAAGGAAGTAGTTGAGTCTGGAGTGCCCTTTTTGTTTCGGAGGTTCTTACAGGGGGGTTGTGAGTTCAGGAGAGGAGGTGCTAAAGAGGGGGCCATCGTTCCCAGAACTACCCAACAATAACTCGCACAACAGGGGCATTGTAATGAAAGTCTATGGTCTATGCGCCAGTCGCATGTCTGGTAGACACCTTCATGCAGAGTGAGACCGGCCGGGTGTTGCATTTACATATAGACAGCCGCTTTGAATAACTTTACACAGAAACTTTAATACTCAAACACATTTGTATTAAAACATTCAGATGAAACCAATCAATAGCACAGAATGGAAGATACTCCACACATTGTATAATAAACAGTTTGTTCGTCATGTTAATTTACCTGAAGGTGTGCAGAGAAACAACTCTCCTTGCTTTTCCTGGTAGGTGTTAGAATGACACTTCACAGCTATCATTAGTCCAATTTGCAATTCATGCTCAAAGATGGGATTTATTGTGCTTTAGTTTGGTGATGTTCCTATCACTACACCAAAAGGCAGCTCACCTCCTCCCCCTTCAGACTATGTGCATGGTTCATGTGGCCTAAAATGGCCTCCCATTAGTGTGAATGAAAACTGGTCAATCTGTGCTGGTTGTTTCTAATGCGTGACAAAACGTAACTGCGAGACAGCCATGAAAACCCATTCACTTTTTAATATTTTACATTACAACACTCAGGACATTGCTATTTGTGAGCATATACATCTTATGTACAATTCATATTTTACAGTGTTCCCGAGTTCAATGTAGTTTACAAACACTGGCTGTTAAATCCAGAAGTAAAAAATTGAAATCAAGCTATGCTACACAAAAACAAGGCATTAAATTCATAAATAAGAAGCACCTCAAATTCATTAAATATGCCTTTGGCATTGAGGAATTAAGAAATTGCAATTCAAATATTACAATGACATCTAAAAAGCTACCTATAATAAAAATAAATAGGCAAATTTACTTGAAAATGTTTAGTTTGGTTAAACTTCCAAGGGGGTGAAAACAGTCAAGTCTTTCAGGAATGAAAATGAAGATGCATGGAAATGACTCAAACAATATTTAAAACGCAAACATTCGCTATAAACGACTCTGCATGACATACAGGGTTTTCCTGTACAACAAGCATGTTTGACCAACACCATGTTATTGGCAAAGCACATTCACAAAACAGTCATAATAAAATTAAATCGTATTTACAAAAAATAAACTGTAACATTTGTTCTATGAAGGAGCAGCATTTGTGTAGAAAACCCTTTAACTGGCCAGATGCACGTTTCAAGTGTAACAACGTTGCATTTTCCTTATTCTAGATCAATACATGAATTGTTATCCATTTTAAAATGGCAGGCACTTGAAATACTACTTTGAGAAACCAGGTCAGAGGATTCTCTTGGGTTTGGAAAGTCTATGACCTACAGCATCTCAGCCGTATGTCGTTTCTTCACATACACCTCCCAAAAACAACTCTACAAAACCCAGCTGTGGAATGAATCAGGTACCGCACACAGCTGTTAGTCTCTCTGGGTGTCATGGAGGAGATCTTTGTGATGAAACAGTACTTAAATGAGGACAGGCTCTGGTACGCTCTCTGTAAACCCATCAGACATTAGGAGGCTTCTCTGTGCTTTTAGGTGGGGTCAATAATCCCCCTACAGCCAATGGAGACATTCGATCCAAACTGTCCTGTTGTCGGTCATGAGCTTCACTCTGTAAAGCCGATACAAAAGGGAATTAAGCTTTCGGATCATTATTAAACCCTACTGTGGAGAAAGTGAACACATGACAGAAGACTCACCAGCATGGCCAGGTAGTCGACATGGGTCTGTATATTATGACGGTCCTCCGCCGTCACCTTTTTGAAGTCCTTCAACTGCGGTCCGGGCCATTCATGTAGCGTCTTGACAAAAGGATTCATCCACCGAACGCAGCTTGATATACTCTCCCATGTCAACCCTGGTGACAAAAAGTTATTTAAATGAACAGATGCAAAGACTTCAATCTGAAAAAAAAAACACTAAGATTGTAAAGCAGTCCAAGGGAACTTACCTGATACCTTAGAGACCGTTTCAAATGAGGTAAAGTGACAAAATGCGGCAGCAGCTAAAACTCCATACTGGTAGTCCAAACAATTGATGTCCAAAATGCAAACATCCAACAACTGCGATGAAGAAATTCAACAGTTAGAAGAAGTGTCAAGAGCTAACAAACAACTCGCATCTATTAAAAATCATCATATGAAGATTCACCTGTGTGATCTGAATGAAAGTTTCCTGAGAGAACTGAGGAACAAGGAAATCTGCATCATCCTGTAGAGAGTAAACTTGAGTGTAGAGCTTCAACCATGAGATGACCGTCTCTGGACAGAGGTCCCATTTTAATGCCTTCAAAATCACAAGCTCTTTTGCCAGAATCTCCTCCTCACTGCACGCCCCGTCGGTCACATAAGCAAACTCTTGGAGCTTCGGAGGATAAATTTCCTGTAAGAATCAGAAAAACATTTATGAGATCGTTGAGCACCATTTAATTATGATATTATCACGAAGAAACTAAAAAGAACCATGCCCATGCCAAATAAAGTCTAAAGAGTTTAACTACCTCCATCTTTGAAGCGATGAAGAGTGACGTTATGCCGATGAGCTGTAGCTGATCCTTGCCGATGTCATTCTGAGTCAGCATGTACCGATCAAAGATGTCCTGAGCCAAGTAAAATGTCTCTCGATGAAGCGTGTAAACTTCGCTGACCTGAACAAAGCCAATTTATACATTATAAAATCAGCTGTGTATGGACAATGTTGATGGTTTACGAAGCATGTCATCGTAAAAGAAAAGCAAAGCATGGCACACTAACCTCCATGAGCCAGTCCAGCAGAATGGACCTCATTTTGGGCTGCAGGGATGGATGTTGCTGGATGAAGCCCTTGTCATGTACATACTTCAGCTCTTTGTTCAGCATCTTTATCCACACATCATCTGAACTGGCCCAACTGTCAAGACAAAGCATATGTGAGGCATAAAAGAAAATACTATGGTTTTGGCAAGTGTTTTGTGGGAGTAATGTCATCACTTCCTACCTGAGGTTTGGCAGTGGAGAAGGTTTAACAAAGAGGTTTTTAAACTGGAAGTGCTTAAAACCAGACAGATTATTGGTCTCTTGAAGCTCCTTCTGAGGTGTTTCGATCAAGACACTGGGGCTAATGTCACCTTCAGAACACCGGTTCTAGAAAAAGAGATAAACTTCTGTTTTTAATGGATATGCTTAAACAATGTACAACATATGGATTTAATGTTTTCTATACATCACTTAATCAGCATTCGTATCTTATGTATAGTTCACAGGAGTTTCTCTTCAGTAATCATTAAGTACATCTTTTATGCATCTTATGGTAAACTATTCATAAAACCCAGTCAATAAAGTTAACAATAATGTTCACCAACAAGACACTGCCTACAATTTTCCAGTCAATTAAGCAAAGCATAAGAGATTTTCGCGGGCTGGTGAATAAAGGACAAACGCGGGAGGTTCGTGGCGCGCCGATTAACCCACTGACCATTACTGCGCATGCCTGAACTACTGCTAAACAATAAACACATCACACACCACTAATAAAAATATAAACTAAACTGTTTACACAAAAAAGAGCCTGGCTCTCATACTGACTGAAAATGATCTTTATATATTTATTATATTGAACACAAATCAACTCACTTGAATTTCATAGTGCTGTTTCTTGGCTGTAGGGATCCTTCTATTGCACTGTTGGAAATTAGAATATGACGTTAAATATCAGCGCAAACTGTTTTACATATTTTAGTTTAAGTAAAATAATGACTCACCTCGTCCTTTCTTTTCCTTTGAACTTTGTTGTTCTGCTCTGGTTTGTTTTCGTGTCTTTCTTGTAATGTGTTGCGACCACTATAGAAACAAATAATGAACTATATTAGCGTTTATGAAAGGCGACCGCAAATCAGTTCTAGTTTCTCTTTCAAGTTCTTACCTGCGTTTTGACATTTTCTAAACAATTCTTGGAGCTTTTCGCCTGTAAACAAGAAGTATATAAAGTCAAGACCATTGCAACTACAAATCCTACAAAAATATAGACTGCGTTTTGTCAAACATAAGCATTATTAGGGAAAACGTATGAATTAATGGCAGCATTCAAGAGAAATGCTAACAATAAAGCTTATGCTTAACTTAGATCCATCTAACATTAGCTGGGGGATGTGTAAGGTCAGAAATAAACCAACCACACATTAAACAATGAAACCTAAATGCTTATAATAACAAATCTAAAGGCGTTCACGTAAATGCAAATTCTAATCAGCAGTATTATTATCCAGTGTTAATATAGTAAAACCAGAAATACATGATCCAGTTCTGTAGGTACATGAAAGGACAGTCCGCGCCAATTTACATGAAGCGGGAGACTACAGCTGCCCCCACAAAAAAAAACCCATTTAAACAAGTAAAACGCTCATTTAACACCAACTTAACAAAAACATGGCTTGGGAGACACTGCTTCAGTGTATAAATCCAACAACACTTTTATTACGTGTCGATTATTTTCCTTATATCTGAGAGATGTCCAAGTAACTTACATACAAAGATCTAATCTGGCGCGTAGCAAAACTGGCTAAGTTTCAGCAACATCCCACTCGTTAAGATCAAAATTACATAAAATAATAGACTATTCCCCTTTTCAAGAAATATTAACTGTGGCTTCCAAGTAATTCAGGTTTCGAAAAAGCTGTTTTAAGAGGTTTTAAGGTGTCTTCCTTAGTCGTAGCTGGCTGGCTAAAATGGCAACATAGTTCCGTTGTAAGCCGAAAAACAACACGAAACAACAACGCATACCAATTAAACACAATGGGTACAACAGGATGCATCATTAAAATGAATATCCTAAAAATAAAGTTTTCAAAAAGAACGATGAAAGTGTCCTTACCGCAGTGTTGAGTGCGAAATGAATGAATAGCTGGCGCCAAGCTATATAAAGTCCAGCCGCTTGTGGCCACTGCGCATGCGTGGCGCCGCTTTCAGTCTTTACAAATAACCCCAAACCTTTATATTACATTGTGCTTTAGGGCTCAAAATGATCGAAGAACTATGTGTGTAAACTGTCTACGTTCAGCTGCATGGATTTTGAAACGACTATTGTGATAGCTTTCACTAAACCTGTAAGAAAGTGTATGGTTTTCAGACCGGCCGACATTTGGTTTAAATATTTAAAAAAGAGCGCTTTCCTGATTTCCCGGTTAAACAAATCCGGGGCTTGAGGACCTTTTGCACCATATGCGGGTATACCTTCATGTTAAATACTACGTTTATTGGATTTACAAAGTGTTTTTTTGACTCTTCGGATACAGCTCCTAGTTTGACAGCCTCCAGTAGGCGGAGCTTTGGATGAGTCTGGCCAATCAGCGTTATTCAAAGAGAACAACGTGGTCTTGTAAACAAACCCACGAGAGAAGGGAGAATCGCAATTCTGACAGCGTCAATGTATAATGGAAGCGACATATTAACAGTTTGTTAGAATATTTCGTGTTTTGTATATAAACAAGTAAAAGTGTTTATAAAACCTTTTGAAATAATAAACATGTCTTCAGGACAAATCGGCTCAAATGCATTTATTTCTAAGTATTAAAAATATGTAATGTAATAAACATGACAACAGCAGGCACACCACATTAAACAAAGACATGTCTTTAAATGTTTTAAAGGAACTGTATAGCTGACGTCAAAGTGAGGTGAATTCAGTAAACCGTCCCGATCAACTTTTTGTGTACGTATAGGCTACGTCACATCCGGGATGTATTGCGGTAAGGTGGTACGTGAAACTTCTTATTGATATATCATACAAGTATACTAGAATACTTTAAGCATTTAAAATATCCCCAAATATTTTAAATAGCACCCCAAACTGTTTCATATGGCATGAACATCATTTTAATTTTTGCTTGGACAAAAGCCAGATACTACCCGTCAGCATTATACGTTTAATAGAGGTGAGTGAACGTTAGAAATCTACATGATCAAAGTTAATACCAATAGTTAGTACAACAATTATTAGGTTTGTACTATTTATGTCCTGGGATCCTTTAGAGATTAGTTGGATTGAGTTACAAGGACGTATGTTCCTGGAGTAGAAGTCTTTTAAAATAATTTGGTAAGGTGATTAAATGACACATGGCAGCATAAACAAAGCCATGCCAGTCTAGTCTGTCATTCCTACAAAATACATAGCCAGAAGAAACACATGAGCATGTATTAAAACATTTATTGAGAGTATACATACTGACAAATAGTTGGTTTCGAAGACATACGAAATGGACAATTCATTTGCAAATTATATTGTGCATATAAAACATTTTTGTATATGTGACATGTATCCAAAACATATCAGTTCAAGGAACAGATAAATAAACAATGCTAAAACCTTACACTTTTGGCAAAGTGCTGTATTATTCCAGTAAACTTAAAATCAACCAAAGCACATTTTAAAACATAGCAATGCCATAGAAGAAATCTTCACACATTAAACAAAGAAAATATTTTGCTACATTTTGTGTAAAAAGTCAACAGAGCAAGTGGCTCACAGAGACGAGATAATCCTCTGTGCATAGTCAATTACATTTGTTTGTGTCCCTTCGGACAAATTTCAAGTTCTTCACGGATGTATTGTCATACTGTTCACCTGGAAGGCACATGATCCCCAAATGCAATTCAAGGCAAAATAAATCCCTGTTATGAATACCAAACATCAGACATCTACTGACATCGGAAAAGACGGCCTCTCTTGTATTAGTCTTCTTGTATTAAATCCCTTTTATTCCCTTCATCCACAGAGTAAATGTCAGAAAATGCAGTGTACTAGTCGACACAGACTGCAGTAAGCAGAAAAAGAGAACAGGGTTAGTAACCCTTAAGTCTTTGCATGTCCTCATACCTTCCATACACAGGTACATATGACATAACTGAGTCAAATGTCTTCCTTGAGTTGCACATGCATGTTATATGCATTCTTCTGAATGTCAGTGTTACTGAATTCAGTTTTATTCATTTATGGGAAACATTTTACCTTGGCAGTGTCACCAGAAATTTACAACACCAGGTTTTGCATTATAAAAGAATAAAGAATGACATACATAACATAAATTTTTTTTAAAGTTTGTTGCTACTTTAAATATTTCGTTCAAATACAACTTGTAACTAGTCAGAATAAACATAATAAAGGCATAAAACACAAAGTGTCACTACACTGAGAAAATTAAAATATAATGTTAACAGTTTCACTCCGTCGTCAAAGGTTTAACAGTCTATTAAGAGAGAGTTCAATTTCACAGGATGAGCAAAATTTCGATTCAAATTGTGAGACACATGTTTTTGTTAAAACGATTTTCAACAAGGTAACGTACACATCAACAAAATTAGAGGTTGTCCAGTATGTACAAAGACTACTTACCATCTGCAATTTTAATCTGCATTTTAGCAAAGAGCAAAGGTGAACAGTGATGACCCTGAGACATGTGCTACAGATGTAAAGCAAATATGGAAAATAACATTACAACACTTGATTTATACATGTTTTCCGTTCATTTGTTTTTCGCCTGTTGGAAAACTATAGCACTACACAGTCATACATCGAATCAGTGACTAAAATAGGAAAAACTGCTGCTTATATATTGCAGATAACATACACTCTTATCAACTTCATACTGATATGTAATATATTCTATATTTTTGTCGTTTGAAAATATTTTGGATTTTTTTTTTATATATTTAACATATTTTGAAATCTACAACAGAAACAAGGCTTTTAGTGATAATAAACCTAGTATATTTTACATGAAAAATAAAAAGGAAGAAAGTTCTAGAGTCACAGGCAGGTTCCTTCCAAACCAGAAAGTGCTGCTGACACATCAGTCACTCATGTGAACTGAGTATGGCTTTAATGTAACGCACTGTGTCTCTAGCAGGGAAGATATTTAAAAAGGCAAAAAACTTGTCAAGCTGCCTGTACTAAAACACCACGTTCAGTCTAACAACTAAGGGAGGAGCCTGTGACGGTAACACAATTCAACCCTCATGACACACGACAGAAGATGTTCAGAAAGGAAACGTGTGACACAGAAACAGGTTGAGCGGAACCTGCCGTGTAGTAAAGTGACCTATGGCATTGATTCTAAAGGACTCCATTCCTTCTGGCGAAAGAGGGGAGGACGGGGGAGTGCGGAGGGGACCATTTCAGTAGTTGTACTGCCTTTGTCCCGGCTGGTGAATGAAGCCTCCGGTGGCTTTAGCCTGTCTGGCACCGCCATCGCGCAGCAGGTTGAGCCGACGGAGGGCGTTGCGGGACAGTTGCTGCCGCTCAACGTTTTCTCTGATGCGTTGGGCCAGGCGAACGTTCTTGGCCTGCTCCAGGAAGCCTGCGTGGGCAGCGACCAGGGCGGCTGCGTAGCAGCCAGAAGGGCGACTTGCTCTGCGCTGAACTTCAGACCTGCAACAGAACAAAATCTGTCAATCACTATTCAACAAGCATTTTACTATTAAGATATTTTTAGGGTAGTATTAATATACATACCTTAAAATAGTTTGCTCACGGGTGCCGTCCTTAGCAGGCCGTTGACGTGGGTTGTGAACGGCGTACACGGACATGCTGGGGTGCTCGATCAGCAGGTTCTCCAGAGGACTGGTCTCCAGAAGAACCGGAGCACTGCCCCCAGCCATGAAGCACGGCGGAGGGGTTATAAACCAGCTCTCTTCCAGCCCGCACGGTGCCTCCAGACGCATAAAGTTGTTGTCCTCCACGTCAGTGTCTGCTGAGTCCAGAGACGAGCAGGATGAGCAGCGCACAGGAGCGTCTGGAGGAGCAACATCATCCGTGCACACCTCCACTAGATCATCCTCGCATGCGCTGGAGCAGGCCTTCGCTACAGGGACAGAATAAAGAGAATGAGATTTTAATAATGTTTTATTATAGGTCAAGAAGTTAAGATTAATAACTGGTATTAAACTGTTATATGTAACCAAACCTTCACTGTTTGTATCTACACGTTTGTATCACTTGAAATTCATACATTATTTTTGTTTTGTTTGTTACGAATCAGAAGAAACCGATATATTTGATCAGGACACCATGTTAAGTTGCTTAAAAGAAAACAGCAACAAAAAGTGCTACTGGTTCTATTGAAAATGAGTCATGTGTTTAGACAGACAAACCCTGAGAGCAAATATTTTTGTCCACAGTCCACAGCTTCTATTGGTATTCTTCATGGCTTCTGGCAGGTAACCAAAAATGGTATAAACAGCTGGCTTTTTGGGCAGACCAATTAAAGTGTTGCGCATTCAGTGGCCACTAGAAGGCAGTATGACTAAACATTCCTTCCACTTACATATGAATTTAGAGCCAGAACCATATTATATATTTATGGACTTTGAGTCTCTTAAATATTTGAAAAGATGTTGTTTAATATTGTTTTTTTAGCTGATTATTACATTTTTATTTAGTTACATCCTTGCAGGAATTGACCAAACACTGATGCAACTTTACAGTAGAAATATTATTATAACACCTTTATATTAATAATAATATATTATTTATATTTTATTTGTATTTATATTAAACCTAATATTAAACTTACTAGTCACTAGACAAGTTTCACCCCCAACAACATCAATGTTTTTATACACACAGAAGTTCCTTTGGACAGAGCCACACCTTGTTTATCTAAGTTTTGCCAGACGACATCAAACATTTTCTCAACTCAGCAGGTTAGCTGGTTAACCCTCTTACTGAACTCTTCAATGTCCCGGACAAGCCCGGTCTAATCCTCTCTACATCATGGGAAACTGTTGTGCGCTGTACCACCTTCAGTCGAGCTAAATCCAGGAATAACAAGAGAAATGTCATTCACTCCCCTGCCGTCTAGCTCAGCCTTCAGGCAACGATTAATGTTTGTAATTGGTGCTTGTCCAAGACCTACTCATGCTACGGTAATTTAATCTGTCCTATTTTTACAGCAGATCTCATCGCAAACACTTTTGTCTGACAGGCAAAAAGCCTTGCCCATAAACGTGTATGTCTATCGCCTGAAGGTGAACTGGGCCAACCAGATTCCACTGCACCTGAAATATTTACAGATGTACAATATGATAAGGGGCTGTATGGAGGGCACACAACATATGACATGCATCATATTAATAAGATCATCTTATTTAATGCAAAATAAACCCGCTCATTACTCACAGTAATGCGCTACAGATTTTTCTGCATGTGAGGAGCAACCCTGGACCTAAAATCCATATTTCATTTTACAGATCGATAAGGATTATACAGGTACCTAAAGATGTCTCACCTAGATAATCGACCAGGATCCATTCATCGTCATCCTCCTTCTCATTAAAGTCTGGATCTTCAGAACATCCACTGCCCTCCAGGGAGTCTCCAAACAAGACACTGGTGAACCTCTGGAACATGGTGGGGTCCCGTGGAGAGGTGCAAGGCTGGACGGTCCTGCTGGTGGTAGGCGAAGACCAGGCTCTTTGGTCATCAGCTGCAAGAGCCGTTCACTGAGATCTTGGTAAAGGCCCTGAAGTGCATTAGTTACTAATTTTCAGTTGAGAAACACCTGATGAAGTGCAGCCATAGCTCTTGGTGATTGTGCAAAAACAGTCCCTGGAGGAGGAGAGAGAAGAACAAATAATCATTATTTTATTATATCAAAGATAAAATATCACAGATCCTGTGGGTGCAAAGTAAACCGTGGATGACAAATCATACAACCAAAGGGAGCTGAGCAGAGCTCTTGTCAACCAAGATGAGAAATATTTAAGAATCTGTCACTAAGGAAAGTTGTGTGCTACTAAAAAGCATTAAGCTTCAGATTTTACAAAAAAATCATGGAAGCTCAAGTCAATAAAGAAAAATACGGACCAAACCCGAATCACTTCTCATTTTATTAGTTTAGCTCTGTAATGTTGATAATATGTAAAACCCAAAGCATTTTTACTAGTTTTATACCACAGATCAGTCAAAACAAAGCAATCTGTCTCAGCTGTCACAGACGCTGCCTGTTTCTCACCCCGAAGCTGATGCCTATGAAAACTGATCTTTGAACAGATACACCCCACCTCATTCAGCACCATGACACATAAGGGTACACTTACCTGTTGTTTTCCCTGTGACAACAAAGGCAGACAGCTGTGAAATGAAGGACTACAAGCTGTTTTCACCTCTCTATGCTTAACTATGACAAAACCACCAATTTAAAGTCCCTTCCACCTCCTCAAATTGTCATGATAGCATTCTCTGTCTGGTTAGGGGGCTGTGGGGACATATTATGGGGTCACATACAGAACCCCAAAATGAGGATTAACCAGACATTCACAGATAAGCACAGTTAAAGAGTTCTTTGTGTCAAACATAATGCCAACATTATGCATCCCAGAGGTACAGCTGTAAAATGAACATGGATCCCATAAGAAAATGTTATATTAGAAAAAAATGATCATAAAATGTTGCAGATGTCAGCATCCAGGCAAACCTGATCTTTGTGTGACATCATTGAGATCTGCTCTGAAACTCAAAATGAGGTGCATGAGAATTACATGAGGTTTCCTCAGGCGAAAAAAATTGAGAGCCAGAAAACCAATGCAAGTCTTCATTTGCTCTCCATTGTTGTCGGGGAAAACAAATTAGTTAAGGAGAACTCATTTGTATTCCCTTTTATATAAAAAATGCTTTGAAACGCTAAAAACGGTCAAATTAAATCGATATTGCATGACACGTTCAATGTCATCCATAAATTCGGTTCAGGTAGGCCTTTAGTTTACCTACAGATTTACAATACGAGGCGCTGCGGGAAGAGTAAAACACACAAGTGTCGAACAAGCATTACAGTTGAAAAAATAATAAAGAAAATGCATTAGGCTGTTTATGCACATGACACGACAATGGATTTAAGCGGAACATATCGGAATTGTATTCAGTAATGGTTATTCCGCAACATCCTTGGAAGAGAATGTGTATCGTTGTTCCTCGTAGGCCCAGCTATCTATATAATTTATTTAGTTTATTTTGCTTACATTCAGATACAAATAGCCTACGAAAAAAATCGCTCGAATAGCCTACCTCCCAAAAAGCAATTCTGGAAAAACTGTCACAGCTGACTTAACGGAATGCAGCAAAACAAGATACTTTATTACACACTAATGACACACCACACATTATTCATTATAAACATAAAACCTCATTTTCATGAAAACAAATAAACCCTGAATGACTAAAAACTGCTTATTTTATACTAGATATAGCCTAATTATTATTTTTCAACATTATAACAATAACAATAATACAATCACAAGCAGTAACGCATGATGGAAAACGCACCATTCGGTTATTATTATAACTGCACAGGAGAAATACATGAAAGCTGTATTTGTATAGTCATACGGATGGTTTTTAGACCTGTACACACAGAGACTGGCCAACGGACGGATGAGTGAAACCCTACACCCACCGACAGGGCGGACTGCAAACCCAAACGCTTAAACTAGCACTGCTGAACAAAGCTTAATCCCTAAAATCCAAACATGCTCAGATTGCAGAAACAACGAACACATTATATCGCCATGCATGCACATATCAAGTGTCATATGCATAAGCAGCTAATTTCACGAAGGATGCATTTAAATGCATATTTTAAACATTAAACCGTTGTTCAAAACACAGTTCTTTTCACAACCTCTTTTGATAAAGTATGTTTGGTATTTGCCCGGGCCGCAAGCATTTCCATAACGTACTTAAACGAAGTGTCAGTCGATCAACAACAAAGAGCTTTTAACTCACCTGCGGCAAAAAAGTGATGTAAACAGGAAGAAGGTTGACTTCAAGAACAAAAACAGATCACTTCACGTGTTTGAGGTAGAGTGTTTGTCGTAGGAAATATAAAAATATATAAATACAATTCTTCTCGGAAGAAATTAAAAGTTTGTGGACCCTTTATTTCGGAGTTTCCTTGTCGGTTCTTTCTCGTTTCTTCTCCGAGGTCTCAACTGCTCCCTTTGTTATTGTTGTGGAAAATTAACAGCTGATCAGGCGTTACGCAGCAGAGGACGGCCCATGGGCGGGGCTTGCGAAGACCCCCTCAGCCAATAAAACGACGTCCATGACTGTGACTGACTGTCACCAACGCACGTGACCTCGTCCCGAGAAAGGCAAGACCGGGCATAGCGCTCCATGTTAAGGAGCATCATGTAATATTAATGATCACTACACGTTTTTCTACAAAACTTATTTTTTATTTTTCACTTTTAGATAAATGTTTTTGTCGACAGTTCAAAAAGCAAGGCACGCATTTGATAATTCCCTACCTGCTGATTTTCTTAGATTTAATTTCCGTTATTTAAGATTGAACCATTCATTTCACATAGAAAATAATAAAACATGAGTAAACTACTATATGCAGAACAACTTTAATGTCTGTTCATATTTAACCAGTGCTACAATGTTCTCACATCTCTCTAAATATATATTATAGTTAATAGTTTAGTTAATTTATAAATATTATTTTGTATTTCTGTTTATTAATCGGCATCCAACCTTTTAAAGCTGAAAAGATAACGTACGATTATACCGTCCTCATCACAAATATACATCTGAAATATATATCACAAATATACATGTGATCTGAACCCCAACACAAAGTGACAAGTGACAAGAATTTATTAACCAAATAAAAAATGGAACATAAAATATATTCAAATATGTATAAAAAATCTAAAGTGATCCATACTAGCCATGAATGAAATCAATTGCTTGGGTTAATGGGTAATAAAACTATAATACGTAATAGCAATACTTTGTCACACTGTATGCTGAGATTGACCAATCAGAATCAAGTATTCCAAAGCGCTGTGTAATAAAAATGTTTATTAATTGCTGAATGCAGTGAACTGCCATCTTGAGTTAAAAGTACATTTTTAGGCCTTCTTGAATGAAAATGTCCAGAACAAAAGAGTAAAATCTTCCCTATTGAGGATGTAGGTCACCAGATTTTGGGAACAAAGCTCTCCACCCCCTCACCTCCTCTCAGATGAATGTATTTGAGAACCTTGTTTTGGTAACAGAGGCCTGGTCTAGATTCAGGAACAGCCCATGTTCTCCCCCATTAGTGACAAAAGGATTAGACAGCAGTGCTATATCTAAAATTGAATTGACATGTTTGGCAGATATTGCATCATCTGTAATATTCAGCGTGATTCACCTGCTGATTCGACCTGCCGCCTATCATTTATTTTCATAGACTGAAAGATACATTGTAATAAAGAAACAATATGTAATTTTGACATTCATCTTTTTAAACATCTCAACAATTTTACTGCTTACTTTTGGGCCACTTGTATTGGCAAGAAATGTTTAGTTTATTACTCATAATAATTAGTTTCAATGTATACAAAATCTTTAAATTAGAAATAACACCTTACAGTAATATTAATCTTTCTGTTCTGTAATCCTAACCTCAGAACTGGAATTGAAAGAGCCTGAACTTTCTTTACTTGTCTGGACGTTTGACACTTCCATTTCCATTTCTGTCTCTGTTATACAGGAGGGACGGTCTTCCTGCTAAATAAATCTGTTCCTCCCTGTATTCACCCACTCCAGGATGACGTGAGAGTGAATCAGCATTCCTCCTTATTTATCCTCCAAAACAAGGCCACACCTGCTCACTGTAGTTAAACTATGAAGATAAGCTATAACCCACCCTGACCTCGACAGGCCTTGTTGCAAAAGTTATATCGGACATATCAGCTCACTGATTGATTTAAATGGGTTAGTAAGGGAGTTTGTTTACACTCTTGAAAAATTCTGAAAAAATTACAGTATTACTGCCAGCAGTTTGCCTTACTGTAGATTTATATTTATTTAATTTATTGGCAACAGTTTGTTTAAAGATAAATGAACATTAAACATTAACAAGACAAAAAAATCTATAAAATAACAGCCTCATGCAAGCATTTCTGGGAACCAAAAATCAGAGAAAAAAACAGAAAAGGTTCATGAAGATTTCTGGTTCCCAGAATGCTTTGCATGAGGCTGTTAATTTATAGTTTTTCTCTGTAAAGATAGATCATATTTATCTTCTCCTGTTTTTGAAATGAAAGAAAGATTATATTTAAACAATCACCCACATACAACATGGCCCAATTCCCACCCGAATCTTATCTGAAGGCATTACAATCTATTGTGTGAACTGATTAAACAGAACAAAAAGAGAACATATTGTTCATTATGATTCCATAACATTCCTGATCTAACACATTATCTATACCTCACTGTAAACTGCACAGACATCCACTGCACTGTGATGTAATTCTGTCAATGTTCACATGTACCAAACTTGTTGTGCAACAGTCAGGATAGATGCCATTTGTAATGTGGCACAAATGGAAATGAGGCATAAAAGCACAATTGGTCCAATGGGATGTGTTGTGTTACAGGCATGCAAGTTTTTTAAACACCAGTGTGATTCTCGAGTTTTCACTTCCATTATAAGAATTACTTTTCTTTTCCCAGTAGATGCTGATAGGTAAAACGTTTCTGGCATTCTTTCTAATGTTTTTCTATATGCAAAATTTAAAGCATAACATGAATTTCAGAATTTCTTTATTAGTTGGTGTGTTGCCTTTTTGCTTTAAGCAGTCAGGCTAGCATGAACTGCACATCTGCAAAAACGCTTGAGAAAACATATCTGCTTACATTTACGCAACCATGTCAATACATTTGATAAAAGTTCAGAGGATAAACGTGAATATAAATGTGAATACATAAATACTGTGTTTGGACAGACTGAGATCAAGAGGCCAGAAATGATGAAGAGCTTACAGTTTGACATCTAGGCAGAGGATTGCATCATGTGAAGATGACAAAGAGGTGGGCTTGTCTATGAGTCAGAGAGCCATCAGGCATTACATCTTCTCAGTCAGAATACAGGTTTTGCGGCTGTGAGGCGGTCTGTTGTTTTGAAGACTGCATTAATACTGAAGCTTGCAGAGAAGCGGCAGTTAAAACACAGGAGAATGTTCTACGAATCTCATCTTATTTGTCTACATACCAAAAGTCTTAAAATATATAAACAGCACACAAGTTGACAAGCCGAGGCCTGAAAGATCCAATTTGCAAAGTTTTACACATAAATCTTTTCACAATATAAATAAATTAAACTAGAGATGCACAAACACTACATTTCTCCTCCGATACAATTATTCAGAGTGATATCCGCCGATTAACATTTCTTAACTTTCTGAATGTTATTAATTTATATAATGACTATTAATATTGAACATCAAACTGGTGATGTTTCGTAACATTTTCTATAGCACAATTTTAATTTTCCTGTCCTCTTTTATTGACAGGATGTGTCGTCCCTGATCATCAGCTGTTTTTAAACTATCAGCTGATAGCCGGGTGAAAAATTGCTTTTATTAACCAATACGGATCATTGGCCGATGTATCGGTGAAGCTCTATTATAAACCACCAGGAAAAACGAATCGTATTGTTAAGTAATATTGTAAAGGGCTTGTCTTAAGCCTTATGATGGACTTACAAACCTGATATAGTAAAATTGTAGTGGTGTATACAGCTATAAGAAAAATACAGCTTAAAGATAGACCATTTATTGATATATATTGGTTATAAAATTCATATAATACACATAGAAATACAAATTGTTTTCAAAATCTTCACATTCTCTTGAATCTGTCTGAACTGATATTCTCTCATCTGGGCACTATATAACAATGTCTATTAACATATGCAAGGAATTTTTGGACATACACCGATCAGACATAACATTATGACCACCTTCCTAATATTGTGTCGGTCCCGCTTTTGCAGCCCTATATGCAACAAACTGTGATGCACTGTGTATTCTGCACCTTTCTATCAGGACCTGCATTAACTTCTTTAGCAGTTTGAGATACAGTAGCTCATCTGTTGGATTGAACCACACAGGTCAGCATTCGCTCCCCACATGCATCAATTAGTCTTGGCCGCCCATGTTGCTGGTTCACTACTGTTCCTTCCTTGGACCACTTTTGATAGATACTGACCACTGCACACTGGGAACATCTACAAGAGCAGCAGTTTTGGAGATGCTCTGACCCAGTTGTCTAGCCATAACAATTTGGCCCTTTCAGGACAAAATGTTCACTTCCTGTCTAATATATCCCACCTACTACTAGTTGCCGTGATGAAGAGGTAATAGTCATAATGTTATGCCTGGTCGGTGTATATGGCAAATACTCTTTGTAATTTTTTGATTTGTCATGACAATTAAATATTGCACACAAACTTGCTTCAAAATTATACAGCACAAGATTTGTCAGTTTAACAGCAGCGTTAATCAACCTGACATCATCTAATGTAACCAAACCCAACTTTTGAACCACTTTAAACACAATGAAAATCTAACACCACCAAGGAAACCATCTGTTCTGTGAAACACATTTGTTCCATTGAATACACCTTTTCAATTGAACACACCTTATACATTTTTCTTACTAAAAAAAGACACACCTTTCATTTCCAGTGTATGCAATGATACACAAAAATGTCTTTAGTTAGCAATTAACTTTAAAAAAACACATTCCATCATCCGTTTTCCAGAATAAACAACACTGGCATTAGCTGCATGATCAAAACTAAACAGCAAATCTTTACATTGATCAATTCAATGAACAGACACAAAATTTGATTCACTGATTTGATTTGTATTTCAGATGGAAAGCACAGGTCCTCCGTAGAAAGTCTGACATATAGACAAATGTATACACAACAAAAACAAATACAACTTCATAACGAAGCATACTCATATTATTATGAAAGGATGTGGTCTCCCAACATTCTTTAGGATCTAAAAGGATTTCCATCATTGATGAACCCAGGAACTGACTCCTCAACTGACTACTCAAACCGAAGTGAAATTCATCCTGGTTTCTTATTTATAAGGATGTTCTGGTTAGCAGGTCAAGCATGCATGCATGCAGTTACTAGGTTGTATCTGCCCTCAATAGCAAGGCAACCTGACTACAAGCAGATGATTTAAATTAAAGTGATTCATAAGAAAATAAGGCTGACTCACACTCAGATCCACAATTACCATAATAGCCACATTAAATTAATGCGAAACACTTGTGCAGCAAACACACCGAATGTACCGTTTGTCGTATAACAAAAGCAACACACAAAATCAATTGCTTAAAATGAGCGGCGAGATAAGCTCCAGCACACTTATTAGCATCACGGCCGGAGCGGAGCAAAGAAGCAACCTCTCTAACCCTCTCTAACCCCAGCAGCATCTGCTTGCTTGATTAGATTGAAATGAAAAACTACATCAAAAAACTGGATTGAGTCTTTGTGCCCGGCTGCTTTACATATCATATGCAAAAGCAGGCATTGAGCCAGGTGGAAGTTAATAAACAGTCAAAAGTATCATGTTGCACACAAACACCTTTTGTTATGTCTTCAATATAACTCAGTAACCAAAAACAGATACATTTTAGGTGGATCCCAAAAACAGGTTACATTTCACCACAAATTTAAAGGAAAATATCCTGGACAAAAAATGAATGCTTTCCTCATTACAATGTAGTCCAATACTTTCTTTAAACCAGTTTTCATTAAAGGACAGTAGCTGCCATCATGAAAGAAGTTTTTTTTTTCAAAAACAACATTTTTGGATTACAGTACTGGAAATAGGGTGGATTGTTTTTGTGTCCATACAATGGAAGTCAATGGGGGCCAATGTTGTTTAGTTACAAACATTCTTCAAAACAAATAGGCATATAGTTTTGCAGGGTGAAAAAATGTTTGAGGACTTTTTGTTGAACTATTCCTTTAATTGTTAGTAAAATGACAAAGTGCAAGAATTTTTAATTGTCACTTCATTGTTTTACAATGTTTACCCTAAAAATATTTTTATTTTA
This sequence comes from Oreonectes daqikongensis, assembly GCA_026939265.1. Lineage (NCBI taxonomy): Eukaryota > Metazoa > Chordata > Actinopteri > Cypriniformes > Nemacheilidae > Oreonectes > Oreonectes daqikongensis. The sequence continues at coordinate 3,118,987 of JAOTQM010000311.1, forward strand.
GACCTGCGTGTTTCATGTCTGACAAGTTTCATAACATGCACTGCACCCGCAAAGCCTTTAAACACTTCAAACCCCAGAGATGAGCCAAAAAATCTTTTTTATGCCACCAAACAGGAAACAGCAGGGGAACTAACTGTAAAACAGTCTCAAATAAATGTTCCTCTTCAATACGACGCATCATGTTGCAGAGATTAAAAAGAACCCTCTCTTCAAATCTCACCTCGAAGCATGGATTTAATGCTTTAAAACTGCATTACAGAGTGATACTGAAGTCTTAACTACAGAATAAGAAAACAATCCAGGCCTTGATTTTTTACAACATGCAAAACAGTGAAGCACCATAAGACAGGCAAGGGCTGGCAAAGCTTATACGAAAACAAAAGAGCTGATGATGGAAAACCGAATGACCTCTGGTGCCAAAAGGAAAAACCCCATTCAATAAAAATGTTTCAAAATAGCAGTTTGGCAAGTTCATGCAGGAAGGATTTCACTGGGGTTCAAAACTAGTCTGTTCCTATGGCAACGGGTGGAACCCATACGCTCAATAAAAAGGCTTTGTGGTGATATTGCTATTTCTCTTGGTTCTCTTAATGAAAGGTTTTATTGAGGTCAATGATATAATACTTTTAACATGATCTGAATCGTGAATGTGTTACATAAGAAACCAATCCTTATATTGCGACCAGCTGCTATGAAGTCAAAGTACAAAAAATTAAACGAACAAATGCAAAATTCACAACCAGGGCCTTGGCATGTGTGAACAGAGCTGGCTCAAGTCGACAGGCTCAGCTGGGATGAATGTGGAATCTGTGCAGTCGAGCGGACAGCTGTTTGGATTCTAACGCCCATTTCATTGTCCCTCATTTTCATTTTAAGTCTCCCGCTCCAACTCCATCGAGAGCCTTCCAAAAACTCATCGATTCACAGCAAGAATAAACAAACCCTTTTTCCTCCTTTCCAAAAGAAAAAGTGCTTGTGTAAATGTAGATGGGACCAATGACACAAAGTGCCCAGCCAGCTGTAGTTACTAAGGCACGGTTTCTCTCTGGCCTCTGGTGTTTGGCACATCGCGTGAACCCGTGTGCACAGTCGCACGCACTTCGGCATTATGAGGAGTCTTGCGACTCCGAGTCTTCTGCCTGAAAGAGATTTTTCCCAGGCTTTGTCCTCTGACCTCTGCCACGCTCTGCGGCCCCGTTGATCTCTCCCAACGGCAAGTAGGAGTAGCCCTCCCTCTTCCCGTGCACTTTGCATTTTCTGCACGTCTGGATTAGGTTACCGGCGAGGCTGGCCAGCAGCGACGTTGCCAGGATAGCGCAGACAACCAACCAGCTTTGTCTGCACACACACACAAACAAAACATTCGCAGGGTGAGGAGTTGCACTTTGACCTCTGACTCCGCCGCTGCCCACGGAGTCTACAAAGCATTTGACTGCAACCATGGTAACATCACACAATCCCTCACTCAGCTGAGCTGATTAATAAATTCATCTCTGCCACTCCAATGCGGCCGGGTTGTTTACAAGTACAGTGAGGGCGCTCGGTTCAGACGGGTTCTGCTAAACACGGGTCTGGAATTTGTCCGAGTGAATTTCCATACCGATAATCAAGTTACTTGGATACACAGATAGGGAGAGGTTTAAATGACAAGCTGTTTGAGATATTGGATTTTTGATGTCATCAGAACTCTTGGTAAACTGTAGCGCTATGGAGACTATGGCATTAAAATACACTAACAGAGGTCAAGAATTGTGTGTGCATGTACGTGTGCAGAGGTAAGTATTTACTATGAGGTTTGCAGTCAACCAACATGGAATTTTAATAACTAATATTTACCCAAAGGTCAAAATACATAGAATACTTAATGCATATATTAAAAAAAAATTGGGTGGAAAATAAGACATACTTTGTCACTATGAATTTGCTTATAACATACATGCACAGAAATAAAATGCATACACAATATTTACTTCAAATGCATAAACAAGCTCTACCTCAAGTTTAGAGCACTTACTCGGATAAATAAGTTCTGGGACTTTGACTTTCCTCTGCGTGTCTCCATTCCCTCCACATCTGGGTAGCCAAACACTGACCAGCTGAAGCATTGTGGGAAAAACAATCACATCAAATCTCTTGTTAGGACAATAATTTGCTAACAAGACACATTCCTTTCATAACGTGCAAATCAGAATGTAACTGCAAGAGATCACTCATTATTCTGGGAGATGTAAACTAGGGAAATGGATAAACGGTCTCTGCTAAGTTAATAACCTCCTGAAAAATTAGCTGTTGGTCAATGGAATGCCACAGCCAGCAAAAAGACACTTTTTACATCTTCATGCAGAATTTGTCAAACTAACTCATTCGCATTTGCTAACCGGTGGTTAGATAACACACGGGTTGTGAATAGATTAGAAAAATGTCACATATTAATCAGTAAATGATACAACTACTCACAAGGGCTTTTGGAGTTTAATATATCTCAGCAAAGAAAGCATCTTCTCAAGTTAAATGACAGAAGTCAAAATGATTACCTCTGACCAAGATTCTGCAAGGTGTTTTCTAGAAAGCAGCTGTCTATGTAGGATGTAAAACGGTAAGACCATCGAAAACCATTCCAGCCATCACCAACCAAGAGCAAAAATGGACTCCTTGCTACTACATTAATGCTAAACAGAATTTACAATACTTAAAATGTAATGCTAAACGCACACTACTTAGCATCTTTTTTTCTCTATGACAGCAGTTTCAAGTTATAGCTGCACTCAGTTACATTACACCTCTATTATCCTCCCTGCCTAAACATTCCTCTGCTAACTGATATCGGTCACAAAATCAGATTCAACAAAATTAGAGAGCTTCAAACAAATGCAAGTTTAATAAATTACTATAAATAAGCTCTCCTTGTTAATCATAAACATCTACTCAGTAACGGAGTACTGAGTGCAGCTGTGATGTGTCAGAGAAGAACTGGTCCTCCCAACTGAGTCTGGTTTCTCCCGAGGTTTTTTCGCAACTTATTCATCATTGGAGTTTAGGTTCCTCGCCTCTGTGCCGTGTTGGCTTGCTCACCGGCAGACTGATGATATTAGATTAACTTAAGGTTCTGCAAATTCTATTAACATTGCTTTCATTAGGATGGTCTTACTCATTCTATAATACCATGTACAGTACTGTATTCTACCTCTTTCTGTGTTTTTCTTTTCTTTTTTCCTGTAAAGCTGCTTTGAAACAATGCAACACTGTAAAAAGTGCAATATAAATAAAACTGGAAACACTGGAAAAATCACACCAAACCTAAAAGTAGGTTAGATAAATCCACTATGGAAATATGTTCTAGCCAACTTGTTTGCTCTACAATACAAAAGCATAGCCAGACACCAGCGCGCACACACAGTATGCGTAGTAGGGGAATGAGGAATGCAGATAGCGAAAGCTATAAGTGGAGCGAGTTATGTGCTGAGGAAGTGTGAACACTAAAATGATCTATAGAGACATCACACATGGAATTTGTTGTTTACATGTCGTGTGAGTGCTAATGGGGGCTATACTGTACTGAACCTCTGTGCAGGCTGATGTTTCTCTCTCCCTCATAGGTAGTATTACAGCTTCCAGTAACAGAGTCACACGAGCACATGTCGTCACACTGGCACGGCTGCTCACAGTTCAGCCCGTAGAAGCCGAAAGGGCACTCTGGGGTGTGACAGAGACAGCAGAAGCAACACAATTTTGTTCAGATCTCATTGCAAAATATTATATTATTGCATTATAAAATTATACTGATTGTCTGTTAAGCATGCATGTTTTGTGTCTACTAGATATTCTTAAAATGTCCACGTATATGTTTTGTATATATGTTTATGGAAGACTCACTTATTTGTTAAAGATGTGTTCGAGATATGACTGCATACCTTGCTTACAGGAATCTCCATGGAAACCAGAAGGACAAGTGCACAGTCCGTGAACTGGATCACATGAGCCACCATTTGCGCATGCGCATGTTCGATTGCATCCGTCGCCATAGAAACCCGACTTACATACTGCACAGATGATATTTGCGAACATATTGGTTTGAGCTTAAAGTGCACCACAGGCTGCAACAATCTCTATGAAATCTCTAATAATATAACAGAAGCGCTTCTGTAATAAACCGAGTAAAATAACCAGTCAGCGCTTTATTAAAGATCAAACCTGTAACAGCCAAGTGGACCTGTACTGCAATTACCTTGGCTACAGTTTAAACCTCTCCATCCAGCATCACATACACACCCATCTGATAGAAAGAAAGGGAGAATTACAAGGAAATGGGTTATCAAAAAGCTTTAAAGAAATATCTGTTTTATTTTCTTTGTTACATAAAATAGACAAACCACAAAGTGTTTTTTTGTACAATTACCTTCATGTTGTGTAATGGATGCAGATACAAGCATTTAAAGCGGAGGCCTTTAAAGGTTAAATGCTCCTTGGTCGATGTTTTTAAGTAACATCTGTATCTGTGATGTAGCAAATACACAAACACCAAAAAGAAAAGTCTAAGAGAGCAACATAAAAACTCACACTCTGTGCAGATCCCATGATCGCCACATTCTGGGCTCTGGCACGTGAGACTGGCACATCCAGGTCCGCTCCAGCCCTGCTGGCACTCGCACTGCCCATCTAAGCAGCGTCCATGCCCGCTGCAGTCCTCCGGTTGGCACAGCCTCTCATGAACACACAGCACAGTGGATACAGTCCTTGGACAGCGCCACATCGCATCTGGGCTGGATTTTGACCAAAAAAACTATTTTTTTTTATGCCTCAAACTAGAAATCAGCACAGAGTGATATGCTACAGTTTATGTTATGTTTTTAGAATACGTTGATGTAAATGCATATACACACCAGTGATCTGATGCGTAACTGGCCAGGGACCCGTTGAGGATGTAGGTGGCCGAGCCACCTCCATCCAGATTGATGGCGTTGATGACGCCCTGATCCTTCAGAAACTTCGCCACTTGCTTGAGGTTCATTCTGCAAAGATGTGACTTTAGTAAACCCTTTTTGTGAAGACCAGCTACTGCTGTAAAATGTTTTCGCATATCATTGAAAGCAGGATCTGGTTGGATAAAAGAGTGTGATGTAATAACATATAGGTAAAACTTTACTAATCCAAATTTATGTAAATTAAGCTAATGATTTCAAATTCTTCATAGTAAAACAACAAGCAGAGAAAATCAAAATGAACTATTTCACAGTCACTTTGTATAAAACACTTGCTCAATGATAAAATGTAAAATTTGGTAAGACATGTGGCATATGCTTGCCCAATCAATTCATTTTAACAGTGTGAACTTTGCCACTTCACAGATATATAGTCTACCATAACAACAACATGAATTACACATAAAATTAAGTACAGAGAGAGGTGTTAAACACGGCCTTTAATAATTACAATAATAAAAAGTAATTCCCATCTGCTGTTCTTTTCCTGCCTTTTTGAGCAATAATAATCTTGCAAGGCCCATTCTAGGTAATTCACTGCTTTAGAAACATGCACACAGACTGTGGAGGAGAAAATCAATGTTTCCAGTGATAAACAGCTGTGATCAGCTCAGGTTCAATGTCCATCTTACCCTCTGTAACCCGTCTGACCATCGACGTGGAAGAGAATGAGCTTTCCCTCTGCATCGTGACCAACCGCAGTACGGGCCGACACCACGTCCACAAAGTACCGAAAATTTCCTGCAACATTACAGATTGAATACCTACTCAATATCACTTTTGTGTTTATTTGTGGATGTCAATAATGTGTTGCATTATTTAAAAAAACATATATGTATATTTGGGCTGTCAAAAGATTAATCGCATCCAGAATAAAATGTTGTGTTTACATCATATATGTCTGTGTACTGTGCATATTAATTTTGTATTTATAAAAACAAACCCATACATGTATATAATTAAGAAAACAAATAAAATATACAAATTAATAAACCTTTAAATACATTTATTATGTAAACACAAACTTTACAGACTTTAACTTTACGTTACAGATAAACAGGCTTGTAATACAATCACAATGTAATGTGTTCTAATCTCACCGGTCTCCTGAGTTTTGTCACACTCTGCTTGGATGCTCTCATTGATGTAGATCTCACCCGCTCTCAGCAGCCACACCACACCACTAATCAACTGTACGAAGGGGTTGACCTGGTCCAGAACGTCTTCCTCAGACAGATACCTACAAACAAAAGAATCAGAGAAATATTTAGTGAGATGAATAAAAAACTGCATGGTGTGTCCTAGTTTGACATGAGTTGCTGGGCTTGTAGTTCAGACCGTTGGCTGAATGTCATAAGGCATGACATTCAATGATGCATAAGGCACACTTTCTTGGAAACATTTCAGCGAGTTCGAAGTCGTCCTCTAATTGGTTAAATTCTACAGGATTTTCGGGAGACGCGCGTGTCGCGTTCTTAAACAGTCCGCCTGGAAACAACCCGAAGCCATCTAATCAAAGTAAGCTGTTGTGTTTACATCGATTGCATAATGAATTCTTCATGAGCGACTAAACGCTAACTTCTTAATAGTATTCAAGGTTCATGGCATAAAATCATAAACATTGTTACTTGTTAAAGTGCTGGCGAGCCAGAAATAAACTGTAAAATAACAGTTTTCCCCTGTAAAATTACATGTTTTCATGGCAACGAAAAAACGTTTTACATTGTTTTTTTACGTTTTTGGACTGTATTTGAAAAATTACTTTTTTCAAAAGTACTTTTTATAAGAACCACTTTTTACATTTTTATAATCTAAAGAACTTTTTCCTCTTTATACAAAAAAACCCTAAAAGTTTCTTTGGATGTTAAAGGTTCTTTATGGAACCACTTAACCCCCCCAAAAAACTGCATTGTATAGCACCTTTTTTAAGAGTGTACATAACAAACATGACATAACTTACTAAACTCAAGAAAGTTAAATCTCGTTTTTAAACCCTTTATTCAGTGTCCTGTAATTTATTTTGGATAAAAGTATAAGCTAAATGATAAATTATTAAGAAGATTAAGAAGGAGAATTGATATACACTTTCAGTCCCAGTTCAACCACACACACAATCTGCCGTGTTACTGGTTGACCATGTTTATAATACTTAACTGACTGCAATTACACTGTTTTGGATGCCCTACACCTCATCCAGGTGAATGTCCAAACAGACTATGTAAACACCTTATCTAACAGTGAGACTTTCCGGGCAATAGCCAATATCGTCATAATGAATGACATATTGAGACAGCGTGAGTACACCGAGTTCTAAACCACTGCCTATTACAAAGAGCACTGGTACACAATATTGCCGTGTTTTTGTAAGGTTTCTATTTTAGGAAACAGATGTTCCTGGGGCTCTGTGTTCCCATGGCCTACTTCTGCACCCAAATATAGGTTGAGGTTTGTTGTGTTGACTGCTGCAGAAGCCTGCAGTGAAGGAAACAGCTTTGGAATGAAGTGTGCTGATAAACTCTGCTCATTGAGACTGCGTTTAGTTATAACACTAGACTGGCTGTTCAACCATCTGCAGTATTTTAGTTCACTTCTAATATTAGTTTATGCTTTATAGAACTGACAGTCACAATTCAGTTATACACCCCCTCTCTGACTCACAAAGTAAACTTCCTGTTTTGGTAGTTAAGACCATTAAGACTCCCACGATCAAATGATTTAAGTTATGTTTGACTTACATGTGCATATGTAGGATTGGCTAAACTGCTCAATACTGAGTCTGTGTTGATATGTGGACGATGTAGGCAGTGCTGTATGTTATTATGCTTATGATGACTACCAAACATACATGCTTTGTTAAAAAAAAAAAAAAAAAGAAGTGGGTAGGGTATCGTTTGCATTTTAGCGATTCTGATTTCGATGATCATCGATTCCCAGTTTGGATTCCACAGTTGAAGTAAAACATTTAGATATTAAACTGTATGGTCATTTAGCCTGCTTATTGTCTGGTTTGCAAAATATATATATATATTTATGGGCACCGTTTTGTGTTTATAAACAGCTAGCAACCATGTTTATTACAATTTGCCATAGTTTAGCTACATCATGGTTAAACTGTAGTTAATATAATGAAGCTAGGGTTAATTTGTGGTTCCTGCAGCTTTATCACAACGTGCACATTTTTGAAAATATGCACACAGGAACTGATAAGAGGAATTGAAATTTTAATTCCTAGCCTTTGAATTCCGATTCCTAATCGATTCCCAACCCTACAAGTGGGCCAACTTAAGTTATTCTGCTAAATGTCTCATACAGATATAAAACGACACGAAAGTGAGATCAAATAACATTATTTTTATTTTTAGATGAACTGTCCCTTTAAATGTGCACCCCCATATAAAAAACAATTCAGTTATAGCAGGTTCAAATGTGCACCAGTCTCCAAACTGTCTAGATCAAATTTCAATGTTTTCATGTTTCTCAACACAGACACAAATTCTGTGGTAATGCAAATTATCGCAAGACCCAGGGGAAAGACTGCAGACTGTGGCCTTACCCAAACACTAGCGTTCCATCCTTTCTGATGCCAAACTGGGCATTTTGAACTCCACCACTATTCCTCACCAGTTTCCCATCACTCACAACATTGCCCAAGCACAGTCCAGTGTCAGTCTTGAAAAAGCCTCCATTCTGAGCAACAAGGCACTTTTTAGTTTTGGCAGTGACCTCCACTAGATCTTTATGCTTCTGCTCGCACCCTCCAGGACCTCCTGGCTCCAAGATGGACACAGTTCTCAGTGGGTCATGAACCACCGTGATGTGGCCACTTGCCCATTTGGCAGTGCCAGTGTCATCTGCGATGCTGGAGACGAATATCTTGGACTCGACCACCGGAGAGTTAGAGTGCATGCTTGCTGCCCAGGTTTCGTGAGTGACGTTGCCATTAGTGATGGGCTGACAATCCCTCACATGGCGATGGGAGTGAGATGGGCCGTGAGATTTGGTGTAAGGCAACAACAGGTCGTCATCCAAAGAGTGTCTGTAAAGAAAACGTAGAAAGTTTTTTGTGCGTTCCCCGGAAATCATCCCATAACATTCTACAGTAACATGTAGATGTGGCTGTGTTTCTCAACAAAAGCACATTTTAAGCAGCACATATCTCTTTTAAAGACACCTGTTGTTTTGAATATTTCAAAGTAGAACTTAAGGCATTTAAAAAAAAAAAATCAATTGAGGAGCAGCAAATGTTTAGCTCCACATGCTTGGTTGTGCACTCCTGAGATAAGTGCCACTGCTATCCTTACACATCATGCAAACGTAATATGCAAACTAGTTGTAGATGAAGTCAGAGTGAAACATTGTTAGCGTTTGTATGCAAAGCCTAATGAAATCCTAACATCACACGGTTAATATTAATACGCCTGTAAAACAGTAGCAGAACAATTATAGAATTATTTAGGAGATTATTACTGAAAACAGTAAAATCTCTATTTTGTTCCTCGGAGAGTATATAATAAAATTTAAAAAAGTAATGTTAGGATTTCAGATACTGTTGTATCAAAGAGTATAGATTAATCTATATACTTTGGTTATATTATTGTTGGAAACACAGCGCGACACTAGATAGTCCCGCCCAAATCTCACGCCATTGGCTGAGAGCCGTACGTTGTCTGATTGGATAATATCTGTGGGTGGCCAAAAGAAACTCGGAAACGTGTAAAAGTACAGAAAACATCTAAAAAGTGAACAGAAGACAAGTATTTTGGTCATCAAATTCCCACAAACTCCAAAACGACTTCACGTTTTTCGTATAATGTATTAAGGCTGAGATATTTGCTACAGTTACCCATGTTTATGCTCGAGGCAGGAATGCCAGATGGCAAAATTAAGAATAACGGAAACAGAAGGAAAATATCAATCTATAATTCACCAAATCTCAAGAAGCTAACGTTACACAGGTCACATGTCAGACGTTAGATAACGGAATACAATTTTAATAATATCAATTAATCAGTTAAAGTAACTGCGCTAACCATAGACTGTAGCCGCTAGCGAATACACGTGCTTACCGGATGTCTTTGCACTGTGACAGACATGCTCCTAGACATATAAGAAATAAAAAGATCTGTTCGAAGTTCACGAACGGTGTGGCCATAAGACATGAATATATACAAACATCGATGAAAAAGAAACAACAGTGCTGTTCGGTGGAGGGACTTCCTAGAGTGCCATGTCATGTGATGTGAATCACGTGGGTACGCATGTCTCGTAGGAATTTGTAACGTTACATTAAAACATTAATGTTTGTTACAAAGTTGATTTGACTTAATTCTTTGACTTAATAGAAACGAGTGATCAAGAAAGCATTTAAACAAGGCGGTCTATTTGTACTCAGTATAAATAGACACTCGAGTTTAAGAAAGCTATACTGCAAGAAATGACGTATTCACAGAATGTACACATTTTAAGATAAAGTCGTTTTACTAAATTATCATTTGTAATGTTAACAAAACGAATCTATCTAACTCTTTTAATCAGTTTGCAGATGTGTTGTTAGGGCAGAACGTAAAGCAGTCGTCCGTGTTTACAGGGGACGTTTTAAGATGACGCACACGAAAGAGGAGGAGGAGGAGGGCGACATTTGAAGGGTACTGGATGCGTCAGGTTTGTTATGGCATCCAGTATAAACATTAAAAATGGACTTTTTAACACCAAAAAATCCCTTCAGTTAAAGATTCCCAGTTTCATACGTATACAGAGGCCAACAGAAATCAAATGCCTTAGAGCATTAACAAATTCGACAAGTGAACACAATGAAAAATTCTGCTTTGATATTGTAAGGTAAGTTAAGATTTTAAAGTTTAACATAATTCGAGTAGTATTACTCATAAACAACACAGAAAGGCAATAAAAGAGTGTTCTCCAACTTTATTATATAACCAATGTATTTCAATCGTATGCATGCTTTCCAAGGTCTCATTGCACATAAAGTATCTTTTTTATCATGAGTTATGGAAAGACAACTTTATGTTTTTTAATATTTTATAAAAATAAAAAAAAGAAGCAAAAAATGAATAAAATTCTGATCTGTTACAGCATCTAAACATGAGCTTTTCCGTTCTATTAACATTCACCAGCTCACAGCCTCACAGACATGTTATGAGTCAACTACGTATTATGTAAAATGTCTCCTTACGTAGATTTCTCCTTTAAGGCTAAGTTCGTTTTTAATGTTTGTTATTGACACAATATAACCAACTGAGTAAATAACAGTAATCTCATTTATAGGAAGAGGGACTATGATGGATTTTTGTGTTCACTGCTTTTACCTGATGCTGCCCGCCGTTCTTCACTGGCATTGAGGGCCTTTAATGTAGAACTGGCACAGGCAGGTATTCCAACAACAACAAACTCTTTCCTTTAGTTTTGCTTCTTTGCCATTTCTAGTGAGAAATGTGATTACTGTATAATTTTAAGAGATACGTGTGTGCCGATATTTGCATGTTATTTTTTAGATTAAGGACTCAGTTTCCCAGAAAACCATTGGTTTAATGCGGATGCAGTTCTGGAAGAGCGCTGTGGAGGATATTTACAGAGATGACCCTCCCGTCCAGCCAGTCAGTGCAGAGCTGTGGAGGGTGAGTCTTATAAGAGCAAACGTACTCTACGTAAGATTTTGCTCAGGACATTGACAGAGAATTTTAGCATTTAAACAACTGTTCTCTGTTCCCAGGCAGTTAGGAAACACACATTGACCAAGAGGTGGATGTTAAGAATTATAAATGAAAGAGTAAGTGATGAATGACTTCTATTTTAATGTGAGTACTGAGAAGTAATACGAGAATGAATTGCATGAAAGTGAATAAAGATGAATGAGATTTTGCATATTATTGGTTGATAAATTTAACATGTTCTTGGTGGTGTGAACAGGAGAAAGACATTGAGGATAGAGCATACAGGAATCTTCAAGAACTGGAGGCCTATGGGGAGAACACACAGTCCTCTCTTCTCTATCTGCTGCTGGAGACTCTTGGTGAGACTCTTGGTCTGTTTTCCATATCAGCATAAATCTAATTCGAGTGTTTTTGGAATAATAGTGTCTATTTAATTTTTTCTATTGGGACTTAATTTTAACCATATAGTATGTGACATTAATGTGCATAATTCGTAATAAATGTGCTAATGTTTTGCACTTTTTTATAACCCTTTGAACTTTCAGGAAGAGTTTTGACTTAAAACTTCTAAAAGTGTTTTTATTACACATCATACTCCTTAATTTCCAAAAGATCCAGGAAAATGTGTTTTCAAAATATGAATCCTTTAAAGTTTAATTTGAAAATGGAATTTAGATAAGAATTTTTTATTTATTTATTAACTACCCGTGAATCAACTAACTTGTTTGCTTTTTGTGATTGAGTATGTAGGTGTAAAAAACGTCCACGCAGACCATGCTGCCAGTCACATTGGTAAAGCCCAGGGCATCCTGACCTGCCTCAGGGCTACTCCCTACAACAGCAACAGGCGCAAGGTCTATCTGCCTATGGAAGTCTGCATGCTGGTGAGAACTCCATTGTAATCCTGATGGAACTTTGGGAAACTTTATCCCCAAGTTCTTTCTTTATGCTTAAATTTGCAACATCCCCTAGAAGTGTGTAATGTCTGTGCCACACAGTATGATTAAAAAAAGATTGTTTCCAGAAGTGTTTATCAAACAGTGGTGTTGTCTCCTCTGTCCTGCTTCGTATCAGCAGTTGTTTGAAAAAACAGGTATCCTCTCCCCAAACATGTTGCTATTGGTTGTGGGTGTGTTAATTGACAGCATGTCACAGCTGTCTGTTGAGCATATTCTTTTTACATTTAATAAAATACACGTTATTTATAAACCTTGGCTCTGTGGCACATACAAAATTCATCCAACATAATACAAAATTGATGGTATAAAAGTGGTCATTATTTTTGACATTCTGTTTGGTTCTGCTAGTGGCACAGAAATGGCGCACACATTCCCATCTCTATAATCTGTTGATCTGGCTACGGTGCCAAGATATTCTGAATTATAGGACCTGTACTTTACAAGAAGCATATGGCTGTAGGCATATATGTAGGTGAAGCTGTTCAGTGCTACTAAGCCCAAGCTGAAACACAAATGCTTTGTTTTAGGCATCTGTTGCAGTGGCAGCACAAATGTGCCATTAAAATCTAAATTAAATGATCTTGCCCTAAGTAGTGTAACAAAGAATAGGATATAATCTGTCATTTGGTCTCTATTAATTTCAGATAAATGATCTATCTATGGTGTTAAGAGCAGATCATCTGGTGTAGTTGTTTTTTTTGTGCTGCATGATTGCTGATGCACCAGTAGGGGGCACTTTTGTTGCACCATAATTTATGTGACGGTCTATCAATGGTATCTGAGATGAATAATGTTTACCAGATCATAATATTGTTTTAAGTAATTATTTATTGCTTGTGTAGTGATGTAATATAAATGTGTGAATTATAAAAGCAATATTAATGTGGTACGTGTCAAATACTTGGCTGAAACTAAGGAAGGTAATTTGTGACTAAGGTGTTTTTACTGTAAAAACATACATCTGCTAGCTATTCTACTCAATTTTTCAAGAACTGTGTGATGGGAAAACCAGAATACAGATCAATAATTACAGCTTCCCTACAATTACACCTACTGGTTATTCATGATGCTCATCGGCTGCGGATCATTTATTGTCTTTCATTCTGTCAAGCAGCTTTTGTTGGAGAACCAAATAGCCTTTTATATTACAGATGCTAGTTGTTTCTGCTGTGTGTGTTTATTGATCACTTGCTGTTGTGGATCATCCTGCATGCATAGATTATTTACATCATTATTTTCTCATTTTCTTTCAGCACGGCACCTCTCAAGAGGACTTTATTCGAGGCAGCAGAGAACAGAACATCAGGGATGTTGTGTATGACATTGCCAGCCAAGCTCATGTCCATCTCCAACACGTATGCACTCTATGCAACCTTAAGCTCTCAGTGCAGTTTCTTTGCTCGAAAAGTAGATCTCTATTTTCAATCTGCATAAATTCACACATCGCAACAAAATATGCCCATTTCCACGAGCAGGTCTCATGATGCCTGATCCTTTTCAACTCTCCAATCCTGAATTACATTTATGCATTTGCCCCTGGAAAGTGTAACTTAATATTACACTTAATTTTTAAATCAAAATGTAGTCTTTTAGTGCTTGCTATGTACATTTTTGATCACCTGACTCATTACTGCATTGTCTTACAGGCTCGATCCTTCAGCATGAATGTTCCGCATGCAGCCATGCCTGCCTTTCTGCAAACGGTGAGTCATTTCATCTCTTTCAGCATCTCTCTCCCCCCGTGCCTCACTAATGTAATGTGACATAGAGAAGCTCATGGCTTTTCCTTATTCTGCATCAAGAGAGGTGGAGACTAATATCCTCACGTGACTCCTGCTCCCTGGAGGCTCAACTACCAACACATGCCCTAATTTCTCAATCTAAAGCCTTTTTTACAGTCGCTTTTTTTTACTTGCTCACTTTACAAAGTATTTCCAGCTGTATCATTCCTTTGTTCATTTCATTTTATCGGATGTATGCGCCTGGCCCAAAATTAACTTCCAGTCTGTGTTTGGATAAAATAACAATTTAGTTGTATAATAATTGTGTTAAATTAAATTAAAGCTACTTGACAGTTATTGATTATTTGCAGACGTCTACCAGAAGTAAAGTTTAGGCCACATATTGTTTGTTTGTTGTTGCCGCTGAAACCGTTGATCAATGAAACCATTTTTAAGTTATTTAAACAATGTATCCTCCTCCAGGTTTGCCCAAATAGACACGTGACTTTATAACCAGTTAAATAAGGTGTGTTATTGTTGTATTTTCTATTTCAGGTTCTACTGGAGGACTATCTGCACCGAGTGAGGAAAGTAGATTTTGATGTGTTCCACCCCAGTCTACAGAAGAGAAATCCAATGCTTCCATTTCATCTGTATTTACGCTCATGGAAGAAGACCTACTGATGGCTTTCATTAAAATATCATATAATACAGATGATGTCTGTCAAAGACATAAACATTGCCTGACTTGATTAAATCATCAGCAGTGTTTACAAACTATGTTTCCTTGCCTTTACTGTATAGACAAAAGAAACATTTCATTAAAAAGAACTTAAGTTTGCAGAAAATCACTGTGACCTGAAATAAATGAAATATAATATGTGTACACCTATGCCTTTCATCACAAATAATCATATTTTTATATTCTTAAAGTGAAATCGTTTTGAGAAAGGAACAATGTGAAATCAGTTTTTAATTTAATCAGGTCTTAAGTAGCACAAGAACATTTGTAGTAATAGCCAAAAATATGTAAAACATATAGTATGGGTCAAAATTAGCGATTTTTCTTTTATTCCAAAAATCATTAGGATTTTAAATAAAGATATTTTGTAAATTTCCTACTGTAAATATATCAAAACTTTATTTTTGTGAGTGGATGCATCAAAATTGCGAACAAAAATGTCCGGTAACACATCTACAAATTTCTGCTGCCACTCTTTGGGAATTACTAACTTGAGTTTGGTATCTGTAAAGCATAGAATTTCAGCTTTCAGGTTCATCTATTCTCCACGTCATTACAGCGGTAAACCAATAGAGAGCGTTAAAACAAACCTGTCTTAGAAGGATAACTTGAAAGGTGATTTTCTCAATATTTAGATTTTTTTGCACCATCAGATTCTAGAGTTTTAAATATTGTCCTATGCTAACAAACCATATAGAAAGCTTATTTGTTCAGAAAATCTCAATTTTGAAAAGTTGATTTTTAAGACTGGTTTTGTTGTTACAATTTGTTCATGCATATTGTTGGTGGCATGAAATGAAGGAAGATTTTTCACAACTCTGCATGTGGAGTGGTTTTTTAATGTATTCAGTTATGTAAGGCATTTGCCTATTGGCAACAGTTTTACATATTTTTGGTTGAAAAAAGACTTGCATGCACCTCCTGATGAGCGGGGTCAACAATTCTGTTTCAGACTGCTATTGTAATGCAGGGTGGTGAATTTTTAGGGGGGCAATCATGAGTTTGTTTACTCATAAAAATTCAAGCCGCCTACTGGCTAAAACCCTTATCTGAGCAATGAGAAAGCAGGTGCTGGCTGCTATAGTGAGTAGTCTGCTCATGAACTGAGTAGCCTATTTAAATGAGAACGACATCTTGTGTGGTTCAGGCAAACTTCATTTTCATCCTATTTGTTAATGTAACCAGACCGTTACAATTGTAATTTTTCTATTATTTGATAGTTAGTCCAATTAGAACTCTGATTTTGGGTTTTATTGAAGAAAGCGGAGCTGTTCATAAACTGACGTTTTTAAATGCCAATGTAATTACAATTCTTTTGGAATGGATTAGCTCCAGAATTTTATTGCCACAAGACCATTAAAATCCTTTCACTTGATAAGAAAAATTGGGTAACTAGAAAGGCTGTGCTATGCAGTATATAATATATAAAATGCTTCAGGTTTAAAAATTCCCTTAAACTGGTTTACCGATAAATCAGATATCTTGTGGTAGTCCATTATTTCTTACAGATAGCAATTCTAATAAGCACATTGAAGGCTTAAATTTGTTCTCAAACCTCATAGTCTGCTGAGAGTCGGTTATTAATGTCTGGCCCTCTGAATAGAAAAATAGAGACACATTACAAATAATTACCATCTGGAAAACCTGAAACAAGTCAGGGTTACTAAATAGTTCTTTTATTTTTCAAAAGTGAGCTGAGATGCTTTAAATGGAGACCTTTGGCTGATGGTCTGCTTTGCATGATTGCCCATTTATTCTATATACATTTGTTCTCTAGTTGTTCTAAATTGTGATGTGTAAAGTCGTGACAATATGCTACAGCCCAAGAAATATTTTTTTATCTCTGAGAATGGAAGTGTTCATTTTAAGAAGTTAAGACTAGCTGTTCATACCATTTCTGGCTGGTGGAGATTGGTGACATTTTGAAAACAGATTTTAACTGCTGCACTGGTCCTCTTTAATGGAACAGACAGCATCTGTATTCAAAGCCTAACACAGCCATCTTCAGATAACATCCTCACCATTAGATAATGATCAAACGTCTCAGTTGCCAGGATGGATTAAATCTTTCAGAAGAAAGGGTAAAATATATGTCAACTTTACCAATATTTCTCTTAATCATTAGTGATCTGGCTACTGTCATTTATTAACACTGTAGTCAGGATTTACACGGTAAATGCCAAACCTTTCAAAAGCAGAGAAACACTTCTCTTCAGACATTAAATTACTTTATTGTTAAGCTCCATATTGTTCAGATCCAGCAGCTGGTGAAGTTAGATGCTTTTTTGATTGTGTGAACATCTTTCTTTTTGCTCAATGCTCCAAAATGCAAATCGAGAAAAGAGCAAAAATGATAATTAGCTTGTGAGGTCGTAAGTTCTCTGCGATCTGAATGCTACAGAATCATAGCACATTTAAACTAAGGATCCGTGCACCACTTCTACTTTTTTTTGCTATTGCAATTGCATCTAATTCACAGTTTAAACATGGTTTCTTTCTCTCGAACACTACGTTATACTAATGTGTCCACCTTGCCAATGAAAATTAAGACACTTTTAAGTCCCAAATTTCTGCAATAAGCTCAAATGGAATTGCAGTGAAGAAGAAACTTTAAAAAAGAGATTTACAGTATTTACTTAAAAAAGTTTATTAATTTTGGTCCACAAAAAGATTTTTGTAAAAAACAAAATGTGTTATCGAATTCCTTTGTGTCTAATATCCACTGTACATCTTTTGTTCTCTCAGGCACTGTAATGCTATTAGATTGCTGGCATATGAAGCAATTGAATGCATTTAATCTCTTACATCTCTGCCATGTGTAATGAGGGGTATTGTGTCTCTGATCCACTGTTCTGACATTTAGCTGCCATTACACATTTCCGCATGAATTCCATCAAAGCTATATATTCATGGCAATTTTCTTCAAGCACTGTAAAATAGTTTATTGATTGTACAAGAGCAGTTAAGGAATCTGAAAAAATGACAAATGTGTTCTGAAGTTGTTCTGGATTTGGTTAGTGCACCACATATTGTGTAACTATTTGCATTTTGTTTTTAGAGTTTCGTGATTTTATTTTGCTACGCTTGTTATGTATGGGTGATCAAAAGCAGAACTATATCACAAAATAAACAATACCAGCATGCAAGCACGTTTGTGACTTTCACATGCAAAATGCCACCAGCAAAGACAAATTAATGCAATGCCACTTTCCTCCCAGTGCATTGTGTCAGTTTTGCAGAAGTAATTCCAGGTCATTTTTATGGATGTCAGACAGACATCCTTCATTATGACCTCCTCCATAATAACTATCTAATTGTTTGTTTTGCAAAATGTAAAAAGACAACCTGGAACACAGTGTTAACATTTTGCCACTTAACTGGTAAACATATGTGACCCTGGATCACAAAACCAGTCTTAAGTAGCACGAGAACATTTGTAGTAATAGCCAAAAATACATTGTATGGGTCAAAATGATCAATTTTTCTTTTATACCAAAAATCATTAGGATATTAAGTAAAGATCATGTTCCATGAAGATATTTTGTAAATTTCTTACCGTAAATGTATCAAAACTTTATTTTTGTGAGTAATATGCTATGCTAAGGACTTCTGTTGGACAACTTTTAAAGGCGATTTTCTCAATATTTTGATGTTTTTGCACCCTCAGATTCCTGAGTTTTAAATAGTTGTATCTCGGCCAAATATTGTCCTATCCCAACAAACCACACATCAATAGAAAGCTTATTTATAGCTTTTAGATGATGTAAAAATCTCAATTGTTTTTTAAATTGACCCCGTTTTGTGATCCAGGGTCTCATATAGGAAGTAAACATATTTGATACATTTAAAGAAAAAAGTCCAGAAGATTGTTCTTTATAGCACTTCGGTGAGAGATAAAACACAAAGCCACATGTACTGGTCTCCTGCACAAACATGTGACTGAGACTAGAGCACCAGAGGATTCCCCCTATTGCAACTGTAGCACAAAAAAAACCCTGCATTGTTTGCAGAGGCCCAATGAGTAAGACAGATGCCATAATTTGTTGTGATGATTATAAATCTTGTTACTGCTCCACAGAAATGACATAGTGAAATAAAAAAAGCTAAAGCCAGGCCATCTGCCCTCCTCCCGAGGTCTTAAAGGAATTGGACAGCCTTGGGTTCAAAACTGGGCCCTAAGCTGTCACAGCTATGAGGAGACAAATGATTGGAGATTCACCAGACAGTAATCTCTAAAACAAGATTAAAGACGACTTAAATTTTAGATTTAAGATTAATGTGGGTAACATTTGCCTACTTGGCTAGATCTTCAGAAGCACAGCAGTTACATCATGTCATGCATGAGTGGGTTTGCAGGAGAGATTGTCTTTGATGTGCAATATGAGCTGGTTAAAAGCATGTGTGGAACACCGAGTAGAAACTATTCAAAATGTTGGCATTATTTTTATTATTAATAGTCAGATATGGATATTGGTTACATCAAAACCATTTGGCAATATTTGAGCAATTGAAAAAATATGTTTGAGATTCATCATAAAAGCAATTCTTGAACACAGTAAAATCTGTGCAAAAAACAGTCAACACGACAGTTAAGTCAATGTAAATAAATGGATTATAATGAACGTTTATGATGAAAAGCCTATTCATTTATTACCTGATCTGACCATCTTTATAGCCCCCATGTGTTTATATATTTATCTATTTTTTATGATGTTAAAGGCATTTTATTTGAGTCACAAAATCAGTACTCCACAATACAAACAAATAAATAACCTACAGGCATCGAATGTTCCAGTCTGTACCTCCCCATGTCTCATGCGTATTCAAAAACAACATCTTGGGAGATTACGAAAACTGACATGCAAAGTTGATATAAATCTGAGGTCTTGGTCTGAACAAAGCAGTTAAGAAGGCATTGCAGCATGACACTGGCATTGGCCTGATGGGCTAAGATCTAGACTGATAATCTAAAAGATCAATACAAGAAAATACACTTAAGGAGACGAGAAAATAAATGCCCTTCCAGTAGCTAAGGTTTGCGCGCTTGGTTTCTGATTGTGTTTGTCCTCTCAGTGTTCTCACACTCAGTTTTAGTCGCAGTATTGAGCTGTGCGGATACAATGAGTTGATACGCGCGGTTTCTGAACTTCTGGTCCGTTGCGCCATATATAATAACATTACAGCAGCTGTTTGTGGTTAAAATCCAAAAGGCAAAAAATGAAAAATCGCACCATTCGTTTCCGAAAACGTTTCCAACTACAAACACGGCGATGGGGGTGAAAGAAGCCGTGAAAGCCAGTGTCAGAGTCCCTATGGTCTTGGCAGCCTTGATGTCGGAGAACGTTGGTTTCGTAGCGCATTGACTCTCTGTTTCGGCGAGATGCTTTCTTCTTTTTGAATGCTGGCGAATTGTGGTGAGCGATATGATATTGATGACAACCGTACTTCCGAGTAGGGTGAAGTCAAAGGCAGGGAAGAGTAAGAGAATGTTCCAAGCTTGGGACGGGAAGTCGGTGCTTCCCAATGCGTAATTGCACATTCTGCTACAAGGATTGTACTCCAATGCAATTTCATTGGTGAAAACCATCGGCGACGTTGCCAGGAAAAAGCTTCCCATCCAAGAAATTGCTATTAGTATGCACGTTCTTCTTTTGGTTATGACGGACTCTTTGTGTAGCGGCTTTAAAACGGCGATGCTCCTTTCAATGGTCAACAGGAAAATGGTTGTGATTGAAACTAAAGTACACACCGCAAACACCGGCCCTATCAAACTGCAGGGATGAAAAGTTGCCTTTTGAGAATTGCGCACCATCCATTCCGATGCTGAATTGTGGATCAGGAGAGATATTTCTGCGTAAACGGAGACGGGTACCACAAAAATTCCCACCGCCAGATCTGCCACAGCCAATGAGGCTTTCAAATAACCCTGCGGAGTGTGGAAATGTTTGGTTCCGAAGACAATTGCTAATGTTAGGGCGTTTCCAAAAAGTATGGCAAGCATCAGTAATACCATGAAGACCACAGTGAGTATCTTATTTGTCGTGGTACAGCAACACACACTACAGTTTGCTAGCTCCTCTGGCATCCTTGTTCAGCTGCGCGTAAAATCCTTGTCAGTGGCACAATGATTTTTCTCCCCCGCGCTTTAAGGCACTCTGTACAAATTCACAAAAATGAAAGATAAATTGAGTGGCGAGTTGCAAACACTCTTTCTGTAAAAACTCACAAACATGGAAATACCAGAAAATGAAAGTTACTTGCCAAACCAATTACTATAGTTGTTGACACAGTGTGGTGGCTTAACCGTGATAAGATACAGATCATACAGACATACCTTAGTTATTGAATCCATTTTTCAACTTCTCGGCGTTTTTCAGCACGGCACTTTGCGTGCTGGAAAACTGATATCCTGCGTAATCTTTAGGAAAATCTTGGCACAATTTATAAGAAGCCCCACTGAATCAATTCTTATCAATAGAATTGCATTTGGAGAATTGTCTTGTGCAAGTGTCTTTCATTCTGGTGAGCGCGCTCTTAAATTGCGCTCGTGAATAACAGGGGTGCGCGCTGGCCGTGATGCCAGTCTGACGCGCACATCTGCAGTCAATGGATTTCCCCATCGCTTCTGTTTGCTTTATCTACAATTACTATGGAGGTCCCATTGGAAGATGTAAAATGAACAATATCAACCAGTGGTTCTTTTTTTTTTAAAACTCAGACTTTATAAAAAGCAAATTTGGCTTGGCACAATTAAATGCTTAGGCAACTACCACAACTACTATTACATTTAAGACAATGAGAACTAAAATGTATTAAATAGATAGTAATTAGGGCTGTCAAACGATTAATCGCCATTAATCGCATTCAGAATAAAAGTTTGTGTTTATATAGCCTAATATATGTCTGTATAATGTGCATATTCATTTTGTATTTATAAAAACATACACATAGGTACATGTAGGCATATATTTAGGAAATATTTAGATGTATTTATTTATATTTACCAGTAGCCTATTTGAAATTATATGTAAATGTTTATTAATTTAAATATTTTTCTTAAATATATGCATGTATGTATATGTTTTTATGAATACAAAATTTATATGCACAGATATATATTATGTAAACACAAACTTTTATTCTGGATGTGATTAATCGCGATTAATCATTTGACAGCCCTAAGAAACGCGTAGGCTATAAACTGTATATTATACTGTATTTTGGTGTTCTCACGGGCAAGCACCTGAGGGCACTAGAGAGTAAACAGTTATGCTCTTCGGTCGAACTAAATAAATAAAACAGAAATAAATCTAGGCTACCATGTGATCTCTTTATTTCCGTTTCTGATATCTAAAAACAAATGTTTTTACCTGACATTTTTTGCGCAAATAAGAAACAGACTGATTTTATAATAGATCGCCAGTGGTTATTTTCTTGTCTTAACTGCAAAACAAAGCAATAATGAAACAGTTTTGTTGTCTTTTTTCTGTGGCATCGTGTTGACAGAGAACTTTTGCTTAAGTAATTATAGCCATTTATCCCAATATATCCCCCAAATAACAGATGCAAAAACTGTACATTGTACAAAGACTGTACATTTATCAGTTGGGGGCGGGGCTGCTTTCACTAGTCACTAACAGTTATTTGATTATCAGATACTCACATAACTAAGGCACTTGCCTCTTCAATGTCATCCCTTACAAACACGTAAGTGCATGTTTACAGCAAGAAAGAAACGATCGCACGAACTTTTTAGGCGTTTCAAACACGGATCAATGCTGATCCTAGTCCTGCCCCTTCTCCATACTAGCCCCGACCCGGAGTCACGCCGGTGACGCTTACATTCCCTGCTCCTGTCCTCAGCCATATTGAAACTACACTTTCCTACTTTGGTGGCCCGGGAAGGAAGCAGAGGGAGTTTCTACGCTTTTTAATTTGGAGTTTATATATTTTGCCCAAGGAAAAGTTACCGGTAGTTGTTGCTTCGCTTTGACGGCTGTTGGTCGGTTGCGTTGAGGTAAGCGCGCTAAGTGCCTGTTTATAAACTTATTAGTCTAGTTGCCGTTGTGTCAGTTAGAGCTAACGTTAGTTGTGGTAGCCACTGAACTACTTCTCTGGTTTGTTTATTCGCTTTACTTTGATTTATTCCGTTACATTAGTATCAGTAAAATGTTTTGGGTAAACGACGTTTAAATTAATTTGCGATTTAAAGTAAGAGCACGCTCATGTCGTCAAATGAGCTCGTTAGCCTTTAGCATGCTAACGTAAAGGGAAACTCTATGACTATCGTAAAACTAACTTGACAGCATGTGGGGTGAGCTGTCTATGCGTGTTTTTCAAACGTTTCAATTAAATCATATTTAATCCGTCGATACGCAATGAATTATCTTTTCAGTCATCTAAAATAATTTTCAGTCCACTAGTTTAACGTTAGTTGTTAGGAGAAAACACCAAACATCCACAAAAGTTTACAAAGTTAGCGAGTTTGGTGTGTTTTTATTATTTTAATCGTAGTAAACGTGCTGTGGGTTTATGGTCGAAGTGTTATCACACTCTGGTTAGCACGCATGTGTGGCAGCTAGTGGTCTGTGAAGACAGAAAGCGGATCACCGAAACTTGAACGAAAACCAACCAGTCTTGTTTTTTTACAGCACGATGTCAGTCAAACTATAATAAGAAAATTGACAAGCAACTTTTTCGTTTTTATTTTTTTATTCGTCTTTTATCATGAGTTGTCTTGTAAGATAACTAGTTATACACGTGGAAATATTTTGTAATCAATAATATATTAATAATATTATAATATTGTAGGAGCACTGTTGACTAACATGGAAAAACCCTGCATATTAACATTTTTAGTCAATTCAGAAATGTTTGACTATATTTCGTAAGTGACTCTTAAACTACTCCAGTCAACTATTTTAAAACTAAAACTCAACTGTTTTATTTAATTTAAATGTTTTGGTAGCTTGTTTTCACATGAAGTACAGCAATGCTATTTACAGGAAATTAAGAACTATAAACCAAGAGTTAAGGAAGCAGTCCAATGCTGTCCTGTACTTTGCAGTAAAGTAGGTGGCGGTAAAAGAAGCCTTAAGGTTACTTCTACTTCCTCTATGTTTTGGTCCATTATTATAGATGTGCATGTTGAATCTATTTTTTTGTATATGACCTCACAGTTTTGTCAAATTGAGTCCCAAGAGGATTTTGCAGTTTTCACTTCTGTATTCAGCGTAGAGCTGAGATGTTAGAGTTACTACACCTTCACTTTTAAAAGCTCACTGTGGTCTGTTGTTTCTCTTTGAATCTGTATTTATAAAAATTGATAAGTTCATACATGCATCAGTAAGTTGAACGAATGAAGCAAGGGTTCCTGTATTTTTATTTTGGACTTTGCGTCAGTGTGAGAGAGCCCTTGCAAAATACTCATATATTATTAGAATGAGAGAAACAGATGTTCTTTTGGTGCATTCTTTCCTTCTACCTTGTTTCTTGTCATTCATTGGTGCTGCTTGTCCAACCGTGCTATTCAGAGACCCAACCTAGTGCTAAAGCGCACACTGAATACAATCTGTTTTTCTTCTGTCAATATGAGAATTGTTTTGCTGTCGGCTGCAAATTGTGCTTTGTAAATTGTAAATCTTTGGAGATTTGGAGAATTATAAATGAGATACTTGTTCTTCCTTCATTGAAGGTGTCGAGTCAACCATTCTAATCATATCTTACACAGCATAATAATATGATTTTTGTTCTTCCATCTAAAGAAGCAACCAGTGCTTATGATAGACTGTCACAGTTGACAAAGTATGGGTTTATTGAATGGATGGAGTCATGTCTGAAATAATAAAAATTTGGTCAATCCAAATGGGCCCCTTGGTGCATGGTAGCTCAGTGGGGCACTTAGATCTGGGCACATTTTGACTGCTTGGTTAGAATCCAGAATGAGTTCTTAGCACTGTAAACACTTGACTCTCATTTAATCCATACAGCAGTGATTAGTAGTGGATTGGCTTAGCACTTCGACCAAGTACCTGGAATTAGGTATTGGCCTTATTCCTGAATGCATCTTACTTAAATGCCAGTGCATGCTGGGCTAGATTTCAAAACACTCCTGTAAATAATGTGTAAGCCGAACACAGCAGGAAGAGAATTTTAGCCTCAAGTCGTCTTAACTTGTGGTTTAGTCAGAAATAATCTGCAGTTTACTACCACGTGGGTTGTTCAAGTTAGAACACAGAGTATAGCGTATTGTATTCCTTATAAAGCAACAGGTTTCATTTGCCAGTTAATGGACAAGATCCTTTATTTAATGTCAATTCATTTGTTTACAGGGTGTGCTGCTAAGTTGTTTTTTTAAACTCTGGTATAACCTGCTGACCTACACTGTAGGATGTAAATTGCATATATATGCATTTCTATTCAAGCTGTATTTCCTTGCATCTGGGGAAGACACCAAAACCACGATCTTATCTCATTACCTGTGAGTTATTTAGGTGTGCTAATGTGACAGGATGTATGCCTAGATGAGTATATTTGTGCATATTTAATTTTGTGGGCTCAAAAGCTTTACTTAAAAATCATGCACATCAAAGATATTGATAATGTCTTGAGTTTTTGAAGACCTCCCAAAAGATGTGATACTAGTCGAGTGTTTATCAGTACGAAGTATCCAAGTATTCATGTAGAGAAGGAAACACTGGGCTTATTTCAATATTCAAGCTTTTTATTTGGCACATGCATAGCTATATAGAGAATATACAACCAGTAGTGAAATCTAAGTCAGATCCAAAGGTAATGCAATATTTAACTGCATAATAGTTTAGTAGTAAGTTGCATGTTATGTAACATGACCTGGTAAATAAACATTGTGGTATTAACCTGATTACAGGTGCTCTTGGTAGATTTTTGCAGTTAGGCTGTGTTAACACTTGCAGGGCTCTAGACTGTGACCAAATGGTCGCATTTTGCGACTATTTTTCTTGCCGGTGCGACCAGTTTTTCTAAATGGTTGCACCAGTGCCACTGCCAAACTGATCAATATGTAATTTTTCATGTTGTAAATGTAATGCCCAGAAATGTTATATTTGCGCAAGCAGCTCATCCAGTCACTCCATTTTGCCTCCCCTCCTTCGGCCATTTGCTTATCTATCAGTGCCCCGCCCCCGTAATGCGTGGGTGTAAGATGCCGACGGAGGCGCATTCAATGTCAAAGATAAAGCGGAAGGATCGACAGAGCAGACGAGTGAAGCAATTGCTTTTGCAAATAAAATAAATGTGTTTTGCCTGCAGAATGCCAAAATTTCCACGGCTAAGGTACAAAACAGTAAATATAACGAAATATGTTGTGTGTATTGTATGCAATGTGAGGCTAATGCAGGAAACAACATTTGCAACAGGGTGTTTAAACTTTAAAGGTACTTTGTGTAAGTTTTTGGAGTCTCTATTAACAGAAATTGCAAAATGTTAGTCATAATGTAAAATAATTTCGTTATGGATAAAAGCCAAACATATGTAACGTTATCAATGCAGCCTTCAGTTCTCTCAGGTAGTTTGAGATATCGTATGCACGCGCACAGACAGTCAGAGCGCGAAATACTAAACAGAGTTCTCTTTCACGTCGTCTTACTTTGAAACGGACAAAATTACGTCAAAATTCCCATTAGCAAGTATCCTTGTAAAAGTAGTCCGTTTCATGAACATAAACAGTTGGGAAACGCATGTGTCGCAGTTTAAATTGGTATATTCATATAATCGCTCTTAAAGGGGCAGCAGCATAATAAAGATCTCTTGTTTATAATGTTCATCAAACAACAAAAGACGGGCCCAAAAACACTTATTGATAATAAAGGAATCGTGTTTTCCTTATACCAGTTGTTCACAACAGATAATTTTAGTTTGTTAAAGATGTGCTTTTAATATGGTTAAAGTGTTGAAAGAGACTTTGTTATTTTTTGTATTATATTATTATTTGTATTAACAATAATGATTAATTTGTAATTAATTTATTGGTGTATTAAACATGTTTGATGTAGTTTTAGTGTTTTTTTCTTGCCTCACACAAAGACTCTGGTGCTATCAAATTTAGGGCTGGTGCTACCAACTGTATAGTTTTGTATTGGTGGAACCAGTGCCACCTCTCTGAAATGTTAGTTTAGAGCCCTGACTTGACTTCCTTTTTTAAGCTGCTAGTGTCGTTTTTACATTAATCATATAAACCGTGTTTTCAAAAAAAGATTCTGAACGCTGCGAGCTGCTTTTTGTAACCACAACACTGTGAGCGTTTTCTATACAAATAAATAAGCGCTATTGTCAACTTTTTCTTGTCAAAAAAGAAGTCAAGTGTGAAGTGGTGGGCTTCGTAATTAGATAATGTATATGTATTCGGACATGGATGGGTGATCTTTTTGAAGACGTGCACAACCTTGCGATTGTGATATTCTATATTGTCAACAAAAAGCACAAGTGTGATTTAGTCATTTACATTTAGCCATTTAGCATAATGATAGTTATTGTTTTACATGTTTAGGAAATGTAACATAAGTGCAATGTTGCAATGCAGTTGTATTTTAAATTGTGCAAATAGAGTCTTGTTCCAGTCTGGATAGTCAAAATCAATTCAATTCTTGCAGTTGAGATTGTGATTGTGTTATAAAAATTTTGATTTTTTTCGCCTATCCCTATTTACCAAATTGGCATCGGATGATGAGCACGCTGTCGTGCATCTACAATGAAAATAAAAACTTGAAATGTGAATGGCCCCTTATGTTATTATTTGTTTACAATGCAATTTTCAGCCCTCAGCAAAGAGCCACACGAGTCACGTGATGAAAGTGAAACATTTGCAGGGGGGGAGTCACAATGCTCGATACCGTCGGCGATGGACGACGGCATTGTCTATTGGCCCAACCCTACCCCTATTTCACGAGTTCGCCCTTGCCAATCATGACCATGACGGTTAGAGGTTAAGGCATTTTTTGGCGTACTGTCCGGGGAGAGGGCTCCGAGCTCTGAGTTCCCGACCGAACTCGGGGCACTCCCCCCTTGCCCGGGAGGGGAGCTCTGAGCTCGGTATGGTCCCGAATCCAGAGCACTCCCCCCTGCTGGCAGGGGCAAAGGAAAATGCGGAGTCGGGGATGGGGGTGGGGTGCTAAGGACGATCGAGATATGGCAGGTAAGGGGCTTGGCTGTATTGATCTGGATTCTTCTGGTCCTGATTGGACGGGAGATGTGATTGATGATGACGTGTCGATGAGTAATGATTTGCGCAGGCTTCTCCCGAACTTTGTTTATTAAAACATCATTTGCCATGTTGACTTCAAATTTAGATGAACTTATTTTCTGATGACCTTATTTTTTATTAATTGTACAGTAAGAAATGAACAGTTGTATCAGTTGCATAATAAGTAGGTACACCTTTTTTTCATAACAGATCTTGAGTTTTAATTGGAATGCTGTAATTCAAGTCCAGAGTGCAGTGGGATTTTAAACCATTTTACAAGAAGAAAGGCATTTACTTCCTTATAGGAAAAGAGTAAAGGTCTGTGCTTTACAGTTCGCATTCCAAAACATTCTATAAATTTATACTAAAGTTAATCCATGTATTTGTGGAGCCCATGAAGCGCATTTGAATCCATTCTTCATTTCACTGGGTGTTTTAAAGCAAGTATCAATTAAAATTTTGGAATATCATATATGCAGCACAAGGTGCATTTGGTTATCTGGAATGGATTTAATAGCCATTGTATAATCCAATAAAAATGATTAATGATTCTCCCAAGATTGCTTTCTATACTGGGACAAATCCCCACCATTTCCATCAGTTGTAGAAGATAAAGGTCGACCTGTCAGTGTCAGGCCACATTACTCCATTTAATTTCTCAAATGTACATGTTTTGTATTTTTGTCTTGCTGGCTGCAATTTAGTTCTGTTGCTGTATGTTGGCCATGAAAATATGTGGTTTCCATATAGCTCTGTCATATATCCCATCTTTAATAAAGCTCATGTCATGCAGATTTTAATTAGACTTTGTCTTGGTGCCATCAGTTTTTGTTTACTGTTATTTAAACTGTCTAAACTGTCAGTTTTATTTTCTGATTAAGAAGTTCTTAATTTGCATGATTCTGCATTATATATCAAATTAATGCCTGGATTATGCGATTCCGTCCGCGTGGAAATGGCCCTATGTATTATGCATGCCAGTATGACATCACCCAGTAGTTGGTGATGTTGTTTTCACGAATCTTCAATTGACCGCCATTGTTTGCTATTCAAAATCTAACTTCCCTTTGTTTGTTTTTGAAATGCATAGACATTTGTATGGAACCGTTGTCTTTCAATTCATTGTTTTGGACTCTCAGGGCGCGTTCAGAAGTATGATACCTATTCGCTGTCTTACCTGCATCTTAGAGCTTTTCATAGTGTGCTACAGGCTCTCATGTCTACCTAAAACACTCTTCCTGTTCCTTTGCTGCATTGGAAAAATTTATATTTCTTTCAGCTTACAAAACTGGATCCATGTAATTTTATGATGATAATGTGCTGTCTTTTTAATGGTTGTTGACCTCTGCCTGTTTTATTTGGCAAGTTCTGTACTGATCACACAAGACTGAATAAAAGTAATGACACTACTCATTGATTATATAACGCTGTATTACACACTCAGTTGGCAAATGCTTTGATGAACATGGAAACTTGGAAACAGATCATTCATTAAACATCAGGGTAACCTGAACCTTTACTACTACTCTCTTCTCTATTCTGTAAGCCTTCCAGTCTCCTTTCTCATTTGAAAAGGTATGGGTCTAGTGTTAGAAAGAAATTAACCATTTATTTTTTATTATAATAATAAGTGGATGAGAGGATTTACTTTTAGTTTTTTTTACTTCACCTTTTATTGTAGGATATTTTGGGTACTTTTAGAGGCCATAGAAACTTGGTTAATTTCTAACCCTGCTTGTGACTCAAGAGTTTATAGCAAGCTCTTTCTGTCATGGGATATTTTCAGCTAATTTATGTCACACTTGTGACTTGCCACTATGGTGCAGAGCACTGAGAAGTTAACAAATGTGAGATCAGAGAATGGATATATTTCCACTACAAGCCATTTGTTTTTCAGTTGTTTGGCGTGTCGGACAGCTTGTGCTTTTCTCCCGCAGATGGGCTGTTAGGTTGCATAGCTTCTGAAGGACCAGGTTCTGGCTGCAATGTGTTAGCATTCTGCAGAGAAAAAGCAGTCTGGTCTGCACCTGCTGCTGCTCTCCCACCTGCAGCTGTCTCTGATCTCTCATACAAAGTCCTGAAAAAGTCAAAGCACATTTAGCAGCTGATGTATTGCAGAGCAACTGTGTTAAATGAAGGAGGAAAGAATGACACTTACCATATATGTGTTATAACCATTAAATAACGTGTGTAAAAAAATACCCTAAATGTATAATTTAAGTAATGTTTTTGCAACTATGTTTGCATCTCTTTATTCCACAACCCCACCTGCATCTTTGCTGATGCAAAGCTTGAGAACTTCTACCTTAAACCAAACATACAGCTCTCCTGTAGCTTAGTGGTTAGAGCATAGCGCTAGCAATGCCAAAGTCATGGGTTCGAACCCAGGGGATTGCACGTACTCTAAACAAATGTATAAGGTGTATTGCATGTCGCTTTGGAGAAAAATAATATTGACTTTATATTAAGGTACACACATTTATCATTACTTGCTTATTAACATGCATATTGGTTGTATATTAGTATGTGTAAAGCACATATAATTGTTCTAAATATAAGTGTGACCATAATATATATTGTAAGTCAAGAATGAAGATGTTGCGATTATCTGATTTCACAATTAACCAAAAAAATAAAAAAGTTCATGCTTATTAAATCAAGAGAATTTAAGAGCTGCAATTAAAAAACACTAAATAAGCATATCGTCTATTTCTCTTGCATATTTTCACAAATCTTTGTTTTACTAGTTTCAGCATATGTAAAATTAAAATTGCCATTTAATAGTATTCAAGCTAATTCAAAATGACTTAAGTTGTTGGCGATGGGTATCCAAAGTGATGTTTCTCTCTGCCATTATAAAAATATACCATGGCTATTGGCTAATTTATTAAAACCGTGGTATTGTTGTTTAACCATTACCTTAGTTTTGAATCTAGTAATGTAGCTATGCAAATGACAAATCAGTCTTCCAAAAAAGCATTCAACACCAATTTATAGACATTCTGTTCAGTTTCTGCCTGCAGAATAAAAGGGCTTTTGAAGGTTTGAGAGCTGGGGGAGATCGAGGCCAATGCTTTAGTAGATCACACTGAAGAGCCTAATTATTAAGACAGTCACACATCCATCAGGCCTTGTCATGAAGGCTATCCAAATTAAAATGACATCTCTCTACATGCTCAGTGCATCCAGGGTAGCCCTTCCAGCTCTCTCATCCAGATCAGATTCATTTAGTCACTGCCTGCATGCAATCTAAGCAAATTCAGACAGAGACCTGATAGTTGGACTCGAGTAATTGTCATTCGAACAATCTGAAACAAAGGGGATGGCATAACTCTTTCTCTGGTGTGCTTAGTTTGAGGGCTGTAGTGTTTGTAATGGACGTACTGGCTAGTTAAGTTCATTTTGAGTTTATATCTTTGAGTTAATTATATCTTTATGTCTCTATTGATATGGAAAATGTTTGACTGTTTGTTTTGTGAGTGAGAGGAGTCTGATGTCTGGCAGAGTTTCTAAATGTGACAAAGTGTTCGTCATTGACCTTTGTCACACTGCAATGCGAGAGCGGATCTTCCTTCAAGGCAGTTTGAGACGCTGTGTACTTCTCTTTTAAATCAGAGATAGGTTAGGAAAGCCTGTGTAAATAGTGGGTGTTTGGAACACTACATATGACACATTTTGTCCAAGTTATGTTATTAGTAGTAAATGTAAATGTAGTAGTAGGGCTGCACAATTAATTGAAATACTAATCGTGATTAAAGCTACAGGTGAAACAATTACATAATTGTCAAAAGTCTTAATTACAGCATTTCTGCTCGTTTTGGAAGTGTGTTTAGTTTTTTTTGACAAAATTATTTCCATAATTATTTGTTATTTACATTATATTATTTAGTTTTGGATGTTTATAGAAAGAATATGGCATGCAGCTGCGTCACAGAAAGTTATAAAACATTTCAAATCTTTAAAGTAATATCTATTAATCAACAGTAATAATCACAATTACAATATCGAGTTGAAAAATCAATATTTACGAGGTGGCTAATTTTTATGAATTCATATGTTGTGAGTCGTACAAAAACGTACGATTAGGCAATACTGAAGGCCCATCCCTAACCCCGCCCCTACACTTAAAGTCACTGGCGTGAAATCAAATCATACTAAAATGTATGACTGAGATCATACAAATTAGCCACCTTGTAAAATCCTTGAGATTTCGCCGTGAGATTGCATTGGAATCATTGACAATTATGATTTTTGTCATAATCGTTATTAACATAAAGGTTATCATTGCATTGCAATTTTGATTGATGATAATAAAATATAGCAGACGAGATCAAATGCAAACGACCGGTGCTGATCATGTCAAAATGAGTGAATAACGGCCTGTACGTTATGAGTAACATCCTGTGTGTGTATGTTTTCTCCTCACGGGCAGCAGGTCACATTAGATAAATGTGTGATTGGGCGTGAAGTTGTAGACAGACAGGCAAGCTTGGTTTTTCAACATCTAGGTCAAGGTGTAGGATGTATTAAATGTCATTTTGTTTACTCTTTTGGTAGGGTGGGATGTTGTTTTGAATGCCTTATTATCAGACTACACACGAGTAGAGTTTGCCTTATACCCGACATAATGGAAACGGAAATACGGCCAGTGTTGCTTTCAGATCTTAAATTCTTCCCTGAGATGACCTGAGATTCTCCACTTTCAGCTGCTTTAAGCCGTGTCATATACAGTCAGCAGGAAGCCGAGACCCTGAACGGTCAGATCGCTTCTATTTCACACAGAGGAAGTGATGTGAAAGATAGCAAAGATTTACACTGTCATGTGCAGAATGATGAGAAAAGCACTGCAGTGTTGCACTTTCAGTGTCTGTCTGACTCTGCTAAGCTGCCTTTGTGCAAAGCTCTGGATTGCATCATTTGTTTGAGTGAATAAACAAGAGGTCACAGTACAGTGTCGCACAGAAGTTTATTCTTAGGACCTGCTTATTAGATGAATCTGTAAAATTATGGGATGTGTTTAAAATGTGTCTAACAGGTGTGGTCTTAATGTCGGTTTACGTCCAGCACAGGTGCTCCTGAAGAGACGAACAGATGGGGTGTAATGTGAGAATGATCAGATCTTGTTCTACCTTGAATAGATAATCTCTCTCTCTCTCTCTCTCTCTCTCTCTCTCTTTAGCATTGTCAGAGATCTGATACCAACAACTAGGGCTGGACCATATACCATTTTACAATTCTCAGTAATTTCAGCTCAATATTTGTGACATTCTAGGGCTGCTCAATTGTGACAAAAATTATAATCACAATTATTAATTAATACATAAATTATACAAAATAAATGTTAAATAATAAATAAATAACTTGTCTTTTAACACCGCGTTTGACTGAATAAAGAAAAGTAATGTGAATAATAGAACTTTCTATTAGAGAAGTATAATGTATATATTATATATAGTATATATTATAGTAAAAATGTATATATTATAGATAGAAATATAATATGATATAAATATAAATGATCAAATATGCTGTTCCTAAACACACATTTAACACTTTGGTGAACTACATTCAACATAACTGACTAAACATGCCACAGCCTTGAACCTATAGCAGTTGAGAAAACCTTGCAAAACAGAATGTGGCACAATAATTATTTTATCTATATTATTTTTTCTTCATTATTGGAAGCCCATTATGATTATTTTATCTTATTAATAAATTATTCTTTATTTCTCTCTTCCCAGGGGTTTGAAAGATGGTGGACCGCTTGGCGAACAGTGAAGCCAACTCCAAACGCATAGCAGTTGTGGAAGCGTGTTTCGGCACAGCAGGCCAACCTCTGGCCATCCCTGGTCGAGTGCTCATAGGCGAAGGCGTCCTCACAAAACTGTGCCGCAAAAAGCCCAAAACCCGGCAGTTCTTCCTCTTCAATGACATCCTGGTGTACGGCAACATCGTCATCCAGAAGAAGAAATACAACAAGCAGCACATCATCCCACTGGAGAGCGTCACCATAGACACTGTAGACGACGAGGGCGACCTGCGGAACGGCTGGCTCATTAAAACGCCCACCAAATCCTTCGCCGTCTACGCCGCCACGGCAACGGAGAAGACGGAATGGATGAGCCACATCAGCAAATGCGTCTCGGACCTGCTGGAGAAGAGTGGGAAATCTCCCACCGGAGAGCACGCAGCGGTCTGGGTCCCCGACTCCGAGGCCACCATATGCATGCGCTGCCAAAAGGTGAAGTTCACCCCAGTCAACAGACGGCACCACTGCAGGAAATGCGGCTTTGTCGTGTGCGGCCCCTGTTCGGAAAAGAAGTTCTTGCTGCCCAGTCAGTCGTCCAAACCGGTTCGCGTGTGCGAATTCTGTTACAAACAGCTCTCCACGGGCGCTACCTTGCCCCCCCGCTCGGACTCCTACGGTCGGTCCGGTTCACAATTCTCCTCTCATAACCTCTCTGATGATGAAGACGAGGATGACAGCAGTGACTGAGGGCACCGGCCCGCCTTTCCACTTTCAGGAATATTGACAATCCATGAATTACGTTCCAATATTTTAGTCTACTTTTCTTTCAGGGTTTAGAATTTGCATTACAACTATTTTATTCTTGTGGCAACACTCTTTAAGCAACACAACTTACTCTAAACAATTAAAGACCCGGTGCATAAGAACAAATGTTTGATGGGAATTGTTGTAAGTTCATGCGTGTTTCTGTCTGAACACTATTTTCACTACTTGCATATCGCAAGTAGTTTTACTGTGTCATGTCTCAACGGCGCCTCTCATTTTTAATAATTTAACCTCTTATATTTACGTTTTATTCTATAGATGTCTTCCGTTTCCCTCCTTCTTTTTGCTGTCACAACTTCTGTTTTTTCTTTTGCTACTTTGCTGCTATCTGCTAAAGAGGGGAATGTTAGGTAAGATGATTGTAGGCTATTCACAGGAATCCACACCCTGCAAAAACCCTCAGGCGAAGATTCACAACCGATTCAGATGTTGCACACTGAATACAAAGACCTGCATTTAATGCTTTGAATAACTAACCACTAGCAAACCATGCAAGTATGTTTTAGGAGGAAAGTCTCCAGATGAAATTCTTGGTTGACTTTGTTTCTATAAATTGCAGGTGACAAATCAGATAGAAGATAAAAGTTTGTACATGTGTGTATATATAGTGCTGCGGGGAAGGAAGAATTCACCTGACAAGGCTGTTGCCGCCTCAGTGCCTTTTTAATGATTTATTCTCAGGAAGTACATCCTGGTAAAGAAACTTTTGAGGCTACAGTTGAATAAATGTTGTCCCTTCTGGACTGGATTCTTTACAACACTTGCCATCATTCAATGGCACAGTATGGAGTTAGTGTCGTATTCTGTTTATATGCACACACGTACAATTTAGTCCAAAATCTAACAGTCCAAATTGTTATATTAGCTCATTGGAAATAGTTTTCAGACAGCCTAGATTGCATTGTGAGATTGATTTTGGGTTGTCACACATATTTGGAACTGCGCTGGTGTTTTACTCCAGCCGTGACTAACTGAAATGCACATTCACATGCAGCCCAAAGGAACTGGAAAGAGCAAGATTACAGTCAGTTTTCCTCACCGTCTCATTGGAGGCTTTGTGTTAGCGGGGTCACGTGCCGGGGCACGTCGGTCAGACCTACACACTTTGAATGGGAATTGAAAGCATTATAAGGAAGTGACTGACATACAGCCTCCTTTTGTTTTTACTGGCTGTTTCACACTGCACTAACTAACCGCTGGCCAAAGTGATCATTTATGACATTTGTTGAAAGACCGCTTTGGAGACGCATCCGAGTTCATTCCTGTCAGGTTTACAGTTTGTATTATTCTCAAGTGAAGCTTGTGGGTAAAACAAGCAATACTGCTCGAGACCCTCGTGTCTCAGAACCGAATACTTGATCACACATGAAGATGTCAGATTAACAAAACTAATGTTGTAAAGAGATATTTAATAAATCTAGACTGAGAGTTCTGACGGCGATTCTTTAATTCAGTTGCAATACACTTCAAGTATATTTCACTTTTTCAGAATGAGACACCTCTGTGGGATTTAGCAATAGGTTTACAGTGATTGATCTTATCTTGCTTTCGGAATCTAACAGTAGGTTTGCAGGTTAATCATGGAACAATTACTTGTTATAATCTTTCCAAATGTAACCTTATGGTATTCTGAGATGATTTCTTTGTTTTAATTATGCTTATGTTGTAAACATTGTACAGTTTTTATATTTCTTCTTATTTGGGCCTGCAACTGTTTTTGTTTCATATTTTTCCGTGTGGTTCATGTGTGTTTCCTGAACACTGGATCAGTTACCAGCACTTTACTATCTCTGCAAACCACAAAAGAGGGGCGGGGCCTGAGTAGGATGTGGGCGGGGAATATTACATGTCTTCACACATAAATCTGGCTGCAAAGACAAGGAAATAGATAGTTCTCCTATTCCCCTATTTAGTTTGCCATTATGGCGTAAATGGCTACAAATAAAGTAGAGATTTAAAAAATGTTTTATTTGGTTTCCTGAAGATTTGGAGAATTTTTCTAGTTTAGAATTTTTGATTCTCTATTTTGCTTTTGGTATTGTGTATTTCCTTGTCTATGTTGCCATTTTAATTCTCCTTTAATATGTTGAAAGGGCTAAGAACTGAATGTAATCAGTCATATCATTAGATACTAATTTTAAGGAAAATATATGTATTGCTTAAACTCTTGTGTCTTGTCTTCTGTAATATCAACTCTTGCACTTGAAGATCCAGCAGTTGTGTCATAATGAAAGTATTAATATCACCAGATGTTGCACTTCCTGGAACAGGACCAAACGCTTAAGTAAATCCTCTCACAGCGTGATCGCTAATCTGTTATTTACATCTCTGTTTATTTGGGTAAACCTTTAGTTAGTAATCCCCACAAAGTGGTCACATTCTCAGAAATGCTGGGTTGTTGTCACCCTACCATAGACTGAAATAACCTTAACATAGGTTCATTTGTAATAAAACGTCCATATTTTACCCAACCATGGGTTGAAAAGAACTGAAAAGAGCATGAATGCAGTATTATTGGGGAGTTTTTACATGAAACTTTCTGTCATCCCTGGTTAATATCTGAATTTAGATCGACATGTTTATGGTGTTGAATTATTGGTGGATAGATATTTAAATCTTTGTTATGGCTTGAATCTTTTTGCTTGAATATCACGGTGTCATCTGCCCGAAAACTGAACTCTTAATCTAAAATAATCCGCTTAGGGTATTTAGACTTTTAATGTGTGATGTCTGTCTCTTTGAACAAAGCTGAAGCCTGAAAAAGAGATCACATATCCATCTAGCCAATACCAAAGTATTAAAATACCAAGGCTGCGTAATCCTTTGCTTGTACCGGCTCCGCTGGTCATGTGTTACTAAATACCTGTCAAATTTGACTTGACATTTAAAGGCGTGAGGACTAATCTTTTAACCATTCTCAAATGTGGAAATGTTAAATTACCCTGTCCACCAGACCACAAAGAATAAAAAATACATACCATTTCCAGGACAACTAAACTCCAACCCATCCACGTGTATAACCACAACTACAACTCCAAAAACTCAATTTGCACACAGTGGCAATGTTAGGTTGTGTAGACAAGGATGTATTTTTAACCATCATTAAGATTTTTAAAGAGCTATATGTGGTTGTCATGAGTGTGGGTACAGGAAAATAAAAGCCCCCCAAAAAACATCTCTTCGCTTCAACCATCACTTGATGGCTTCTGCATATTCTCAGTTGTAAAGATTAACACAACATCTAGGCCCTATGTAGGGAATGTAACTCGATGAGCTCTTATGTAAATACTGTAGCTGAGGAGTGCCCCCTGTTGGCAGCAAGGCTTTTGTGAGCAAAGGGATACGCATATAACCTTTAGGGTCCATTTTTATTGAGATTTTTACATAATCTAAAAGCTGAATAAATACGATTTCTATTGATATATATTTTGGTAGGATAGGACAATATTTGGCCAATATATAACCATTTCAAACTTTACAATCTGACCATGCAAAATAGAAACATTGAGAAAATCGCCTTTAAAGTTGTTAATCAGAGGTGCAACAGATTAGTTTAACGCTCTCTCTCTCTCGGTTTACCGCTATCGTAATGACGTTGTGGCGAATAGATCCACAAAATGAACCGAGAGAAGTGTGTCACCGTGTTTCTTACCATTTAAAGTTCTGATATATTTACGGTCGGAAATGTACAAAATATCTTTATGGAACATGATCGTAACATCATAATGATTTTTTGGCATATAAGAAAAATACATTTTGACCCATACAATGGATTTTTGGCTGTTTCTACAAATGTTCTCGTGCTATTAGAGACTGGTTTTGTGATCCAGGATCTCATATGATTAATTGTCTCAATAAGACAAAACACGGACAGTTTGATTATTTGTTTCTGATTCATGGCTCGAACTTTCACTTATGCACTGAGCCAATTGATATCTGTCATAACACACACACATCGTCTGTCTTAAATAATGGAGTCATTCATGTGCTTTAAAGTCTAATTACTAAAAGCAGCACCCACACACTGCATTTCTGTCTGTGAGACAGGTTGTCTGCTTCTGTGTTTTCTCAAATATGCTGGATGTGCTTTTTCCCTTGTGTCTGATGACATTAAGCATGTGAGTGGATGGAAGATCTTTTCTCCATTTCTTAACACCCGTCATTACTATTCATTAATTCACGACCACACAGTATAGATGAGACTGGGCTGTCTTGTATTACTGTAACATTTGACCCCTGCAACAGAGATGAAGCTATATTTTTTACAAACAAGCTCTTATAGTGCTGTTAAATATGCTATTTCTGTTTGTATGTGATAGAAGAGAAGCACACCGGGCAGATGATTCATTTATCATTTTAATTTGTATAGTAGGTTGTCTGTGTTTTGGAGTATTACTTAAAGGGCTAGTTCACCCAAAAATAAAGATTCTGTCATTATTTATTCATCTGCATGTCAGTCACCTGCTTGAGTTTCTTTCTCCTATTAAACAAAGGAGATATTTTGAGAAATGTCTCAGTGGTTTTGTGTCCATACAACGGGAATCGGCGGTCCAGTGTTTTTTTGTTTTCAAAATATCTTATTTTGTGTTCTTCAAATGAAAGCAAGTCATATAGGTTTTGAAAGATGTAAAGATGATGAACCTCTGGGTATCCAAACTATCCCTTCAAGGATAATATTTATAGCCCAACATATAGTTTATCTTTAACAACTTATGTTTCTTACTATGCATTGGATATTTAATGCATTATACTGTACATAACAAAAATCTTATACACCATGTCCTCTTATTCACCATAGTAGTCGCTGTGAGTTGACATAGCCTATTTTGAATGAACAAACACAATTATCAATCAAATCAAATAAAAACCGCTGAAACCTGCGGGTAATGTTGAGGAAATTGCTTTTCCTTAAGTAAATGACATTGACTGTCACATTGTGGCAGTGCCCTGTTGTGCAGCTTTATTAGTTAAAGGAGAATTGAATTCTGCCCCAAGATTAATGAAAACGCTTCACGGCTTGATGTGTCATCTTGTCAAAAATAACTTGGTTTGTGTGACAGAAATAGAATTTTCTGAAGGGATGAAGTGTTTTACTGATGTAATACTTAAACTTTGACTTCACTGCCATTGACCTGCATTATCCTCCTTTGAATTTTAAGCTTAGAACCGATAATGCTTTTTAAATGTATTGATGAATAATGTGCTAATTTCTTTTATACAAGACTTGCTATTGAGTGTAAAAAAGGAGGCATCCCCATGTATTAGTGGATACAACATTAACAGATGCTAAAGTCTTATTTACATACACGTAACATAACCAGATCAGTTCTGAACAGTATTTTAAATAAATGACAGTTTGTTGATAATTTATGTACCATCTTTATAGCGTTATGGAAACGTACAATCATGTGCAATAATAGTGCAGTAATATTAAAATAGTGTCAGAGATGTTACTGAGAGTGATGTACCAGATGATTTTAAATGGGTGCGAATGGGGTTTTTAGTCGCATATCTGATGGATTGTGAGCAACTCGTTCTTTCCCTTTCGTTGTTAAAGAGCCTTTAGAATTTATTTTAGTATCTAACTAAAAAGCAATTTTTATTTATTTATTTATTTTTTGTTCTCTCAGGCACTTACGGTTACATGCTACCTGAGTGGTTTTATTCAGACGACAGCATGCAAGACCTGCAAGTGTTTGGTCTTTGGGTATGACACTCAGTGTTGGGGAAGCTACTTTAAAATGGTAGGTAAGCTACAAGCTACTCATAAATAAACGTAGTTAAGCTACCCATCTGAGTAGTTAGCTACACTACAAGTTACTATTAAAAAGTAGCTTCTTTGAAACTACTCAGATTTTTTACAATCTCACATGACAAAATACAGTATTTATTAGAGCAAACGGTGTAGTACATTTCCTAGATACAGTACCGTTCTTTTACTTTACTAAATAAATATACTTCAGTATTTATAAAGTGTATCATTTACTATAGTAAATACTAAAGTATTTTTTATATGATGTGATACACCTGAATATGTTTTATTGACTAATGTTTTAAATAAATAGAGAAGTTTAAAACAATGTAATACAATAACATTATCTTTGTATTGTTTTCAATACATAAGATTCATATTTAATACTTAACAGGACGGGTGTGTCGAATTTAAAATATTTACCCACTCATAATGTACGTCTTTTACGATCTCTTTTCAGTGAAGTGTAAAGCCGCAATACATATTTAGTTCAGTAGATGGCGATAATTAACCATTTCAATCAGTTTGTGATACAAAAGAAGAAGACGCTCTGAAGGCAGAACGCAATGTAGCTTTTGGTCCGTTTAGGTTACTGTAAAAACAACATGGCGATTTCCATGTAAGGGGACCCGGCGGTGTATGTAGATAGAAAAAGCTCATTCTAACTAAGGTAATAAAAACATAACGCTTCATTATGTAAAGTCTTTATACATATCAGAAGACCTTTACATCTTTTTTATTGTATGTGTACAAAAAGGATGTGTTAATTATAAACACATTTTTTTAAAGACTTTTGCCTCCCACTGTTTAGGGCGTACAGCTTATGTTTAAACTAGATGTACTTCTAAAAGACATGAGGTGTTCACGTTCACTCTCAGAATTCTTCCTTAACAGGAACAGCGTCATACAGGGTTGCCAGGGAAACCACATGTTGTACAGGTTTTATCAAACAGGTAAATAGCATTAGTGTGAAAGCTAAAGTAGGACCTGGAAGTGCTATGCCCTTGACACCAGGTGCCCGTGGGCCGTAAATGAAGAGACACAATGGCTGTTTTACAAATGCTCTTCAGCGCCTCAGTCACGGGGTGGAATGAAACAATAATTACTAGCTTAATGAAGCACATTAACAACACAGACAAAACAGAAAAAAATCTATTATTGTGAGTGGAGACGGCTTTGCTTCTATGCAACTGTGTAGTAATAACTGTTTTGCTTTTGCTGTGACGGTGAGTATAGGCAGGTTCATAAGAACTATCAAAAAGAAAGTGTGATAGAGTGGTTATCACTCTATCACTCTCATTTTTTAAAGGTAGTATTATTTTTTGAAAGAACATATTGTTATCGGCCCAAAAAAGATACAGTACATTGAACACAAGTAACAACATTGCTTTTTGTAACAATACGTGTTTAAAACTGACTGCTGCAGAAAAGACACATTTGTGACACTGTACCACAAAACCGATCATAAGTAGCGATAGCCAACAATTCGATTTTTCTTTCAAGATATTATGTAAAGATCGTGATACATGAAAATATTTTGTATGTATTTTCTCTACCGTAAATATATAAAAACTTTATTTTGGGAGTGTATGCAAAAATGGCCTGCTACAGCACCTCTGATGGACAACTTTACAGGCCATTTTCTAAATATTTTACATTTAGGCATTTGTCAGACGCTTTAATCCAAAGCGACTTTGATTGCACTATACATTATACATTTGTTTCTGATGAATGTGTGCAATTCCTGGCCTTGATCTTGGCGTTGCTAGCGCCATGCTCTAACCACTGAGATGCTAGATTTTAAGACAATTTACTGCCAGGAAGTACTTGTATTTGTGCAAACTGAACTGTTAACCTTGAAACATCACCAGGCTGTTTATGTTGGTGGTAGAGTCGCATGTATCATTATTGTGAACTGTAGAGCACATTTTCAGGGAAGTAAACACCATGAGAGAAATTGCCTAAATGAGCATCTTTGAAAATACATATTATTGAAACAGAGATGAATACAAGTAGGACAATAACAAATGAAAATGAATATGAAAAACATGAAAGGGAAAAGTAAAAGTAAGACTTTGATGTTGGAGGACAAAAGATTTGTATTTGTATTCACCATGGAAACGTCTCAAGTGTTGAATTGAGGGTAAAAATAGGTTTGACATCTCGTCCTTCAAATAGTGGTTCAGGGTCTTATGCACTGGACTATGAATGGATTACTATGATTCATTTTAAATGAACGCTTTGTGCTGTTCGTTTCTATGGCGTGGTAGAGTTTGGGCAACGCTTGAGGAATCTTAACGGCCCATTGTTCATGCTTGTCATGTTAAGATAATTAAGAATGAAGCTCAGTTATACAATAAGAGACTTGTTTTTATTTTGGTTTGCCTTTTTTAATCAATGTTTTATAATGTTTTGAGTTTCAGGTTATTATTCCTCTTGTATTTTTATTATTTTTATTTCACGCCCTGACCGTAAAATCGTTGTAATTGTATTGTGACGAGGTTTCTGTCTCCCATAGTGTCTGTTCTGAATGCA
This sequence comes from Oreonectes daqikongensis, assembly GCA_026939265.1. Taxonomy (NCBI): domain Eukaryota; kingdom Metazoa; phylum Chordata; class Actinopteri; order Cypriniformes; family Nemacheilidae; genus Oreonectes; species Oreonectes daqikongensis. Next base: position 3,162,142 of record JAOTQM010000311.1, read on the forward strand.
AACTGACATGGCATTAGTTGCATATGTTCAGAGAACTTCAACATTAATTTTTTGAATTATATTTCCAAGGGCTTATGTTTTTTTCGAGTACTTTTTCATTTTATTCAGATAAAGTAAATTTACTATTACAATGTTACAACGTTTCAAGGGGAAAAACTGACCTTGCTACATAGACACAGAAACAGACAGGAGATTTACTTTAATGCATTCCCTGAAGAAGGTCTTGCTGTTAGGACTGTATGCCATCAACATGAAGGTTTCCCGAGAAAATCATAATGGTGAGAAAGCCATAACATGTTTTGTCTTCCATTATGATAGATGAGAGCGACATAAGAGTGCATTTGTGCTGTGGATAGACTGCCTACATTTACTCAGCTGTGTATTTACCAGAAAACCATTTTTTTCCTCTCACAGCACAGCAGTGAGCTCAAACCCTGCTAGAAACATGACATGCAAGAGGTCTTGAAATACAATCACAGAATTGAATTGAATCTGGGGAAAAGATGATTAAGGATAGGGTTTCTGGTGAGCACTGTCAATTATTTAAAAACTAGTGCTGCTTTCTCAATTCTGCGTTCAATTTTAGATATTGCAAAATTGATCTCCCTCTTGTGGTAGTGCGGAGATATGCAGTGACAAAATACACCAACAGCATAGACAAACCACTAGATTTTTACATTTGCTACAATTGATACAGTTGAGCCGGGATGGTAATATGCGGTTGCTTGGATGTTTAGGCATCTATGGACGGTTTCAAGCAACAACATAAACAAACGTTACTGCGCATGCACGCTTTAGTGGCCAAAACTTAACTTCCGGTACACATCCGCAAAGACCCTGCATATTATTTATGATAACAAGCAAAAGAAATAACAAGTAAATTACATTAGCTAGCAAGTTAAAAGTATGTCTAGTCAGTATTATTTTGGGTTACCAGTAGAAGAACAGTTGGCTAAACTTAAATGTGACGAAGTTACACGACCCATTTAACAAATTGTTTATTAATAAATTGAATATACAATAAAACTCAACAAACTGCTTATTTAATACAATTATTATACATTCAAATCTTAATATGAAATTGATAAAGTATTAATATTTATATTATTAGCCACTAGCCAAACCGATCAACAAACACAGACCAGAAGTTAACTTCCGGCCACGCATGTGCATTTGATGAAGCCGTCTAGATATGTTGAAATTGTCCATCAGTTGTTTAGTCTGTCTGGTAAAGTTTCAGTTGAGTTTCAAGCCAAGCAGTAATTACAAAAATTAGATATCATTCTGGTAACTGTTAAAAATATTGATCACAGCTTAACCAAAAGTCTAAAACTTTGTTGCTTTAACTCTTATATGTCCAAAGATATCATGACCGATGCCATATATTATTTAACACGGTTTCTTATTATTCGGGGTTAAAGATAAAAAATGACTGTTCCTTTACAGACACTGTATTCATGTTTCATTCATTTTGCAAATTGTATTCCAGGCCATTTGAACTTCCTTCCAAATCGATTCTGCATAGCTAGCATTTCATTATTCTTCAAAAGTCTAGAAAGTAAAAATAAAAAGCTCAAGTTGGCGCAGTTCTGTTAATATTAAACTGAAGCGTACACGTATAACACAGCAACATTGCATTTGACCTGTGACGATAGCAAAAGAAGGGCGTGTGTTTTTGGTGCCGGGCGCATGTGTGAGGCATGATGCTCGAATTCGCCCCGTAGTGGAAACCACAGGGAGCTACTGCACAAACACTAAAAGCTGCAGGTTCAGGGTCATGAGCAGATATCTGACTGACTTCTGAGACTTCTGACTGAGAGATGTTACCTTTGCTGCTGTACACTGTTCTACAGGCTATGTCTTTATCTCAAGGTAAAATGGTCCTTATGGGTGCTTGGGTAGACAGAGGGTTTTTTTGTTCAGACAGCATGGGTTCAACTGTGGTCTGTTATGTGCATTCTATATTTTTTGTTTTGTCTAATATTGTAAAGCAGAGTTGTTACTCTGTGATGATTTTTCAGCAAAATTCTTACATTAAAACAGAATAGTACTTAAGAGGAAAATCATATCTTGGATGGAAAATCAACAGCTTACTTTTATCAAAAGACCGCTTTGTGTAAGACGCTTTGAGGTTAAAACAAAGCTAAATTTAACTAATGGAGCACAATGCATTTGATATCTTTCTCAAAATTTACCAAAGAATGAAAGTACACAAACGGTTTTACTAAAGAGTTGATTATATAAAATGCGACCAGAGATTCATGTGCTTGCAATGCACTTAACATTGTGAAACTTCACATATGCAGACACACATTATTAGATTTCTGTTATTTGTGCTTTTTAAGATTTTCACACAAACAAAGCAAAACAAATCATATGGCTACATTTTGCTAATGTACATATTGCATGGTTCATTGAAAACAGGTTACAAATGTTATTGGTTTTAACAGGCAGACATTTCCAGAGCTCTACATTTATATAACCACGTTTCAGTATTAAAATAAGGTACATCTTGTATTTTTAGGTCACAATGAATGCAGAATACCGATATCACATGACGGAAATACACGTTGTAGCCTAACATTTGGATTAATATCAGAATATCACAAAGATGTGGTGTGTAATAACTGTTTATCTGAAGATGCATCAGCATTGTCGTGCAAAGAAAATTCATCTCTGCAAGATATCTGCTGTTGTAAGAAAAAAATTCAGTTTCCAAGAAAATATTAAATATTATGCTCATTAATATCAAATATAGGTTAAAATGCTGTAAGATCACATTGAATTATCTACATTGTATTCATTTTAAAAACATTCAAACAGCATGTCGTGTTTAGGCTGTGTGAGGCGTATACTACTATTTTTAGTTCTTTTCCTAAATTTAGTAATTAGGAAAATTTTCTTAAATTGAGACCTCATCCACACAAGAGTGATGTGTTAAGTGTGACAAAAGCGGAATATTTTTGGATTTGTTGTGAACATTTCACAAGTCTAAAAACATACTGTAGTTAGTCACAAAAGCAATATTTCTGAATGAAGTTTATACTGTGGCACATTTGAGCACATTGTCGTATCATCTTAATTGCCTGTAACAATTTGATATAGATGAGCATGCGGCAGACGTTTGTCCATCTTAGTCCAGTAATAAATAACATATCATTTTAGCTATTTATAGTTTTAATAGTTTTAATAGTTTTAGGTAATAAATAGGCTAACTCTAGTACATGACCAAAATCTTGCAGTCGCAATTAAATGGTGTACATGGAAAAATATAAAAAATATATTATTATACACTAAATTATTATTATTAACATGTTCTTGAGACATGTAACTGTCTTGACCGGGTTAGATTTGCCTTTGAAAATCTAACAAGGCCATGAATCATTTTAACTTCGCAACTCAACACAACTATAACATTTTGCCGAACATAGTTTTTTAGTTTTTATGTTGAGACAGCTTTACCTCACTGCTATTGTTTTTTTTTTTTTACAATTGAGTATTGTTATTGAAGACTCACACATTAAAAGGGCTGCAGATCTAAGCGCTTTTGCAAACAGATCTTAGATGAGATCAATGATGCTAAATTTGCTAAGCTTAGGGCCGTTTCTAGAACATACAGAGTGAAAAGAGGTCAATGAACAATGTTGCGAATGCGCATTCTAACACATTCATACATCGTAAGTAATGTTCATACAGAAGTGTATTGAGGTATAGTTCATCCAAACAGTGTTGTCTTTGTTGTCTCAACCTGTATGACTTTTCTCAGCATTCTTCGAAATCAGTTGTATGAAGCAAATAATATGATAATTATAGAAAATAAACTTTGGGTTGGACAATTCATTAATATGTTTCATTAATGCTTCAAGATTATTCATATTTGTGTTGATGTCACAATATTTTATATTTAAAAAATATTATTTAAAATAGGTGATGACATCATTTAATTTATGATTATTAAAGAAAATGTGGCTTAATGAATTGCAAAAGATTCAATCATTTCACGATCGCAAATGACAGACACACCAACTCCAGAACAATCCATTTATAACAAACAATGCAGTCAACAGATTTTCTTCTTTACAGTGTCAAATCTGTCCACATGTACTAACAAACCCATCATTTCGATCTTGTCTTTTTGTTGCCAGGGTTCAATATTACGAATGACCTTCCTCTTAAGAATGTGAAGAAGCCTGCGGACCACTCAGCCAGTGAGTTAATAAATATTGTTACTTACAAAAAACTTGCACTTCCTTCTGCTAAAAGCCTAGATCAATGTTTTATTTTAACGGCAACCTTATAACGGCCCAAAAACCTTCTCAACATTAATGTAACCACCCTAAAGACAAGATCATAGAGATTTCATTACGCGGTAAAATTCCATTAAAAGGACTTTTTAATAAATGAATGATGCAAAGGTTCTGAAAGTATAAAAAAATGCTGTCTTTGCACTTCAGCACATGTCCGTGCTACTGTACTTCTACAGACTATAATCGAGTTTTCAGTGGTACATCATACAAGTGACCCCTCACCCTGTTGACAGGTCAAACCAAAGCAAGACCTTTAGACATGAATCATAGTTCCACAAGCCCTGCACAATGTGCCTGTCGTCCCGATTTTGGAGAATTTTGTGAGCTTAAACCACACAGTGTCATAAACCTTCTAAAAAAAGTTCTTTCCCCAGTGTCCTCCATGCTACAGTATGACATTTCCACAGGAAGTGACTCACGGGATGTGGCTGTTGCAGTGTACTGCTACAAAATTTTGCAACACAAAACAATGCCCCACGGGTTAGATATTCACTTTGTTGTTTGTCTAAACAAACGTCTAGCGAATGGTGTGCAAGAACTTAAAACATTGAAAGCCTTGAGTATCAAATTTTGACATTTATAAAACTCTAGGTGCTGTTTAGCGTAGTAATAACTAAATGTTTTCTGCTCTCCATGTAAGTCGCTTTGGATAAAAGCGTCTGTTGAATGAATAAATGTAATGTAATGAGTATCATCAGCTCGGGGATGCAATGCTGGAAACTGATAGCACTGATGCGGCCCATGCAATAAAGACATATATATATATATATATATATATATATATTACTAATAATCAACTCACAAGAATCATAAGAACGGTTAGTGAATGAACAGTTTTATTATTGACATTTTTTCTTGTTCTGAACTTCAGTTGGCCTCTCCATGCTAAGTCTGTCCCAGGGCTGCTCAGGGTTCCTAAGGGCCCGTCGCACAAACATCACAGTGAATGTGTCCCTCAACCCTCTGGATGCTCAGGAGCAGAAAGATCTTGCAAACCAGATTTGCAAAAACCTTGGTTGTGGCCAACAACATGCGATGAACGCAGTAGTTTGCAGTGGTGTTTGCCTTGTGGATTGCGTTCTGAAAGAGTCAAAGCTGCACAATTGCACTACAGCTGCAGAAGATGACTGCACAAATGCAACTGAAGTCATCTGCGGTGAGTCATCTAACATCTTATAACAGGATTCAGCCATCTCACCTACATAGACCCATTATTGTCTCATTGTGATTTGATTGGATGATACCTCTGTTCTACAGAACATCAAGTTGTCCGATTGGCCGGGGGACAGGATCGCTGTGTTGGACGTGTGGAGCTGCTGTACAATGGGCAGTGGGGCACAGTCTGCGATGACGATTTTGACATCGGAAGTGGACATGTAGTTTGTGCCCAGCTGGGATGTGGCGGGATGAGAAAACTGGGCTATTATGGGGCTGGAACAGGGCCCATCCACATCAGCAAGATGAAGTGCAATGGCACAGAGAGGAACTTATGGGAATGCAGTGTGAATGACACAACTCCCACAGACTACTGTGGACATAAGGAAGATATTGGAATTGTGTGTACAGGTACTAAAAACACACATGACATTTATATCATTTCTGCTAAATGTATTACAAACTCAATTTGATGTGGTTGAGGTCTTGGTTGGTGACCTCTCGAGGTGGAATGATACTAGAATTTGTTTTCAGGCCCTGGTGTGAGGTCATTCATGTAGGTCAGGTGTTTTTTGGGGTGGTGGGGAAAATGTGATATTTCAGTCGGTTGAAAAATAGGACAAATGTGATCAGGACAGGGTTGCTACTTTAAAATGTCAAAGCACAAACATACACTACCTGCCAAAGGTTTAGGAGCATGTACTTATTCATGTTTTTTTAAGACATTTTAGTTTGTATTAAAAAAAAGGTTTATATTTGCACAATTATATGTTTTGTCTCCTAAATTAATTTCAGACATTTAAGCATACACCAAAACCTTTCAGATCAAAACCTTTTTCACTTACATTTCACTTTCTTTAAGTGTTCCAAAACCTTTGACCGGTAGTGTATATACACGTTTAAATCAGTTTGTGTGAGTTATTTCTGTAAAATCGTGATTCGGTTATAGATGGTTTCATCGTATGCATGCGTCTGGCCCAAACTTTTTGTTTTGTCTAATATTGTAATGAAAACTTGTTACTCTGATTCTTGAGCAAAATTCTTAAATTAAAACAGAATAGTACTTAAGAGGAAACTCATATCTTGGATGGAAAATCAACAGCTTACTTTTATCAAAAGACCGCTTTGTGTAAGACGCTTTGAGGTTAAAACAAAGCTAAATTTAACTAATGGAGCACAATGCATTTGATATCTTTCTCAAAATTTACCAAAGAATGAAAGTACACAAACGGTTTTACTAAAGAGTTGATTATATAAAATGCGATCAGAGATTCATGTGCTTGCAATGCACTTAACATTGTGAAACTTCACATATGCAGACACACATTATTAGATTTCTGTTATTTGTGCTTTTTAAGATTTTCACACAAACAAAGCAAAACAAATCATATGGCTACATTTTGCTAATGTACATTTTGCATGGTTCATTGAAAACAGGTTACGAATGTTATTGGAGACATTTCCAGAGCTCTACATTTATATAACCACGTTTCAGTATTAAAATAAGGTACATCTTGTATTTTTAGGCCACAATGAGTGCAGAATACAGATATCACATTTGGATTAATATCAGAATATCACAAAGATGTGGTGTGTATTAACTGTTTATCTGAAGATGCATCAGCATTGTCGTGCAAAGAAAATTCATCTCTGCAAGATATCTGCTGTTTCTACAAAGTCAAACAGCATGTCGTGTTTTTACTATTTTCCTAAATTTAGTAATTAGGAAAATTTTCCTAAATTGAGACCTCATCCACACAAGAGTGATGCGTTAAGTGTGACAAAAACTAACATGTAACATTTCACAAGTCTTAAAACATACTGTACCAATTATGCCTATATAGTTTTAATGTAGGTAATAAACAACTCTAGTACATGACCAAAATCCTGCAGTCACATTTAAATGATGTGCATGTGAAAAATATGAAAGCTACATTAACATACTTGAGACATGTAACTGTCTATTTAACCATGTGAAAAGTAATATACATTAACATTATGACCGGGTTAGATTTGCGTTTGAAAATTGAATAAGGCCATGAATCATTTTTACTTCGTAACTCAACACAACTATAAACTATTTTGCCGAACATACTTTTTTAGTTTTTATGTTGAGACAGCTTTTCTCTGTTATTGAAGACTGACACATTAAAAGGGCTGTATTTGGTTATAGATGGTTTCTTCGGACGCACACGCCTAGCCCAAGTTAACTTCCGGTCTGTGTTTGTTGATCGGTCTGGATAGTGTCTAATAATATGAACACTTATATTTTATTTTATTTATATTCATATTTATTTATATTCATATTTTATTGTATACTAACTGTATTAAATGAACACATTTTTAAAGTTTATTGTATTTTAATTTGATAAAATAAACAATTTGTTGAATGGGTTGTGTAACTTTGTCACATTTAAGTTTAGCGAAGTAACGGTTCTTCTACTGGTAACCCAAAATAAAACTGGCTAGACATATTTTTAACTTGCTAGCTGATGTCATTTATTTGTTATTTATTTTGCTTGTTATCAGAAATAATCAGCAGGGACTCTATTCTTTGCGGATGTGTACCTGAAGTTAAGTTTGGGTCACAAAAGCGTGCATGAGCAGTAACATTTGTTTCTATTATTGCTTTGAAACTGAAACTTCTATAATCCTTTGATATTTTTTAGTTTTAGTTTTTAAACTTAATTTTTTTTAAATGTTAATACCTTTTTCAATTGTCTATATTTTGTCAATTATATATTTATTCATATTCACGACAGAAAGCACAGAGCCTACACCAACACCAAGCAACACAACCTACTTGACATTCATGACATGGAGTACAGGTGAAAACCTTTATTATAAACTTTGAAGAACATATGTGACCCTGGATCACAAAACCTGCGTAGCACGATAACATGCGTAGTAATAGCCATTGTATTGGTCAAAAAATGTTCTTTTATGCCAAACACCATAAGGATATTAAGTAAAGATCATGTTTCATGAAGATATTGAAGTATATTTCCTACCGTATATATAAAAACGTTATTTTTGTGAGTGGATGCAGCAACAAAAATGGACAAAAATGGAAACACGTCATTTCACTCACTGCTGTCGCTCTTTGGGAATTACTCACTCGAGTTTAGTATCTATGTAAAGCTAGAATTTCACCTTTCAGGTTTATCTATTCTGCACAACATCATTACAACAGTAAACCAATAGAGAGCGTTTAAACAAACATGTTTCTTCTTAGCAACGCCCTGCTACAGCGCCTCCGATTAACAACTTAAGTGATCCTTAAGACTGGTTTTGTTGTCCAGCGTCACATATATTTTTAAATGATCAAAAACTGGTAGCATAGTTTAATAAGCACTTGCAAAGTGCTTCATCTAATTATTTCATCTATTTTTCTGCTCTCTTCAGAGTCAAGTACAGTAGCAGCAACACAGCGCAACAGTGGAGTTTCACCAGCAGTCATTGGCTGCTTCATCTTATCTGTTGCTCTGCTGCTCTTTATTCTGTCAAATGTTGCTGTCTGTGTGCTTTTTAAAAGAAAGGGCAAGTAGAAACATTTTCATTTACATTCTTCATTACTTTTGTGTCGCTGTTTTCTTCAGAAGCACACGTGCATGTATCACTGAAAAGAAGAAAAAATATAAAGTACCTGATAAATATGACTATTGCATCAGTAACAATTTACAATAAGGTTGTATTTGTTAACATTAGTAAATGCATTTGCTATCATGAACTAACAATGAACAATATAGTTTTAATACAAAAATAGTGAGTTAGTTTGTTGTTCATTAAATAATTTTGATTTTTAAAATGTATAAGTAAATGCTGAAATTAACATGAACTATAAGATTAATAACTAATGTTAACAAATTCAACTTCATTGTAAAGTGTTACCATTGCATCTAATAATGACACCTCAGAAGCTGAAGATGAAGTGTAAAGTTAAGCGTGCAACATTTTTTAAAACAATTGTAAATGTTATTAAAATAATCAACATAACTGAATCAAATTGCATTTCATCAGTTATTCAATAATCATACAGTTGTCAGAATAAATATTCACACCCTTGCTCATCACCAAACCATAAACACATATATAAACAACACTGATGTGCAACACAGGACATCCAAATCAAATGTAACACTTTTATTTATTGCTCATTGGTGTCTATTATAGTGGCAAAATCCCAGCGGTCGTAAACAATCATGTCAAATTGAATCGAGCCTAAATTTAGTGGCAGCTTAAAATGGGCCAGAACACATCAGAAAAACCTTCATTATTCCAAATATCCAACCAGCAAACCTGCAGTTATGTTTTATTTTCACCTGCCTTGCTGAACATCTGTAAGCAGGAGTACAACACCGACGCCTTCACACGTACTGTGTTGTAATAAAACTCAAAGGAATCGTCTGACTCCTCTATGATTTCTAGACAGTACAGCGTGTGTGCAACACATTCCATTCAGATAACAGGAAGCACCGTCTCTCGTAAGCCATGAATAGAGTTCAAACTTTTGCCTCTGTCTAAACGTGACAAATGAATAAAACTACAAAATATATCTTAAGACAGAGGATTAGTGCTGCATGAGAAAATGAAAGACCTTTCTGTTCATCCTCTATGCCAACAGAATGTGAAATTCATCAACATCAAAGTGATTCCCCGGTAGACATAGAGTACCAGACAAATGAACTGACAGGTATCTACAACCCGAGAATTACCACAGCTCCTGAAGCGTGTCAATACGGTTCGTAGTTCCAAAGTATGTGAGGTTGAAAAAAAATCTATGTCAAGTTGTTTTACGACTCATTCGTAACATTTCTTATTGTAAACATTACTGCAAAATGGAGAGATACGCCATTTTCACTAGTAGTCTCCTTTTAGTAGTCCTTTATCCTTTTCTATCATATTTATTATTTTATTACATTTTAAAGTCAACTTCAGAAAACCATTGTTGGTGTAATTTAATGTTGTTAAGCATTTATTGTCACATGAATGGAACATTTTGTCTCGTTCTCCTTAGAAAGTCTCATTTCAAGACAGAGCTCAAACTATGGGCATGGATTTGACAGAACATCCAATCGATCCTCTCACAGCTCTGATTCAGACTATGAACCACCACCAGGTGAGTAAGCTTTAGCTGAAAAAATGCAAGGTAACAAAATTCATATCAGCCAATACAGATTTATTAAAAGTCTTATTATTTGGCTTCATGAAAAAGTTTAGTTTGATCGATACACTGTTAAAAGATTCTGTAGAAATTACAGCGGCAACAGTTTTTTCAAAGATGAATGACCATTAACATTAACAAGTCTTTATCTTTACAGAAAAAAACGATAAAATAACAGCCTTATACAAGCATTTCAGAAATAACCCAGGGAAAGGTTGATGAGGATTTTTGGTTCCCAGAATGCTTTGCAGAAGGCTGTTAACAAACTGTTGCCAATAAATTAGATAAATACTGCTGCGTAATTACAGCAAAACCCTTTACAGTGTATAGTGTATACAACACAATAATTCAACATGTTAAGAAATGTAATGCAATCACTAAATTTAATTATAATGAGAATAACTAAAGTACATTTCATTGTTTTTACATAATATATAGTAATTATACCATTTATTTGTTGTTTGTACTGATTTTATAGACCATTTCATGAGATGTAAACACTGGTCCAGAGGCACTTTAGTTTAATTTTTATTTAATGTTAAATCTATATGAAATCTTCAAGATATTCGTTTAACATTTTGATTTGGATATAAATGTTCTGTTGGTTGTATATTGTTCAAAGGTTTGTGTAGTGTTAAAAAACTGAAACAGGAAGTTCATCTGGACCATCATGGTATACATCATCCAAAGTGGTCTTTATGTATAGGCTACATTATTGTATCGTCGCAAAGGATGTAATGTTGAAATCAGAAGCAAAATAAATCACTAACTGACAAAGCTAGATTTACGCTGAAATAATTGAGAAATAATTCAATAGTTATTAAAACAGAAATTGTGCTAGAGATGCTAACCAGTTTCTACCTAGACATTGAAGCAGTTTCCGATGTGGACGGTTTATCAAAGACCCAACAAACTATACCAGGCATGTACAAGATGTAAATACTTAAATAGAGTTTTTTGCCGTTGTTGACTCACATATTACAGCAGAGGGTCCGTATGAAAAGATAAACATTGATCTTTGTAAAGATCCAAATCGAATAGGATGTGAAATGTTTGCCGTTCTGTCTAACAGTGAAAAAGAATGACTCAAGCAGTACATCATCTGATGAAGACTATCGAAACACAAACATCAACATGGACACCATTCACAAGTCAGGTATGCACAAATAAAGTAATACCTGTGTTTGTGGGATAACATATTTTTACATTTATCAGGAAAAATGTATCTCGAACAACTTAGTTCATTTAAGCTATGTTTGTTCATTGGAAATCATAGGGATGACCTTTGTGTTGACTCAATGCTCAACAACTGTTCTACACGAGCATTTCAGTCACACTTTTTATTAGAACCAGTACCTTTTTATATTTCATACCTTGTTTCTACAGAAGGAGATGAAATCCCATCTCATCTTGATAAGCCTCTACTGACACCTTTGGCTTTTGGAGATGCTGACGTCCCTGCCACCTCCACTCAAGGTTTGGCTCTTATTGAACTGCTAGACTCTAAAAGATGGCCTCTAAGGGTAAATGGTATTTTCTTAGCACGAGGTTGAAAAGAATGAATTCTTTGCTCTATACGCAGCGGTCGATATGAATGATTCAAGCAGTACGTCTTCTGGAGAGTTCTATGAAAACAAAAAGACTGACATGGACAGCATTATCAAAACACGTATGCATGAATAGATGTATGCTGGGTTCACGGAATGTATATTATGCTTATATTTGATTTACTTCATCAATATTTCGTTTTTTTATCTTAAAGATGAGGAAGCTTCACTTCAGAAAAATGTATCATTGACAAACATGTCTTCCAATAACCGGCACTTACAAGGTGAAATGGACCACTGCAATGAAACCTATCTACCTTTACTCACCCTCACGACATTTCAAACATATATTACTTTAATCCATTAAACAAGATGATTTTTAGCAGATTTTGGTATAGATTTTTTTGGTTTTATTTTATTAACATGTAGCTTCTTTGAAACCCATCTTTAAGAGTTGAGAAATCCATTTTTTACATATTAATGTCTTTTCTTTAGCAGAAAACATGAATGATTCAGACAGTATGTCTTCTGGAGAGGTCTATCAAAACACTGACTTGGACAATGAGCTCCAGTCTGGTAGGTTGAACAACTTCAAGGGATAGTTCACCAAAATAAAAATTCTGTCATCATTTACTCAACTTTGTTCTGATGAGATATTTGGAAGAATGCTTATAACCAAACAGTTCTTGGACCCCATTGACTACCATAGTAGGAAAAATTTCTTTATACGTTTCTTTGTCCTCGTGTGAAACAGGAAAATGTTCTGGAGCACTTTTGACTACCATTGTCATTTTTCTACTAGGTAGAAACTAACTTTTTGGTTACAAGCATTCTAAATATCTTTGGCTGTGTTCAGCCAAACAAAGAAATGTATACAGATTTGGAACAACTATGGAGTGAATAATTCATGACAAAATTTTGGGGTGAACTTTCCCTTTAACATTATAATGAAGATTTTTACTGAACCATCAGATTCACCCCGTCACCTGAACTTCATCTGTTTTCTCTAGAAGACAAGGAAAGCCCATCGCTTCCTGAGCAGTCGCTCCAGACGCCTCACAACGATCAGATGACAGGAAACACTGTTGTTTACAGTGGCATCCGCTCACAAGGTACACATTTCATTTGACAATGAGACAATATTAACAATTTACCTTATATATAAAGTGTGAATTCTCTTTGGCAGTAGATGGGAATGATTCAGACAGCACGTCTTCAGGAGAGATCTATCAAAACTTTGAGTTTGATGGAGATGACTTTCTCCAGTCTGGTATGTTCACATGAATTTGCGCTCCATTTGATCCCTGCATGATTTGAGAATGAAAAAGCATCTTGTGTGCTTTTGTAGAAAGATAACATGGTCAATGTTTCTTTATTTTATGTCTTAAATTTGATCATTTTTGAATCCCAGATTTACATGTGGCCTCATTATACATGCTGCCTTATTTAGTCAAGAACATTAAACTTTTTTTGTAAGGTAAGGAAAGCCCATTGCCTCCTGAGACGTCTCTACAGATGCCCCTAGATCACCACAATACACAGACAGGAAGTGCAGTCGGTTATCAAGACCATCATATACCTAGAAAGCCCAGCCAAGGTATCACTTGCACTTAACCTTGTGCCAACATTTCTCAGCTCGAGATCTCCGTTCTTAAACCTCAGCTCTACTATTTTAAACTTGGATCAGACAGTGAACTTTCGGACGTAGAGCAAACAAAGAACAAACAAAACATAAATTAATATATTTTTTCTTTTTTAGAAACAGATAACACCAGCACATCATCTGAGAATTCGTATGTGAATGTTCCACCAAGAAATCAAAGGGATGATGGATGTTCTCCAGCAAGAGAACAAGATGCTCAGTCCTTTTCAGACAATGACTATGATGAACCTGAAAACTGGTGAACGCGTGTGGAAGATTTTTTGGCGCAGGACATAGAAAAACTTCAAAGAACATTTTTCTGTGGCCAGTGTGCGCGTTTATTATTTACTGAGAACAACAATGCATCCAAAAACATCAATGTGGAATGTATCGGGCACTTGCAATACCTGAGAGTTTCTAAAGACTAAATCAATGTTTATCCAAGTTTATATATTAAACACTTAAAAATCATTGATCTACCATCTTTGCATTCAATATCAGAAGGGATTCAAGATGTAATATCACTGATGAAATTGTACAAAACATGTACATTAGCAACCTGTGTGGCTCAAATCACTATAAAGTCGCCATTGTGTGCGCTTTTATGCATAATTCCATGTAGAATAATTACACACAATACATAGACTTGATATAATATAATATAAATCAGACACTCCGTTTTATCGACTAGCAGTGAGAATAAAGATTACACCACACAAAAACAAAACAATACTAGAATCTTCCCGACACAATTGAAAGAACACATTTTCCCATCCAGCCTCTCAAACTGTGCAAACTTCGAAAATGTCCAGCATTCTCTTTTGTGAGGGAGGACAACAGTCCAGATGGAGAAGAGTCAGGTTTTTAGTTCATGCTTTGTGTTTGCCACAGACCCACTTGAGCCGGTGTTGATCTCTCAGGTCTGAGTGTGTGTGGGCAGTGTGCCAGCTACACTGGCAGGCGTAAGCTCGCCCACCCTTTCTCCTCCTCAGTTTAGCTCTTAATTTGTGATAGTCTGGCATGTTATTCCTAAAGACGGGAAGAAAACAAAAAGCTTTGTGAGGATTTGAATATATTTATGCATGTGTGCAGATCGCGAATCTCCAATTAATTCCTAGACTAACTGGAGAACGCATTCTCTGTACATTCACATGCAAATCTACAGGAAGAAATCAACAAACAAGTATTAATTATGTGTCCTTGTCCTTTTATTTCAAATCATTTTAAACATATTCTTCTTTTAGGTTAAAACGTGTTCCACAAAAGCTGCAACAAAGTCATGAATGTTGACATTGAAACAAAACAATTACATCTGCAGTTCAATGCATAAACAAAGAAATAATAAAAAGACTATAGTATGTGTAATACAAGACACATTAAACAGCCACGTATGTGGTGATAAAACTGCCGGTATTGTGAAAACATCTTTCTTAAAGCTTATAAGCGAAGGAAAAAGCAAACGTAGCTGCAATCTCACGAAGAGACTTTTCCTTGTCAAGTTTTTACCATGTGCTAGCTTTATTAAAGTTTCAACCATGCCAAAGTTGATGTTTGAAACACAAACAAAGCTTCAGAGCTCCACTGCACCTGAGTATGTAGAAAAAGTGCATCATAGCGTTAATACAAAAGACAGTAACATAAAAGACGGAGCGAATGATTCATTGTCTGTTTGATGCTACAATTGAGCAAGAGACTGCAAGACACTGCAATGAAGATAATAAGGAAATGACGTAAAACTGGGCCTGCGCCGGAAAGTTGCCACGTTGCGTTGTTGAATGTTTGCGTTCAAAAGGTTTTTCAATGGCTTCGGCCAATCCTAAATATTTCATTAAGTATATATTTGTAGATGTATTGTGGCCAGTATCTGTTGAATTTACACAAAATCAAACCTCAGGAAAACTGAGCTTATCACATATATTTTTACTTTTTCTAAACGCAAGTACAAATATTACTGTTGTATTGCTTAAAAGTGAATATGAACTTTGCAGTATTTGAGGTCTGAAAAAATACTGAGCATCTTTTCTGTTATTTTGACCCGTTTCTCCAGTTTTAATTGTTTGCAAATACATGCAAAGAGAAACATTTGTGATTGAAATTTGTCAGAAATATTGTTTGTGGTTAACATAATGAAACAAAAATGATCATTTTACCTAAACACATACCTATAAATAGTACATTCGGAAAAACTGTATATGGTCTTTTTTCTGTGGCTGTATATAAACTTCAACATGATGGGCAATTAAATGACACTCTAATATTGGACCAAAGTATGAATGAGGAAATATGAGAATACAAATAAACTGAACATGAATGAATAAATGACTCCATCCGTTGTAATGGGGAACCTGCTTGTCCCGAGTAACGTGGATCAATGCTGACCCCTACTGATTAAATGTTGTAGCCTCGTGCTATTTTTGTAAGATGCCTCACCTTAAAAACAAATAATCACAGGATGGGTCCCACTCGTGGTCATCAAACATTCCCACTCGAAAGTCACATGATGTACATCTTAACTGGTTGCAGGCCCTTTAAAAAAAACGAGAGAAATCAGAAACATCACAGAAAGTCTATAATACACGTAATGGTTCAAATAAGAATTGTATTTGTTTTAATGGAAACTGCAATGGTCTCTGTGGGTCTCTACTGTCTGTCACCAAGTTTTGAACGACACAAGGGGGGATAAATGATGACAGAATTTTCTTTTTAAGGTGAACTTAAGTCTAAGAAAGAAATATCTATTCTACCTCTGAGAAACACTGGTTCCAATACCATGTGGTACAGAGCTTCCACCAAGAAACACAGGACAACATCTGTTAGGACAGAAAGGAACAAATCAGAATTATTTCCAGCACATTATTACATCTTATTTTGATTTAAATGTCTCTTTTATAACTTCGTACACACCGGTTTGGATGTTTAAGGTCAAAAAGGTCATTGTACAGAATTAAATGTACTTACTTTTTGGACACCGTCTGGGAACATGCATCATCTGTGGGAGTCTTTCCAGCAATGGGTTCCTGTCCAGTTTATAAGAGATGTTGAAGATTATAAGAATATGTAGGCTATAGTGTAAACAACAACACGGGAGTTTATAAATATGTTTAATGGATACCATATGAAAGTCATTGATTATAAGTATGTTGTATTTAAATGACGTGTGCAAGACTTGCATGTGAGTTTATGGGCTGATAATCGTCGTCCAGTATTTCCTGCAGCATAGCGTTAATATCATCATTTTCAGCTCCGTTGCTTTCTTGTTTTCTGGGGATAAAGAGGTACATTTTCATTTAAGAAGAACCAGATGTATCTTTGAGGTTAAAAGATGATGCATTGTGTAAACAACATATGAAAAGGCATGTGATGCTGATGTGTTAGCATCTGAGCAAAGGGTTTCTTATTAAACAGTTGATCATCAATTTCAAAACGTAACTATATATAGTTACATCAAAAATGCTTTGACTGCATGCGCAAGGTTTTAAAGGGTTAGCGTTAGTCATAAATAGCTATGCTGGCTCATGCGCTAACGTTGCTAGTCTGCTAACGTTACCTCGACTGTTCCTTGTCCTGAGGACTCGCACACCTTTGGTCCGTTTGTCTTAATAAATTATAAACACTTTGTTTTGGTTTTGATGTGCTGCAACAAAACTTTGATTCGACTTCATCGAGTAAATCGTCCAGATCATCCGCCATGATGTCCGAACGAGAGCGCCGCGCGTCGCTATAGAAACGTTCGATCACCTCCTTCCTGTTCGCTTAACGTTAGTAGGTTTTCATCTCGCTCTTAATTTAAAAAGAATAAAAACTACGTTAATGTTATAAAGTAAAAACAAATGTCTAAAATATCTTACAGGAATTTATTTGCTCTTGACGGAAAGAAAACGACTCGTTGTCGGCAGGATTCGAACCTGCGCGGGGAGACCCCAATGGATTTCTAGTCCATCGCCTTAACCACTCGGCCACGACAACCTGTACAGAGACGGTTATGGGATCAGTAAAGATGCTGAACCGGATAGAGCCTCATCAAGACTACCTATCTACTGTAATAATAGTAGTCGTGTTTACAATATATACATTACATGTAAAGCCAATCAAATGATAATATACATGTGTGTACAATTATTCTGTGAATACAGCAGTTCTTTCGCAGTGCTACCTTGTAATTATATTAATGACATTTCTACAATATCCCATCAGCTTTTAAGACTTCACGAAGAAAAAAAAAAGTTGCTGTTCCCTGACCGGGAATCGAACCCGGGCCGCGGCGGTGAGAGCGCCGAATCCTAACCACTAGACCACCAGGGACGCTGTACAACAGCCATAAGCTTATGCTAACGTAAAGCACACTCAAGAAAGTTGAAAATGTAACTTTTATTATAAAATAGTAAAACCAATCATTTATTCAGATAATATTGAGATTGTACATGTAAAGAAACTTGTTATCTTATAGGTTGTGAAAGAGCAGGCTTGCAGAATTTACTCTGCAAGAACACTCGAGGAACACAGAGACCCTCTTTTTTATTCACGGTTTCTCTTAGCACGTACTCATTCACAGCAGCCTCAAATCCTGCCTGCTGGAACAAACCGCTCAGGTACTCTAAAAGAAAAAAAGACAGTAACGTAAATAAAGCATTTAAAAACAGTCAGACGATAAAAACAACTGTCACACCGACCTCTAGAGAAGAAAAAGGATCGAGTCCCATCTTGCCTCACATAAAAATGATCGCCCAGCTTGTTGCCTGACTTAAACCTAAGCATGGCATGATCATACAGTCCATAGTCCCGGAAGAGAACAACACCTCCTGGTTTTAATACCTGTGAGTTCAGACAGTAAATGGAATATTAACCAGATATAAAACAGAAGCCATGGGAAAACAATGGAAACACAAATTTATGGCACATGCAAAAAAACAAGCATTACCCTAAAAATATTTTCCAGGGATTGCTGCATCTTGTCAGGGTGTATTGCAGACAGGACAAATATTAAAGTAGCCACATCCACTGTCTCTGCCTGTATGGTGGACTGCAGATCATCCTTAGTCAAGTCACACTGAAAAGCAAGGCATCGCTGCGGGCAATACAAGGAATTTTGCTGCAAAAGTGCATAAACAAGAGTTAAAGAGTTTTGACCGTATTTTAATACAAAGTTAAACAAAGGTTTGTAAGCATTTACCTTCACAAACTCAACAGCCCGTGGAGAGAAATCACAGGCAAATATAAAGATATTAAGGTCCTCTTCCAAAAGTGGAAAAATGCAGTTTCCAACTCCACAGCCAGCTTCCAACAAAACCAATTTCTGCCCCTCGGACTGAAAGAATGAATGAAATGATCTGATTGATGCAAATTGAAGACTGATGCTCCATTACAGTACATGAACCCTTACCTGTCTGCAGTTTTTCAATTCATCAAACTCTCTGGTGGTCCAGTGTCTGTCCTTGAAAAAGTTAGTTGTATTCCTTTTATAAAACAAGTCCCAATTTTTTTGAGCATCTGTTTCGAGTTTCTTCTGTTTGAAGTCTGACACAAGAACTCTGTCGTTCTTGAGTTTCTCCATCTCTTCTGGTGTAAGTGCCCTTTCACTTACATTAGTCGACTGATTGGGAAAACAGCAGCTGGATTCAACATCGTCCAACTCACCTGTCACTGACATGTTTGTTTTACCTCCTCGCGTTTTGATTAAAGTAAGACAACTAGTTAATACCTTAAATGTACACGTTATGCGATTATAAAAGTCACAGCAAGTTATGTTAAAACAAGTCCATTAAACTAAGTAACAAAATAAAACGCACCTCAAAAAAGTTATCCGCTACCTAAATGCATCTACACGCTTGCCCCTCGTATCAAGATGTTAAGAGTAAAATTATTTATATGATATAAAATATCCCGGTTATATGAAAACATCAGGCTTTGCATGTCGGAATCGTAACCTTCTTCTTTGTACGAGTGTTAATGCGAATACAAAAGCCGTTACCACCACCTACTGGAGTGGAGGATTAACTAACATTAACGAGTGTTGGTTTTCTTGAACATCTAACTTATTCATTAGTTGTTTTATTTAAAATAAAAAGCTCAACAAAGCATATATTAAACATTAATTCTTTGCGTGAGTTGAATGACTGGCCTCTGCACCAACACCATAGACAAGACATAAGTTTGACAGTATTTTAAGCAGATAGCTGAAAATATTGAAAAAAGACAACATTTACAGATACTTTATTATATAATTTTTTTTTTAATAAATTAGGCGATTACTATGGATGAATTTATTTTATTTTACTGGAAATTTCTTTTTGACTATTTCAAAGCACCATTTCAGTTTTTTTTTTGAGTTTTCTATTGTTTAATTTACTATAGGTATGTGTTTATGTAAAATTATCATTTTCGTTTCATTCTGTGAAATACTAACAATATTTCTACCAAATTTCAAATAAAAATAGTTTCTATTTGCATTTATTTGTAGAAAATGATAACTGGAGAAACAGGTCAAAATAACAGACCACAAGAAAATAAGTTTAAATTTACTTCTAAGCAATACAACAGTAATATTTATACATGTATTTTGGAAAAGTTTACAAATTTTTTTTTGTCATTGTCATGCTGTCAGTCTTTCTGACTTTGATTTTATTGAAATTCAACAGACACCAGACTGGAATGGCCACAATACATCTAGAAATGCTGACTGAATGAAAATTTGGAATGGTCTCTTAATTTTTCCACGACTGTAATTGCAAAAAATATAATTGCTAATAAACTTTGTATGATAGAACAGTGTCATGTATCACATAACATATACAGAAGACAAGACACTACAAACAAATACAAACACAGTATTGTTTATTTGACATACAGGTGCTTTTGATTTCTGGTCACATGGCTTCAGAAAAACACAGATCCTGTTTATATAGACAGGCAAATCAACACTTGTTGTTCTGAGAAAAATGAACAAACGTTAATAAAATGTTGCGGCGAGAGTGTTGTTGCTCATCCAGTACTAAGAAAGCCAGTTCATCGTTCAGCCTGGTCCATTTTTACACCAATCAACATGCAGTCATGGCCTTCCACGGCAGTCAATGTCTCATTTTGAATTTATTCAGCCAAAAAAAGACGTTTATACAACAACTCTACGTAATGTCTCAAAAACCTACATTCAAACATGACACAGCGCTGTACCTGGACCCCCTTTAAAAAACCCATTCCACAGATCACTGGACTGCATTTACTCGAATGCCTCACGCCACAGTATACAGTTCATCCTCGGTCCAGCACCAGACCGGGTCTGAGGGTGTGAAGCGTGCTCTCTCAGGAGAGAAGTTTAAAGGTTGTCCTCACTATCTGCAATGGTGTGGATGACAAGCGCCCCTCTCTCTTGTGCATATACAGTATACATTTGAATTATACAGGTAGCAGCAAAACCCCTCCGTGAGGGGTTAAGAGGGTGAGGGGTGACCAAAGAGGGAAAGAAATGCAGGGGAGAAATGAGGAGCAGTATCTCTCTATACCGTTCCAGTGTCTCTGCTCTGGTCCCTCCGGCGACGATGCTCTGTTTTGTTTCTGTTTTCCGAGTCCTCTCGGTCGCTCGACTCTTTCTCCCTCTCTCGCTCTCTCTTCCTCTCGCGACGAGCCTCGACGTTCTCTTTATCCTGTATGTTAAAGTGTTTTTTCTTCTCTCCCCTTCGCTGGCCTTTCCCTGGCTTACCTGCAAAGAGAAATGTTGACAGCGTGAGTTTTGGTCTTATGTGAGTCACCTGTCTGCCATTAGCCAGTAAACAGATTTTACAGCCCCAAACTCACATCACTGGTTGAGCCAATGATGCTCTAAAAACAGATGTTTTGATATTGCCACGGAACCACAGTGTTTACATTTTTAAGGGGAATCAACCTGCAAAGGGCTTTTAGTTTTACCTGCATACTATGGATGAGATAGGGGAAGTATGTTAACATTGAATATAATGATACACTTCATATTATTACATCGGAATGTGGGAAACATCTGGGCTGATACATTTTTCATGCAGGCTTGTTCAATCATTCTCATTCTGTTAATAAGGCTTTAGTGATTTCCCCATCATCCTTCATCTCTCTCCAGCTCCAGATGGCATTACTCATTCAACCAATTGCTGACCATTGTTCTTCAGAGACATCCATCCAGTAATCATCACTACATTTATAAGTACTTTTCATTGATTGTTTAACGTTTCATGGAATCCAGGTTGAAAGAATTAGACTAGACCATCTATAAACTTGTGAAACACGGAACCATCTGGTGTGATGTTTGTGTTCTGGTCTGCCACAAGATGACAGTCTTGCACAACAATTTTTCCATCGTATTTTTCTGTCACGCAGTGAATGGTTGTGTAGTGTAAAACATTGTAATGACCCGAATGTGGGTAAATAAGAACGAATGCATTTTTGAACAATCTTCACACAGCTCCAAAAAGAAAATAGGGAATATTCTTCTTTCGAAAATGAAGAATATTTGGTATGAGGGCTATGTTTGAAAAAACCGATGAGCTGTTATTGTATGAACAGGAGCTGCAAAAAGATTCTCACGACAAAAACGTAACTATTTTACAATGTGGCTAACTTTGGCTAATTCATACAAATGCGTACGATCTCAAATCGCTAATTTTAGTACGATTTGTTTTCGTGCCAGTGATGTTAGGGGTGGAGCTACAGTTTTGCTTTTTTCTAGTAATCGTACATTTTTGTACGAATCACAACGTACGAATAAGCCACATCGTAAAATAGTTACGAATCCCTGTGAAAACAGGTTGAAAAAAACTATCTTTTAAATAACACAAGGGTGAGTATATACCAGTATTTTCATTATTGTTCAACTATTCACTGGAAACGCAAAGGTTACTTCTCGGTGGGGGTGACCCATAAGTTGCAGAATCAGAAAACTTTATCACCATTTTACTCTTGAGCAACAAGTCCACAAGTTTCTTCCAGGAAAACTGTTCCTGCAATTACTGTACTGTATGTCTCTTTGGAATAAATCTGTCTGGCGAAGCTATACCAAGGTGAAGCTGCCCAGCTGAACGTTTGACACCAGAATACGCTAACAACAGATAAACATGTCTTGTTCTTTCAAGCCGTTGCACTTTTCCGAGTTTTTCTTCACTGCTGGGACTCATCAAAAATAGAAAACCTTAAAATAAAAATTCTGTTAATATTATCTCCCCTTGCACAATGTTTGCAGCGAGCCAATCTGCATCATTGTCAGAGGCTTATCTTTGAGCGAGCGAGCATTGAAAAAATGCTGAGGTGCACAGCTACCTCTCCCCCGCATCTGACCCCCCCAGACGCTGACTCTATTAATCAGCCGCCCTCGCTCTGGTGCACGACTCTCTGCCCGCTGAAACCCACACTGACCCACACATTCCTGGGGTCCGACCAGAGTGATAGGGGGCCGCTGCAAGAGCGCATGTTTAGTCTTCCACCATCAGTAACCGTGTGATGATGGTCTCCGATTGTACAGTGCATTCTGAATGGGCTGACTCACGAAGGGTGTCTGACCGATCAAAACACACATTTGCCTTCCACTCGCTGTCGTCACCTCCCCTCTCGCTATCCCGTCTCTTTAAACACAGGAAGTTCCCTCTGCACACACTGTTGTCTTTGTCGTAGCGATTTGGAGATCAATGGATTAGTCATAATCCTCTGCCTTTCCTACACACCAAGGCGTAACATGACCAGAGTGCTGTTGTGGTTATTATGGATATGTTTACTGTCACCCTTTAGAGCTGGAAGGTTGTCAACTTTTTCAATAAACTGTCAAGTGATGACTTATATCCAAAAGAAACACAACACATCCCAGAGCATCTAGTTACCATATATGCAGCTAATGCATGAATGATGTCTTTTATAGTTTAGGAGACTTTGTCTTGGATGTTTCTCCTAAAACAAAAATTTAAACGAAACTATTGCCATGCTTTAAAGGTGCAACGTGTAATGTTAAGGAGGATCTATTGACAGAAATGCAATATCATCTATAAAGACCTTACATAATGAAGCGTTATGTTTTATTATCTTCATGCACAGCGGGTCCCCTTACATGGAATTCACCACGCTGTTTCTACAGTATTCCTAAATGGATAAACTGCTCTACAGAGCGTGTTTCGTAAATATCTCCGTCGGGCAAGAAGCGAAAACGTGATGACATCTTTGTCCTGTGTCAGCCACCATAGTGCTTTGAAAGGGAGGGGTAAGCGGTGGACTGAGCTGTTGGTTGGTTTGTTGCGTGACCTCACCGCTGGATGCCGCTAAATTTCACAAACTAGACCGTTAATAATTTAGAGCATACAATTTGTGTAGATTGCACATCTTGGAAATCTGGACTTGGAAAAATATAATGAACATTTGAGTTTATTTATCAAGAAAACGTTGTAAGTTGGATAGTAAAGCATTTACAATTGGATACAAGCGCACATTTACAGGTGCACTATCTACCCCTTAAACAGCCATGTGCAAATGGTTCAATTCATCATTTCTGTGTCATCAACAAACCAGCAAATGAGTAAACTGCAGTTTAATACTCCTTCAAGATATGTTGCAAGCCTGGAACGGAACTTACGAGTTTGGAATTTCATACTTGCATCTATCTAGATGTTTCAACATATGAAAAATGAGTCATCTGGCTATGATTATACATTATTCTTGAAAGAGTGATTGAGAGGGAAGAAGAGGAGGAGATCTCGGATGAGAGGGTGAAAGTGTGTCGAGCCAGATGGAAGTGGGGGGGCGTGACAGTCAATAAAATGTGAATCCAAAATCAACCCTGACGGCCCAAATCATCTCGGCTTACTGGTTTGGAGGACGCAGTGGTGGAGATGCTTGAAACGGGATATGATGTCGGGCACAATTTTATAAATGAACCCCGGGGGTAGGGGTTCACATCCTCCCCTGCAGGCGTGCTGTCGTCCGGGGGCTTTTGGTAGGAGCCAGGCAGGGATTAAGGGCTCCGGCTCGTCCCACAAGAGGAATGCCCGGGCTTTGAAGACCCAGTATGGTTGCTCTCCCTTAGGGAGGTTGGTGCTGTTGTGCAGGGCAGAAGTGAGCAGGGACACATACAGAGTCTGAAAGTTTATTGGGTGATTGGGCTACACACACACACACACACACACACACACACACACACACACAAGCAATGCTGGTGGGTTGCCAGATTCTGCGCTTACTTAAAAACTACATTTGTAAATTTTCGGAGCAAGCATTGCTAAATTGCATTTTGACTTTAGATGAATGCATTCACTAATGTGGATTTATAAGAATCCTGTGTGTTTTTAGAGTACACGTACTGTATTAGTAGCTTGGTATTATGGAGTATCATAGAAATACATGATCAACTATATAAGTATGATCAACTTCTGTCATTATTTATTCACCCTATTGTCATTTCAAACCTGTATGACTTTCTTTCTTCTGCAGAACACCAAAGAAGATATTTTAAAGAATATTGGTAACCGGACAATGGTGGTACCCATTGACTTGCATTGATTTTGTGTCCATACAAAATAAAAGATAATGGGTACCACCCAGTTTTTATATGTATTACTTCTTTGGTGTTCTGTGATAGAAACAAGGTCATACATGTTAAAAATGACAAAAGGATGAGTAAATGATGACAGAAATTTCATTTTTGGGCGAACTATACCTTAAAGAGAAAACTTTAAATTATGTATGTTGAATTAAATATGATATTATGATAAGTGTATAATAAACACGATATCAATAATCATGGTTTTAGCATTATTATTGTATATGCAAAACTATATTAGACCCACGTGTTATTGTCTCATCTATCAAATTCTTCATACGCCCACCAACAAACCGAGCATAAAAATGCCTTGTACATGTTCAAACTTCAAGCAGAAGAGAAGCCCAAGAGAAAAGCACAAGTCAGAGCGGTCATGTTGCATCCGAACAAGCCGTGTTAGAAAAAGGTCAGGAGGAGTAGCATGAAAGACAAACAAATGACGGGTAAGGGGAGAAAATCGGAGAGGGATCTGGTTGGAGTAACAACAAGTAAAGCAGTTGCATGTGTGTATCACGTGGAGGGGGGCAAGGATGTATCATTGTCAGAGGGCGGCTGGGGATTACATTGAGTTGGCGGGGGGAGCGGACCACTGACCTGACTTATGTATGTGGAACGTAAACATGGTCAGGACAAAGCTCCGGCAGATAATTAGGGCAGCTGATGTTGCAGGAGTCGGGGTAATCATGAGAGAGGGGTGAGGGCGATAACCCGAGTCTGCAGTGTGTAAAAGGCATCCCTTAGCCGAGGCCCCTGGCAGATCGACACACGCGCTCCTTGTTTAACTTTACTGAACACATATAGCACATTATCCTCCACGGACAATATATAAAATCCATAGAAAGGAAATAATGGTCAATGAGCTTCATTTGCATATGCAAATGAGCACAAAACATTTCGGATGAAAAGCAAGATCGACACAAACCAGCATTCAAATTCATAACAGTCGACGCTGGTCTTTTCAGCACGGAAATTACGCGTGATTTGTTTTTGTGGTCCTTTTGTGCCTGCAAGCTGTATTGTTCTCTAAAATTGGAGAACAGCGCTCTTTATTTTCCTCTCTGTTCTTCCTCTCTTTTCTAAAGTCTTGACTGTTTATGAGGTGAAGAACGATGGGGCGTCGAGTTGGCCTGCTGTCTGTCATAAAGCAGTAATGTACCACAAATACCATTACACAAATAAACATTCTAAACATAACTGTCCAAATATGGTTAAGCTAACAACTCAAGTCGATGCTTGAATTTGCTCCATGCATTTGTTTTGCATTGGTTGGAAAATATTTCTGGCTCCTACATTTACAATTCGAGACAATACAAAACAAGCCATTTTATGTTAATACAATGGTCAGAGTCTGTGCTTTTGCACTGAAAATTGGAAACTGGGTAACGGCCTACCAGTAATACCAGGTTACCCATAATTGCTTTGGTTATATCATTTTTACTATTGATCTGACTAGAATACACACTGCAAAAGATCAAATAAAATCTGCCAAAATAGACTTGACTGACATATTTATCAAGTGCCTCATTCATTCAATTTTTTTTTCTTACCCCATTACAAACATTTTTCTTGTCCCTAAAGGTGCACTTTGCAGGATTGAGGAGGATCTATAAACAGATATGCAATATAATATACATAACTATGTCTTCAGAGGTGTATTAAGACCTTACATAATGAAGCGTTATGTTTTTATTATCTTAGAATGAGCTATTTCTACCTACATACAAGGTGGGTTCCCTTACATGGAATTCATGTTGTTTCTACAGTAGCCCTAAATAGACAAACTGCTCTACAGGGAGCGTTTCGTAAATATGTTATCTCCTTGGTAAAGAAGCGAAAACGTGATGACATCTTAGTACTGTGTCAGCCACCATAGTGCTTTGAAATGGAGGTGCCTAGATGCCGCTAAACTACCCACATTGCTCCTTTAACATATACTCATTTATTTTTTGTTCATCAGAAAACAAGACTTAAATTTGTGATTTAAGAATTTTTCGATATTTGTAATGAAAAAAAGTATCAAACTTATAGACATGTATCTTGTTGATCAAGAGTACAATAGTGACACGGTCTAACCAGATCAAACCAAAGATTAACCACCATTTAACCATGAGTTAATCAACTTACATCTTCTTCTTTTGACAAAGCATTCCCTCTTTTCAGAAACCAGGGGGCACGGGGTCCCTTTAAGAGTAGGGTTTTGTAGGACCTTCCGGGTCCGTGTCTCTTCGCCCCATTTGAAGCCGCAGGTTTTTCCTGAGCGTGAACAAGGGCCCCACTCACTCCAGTCGCCAACTTCACAGTGCACTGGAACAACAGCATGAGTCAGTAAACGCTATACACACAATACAGCACTAGACCTCAACGGTTGAAACATGATGGTGACTAACCTGTGGGGATGCACTCCATATTCTGATCGTTGGGCTCGAACTCCTCTTGGCAGGTGTGATGACATTGTCCATGCAGGAGGTAGTGTCCCGGGACACACCGCGTACACGTGTCACTGTTCTGGCAGGAGTCACAGTCCGCTGGACACGCTGTAAAACCAGCGCAACATCATATAAAGTGCAAAACATTGCTGGAGATCTCTGGGCATCATGCTGACCTTTATCGTTACTATAGCAACAGATGCAAATGCACAAGATATTGACCAAAGAATCAGGATCAGTCCCAAAGATCTGAACTGAAAACCAGATTGGATTGTTGTGAACAAGATTTGGTGTCACTCACCAGGTACACATTCTTTCTTGGTATCACTGGGCACCAGCCCATCTGGACAGCTCTCCATGCACTTGCCCTTGTGCAAGTAGGAGCCGGCTCTGCAGCGCAGGCAGAAGTTCCTGTTGAAGCACGAGTCGCATTCTGACCCGCACTCTGAAAAACAGGATGCACACTCGTTACTGCGTCGCATGGGTCGAGACAAAAATGCTGCAGCGCTCACGTCTACGTCTGTAACTTTATTACCGTAACTAAGACTTAAAGTGCTTTGTAGTGTAAATATTTCCAGCAGATGCTGAGATAAAGCATGTGTCTTACTTATGCAGTCGTTTCTGTCGGGGGAACGGGTGCCGTAGAAACCGTTGGGGCAGGAGGCCAGGCACACTCCGATCTGCCTCATGCCGTCCCTCTCCAGGTGAATAAAAAGCTTGGGTTTGCACGTCAGACAGCCATTGTAAACCGAGCAGGTTTGACAGCCTCCCTGGCACCCCTGGGAGCTCACCCCTGAACCCTCTGTGAACACAAACATCATTTTGACATTAGAATCAAAGTCGCTGCGCTAACAGAATTATTAGCTGAAGTGTAACGAATAGGAACATAATTCACATTGGAAAATGTAAACACATTGCTTCTCGGTGAAAACATTGGTGTTGGTCCAGATCTTTTGATGATTTGCAGTAATGCTAAATTAATTTGTTTACAGCTACACACTTTGTAATATATTGCTGATTTCCTTCTGAAACCTTTTTCATCCATATTTCCTGATTTTTAATTTTTTGTGGCATAAATCATTATCATTAGTGTGTTCGTTACTGGGTTTTGCAATGACTAACCAATAAAAGACATTAAAAAGTCATTCCAAGGTTTCAGAAGGACAGCAATGATATGTATAAGATACTACAGACTCTTGTGATCAGTGAAAGTTTGAAGCAACACCAAACTAATAATAGAACAAATGTACAATATTAATACAAAATCAATTGATAATATTTGAACAATATTAAAGAATCACAACATTGTTATTAATATTCAAGTTTGCTAAGGATGCATAAACAAAAAGTTTATTAAAGTTTAAACTGCTTTGTATTGCATGATGTCACAAATGAGCAAATATTTTGATTGAAAAATATTATATTAAAACAGAGGGACCACGGAGTGATATTAAAGTAACACATGAATATAGGAAATGTTTTGTTAAGCTTCATCATTTTTCCAAAAGTACATACAGAAAAACATCACTAAAGTCAAAACAGCCTCACATTTCCAAAACACCTCAATTTAGAGTTTGGGATCCCGAATCTTTTGAGCAGACATGAAAATGGGACAGAAAGCCTTGCGTTCTGCCAGTACTTCCAAAATAGTAAAAGCACCTTCAAAACATACTTGGCATTCACATCTTTGGACATTCTCAACATTTATAAGCACAAACAGGAATGGTGGGTGAAGCTAAATGCTTCCAGGTTCACCGAGAAAAGGACAGAGCCATCAATTAAGGCTACAACAGTGACCATAATGTAGTGTAATAATAAACACGACAGGAAACACAGTCATCTGTGGATTCTCCCGGCAAAGAAACTAATCACCAGAGACACGGCGCATACCGGGGTTTGCACGCAAACGGCAGCACAGTAGCCTTTGTGATCATAAGAGGGCCTCGTCCCGACCGTAAGCGCGTCTCGTCCGGAGACCGCACGCGGAGAATACGTGCTGAAGCGGCGCACCACAAATGCATGACGAAGAGGTTTCTCAACGTCCTAGTGACATATTTAGAAAACACTCTCACTCCATAGACTCGCTTAAAGATCTGCCCGCTTTAGCACGTTGTGGGTTCGAACCCCAGGGAACATATAGGCCTATAGCCTACTGCTAAATATAATTGTATGGCTTAAATAATTGCTTTTCGTTAAGCATCTGCTAAATATATACATGTAAGAATTGTTATAAACCTGAGAACTTTTTTCCTTGTGAATAATATTTGCACACTTTGGCCTCATTGTTTTGGTTTGAGATTTTAAGATGTCAGATGTGATTGAAGTTACCGTTACTGGGCAAGAAACACAAATTCTGTGATCTAATCACAAGTACGGTGTACTTCTGATGTTTTTTTCCAGTGTTTATGTTTATTTCAGGTAGAATAGCGATAAGGTGAATAAGGTAAGTGCTGCATACTGTTGTAATAGCACATGTGTATAAATAAAGCTTGGTGACTTTATATACAGTCTGTATTCAGATTTCAGAATGAGCACATTTCTCATATGTTGAGGTGTTTCGTCGACTTTAAATAATAACCATTTACATGCTTAAGACATCTGCGTTGTAAAAATGTACTGGAATACTATAAATACAAAAGCGGTGACTGGTAAGAATTATAAATATGTGACGTTCGGCATACCAACATGGCGGCGTGGTAGCAATCCAGTCATTATATAGATCAGTGGTTGCGTCTCATTACTTTCTCTGCTTTTCTCTTGCGACACTTTTGTGGTGTGTTTGACTTCCATCATAGTGTTGAGCACACCAGGAACTCAATGCTTACAGCAGATTAGACCAAAAACATACTCTACACAAGTATGTAAAAACAGATGCATTTTGCTATGAAAGCTGTTTCATTGTTGCATTGCGAAATGCGTCATAACCAAGTGCAACTCATTACTTAAGTTCTTTGCATTGTGCACTGGCTCAAGTCTGCATCCGTGCACTTGAATTATGTTTTTGATCTAGTAATGATACCTGTGTACTTCGCTGTGCGGAAAGCAGAAGTATGCAATGGATGGCGTCACTGCCATCTCTTACAAAAATCAACCATGTTTTTTGTGATAATAGTGTTCACTGTTAAAAATAAATGTTGGTTCAAAATTTTAAATAAAATATTAGTTAACATAACGAGTTTGAATGAATTCATTAGTTATTTGAAGTTATCCCAAATAAATATTTTTTTTACAGTGCACCAAAAGTGTATTGGCATAACCATTTTTGTACTAAAACCATTTTTGTTTTTGGTTCAATTATTTTATAAAAAATAGCCTGGGGACATGTTGGTACTGTGAACAGATGGGTGTCATCATCTAACTCATTTACTATTTAATTGTTACATCCAGATTGCAAAACCTACAATTTGGCATTGAAAGTATTTAAAACTTTAAATCTAAAATTCTGCATCTTAAAAAATGTACAGTTGTTACCAAAAAAGTCAAGATACTCTTTAAAAAATAAAAAAGTGTTTACTACAGAACCAAAAACAGCCTCAAATAAAGTTAAAGTTACTTTTTGCCAGGCAACACACAGATTGACTGTCTGGAATGCCACAAACACAAAGCAGAATAATACAAACAGTGGAACGTCCAAGCAAATGAAACGACCATAACTAACTTCTTTATTAAATATAGTGTACAAAAAGTACAATCTGTACCCTAACAAACTACACTAGTGAAATAATGATCTCTGAATGAATCTCTGATTAAAGTCAATTGATTCCAGGTGTCTCATCCAGGTCATTTTCTGATGGAAAAGGGCTCTAGATTTGAATAAGGACAGACCTTGTCTCACACATCTGGATGAGGACAGGGCAAGTAGCTCAACATCTGAGAGGTCTCTACGTTCACTGATATGTAATTAGAAATGATAGGTCTCAAAAGGATGCTTCATATTGAGGTTTGTGTTTTTTACAGACATCAGCAAATTTACAAAACAAGCCAGCAGTGAGTAAGTAAAGTTGCTGTGAAGTCAGACAAACATACAAACACTGTTTATAACGTTAACCTCAAGAAACTCTCTATGCTCTCGAGTGATGTCCTAAAGCTTATGTGCTTAGATAAAAACAAATAAACAAACAGTAAGTTTATCCCCGTGCTGCTACTGAAGCAGAAAGCTGTTTCCAACCTGTTCCTTCCCCAGTCTTACATTCCACACCACTAAACAGGGCTAGGGCATCATTGTTGTATTTTTCCACCTCCCTCCCCTGTTTCCCAGAGTTCAGGCTTGGCCGCCAGATTGCCATAGATCAAGGATATTCTGTTTGACATATCTAAGCAATCTTTACAACTGCTGTCCATTTGCCCACATATGTTCCTGCCAAAGCCCTCTAATTCACAGAACCCTTTACACAGAGGAATTCTGACTGCCCTTACGCTGCCACAGCCCCTGGGTCAGCTTGCATAACAACCACGCGAGCACTCCTGAAATCAGAACGTTTGAAATCGCTTTGCCACGGTTTAAACTCGGTGACCGCAAAAACAAGCATTCCCAGAATCTATCGGTGAAGAGGTGCAGTTAAAACTTAATTTAATAACGAAATGTCAGACGTAGAAATTAAACAACTCAGTTTGCTCTTTGCCCAAAGTCTTGCGGTCTGGGTCGATCAGGCAGGCCGACACAATTCATTTCCTGGTATATTCACAACACGGGAGGCCACACACAAGCAAAGATCATTTTTTTAAACACAACCATGACTGTACATAAGGAAATTAGTTGGATGGGCAACACGTTGCCACTGGCTTTGATGATATTTCTAAGACTAACTACGCCTGTGATCCAGTACACTAACATAAAAAATGTATACTATAAATACACATTTCAAGCTAATGTATGCAACACTAATGCACTTGTTCTTGCTTTACACAAACAATCCACTCTAACTAAAGGCTCGCAAAGCACGCACACATTTATTAGCATTTAAAATGTCTATTTTGCATATGAATCAGAATCTTAAGGCTTACACGTAATGTTACACACACAGAAAACAGGAAATGTCTGAGGTCAGGCGACCGTTTGGTCACTTGCTGTGTGAACTGATAAATTTGTTATGGTCATTATCCCAGGTTTCATAGTCTTTTAATTAGCATTCTGGCTGTTACATATGAATGAACTGATGAGTTATAATCTTATTTTGTTTATGTCACTGACACAGGTCAGACCGTCTGGCCTCTCTACACCCTCTTCAACCACCAGCAGACCAATTTTGGCATGCATATTAATATGCATATCACACAACAAACCTGAAATCGTATTCATATTTTATAGAATTTCATAATCAACAAGACCCAATTTCTTCAAGTGATGGATGTGTACTGAACTAAGCCACCAGAATGCTGCACGCATTTCTGTAAGTGCACATATTTCATACGCTTAAGACAATGCCCAGACCACAAACCTCAATTTTGGCATCATCTCAGTTTTCAAGTGAATATATGGATAATGCTTTCATATGTTGAATTCCTCAATATCACTGCAGTATGGAGAAGCAATACTCCTGATGGCATTTTTGTGGCTCCTGACACCAAACATTGTTCTCTTACATCTAATTGGCTTTGTCATTTACTAATTTCGCCCACATGTTTATACAGACATTCTAATCGCGCCTTTCTGCTTCTATTTGTAGTGTAAATATTCACTTACTACAATAGCCTATGACACACAATCCAATAGTCCTGTCACGCACAACTTTTTTTCCACTGCAAAACCAACTGTTCCCAAATAAGTGTAGGCTTATATGAAAACCACACATATTTATATTCGACCAGTATGTTTGAAATATTTGAGTAAACTGTCAAAATAAAAAACCTGCTTCTATCCAAGATATGCACACACTAAAGGGCAAAAATGAAGCACGCGTATTGCGCGTATGAAACCTTTATGTCTGAATCTACATCCTATACCACAAACGACTAAAAAAGGATCAGACCAGACACTGGAGAGCATTAGTTTTCTGCGTAATGTATGGCCGCTAGAGAGCGATCCAAACAAGACAGACTGGCAGTCAATGCTGGAGGACAGCGGAGAAGATCGAGCAACCAAACGTATAACGGTGCACATTTGCACAGAAGATATGTTAACAGTAGCTACACACTTATTATACAAAACATTTGAGACAGTCAACAGATCCTCCTGAAATAAATAGTTACCGAAAAAATGAATGTTTTTCGTTTATTTAGTGTTTTGTAAAATGTATTCACTTTAATGTCAGTTTTGTATGAGCTTTAATGTGGTTCCAATTTCCTTTTAACTTGACAATTTGAGCTTGTTTTGCAATGCATATGATAGCAAAGTGATAAGATAAATCCCAATTTCCTCAGTTATCACCAAGTCACTTAAAGTTTATAGCTATGCGCTCTAATACCATACGCAATTTTCTGCTTCAAATAATAAAACAGCATGATTTAATAACATGCACATCAGAGGTTGTGTACACGAGAATAAACATTTAAAAGCCATCATAAGACACGGTGCAGGTGTGCGTAAAGCATCGGATCAGCAGTGCGCAAACTTACGTTTGTGTAGCCGCTGCCTGGAGGCGTGATGCTGACAGTTTGTGTATTCCATACAATGCAAGATCAAAACAATGGAGATCAGTTGTAATTGCATAGTAATCAGGGGAATGATGCTTGTCTTGTCAATTTCAATGTCTTCGACCAACCTGTGACTTGTTGCACTGTGATCTGTGCGATACTCAATGTTATTCCTAAACCGGGCAGATGCCCCAGCTGTGCTCAGACGCAAGAGAAGTAGAATTGACAATGGCCCAATAGCACCTGGGCCGTTTCGGCAGCAACATCCTGGAAACAATCCGCATATGTGCCACTGAGAGGTATCCTAAAGGTACTCAATCCATGGAAACAATGCAAGTATTAGTTCTCCATCCAGAGCACTGTATGCAAAACTTTAGGGGAGGAGGAATCGGATTAAACTGGCATGGTGATGACGTTGGATTCTCTTCTTGAATGATTCCTCTCTGCGGTCCACCACGGCACGTCCAGGTGTGAAGGTGACTTTATTTATTGAGCCTGACATGTAGGAGGTCCTCGCGTCATCATCATCATCGCAGCATCTCTAAAAGACTCTCAGTGATGCTTTAATGGGAAATAGTTGCCGAAGCGTCGCTCTTCTGTAGCCAACGCAATCTCGATGTGCTGTGTTTCACGGTTGAGCAATTCACTATCTCTCTCTCTCGCCTGCTCTCAGCTCGTAGGCTCGTTTGGTAACTGATGACTTCAGCTCTCTGCAGTCTCTCTACCCCTCTCTGAACTCCAAAGTTTATTTAGAGGGCGAGCCCCCCACGTCAGACACCCCACGGGCTACCAGCACTTGCAGAAAAAAACGCACGAGTGTCATTTTTTCTCCACCAGTGTATTTACGTGGGTTTTCCCAAACTCGATGAATAAAAACAGATATCGAAAACGATAAGAAAAAAAGAAATAGATTTTATTTTCTATAATAATAACAAAAAGAAACTCATTGCGCTTTTTCTTAGTAGATTCAGTGTTTCCTCAATTTGAAAGCAAAATGAATGAGTAAAAATGATCAAAATGATGCATTATCTGCGTTTTTATCTGAAAAGGGTCCGTAGATGTACAATTCTAAATATAAATAAATATATCGATTAATATAAATCTAGGCTACATATTTTATTGGTGTAGATCAATAGATTAACCTATTGTTAAATGATTATATTGTATTTAATGTATATATTAAAAACACTAGTTCTCGTTAAATAATTGTATTGGATATATTTTAGAGACACTGAAATTTTTACACTGCGTAAAATGAGTTTCTCTGATGCTATGCATTAAATATTATTGCGTAAGTTCCATTTTCAGCCTCTAGAGGGGGTCAGTGATGTAAGAGCCACGTTGCTGGGCACCGACTGCATATGTGCAAATAAACTTTGGGCTTTTGTTTTATTACTCCTGAGATATATTTTCTGTTGACATGCAGCAACCGCCACAAAAAGACAGATCTTTGCATTTCTGTGTGTGCGCTGTCAAACGTAAACAGTGGTAATGATTACTAGCGTACATGGGACTTCTGCACAATGCAGTGGTTCCCTCTTTTCCCACAGGGAAGCTTATTTACACGTCTGGCACTGGGTGGAAGAGGCCTGCTTTTCTTAACCAGCATGTTGATGTTTATAAGAATACGAGGCGGACCGACGTTTCCCCTGATGCGGCGGCTCCATCAATCACAGAGGGGAAAAATGCAATAACTTTGTAAGACTCCTAGTAAAGCGCAGTTTTCAGAGGCCGGTTTGCAGAGGGAGGTCGGCTTTCAGATTAGAGGGATTTCAGGGCAGTTTTTGTTCTTGATTATTCATTAATGAGTACTCTTTGGTAAATTCAGCCGTAAGGGATAAAACGTGGTTTAAAAAATCTGTGGCGGTCGATGTGGGGGGTGGACATTCCAAGGGAGTTGATCTTCATATGGAAGGGGGGCAGAATAAAGCCAGCCTTTGTGGCCCCTAGTCCTCTGATAAATTAGTCCCAGCGACAAGCTCTAACTGGGAGCGGGGAAGAGGAGGTGAGGTCATTTGGTCACTCTATGCGACGGCCGATGAGAGAAACCGTCAGCAGCCTGAAATGAAGCCGGGCAGGTGCACCACTGCGACACGGAGCAAAGGTAACTTTAAAAGTGTGAGGCCTGCAATATCACACATGGAGGTAGTCAACCAGTGCTACATCGATGTGGTACATCAGTCAAATCCTCATAGGAAATAAAAAAACATTTCATTTATTTCACTTCTGCAGTGAAATTAAATGGGAAATTCTTAAAGGGATAGTTCACCCAAAAATAAAAATTCTATCATCATAGTGTTGTTCAAAACCTGTATGTGACTCTTTATTTTGTGAAACACAAACGTTTGAGAAATGTCTCGGTGGTTTTGTGTCAATACAATGGAAGTCAATGGGGGTCAATGTTGTTTGGCTACCAACGTTCTTCAAAATATCTTCTTTGTGTTCCACAGAAGAAAGAGTCATGTACAGCCTATTAACCACATTTTGGCAAATAAATGATTTGAAATGACATTTTATTGTCTTGCTTCTCAGTTCTCAGTTGTCTCCTAAAGTCATCACTAATCTCACATCTGTCTCTATTTTCAGATGAAATCTCAATTAGACAGAATTTGCCAACATAACAATTTTTCCAAAACACTATCAAAAGCATAACTGAGCAATAATACTTCTCTTTGACACTATAGAATATTTAAAAGATGGGACTGACCGTAGGCTATATTTGTATTTCAGTCACTTACAGAGCCAAAGAGGAGAGTGCGCGTTTAGGGTCAACCAGTTTTCGTAGCATCAGTGTGTGGACCACATGGCTCCATGCGCTCTCATCCATCCCGATCGCTTCACTTTCCCCATCCATAAACATCACTGGAGAAAGATCTCAGAATAGGGAACAGCGCAATCTGCTATTTTGCAGAGCTGTCTAAAAAACAGGCCGTTGCGTCCCGAAATTCTCATATTTGGAGTCAAGGGGATTAAAACAGCATGAGGTTGTTAGTGGTACTGACGTAAGAAGGATCATGTTTGGTGGATGACGGTTCTGTCATGTGCTAAAGACAGATAATCAAAGCTTTGTGTCTGTCAGCTGCAAAAGCAAAGTGCAAACCTGTGACCACAAGCTCACTTTCACCTGCTCTGCGAAATCCTCCGCAGAATTAAAGGTCTTTCAGCAGATGTTTCAAAGTCTTTCTGCCGACGTCTTTTACTGGCCCTGAGCTGCACACACCTCACCTTCAAAAGAAGCAAGAATCTTCTGGAAAGATGGAGTTTTCTATAGCATGCTGGTGACACACATGCGCTTAATAATAGTGTGAAAGCTTCGTTGGGATTGATCTAATCTGAGAAAACAGACCGAGCAAGCCCCACGACATACCCAGACTCGAATGGGATTTGCAGGTATCTGCATTCCTGTGGCGAGACAGCTGCTCGGTACAGTGGAGTCGAACCCACAGCCCTCCAGAGCTTTAATCACGGCCATTCCAACACTTCATTCACTCATGCCATTGCCCGGCAACCTGCAAGCCAACTCGGGCAATCCCGGGCGACAGGATCGGGCGTCTATAAAGGGTTCAGAGATTTATATTAATCAGCATGATGCCATTAGATTTTTTCATTTTTATTAAGCCTCCCCCCACACCTCCTGAGAGGTGGTCTGTCTTTTCCAGGCTGCTCCATTATCCCAACGTATTCACTCTTGGGCCTGGACGTGGCCTGGCGAAATGAGGAATGATCAGCCCTGCAGTTTATCTGCCAGCCGGTTAACACACACAACGGGTGTTGTGTTTCGGGCGCCCTTGACCTCTCTCTCGTTTGTTTGTTTGCACTTAAACACTCATTATAGCGAGGATTTTATTGCTCCACCCCAACATTTTTTACAGGCTCTTAATGAGGTGCAATCGAGGGGGGGCATCCGGCGTGTTTAAAATGGAGTTAAAGGTATAGTTTAGCCAAAACTAACAATTCTGACACAAAAGAAGATATTTGGAGAAATGTGTGTGTGGTTTTGCATCTATACAAAGGAAGTCAATGAGGTCCAGTTTTGTTTGGGTACCAACATTCTTCAAAATATCTTCTTTTGTGTTTTGCAAAAGAAAGTCATACAGGTTTGGAATGAGATAATTTAGGGTGAACTTAAGTCAGTAAGTTTAAATATTTTAACCAGATCAATAGCCAAATGTTGTACTTGGTTTATATGAAATGT
This sequence comes from Oreonectes daqikongensis, assembly GCA_026939265.1. Lineage (NCBI taxonomy): Eukaryota > Metazoa > Chordata > Actinopteri > Cypriniformes > Nemacheilidae > Oreonectes > Oreonectes daqikongensis. The sequence goes on from JAOTQM010000311.1 coordinate 3,200,687, forward strand.
ATGTTATTTAAAGGGACAGTTCACCCAAAAATGAAAATTCTGTCATCATTTACTCACCTTAAGGTTGTTCCAAACCTGTATACATTTCTTTGTTCTGTTGAACACAAAGAAAGATATTTGGAGAAATGTCAGTAACCAAACAGATCTCTCGACTTACTGCCATAGTAGGGAAAATAAATACTATGGGAGTCAATGGGGGATGAGATCTGTTTGGTTACTGACATTCTTCTAAATATCTTCCTTTGTGTTTAGCAGAACAAAAAAATTTACTGGTTTGAAACAATCTGAGGGTGAGTAAATGATGACAGAATTTTCATTTTTTGGTGAACTGTCCCTTTAACATAGACGCACGTGATCATAAGTGTTATGCGCTATAATCCGTTCAGCCTACAATTTGATATTTCATTCCCTTTTAGCCTAAATTTAAAAATAAATTTCAATTGGAACCATTTTAGCATCAAGAATATTGACAATATAAAACACAGCACTCTTCAGAATGCAAACATTCGCAAAACAAAGTCATGGTGGACAATTGTTTTCAGGACCTGTTTTCAAAACCGATTAATTTTAACAAGCCAATTACTTCCAACCTTAAAAACATTTCCCATCCTGCAAAAGTATGGGACAATTTATTCAACAAGCCAAAACTTTCCATTCAGTGTTTGCAATGGAAACTTATGAAATGAGAAACACACCTGAAAGAGTAGTTTCACATCTTTGAGTCGGGGGGAACCACCTTTAATACCACATGATTGAGTGGAATGGAAATTATTTTATGTGCCTAAAATGAGCCCCCTGTCCATTACAGAGGAAGCTGTATTGGACATGCTTGTCCCAGCGCAGCCAGTAGAATTTTCCTATTTTCCTACACTGTGACTTTTATCCACTCTCTCACCAGTCCAGAGTGCCCTGTTAAAGGATGATAATTAGACTGTGTTCTTGTGATTTTGTCAATGGTCGGATATGGGACCTGTAACACCTTGAACCCTCCATCCCCACATGATAAACCCACATTAGCCAAAGTATTTTTCACATAACCACTCAACTAATTGTAGCCTGAAGCAAGTCTATAAAGTTAAAAATGAATGACAGATCCAAGCAAAATGAGTTCAAAGGGTTTAACTGAATATAAGGTGAAAGTTAAAATCAATATTTGTTTAGCTGAGGGTTAATAGTGCATGCCGTTTGCTTAATAATAGCATGGAGGTTATAAAGTCAGAAACAAATCTAATCTCAATGTCCCCATAAATGTCTCTAACACTCTTTAGTTGTTCATTAAAAGCGCCTTAAATTATATTGACTACAATACCTGTTCTTCAGCAATGCCGAGCCATAAAGATGCCTGTTTTAAATTAAACCAAACAGCTCCACCATTAAGTTGCAGGATCTTCGCATTTCAAAATCTGAAAGAAAAATAAAAGCTCGCAAAGTTGTTAAAACTCAGTGGCGCTAATTACGCGCCACATGCATTCATTGAACGTCCTCAAAACCCATCATATAAAAATATACAGAAGACCCATAAAACAGTATGATTCAAGGAATGCGATTTTATTATCAAAATCTACCAAATAATTAAGACCAATATGGAAAATAATAGCCTCGCTGCACTGGCTAGCTCTGTGAAAGAAGCGACAGGGCGCAGATCGATCGTGGTGGCTGAGGGAAACACGTGTGTACCGTGTGTCGGCCCGTAAAAAGCTGCTGGGGTGGAGAATGGCGACTTTTGGCTGTTTATGGTGAGTGATAATAGCCCCTCTATTAAACAGCCACTGTGCTAATTATGCCGCTGGTCACACAACTTCAGTCAGTAACCACTTCCATTTCACTTACTTTAATGCTGCAGATACAGACCCTGAGGGACATTTTAATGCTTATAACATTTGTGCTTGAAAGTGTAGAACTAAAGAAAAGTACATAAATCTGTACTTGAGGTAAAGTAGAGATATTACTACAGTAAAAGCACTAAACGAATTAAAAGTACTGACATCATTATTTCTGCTAAGAGAGAGAAGGATGAAATATCACTGACATATAGTTCATATTGAACTGGGCAATTCCAGCGTTATGGATGTGACATTTGAATATGCATTGTATTTGTTACCAATATACTGAACCATCTGTTTATAATTTATTAAACCCTTGCATCAGTCTATGCATGAAAAAGGACACAGTATTTGCACAAATGCACAAACCAGAAGCAATACCCAACAAATGGAGAAGGGATGCCTCTTATAGAATATAAAATAGTGACTATATTTTATTCCATTTATATTCCATTCATGAGGAATATGTACAGTTACAGATGTGACAATCCTGAAAATGGCATTTATCTGATTATGGAAAATCCTGCACTAAAGCTAAAATCATTTAAGAGAGATCTCACATGGCTATTTGAACCACCATATCTGTGCTATCAGTATAGGAAAAACATTTGGTAAAAAAAATCATGGTCAAGGTTGACATTTACATGGAATCGCCCAACTGTGTTTTTCCAAAATGTGGTTGAGTAAAAAGATAACAGCATTACATATGGACATATTGAACCTTATGAACTTCATATCCAAAACACATGTGTATACATTCAGTATGCAGTCAGCAATGTTGTCAAAGTATACAGATCTTGTAAATTTATAAGGCAGGAAATCACTGCTGACTCTGCCATCGGAGAGAAACTAACTCCAATGATCAAACACCACAATGGTGAAGATGGGGGCAGTCTTTAAACACGACCCGGAGATTAGCAATTTCCATTATAGATGACTCACGTTTGTCTTATTTTTAAACTTACTGGAATTTTGTAATAGCCAACAGGTGGCAAAGAAAGTATGTGAGAGGAAACGAGAGCGAGACGGCAATCTCAAGAAATGTTCTACATGCACTTACGAAAGGACATCACAACATAACACTTCTCACTATCCTCTTGGAACTATTACCATGAACTCAAATTAAAAGAAGGAAAATGTATTCATTTATTTTTAATGGTAGGTAAGGGTTGGCACACAACCAAATAATACACCTTATCATACCTACACATGTTTTCACTACAAGTGAATTAAGTGTGCAATTTCTATACCATAACAATATCCAAATGGAATTGCAAAAAATAGATTTTCCCTAGGGTTTCCCAAACGTTCCTTTAACAGCAGGTAAATTACATAAATCAGTCAACGCACTTTATATCTTTCACTGTTTTCTAACTATCATCAAAGTTTAGGATAATAACTTCTGTGGACTTCAAGCATCATTATAACTCAAGCTAACAATATACAACAGACCATCACCAATCGCCTTAATACAAAAGTTCCTTTTTTGGAAAAACGATCTCTCTTTCCATCCGCGCTCATTTCAGAACACTCCAGATAACAGCTTGGCCAGCCGTAAAGACTTATTTATATTTTCTAGCATCAATAAAGCAATCAACCTCCACCTATTTAATCTCCTAGATTTTAATGCCGAGCTGTCTAAGATTTATGAGCGCTGTGAGGTGTTTCGTGAGAACGGAAAAATGCAGCCCTAAAAGTGACCTGGCACGCCGCTTGTCCAAAGGCAGTCCTCGCACACAAGGGCCCAACAGGACTATCCGTGATATGTTCTGCTCCTCCCAGACACACTGTTTCTGTCACGCTCATGTGTTCAGGGTTGGAACAGGCAAGTAAATATATCTTATCTGTGACAAGTACAACAAAACGTGAGCTTTAATTCAGCTATCGAATAAAATAGCTGTGTTCTTTTCAGCACTGCTGAAATATAAACCTCAGTGTGCTTTCACTAGCTGGCCTCCGTTACACTAGCGCATGGGTTACAGTACAATATTATATAGTTACAATTGTATTTGTTAACATTAGTAAATGGTGCTGTGTGTAATATTAAAGAATGCAATATAATATACATAACTGTCTTCAGAGGTGTGCTAAAGAAGCGTTATGTTTTTATTATCTTCGAATGAGCTATTTCTGTCTACATTCATTGCGGGTCCCCTTCTACAGTAGCCCTCAACGGACAAACTGCTCTAAAGAGAGCGCGTTTCATATGTTATTTCCTTTAGCAAAGAAAGTGAAAATGCGACGACAACTTTGTCCTGTGTCAGCAACCGTAGTGCTTCGAAAGGAAGGAACGAGAAGTGGAGTGAGCCGTTGGTTACAAATCCGCACAAACACACACTTGCACGCTGCACACAGGCAGATAACACCAGACTCCTATTGAGAACTGCCATCACTCATAAACCCTAGTGATGACAGTTGCTCAGAGGAGAGAGTGAACGTACTGTTCCCCAGAGAACAAGACTGAGAAAGAGAGAAAGATACGGATTGAAAAGAAGGGATAGGACGGAAAACAATGCAACGAGAGAAGTGTGCAGATTTAGGAGGGAGGACAAGAGAATGATGAGGACTCAAATGGGTATATGAGTCTTATCCCTGCTCACCTGTGTTCAAAGTCGGGGATGTGAAGATAGAGAGCCCAGTCTCCCAAGGTCGGTCACACCTCATTGGAACACAAACATCCTGCCAAGGCCATGTGACTTTTTATCTGTTTTCTTTGCCCTCCCCTCCCCTTTACCTGTAACCATATCCTACCTGCAGCGTATCCTTTACAAGCATTCATCAACATCAGCCATTAAGACCTGTTTTTGGAGAGAATTTTGAGTTATAGGGCGAAATGTGTTATTAAAGGCATATGTGACCCTGGACCACAAAACCTGTCTTAAGTAGCACAAGAACATTTGTAGCAATAGCCAAAAATACATGGTATGGGTAAAAATTATCGATTTTTCTTTTATGCCAAAAATCATGTTCCATGAAGATATTTTGTAAATTTCCTACCGTAAATGTATCAAAACTTAATTTTTGTGAGGAATATGCTATGCTAAGGTCTTCATTTGGACAACTTTAAAGGCAATTTTCTCAATATTTAGATTTTTTTGCACCCTCCGATTCCAGATTTTCAAATAGTTGTATCTCGGCCAAATATGTCCTTTCCTGACAAACCATATATCAATATAAAGCTTATTTATTCAGCTTTTAGATGATGTAAACATCTCAATTTCTTAAAAATCCTTAAGACTAGTTTTGTTGTCCAGGGTCACATATGTGGAATTCATATTTATCTATTTGTATGCATTTCATTCAATTTGAGTATTTTATCAGTTCATGCATTGCTTGGGATTCACACCCATGATCTCAGTGTTGCTTGATTTACAAAAATCTTTGAAATGAAGGAATATTTTCGAGCTAGGGTTCAATGCATTGGGTACAATGTGGGCCAATGTATCTCCACGTCATTATTTCTGCAGAATAGTTAAAACATTTGAAATTGCACAAAAGAAAAAAATAAGCATCTTTATTGATGAACCCAAGTGCATGAGCTGCAGACATTCGAAATATCAGATTTCTTACAAACTATCTAGATTAACACTTTTTACGTGATGGAAAAGATTTTTGCACAGCAAGAAGTGTCAATCTGACAATGGAGATATGCGATTCTGGTTTACCAAATGACCTTTTACAGAATATGGCAAAGTTTAAGTTATGGCCAAAACCCAAACAATTTTCCTAGTAATATTTGAGTTAGGTTTTAGGTTGTATGGTTTGTTTTTGGTCGTATGTCTCCGCTCGTGGGACAAGAGCACATGGTTCTTTGAGAACGCAGACACTGCCAGACGCCACCAGCACCTCGCCTTTAACCAATTTCCGGAGAGGCTTCCAAATTTTTACCTTGAATGAACAGCAATTACATGCCGGTTGACACATCAGATAGGAAGACTCCTCGGGCAATGAAGAAGCATCAGTCAATCTACAGATAGAGATGTTTTTGAGAGCGGAACTGCCGAATGGAGACCACAACAAAAGTGTTCCGTATTGAAAGATATTATTACACATTATAAGAATATGTAGGTCACAGTCTTCAAAGGACTCACCATTGCATTTGTGTGGCAGAGGATTAAGGTGGAGAGTTCTCACTTGTTTTCTTTCGACAATTTGTTTTGAAGGTTGTTCTTGTACTGACGATTGTGTCCTGAATCTTTGTGCAGTTGCATGTTTTTAAGAGAATTTCTCACTTTCATCTCTGTTGTTCGTGTTCTCCTTTGTTAATGGTTTAACAATGAGTCACATGTTGAAGGATCTCAGGAATGTCTTTGAGGTGTCAGTCTGGTCCCTAATTGCAGAATGAATCATCAGTCTTTAAAACAGCCCCTGAAAACAGAAAATGTGTCTTGAAGAGTTTTAATGACATTCGTCGATGGATTAGACAAAAACGTCTGAAAGATCTGAAACCATCACCATCTTTAAGGGTTGTGATAGCATTTCCATTAAAATTTGCACATTTAGGTGCATTCTCATCATTACAAATTGTACATTATAGTGACAATAAGACTTTTTTTGCATCTTGATAGGCCTCCTTTGTCATCAAACACAAAACCACAATAGAAAGTAATAGGCAGGTTTCATCTACTTTCACCCATCACCCAGAGATTCACTCAGTAACACTATAAAAACTTTTGTGTGTCTAAAGCGAAAAACATGTTTTTCAACGGGAAAAAAAGTTCTTTAAATGCTAAGATCCAAGTGTTTTACAGGACAGTTATTATGATTGATAGCTTAAACCGTTGTTTTGAAATTCTCTGACCCTGATGGACTTTATGGGGCAAGAGGTTGTGCAGGTTTTTTGTTTGAGTATTTTGAATGTGTGTGTCTGTGTTTGCTATGGGACTATTCCTACACCCGCATGAGTGGAGAACAGATTATGATGCCCTCATCTTCTTTACACCTTCTTTACCTCACCACGCGCTTTTGCCTTTCCCTCTCTAAACATCTTCAGTAAAGTTGCAACAGATCCAGAATTCTTTTGTGCCCCTAGTGATCCAAAGTAACCTTGTCTGGATATGGGAAAAAGCCTCATTTTCAGGATTCTTTAGACAATTTAGCAGGAATAGGATATTTTAAGTTTAATTTTCAATCACTATTACTAATAATATATACAATATATATATATATACATAATGTATAATGCAATGTAAGTCGCTTTAGATAGAAGTGTCAGCCAAATGCATAAATGTAAAATGTACTGTAGCTTGAATCACTATTAACAATCACAATTAGCATGAAATATTAAATTTAAATTGATATTTTTCCTTGTAGAGCTTTTTGCAATTTTGTATTATTTTACAAAATGTTGCTTTACATGCATATGAAGAGTAGAAAGAGAAGTAGAGCGATGTAATTATGAAAAAATATATCAAAAAACAGATTACATGGAATCAATGGAATTTTTCTCAATGTACTTTGACAAAACCTTTGTATGTTTGTAAGTTAAATGTTTATAATCAAAGGTTTTATTCCGAATAAAAAAAAGTAATGCCCCATTCCGATCGTGCGCAACTAGCAGCGGCAAAACGAGGCAATCTCATTCATTTCAATGGAAGCTCAGCTTCCGGTGAAATCGTGAGCATTGATAGTAGGAAGTGGGCATGTCTAGAAATGCAACAAAGTTGAGATTTGCTCAACTTTATGCAAATGATGAGCGACTACCAATAGGAGTAAAGCAGAGGAGCTCATGTCATCCGTCTCTTGTCAGTTACTGCAGAAACTCTCTACACTCTCTAAAATAGCAAATGAATTGTAGGGGTCCTGGATTTGGTCGGGGGTTGTGGGGCAGAACCGTTAGAGACGCCGCTGCCTGCATCACTATTACCAAATAAAGGGTTAGCTTCCTTAGCACTACAGCGAGAACACTGTAAACTTTTCTTTATTCATTTTGCAAAGATGTCTGCAAGCCTTATAACAAGATGTGAAGCAACACTGCATACATATTTTAAGACATGTTTTGGGAGTTGTTGGTTCTCAAAAAAGTTGTAAAGATTGAAAGACATTTAATTTGATACTGAAAAACAAGATACAATGTATGTTTATATACAATATACAAGATTTCTGCCATGAAGAAAACAAGACCCCAGCTGAGCAGATGTAATTGGCTGTATTTAACAAGGTTAGTCTTCATGCATTGCTGTGGCCACAGATAAGGAGTTCTAGTGCCTACCCATATTCCCCCATTTCCCATACTTTCACTGGGCCAGATAGAATGCTCTGATTGGCTGAGCTGATAATCCTAAGCCTGGTTTCCAAACGACTCTCTTCTCTTATCTTTTCATCACACTCAATTTCTCTTCTTTCAGTGCCTGCGAGCAAAATCAAAGCTATCAGCAATATATTACATTTTACATTTGGCAGATGCTTTTATGCAGATTGACCTAGTGGATTTAAACTATACATGTTATCGGCGTGTATGTTCCCTGGGGCTCAAACCCATGACCTTGGTGTTGGTGACACCATCCAGTACCATGTGAGCCACAGGAACAGATAACAACAACTGTTTTATTTTTAAAACAGTTATGCCACTGGCCAGACAGATGATTCCAGAAAATGTTGCAATAACAACACTTATAGTACAACACAAAGCACTAAAGAAGTACAATGTGCACTTTGTCAAATGTTTACATGTCCGACTAGGCCTCAAAGGAACAAAACACCAAAGCAAAACAGAACAGAAAGAGAACTTATAGTGTTAGTGTATCTCCATGGATCTGTTTATTTCTGCTTCGCGTTGAAAGGAAATCTTACATCTGATCTCGACAGTAAACTCGGTTCTCACAGGGGAAACAAGTTTTTATCTTACAAACGTTTATACAGAGAGTTTCAGAGACGAGCTGCACATTAAGGGCTGGGATTGATAAGAACTCCAACATGTCTGTTTGTTGCTGGCGTGTGTCACACATCCCTTGATCCTAAAAGTTTTTATTTAGCTGAAATATTACACTTCAAATATTTCTGTGTTTTTGTCTTGTAAATTTTGTAAATATCCAAATAAAAATATATATACACATCTAACACGTACAAAAGTTTATGACAAAAACATTAAAAGCTGGAGACCAAAAATGAACATTATATTGGGGAAAATATAAAGTCTTAGTATGATGCACAATTAATTGAGATTTTGTTTAGATTTTTACTGTAAATAAAAAAAAAAAAAGTACACTATTTCCCTATTGCTCCACAATTTTATATAGCAAATTGTGTTTAAGAGCAAGTGCAAACACAAAAAAGTAAAATGGGGTTAAAATAACACCTTTCAAGCACTTCAGGTACACAATCTGGGTGTGAAATGGACCACGTCACAAAGTTGTTTGTTTTCAAACTTGTGTACATTCCTGCACGGCTCCTCGCTCAGCTTCAGGGCTTTAGGTACACAATCAGAATCACTGTTCCGTCCCTCTTATCGCAGCAGCGCACAGAACTGCTTCACATCTCCCACAGCTCAGACGCACACTGTGTTCACACCACATGTCGGACGTGCCAACCTCTGACTTGTGGGCGTGCCCTCACCTGCTTTGGTCATGCAGGCATCATCGCTGTCGATGATGTTACTTGTGACATCACAATGTATTGCAGTCTCATGCAAAATTGCACATTTTAAATAAATGATAAAACGTATCTGTCAGACAGTAAAAAAGTTGAAAATAGCCCCATATACAATGAAGGGGTCATGCCATGTCTAGGAAACAGAACAGCATAGAGAGTAAACAGCAAGTACAAATATTACCAAAAAGTGGCCACCAAACTACACATAATACCATAGCAATAGCCAAACAGGCAGACATGCAAATTTACTAGCTAAAACCCTTTAGCAACCACACAAAACACCCCAGCAACTGCACAGAAATGCCATGATAACAACCACCCAAAACATTTCAGCAACTGCACAACAATGCCTTAGCAACCACTCAAAACACCTCATCAACTGCAAGGCAATACCTTGGCAACTCCCCAAAACACCCCAGCAACTCATTGGCAACCCCCCAAAACACCTTTGCAACTCCTCAGCAATACCTTAGCAACCACCCGAAACACCTCAGCAACCGCACAGCAATGCCTATAGCAACCACTCAAAATACCTCAGAAACTACATAGAAACGCATTGGAAACCATCCCAAAACACCTCAGCAACGGCATAGCAACGCCTTGGCAACCACCTGAAACCCCTCAGCAACTACACAGCAACACACTGGAAATCACTCGAAACACCTAAGAAACTACATAGAAACGCATTTGAAACCACCCCAAAACACCTCAGCAACGCCATAGCAATGCCATACCAACCACTCAAAAACACCTCAGCAACATGGCTATTCACTTTTGAAATCTTCTGTCATTTATCTGATCGTGTAGCATTTTATCTACAGTAAAAGCTGCACAAGGCCATTGCATGTAAGCCCGTCAACATTTGGAACGAATCTTATCACAAATGCATCATAAAACCATCCCATATTTGACAAAATCCAAAGAGACATAAACTCACTATGAGATGCTCATTTTTAGATATACTGCTCTGGATCAGGCACCGAATGAGCTTCCAGTTGGACAGGAATAGAGGGGCCTGTGCGGTTTCGTAAGTGGATATCTGCATCAAATTTAAAGCAGGTACAGTACATGGGAAAAGACTCTCACACATACCAAACTAATAACCTGCAACAAAATGTGTGCGGTTAGGCGAAGGCATTCAGGAAATCAGTACCGAACGGTATATTTGGGTCACGATAAGGAGATGGAAATCCTTGCTCAAAGACATGAAGTTCACTGCATCTCTCACCAGCCAGTTGAGCGAGGAAGCGGCTGAAAATGCATGACTCATCCTGAGCTCCTATTGTTTTCTATTCCATTCCATTTCTTTTCACTTTCTCTTCCTCTTCATTTTGGCTTTTCTTTTTCTTGTAGTTTAAATCAATAACACACTCGAAGTTTCATTATATGGCTAAACACTCAATTAAAGATGGAGTTGCATTTCCCCTTTAAAATATCTTACACAGAATGAAATAAATAGTAAAAGATGGAACAAACGTACAAAATTCCTAAATGAAATGCAACTTCCCAAGCAAAGATCAAAAACAGGCCTCAATTTGTGAAAGGTGACCCTATAATATAATTGTATGTATTTTGTATTTAATGCGGCCAGTTTCTCTGATCCACTGGCCATGTGTCAGGAACATCCCCGGTTCTGCTGCTTGAGCGGAGCTATGATCAGACTCTGGAGTCTCGGTCAAAATTGCAAGCAGGTGTTTGTTCGTCATCTCTCTTCAGATCACCTCACAATCCCTTTGCTTCTATAATAATTGCTTTGCTTCGGCTCAAGTATTGAGCTCTATAAGCTTGCAGTGCGTGCTACAGGTCGTAAACGTATCTACACCGTAATGCTGTTTCCTGGAACTATGTAAGGTGGTCATAAATGAAGCCTGGTTTCCTGCACGCTTCCTGCTGTAAAGAACAGTCAGATCGTTTGGCAACGAAATATCTCGGAGGAACGTTAGGGAGCAATACGCCGTTTATTGCGAGACCTGACAAATACTTCTGTGATTTACTATGAAAGAGATCTAAAATAAGGGGGTAGAATTATAGGCTTTACAATGTAGGGGTGGACCATACAACACTGGATATTGTTAAAGAACCAAGAGTGAAAGGAAGGGGTTTACGACCGCGCCATGTGCATCTGAGACGGGTTAATCCGACCCTCACGCTAAGTGCTCGAGACAGATGGATGCAGATTTTCAGTGATAGCCCAGATCAGGGGTTCAGCCCCTAATGCAGGTGAGGAAAGGCTGGGGCCCATATGAACAGCTTCTTTAAAGTTACTGAAAGAAAGAATCAGAGGATCACATCAGTGTTGCCATGTCCACCTTTTATAAGCGCTTTTCTCTTCGCCGTCTCATAAATTCTCTTCTAAATAATAAGATGTTAATTCTCCATGGTGTGTGTTTGAGAGAGTTTAATGCTGTGATTTAGATGGCCAGATATATACATTGTTTATTCAATGAAGCCTTATTTGATGCAAAGGCATTGAGAGTGAGATTTGCAACAACGGAAGTTCAAAAAGTTTGAGTGTCATGTGACTCATGGAACCTTCAGATATAGTCCCAGATATAGGTATAGTTTTTTTTTCTTGTAATTCTTAATTTTTTTATTCATTTAATGATGTTCATCTCAGTCGGTCTGTTTTGCTGCAGCTTCATGCTTTGCTATTAACATCCAGAAACTATTGAAAGGCTCCATAAACCGCCATTGCTGCAAAAAACTATACTTTCTATACTTCATTTGTACCTGCAGGTAGATTTGGATTGCAGTGGTGAGTTCATTACACGCTTTTTTACAAACAATACAGACAGTGGACAGTTTAACAAATATGATAAAAAATTTGAATATAACAAGTTATCAAAATTTCCATCATCACTAAAAGCACTAGAACTAAGATTAAAAAGAAATCAAATAGTATTAGAAAATAGTATACAAACTTAAAAAAAATAATGAAATATATAGTAATTTTTTTTGTTGTTGTCAATTTTTAAGTTGGAATCCTGTTCCTGTATAAATGTCTTTGTTCTGATGAACACAGATAAAGATATTTGGAAGAATGCTTGTAACCGAACTGTTCTTGGACTATACCATAGTAGGAAAAATTACTTTATTACTATTACTATATTTTACTTTAATTTACTTTACTCAAATTATTTTTGGTCTGTTGAACACAGAATTAGATATTTTAAAGAATGTAAGACAGCAAAAAGTTCTGGGGTACTTTTGACCATTGTAATTTTTCCTACAATTGCAGTAAATAAGGGGATAAGATGTGTTTGATTATTGACATTCTTCCAAATATCTTTCTCTGTGTTCAACCAAACAAAGACATTTAAACAGGTTTGGAACATCTAAAGAGTGAATAAAATAAAACAAAATATATGGGTGAACTATCCGCTTAACTTCCGGTCTGTGTTTGGTTATCACTAGTGGCTAGTAATATAACAATTTATTTTATTGATATTTTATTGTACTGTATGTCAATTGTATTAAATGAAATTAAAACTACTCAACAGATTCTTGCTGAGGTCTACCAGAAGTTAAGTTTGGGTCACATAACGTTTGTTTATGCTGCTATCGCTGAAACCGTTTATAAAAGTTCTTGATTCTGCTTTGTCAAATAGCTGCACCCATCGATTCTGTATATCACCGTAACCTTTAACAATGAATAATGCTGTTCACAGTCCATCAGGGACTATTTTTCCAGCAGAATGAAGACTTTTAGTGACAAGTTGCATTGATACTTTTTTGCTATAATCTTTGTATTGTGTGGTAACCGTTTTTAGAAATCTAAAAGAATCATGGGTTCACAAAGCTGAGAAATGTCTTTAGATCATGGCATAGATGAAATATTAAAAATAAATTCTTCATTGCAGTGAAGGATAATTTGCAATCATCTTTAAAACACAGAGGGATATTGAGAAGCCCTGCTGTTTGCATTATTTCACAGTTTAACACCTCACAGCTGGGGTTTGTGGAGGTACATCACTCCCTGAGGCTGCTGGGTGATGAGTGCTGAAAACATTAAGGATCAAAGCTGTGCTGTTTTGTACACAAAGCAAGCAAATACTGACAAACACGTGCTTCATCTGAACCTGTCGTCGTCGCCAGGTCGGACTCAGCTGGCCTCATTTTCTTATGCATATCCATGATTCATTTTTCACTTCAAGGACAACATGTGGAGCTTTGTGGATCAACATGACATCACAAACATAGTGTCCGGAAAATAGTATTTTGTTTCTGGCTGCTTTGTACTGTTGGATATTATAAACATATGCCTTTTGTGTTAACAAACAGTAGAAGGAGTCATATACTGGTTTTAAAAGTCACAAGGGTGAATAAACGATGACAGAATGTTTATTCTTAGATGAACTATCCCTTTAAGGCTTTTGTGCAGAACACTAATAAAGATTTTTTTTTATGTCAGCAACCGAACAATGGCAGCACCGGATGCATTGGCTTTTTGTCCATACAACTGAAGTGAGAAGAAAGAAAGTCATACAGGTTTGAAATGACAAAACCTTTCATTTTGAGTGAACTTTAGGACAATAACCTGACAAACTACATGCTCAACTCCATGTAAACAAATTACAAATGACATCACTTCCCTTTTTGGTGTCCATGAACAGACATAGTTTGTTTGGGAAAAAAATCTAAATGGTTTTTAGATATTTACATTATACCAACGCTGTCGAGCTAAACCCAAATCCAGTGTGTGTAGTATTTTAAATTCTCTTCAATCCAACAATACTTACAATTCATAGACAATGAGGCAAGCCACAGCCATGACACTCTTTCCTAATGTGTTCCAATCCTCTCTTGCTTCTGCTTTTTAGTTTCATGCTAAATCTCAGTCTCCTTGTGCCCTCGGAAAACGTAAACAACCTCAGAAATCTCAAGCGATACCCTCAGAACCCCTCCTGTAGCCCCCTCAGGCACAAACACACTGGTACACACCTCCCTCGCCAATTTGTCTTCACGTATCTAGAAAAGTTCGAACCAAAGCCAAATCCCTCGGATATGGAATCCTCGCCTCCAGCCAGATTGATGGTTAGCCTAAGTGCTCTCGTTTCCTTAAGTTATTAAACACATTTATCATGCATCTCGCAATTGTTGGAGAGAGAAGGGACTTAAGTGTTGGCACGCTGCGTGGCGTGATTAAAGAGCGTTTAATGAGCTGCAAAAACGTCTCCCGCAGCTCGCATGCTCTCATCACACCCTCCCCGCCAGAGCCGGCCAATCAGAACGTTTGTGTGCTTTAGCGTACAGTGTGACCGCCTGTTAGGTCATTCTTCGGATGGGCACCTCACATGTGGTGCTGAATGCTGAGTAAGCTTTGATTACCAACTTGGCATACTGAAGTGCAGGTGCTGGGTGGGCTTATATAGACTTTTGTGCCAGCGTTCGAAAGACGAATTTCTCGCTTTTTCCTCTGAGCACAGTTAGTTGCAGTTTTTTATATGGCAGTCACAGCTGTACAAAACAAAGTCATAAGTCAAACCAGTTCATAAGTTCACCTACTGTACATTCAGTCTTACTGAAGGAGTAAATAATGATAGACAATGAAATATATATATTTGCTATAGAATATTAGAAACAGATATGGCTTGCTGTCTTATGACAAAAATGAGAATTCTGTCATCATTTACTCACCCGCTTGCCATTTCAAACCTGTATGACTTGCTTGCACAGAACCTAAAAGAAGACATTTTACAGAACGTTGGTAACCAAACAACGGCGGTACCCATTGACTTCCATTAGTTTTGTGTCCATACAATAGAAGTCACTGGGTACCGTCGTTGTTTGGTTACCAACATTCTTTAAAATAGCTTGTTTTGTGTTCTGCAGAAGAAAGAAAGTCATACAGGTTTAGTAAATGAGTAAATGATGACAGAAGTTTCATTTTTGGGTGAACTATCCCTTTAAGAAGTCCAGAGATTTGGTTCAAGCTCTGAGAAACTCCCAAGACTAAAAGCGAATAACAGAGAATAAGAGAATAATTGTGATTATGGAAAGAGTCAAAAACATTTTTTGTAAGACAGAAAGGTAGATGGCTGCTTAAATACATTTGGAAAATGATTGATAGGGCTGTACGTTAGGCTCCTCCCAAATGTATGTTTAGAAGTTAGTTTTAAAATGCAGTTCAAATTAAATAAATAATTATGAAAAATGTTTATGGCCTTACATTCATTTTTTTTCTAAAAGAAAAAAAGACAAAAAAAAGTCAATTTTGGTAATAATCAAAAAGTCAGTTGATATTAATTGTAATAAACATTATTAAACAGCAAACATCATTGGATATTAAGAAATAAATAAATAAAATAGATCAAATGAAGTGTTATCTTTGGGATATGCTGAAGGGTCAACTTGACCTTCGACCTTCTTCAAAAAGGACGAAAGTCAATTCAGACCTGCTTTCATTCTGGTGTAGAACGTCCACTTTTCAGCATCCAATCAAACACAGATGGAGAATCTGCAAAATACTGCCATAATACTCTTTTCTTGTCGAAAACCCTGAAAGTCACATTACTAAGCAAAATGGGTTGCAAATGTCTTTCCATGTTGACTTTAAGTGCATTCTAAGCGTGCATTTAATCAGCACGTCTGTTTCTTTAGAAACAAATCAATTTGAACCTGGCAACATTCTGCTCCACCAGTTCAGCTACAGGATGTGCAGAATGACCTCAAGGAATAAAAGTTTCAAACAAATTGATTACGATGAAGTAAACTCGTTTCTGACCATCGGGGAGGGTTTCTCTGGACAACTGCAAAAACAGGTCTTCAAAGAAGAACCGTTCATAAAGTAAGTTATTTAAACACCATTAGAATGCAAAATAAATGTGTCGATAACATCATTTATCTTGGTAATGAAAAATACATTTCTACTTTTGCATGCAAATTCCTCTTTAATCAAAGTGGACGATTCTTCTTGCAGACGCCGCGTCCCCTGCGCTCTTTTCTAAAACCCGCTGTTTATTTAAGCATTGCACAACAGAGCTGTCCATCACGGCCTCCTGTGGCTCCAACACACGCTCACGTCTGTGGAAGTGAGAGAACGGACCCCAGCGGATTGAAACCTGACCTGAGATCAGTCTAATATTAATGAGTGTGTGACTGGTGACCTCTGCTCTGCCTCTGAGCACTGAAGGAGCATATTGCTCTCTACTGTAGCCCCCCACCGACTGCTTCTCATTTGCGCTGCACTGTTGCCGCCCGTCTGCCAAACAATCCCCAGCATTCCACACACACAATTTATGGATTTTATTAAACCTCTCAAGATGTATGCCCTTGGCACTGTTAGGAAACTTCAGTTTGGCGGTGTCTAAAAGAAGATATTTTTCTCTCTTTTTCCCCATCTCCTGCGTTCACAGAAGAGGTATCGGTTTCTAAATTCAGGGCAAAATCTGTTTCTAAATTCAGGGAAAAGCCTTTCGTGTGTGGTTAGGAAAGGGGTTTCTGAAGCCGCACTCTGGAAAATGTAGGACACTGCCAGGCAGCACAATGGGCTGTATTTCACACAATATACCAGTTTGTAACAGTTTTTATTGCCACATGCCTGATGCCATTTTTTTTTCTTGAATGGTTTCCCTGTGACATTACTCTTTTAAGTTCAAGACATCCGGACACTGGATATAGTACAGAAACCATGAGATGAGCTTTGACAGTATACATTTGTATTTAAACTGTGTTCCCCTCCGTCTTTTTGCAATCGTGTTCCGGGGGAGGGTCCCCTTCATTCCTTCGAGATTCCGTTCAGGACGTTTACTAGGATAAAAAAAAAACGAGAAATGGGAGTTTCCCGGGAGAAATAACAAAACGAGAGGGTGGCGGGTGATGTGTGTAAATAACAGGAGACTCCCAGGAAAAAGTACGGCCTACCACTATGTTTGTAATATATAAAACAATGGACTTGATTTCATTCATTTATTTTTTTGAACAAAGTGAGTGGTTTTCTCTATTATTTTAAATAAAGGTGCTGTATGGTTCCATGAAGAACCTTTAACATCTGAAGGAAAAGTGTTCTTTAGACCATAAAAAGTTAAGAAATGTTTTTTTTAAAAACCTTTGACCGAAAGATTTGTTGAGAAACCAAAAATGTTTGTCTTTTTCGCCACAAAGAACCTTCTGTGAGACAGAAAGGTTATTCGGATGTTAAAGGTTCATTATGGAACCATTTGTGAAACAGGCCTAAGAGTCAAAGACAGCAGAGACATCAAGAGAGAGATAAGTGAAGTGAGAACGAGTGAGCGCAGATATAGTCTTTTGTGTCAGGCAGTGAGAATGTGAAAGTCGAGTTCTTGGCAGTGCTTTTCTAAGGGAGAGCAGCCGGATGACAGGTGTTTACATGTAATGGACAGCGACTGGAAGCTTCCTGCAAATCATTATGAAGATGTCTTGAATCTTTACAAGTGGATGTTCGAAAAGATGTTCGAAAGCACAACCTGTCTGACAACCTTTGATCTAGCACCTGATATGCCCGCAACATATTAAAGGGACAGTTCACCCCAAAATCTCTCATGTCTTTTTAAACTTATGACTTTCAAGAGAAGATATTTCGAAAAAACTTTAATTGTATGGACACAATTTATCATCTACAGGTTTTAAATGACATGAGGGTGAATAAATGACGACAACATTTCTATTTTCAACTCAAGTATTTCTGAAAGCCATCAAAATTAGAACCGGAAACATTTAATTTCTTTCACCGAAAAACATGTTTTGTACCTTAAAAGTATAAATTAACTGATTTAACCAAATATATCAAATCAGATTCAACAACATTTTGAATCCATTTAAAGGGTTTTACTGTGTCAAGTACCAAAAGATCCATAAATTAAAGACTTGCAAACCTAACACACCCCAACTATGAAGCAACATTTTCATCCTCATTCGAAGCGAATGAATGTCTCGAGTAACCAAATTACAATCAATCACACATACAAAAAACAAAATAGATATTTGATGTATAGCTCTGTGGAGCGAGATTTTCGATCAGTGTAGTGAGAAAGGCCAGCACGATGTGCCAGAAACAGGATCCAAAAAACTGTCTTGTTGTGAGCTGCTTAATGAGACTGGTTTGAGCAAACACTCCCATTAATATGGAAGAGATTTATAGCTCGACATTTTATCACGTTGCACCTGGTTAGGACCCTGATACGTGATCGATTATAAGTCAATGATGAAAGATAATATTCATAATAAAGAAATTGGCCAAAACATGATGTGGTTTAACATTCCAGAGTGTCTCCCCTCAGTTGGCCTCAGATGAGGACATGAGTAGCTGTTCATCAATGAACCTTCTTCCTGCTCGAACCACAATCACAGACACATGCGGAACCTTAAACGTATTAACCTTCACGTGCAGTGACGGAAAACCACTTCCTCAAGTGCCCACCGCGTCGCAATGAAGAGGCAAATCGATGACAGATATCAGTTAGAGTTGACGCAAACTGCACAGTAGTCACTTCCCATCCTCGCTCACTACATCTAGTTCAGACTAATGCTGCACGCACGACATGAGTTTAGTAAGTACAGATGAGCCCGACTGGATGTGCTGCACATGGAGTCTTTGATTCGAATGCTTTTAGGCAAAGGTAATGGCATCAATGTGGCCTTACATAAGTTTCCAATAAAGAATCTCATTTGCACTTTTCTACATTCAGACATGTTTCATGGCAGCCGGTCATGTGACACGTGAGAACCAGTTGCGTTACTGACGTCAAACCTAATGCGACTCGCTTGTATTTTGGAAAATATTGACTTAATTTTTAGTTCATTTTGTGCTCCATGTAGAGTTGGAATATTCAGTGAATGAGTCATATGGATACTTTTGGTGTCCTTTTAGCAGCTTGACAGCCTGAAAAGAAATTCATATGGGTTAGGAACACCACAAGTAAATCACGGTCACATGCTTTTCTTACAGTTTCATCTAATAGGCCTTTCGTACTTAAGTCAGAATCATTCACAAATGAGAGACAGCGGACATATGACTTCAGTTAAAGTGAAAACGCAACTCTGGTGTGTTCCTTTCAAATTATGCTCAAGCAGTACTCTCTTAATGTTTTTTTACAATAAAAATGACAGCATTATTACACCGTATGTGTTACTAAAGATGACTTGGATTTTCAGCTTTTTCAATAGTTTCCTGGCTCAAGCCAACACAAGTGGTAAAATGAACCAATGACCAACATTTCCTTTGAGTTGTGTAACCAGAGAGCGTATTGAAGTGGTGGCTAGCTTCACTTGGTGGAAATGATAGATGTCCTCATTATCGAAAGCCATACACATAAAAAAGACGCCAAGATTGGGTACCAATAAATATCAAAAATCCATATTAATATACCACGAATATGAATATTGGAGTCACGGCTCTCCGCAATGTCTATGGTGGTCACAGCCCTGAACAAAACTAGTTGCATACAGCGAGTTGCCAAAATTTGTTGTCCAGTGAATATTTGTCATGAAACCAGAAATTCAAGAAACCTTTACAAACCAAACTATAAAAACAAGCATGTTGAGTTTTTCAATTAGTTTTTTTACTATAAATTTGTTGTGCAATGTTTGATTTCTTTTCTTTACTTTTGTCAAATAAATAATTTTAATATAATTAATGTCATCGGAAAAGGCGTTGAAAGGGAAAATCAAAAGTGTGTGAATTTATGATATTACTAGGTTTTTATTTTAAAGCCCTAAAAAGTGGTTTATGTTTGCAAAGCCTTCAAGTCTTAAAAATTATTTTATGATTCATGAATTTCACTCTGGTTCTGTTCTTGTTAACAGTGATTCAGGTAAAAACGAGTCAAAAGTGCACTTTCCACATTAGCGCCATCATACGATGTGTGACGTTATGGCAAACGAAAGTAGTGCACTAAAGATGTTACATCATTTACAACTGGTCAGATCAAAAGACCAACAAACAAAAATAATTCGACATCTAAATAAAGCTCAAACCTTCAAACAAAAGGCATCGTGTATTGGGCGAGCGAAAAGCCCGTCTTACAGTCTAAAAGTGTTTTACGGTGGAAATTTCCTTTAAGGGTTCATGCTTGTGATAAACTTGTTTACAAAGTTTTATAAAAATACATCTAAAGCCTTTTAATGTGCATGTGGTTCAGCGGGGAGGAATTAAACATTTGGTCAGGAAGTCTCATCAGATCCCCGAGCCATGCGCTGAAGACAAAGGTCTACTTGCATGCAACCCAAAAACAAATTACCTTAAACTATAATGACAGAGAGCGCCACGCAACCTCGACTCACGCACATGCATTCGACACGTACGTCGTAATAGATCGTTCTTGCGCTTCGGCACTAAAACTTCAGGTACTAAAACTTCACATTTCATTTGTTGTTTGTGAAATTGCAAACAGATCACAGATGTGCATGCGAGTCATTCTTGTTTATATCCTTCAATCTATTTGATTTGTATGGTATCATAGTATTTTTCTTTATATGCTACATTTTCTTGTCTTTCAGATTTACGTGCGCCATTAAAACACATTAAAGTTATTCCAACCTGGACACGTGTATTGCATTTGTTATCTGACCTTAGCTGGTTTAGACGGCTCCTGTCTCCTCATTAGGCCATGCGATGAAAGCTAAACATCTGAGCATTGTTGTCATTATACCATTAAAATTCACATTATAAACTATGACCTAAACAAGTGCTGCATCCTCATATTTCCAAACTCACAAATTAGACAATGAGTAAAGCCAACCGCTACATGATGATCATATTGTCTTTATAAACCAAACAGATGCCTCGCTTCATATTAGTGAGAAAAGAGATGGTAAATACATGGAAAAAGCGGTGAGATTAAACCAGAGAAAGATATGAAACATCACTAAACAAGCCCGATGATGTCAGAAAACTCTGAAAAATGATCTTCCCCATGTGGACATATACTGGCAGATAAAAGAGAAGAAATTGGATACAGAGAATATATAAACTGTCTTGTTTCATTTTTAGGTGCAGATGCATTTACATTTATTAAAACCAAGACTGTCAAATTCAATGTGTTTAGTGTTATTATTTTACATTATTTATGCCCCTGACCTGACGTTATACAAGATCGATTCATGCTTGATGTACCACCTACATGTTACGCATAAAAGATGGAAAAGAGATGCTTTACGCCACAAAAATGTCTCACAATAATAGTAAATAGTCATTTGATTTAATTTGATTTTAGTGCCCCAGAACTGTTTGCTTTCCTACATTCTTCAAAATATCTTCTTTTGTGTTCGACAGACCAAAGAAATGTATAGATTTGGAGTAAATGAAAACAGAATTTTCATTTCGAGGTGAACTGTTCCTTTAACTTTACGTGGCTTAAAGTAAAAAGATAACAAACCTACATTTCCCATAAAATTGTACCTGACAGCTCAACTTCCTAACTTCTAAATCATTATTATAAGCTTACTCTTGTAAATTGGAGTCAAGTAAGGAGACACCGATATTAAACACCAATGTTTTATGTACTTGTTCAAGAACTCATTTTTGTTCATGTTTAAGCAGAAAAAGTTCCAAATTGCTGCTTTACTTATCAAATGCACATCATCTAATAATTAAATTAACCTTTGGATTTGCTTGACAGCCTTAATGAAACCATACTGTAAGTGTGCAGTTATTATCCATCCCACGTGTTGACTTACCACAGCACTGCAGCGCCGCCAGATTTCCACCACCTTCATGCACAGCTCCACCTGGTCAACACGGTGCACAGGTTGCATCTCTTCAGCGAGTCAGTGCCAAATTATAAAGGGTTATCTGCATCAGGAGCAACCATCCGCACACCGCATGCTATTTGCGTTCCTTGGCGTACACCGCGCACTGCTTAGCCGCGACCATCCCAGACGTGCTTAGATTTGCGATCTCTCTGTAATTACACAACAAAAACATCTTGTTTTGACACTTTTTGAGATGCTGAAAAATATGAAAAAACATGATTGTGCAGGACCGCAGAATGCCATACATTCCAGTGAGGCGGATTGAGACGCGGAGTCGAGGGGCAACCGAGCACTAAGTGCTTTCAAAACAAACACCCATCATCGACACCTGCGGGACGGGGTCACTGCGCTGCCATGGCGACCGTCGCTACACGAAACAGTGGGGCGTTTCTTTGCAACACGTCAAGCAGGGCATCAACACTTCCTCATCATCGGCACCAGGGCATTATTACGGTTATTTTTAGGGCCACGCTAAATGTCAGTTCTCGCAATAAACACGCTGAGCAGCTGGGTCACGAAGACGGGCCAACTCAGCTGAATTGGTGAGGTGGAAAGTTTATTGGCATATGTACTGAAATATTGCTAAAGAGCAGTCGTCAATAAAGCAAAGTTCACGACTGTTGTTTGTTTCCTGCGGGCGGGTAGTTAACTGCGGGGACGGGGTGGGCTGAGTTATGGAATAACAGATCATTCATCTTTTCCTGGCCTGCTTGGTGGACGCAGAAACGATTACTCAAAGCACCGGACAGGAGAAAGGTCAAACTTGTGAAGGCTGGACGGACCACATCACAGCAGGTGACTGTCACCGGAAAAGACCTGGAAAGGGAATATTAGGAAAAAACTACACTACATCATGTCCGGAGTCATAAAGCGAAATAAATACCTGCTGTGCGATGGCAGGCATCACGCAGGCAGATTTTTCCAGTCACAAATTAAGCTAACTCTGGTATCTCCCTTTATCCAAATCCCAGTCTAATATCCTGCATGCTCATATGATCCAGACCAAACCAGAAGTTGTGTTTTGAGTTTGCCTGCTCTGTTCCATTCACTCAAGCGTCCTTACTAAGAGTTAAACACCAAGTAAAAGCAGATGTCGAGTTTGTTTTAGACATGCAAAGCAGCTGGGTAAACTGCGGACATGGGTGTAATATTCCCTCGTTCCGAGGCCTCCGCGTCTCCCCCGCTGGTTGTGAAAATCCAGAAAGCGACCAGAAGAAAAACAAGATGTGTCTTGTGCTTAATCTCAGAGGGTTCAGACACATCTCAGATCTAAACACCTGTACAGTCATCGGCTGGATATGTGACTGTTGATGAAGATTGTAAACATGTTACTGTAAAAGATGTAAAGTAGAGTAAAACATAAAATATTTTTTTTCAAAACAAGGTCAAATGGATCTTAGCGTATCAGATTGTACTCCTGAGCAAAAGACCCAAGTAATTTTCTCAAATCTAGAGTTTCAGAAGAGATCTCAAAGAGGTCACAAACTACAATCTAAGTCTACAATCAAAAGTCAGAGACTTTAATAGTAACTATACATATTTTCCAAATCCAAATTAGATTTAAAGCTTTAAAGAAATATCTGAGACAAATCTGAATTAATCCTGGAATTAAATATCTTTAGAAAACTGAATATATGGTTGATAATCTTCAACATTAAGTTAAAGTTTTATTTTGGTCACATAGGTTCATATTTGCAAACGCATACCGCAACCCTGAACCAAATGGAAATGCAAACAATTCAGATGTCGATTGGAAAGAAATTTCACTGGCATCTGAGAGGTCATTTAGCTCGGTCTCTTTTCCGAAGCTGTGGTGCGGCACTGAAGAACCGTCATCTGTTTCCAATGAGCAGCCTGTTTGATTGTTGAACTTATTGAAGGGCCATCTGACAGAGCCCTCTTTCGCTTTTTGGACAAAATAAACAGGAAAAGGGTCGTGTAACCAGGGGCCAATTTCTCAAAAATAATAGTAAAACGTAAGCTTATGGAATAAATTAAATCATGGGGTATGTTAGGCGTGTTCCTTAGGCTTTGTTAGCTAAATAAGTGCTTTTATTATTAGTGAGACAGTACATTCGTTTTGTTTTTTCAGGGTTTGTTCACACGTAAACACAGCAGAAGACTACAAAGATGTGAAACCGCACTGAGCTGCTGTATTTGTTGAAACCGTGTAGTGTTTATTGATACGCAAGTTTCAGCCATTGAAAATCTCAAGCTGACAATGTTTGCCAAGTCTGAAAACACTTCAAGATCAAATCTAATCAAGCATGAAAAATGGATTTATGATCACATATCTACAATTCTTAGAGAACTTAACAAAACAATGGCAAGGTTTCAAATGGTGCCTTTGAACTCATTTCAGACACGAAATTACAGATGATCCAAAGGCTTTTCCAATAGTAGCACAGTAAATGGCAAACGTTGGAGACAAAGTATGTTTGAGAACATGATGTAATGTAATGGCACTTAGCGTTCTTTTCAATAATAATCTGTTGTTGCACATTTAGTGAAATATTTCTGTTTATCACTATGGATTCAATGTTTTTATTCAGCTATATAAACTAGTTCTTGTTTTTCCTTGTATTAGGATTTGATACTGTCAACCTAGCTTTGACTTTTTTTTATTTGTATCAGATTAAAATCACTTGTTGTAGTATTTTTTTATTTGTATCAGATTAAAATCACTTGTTGTAGTATTTTTGACAGTTTGAGAAACAAATTGTTGATAATGACCAAACCATATAGACGGTTTCAAAGCAACAACATAAACAAACGTTACTGCGCATGCACGCTTTTGTGGCCTAAACTTAACTTCTGGTACACATCCACAAAGAACTGAGTTCCTGTAGATTATTTCCGATAACAAACAAATGAAATAACAAGTAAATGACATTAGCTAGAAAGTTAATAGTATGTCTAGTCAGTATCATTTTGGGTTACCAAAAGAACCGTTACTTACTTACCGTTACGACCCATTCAACAAATTGTTCAACAAATACAATTTATAGACAATAAATTATTAATATAAACTAAATAAAATATAAATTATTAGCCACTATAGCCAGATCGATCAACAAACACGCAACGGAAGTTAACTTTGGCCAGGCGTGTACTTCCCATGTAACCGTTTTTAGTTAACCTAAAGCCCAATTATTTACAAAAATGGTTGCAACCACATGATAATCTTTATGTCCATTTTGCATATACAGTAACTACTCTTGACCATCACAGTTCAAAGCAACTTCTACAAACCTTACAAGACTTACAATAAAATACTTTAATAATCTAAAATATTGTGGTGTAGCAGTGTAACACTGATTTGAAAATCTACGTTGAACTACAGGTGCATCATCCAGTAGTTCAGCTGACTGGTGTGGATGATCTGAAAGTTGTCTTTAGATGTGTTGGTACACTGGGATCAACAACTGACCTTGTATAAATGTTTCCTTTGCGACTCAGAAAACTGATACTGAAACCACCATGTGCTATGGATCAAGGGGATATGATTTAGCACTCAGCGATTTTCTCGGGTTACAAAAGGGCTGATTTGTCTGCTGTGAATGCGAGCGAGGGTTTGATGCTTGGATGAGGACATTGTGCTTTGGCACTCTATATGGGATCTGAGAGAGCTGCAGGTATGCTAGCATGTATAGAGATGCTGGACAATGGAGTTACTGTTTTAATCTTCTCAAAGGCTTATGAGGCTTTTCTTTACCACATCATACCCCTGTTATCACCTCAGTGGACATATACAGTCCACTAAGACTCCAATTTATATACACTTAAAAAAACGTTACAGCCTAAAACCATGGAAAATATGTATGTATGCCATTTGCTTTTAATGAACTGTTTAAATGTATTCACAAATCATTAAACATGTTCTTATTTGGTGTTTAAATATGTATATTAACAAATTTTCATTTACAGAAGTATTTTACTTATAAACTATATTTAATCCACTACAAGAAAGTGTAAAATGTTAACATACCTGACTTCATGGAACCCAGGAGAACTTCACTTTTCCTCTGTTTCCAGATGAATCATGATGATCTGAAGAACCTATGGTGCAACATCAAAATATTCAAGAAAGAAATAGTCATGTAGCCAACTCAAGAACTCTACTGTATAAAAAAAATGCATATTACTAAAAGACGGTTCTTAGTTAAAGTAAAGGTGTCACAAAAGGGGCTTTCACACCGCAGGAGCGATTTCATAGTTCCGGGGCGATTTGCCGGAAGTACCTTGTTTTTGTTGTGTTCGCACTGCAGGAACCGGATGGAATTTTAGTTCCGGAATTTTGAGGAACACTTTAGCTGCTCTGATGCAGGGTCTAAACCAGCAGGACAGGAACGATCCGTGATGTAAGCAAATGCTGATTGGCCGAACTTCCGTTGCTGGTTGTTTGTCGTTGTATGACAGATGCGCTCAAATGACTTTGCTGTCGACCGGCTTCCATCACTAAATAGTTCCTTTTGCGAATGCAATTGGGGTTATGGCCTTAGGGAAAACTTAGTTCACGAACGGCAGCCTTCTTTACTCGTTCCAGCACTTATTCGAAACTTTAAGGAACCTTAAAGAAACAGTTCAGCCAAAAATTTGTATTCCCTCATCTACTCACCCTCATGTCATTCTAAACCTATTGTCAACCCAGTGTTGGGTGTAAAAAAGGGACAAACCGTTTAGGTGGGCTTGACTACAACACTAGACCCTACACTGAGTTGAAAACAACACAGCACGTTTTAGAATGAAATTGTGACCTACATTACTTCAATATTGTTGTACATTTCTGAGTGAAACTGAATACAAGTGAGAAAAATAGAAGTGGCCTGTTTTCTTTTCATTGAGAAATGGAGCTGGCAGCAATTTGACATTTTGAGAGGAGGGATGTTTCAACCAAGCCATCAAACAAACGTCATCAGAAGATTGTGAGTCGAGTTTAACATTTTGCATTTTGAAAAGACTGTGAGGACAAAAAACTTAGATTTTCACTAACAAAGTAAATAAGGTCAAGTTTAATTTCATGTGGACTTTTAAGAGTGCAGCAGAAATTCCACCACATGCTCCCAATTCCCTTAACACTTTAAGAACATGCTTCAAAATATGAAAAAGAAAGAAGCCATAAATTCACAGCTTAATAAATCTTAAAACAAAATTTTACTTCCTGCTCCCTGAGTGGCAGTTAATGCTGGATTTAATGGTGCTTCTTAACCCAGGAAATTCCTGCAGTGTTCCGAGGTCCCCGTCTACAAGCTTTATGGGATATTTTTTCATCTCTTCAACCCAAGAGCTCTCCTCCTTGCAAATGAGAAATGTATAGTTTAATATTATTAATGACTTCGCACCAGCTAAAGTTTTGCAGGCCAAGCGTTGTGGCGTCTGGCTGTGAGATCTGTATTTTGCAGTTGGCTGACAATTAAGAGCAGTTGGGAAAAGTCCAGTCACCAACACAAGATGACCTTGCTAATGGTCTAGCAGAGGTCCATCCAGACCATGACTGCTGAGAGATTTATCTAGCATCAATCTGTGCTTCTCCTCACTGTCTGCTGTTTCTCCACCACAAGCTCGGCTCTCTCAATCATTCCCTCATTCTTTCTTGTCCCTCGCGCGTTTCTCTCGCTCTTCTTTGGGTCTGCAGACGTCTGCGGACCCCCGGAGCAGTGTCTCATCTGTCCGTCTGTCAGTGGCTGGGTAATTGGAGTTGTTTAGGAGGTCATCTAATACAGGTGGGCGGGGGCAGGAATGTGTGATAGACCAACTACTATGTGTTCTCATGCCTGCACGGCCCAGTGATCGCACTTGTAATACTATTGGCCATACAAGAGTGATTATATGCTATGGCTAGGTCAAATCTGAATGAAGAAAGAGAAGAAAAAGATTGGTAAAGAATTTATACAAACTTGTGTGCATTCCAGGAAAGTCAATGTGGGAAAATGTTGTCCAGTTACCAACATTCTTCAAAATATCTTCTTTTGCGTTCTGCATAAATTCAGGTTTTGCATGACATGGTAGTGAGTTTCCTTTCCCTAAAACCTCATGCAACAACCTAGTATCGAAATACGTTAACTTCCTATTTTAAAAGGATATCACACAGACCATCAACACAACAGAGGAATATTTAAGACAAATATTTTCATTTAAACATCCTAAGAAGCCAAGATAAAGGTGTTTAGACACAAGTGTCTGTTTACTAAAACCAGTCATGGACAAATTGAGATTTATAACCTAAACATATCCAACGTTTATTGATTTCCAGGTCTTTTTGCAATAGATTGGATTGCCTCATGTTTGCAGTGCTTCGCTTAGACTGACGGTAGATTCTATTTACGAAACCTGTCAACAGTGAGAAAGCGAGACGGCCTTTATTCATTTTCTATAATTTACGTGTGCTGCGTAGTTCGAAGATGAATAAGCCGATATGTTTTTCGCTCCACGCCACTGGCTGGCCGGTGTCTGTGTGTACTGAACTTCTGTCAGACGCAATCATTGTGAAAGCGATTTATGTGTCATTGTAAACAAAAGAAGGAAAAGACAAATAGGTATGGAAATAAGTACCAGACAGAAGCCACGACTGCATGAACGATTGTGACAGGTCATTTACAAGATTTGATCCAGAGCATGTTGTGAGATGAGTAAACGGTTACGTGGACCATAACACATGAGGCACTGGATGAGATTTAGTGGACACCTAACATTAAAAAGGCGAGTTATCAATCACATTTTTTGTGCAAATAATGATATATATACAACAGTTTCACCGATTCATGTGATTGCGAGGGAGAAAGCATATGTCTGGTGTTTGTATAGGGGGGCTGGATATGGGTTTGGGAAACACTGACGGCTTGTTTTCCTCTCTGCACAGGGTCACGAGGAAAGGTCTTAGGGCTCTCGGGAATAATAGTCACCACCATTTACAACCAACTCACTTTCCCATATTAACCTCTAATGCGCCCCAGTGGTGTCATTCCAAAATTCCAGGCAATAGGAATTGAAATATATTTTTACTTACGGTATGCAATTTGCAGTATGTTGCTCTGACGTTATCTGGATGTTCATTGTTTACGGGTTAAAAAGAGGAATTTTAAACAAACTCATTCTGTTCTGCCAGCAAACTTAAATACTTGCATTTCTCCTCACAGGTACGAGCACATCGGCTGGTTGATAACACTCGATAAGGTTGATAACGCCGGTGAGGATTTGTTTATGCGGGGGATTGTTGACATTACACAAGGAATTTTTACAGAGCAGCTCGGGCTGTTCAGCACATGCTTGGTGCTCAATGGCGCCTGTTCCGAATCTGCCCGAACCTCATTGCAAGTGGTCAAACCCGGCACTGAGTTCAGACGTCAAAGGGGGCGTGAGTGGAAAATACCCTCTTAGCACACGCCAGCAGTTTGTAGAGGCAACACAAGTGATCAGGAAATTGGAAGGAAGCAATGGAATATCAGACAACAAGTCGTCTGCATTGGGCTGTGATGACAAGCTCTGTTAATTACAATCAGGTCAGACTTGAACCCTGGACATGCTTATTCAAGCACTAGATGATGAAATGAAGCCCTCCATTTCTCCATCATACACCAGTCGGGTCCAAGTTACAGTATGTTTGGAGCTGTGTAATCATCAGAAGTTGTAATATTGACGTTTTGTTAAAGACATGTACTCATAGAACGATACTTGCAAGAGATAAAGAAAGGAAGCTTTATGGAGGAAACACACCTAAATACACATCTAGATGTATTGTGGCCATTCCAATCCAGTGTCTCTTGCATTTCGACAAAATCAAATCTCAGGAGTGACATAAAGTCATCCGACAGCAGTGAATGACAAGACACCTGAAAACTGTGATAAAAATCATGGTTATTACATAAATATATTTTTTTGAACTTTTCCTAAAAACATGTACAAATATTATTGTTGTATTGCTTAAAAGTGAATTTGAAGTCTGAAAAAAGACAGAGCATCTTTTCTGTTATTTTGACCAGTTTTGAATAGAAACGATTATTTTATTTGAAATTTGGGAGAAATATTGTAAGTAGTTCACAGAATGAAACAATAATAATCATTTTACCTAAACACATACCTATAAATAAAACATTCAGAAAAACTGAAAATGTTTTTTTCTATTAATTTTTTCTCCGGCTGTATATGCAGTATACATACAAATATTGCTACATTTACTTACATTATATTACATTTATTAATTTGGCAGACGCATTTATCCGAAGCGACTTACAAGTAGGAGAGCATAAAACATTTTGTCAACACACTAAGCAGTAGCGATAGTTTACAAGACCATGTTACTAGGAGGATTAAGCTTTTTTTTTACAAAACATACAGTTATTGGTTATTTAAGATGCACAATGAGATTAAGATATTACATCTTGATGTTTTTTAACAAAATAAAAGTCGTGAAGAAAATCTGCCAATTGTGAAAAATAAACGTTCCTCAGTTTATTTTTCTTACAACATTGGCAGATATTTTTCTTGTCTTAGTTGTGAGTTCACCTCGTTTTTAATTTTATATACTTTTACTTCTCAAGAAAATAAATATTCTGACTTTAAAACAAGACAAAAATACTAAGAAATGTGTTTTTGCAGTGTATGAGAAATGCATTATGCTGTAAACTCTTTGAGCTGTGCTATTATTAGAACTAGTTTACTTTCACAATTTAACTTATATTTTATAGACTACTTCACAAAACATAAACAACGCTATTGCAGTTTTTTAACTCTGCACAAACATTTGGATAGAATACAACATACCTTAATCCAACATTTTTACAGAATAAAAATTGTATATCTGTAAGATTTAATTATATAAGATACTGTATAAGATAAATAAACCGGAAGTGCTTCTGTACAACTTGTGGTCTAAATAGACTTTCATCAACCATAAAGCAGAGCACCTGATCAAAGAGACTGCAAATTATACTGACACACATTTGAAATGAGTTTGAAACAATGTTTTTAGAACAACCAATGAACTTGTGTGATCTATGAAGTGATCGTTCATGAACTGGGCTCACTGACAAAGTGGTCTTAAATATCCCTTCCCTGTCCAGACTGAACAGTTTTCCTCTGAGGACAGGGTTAAAGAGGGAACACAGCCACTACAACTGAGACTATAGCAGAGCAAATGAATCACTTAGTCAAGGACTGATGCCTCAAGGAACTTACCTACCACATAGACTGAGCCATGAATCAAACACGGTTCAAACAGTCAGAAATCCCTAAGAAACTCATATACAATCAGCAAAACTCTCTTTAGGAAAAGCGCAAATGTATAAATATATATAAAAATATATACATTTACATCATGTAATTTTTTTAGGGGAGCAGAGAGAAAACAAATATTAATCAAAGATTTAGGTCCCTGGGTAACCAGAATGAGAAAGAAATTGAGTTTGGTTTCCCAAAAAGTTTTTAGTTGTAAGGCCAATGCTGGAAATTAACCTTCAAATATTACAAACTAATATTGAACAGACACTTCAATAATTTCTGTGGAAATTATTTTATCATTTACTCACCCACGTCATTTCATGACTTGACTTTCTTGTATGACTTTCTTTCTTCTGCAGAACACAAAAGTCAATTTTTTAAAGAATGTTGGTAATTAAACAACCCCCATTGATTTCCATTGTATAGACACAAAACAGCTGAGACATTTCTCAAAAAGTCTTCCTTTGTGTACTGTGGAAGAAGGAGTCATATACAGGTTTTAAAAAGCATTGCAGAATTGCAGTATAAGCAGTATTGGATTACAGCCTTGGAGTGGAGAAAGTAAACACCTGCTTTACTGCAGCTCATCCATTTGGGTTATGCCTTATTAAATTATGGATCAGACAAAATAATAACAGGAATTTCAACTCCCCCTCACCTACATCTACATGTACCCCAACATTATGTTGTTTTCAATGAAAGAAAAGTATATCTTAGACCTATGCTGTTTAGCTCTCAAATAAAATATGGCAACAGACATCATGACCTGCACATGCACATATACTGATGACATAGCTTGAAACGAGAGTATCTTTAAATGAGAGTATCTTCCAGATGTACTGCAGACAGCGTTTTGTTAGTTTCGAACTAGGATAATACAGAGCATGCCCAAGACGCAGTCAATAAAGTTGTTGATCACCAAGCATCTTGTTTTTATACAGAAATGTTGAAGGCTAACAAATAAAAAAAAGTTGAAGGAATTTACTTTGAAAAGACTACAGGCTTGTTTTCATTTGAGTGACAATGGCAAAGGAAGGAGAATTTAAAACACATTGTTAACCATTCAAATTCCATGCAAATCTGTCAATTACAGCTACGCTCAATAAAAAATAAACAAAAGTGCCCTGTTACATCCACAGCCAGGGGTCTGACTTAAATAAACCAATGTTCTACATAAAACTACATTTCATTTTGCGGCGGTTTCTCGGTTTTCCACACTACTTGCACCCCTATAGCGGAAATCCAAGAGAATTCCACTCAACGTGATCACGGCTCTCAAGAATTCAAATAAACAGACACTCACAAGTAACGGGTTAAAGATGTCACATGCAGACTCCACATCCATCTTGCGCTGTGGTGGCCGCAACGCTGTCAATGCATGTTAACAGGAAACTAAAAAGGGGCCCAACAGCTACATCACACGTTACACGAATGTGCCAAAGCAGCCCGCCTCGCAACTTGGAAATAATTACTTAGAAAATAAACAAAAGTGTAAGTACAATATACAAATCTGGGAGTATAGACGCAGATGTACATCACAGGGCAGGAAAGCGGGTATGAATGACTGAGGCCTCCTCAAAATGTAAAAAAACTGCGGAATTGTTCTTTCATCTTAAGGTAAAAGTCAAATAAGGTCAAGATGATGTCAGTCAAAGACACTGAATTGCATTGTGCTAGTGTTAATGGAAATGTCTGTACAATTTATGGGGATAGTTCACCGAAAATGAAAACTCTGTCATTATTTACTAAAAAAGTGATATTTTGAAGAACGGCGGTACCCATTCACTTCGATTGTGTGGACACACAACCAATGCAAGTCGATGGGTACCGCCATTGTTCGGTTACCAACATTCTTCGAAATATCTTCTTTTGTGTTCTGCAGAAGAAAGAAGGCCACACAGGTTTGAAATGACAAGAGGGCGAGTAAATGATGATAGAATTTTCATTTTTGGGTCAACGTCCCCTTTAACAGATTAAAAATTACCAGTATCGATATTTTTACAGTGCAGTGTTATTTATTTAGAAATCTGAATTGTATTTTCAGTACAATAACGGAGGTCATAAAATTGAAAAGAAAATGTCCCTGCTAAATAACTTTTTGTATTATGGCTAACTATTAAAAACACTTCTCGAGAGCATTCATTTCTTCCTCCTCCCCATCTGAAGAGCCGAATTAAGTTGTCACCATGTCCGCAATCCCCTTCCTCCATTACAAAAAGAAGAAAAAAGATGAATAGAGAAGCTGAACTCATTTTAGTTTAGTGTGCGAGAAGCAACTGGAACAATGAAACTTTTTACTGCCTTGCAAATTCCTCCTATGGCCAGCACAGGCCATAAATTTAGCACTTTATTCCCAGAACAAATAAATAAATAAAAGGATGAGTAATGGAGAGACGCATATGGTCAGTCTTTCACCCCGCTACAGAATTTCTCCATTTATCTGCTCCCAGGAGCTTTCCCGGCCAGATGATTGCGGACAATGGAAGCTCAGCTCCGTGCTCCACTGTAAACTGTTACCGACCCTAAAATGGCTAATAAATACTCCCGTTTGGCGTGAAAACAACATATCCCGAGCAGCGCTTCAATCCCCTCGTAGTTTCGGAGCAGAAGTGGGCCACTGTGTCAGATGATGTCACCTACAAAGTAAACTAACGAAAGCAAGAATCATTTTTTTCATCATAAACTTTGTACGATGTTGATCATACAGTAGGTCAATTTCTGAACAGCTGTCTCTCTACAGTGCACTAAAGTTACTCCACCATCACGAGCACATGCCGGTGCGCAAAGGGGCTCCGTCCACGGCGGTGACCACAGGGGAGATCAGTGATAATGGGAGCCACATGGGCCGCACAATTCTTTTACTGTAAATACGCTTTCACACTTAAAACGCACAGAGAGTGTGAGAAAAGTCTCTGAAGCTCCTCCCTCATTCTTTCGCTCCCTCTTCTGTGCAGCAGATGTTAGGAAGTGTCTGTGCATTATGTAAGTAGTGTGTAAGGTCAGGGGCCCGGGGTCTTAATCAGGCAAAGATAACACCGCTTCCTCTTTTATACTACACGGCATTTCCTGATTCATGCACCACTAGTGGCATCATATAGGAAGTGCAAAAATCAGTCATTCTTGCCTCGTTTCTGGCCTTACGTTGTTAGGACAGACAAGTTAAACTGTCCCAGACTAACACCACTGGTTGAGCTAGATATTTGGGAAAACAAAAAAGCAGATGTTTAGTGTTTTTTCTTTATAGCATGTTGGCTAACTTGGTGTCCATCGGCGCAGCTGTTTTCTATGTCAGTAATAAGCACACTAGCACAGCTCCTATTTAGGACCGTACTGAAAGTTCCAAAACTGTTTGTTGAGTTGACGTTTCGGTTTGTATCTGTCCTAATGGTACAAACATATAAATTTTGCATCTTTATCTTATCTCATGCTAAAATGATATATTTTCAGGAACATCTGGCTAATGTGCATGCACATCAAGAATAGAAACAGCAATGCTTCTAGAAAACTCTCCCATAATGCATTGTGCTTAGGCCAAATAATCAAAGTTGACAAGCTAAGCAAATTATTTCTTGTCAAATGAATAATACACCTACACTTCCATTCCAATGTTTCAAAACAATTCACTGCAATGTTTCCTATGATCTTAAAAATCTTTTAATCTGAAGGTAAAAATGTTCAAAAATGCATTTATAGACATAACAGTCCAACGCAATCTCACAGCAAAATCGTTAGTATTCGTATGAATTAGTACAATCTCAGTCGTACGTTTTAGTATGATTTGCTTTCGCGGCAGTGACATTAGGTTAGGTGTAGGGGCGGGGCCTTCAGTGTTGCTTAATCGTACGTTTTGTGTGCAACTCACAACGGATGAATTCATACAAATTAGCCACCTCGTAAAATGCTTACGACTTCCTGTGAGATCAGGTTGAACTGTCCCAACATTTTAATGCCTTTCATTAGAAAACTAACATTTTATGAACTTCATATTAGTAAAAGCCCATAATAGATGGGAAACTCCATAAAAGGATAGTTCACCCGAAAATGTGAATGGGTAAAGCCGTTGCTCGATTACCAACATTTTAAGAAATATCTTCTTTTGTGTTTTGCAAAAGAAAGAAAGTTATACAGGTTTGAAATGACAAGAGGGTGAGTAAATCATGACAGAATTTAAATTTTTGGGTGAACTATCCCTTTAAAAAGCTTGCCATGATGAGACTTTAGGAAGCTGGTTGATTTCATGTTTAGAGTACATGTTTGCAAATTCAAAGCGGTGGCTTCTTTCAAGATGCTAAAACAACAGTTTTTGATGCTTTTACTCACACCTAATTATTCCTAAATTGTGTAACTATGCAAATAATTTTTTGTTGTTTTTAAAAGGTTTTAAGGGGTTCCCTATTTTTTTTTAAATTAGTATTTTAAAAGTACTTTTAAAATGTGGTATTCTCAAAGCAAAGTAAAAACAAAAAATACATTGCAAAAATGTTCTGTTTAATTAAAAATGTTTAACCACCATTTGAGCTGAAATATTCCTAAACAATGTGACCTCTCACTCTCTCCTCACAACGCGGATTTGACCTCTGAGCCCTGGATGTGTGGAGAAGAGGCTGAATTGAGTGGCTGTCGCTGGGAGCAGACGGGGTGACGGATGATGGAGGTCTGAAAAATTGCTGCTTGTTTAGGGGTGAGTGCCAGCTGCTTGTTAATCACACATGACAAAGTGGGAAAGTGAGTTTGGGATATAATTTACCCCGAGTGTATAAATCAAGACGTGACATGTGCCATATACCTTTGTCTCTCTCAACACACTCACCAAACTCAACAAATACTGAACTTGCAGTCGGTACGCCGTCAGGCTCACGGTAAATATGCAAAGCCGTGGAACTGAATTTCACAGGGTCACATCCATCTTTGACTAAGTCATGACATTGAAACTACAAATAGTTCAACGTAGCACATACAGTGACCCTTAAAAATGATCTTGACAAGTTAGCCACATGGGATCATTTCTGAATGTTCTTCCATTTGTGATGAAATAGCAAACCAAACCATGACTGGTGAACATACAAACATACAGTTGTAGATTCTCCTTCCCTACATAGACACGCTGGTTACAAGCGGACAAAGCTTCTTTTTCAAGGCAGGCCAAAATGACACTCGGCCAGGCTCTCGTACCAAGTGGAAATAGCTCAAACAAGCCGCCGGAGAGGTCTCTTGTTTAGGCAGTAAGTGGAGAATGGGCAGGCTGGGTCAAGCAGGGTCAAGAGAACTGGGGGTGATTGAGAAGAGCTTCCTTACAGTGGTAGGAAAGCAAAGATAACAGCCCCATGGTCAGTGTCACATCTATCCCACCAGGAGCCAGAGCTCACGTATTCACTCCCTTCAGCCCCAAACCGGCTGTGATAAAAGTAACAGTGCGAAACAGTCAGGCCCGTGCGAAAGTGCTCACACCAGCTCTATATTTAAGCACGAACGCGAGCGGCGGCATGCCGGTTTTCTCTGCGGGAGCCGAAATAAAACTCAACTTTTTGCTATTGAGCATGAAAAGTCCGACTGTGTTTTAATGACTTTGCCTCCGCTTGGCCAAAATTGTTTGTGGGTGATGTGTTTATAAGATTTTCATGAATTATAAAGTACAACGTCTACTTTTTAGCCCTCAATAAAATCGAGTAAATTTTCTAATTTCACACACGGTGACTTTCCACATTTTCGCAAAGCTTGATATTCATGATATTAAGTATTTACAGTGATGAATTGTCAAAAGTCAGAACCCATGCAACAAGTTACTAAACTCGAATTATTAACAAAGGGACTGCCTATAACAAATATAATAAAAATAAATAAGATATACTTATTGGTTTGCCATACCACACATATTCTCACCACTTGCATCTGATATTTCTCATTTCAAAGTCACTCTGGATAAAAATCTCCTGATCAAAAATCTAAGAGAATTTGTCATTTCCAGTGCTATAGTATAGACGCACGTACCCCGGTGGTTTAACATTATAAACCTTTACAGGAAGACATTATCATTATCATACGACCAACCAGCATTCAAATGACTCCAGATGATTTAACTGTGAACTACAATCACAAAGCATGGAAAAAAGTAAATGTTCAAGTAGTTATCATGGACCTTTCAAGAGTGGTGTCAGATGTTTAAACTCCAAATCTGTGGCCCTAACATTAGTGCACAAGGTCAGAAAAGTCAAAGGAATAACATGAAACATGTTTTTTTAAAGTGACACTGCGAAACATTTCTGTCAGTTCTAATAAACATTAAGCCAACATTTCTTTTCCTGGAAGGAGAGACCCCAGTGACGCAGTTCGCTTTTTATTTTCCAGCTGCAATTGTATTTGTATTCCAGAGAAGCTATGATCTCGAGACGGCACAGAACGGCCCGTAAATCAAATCAGCAGCAATTACTGTTCTAGTAACTGAGTCACAACTGAGCACGAGTCATCAGGACTGCGTCAGCTCTTGTGTTGAGTCAACAGGTCAATATGATAAACACAGCATGCAGATGATGTCAATATACTGCTAATTGGCAATCTAACGTTATTATGATGGAAAATAAATGGAGGAGACAATAAGGAGCGGATGCTTAAAGAGTAAATACCAAATACAGTAAATCTAAAATAAATTATAAAATATATGGGTATGTTTTTAATCAAACTGAGGATATTATAGCTGTGACATATGCTCTTATTATAAGCAAAACACCAAATGAAATAAAAAGCAGTTCTCACAGTTATATTTTTCTTTATTAAAGCAATAAGCCTTGTGATAAGTTGTCGTGCCACAACGCCCTTAGCTGTTATAAAATGCCTTGTAACCCACTGCTTCTTGGGGCTTATTGCTTTAATAAAGAACCTATTGGCTGTGTCCAAAAGCTCTAAAATGCTGCATTTCAAGGCAGGAAGGCATCAAGGCATGTCCCAATCCAATGTTTGCTTTACTTCATCTGGTTGATTTTTGAGGGCACTATAGACGTATCCTTCTCTGCCTTCAATGTCCAACAATGCTATGCAGTTGGAGTACAATTTTGTATACTGTACATTTAGGTTTAATATGCTGCCTATAAAGCCTGTTCTAATCCAGCTTTTTCTTTGCATATATATTTTCGAACTTTCCAACATATGCCTTCAGATTAAAATGTCTTTAAGATCAAGAAAAACATTGAAGCAGTTGTAGGTCAACTAAAAACAGTTGTTAAAAACAACACTATGGGGTGGTTTCCCAGACAGGGATTAGCTTAAACCTGGACTAGGCCTTAGTTTAATTGGGAAATATAAGTAGTTTTAGCAAACATACTTTACTAAACACATTACTTGTGTGGATTTTGAGACAACACAAAGGCACTGATGTATTTTGAGATATGTCAGTGCAAGTTGTTTTTAGTTTGGACAGCAACAAACAAAATATGAACTAGAAACATCTTTGTGTGATTCTTAAAAATCCTTTATTTATTTAACACAGAATTACACGTTACGATGTGTTAAAATGACATGATGTGTTAGACAGTATAACACAAACAATGTGTTTCATAGCTGTCATTCATAACTTTTTTTGGTAACAAATATTTAAATGCTCTCTTATTTGTAAGTTGGATAAAAAAATTGGATGCTAATGAATACATGTAAATCTAAAAATAAACAAAAATCAGTTATTGAGCTAAACAATTAGTTTACCCTGATTCACAACAGACAAGATCAAGAACACTAAAAAGTCATAATTACCGAAAAAGTTTTTGAGACCGGTCAGTTTGTTATTCCCTGGAAATTTGATATCATTTGACCCATGCAAGAAGATGAGGATAGAGAAACAGACATTACAAATCACATCTTTGAACAAAATTGTGGTTCGCCTTGCATCTGCATGTTTCCACTTACACACTGCTGTACCGATGATGATGTGACATTCCATGACCCCATGCTGAGCAAGTGGGAATCTGGATTAAATTGGGAACACCTCTCTCTGTTCTCCATTCACCAGCTGTGGACTAAGGTCAAAGGTCTGACTTGGGGTCAACGGTGTTCACAGCGCGCTGGACACTGACCAGAACAGTCACTTAAAGGAAGCATTGCCTATACGAGCCCATTAAAGAGCCCGTACTCCCAGCACACAGTCCAGCTCAATGCACGAGTTTCACATTCCCTTTCCATTTGTTTTGTCCATCTCCCTTCCCTGTTCTCTGGCGTTGTGAATCCGAGGAAGCCATAAAGAGGGAAACGCAAAGCTCTCAGCCATAACAGCAAAACATCCAGAGGGAAACTTTAGACAGCCATTAAGCTAATGGGCCACTCAGGCTGTGGTAAGCGTCTCCTCGGGTTTCAGATTCTGGAGGCCCCCGGACCTCATATTGATATAAACATCTCACAATACGCAACATTTATGAAGCATTAAATAGACTCTGATGGACTTTCAGGTAGAGAAAATTCAACCCAGGTGTTTGGTGTTATTTCAATCGAAATAACCTAGCATGGGGCATCATTTGGAACAGAATGTGAATGGAAGCACAATTTTGGCCCTCACAGTGATATATTTTGTGGAAAATAAGCCGAAGGATTGGATGAGAGCTTAGGTGAAGACAGCCAATGAGGACTCCACGAGGACATAAGTAACATCATGTCCAGATGTTCGAAATATTAGAATCGATTTAATTATTGTACTTTGTTTGACATTTATACTTCCCTCGACCTGAAACCTCCCAGTAGACCAACAGAAGAAGAAATATGATGTTTCCTGTGCAGCATTTGATGAAGTATTGAGATGTTTTACAAGTCGACTCGGAAAAAAAAAATCGGCCTGTGTATGAGAAATGAAACCGAACTAACATTGACAAAACACATTTGAATAATGACCCTGTTAAAAGCATATTTGGTCTTCGTACGCACTTTCGAGAAGGAGACTAATATTCTTAAAACTAGCCCCACGTTGTACTGACAGACATGACGGGGAGCAGTTAGCTCAAGCCACACGCATGCTAAGTTTCCAAGTGGCTGAGAGAAGGACTCCAGGTGCTGCTTATATAACACTAACCGTTTGGAGTGTTCGTCCATGGCACAGGAACGCAGACACGCACGGCTAATGGGGTCTGTTTTGTTTTTACGGAATGATATTGTCAATTAGAGGGGAAGTACTTTTTATGGGTTCTTCTATAGAGGTGCGGCGTTGGAGATCGGAAAAGTGCCACAATAAACGATCTCCCCATCCCAGTCAATGTCATTTGGAGTTC
Organism: Oreonectes daqikongensis; assembly: GCA_026939265.1. NCBI lineage: Eukaryota > Metazoa > Chordata > Actinopteri > Cypriniformes > Nemacheilidae > Oreonectes > Oreonectes daqikongensis. The sequence continues at coordinate 3,241,266 of JAOTQM010000311.1, forward strand.
TCAACCACAGCACACATACCAACACAACACACATAAACACATATATATAGATCCATGGGGGACAGAAGAGGGATTAGTAGATCTTCTCACAGGCTCCAGACGTCCCTTCCTGGTCTGTTTGTTTTTACCACTGAGGGAACGATATCATCCTCAATTAGAGGGAAAGTGCTTTTTTATGGGCACATAGAAACCCTTACACACACAGTGTGTTTGTTTCACTACATTAGTGAGTGATCTCAGAGATCTCATGACCCCCTACACAAATCTATTGATTAGATTTAAAGCAAAGCATTTTTTTATTTTTATTTTACTACCAAGCACAGGTAAAAAAAAACTTTAGTACACTTCCATAATGTACTTGGTGCTCATCACACATTCATTTCTTACATAATATACTACAAACACAGGTTTTTGTACTTTTCTATTCATGGTGTCTCAAAATAGCACAGTTGAGTACGTAGATCTAAAGTTTATCTTAAAAAATGTCTGTCTTCTGCAGAACACAAAAGAAGATACTTTGAAGAATGTTGTTAACCAAACAATGTTGGTACCCATTTACTTTTAATGTACAGACACAAAACCAATGTAGGTCAATGGGTACCGGCGTTGTTTGCTTTTAACATTCTTAAAAATATCTTATTTTTTCTATTTTTATTTTTGGGTGAACTACCACTTTAAGTACGACATTTTTCACCTGGGAGCTTTTGACTGTATTTGTAAAAACATGATTTTGAAACAACAGACACGCATCCACTGCAAGGATTTTTAAGACACGAATGAATCAAAAAGTAGAGGCCGGAACCTGCAGAATTTCAACAAAAATATTGACTTAGAAATTGCACAAAAATAATAATGCAAACTGAATGTGTGATGGGATTTGGGATATTTACAAATCGGATCTTTTAGGTTGGAAAACAACTATCCCTGTCAAACAATCCAAAGCCAAATAACACAATCTGTAACTCTAACCATTAAATACGACTATAAAAACGATAGCATCCAAAACATGACCAAAAATGCCACATTATGAGTTGCGTCCTTACACATTTTGCACCACAATTTGTTTCAATAAAGTAAATTGAGCCAATTCCTACCCTAAAGCATTATTTAGTGGTCCTGATGTAGACAGGAATGTTGTTCAAGGACCAATAAAGATGTTGATACAAGAACATGGGCAAATCATGTTAAGCCACATTTCCAATCCGAAACCGCAGTACACAAACAAATGTTTTAAATTTCCAATAAACACTGTTATTTGTTTTACATGCTATTAAGGCCTATGGTGACTTTGACAAACTTTACGTGGCCGCCGTGAGCCGACGCTACATACGGCAGACACATTGCAGGAGAACGGCTTTAAGACACAAAGCAAAAAAGGCGATTTCCCATAAGCCTGCTGTGCTTCATCTCCTCAGTGTCCAGACCCCTGAGATGAGGCCACTAAAGCCGTCCACCTAGACCACAGACATGCGGGAAACAACTTTCATTTCCCTATTTGAGTGTTCATGCGACGAGGGTGGACACACCCTCTCCTTTCTTCTCAACAATAGATGGGCCGAGGGGTGTTAAAGAGCAGGAGGTCTCCATCTTCACGACTAGGCCGCACATACTGGGCCCTCCTCAGTAGGTGTAGATGAAGCAGGGGAGACTGAGCCGCCCGTGTCCCCCTGTCCCACAGCAGGAGCCGGGGAGTAATAATAGGGAGGGAGGCAGGGCTGAGATTCCAGGCCGCCTCTGTGGAGAGGTTCTTTCTATCAGCCCGGCAGGCAGCGAGGACCTGGTCCACAGGTCAGGATTCCTGCACTCGCTTGCTTTATTCCTCTGACGACCAAGCTAATCACACTTCCCACAGTCTAGATTTTTTGCTGGTCCCTTGAGAAAAACGTTGTTGCTCGGTGGTTGCACTTTCATAGCTTAGTTCTTCACTTGATTTTGGAATGTTTGGATATCTATATCAATAGTTCCTGCTCACACACTAAAGCAAAAATCGTAAAATAAGTGGAAACGGTTGAAATTTAATGGGGGCACTTGAAAAAATGAAAAAAATGCCACTTTCTGACTCCGTCCCCCCACATTCCTCCCATTTCCAGCCCTGAATATTGATATTATAAAATTACTTGCATGCTTATTTTAACTTCTCTTATGGTATTTTCAAGCACATTTAGAATGATGATAAAGTTATAAGATATAAGTATAAAACCTCCTCAGTTCCTTTATATTACACTACATTTACGCATTTGGCAGACGCTTTCATCCAAAGCAACTAACATTGCATTATACTATACATTTGTTTCTAAGTGTGTGCAATCCCTGGGATCAAACCCGTGACCTTGGCGTTGCTAGCGCCATGCTCTAACCACTGAGCTACAGATGACCATGCCAACATTGTTAACATTTCTGCATCTGTAAGTTCAAATCGAGATTTTAGTATGATATTGAGATGATATCAAATGAATACATCCACCCACTAAAAACACCTATGGTGGGGCCCCTAAAAACCCACTGAAACATGCACGCATGCACAAAGCCTCCATCGTTTCTGAAGCGCATTCCATACTCCCACTAGCCACGGTCCTGCGCCTCCGTCTTCTCTCAGTATCAGAGTGTGAGCCTTGGGAGGCAACCTGCCGCAGAAAGATCTTCCAAATAAAAGCTCATTACTGCTAATGTTGCTCTAACATGCCTCTCACAGGGGGTGGGCTGAGTGAGGTCATGGTTCACCAAAGCAGGGCACCAACTAAAGTTAATTACACTCTCCACCGCGGTTCCCAGACATTTAACCCAATCGGGGTGATGCCGGGACGTCCCGCAGAGCTTCTGATATAACAGGACGGCGAGGCCTCATTTAACATGCTTTTTTCATAGATAATATAACATGCATACGAGAACTCACGACATGTCCTGCTCACTGATAAGAGACATGCGCATTACATGATGGTATGAATGATGATAACTGAAGCTCACCTGTAACTCTGTAATAAGGGCAACAAGCTGTAGCAAACGATGTTTACCTCTCTAAAAGTTATCAAAAAACATTCTTACAGTGATGTAAGTTTTTATCCACATTACATGTTAGAGCTAAACACTATAAAACATTATAAAAATGTTGTGGTAACGCTTTACAAAAGGTACATTTGTATTTGTTAACATTAGTAAATGCATTTAGCTAACCGTGAACAATAGATTTTGAGCATATATTAATCTCTATGTTAGTTAATGCCAATACAATTGGTCATGTTAGTTTGTTGTGCATTAACTAATGTTAACAGTTACAGCTTTAGATTTTATATAAGTATTGAAATTAACATGAAATAATAAATCAATTTTTTATTGTTAGTTCATGTTAACTAATGCATTAGCTAATGTTAAAAAATATTATCTATATATACTCCTGTGCATCATATAACAATTTATTTAAACTCCACATAAATCAAAAAGCTGTCCTATTGTGTTGACAACATGGGTGTGTTAAAAGAAAAGTTCACCCCAAAAATGCCATATTATGCCAAACTTATGCTATTAATTATTGTGATTGTATGCTGTTTGTTATTTCTGTGCAACACAAAAATGTGAGATTTCATGAGAACCTTAAAAAAGGAAAATGACGATCATTTAATAACAGTAAATGGAATAAATAAAACTAAACAGTCACTCATGAATATTTTACTAAGTTACCAAAATTGAAGTTACAGCAACTTATAATTGGACCAAATTTAAAATAGTAAGTTGAAATGACTTGTAGAGCCAATTTGATTGTATTTTATAGTTTTTTACTATGTACACAAAGCTAAATTTATGGTTCTACAAATCATACAAAATACGTTCACAGTGATTTGGGCTTGTGGTTCTCTGTCAATGTATGGGAAATCTGTAAAGAATCTTTAAAAACAAATGGTTCAACATAATAAATAAAAGCATTGGTTTGGAACAACATGAGGGTAAATCAATAACGACAGTGTTTTTATCTTTGAGAATGACTTTGTTAATGGTACTGGGGGACAAAACCTTCCATTGAACATCCAACAGTGTTTAAGTGGCTCTATTATCAGTTAAGTTTTCTTAGCTGCAAAGTTTATATTCCAGGTTTAAAACAGCAAAACTGGATAGTCGAAATTAGATATCCTTCTTATTGCTTTTGCAACGTTCCTTGTAGAAACACGTCTCACAACTGGTTTCAATTTGAGGCATACGAGATGTACAAATCCAAGGTAAAAATGACAGCTGCAATTACACAGTTTGAGAATGATCATTATCATTTAAAATATTTACGGAATCAAATCTATAAGCATTATTCAAAAAGGTTCAAAGACTATTTACACTAATCATGTAGGTTCAGGGAATTGTCATAGTCTTGGAAAAACTACAAGCTTTCAACTTTTATATCACTGAAAAAGTAAAAAACTAACCTCCTGCAATAGACCTGCACCACCAGACGCAAAATGATGCATTCACATACCACAGTAAGAGTCTGGTCTTTAATGGTCTGGAACCTGCAATGCGAGGACAGATTTCCAGAGAGGCTGTTGTCACTCATGGCGATGTGTGGTCTCCGGTCCTTACCTGGTTAAAGGTGACTCCATCTGTGAATAGAGATTTCACAGTGGAACAAATAAAATCGATTTAATCTGCTTTCACATCTTAAAAGTATTGGTAGAGCATTGTGTTATCACCGCAAAATGTATACCATTAATGCACTTTAAGTCACTTCAGATAATAGCATCTGGCAAAAGCATTAAAGGAACAGTTCACCCAAAAACTGCTATCACTACCATAGTAGAAAAAATTGCTTTATAAATTTCTTTGTTCTGTTGAACACAAAAGAAGATATTTTGAAAGAATGTAGGAAAGCAAAAAGTTCTGGGGGAACTTTTGACTATCATTATAATTATATGGTAGTCAATGGTGGCCAAGAACTGTTTGGTTACAAGCATTCTTTCAAATATCTTTCTCTGTGTTCATCAGAACAAAGAAATGTAAACAGATTTGGACTTTTTATTTTGGGTGAACTGTCCCTTTAAGTGATAAACCATAAATAATGCATCTTCCCTCGATGCATCCCGCTCTTATTCTCTATTGCAAGCGAACTACACCAAATGTAAGTAAAATGTGTATTTTTTACGTTAGCGATTCAACAGCTCTGCCCATCTTTAAATATTTATTTAATCCATGAGCCAAACGAAACCACTGATGGCTGTTTACACACTCATTGCTGGGGAGTGAGGTGAAAGAAAAAATGTTTTCATAAAGGGTGAAGTGTGCTTTTCAACACATTCCTTATACCGAAGCACAGCGGTTTCTAAGTCACTGCAATATGACCTCATTACCTTCTAAAAAGGACAATTATACAGGATATCATCTAAGTGGAGTAATAAATGTAGCATAAAGACATGGAGAAGAAAGGGGCATCTCTGGCACATGCTTTGAAAAGAAGCCATGGAGCATTCAGCCTCTCTCTGACCAAGCAAGGCCTCGCTGACAGGTAGAGATGGCATCCACTGATAACGGCTGTTCATCATCACATTGCGAGAGAAGCGAGAGAAGATAGACCCACACCTACATCAAACTGGCCGTCGACCAACCGGTCATGGTCTCACAACGTACGAAATGGGAGCGTGAACCGCAGTGGACAAAAGCCATAAATGTTGACAGGAACAGTGCAGAGAGGCAGAAATGTAAACAATCTCTTTCCAGAAGTGATTTCTTGGGTTCTAAGAGACGACGTGTACGTATTTCACCGTTTGACAGAAAGGGACTCTAGATAGCATCAAAAGGGATTCACAATTCAGCTAATAAATATCACGACGGATGATACGGGGACTTTCTTCTGGATTAGGCCATGTCAAGGTTTGCTAAATCCTCAGCAGTTCATCTACAGCAAAAACCGAGTGACATCATAGCCAACAGACCTGCTGTGCACCGAAATAGAGGTGAACAGACCCAAAGGTCTTGCAGGCACTGATCAAAAGCATATTGGCTAGTCCGGTGCGCCAAGGTCTTCAAAACACGTTTGAAACTGGGCAGTGAGTAAAGAGCATGTCTCTTCACCGGAGCGTGTTATTCTGCAGACTAAGCAAAACTAAGAGCAGGCCAATGACACATTTTTGATGTTTTTCTGCTTTTTTTGAAAGCGAATACACCTCTATGTTTTGCTTGGCAGTCATGCTAACAATGAAGCGTAGCTGAACAGGTTCTGGCCAGCGAGTAAACCTGGGGATTACGAAGCAAACTCTCAACAAACCCTCTCGATTAGCATGGTAAAATCTAAAAACAATCACAAAATAGCAAATCATTTAAACGGACACGGCGTGTATACACTTTTCAATGAAATTTGACAATGTTTTTTAACATTCCATGGCAGTTATGCATTGGCGATGTTTGTGTATATCACTACATCTGTCAGGGATTACTCAATTTTCTCCACAAAACATCCAGTTTATGTCAAGTCATTGCTGTGAATGAACCTGACAGGAACTTCGGGTCTGCGACTTACAATAAAATTAAAACAGACTAGCTTGTGATGTTGGCCCCGGTTTATGCAAAAAACTACTTAATTACACGTCGAACTAGGAAACTAGCGAAACTCAGCCAAAGAGTTCGGAATGTTTCCTTGATGCCGAGATATCGCTGCGATATTTCCCAACTCTGGCAAATCCGTCCAAAACAAGTATACAAAAGGTAGAACAAAGTGTGCATGATGCTATGTTAAACAATTCAATTGAATTTTACAGTGAATTCAAAATGGTTTCGAAATTGTCTGAATTGTTTTGCTAACCTGACAACCGTATCCAAAACCAGCAAAGCATTTACACATCACAAAAAACAATCCCTATAAAAAAAAGAATGGATTTCCATCCTACGAAGTTTAAATCTGTTCACAGATTAAGCATTTGAGATTAGCAGGCCGGTGTTCATGTTGCCCTGTGTTACCCAGCGAGCGAACCATGGCCTGCCAGTCTCAGTCAGGGGCAATTGGGCCTGGGGTTTGTTTTCCCATGAGTCATCTATAAACTCTGCTCAGGTGCGCACTGTTCGAATCCAGCGTTTTACACACATCGCGTGATGTCATATAAAAAAATATTAACCTCAATGTGTTTCTTGTATTGGTTTCTATGGTTACTTAAATATTGTGAAGAGTTGGAAAGGTGGGGCACTCCTGACAATATAGAGGACAAAGGTCAAGCTTTAGTTAAAGCTGTAGTGTTTCATTTGTGTTCAACAAGCATAAGCAAACGGGTTTCAGAAAGTAATGAGTGTCAAACGGCTTTCCTGAACATGCACATCGTCCTCCACCGGTCAGCCAAACAGAAAGGGACACTTAAAAAATGTAAAAGAGCCACAAAAACAGCTTTTACACCTTTCATGTGAAAAATTCTGTCAACATTTACTCTCTTGCCATTTCAAACCTGTATGACTTTCTTTCTTCCGCAGAACACAAAAGAAGATATTTTAAAGAATGTTGTTAATTGGCACCCATTGACTTGCGTTGGTTTTGTGTCCATACAATAGAAGTGAATGGGTGCCGCTGCTGTTCGGTTACCAACTTTCTTCAAAACAGCTTCTTCTTCTTTTTCAAGAGGAAAGAAAGTCATACAGGTTTGAAATGACAAGAGGGTGAGTAACAATGACAGACTTTTCATTTTGGGTGAACTATTACTTTAAAATATTAAGTATTAAAGTATTTCAACATCACTTTTAATATCATCTGCCAGTTTTGCTTGCTTGGATATAGATGTGAGGCTCTGGATAATCCTTAAAGATACTTTGAATATACACAGAACCAAGATTTTTCAAAATAAATGAATGAATTAATAATGTACCACAGATAAGATCTACTGACCAGAAAACAAATGGTGTTTGGTTAGCGTGGTGTGGTACATCTAAAGCGTGTGGTGATTGAAACTAGTCCATGGTATTTTTCATGGGGGATTACCAGAATTTCAAGAGACAGCAAAATGGTTTGCTGCAACCCAAGTCCAAGAACTACCCCCCCTGTCCACCCCTTAAAAATAGCCGTTAAACAAGAGGTTCTCTCACTGGGCCAACATCAACATCCAATAAAGCTTAAAGATAAACACGGGGAGGTATCCATGGCAGAATAGATTTCATCCCTTGGGAGACGCGGCCAGTTCTCCCCCATCTGCTCAAACACGACCCTGCTGGCTTTTACCTGGAATTTTTATGTGATTGTCTTCATGCTGTTGGGAGCGTAATACATGTTTTCACGGTGTCCTTCGGTTATCATTGGCTTGTGTCTGTGACAAGTCCATTTCTCTTGGACTCATCGGCTCGCATGATTCACCTCTGCACACTTCTGCGGGAGAGAATGGTTTGGATTTAAAAACATTAGCAACGTTACCTTCTCGCTTTCACAATGTCCTTGACTGCGGACCAAGATAAAGAGAACGATTTTGCGCTGGAGGACGTTCAAGACGTGGACGAGACGCAGGTGTTTCTTGCCATCGCAAAAACACGTGAACACGGTATAATAGTAGAGTATAAATAACACAAACGACCAACTACATCAAAAAGTCAAATGTGAAATGAGGACTTTTTTTTACCTATAAATAGCAAAGAATTTGATCAGAAGGAAGGTTAGGCATTAAACTTAAAATCGGAACCAGTTGTGTTACTGATTTGTGTAATTGTCTAATCACAATATTTTTCTTTACAGGCAAACTACCAAGAAGCGTGATTTAACATGCATCTGCATAATGATATTATCTAATCAGCTTAACTGATTGGGTTAAACTCAGAGGGTCTTTTCCCATCTTCTGGACCCTCTGAGTGTTGTTTGAAGCCAAAGGTCTTGTGAATTTGAACATTTCGGCCATTGAAAACACGCCGTTCTGTCAGCAGATGTTTCAAGGCAATGAAGTGACAACTGTGGGAATAGCTAGAGCGACTAAATGTGGCTTTTCGAGCGCAAGTGAATTCGTGCATTACACCAATCCACTGCAGATCTGTCACTATGTGCCAGTAACCAGATGTTCGGTTTTTTAATAAGGCAACATCTGTTTTGTTACAAAATACTATACAATTAAACAGCTATCATTTACACCAAGCCTAAAAGTATGTGTGAAGAGTCATGTCACTTGTGGGTGTACCCAAATATATAAAAAAAACACCAGTATAACAACAAGCTCATAAATTATAAAAATTATGTTTTTCTTTTTTTACTTTACTTTTATGCATTTGGAATTTAAATGAGGGATACAGTAAACCAGGGAGTCTTTAGTCTCTTAAAGGTGCTAAAAAGATTCTTCGGGATTCCATAAAGAACCTTTAGTTTTGCCTTTTAATAATCTTCAGAACCTTGTTCTGTGGCTGGTAAAGGCTCTTTACGGAAACAGCCGGACAAAGAACCTTTTAGGAACCTTTATTTCTTGGAGCGTATAGGTATATAATACCTTGGAGCGTATAATTTAAAAAAATGTTATTATAAAAATTGATATTTTAAAGTATATCAGATGTTACACTTTTTTTGTGTGATATAATAGTTTATTAAAAAAAGTCAACAATCCTTTCGCCATTGAAGAACATTATCAACTCACAGAATGTTTTGTTTTGCAGACCCAGTGTAACACATGCTGATGTTGGTACAAAACATAAATATTGATTTACAATGTCAATATTATTGGCATCATTAGGCCTGACTAAGAGAACATTACTCAAGTGACAAGTTCAGCTCAGGTATGGTGGGCTACATTAGATCATCGGCAGAGAATGAGTTCTGAAGCAGATGAAAGCAGATCAGGAACACACATGAGCCTTTCCAAACATTCTCCACCTCCAATAACTCGAATGAAAATCTGGAACCGCCTGTAATCAAATGCACCTGATTCGTGCTGGTTGGTTCTTATTCTCTCTATTGATCACAGTAATATTAAAAGCCCTGTTATTACAGAATGGTGTCCAACAAATTTATCAGCGTTACATAATCTTGTCCTTGCCTGGGGCAAAACCAAACTAAATATTTTTTTATTGTCCTCTTATTGTACTCCACAAGTATGTTGGCAAACTATGAATCTTTGCACTAGCTATCTAGGAATAGTGGACTGGTCTTACTATTTTACTAGTAAAAATATTGAGCATTGCATTCCTCTCCATTCATTGTAATGGCAGTGGTGCATCTTGTTATTATTAATATCTTTGGTACATCCCATTACCCATCTTAATGTTATGTAAAATGTTATCAGATGTATTTAGAGCTTAACATGTGATTGAGTTGCCCTCATCTAACAAATAAAACAAAATCATTTACTGAGATTAAGTGACATGATTTTTCAAGAAGCATCCTGCAGAAGATGAAAAATTCACTCTTCTTTGCAAAAGAAGCGCAGTACAGCCCAGCAACTCAGTGCTCCATGTCCAATTTCAATTCTCCAGCGTTCTCATTGGGTTATCTAATTAAATCTGCTCCGAGTTGGTCCCGGGAATTGTATGAGCTAAAAAAAAAACATAAAACAAATCAAGACTTTGGAAAAGCGAGATTAGAAGCAGGCTAGTCATGTGCATTTGGAGAAAAAGTGATTTAAAGGAGCCTGTGGGCATGATAGTCTGAAAGAGCTATAGAGATCAAGTACACAAACTAAAGAGAGAACAGAGAGTGAGAGACATGTGGGCCACGAGCCAGCAAGTACTGACGGAGGTGAGGAACTGTGTTAAACTCCTTCACCTGGAACATCATCTGTAAATATCCAGCTGCGCAAATACGTGTTCGCGGAGAATGCCCCAGGCCGGGTGCCCTGCATGAGGGCATCTACTACACATACAAACAAATGCAAAGCCTTTTAAAAGTAATGACTCCTATGGTGTAATGAAATCAAGCGTAGCCGATGTTTTAATTCTCACCTTCCGCCCATCACCTGCGTATCTATAAAAGTTGGAAATGATCTAATCTGTTTATCTTTAATCTGTAGAGGTTCGTATTTTATGTTGGTACACTAGGGGATTATCTAAAGTGACTTGAAGAAAACTTTACTGTTTTCTGAGGGTCCTGCACATACAGTAAACAAACACACTATATAGATTTTCATTGTGCAAAAACTGGTTACTTGAGCGTGCCGCATTTTGTTACTTATGGGCTTTGGGATGGAGAGGAGCTGTGGACCAGAGGTGTTGCAAGACCAAAATAAAACAGTGATGGAAAGTCGTCAATAAACATGGTCAGTCGTCAGGAAAACGTGTAACGACAGTGCTCGTTGTTCGGAACCGACACTGTGTTAACACCCAAAATCATTCCATAGTGGAGAAACATCACGTCTTTTACCATAGTAAACATCTTTCCAGTGCGTCGTGGCAAACTCCTTGGCGAGCGAAGGCATGTTTTTCCACCTCAACAATAAAAGCTAAGTGCTTTGCAAGCAATGGTTAAGTCAAAAAGACCAACCTGCTTGGCACCCAGCTGACACACGAACGCCCGGCATGACATCACAAGGCTTGGAGGCTTTCTTTCCTTTGCAGGGCTTTATAACTGCAAAGGTCAGTGCAATCCGCTGGATAACATAAGCAGCTGAGGACATGGAATCCTCACCACAAACCGTGCAATACCGCAGTGGGATGGTTTTTATGGCAACGGAACCACAGTCAAACTCATTGTAGGCATGGGCGTAAGAAGGCGCTTGGCTCATTAAACTGGGTTTGGAGTGGGTAAGCAGGAGGACCCTCTGCCCTAGAGAACCAGAACCCACTGCCATGGCAGGAAGAGTTCCATTAGCTCAGCCCTGCATGAGTCACAAAACACATCAATAGTGTGAAGTTCTATTTTATAAGCAAAAGGAAATTTTGAGAATAAGGTATATACTGAATGACTGTATAGGATGTGGAGGATCTCTTGTGCAGTGATACTGTTACTTAATGATTGAAAAAATAACCTAATTTAGAAATTACAACTAAAGTAAAATACATTTTTATGATTACAAAACTAAATGTTAGTTTGGTAATGCTTTACTATGAGGTTGTATTTGCCAACATTAGTTAATGCATTAGCTACCATGAACTAACAATGAACAATACTTCTACAGCATTTATTTATTATTATTCATTTCAATTCTTTATGGTGTATTTTTAAAATCAAATGTTGCAACTTTTACAATTAGTTAATGCACCATGAACTATTTTATCGGCATTAACTAACATTAAAAAAGCATTAAAATGCTAAAAACAAATTTTTCATTGTTAGTTCATGTTAGCTAATGCATTTACTCATGTTAATAAATACCGCTATCACAATAATGTTGACGGCACTACAACAGTAAATATAAATATATTAAAAAAGTAAGACAAAATGATAAAACAAGAACTATAATTTGAAAATATTAAAACTGACAAACAATAAACAGAGATAAAAATTCACTCAATTCTATACTTAACATAATCTGTCTTAATCTGAACACTTCTCTAGGACAACACATTTGTTACTTTAAGTCAACCTCGTGTTGTCCCTTTCATTTAACACAAAACCAATACGACTCAAAAAAAAAAAAACATAATTTTTGAGAATGCATTTGTAAACACATTTAATACAGACATCATAATCATAATGAAATTAAACCAGTTTTGTTTTGAGTCTAGCAACTTGGAGAGAACATTGTACCACCCCCGGCTATTGACGTGAGCAGTAACTGGTGTTGACACCAGCAGGTTTAATGGTCCGGTACGGAGCTCATTTTTCTTGTCTTCAGTGGAAACACACCGAAAAGGTTCAGATTAAGCTTCTGCACTCGCTCCCATCTGTGGTGAAGGCGTATAAATAAGTGTGACTGCAAAATTGAGACATAATGCACTTGTAATACCTTATACCCATAATTATTAGAAAATAGCTTAAGGATCATTTGAAATGTCATTTAAGTAAATCATTAACCATTTATAGCACAGGCATTTAACAAAATTGGAAACGCCTGAAACATGGATCGGCTTACGTCTAAGCGTTTTACTTCCTGCGAGTTCATGACAACTGAAGTTATGCGTCTTTAATGTGCGAGCATAGTTTCACACTCTGAAGTTAAACAAGATCAACGGGGACTGTGGGAAATGTCCATAAAGGCCAAAAGGTGTATTTACAGGGGTGGCATCCATCTTCACCAACATTCAGAGAAATGTACCCTTTTCCAAAGGTCAGCATTTTGTGTAAATTGTGTACAACACTAATCAACTCTGTAATCATGAATTCTCAGCAGTGTTGCCCTCTTCTGGTCATGCATGACGAGACGAATCATGAACGCTGTTTTTTTAAGAAGACTCTTAAATCACAGAACAGCAGCTTTTTTTAATTAAAAAGTAGAGCTAAAACAAGGCTGCTCCTATTATGTACAACAAAGAAAACATACATGGAGATAACAGAGGTCGAAAAACCTCTGAAGAACATTCAAGACCTATTGGTCATGTTATCAACGGTTTTCTGTTCTGAGGAAGAGCCTGGACAGTCTGTTTTAAGCAAAGCGCAAACGCTGTGCTGATCAACCCCTGGCAGGCCAATTAATTCTGACAGAGGATCAGAGAAGGGCCTCTCCCGGGTCACGTGACTATCGGTGGGATACACAAGCAAAGTGAGATCTAAACATTTACTTTCCTGTGCTCCTAAGGGTCAAGCCCTTTGGTTTCACACAAAAAAAGGCATTGAAAAAAAAAAAAAAAACGACAGAACAAAAACGGATTATCACCTGTGGCATCACTGGGTGCATCTGAAACACCAAGATACCATTACTAAGATATCTCTATATGGTCAATGCTTGAATGCAAAGTTGGTGAATCCATTGATGTCTACAATATGGCACCATCCTGTGTGTGCGATTGAAATAATACAAATGCTCTTATTCTTTTATATTGTAAATAATAAAGTGTTTTGAAATTGTCACTTAACTCATAACTCATCATTTTTGGATAAATCAACCCAAAAAAACACTTGCGTTGGCCTTTGCATATCCTTCCCAAACCTTGGACTGTTTATTAGGAAATGGAAAAACTCTGTACTTTTTAAATGACTAAACACTGTGTTGTCAAAGTAGACAAGCACGTTTTAATACGGCTTATTAGTTAGATATTTGTAAAACCCAGTGACACATAATAATGATGATTTATGGCAAAATTTCAAATGAAATACAGAGATACAAGATTTCAAAAGAACAGCAGCAATATAACGCTTAGCTGAAAGAAAGTATTTAAACGGTACAAAAATAAACGTAACATTTTTGCTTAGAAATTTTTAAAGCTGACATGAAGGTCCATTAAAAGTCAATCAAAAACCAGTTCATGACGATCATACAATGGTAACCCAAGCAAAAGACACATATTGGGCAGACCATTATCGCAGGCCTGTACGCAAACTTAACACGATCAGCTGCTTTGAAATATGATTTTATTAAAAATTGGGAAAAAATTACAAAGCCAGTACCGCAACAGGATAGCTTTTATATTTTCATGACAATAAATGCTACATTGACAAGGAAATCTCTCTCTCAAAAAAACAAACCTTATTTTCTGCCTTTTGATTTTTTTGGTTGAAATATGATCCGGAAATGTTCTTGACAGGTTGCGTAAGATTCGCACAAGTATTTTTCTTGTGGGTAGGTTAGACAGAATTTTGATTTCAAATTAAATCATTACTACCTTATTACAAGCGGTGCATTTGATACTGAGTCAACACAGGATAACGTAACATCATCCGAGTGAACTTTCCAGCTAAAACCTGCTTTCGTGAGCGGCCACAGATAATGGTCCCACTGTTGTCGATGGACGCCAGCCAAACATCTTGTTGTTTTACAGAGCGAGGAAAGAACCTCTGCACGCTTACTCAGCTATGTGTTACCAAAGTCAAGTTATGCAAATTGTTTGAGGTATTGAGTACAAATTTGATCCGAAGAGCTGCTTTTGATTTCTTAATTTAATACCGTCTATCATCTTCAGTTGACATAAAAAGCAAAAGTTTGAACTTAACAAACAATAAAAAACAATACAAATAAATTCATCATCAGCTGTCCATGGTTCCAGTCTGAATCCATGTTATCCACGTACACTCTTTAACAGTTTCTGAAACAAAGAAAAGAGAATAATTACAAACTACACAAATACGTTTTTAAAATTTGGTTGGGTACACTCAGGTTTCTCTCATTTCTTTACACCCTCTTTCCATAGCAAAGCTCTACATTACACACCTGTTTTCAGAGGTGGCCATGCTGAACAAGTCTGCGGCTGAACTTCGTAAAGCATGTAATTCCTAACGTGTTCAACCATCACGGGCTCTCCTTGATTCGAAACAAGCAGAGCCCTCGCTGCGCTCTTGCATCTGTGCAAGAAGCACTCGTCTCTGCACACAATTACGTCTAAATCAAATAAGCTTTCCTCCCTCGTGAAAATAAACGTGGCGCGATGACTCAAAATTGGCCGGATCTCTGTTCAGTGTTGCTCTGACTTATTTGATGTGGTGCCCCATGCGCATCTACAGAGAAAATATCCACCAGAAAGGTGGTTGCAAGATGAGGATTTGAGCTGCAATGTGAGCTTGTGCAGTTGCATCTAATTCCTTTATTGAGTCATTTAAGACCTTCAAAACAATACATGAATAAATAAATTACAGGAGGAGCTTCAGCTGGGTTTAATTTATAGTACGACGTTCACACAATGCATAACTAAAGCTCAAAACGCCAACTCTAATCAACACAGCTACTTCAGACATACTTCAGTCACGGCAAAAATGTAAACAATGTTTCAACACTGTGATACTTTAATGTAAACACTGACAGAGAGGGATGCGACAGGGGGAACTTTATTATGTCTCAATATTAAAATAAATCGTCTCTTGAAATAGACTGTATTATCATTAGCATTCCAAAATCATTTCCTTTTGATTCTGGGTTGTCAGATTAGAACCGTCGCAAATAGCACAGGTTTCCGCGCTGTTATGCATTGGCACAAACTTCACAAAATCCCCGTACGCATTCCCCACACTTCTGCACAATGTTTAAAGTTGCTCTCTAAATCAGTACGGGATAAATGAAGCTGTCGATTTCTTCCTGTTTGTGAGTGATGCCATAAATGCAGAAAAACGGGGTTGAACTGGTAAGAGAGCGAACAGAGATAAGCTGCCCCTCCTGATGTAGCTTGTGGCGGTTCGCTAATGACAGAATTGACTGCTGTAACACATACTGTTGAGAAGATCAATAGAGCGGCCACAGGTGACATCTGCGAACAATGCAGCCTGATTAAATTAATATGCATCTGAAACCTAACACAGGCGATCTGAAGTACCCACTGTCCTTACATGAAAGCATCACTGCCTCAACACAACTGGACCTCAGGCCAAAATAAATCAATTCAAGTTTGGAAGTACATTTTGTTTGAGTCCCAAGCCATATTGACCACAGATATTCTCTGAATTTTACAAAGATAATAAACACAAGTTAGCAGCTTATATGATAGGCTAAAACCGTTATATATGGACTTATTTGTTAAATTTTAATAATTGGATGAAAATATGCACCATATTATATAGGGATCGTATCGGCCGATAAATGGACATTTTTATGATATATTGAACCATCCAATAAATTATAAATAATTTCCTCTGGTTGAATGATTTCTGTTTTGAGACCTGTGGCTATTGGAAACATTTTCTGGGTTGCACTGGAAGAACATCTATAATTAGTTAATTAATAAACAAATAAACAAACCAAAAAACCCCAAAAGTTAAAGAATCTTTAACTAGTGTAAAGTAGGCTTGTTACAAAGAACTTTAGAACTACTAAAGTTTTCTATAGTCAATTTCTCCTAATAAAAGCAGTTGCCTTTTGTTTCAGGCTCTGAAAAATGTATATAAATATTCAAATACTGTATATTGGTAATCGACTTCCACCGTTAAAGAAATATTGTTATCGGCCCAAATTTACATATCGGTGCATCCCTAATATTAGAATGTACAGGGCCATATAGAGCACCGTGAAAGATGTAAACACTATACTAAAAATATTTGCTTAACATTTAGATTTAGTTATGTTCTCTTGGTTGTATTTTGTTAGAAAGTTTGCAGAAAGTTCTTCTGGACCAGCATTGGTCCAACGTTGTTTACGTCTTCATAGGTGGTTATTTTCTAGATAATTAAATACGGTGTTGTCAAAATTGACAAGCACTTTTAATTCTATTACTTGGTTGGATATTTGAAAAACTGACTAATGGCTGACTAATAATATGAAATAAAATCACAACATATAGAGATACAAGGTTTCAGAAGGACAGCAGCGATAAAATATTATATAATATAACATAATAGCCTATAATATAATACATAATCTTGTTAATGCATTTCATGAATCTTAATCAGTGTGGTTGCCATGGATACCTTGGCGACAGCTCTGACGTGGTGAACTTTGATGGTTGCTGATTTTTCTTCGAAAGCTTTGACCCTGGACTCCTCTGCCAGACGATGAAGGACCACCAGAAGATTGAGTTGGGCCTATGGACACAACAGAAAAAAACAAAAACATATCATGGCACAAAAAAAAAAATTATTTTATGAAAAATTATTTATTTTCTCACATTACTAAAAAATAGTAATTGATCGCATCTGTGACAGTAGCAGTAAAATCGTCGGCAGGGAAAGTAAAAAATGGCCCAACAATGCCAGAAAACAAATTCCTTAGCAATGAGCCCTTACCAGGGACCTTTAAATCAGACATCTTAAAGAATCCTGCTGATGTTGGACTATAAATTCTTGCACAGATTACCTTGGCTTATTATTCAAAGCAAACACAAAAAGGGTTTCCTGTAACCAAAAGATAAAGGCTACTAACTAAAACCAGACCTAAAACAAATATACTCGAGTAATGGACAACTAAGTGAAAGTGAAAAAGCAAATCAATACGACTACAACAAAAGTTGCATTAGGGGCATTTGCAAAGGATAAATCATACACCGCTGCCCTAGAATTAGCCCAGGAAATTGTTTCATTTTCAACACTTCGTCTGTCTGTCTGCGTTTTATCACGAGAGAAGCAGAACAGAGGTCTACACTTGAGAAAGGATTGAGATCAATCCTGAGATCCGGTTTGGTTTACATATGTTGATAGGCAACATGTGCTAACATGATGACACAACAGATCACATAAACTACACATGAACGGCTCCTCTTGAAACAACCCCGTTGGGTGTGCTTAAAAAAAATCAGCAGAAGTAAACACACAAAAATGCATTTTAAGTCTTTGAAGCAAGTTCAAAGCACAGGTGTGGGTTCCTTATACTGCAGATAAGACAATTTCACTATTCATATCTAAATGGGGTCACATGCTACACTGGGTCCAAACTAGCATTTTATTTTTCCATGACTCTTGCAACAGCAAAATGGTCCTTCATGTGTCTGACAGATGCAATCTGTTTTTACATTTGCTTTATGACTGCGTTTAGCTAATGTGAAGTATACAGTTGTGGTCAAAAGTTTACATACATCTTGCAGAATCAAGAAACTCATACAAAACTATTACAAAAGATTCCCTGATGCTCAAAAAGTCAACACCAGAACATGTGAACAGGCACAGACAATCCCCAAACAAATTCATTCAAATAAACAGAAAAAAAGAAATAATTTTCTTTCATCTATACCCCAACTGTACAGCTCTCCTGTCTCAAACACACACACATACACACACCAATGAAACAAGTGCCCGCATCCACTGAACCCTATCCAGAAAGTTTTCCTAACGATTTCAGCGGGAAACAAGGCAGTGCTCCTTGTGCATCTACATGACAGCCATTTGGATGCAATTTAAATCTATTAATACCTCATTTTCATAATTGTGGGTCATCTCAGGGGCGTCTGAATACTTGTCCAACAGCTGGTGTTGAGAGGGTTTTCGAGATCCCTGTGCCAGAGGCTTTGCCAAAACATAACAACCGGGCTGAACTGATTAGAGCACGGGCGTATCTACTGCCGCATACAGACATGGAAAGCACATGGAAACTTCACCGAAGGCAGAGAGGTGCAGAGAAAACTGATCTGAGCTACGATAAGAGCATTACGAGAGTCTGTGCCTTCTGCCTTTGAAAAAATATATATTTTCTTTGAATTAAAACTCTCTCTATAGTTAGAAAAGAGGGGGTTGGTTTCTGGATATTTTCATTTCATGAAAGAAATACTGACATGTGCAAGGCACTAAATGAGTAGTGAAATACGTAGCGAAAGAGAAGTTTCAGGTAAACTAACACTTTCTTCTGTGGTTGTGTGCAAGTGAAACACTGCATTTGAACCATTTTGACATGACATTCAACAAGAGTCTGGTAGACTATCGGTATTCAGCAACACGCAAAAAATCAACACTTAACACGTCTCTGTACACAAGGGCAACTATAGACGATTTCATTGGACGCACGCGCCTGGTGAAGTTAACTTCCGGTCTGGTTTGTTGATCAGCCTGGCTAGTGGTATTTGGAACCAAGTAACGGTTCTTCTACTGGTAACTCAGTAACTTGCTAGCTAGTTAATTATTGCTATGTAATTAACTTTTTATTAATTTTGCTTGTTATCAGAAATAACCTGCAGGGACTTTTTCTTTGAGGATGTGTACTGGAAATTAAGTTTGGGTCACAAATGGGTGCATGCGCAGTAACGTTTGTTTATGTTGTTGCTTTGAAACAGTCTATAGATGTTTTAAAAGACACAAAAAAAATTATCAGATATTTCAAAACACCTCTAAGGCTGATGTTATTTTTAAATGACCTAACATTTACATCTGAAAACTGGCACCAATCAGCTCCTACATAAACACTTTCGAACAGCTCAAACGCACTTTGCGACCCAGCACGCCATATTAAACAATCCGGGCAGAACCTGTAATAAAACCCAGCGTGAAAAATGCCAAGGGCTTCTGGCCTAGGCCTCCGAAACGGACTCTTAATTCCCACATTTCTCCTAAAGGCCTTTAACACTACAGCACTCATTGCTGTCAGGGGGCAAATGAGGGTCCGCGGTTCGGAGCAAAACCTGGAAAAAGAAAACAGATACTTTCACAGCTTCCTTGCGGGATGAAGAGGATTATTTTCATGTTCAATCAACCATCAAATGCAGCAGAGGCTATCTCAGTTCAGCGATAGAACAAAGCAATGTCTTAAGCCACTACCCCAACGGGCAAGAAGCTCTTATAAACAGGAGGGATGAAATGGTATGGCTGGGATCATCTCGCAAGCTGTTGTGGTACTTACAGAGACTGCACTTGTTAAGGGATTTTGACTGATCATTATAAAAGCATCTTGGAGTCATATCGGATGCAACTAAGTGGGCACACGTGGCTGAGTGACTGCACTGATATGACACCGAATAGGTAAAGGGTTGACGCCAACTAAACATTTTAGAATCCTGGAAAATATTTTGATGCTATTTTACCAGAATGTAAGCAGAAACTGTAAACTGGATCAGAAATTACTCCGCAAAGTGACCGAGCATTCCATTAATTGCTTTACGATTTAAACTGTGTGTAAACAAAACTGTTTTTAATTTAGATTTTTGACAGGCATCTACTCTACCAGCCTATTGAACTAACTGAGGGAGAAAATTGAACCTAAGCCTCCGCAACTAAAACAAACACCTACAAAATACAAAAACATTCAAATTGCAGGTTTACGATCACAGAACTTTATCTGAAAGCCAAAACCTCTTAACAACAACTTGACCAACACTACAGCACAGCTTCTGATCCACAATTACGTTTGATGGGAAACGCTTCAATGTGCGAAGGGTCTTAATAGGAATTTTGCCATTAAAAGCACAGGAAACCAGATCAAACCGGTACATATTCATAGGAAGGTAAAAGAGCCTTTTTTTCTTTTAGTTTAATGGCTGGATTAGACCCCTGTAAAGCAGAGCACCTTTCAGACGGCTTTTACATCCCCACCTCCAGTCTCCATAAAGAAAGACCAGCTGCAATGGACCTTTAATTAGGACCCTTTGCATGGACAGCCTTCACACACTCACACAGCGCATAAACAGCAAAGTACAGTGACAAATTTGTGCCTAAACTTAGTCACATATTGAACAAAAATAGCCATATTCAAATTTATAATCATGTTCTTTTAATCATTTTGGTTCTCTTCATCTTGAGCTGTGAAGTGGTCAATATTAAGAAATCAAAGGGGCGGCATTCACCACCGTCATACAAATAACGCATGCAACAACAGTCACAGAGCCCACTTCACATGTTCTGCTGATCTGGAAAAATAAATGTTCAGCTACACAAATATAAACACAGCTGTGTGTTAATGGGCCACGTCCCTTACATTAATTTTGTTGTGAGAAAGTTTTAATGTGTTGTACATCCCGATGTGGTTAGTAAAGCTATCCAGAGCGAAAAGAGGGGTGGGACTGGGAAATTAAATTGATTTTGCGGCATCACGCACTGTGTGTGTTTCAGGGGATAGTTCACCCAAAACAAAAACCCAAACCAAACAGTTCTTGGTCCCCATTGACTACCACAGTAAGAAAAATTACTTTATTATTCTTTTTGTGCTGTTGAACACAAAATTAGATATTTTGAAGAATGTAGGACAGCAAAATGTTCTGGGGCACTTTTGACTACCATTGTCATTTTTCCTGATATGGTAGTCAATGGGGTCAAAGAACTGTTTGGTTACAAGCATGCGTCCAAATATCTTTCTCTGTGTTCAACCAAACAAAGACATTTACAATTTACAACAACTAGCGAGCGAGTAATTTATGACAGAATTTTCATTTTTGAGTGAACTCTCCCTTTAAGAGTACACAATTGTATCTGTGAATAATCCAACTAATAAAACTGCCCTGAATTTAAAGATTGTTGTCCTAATATTTATATATATATATATATGTGTGTATGTATGTATTATAGCCTATTAAGTTATCTTCTACAGACTGCTTTAAACGGTATTTTATACATCCCGATTTCTGCAATCATTGAGAAAAATTTATTTATTGTCTTATCTGATGTTATAGTGTGCACATCGATATTGCCGCATCTAACGTTATACATAAACAGCCATAAACAACTAATTCACAGGGAATAATAAAAAGTAACAACCTACAAAACCACATGCATGTATCGATCTCGTTTAAATTGTATTCTGTTCCTTAAACAAAAAAAATCATCCACTAAAACACGCTGTATACAACGTGTGGACAAAAACTTTATTTCATTAAAACAATGCCACAAGGTTTTAGAACACACACTTGCAACTATCTATTTCACCGCAGTAATGTCACTGTTCATGTAATAGGAAACAATCTTGGCTAAACGAAATCCTAACTGTACACAGTTAAACAGAAACTGTACTGACTGTCATTTACTGCACGTTTATGTCTCCTTTACACTACAAGGCTTGTGTGGATAGCGTTCGTGATCATAAACTCACCATCAAATCCGCGTTTTTTCCTATCCGCATATCCGCATTCTTTTTTATATGAAACTTCAAGGTTGCTCTCGGTGCTTTCTTAGGCATGTTTGAATACTTAAAGTCGTTGCTTTCAGTCGAGTTTACAGATTTAACGATTTAAAGTGAAGCTCTCAGCTGTTTGTTTTTGATGTGTTCAAAATATCGCGCGTTGTGCTACCGGCTCGCATTGATGATGTGTAAAGAGCTCATTGGCTGTTGTTGCAAGCACGTGTTCAACATGTTACGTCGGTCTCTGGATGGAAATATTTGAAACACTTGCAGTTATACATTTGGTATGAGATAACCAAACACTGCTGTGCTTTGCTTTTAGTTAATAACATTATAATAATGGCTAAATATTATACATAAACGTATTTCCTAAATCCCCTGCTTTATTTATTATATTTAGAAACAAATTTCTCAAAGCTACTTTAATATGAAGAGGAGAAATTAATACCTATTTGATTTTATGTTAATATATGACTATTAAATAATGTTGCTGCCACCCTTTCTTACTTTATTTCTTACTTATTTGAATTTGTTTCGTGTGTTTCATTTAGGTTTCATGAGACTGAAATGTTGCAGCTGTGAACTCTAAATTATATAAGAGTAAAAATAAAAAAGGTGTCACGTTTATTAATATGTTTTAGGTGTACTAGGCTACCTCCTGTGATATTTGTCCACCGTGAACTCTAAATTATATAAGAGTAAAAATAAAAAAGGTGTCACGTTTATTAATATGTTTTAGGTGTACTAGGCTACCTCCTGTGATATTTGTCCACCGGGTACAAAGAAATGTAAAACATCTGCAAAGCATTTGTTAAATTAGAAATAAATGAATATATAAGATGGAGCTGAACCCATGCCAGAACTTTGAGTCCATTTTAATAGCACATGTTTCACAGTTTTCTTTTAATTGCTCTGAGTTTAAAATGAAAGAATAGCCACAGGCTTTATACATTTTATTCACTAATAAAATGTATCAGCTCAGAGCGCTCATTCTCTTTTCATTCTCAATTAAGCTTTTAATACAAATGTGAATGCATGGACACGACCGATTCATTTATCAGCGCTTGAGATCTTTCTTGACTAATACATTGTGATGTTAAATGACTGTGCTGTGGTTTCTTTCATTTCAGCCTTTGTTGAACACTTATTTTTAGGTGTTTATTGCATGTATGTATTTTTTTTTCATTTCACCCTAGCCCCAGAACACCACTTTAACAACACAATTTGTACTTGTGGGAATTTTCTACGGAACAGCAAGGAAACATATCAACACTTGATATGGCCTTATTAGTGGTAGTTCTTATTCTGGTATTTCATGTGGATTTCATTTACAGATTGCTGGAATCCTTTGGATCAAAGCATTTTCAGAACAGAATACATGATCAGATATTGTCAGCAGAAGAATTCCTGTAATTACATGGATAAATGGAGACACAATCAGATTTCACCCAGGGTTAAGAATGAAATTGCAAATTTCTAATTGAATACTTGCCATGCCTTGAGAAGAACTTTATATAATAAAGTGTATAATAAAATGCTTTAAACTCAGCGATTCGTGAGTTGAAAGACTTTTGGAACATGTATAGACACAAATTGCCTGTAGCTATGACCGTATTAACAAAAAGAATACATGATGAAATATTTCTATTTCTGATGTACTTGCCACACGTCCAGTCCATTTAAAGTAAATTAGTGAAAGCAAACAAACAAAGAGAAATAGTTACTAAAATAAAAATAAAAACATTCTCTGATGTTTTGTTTTCACAAAAAGCCACGAAGTAACTTTGGCTCTCCACCGGTGCTCCTGGTGTCCCCCTCCAAACTACAGCTTTTGTTAGGTGTGTCTGTGGACCAGACACATGCTTCAAAGTCTGACAGATATAATGCTACACAAACGCAGATGTCACCAGTGAAATACTTCTTTTTTAGATGTGCGCTACAATCAATCCATCCCACTTAAGAGGCCGCAGATTTATATTATTCTGTGGATACCACCATCTCATAAATCAAGCAATGAGGACAGATGGATCAAGAGCCGTGCAAGAGCGGTGAATTATCTTGTCTAAACATTGTTCTAATGTGCATCTAATTTATCAACTCTTCAGTAAAGGAAAACGTATTGAAATGCTACCTAGTGGGGTTTTTATTGCTCACACAAGGAGTTTTAAGTGCACGTTCCATTCAGGTCAACTTTAAATTTTTGGATTAGTTTGAATTAAACTTGTCTTTTTCTGCTTTAATACCCCAAAAGAGGTAATACATAGACACAAATGAGACAACTGTTGACTTATTAGGTGTATAAAGATATTAAATTTGCGAATAGCACAGCTCAAGAGCCTCATTTCAAATCTAGGACTTTCAAACATGTATGAAATTCTGTATTATTTTCTTTTGTGTTCTGTAGATGAAAGAAAGA
Organism: Oreonectes daqikongensis; assembly: GCA_026939265.1. Taxonomy (NCBI): domain Eukaryota; kingdom Metazoa; phylum Chordata; class Actinopteri; order Cypriniformes; family Nemacheilidae; genus Oreonectes; species Oreonectes daqikongensis. The sequence continues at coordinate 3,266,073 of JAOTQM010000311.1, forward strand.
CATACACGTTTGAAATGACAGCATTTTCATTTTTCGGTTAACTATCACTTTAATTATTTAACAAATACCAGGTAAACAGGAAAACAGAACAACTAAAATCGGAATCGCACTGTAATGGGGGTCATGAAACCACTTCCTCATATTTGATAACCAGATCCTGCAAATCCTCTTAAAGTCATATCTTTCTCTGACCCTTTGCTACTACAGCCACAGAGGGAAAAGTTCAACCAAATGGATCATGCATTTCATGAGATTTATAAGCCATTATATTTGATTCGTGGCTACAATGGATCGCATGCACATGTTTCTAAAACTAAAACTCTACAGGTGGCCCATGAAGGTATCCTCAGAATCCTTTTAGCAAATATGATCAATCAGACAATGATCCAAGCATCCTAGAATTCAGATGGGAGTGGAACTTCAAAGGAACGACATTGAATATAAACTGGTCTTCTCATGTGGTTTAGATACATTCTGATATCCATCAGAATCGAAATCTGCGTTCTGCTCGTATAATGATGCAGTTACACGGGCCAAATGCATCAGCCAAACGCTGACCCACTGGTTATGCCAGCAACACATTTTGATCAAGACCAAAAGTACCTGCATTCCCCCGCCTGCCTGTACTTCCTGTCTGAAGCGGTCTGGCATACATCTGTCTCCTACATCAATGTTATGCCATTAAAATCATTACTTAGCCTAATTGCAAACTCAATCCATCACGTCTGTGCTTATTCAAGGAACATTTTTAAGAAGTTCACGATAGCTGTGCCCGAGCGGCCCTTTGAAACACAATCACTCAGGGAAGGGAGGTTTCGAGAGCGGGCGCGAGTGAAAGCGGAAACAGTTAGGAGAGAGAGGGGTAGTTTGTTTGCATTCCCACATGGTGTTTATGTTCACTGTGGTGCAGTAAATGACTGCAGGCCCGAGTAAAGCCACGTTAGTGGGATACACTGGAACACACTGCATTTATTATGACACATAACAGAGAGGTTGTGGATTAAAGGGCCACATATCACAACAAAAGTATTCGGACTGAAAAATAACAACCAGATTTTTGGACAGTGGACCGTGTGTTGTAGTGAGTAGCAGACAAGGAATTCCTTCCAGTCCGGTGTGTGTTGAATTTCAAGAAAATCAAACTTTAGGAGTAACAAAGTCATCCAACAACAATGTGAAAGACTGACAGCATGACACATGAAAACTGTGATAAAAATTGAGGTTAACACATCTTTATTTTTAACTTTTCCTAAATTCATGTACAAATATTGCTGTTGTATTGCTTAAAATTAAACGTGAACTTGTTTTCTTTGCAGTATTTGAGGTCTGAAGAAATACAGAGCAGTTCTCCAGTTCTCATTTTCTGCAAATAAATAAATAATAGAAACAATGTTTTATTTGAAATTTGGGAGAAACATAGAAGTTACAGAATAAAAGAAAAATTATATTTTTACCTAAACACATACCTAAAAACAGTACATTCAGGAAACCTGAAAATGGTCTTTGAAATGGGGAGAGAGAGAGAGAGAGAGAGAGAGAGAGAGAGAGAGAGAGAGAGAGAGAGAGAGAGAGCTGTTTTGCATACATGAAAGCATGAAGAATGTATAGCCTATATGGTTCATTTATGGTTGAAACAAAAATGAATGGCGTGATTTTAGGTATAATGTGTAACGAAAATGACGAATATTAAATAAGCTAGATATCTCAGATTATGATGTTATAAATAGAAAAATATACAAAGCCACATCTGATCTTCAAACTGTCTTATTCCACCATATCCAAACATTTTCCAAAACCTAAAGAATAAATGCACCAGCTCGGTGTGAATTCAAGCCTAAAGATGCTAAAGAAAAAGATGAGGAGGTTTATGCTCTTACTGACCACTCATACATCCTCTCTCACTCGTTCCTTCTCTCTTCACACCATGTATCTTCAGAGTGACTTACGCTCCTGTCTGAATTCATATGGTTTGTTATCTGATGGCATTCCTTGATGTCAGAGACACAGTGGATATTCTGAGGAGCTCACCGTCTTATCAGAACATCATGAGCTCCCACCAGTGTCTTTGAGTACAGCACGACTGCAGCGCTCTTCATCATGTAGTGTACTCTGGCGGATTGTGTAGTTGGAGTTAAAATTCTCTTCACCAAAAAATGAACATTTTGACATGATTTACAGACCCTCATGTGGGGGTCAAACCTGTATTATGCTCTCCATTCTGTGCCACAAAAATGGAAAGCTGTATTACAATTACAATTATTATACAATAATGTTCATTTAAATCATAAATTTTCATTTTCATGAATTCTGTCACAGAAAAAACATTAAACACCTTAAATCACATGGTAGATGCATTTAAAAGAAAGAAACATAAAAGGCTGCCAGAAAACCCAAAGCACTGCGATATCTGTCAAACTACGGAGGTCAAAGGTCAAGAGAGGTGTGATCAGAGCAAACAGCAAATAAAACAGATTTACGGCATGTTTTCGGGCTGTACTCAACTATATAAAACTGTCCGAGCTTGAGTTACCACCCCTGTGCAATGCACATCTACAAATATCCACAAATGCACATTTACTCACCGGTCCTCGCTGAACTCTGAAGACAAGGAAGAGTTCCTGTAAATGTTTATGAGCTGGGCTTCTTTTTTACAAGGTGCGTGCATGTGCGTGTGTGTATTCGGTTGGCTGTGCCATGCTCGAAAATCTTGTGTAAGAGCGCCTATTCTGGCTGAACTGAGGGGGCAGCGAGCGCTGGGGGAGTGCAGAGATTATGTTATCCACCCGATGCTGTTCGGAGACCCTTAGATAACAACGCAGCCACACTCGTTCCTCCTAACAGCAACCCCTGTCTGAATCGAATTAACTACAGGACAATAGGGTGAGGGGGCAAAGAGGGTGGGAACACACACGCTGACACACACATACACTAAATGCGTCTAAACTCAAATAAACTTTACGTCAAATTTACTAGATTCATAGTGAAATTAGCAATAATTGATTGTATCAGACAAATATCTGACTTTTTATGATCACACATAAGCGCATTTGTTGATTTGTTGTAACATAACAGACATCACAGCATACGTCACGCTGATCTACATCGTGTTATCAGAGGATTACACAAGCAAATTGTTCTGAACTGCCTGGTTGGTTTGCACAGGTGTTGATTTGTCGTCGCTGTGCAGTGGCGCAATTTAAAGATGCTGTGTGTAACTGTGATCCTGGACAACAAAACCTTTTGTCTATTATTTGTCTTCTGGCTATTACTAAAACGTGTCAGCAATGTACACTATATTCTAGATTTGATCATTAAACTGCTATTCGTACTACATTCACACTTTCACGATTTATGCAGTGAGATCCAACATGTGCCAGATGTCTTTGAAACAATCGCGACGGGTCGACAGTGTAAATGCGGCCTCTTTGACTTTTACACGCTTTTACCCACCAGTCTGTGCGAGCCCTGAGATCTCCCCCTGACAAAAATGCATGTGCAGTGATGCACGCCGCCCTCTGTTAGCTTAACGGTTTGTTTTACTCTCAGGTTCACTGACCTTAGACTGTGAACATATGAGCGCACAGAGCTAAGATGCTTCTCATGCCTGGAGACCCCCCTCTGTTTCTGCTGTCTTTGGGCACTTCCTCATCTGACATGTTACCATTGCAGTGAATCATGTCTTCTCTGACCACAAGACACCAGAGATTGTAGCAGTCGCCTTGCACGTTATTCCTGCATGTGCCTCCAGCGCACAAGAGGACGCAAAACAGTGATCAGCAATGGGTCTAAATCAACATGGCTAATAAATCCTCCCTTTGGGTTATTTATTCTGCCACAGGGAGGTGAAATTAAGCAGATGTTAGCGGTTTTTTAGAGTTAGAGAGCTTCTGAATCTGACATCCGTGTGGTTCGGGTACTATCTGGATGAGCCTGTATCAGTTATAGGGGACTATGTTTTTTAAGGTTCCAAGTAAGAAACAAGCCCTTTTGTATGTAGCAGACATTTTGATTTATTCATTTGATAGACACCAATGTTGGCAAAGACTTTTTCTGGTTTTAAGTCTGTGGTTGGTTACAAATTTCCTTTAAAATATCGAAAGAATTTTGAAGAAAAGTTAGGATTCAAAATGTAACATCTGTGCCAATATCAACGTTTCATGTATGTACCCATTTCAAAAGACAAGATTCCTAGAGCTCGGTTCCACCGAACCACACTTGCGTCCCTGTGAGGGAAAGGTGATCCCGGGGATTAGTCCGGCGTTGCTTCAGTCAGGTCTCGCACAGACAGACAGGACCTGTTTCTCTGCCAGAACCAGAGTCATGCAGAGGTGAATGCTGCTGGAGAAGAGGATGAGGACGAGAAGAGGAGATACACAAGAGGAGGTGAGGGTCACGGAGGTCACAGCAGGGAATTATGGGTGATGAGTAACAGAAAGGCCAGATTAATATGGTCATTAATTCCAGATGGAAAAAGGATAGAAACTCTCACAGTGACTCATGAAGCTGTGAAGAGAAAATTATAAATCACAACATCTGAGCAACAGTGTAGGATTAAGGTGATATACTGTAAATAAAAAACTACTGCTGGGGGCTCTGCGTCTGTACTACGGTAAATAATAACTTACCGACAAAGATAAACAAAAATATATAAGAATATGTATGAAATAGCAATGCCTTTACTGAGATCTACCAGCTAAAACCCACATAACTCTTTCTTTACTTTATTCTGATTTTAAAATACTAGTAGAGCCACCGAAACTATGAAAAAACACCAAAGGATGTGTGAGAATTACGTAGTAACCAAAACATGACAAAAATATAATTTTTTTATATTCAAAAGTGGCCATTTGGTTCCAGTGTACAAAATGTAATTTTACAGAATCTTTGTGTATAATGTAAAAAAAAAATAAACATGGTCAAAAATGGTACAAAAAATTGTAAATTCATATGCTTATTTTGCCAGAAAATTTCTTTCTTTTTACAGGATTCATTTACAGTCATTTTTTTAATATAGTATAAAATAGTCAAATTCCTTTAAAAGGCTGCAGATGTAGACTACATGAAAACATTTAATCTTAGGTAAAAAAAAAGGTATATTTATGGTGCCCTTGCTTTTTTACTGGATTTTTTTTTTTACATAGTATGACGTTTTTAAACACATTTAAAGGAGTTTAGATTCTTGTTCACTCCAATGCATTCACTTTTGCACACATTTTACATGATCATTTTAGCTTTGTAGAAAAAATGACAAGTAGGTCTACGCACATTTTAGATTTATCTACAAAGCGTCCTTACAGCGTTTAAGCATAAACCTTTACATTAAAAGGCAGCAAAGAAACATCAATTCAGTCAACCGTGTCAAAACCTTTGGCTGGTAGTGTAAATATGGATCAATATTTGATGATGCTGGGTCGTTGTCAGGTGCATGGCCTATTCTGTTTCAGAAAAGGGCCCCTGTGACCCTATCAGAGGGGGACAGAAGCTATCAGCGCCTCTCGGCACTAACAAAGGGCTCCCTTTGCCAAGCCAAATAGGTGTGTGTGGTTGTTGCTATATTACCTCATGCAGAGTCACTCATCTGTCCTCTGCCTGGTGACCTTGCCCTGACCTACAGAAGTATCTTTTTCACCTGTCTGCACATAAACAGTTGCCATTGCCTATATTCACTTTGATTCACACCGGATCCTCTGGTCCAGCTGTAGCGGTGGAGACTAAACCAATAGTGTCTGTTAACACAGCAATGAGTTGTTTAAATGATGCTGGAAAAGTTCTTGACCCTCCGACTCCCTCCTGTGGCCAGGAGTGATGATTAGAGAATGTTTTTTTGTTTTAAAGGATAGTTCACCCAAAATAAAAAAAATACTTAATTGTTCACTCACACCCATTTAACTTTGAACCTGTACGGCTTATATGCAGGACACAAAAGAAGATATTTTGAAGAATGTTGGTAACCAACAACAACGGACGCCATGGACTTTCATTGGGAGAGACAAAACCGCCGAGACATTTTTCAAAATATCTTCTTTTGTGTTCCACAAACCTATCTGAAAAATGGGTCAGAACAGAAGGTCACCCTCGAGGTTCACTGACACACAGAGGCCGAGCGATTGATGCTGATCGGACCGCAGAGCCTCGTCCTGAACAAGAGCCGCTGTAACCAGAGTGCTGAGAAACATACAGCCACTCAAAACAGAAAAAGAAAGGCAAAAAGGACCATAAACGTCTGTGGATACTCTGACGGAGATGTTCTAGGCGTGCTTGGATCTTCAAAGGGTGCAGGTGAGAGAGTCATTGTGCTCTCCGGCGGCTCACGTTACCCTTTTAGCTCCCAGAGGGGGGCGAAACATCAAAGGAGAGGCTTAAAAAGCCTGTCATTGCTCACCTCCACGTACCTGCAGACCGTAAGCTCACTCCCGTCCGCTCGGGCCAACAGCTGCAGCTCTAAAGGATGAGCTCTGGTACGCTGTCAGATCAAACAATGGAGCTCTTCCCAGGGGTTCACCTCTCAGCTGTGACTGGCACATATAAGGATATGATGGGCTCTTTTATTTAACCCAGACAAATGCTTACAGATGCTTTGATTGCTGAAGAGCGCTTCGTTCGGAGCGACGGTGAACGCATGCATGCTTTTCTTTCTTATATTACAGTTCTCACACCAAGCATTAACCCATTATTCAAGACAGAGATATGCCAACCGCCAACAAAAAACAAGGAAACCTTCAATCGTCTAGACACTAGATCTCCGGTAATAATTCCCAATGGAATTCCAGGATGTTTTTATGGTTAAATACGATGTCCAAATATGATTCTTTTTCCTCCGGCCAGTAAGCCCATGCTCATCCAGCTTTCTGAAGTTCTGAAGCAGAGCTCCGGCACACTCACAAGCATCTGTACGTGAACATTTGGCGACAAAGTTAAGTTAAACAATGCTCACTCGATTAAAGTTTTCAGACACATTGACATCAATATACAATCATGGGTTTCTCAGGAAATGATGCAGATTTATTACAACATATTCCTGCTTCTGACTTCAACACCTTGAGCTTGATCCCTTTATAGTGTGTGACCACATTCTTCAGATTTCACAGTATAAATCACACGAAATACTCCATTGTGTACACAATGACATCATGCACCTGTATCTCAGTTGGTTGAGCACTGGGTACACACATACTGATCAAAATTTACATTTACATTTACATTTATGCATTTGGCAGACGCTTTTATCCAAAGCGACTTACATTACATTGTACTATACATTTGTACATTTTGTATAGTAAGCAAGTGGGGGTTAGGTGCCTTGCTCAAGGGCACCTCAGCCGATACCCGCCAGCCCTGGGAATTGAACCAGCAACCTTCTGGTCATGAGTCCAACACTCTAACCACTGGGCCACGACTGCCCCGACATTCAGGTATTGTGTCTTAGAATTGAGTAGTACTACCTTATACAATACTTTTTTTTTGCCAAATCTGCCTCATTACAGGATCATCATATTTTTGTGTGCTTGCATAATGTTGCTTTTTAGATATGAGGTACTGGTAATAAATGACTTGGAAGCACTATTTCTATTTTCCCAACAGCATGTTCACATTCTGGAGTGGTTTAGAAGAAGTTTAGAAGAGTCTGGTTTTAATCTCTGCTTCAAGATCATACTATTAGTAAATCAATTACAAATAGATTTTAACTAAATAAGATGTGACAGTCTCTTAAAATATCAGCACTTATTGATCTTAGTTAGGCAAAGTCTTCATAATGTTCCTGTCAGTAAAATGAAAGACTTTAATCATTTCTCCGATAGATTCTCCCATAAATATCTCCACCCAGGATACATTTTTACAGCTACATATGATATAAGATGGCTTTATAAAAATAGCGTGAGGTAATTCATCATTTTAATAAGCCTTCGTAATGCACACAAGATGTCAAGGTTTGGGTGGTAAAAGCTGCGATCCGGAACCTTTGCCACTCTTTCACCATCTCTGAATCATAAAAATGTGTTCTACTTTGCTTTCTTTATCGTGCGTTGAAGTCAAAGTGATATTTTCCACGAATCAACACTGATGTTTTATGAACTTCCTCAATGACAGTTTTATTTTCATACAAAAAAGTTTTATAAAAGATTTAAGCATCTGCCACTTAAAAATATATTTTTTTCAACCCAGCAAACAAACGGCTCATTTCCCCGCATGCCCCTTCCTTTTAGAGCACTACGGTGGCTGTCGCAGGACAAACATGTCGTCACGTTTTCGTTTCTTTGCCGAAGGAGATACCGTATTTACAAAACGCACTCTGTTGAGAAGTTTGTCCATTTAGGGCTACTGTTGAAACAACATGGCAAATTTCGTTTAGGGGACCCGCGGTGTATGTAGATAGAAATAGCTCATTCTAAGATAATAAAAACATAATGCTTCATTAGGTAAGGTCTTTATACACCTATAAAAACATTATGTATATTTTATAGCATTTCTGTCAATAGATCCTCATTAATATTATACAGCCCACCTTTAAATAATACAAATTATTTACTTTACCTATAGGAACCCGATAATGTAACTATAGTGTTAGTTTGAAGAGTTACGTTCCCCAACAGTGCCAGAGTGTCAGCTCAGGCTAGATCTTTACAGCCACATGTGTGGAAGCATGATGAGGTGCTAAGTGTGTTATAAAGGCAGATCAACACTCACTAAATCAGGTGAAGGCGCTTTCATTCTTCAGCTCTCGAAAACCTTGAGCTTACTGCCGCTCCAATAATTAAACTGATGTTTAATGGCATCGGCAGAGGTGTCGATAAAAATCATTTCCTATACTTTGGGGAATTTCCTCTTTCTTTGCAAGCCAAGAAAACTGTTGAAAGAGCGACTACTGATTATTTCTCACCGTCGACTGGTGACTTTTTTCTGTTAAATCTTTTTACCAAACCGGTTATAATTTCCTTTTTCATCATCGTAATGCATTAAGATGGCATTTGGAAAAGATCAGAGAACTGAGGAACTGGGAACCAAAGATGTATAACCAGAACGGTTTAGAAAATGGAAAGTTGGACCTGTTTGGCTCTTTACAAACGAGAAAAGGTTCATTACAGAAAGCCAAAATCAATAAACCTGGACGGTTGAATAATTTTCTAAAGGAAATAAAAATGGAAAATCTGTAATGATGTCCCTTGATGGCATATCTCATAAAAGGCTTGTGATGTTGCTCTTTGAACTCATACTTCATAAAGTGTGAACAGCACATTGGATCACAATGTTCAATTGGGTCTTTTCATAACTATGATGGTGACAACCAAGCAAAATGTTATACCGAAACATTTTATAACCTATTTAATTAAAATTTTGTTTCAATTTTTTAAATTTTCCTCCAGTAAAAACATTATAGTTCTGACATTTGTCACCTTTGAAGAGTCTGGTGTGCAGCTAGAATCCTGTGGAAAAGCATTACATTATAAAGTTTAACAGCGGAACAAAACACGGCATAAAAATCACAACAATGACCACAGCATGAAATAAAAGACACATTGCACTACATACGTACACCAGCATGGCATTCAGGATAGCTCGTAGGCCCCGGTGTCCTTGAGTATATGCAGGAGCTCCTCACAATTTAATTATATTAGCGTTACATTGTACAGAAGACACATCTAAGCTGCAAAGATACTGTGTGTTTACAAAGACCCACAGACGCAGAACATATGCATTTACGTGAATTTAAAATTATGGGAAAAAGTGGATCCCACGTGTACTTTACTGTTGATTTGTGTGGACGGTAGCCAGAATATAAGGCGCTCATGAGCTGCTGCAGTTTGTCAGGGTAAAGAAACACTTGTGGATGATGTCACTTCTTATAGGTGGGGGTCACCAAGATTTGTGGCAACCCCTGTATACAATTCTGTCTCTTTGCAATATGACACATTAAAATGATATGAAAACACATGCTGATGACGGTTACAAACATGTGAAACCCACATTAAATATCACACCATTAACTGCATTCTACCTACAAACATACGCAAAAATATGTGAGATTATTTACAGCAAAGTCAACTAAGTTTCAAATAAAAACAAATATTTTAATGTTTAGTATCATTTACATGAATCTGATATACTATGTGATAAACATTAAAGGTATAGCTCACCCTAAAATTAAATTGCAAACGTGTGACTTTCTCGTCTGCAGAACACAAAAGAAGATATTTTGAAGAACGTTGGTAAAAAAACAATATCAGACCCCATTGACTTTCATTGTATAGTCTCAAAATCACTGAGACATTTCTCGAAATATCTTTTGTGTTTCACAGGAGAAAGGTTTTGAAACCACACACTGCAAAAAAGTAATTTTACAGAATTTTGCGGTTTTATTTAACCGTAAAATAAAATAACATGAAAACTTGTGTTTTAATTTTTTTTCTGGTGTCCCAGATGCCGTAATACTGTTTTTTACAGGGTTTTTGATGACAGAATTTCTTGGGTGAATTTTGAGTGAACTAGCCCTTTAAATGTGATATAATGAAGACAACATGTTCTTAAAATTAAATTATTCTTACAAAAAAACAAATGCAGTATTATCTGGCAATATTTTCCCCATTATTATCCAACCAATTTCAGTAAAGTATTCACCATTAAGTTTGATCCCGTTTGAAAATGATCTACAAAAGTATCTTGAAAGATCTTAAAAATAACCTTTTGAATAAATACTTCAGCTGTCCCAGAACTACCACCACATCCCCAAAATCCCCAAAGATCTACATCTGCATCAGGTTTCTTCTTTTCCTAACATCCTATACATCAGAAGACCAACATCATCCATTAAACTAGAGTTCACAGAGGACAAGCACTTTTCTGGCTAGGTTTTGCAGGAGTCTGGCGGTTCTGGGCCCGAGCTGAGGCTGTAAGCCAGCAGGTCTATTTAACACCTTCACCTGTGGGCCAAAGACAGGTGTGACACTGCCTCAGCCACGGGCTGTGTTTACCAGCACAAACTCATCTGCCTCGATAGGGGTGATGGCCTTTGAGGAATCATGGGGGAGAAAAGCACGATTTCAGCCTCTTACGTATTTCCTGGCCCTGGCTAGCATGGACCCTCATGTACGATACATTCCGCTGCGCAAGGCAGCCGTGAAAGCCTGGTGTTGGCGGCTGCGCAGCCCCAATTACACACCCTCACGCTGCAATCACATCCTCCCTGCGCGCACTCAAGCGTATCACAGAAAATTCAAACCCAGTGACCCCCACAGTAAACACAACTGAGCCTGGAGAACACAGGGAATTCAGAAATATAGTCCGTTGCAGAGGGCCAATGGAAACAGACAGAACTCACATTTAAAATATCAGAAATATATAATATCAGTGTGTCGATGTCAATTAGTTCATTTTTTTGGTGAATACCCTTTTAAATTTCAATCTTATGGCTCGGGAGGAAATTGGTACGCTGCAAAAAAGTTTGTGATCAGCAATGTTTACGTTACTAGAACATTATCTTAACGTTATTTTATAGCTACTTTTGTTTATTTTTCCCTTTTTAAGTTTGTTTTGTTAAAAAAGATATAATTTTAGCAACCTTTATTTAGAATTTAACGCAACCCATCACTAGTCAAGATTAGTAAGTTTAAAGTAGTAAGTTGAACTGACTTGAATCAAATTGTTTGCATTACAGCCAATTTGACGGCAATAAAAAATGTAAGGCAGTAATTTTTTTTACACTGCAGAAGCTCTGTATGTGGCCCATCTGGGCTGTTTAATACAATAACAAAGTCATTAAAACAGTTATGAAAAGAATTACTCCAATTTTTCCAATATGCGAATGGTTTCGTACTCTATGTATCTACATCTTTCATTGTTCAAAACAATCCCACTCATCATGTCATTTGGAATGGAAAGATGCAGAGGATGTTGTCCCGGTAACTGCATCTGCATCTGCTACTTGGCATCAATGAGTCATTAAAACGTGTCGGGATGAACCCATTATAGGTTCCTCTCATTAAGGCTAATTATGACGACCTTTGGTTATTAAGCCATTTACTTTCCGCCAGCCGCCTGCGCAGATGTTTTAAAGACTTTAGAAGCCCACGATTATTGTCAGAAACACATTTTTTCTGCGTTTGTCAATGTTTGTCAACCGTGCCTCAGACTGGGGTTGAGAGGAAGTTTGTGGCATGTCGAAAACACGATTTGGGTGCACCAGATCTTTGTTGTTTAACAAAATTAGAGACTTGTAATGTTGAGGTCAAGCCGGGTCACGAGGAAACCGCCACGATAAAGGACGAGATTTCCGTGACAGCCCGGTCACCGACTCTCGATTTCCCCTTTTTCAAAGCATGGCGTGCGTTCTAGAATCATCTGGGTTTTCTCAACAAGTCAGTCATAATCAAATCTGGTTTATTGCATCCCAGCCACTCCGCTGAAGTGAGAAAAGGTCGACACAGTTGTGAAATGACCAGAGGGAGGAAGTAAGATGATGATAACTTCACAAGCTGGAATGAGTCGAGCCTTACTCAGACGCTCGGTCAAAGCACAGCGGCAGTGGTATAGATGTTATTTTGAGCTTATATTTATGGAAACGTGACAAGCGAGAGAGTCATACAGCTATATGACATATAGACACAATGCACTATTATTGAACAAAACATTCACTAAATTAAAAGGATAGTTCACCCAAACTTGAAAACCTTTTCATCTTTTCTTCACCCTCATGTCATTCCAAAGCTGGTAACCAAACAACATTGGGCCCATTGACTTCCACTGTGTGGACACAAAAGCCCTCAGACATTTCTCAAAATATATGAGGTTTTGAACAATATGACAGTGAATAAACGAATAAAATGAATTCATATTTTTGTGTGCACGATCCCTTGAACTAAAGATACAAATGCAACAACAAACGCAGAAACTTTCTCACTTACACTGAGGATGCACCTCACAACACCACGACATGGCCGGAAAAGTCTTAAAAGCAGTGTTTGTGAATAAACATTTAACAGCCACAAAACGGCCGAGTTCCACAGAGAAATTACTTCAACACAACAAGCTTAGACTTCTCATCTGTTTCTCCGTAGGGGTTGTTTGTGTAGACCGGAGGAGGTGAAGGGGAGACGGAGGTGAGGTGGGGCCTTTAACTCGACTTAATCATCCCAGGCTGAGAGAGAACACAAAAAAGCACAAATCACAAACAATATGCGCACAGCACTAGAACTTAATTTCTGTTCTTTCGCCGGATAAACATTCATACCATGCGAAACCCCCCAAAAAGCAACACGGTGATGAAAAGTGACAAGCCACGTGTAAACCATCAGTAGGCACAAAAGCTAAAAGCTAACTAAGAAGAACTGTTGAGTGTTATTGGCTCTTTTGTTGCCCTTTTTCCTAAACATGGCTCTGTACGTGTGGGTGAACGATCAGCATATTTATTTTGCAGCCATCTGTAGTTCATAAAAGAGTCTCAATGCTTCTCTTGGTGTGCTTATTGTTTTTGCTGGTTATTAGTTTTATTGGCTGTTCGTGGGCACCCCATTTAAACTGCACAGCTCATTTGAAAACAAAAGGGAAATGCTGGGGATTAGAGTCAATTTGGATATTTTTAAGCATTTGTTACTGAAAACATCAAGGCTTTGCAAAATACTCAAACCCAAGATGAATTTTAAAGCACCCTCACTCGCTTGGGAAAAATAGGTTTCTCTTAATAATTTACTCAAACATCTATATTAAAAAACACGTGATTTGCAACGTGTTTACATTTAAATAGATTGAGGATTGTACGACTCATTTCTGTGTGACGTTCCGAACTAAAGGGTCTCGGAGCTTTTATCCGAAAATAACCGTGCCATGTTTTCATAAGTGTTGGCCTCCTGTAATCTACTAAATTGGATGCTAAAAAAACATTTAACACAGTCAATTTGGAGAACGACAATGTTGTGAATATCGCCTGGCCCAACTCAAACCGATTATAAACTATTTGATGTTTAATACACAACCATGTGTGGAATTCTAGATCAATGAGATTTTACAGCATTGACACAACATTGTCGAAAGAATTATGCAACAAGCTTGTCTTGTTTGTTATAACACGTGTTTAAAACTGATGTGCTAATGGATCTGTTAGCCTTCTTACAACAGTTTAATCTATTTTCCGTTGGTTTCCCTTTAAAGAAACAATGACTGCTAAGAGTGACAAATGCTTTTCTTGAAATGAGAAAAGGGTTTAGATCTGAAGCAACTAAAAGCCGAGCAGACAGTTTTGTGACTTTTCGCCTCATTAATCCAGTGTTGGAAGAGGTAAATGAGGAGGATGCTTATCTCTACAATGTGTTTTCTTTCTTGCTTTCCTTCCTAAAAATGACAAAGACAACAAGTGCAATAAATAAGAAATATCAACAAAGGATTTGGTCTACCAATTCACCATTTAATGTTAAACGTCATCCCAAACCTTCTTAAGCACTCTCTTTATTTTCATAGGATCTTATTTATGTCGAGTTAAAGCCTTCTAGACGACTCTCTTTGAGGTGAGTTTAAGTCTAACACAGACTCATTAGTCAGCTGTCTAACTGAGCTGGTATAAAGTCTTGAGAGAGTTTAGATAGCAGGACCGGCGCTCAATCTTCCTTTGCAAATGTCCAGTAGGCACATTACATTACAGCACTACATCTTCCCTCTTCACAACCACTCAGAGAAACGGTTATTACGTTAATCCCCGTCACCAATTAATCTTCGACACATATTACTAATGCAGCTATAAATTCAACCGCGTGTCTACGGCTCACTGCAAGGAGAGCAAGATAAAACAAGCAGTTTATTGAAATCACGTTTTGTAGCTAGATAATACACATGATAAGATGGTATAAAAGAAAATGTCATTTTATAAAACACATAAATAAAATGATAACAGACTAATAATATTTAATCTTTCGGTGTTCTACTGTCTGTTTTGTGATCTGGTTTTGGGTCCTTTCCGTTCTTCTTGGTGAGGCCGCTGAAGTATTTGTCTCGGAAGGAGTTGTGACCCTGATACGGAGTGAAACAGGGGTCCGCAAGATCTGCTAGTCTGTCCGAATCCTGCAAAAGAAAAGCAGTTTTAGAAAAGTACATTTTTGTATGAACATATTCTATATATCAGCATTGCTCCTTTGTAATTTTTGTTCATTTTTAACCAGAAAAGTTTGAACCGAAAAGCTTTAAAGGAGCAATATGGACATCGGGTTCCCTCCCTTTGGAAGCACTACGGTGCCTGACACAGGACAAAGTTGTTTCACATTTTCGCTGTGTAAATGGTACTTCTTTCCATATTTGGAGTTTCTGCATGAGAGCGCCCTCTGTCTTTCGGATGTGGCGGCATTTAACCATAATTTATTGACAAACTGAGCATAAGAATCGCACAATAAATCGCCCTAAGTCAGACCGATAACCAAACACAGACCGAAAACAAGCGTGTGCCCAGATGAAACCGTCTATAGTATAAGAACAACATAAGTGTACGTATAAAATCACAAAGCTTCATGGTTCTGTTATGCAAACAGCTAATTCTGGTGTGTTCATAATTTTCATACTTTCATTTTTTTTTTGATGCACAGACAACAAATGAAAAGCACACTATAGCAAAATGGCAGATGCAGACAAACATTTGGCTGACTTATACACTTTTCCACAATCCCTTTACAAACTCACAGTGTCTAATGACAGACAGCCGAGTGTTAAGATTTGGCTGCCCAGATCTGAAGCCAGGTTCTTAAACAGAACTCACTGTAGGGCAGAACGGAATGAGGCTAATGAGGTGGCAGAACGACCGCGCGCTAAATGTGATGATTCCAACCCCGCGCCTGCAAACCATCACTGGCACCTTTCATTATCCACTCCCTTCTCTCAGTCAGCTGTGTGTTTAGGTCACAGGCGGCGGCCCTTAGTTTACAACGTAACAGGTCACCACCTTCATCATCCCGAGAGGGATGCACAGGGTTTATGCAACACAGACCACACAAAACACAGCAACAGACCCCGAGTCTGTGCTGCACTGAGTGGACTGCAGAATTAAAGGGATGACCGAAGAAAAGAGACCAAGAAAACTGCCAGGAAATGTGAATTTCACCCCAAACTCTAGTTAAGCTTATTTAAAGTGATAGTTCACCCAAAAATGAAAATTCTGTCATCATTGACTTACTCTCCTCATGTCAAACCTGTATGAACACAAAGATATTTTGAAGCATGTTGGCAACAGAAAACCGTTGGTCCCCATTGACTTGCATTGGTTTTGTGTCTATACAATAGAAGTCAATAGGAACCAACGTTTTTTTATTCAAATTATCTTCTTTTGTGTTGTGCAAAAGAAAGAAAGAAAGGTTTAAAATGCTATTTGGGACAAACACCATGAAGCATTTTGGTGTTTCTTCGGCTACTGCTTGATCAAAGTTGAAGTTTGGCAAAGACCTTCGTACACTGCACTGAATGATCCATCGCCAAGATCAGAGCTACTTGAGCATTGGGAGATGGGCCAAGTTTCTTCACAGTCAATTTTTCTATATTGTGATGGGGAGGCAGACTTGTGTTAAACCATCGGTGGAAAACAGAATTATGACATCAATAGGTCACGTATAGGCCTCTTCCAGATTTGCATCGCAGGGCGCCGGAGACACATGCCAGTCAGTGCGGATATGCCCGTTTCACAAAGGAATTTATGGGAACAATTTGGGGTTTTGAAGTGGTTGTCAAATCCAAAGGAGGATTATTTTCCATACAATGTGTGATTAAGTCATTAAAGCAGCGTTACAAGAGTAAGTCAATCGCAGCCAGATGGTGTAATTGTTTTGTGTGCATTCAATGCGGAACTATAAATGCATTAAGTGTATTTAGAAGCGCATGTCAACACTTAGCAAAAATTGTACTCATCTTATATGCAGATATAAGCTATACATTAAAATATTTACATGTCAGGGTTTCAATACATCTTTAAATAAGTGCCACACTGATTGACATCACATGAAAATTGTCAGAAACAGCATCACATTGGGATGATTTTATGAGGTTGCTGGGTTGAAGGAAAGTGAGAAGCAAACAGTAAACAGCACAAACAGTCAAAGAAAAACAAAAGAGGTAAGATAGGAACTTATCAATGAGAAGAGGAATGTCAAAACAAAGCATGAGGCCTACACTTCCTAAGAAAAAACCTTGACTGCAATATAATCAGTTATTAATATATCACCTTCCTCTATTGTTTTTTATTCTGCTGAATGCAGACTCAATGAGCTTTGTGTAAGCGCTAAGTGTAATTTGTTTTTTCTTTTTTAAAGGGATAGTTCAACCAAAAACAAAAACCAGAAAACAAAAGATGATATATTGAAGAATGTTGGTAAACAAAAATCATTGGTGCCTTGAATTGGTTTTTCTCCATACAATAGTCAATGGGGACAGTTTATTTACCAACATTTTTTTAAATTTGCAAAAGTCATACAGGTTTGACAAGACATGAGAAGGACATTTGTTTTTTTGTTTTGGGGTGAACTATCCCTTCAAATTCTTTAGTTTACACTCCAAGCAAACCAGAAACATAACATGCATTAAAAATATTTAATAAATCTTCAATAAAAATATATTTGAAGGATGAAGACATCAGTTTTCTTAGGTTGAACATCACTTCTGGCCAAAAATGGGTACAAATCAACAGTGGTGGGTAACGCTCATGAGGAATGAGGATTGATATTAAATATATTTGAGTCATATACCCTAAAAATGTATCAGCCAAATTGTCTGAAGAGTTTATTCCAAACCCTGATTATTTTTCTAAATCTAAATCTTCAAACAATGACACAACTGCATACCTCAGGTTCTTTGGTCTTCTCCATGGTGATCAGTCTTCTTGAAGTGTGGCTGGATAGAGTCTGTTCACAGTTACTGATGAGAGTGAGACATGGATGAAGAGGGACCGTCTCCTCACAGTACCTGAAGGACACACACACAAACACAGCAAGTTACACCAGAGGTCCTTTTACAAACAAAACACCTTGTGGGATGTCACAACAGCTGCTTTTTCACCTGTGCAATGTCATTATAATTAGCGAAGCTAGACAAAATATAAACATAAGTGCTGGAAAAACATAAATCACATACCATGGACAACATTCAACAATCAGCGTCATATGAACTTTTTGTCAGGATGCACGCTGAACTTCGCTGCAAGGTTTACCTTTTACACCTGTGTATTTTGCTTTCACATGAAGCTCGCCTTTCAGTGCCAGGGTCACAAGAGCCTATCCACCCACAACCTTTGAGAAAGTCCAAACTATATGCTGTTCCCAGAGGCCATAGAGAGATGCTAGGGCCATCAATTCAGCAGGGAGTTGAGTTGGGCTGTTAAACGTTTACTTGCTGACAGACACGGTCGCACGCTCCAACTCCCTTCATTTTTCAGACCATTATGTAAATATGGCCAGTGCTTGAAAATCAGCAAAAGAAAATGGTCGGTGGGCAGCTAGCCATAGCCGAACGTGATCCACACAAACCCACCGATCCGCAAACCGCTGAGCACACACAGTTAGCTGCATTTCAAACAAATCATAAATTATGTGCCCTCTTTTCAACAGACCTGACAAAGCAAAACAAGGGGGCATATGAAGCATACATATTCTCCATCGCACTGTTTACACGGAGCTACTGCTGTCACCTTGGAGAAATGTCTAACAAATGTCACCGTTCCAGGAAAGGGCTCTCTGGAGTACTCGGCCTGCAGAAATCACATGACAGAATCATATTTCCCAATATAAAGCAATGAGTCAGAATGGAGAGATGATATCGGTACTAGTGCACTGTGGGTACGAATGACTAACGTCCCATAGGGATTGCTTATGTCCGCATTCACCCAATGACAGTGGTTCCATCTGAAAGAGATTATCCTTCTGTTTGTGGTGGTATGCAGTTGTCACAAAACATTTTATAAGTCAAAAAGATCAATCGATACTCTTGGACTCTTGGAAGAAGCTTCTTAAAGGGACAGTTCACCCACCCCCAAAAAATGTCATCATTTACTCACTCTCAAATCAAAATTTGTATACATTTCTTTGTTCTGATGAACACAGAGAAAGATATTTGGAAGTATGCCAACAGTTATTGGTCTCCATTGACTACCATAGTAGGAAAAATACAATGGTAGTCAAAAGTGCAGAATTTAAATTTTTGTTACATGGTTAACACCAACACCAATTTTAGAACATCAATTTTACAATTACACATTTTTGAAATCCCAGAGCGCATAACTCTTATGCCAGTTATTATAAATACAAGAACATAAGTGGATTGAGTAAAATCAGCATCGGTTTTGCCTTCAAACCTAGTTAGGAGAACCAAACCAATGGATCGACCAGAAGGACGCTTTACAGAGGTATGTTTTAATTCTGTCCTTTGCATTTGCACTGTGACATGATGGCGGCTGCAGCACCACAGCTGTGATAACTAAAGAGACGCCTTCTTCTTTGCGTGTACATTTGGGCGGCGTCATGCAACGAACTGAGCAGAACTGACGTAGAACTATATGTGCGGTGAGCAATGACTTTTAGAAAGAATATATATTTTGTTCTGATACTTTGATTTTGGCATTTTTATGTGTCTACTTGTAACACACCAAAAACACAGGAAAACACGACATTGCACACTTTTTCTCCTTTAAACTCCTTTAAATCATTTACTCACCCTTTTACTCCAAACCTGTATGACATTTTTTTGTGTGCTCCAAAAAAGAAAAAAACAGAGAATTCTTATTTTCAGGTGTACTATGCATTTAAAAAAACAGTTCACCCAAAAATGAAAATTCTGTCTTTATTTACTCACCCTGTTCCAAATCTGTATAAATGTCTTTGCTCTGATGAACACAGAGAAAGATATTTAAAAGAATGCTTGTAACCAAACAGTTCTTGGCCACTATTGACTACATAGTAGAAAAAATTGCTTCATAAATTTCTTTGTGCTGTTGAACACAAAAGAAGATATTTTGAAGAATGTAGGAAAGCAAACCGTTCTGGGGCACTTTTGACTACCATTGTATTTTTCCTACTATGGTAGTCAATGGTGGCCAAAAATTGTTTGGTTACAAGCATTCTTCCAAATATATTTTTCTGTGTTCATCAGAACAAAGAAATTTATATAGGGTGAGTAAATGATGATGAAGTTAAATTTTTGGGAGAACTGTCCTTTTGATGGTGAACAGACCAAGTGGATGAACCGGATACTAAGTGCTGGTTCCTACGGAGTGTTAAAAGGTAAACATCACTATATTCCTAGATTCCAGTAGCAGCCATAATCTCCTCAGAGTTTATAAACAAAATTGCTTCTGCAAATTGAAAACCTTCTAATACTGGCGCCCCCTTGTGGGAATGTTATTGAACGCTTATATCTCGGCCCAAATGCAATGTATGTTTCCTTGTCTGTTTTCTTTCGTCATTTTGTTTTACACACAATAAAACGAATGTGGAGACCCATAAATGTGAGTTAACAATGACACAGCTCTAATTTTGAAGTGATTTCATCCTTTAATAAATAAAGGCGACGCAAGCTAAATTAATTATTGTTTGTGTCAGCAATCCCAAGCGAATAATTTCCCGAAACCACACGAGGGGAAATGTGTTGTTGTTGCTTACATGACTGAGACAAAGGTGAGGTAAAGCCTGAAGATCACACACAACAGACCCCTCCTGTAACTCGCTCCTCTTCATGTGCCCTGTAATCAGTGGATGGCGTGATCTGTGGACACGGCTGTTTGAGGTCAGTGGGAAAGCCCCGCGGCTTCACACCTGTTCTACCGCTGAGCTGACCTCAGGTCAGCATGCCCGAGCAGGTTTAACACCACTAAAGATGGGCTTTGAGCTACTGATAAGCTTTGCCAGATAGAAGTGCAAGGTAGCCCTCTAGTGACTGATCCTTGCACATATATGCAGGGGGCATTTTTATTTAGCCTGATCTAAAATAAAAGACATCTGATCTTCAACAGTTAACCAATAAATTGAGTGTTGGATATTAACAATTCAATTCTATGTTCATAAAAGCAGACTTACTCTGGTCTGTAGACTGGAAGCCAGTAGACAAGACACCCACCCAAAACCAAACGATGGGCCGCAAAATTCAACAGGTCAGCGAAGATGTCGCTCAAGTGATACGCCATTGAAACAGGGACATAGCTTTCTCCAGCACTGCATAAGAATATGAAACAACAATTCAAGAGAAAAAAGAACATTTGTTTTCTTGCTTTCTGTATAAAGAACAAACTTGCATGATACTTAACATTAAGTTATTCTCTAATACAAATTTTAAGACTCTGTGCAGAATGCTACACAACACAATTCATACACTAGAGTATGAATTAATATGAATGACAGTGTTATTTTGTATATTCCCCAATTGTAAATTGTACATTTTGGTAAAGTAGCAGGCAGCATCGGATTGGATGCTTATATCCTTTGAATGGATGAACATTTGTAAAGGGATAGTTCACCCAAAAATGAAAATGATGTCATTATTTACTCACCCTCGTCATATCAAACCGTATAACTTTATTTGCAGAACACAAAAGAAGATATTATGAAGAATTTTGGCAACCGAACGGTACCCATTCACTACTATTGCAAAAACAAAACTAATGCAATCTATGGGTACCATCGTTTTTTTCTGTAGTGTTCTGCACTCACACAGGATTGAAATTAGAAGAGGGTGAGTACATAAAGACAGAATTTTCATTTTGGGTGAACTATTTCTTTAAAGTTGTAGTTTTAAAAGCACATATTAAGAGCAGATCTGCACTGGACACATTAAAATGCAGGTGTAGAAAGGTAAGAGACTTACAAGTCTTCAGAAGGTTTGATGATGTCTTTATTGGATCCTGTTCTTCTTGTTGACTCACGAATACCATATGGAGCTTTACAACAGAAATGAAAAAGTATTAGAATTAGCTAGCATGCCACAAAGTAAAAAAAAAAAGAGTAACTTTTTTATGTGACACGACTTTAAAGGTGAAGTGTCATTTCTGTACCCTAAGTTTTAAACATCCATGTCCTTTTTTTGGGTAGTCCTGACCTGAACAATTTCAGGTGACCTACAACTTGCTCATAATTTTAACATCAGAAAAAACACAAACTTCACCTTTAAGGAACATCAGCACTGTCATAGGTTTAAAAGATTACTCGTTGAAACATACGGTCTGTAACAATGGCATCAAACAGTGCGTTTTTTCTCCAGACGGGTTTTGAAGCATCAGACACCATGACGTCCACATATTGACTCTCACTCCCATACTGCCTCAGGTTCGCTCGGATGTTCTCATCCGGGCCTCTCCATTTCTGATTCTTCCTGCTGGCTTTTCCTGCAACCGTTTTAAACACTCACAGGTGCACAACCACTGGAGGAGTAGTGACAAGCTAAATACAATAATTATTGTTGACTAAAAAAATGTCTCCACCAACTAAGAAACTCTAAAATAAGACATACTTGCCTTTACAACAAATCCTTACCTATTCCATGGATAGTGTTATAATCAATGTCTGTCCCACATACATAAGCTCCAAAATGTGAACATGCTACCAGAAGACTGCCTGAAAAAAAAAATGAAGATTATAAATGTATTATTATTTATCAACTACCCAAGAACGTAATTCATAGACCAATTTATCCAATGTTATAAGTTTGGGGTGTGAATATGTGTTTGTTCGACAATCGCCAGACAAAGTTTTAGTATTGCCTTTTAAAAAATGTTAAAGCCAATTTGTTACTTTTACAATTGCGTTTACTGTCATCAGTGGCACAGAAGTTCCACAGAAAAATCCGTCCAAGCATTTTTTCTGATTAAACATCTTATTAACTGCTTAACACTTTCTCTATGCTGCTAAAACTATGGCTTATAAAGACTTCCAGCCATCCAAAGGATTATTCAACTGCAACTGGTTGTAAAAGAGCACATCTGCACAACAGATCTCAAACAATACTCAGCGCAAGTGGAGAGGAGGCACACTTATGATAAAGTCCGACTATATCATGGCACGCTACAAGCTCATAATGTGAACCTGGGTTTCTAGATAAATTACACCCTAGGATGCTAAAAATGCTAGTATTTGAAGAAGGGCATTCAAAATCAGTCCTTTCAAAGTAAAAAAAATGGAAAAAGTGGAGCAAATTTAAACTAAGAAAAGTGGAAATTCTGTGATATTATGTTTCCTTCTCACGAGCCATCAGAGATTTTATAGAAGTCAACTCCTGGTTCCTGTTAGGCAAGAATGAGAAACAGAAGATGATGATACATATCTTCAATCACCCAGACAAGCCGTCAGATCTCATTTTAGTCAAAGCGAGACGCAAACACCTGCTTCAGTTTGACCCGTGTCTATGCATCTAAACTGTTCTAAAATGTCAAACTACTAACAGTCAAAAAGTAAAAGCTCTGCAAATGTTTGACACAGCGACAGAGATTCATTTCACACATTTCAGGAAAATCTATCAACAAACAACTTACAACTGTCTGTGCATATCAAGCAGACAGGCGAATGTATTTCAACATGATGAAAAAATCCAAACGTCACCACTACTAAAAATACGTCACTTTATGAATGAATGATGGGCATATATCATATAGAAATACAACAAGAGAAATTGTACAACAACTCCAAATGTGTCTCGACCAATCAGATATCAGAGCTGGAACTATCAGCAAAATGACACAGCATCAAAACACCTCACTGCTCGCATATGCGCACCATCTGCTGCTTCTATCAATCAGATGAAACCGTGGCTCTGCAGTGTGACAGTGATGAACAAACATATGGCACCATGACTGACAACAGGCCGTTGTGCATGCAGCACATTCAGGAAATGTACTGTATATAACTATATATGCAAAGATCCAAATAATCAAATAAAAGAAGGATAGACTGTGTTTCATTTTAAAAACTATTCTCTACCATTAGCTGCATTATGATGTGGAAAAGAAGTATTTTATGTGCACTCACCTGTTCCAACAAAAGGGTCATACACCAGATCATCAGCCTTCACTCTGGCATGATTGGCCATAATGAAAGACAGACCAGCATCCATACTAGTGTTACCAATGAAATGTCTCTTCTTCACACTGTAAGAGCGGATTAGTTCCCTCTGACCATCTACAATCTGTTTGGAAATGCAGCACAAGTGGATAAAGTTTATTTATGTATTTTTCTTCACTTTGTTGTGATGCTTTATCTGTATTTTGCCTAACAATAAATACCAACAAAGCACAAATTTAAAGGGAGAGTTCACCCAAAAATGAAAATTCTGTCATAAATTACTCACTCTCTAGTTGTTCCAAATCTGAATAAATATCTTTGTTTGGTTGAACACAGAGAAAGATATTTGGACGAATGCTTGTAACCAAACAGTTCCTTGACCCCATTGACTACCATATCAGGAAAAATGACAATGGTAGTCCCAGAGCTATTTGCTGTCCTAAATTCTTCAAAGTATCTTCGTTTGTGTTTAACATTTATAAAGTAATTTTTCCTACTATGTAGTCAGTAGTGTCCAAGAACTGTTTGGTTACAAGCATTCTTCCAAATATCTTTCTCTGTGTTCATCAGAACAAAGAAATGTATAGAGATTTGGAACAACTCAAAGGTAAGTAAATGATGACAGAGTTTGTATTTTTGGGTGAACTATCCCTGCAAGCCAATTTAAATAAAATGATTATTTATTCCAAACAAACATGTCATTAAATGTATTATTATACCTTTAATGCATCTTTAATAAGATATTTAAATAAAAAGCGAAGATGACAATTGTCCTAAGTTGGACATCACTTTTGGCCACTGTTCATAACATAATAGTTGTTATTAAGTAGCGTATATAAACAAATAAAACAAGGTTTTGTGTATGTGGTTTTATGATTGAACAATTATTCTTGAAAACAGTCCACTCACCCATCTCCCAAAATAAATATGGTAAGGCTCCCCTGGGATGTTATTAGGATCAGAGCCATAATCCTCCAGCAAACAAAATATGTGATCAGGGTCCTTCAGATTAACCTTCCCTTCAAAAGGCAGAAAGTCTAAAGCCTGTGGCAAAAGTGATACAACAATTCCTGTAATATATATTTTTTGCTGGACTTACAGAAACAAAAGCATTAAAACTAGTGATACAATTCATTTTGGGTTCATTAATCTCATCAAAGAAAAAATAGCTTATATAAAGTATGCTGCTTCATTTGCACTCATGAAATATTTAAAGATTTTAGATGTGTATTACAATTCAGTAAATTAAATTGCATTCCTCTAATAAAGATTAAGGCATTTGAAAACATTAATTATGGAGAGAATATCACAGAAGCAGTCATTAAATTCACAAAACTGTCAAATACAATACTCACATCAATCCTCTTGATTCTGTCCTTACACTCTAACGTCTTGTTGAATGTGTAGACGTTAATCTTATATGTTAAATTTTGCTGTAAATATGGAGCCTGTGTAGAATAACATGAAATACTTTTTTAATTAGGAATACATATAAGATGAATAAAGACCAGAAATAAATGAACAAACCATGTTCTCTGCTGGAAACTCTAACAATGATGTCTTCAGCTCGGATTGAGTTTTACCATGACCCCAAAGTTCAAAGGCAGACCTAGACATTAAAATGTTATTCAAATTATACAAAGCAATGCAATTTACATGCTCATTGCTATGAATGGGACAATATTTTGAAACAAGTACTTTTTTTAATTACAATCAGTCAATGAATCTTTTGCCCAAAACAATGTTTTGATGCCTGATTAAAGTAAAACATGTATAATTCGAACCTGGTTAAAGTTCTGGAGAAAACATTTGCAGCTATATGGTATTCACTTTTAGTTCTACACTAACTATTGACATTATCAAATACATACATGCAGACTCAAACATCAAAAATATCACATAACTTACTTTGCACAAACTGTTCTTGACATGACGCTTCGTATGTCATCCTCCAATAAGCCATTTAATTGCCAAAATGGAGACTAACAATAAAATATTGAAATTGTTAAAAACAAAGAGCCAATGATACCTGGGGTGTATTCCAGAAACCATGGTTAATTTATCGTCAGCTAAACCCTGAACTCTGTGTTGATCCTTGCATACTCGGTGGCATGTCGGTTCCAGAACGCGTTTAAAGGGTACATTTTATCAACCTTCCGAAAGTTACCGAAGTTAACGTGTGCTCACAGGAACAACATGAAGACATTGTCAATGGATCACAGATTTCCCGAGTCACCATGGAAATGGTTTTGAAGTTTTTGACTGTATGAATCAGCATTTTTTCACAGAAGACATACATCTGCAAAAAACTTATATATCATATTTATTTTATGCGTTAATAAAACTATAAACATTGTAAATTACAAATTTAAATAAATATAAAATAATTTATATATAGCCTATGAACTATTTTTATACTGAAATATTTAAAATATACAATGGCTATCTTACATAAAATTTTGATTTGTTGAGATGTTTGTAACTGTTATTTCAACATGTGTCTATTTGTCTATATGAGTCTTTTAGTAAAATTGTGTTGCATATATTTGATTACATTGCTAATTGTGTAGGCTGCATTGAACCTCATATTTTTTCTTTAAACAAAATCTACCTTTATTTGGTTTTGTGAAAACAGACTTTGCATTTTATCAGCTTTTTTTCCAACAGTTACTGATGTAGTCAGATTAATGGAGACTCCTTTAATTGTAGAAACTGCTACGGTTGTCATAAATTTGAACTTGCATAACGCTTCTCAGTACACTTAGCATGATACTTAATTTGCATAGAGGAAATTAAATCTGTGAACACTATGCCATAGGTCATAGCCTAATGACGTTTAACCTGAGAATCAAACCTGCCAGACTGCGAATCAAACCTGCAACCATTGGATTACAAGTCTGGCTCTCTAACCGTTTCACCACAACCATCCTACACTTTGTTCCTGACTGCTCCTCTGTCACGCTTAAAGAATGAAAAATGCCTCATTGGGATTGGGCTATTAAACTGTGCTGAAATATTGGTATTATAACACCTAGTCCTGTTAAGTGAATCTGAATAATATTAACTGAGATGCATCAAGTATTACCTAGTTAGTGGAGATGATTAATGTCATGCAGTTGCTTAAGAAATTGTTCTGAAGTTACATTTACATTTATTCATTTGGCAGACGCTTTTATTTAAAGTGTTTTACAAGTAGGAGAGCATAAAACATTTTGTTTACAAGACCATGTCACTAGAAGGATTAAGCTGAAGTAAGCAAGGGAGAAAAAGAACAACATGAAAAAAATATTTTTTGGGGGGGAACATACAATTATTGATCAGTCAGATAAATGCGAAACAGGTATGTTTTGAGTTGTTTTTTGACGGTTAAGGATGCTGCAGTTTGGGTGGAGGCTGGTAGATCATTCCACCACAAAGGAACCAAATGTGTAAAGGTTTTTGCAAGCGATTTGGTGCCTCGTTGCAACAACGAGGCGTCACTCATTTTCAGACCGAAGGTGACGGGACGGGATGTAGACCTGGAGCAGTGAGTTAAAGTTGAGTGGCGAATTTGCCGTTACCTTGAAGGCCAGTGTCAGCGATTTGAACTTGATGCGGTTACAATTCATACTGAAATTATAATGTGTGTGTACTATTTATGCATCCAGTAATATTTGAGATGTTTTCATAATAAACCTAATTAGAAGTATGTACAGCATTCAAGATAAACACAAAGCCCTAAATGTAGTAAGAAACAGCTCACATTATTTTATTTTAAAAGGTTACAATTTAGCATAAAATTAGTTGTGAATGCTGAAATGGGCGAGATTGGAAATGTAATCATACTAATAATGTAAAATGATACGTATCTGTGCTTCCACGCCCACTTGACGCGCATAAAAAACGCACACATGCGCAGACGACCTCTGAAGCAGTAACGTTACATTAAAATGAACTAACCCTGGAACATTACCTGCTCCGGAACAGGTTATTTTCAGAGTAAGTTGCTATGGTAACTTACCATATACCAATACCCAGAAAGTTACCAGCTAACTTACCCGGATATGTCACATAACCTGCTTTCTGGAATAACGTTACCCCTCAGGAAGCAACTTAACATAAATGTCAATAATTTATAGACATTCAAATGCATACTACCTTTTCTTTGAATGTTTCAGATGTTTCAAATGGCCGGTTCCTTAGAGACAGCAATGCTTTTATTTCCTGTAAAGCAATTGAAAGCACAATCATTGTTTTTAAGTAGAAAGTAAATATACTGTGCCACTAGGAATACAAAATGGTTTGTGTTAGCCCACTGTCTACAAAGTCCGACAGCTTCATTCAAATAACACAGCACTGTAAACGTTTGATGTATTCTATAAGCGTATAGTTTGTACCGGTAATCTAAAATCCACATTATCGTGTGCAAGATGAAGTAAATATTGCCTGCATGCTCGACTGCAGTGCAGCGCCATGTTTGTGTGCAACGTTTAAAACCCCTCGACGAGAACGCGCGCGCTTGTAAGAAAGTTTCCTATTGTCCATCCCTGTTCGCCAGAGACAATCCCATAAAGGGATTAGAGGTTTGTTATTTTCAGTGCCCGTTTATATCCATAAGTAAAAAGTACAATTGTAGCCTTGTGAAATGAGCAGTAATCTTTATTATTTGTACATCTATGTATGTGGTCTTCTCCTAAAGTTGAAAAGATTTCATATCGCATAGTTTAATCTTATTTATATGATCCTCTACTTAAGGGGCTAAAATGAACTATTATTGGGTTATCGACACGTACTCTCGCGTGATTCTATACTCCCATTGGTTAGTTTATATGCCACTCATGTCACAAGCGGTCAGAAAAGTATCCACTCCACAACTTGTAATGTATACACTTGCATCGCTGTTGCTGCATAACGACCGTCAAGGAGAACAACGCGGGTAAGGCTTTCACACATAACGTATTTGCTTTAAGTTGGCTGTATTGTTGAGAAAACACCAGCAAATCTCACATTGCTAAGCAAATATTTTGTATTGCCCTCAGTGAGAATGCACATTTTAATTTGTATTCGTAGTTCCGAATTAAATCGAGAATGTCTTTAAAATTCGAATTGAATTCCACAATTTAAATTACATTCTAACATGCTACATAATTCTATCTATCTATCTATCTATCTATCTATCTATCTATCTATCTATCTATCTATCTATCTATCTATCTATCTATCTATCTATCTATCTATCTATCTATCTATCATGAAAGGCATAAATAAAAATGTATATTTCATAACAGTATTGTTTACATCAGGTCAGCTTCACGTGTAAGTTCGAGCTTTAAGTTATTTAAAGACTGAACGACACGCGACCTGCTCATTCACAGTCTGTGTTGTGCCAACAGGTAAGCATGCTGAAAACTTAAGCTGTGCTGTGATCCAAAGGTCACCATGGAGACGGAAGATGCGCCTGCGCGATGCGCGCAGAGCGATAATGATAGCTTGGAGACCTGCACGGTGTCTGTCAAAGGTCTTACAGAGAACTGGCAGAAGTGGTCCAACGATCACTGCGAAAACCAGAAACACAACCCCTTCGGCAATGGCAAGGTGACGCCTCCTCAGATCCAGCGCGGACAGGAAGGTTACGGCAGGCCTTTAGAGGGATCTAAAACAGAGCAGAGGGGGAAAGACGCCAACTCTCACATGGGCAAAGAGGTCATAGAGCTGTGCAAAGTGATCAAAGACATCGGGGTGAAAGGAGAGGACGGCAGGACCGCTGTGCGCTTCGATGCGCTTTTTGAGACATACGTTGCTATCTCAAATAAACTAGTGGGAGTTCTGCTGCGCGCGCGCCGGCAGGGGCTGGTGCACTTTGAAGGGGAGATGCTGTGGCAAGGGAGAGATGATGGAGTGCTCATTACTTTATTACAGTGATTTACATCAAGGATAAACACCACGTGCCTGCCTGCCAAATACACATTAGCGTCAAAAT
This sequence comes from Oreonectes daqikongensis, assembly GCA_026939265.1. Taxonomy (NCBI): domain Eukaryota; kingdom Metazoa; phylum Chordata; class Actinopteri; order Cypriniformes; family Nemacheilidae; genus Oreonectes; species Oreonectes daqikongensis. The sequence goes on from JAOTQM010000311.1 coordinate 3,296,019, forward strand.
TTACATTATGGATATAGCTACAGGCTGCGTTTAATAGTGTTAAGACTCAACCATTGGAAGCTCTCGTTTTCTATTTGTAATACGTTACATTTCTCATACTGTATGATGAAGTTGCACAGAATTCACAAGCACTGCCTAGGGGAAAAAATCCTACATATTTGCTTTTTTGTGTATACTAGCGGTCAAAAGTTTTGGGACACTTAATCACTTGTGTTCATATTTTTTCCCACATTTTAGAATAATAATAAACTCAACAAAGTTAGAAATAAACCTATGGGAATTATGTTGTCATAAAAAAAAAGAAAAATAAATTCAAACATGTTATCTTTAATCGTCTTCAGTGTAGGCTAGTCACCTTTCGATTTTGCAGAAATGTTTTCTTGAGGTCCCACCCTGAGATGCTTTTTAAACATTATAAGAGTTTTTATCTATTCTGTGCTCTTATTGGCTGTTTTTTCCTTAATTATTCAAAAAGTCAAAATAACTTTTTTTATTAAATATAATGTTAGTTTTGTCATGAAAAATTATGTTTATGTTTGGAAAATTATATTTTTGTCTACTAAACTAATTTCAGATATTTAAGCAAACACCTCAGATCAAAAGTTTTTTGTTTAAATAATAAGAAAAATTTTGCTCAAGTGTCCCAAAACGTTTGACTGCTAGTGTACAGTAGGCATTTTTGTGACAGATTAAAGACAAAAACAAACAATTACAAGCAACAGCCAACATACTGTAGGAATCATTTAGTATTTGATTTGATGTTTATACACATACAACGTAAATAAAACCTTTTATCACTATATAACTATATACAGCCAAGGCATACAGGCCTTACAATACAATTTCATTTCATTTCAGAGCATTCAGATTCCAGTGCAGTGTAGCTAATGTAGTACAGACTATGAAAAACACTGCAGTAAATACATGTCAAAATCATTAGTTCTGGCATGCTGCTATTCAGAGCTGTTCTTTTAGTATACATGACATGTATTGACTTTATAAGACCAAAGTTGATAATTGAGACTATATTTTAGCATTCATCCATATTTAGAAAGTCTGGGCACTGTTGTGCATCTTTAAAAGTAATTATTTTGGTAAAACTAAATGTAACTCAATGTTCATCGTAAAGGATTAATGTTTCTGTCAAACGTATCAATGTCATTATTATTCAGCAGGCAAAACAATTCATATGTAGTAGCAAATTTGATTAGCCTGTCTGGTGGAGAATGACAATATAACAAACAGCAAATGCAGCATTAATGAATATTATAGCCTTGAGGCACGTGTCTGTCACATTTCATCATCTTGAATAGATTGAATTGAACTCTTGTTATGAGTAACAAGACTCTGGGCATTACAAACAGAATTGTAATTGGAGTTTTCCAAACTTTTCATTTAGCTCATTGAGTTTAGCCTTTGGAGTAACTGATCCGCCTGCAAAATAAAAAAAAAGCATTAAACAAACGTTCCAGTTTTATACACTTGGAAACACTCAGTAATTGACTGTGGATGTTTGATGGTAAGGTCAAATAAACTGTTTAAAATGTAAAGAATGAAATTTATTTCATACATTTAGCAGTAACATTTTGTCCATGAAACAAAAAAGATTATCCTGACCACTCATTTTCATAAAGTGATTGTTTAACATGACAGTTAGGAAAACCTTTGCCTTAACATTTGTTTATAATGATAAAGCTGGAAAATGGAAACACTTTCCCACTCAGATTGACCCAAGAGCAACAGTGTTCTGTCACTGCTGTCACAAACAAAACTGCCACTGTTCATTCTCTGCCACTGTAGCCACGTCAATTGAATTTAAGCCAATTTGCTTTTTCCAATTACCCAGACAAAAGGTCTTGTTCAACATTCTCATTGGACTTAATAAAGGTCAACAACTTGCAATACTCAGAAAACATTTTGTTTGCTAATGTACCAACTTATTAGTTTACTTGTGAACTTCACATTTGGGAAAACAAGCAAAAGTCTGAATGTTGCCAATGATTTTATTGCTTACCGTGATGAACCAGTAAGAGTTTAATCTGTAGACTAAGCGGGACAAGAAGCCCATCTGACTGGTGGGGGCAAGTACATGGAGATGCAAGTGTGTGACAGAGCAGAATGGAGGCCAATGAAACCCAAACCTGGGAAACACAATAGGCACAAGATCTGTCGAAATGTAAATCACAGTATACATAATACAATACTGTGATTTGACACACAACAGGTATGAAGGCTATATACTAAAAGGTGTGTGTACTGTACCTAACATCATTTAAATCGGAAACATTGTTTTTCTGAAGTATCTCTTTGCCGGTCTCCACCATCTTTTCCACTAGAAAAAAACACCACAAATACAGGCGACCACTTATCCGAGCTTGATATGTGTCAAAATATGTATGCCGGTCTCCAGAAACTCAAAAAATCTTTACCTAATGGTACATGCTCCTTGGCAAGCGATTTACAATTGCCTACATGTTTGGTTGGCACCACTAGATAATGATGGGGAGCTCCAGGGTGTATATCTCTGAAACAGGACACATCCTCATCCTAAAACACACAAATATCACAATCGTTACAATAACTAATTGCATTAATAAATAATCATAACTTAAATTATTTAGACTATTATAAATTAAAAACATAAGCATGTTTGCCTCAGATGTAGGGCACCAGTTTGCAACTTCTGCTTCCTCTATAAATAAAAATCTCTTATTTAATAGCAGTGGCTGTGGCACCAAAGTACAACATTCTAAGTGCAAAACATAAGTAATTTACTACAAGGATGTACTATTCAATGATTGAAGATATCATAAATCTTAATTGCATTGTAATATTTAAGCCTATATCTCATGTATGAATCTGCAGCAAATTATGCTTCACATTCACAATTAAAAAAAGCGACAGCATACTTACGTTGTGCAAGAGCTCCGTTCCCATCTCCCCGTTCACGATTTTACAGAAAATACATTTCTTGTCATATGCAGAAACAGAGGGGTCTGTTTTGGCGATCTCACCCTCAGCTGTCAGGGTGTTTTCACTGGCTGCCATCTTCAAAGTGTGAAGCCGACGGTAATTAGATCAGAGCTAACCTGACGCTTTTCAACATACAAGTCCTTACCGTCAAACCATGAAGCAAGGTAAAATTATATAATAAATATTAAAATATGTTCCGCATTTATTAGACTTAATATAATTACATTTATTTTTAAATGAAAAACGATATAAGTGTTGTCCACGGTAAAATGGAGGGAAAACTGATTTTGATTGATTTAACTTACCTCGGTGAACGTGAAACAGTATTTTGAAAAACTCCGGCCATTAAAAACAGCCTTGAAATATAGTTTTATGCCAAGTAAAAATATTTTATTGTTAACAAACTTTTTTGTAATAGCATCATTCATAGCAATTTTTCATAGCAAAGTCAGTAGTTTGGTAGCTGACAATAAATGTGTAAATGTGTCCTAAGGTGTATAGGTCATTCTGATAAGACATGTGTAACTGACAAGATGCGCTACCTCTGGTTCTCAGAGGCGGTCTTAACATAGAGGCAAAGGTAGGCGGCTGCTTGGGGCCCCCTACCGGCGGTCATAATAGGGGGGCCCCCAACCAACCAAAAAATAAATAGATAAAAAAAAACCTTATCATCATAAACACTTCAAAAGCATGGTAAATTGTATTAATATTCTTATAAGTCTTCGTTGAAACTTTGAAGTAGTAGTTAAAATGTCCAGTTCATGTTGATCTGTCACTACACACATACACCCCCTTCTTTCACAATGAAATGGACTAGTCCGTAACCGTGCGCGCTGCGCGGCGCGAAAGATAAACACAGAGTGAAAGGAGGACTGGGAAAGTACACAAACAGAGACGAATCAAGACAAATATAAACGCGAAAATGAAACGATCTTACCCAAGCGGCTCAAATAAAAGAAAAAAGCGAAAAGACAGCGATAAATACTTGGCAACGCTGCCAAAGATGACACATTTTTTTAGTACTGTTGTTGAGGATAACGACAGGAACAACAACAACGTCCAAAGTGTTGAACAGGCCTGTACAGCAGCAGCAGCAGCTAGCTGTGAAGTGGCGCTAGATAACGTTAACCAAGAAGAAATTGAAGAGGACTTCACGTTGTTGCCGCCCGCTGTCACCGGCGACAGTGTCAATGACGTTGACACAGATGAGTGGAAGAGTTGTCCAGTGATGGCCATTTTGAAACTGATGATGACGATGATGGGGCTTTGATTTATTTTGACACATATTTTGGGAAAATGCATTGAACATTTTTCAAAAACTCAACAATACACTGTGAGCAAACCCTTTTGTTATGTTCGGGATGAAAACATCCACTCAATTAAACTGCTATAAAAATGATAAATATTTGGATCAGATAATAATTTTTTGCATAATGTTGTTAATCAACCTCAGTCCTGATCAAAACTGCTAAATGTTTAAGAAAAAATCCTGGATTTTTACTCTTTAATTGCCAATGATCTTTTCAAAAACTGATTAAAAAAACACACACAAAATGACTTATTTTCAATATAAAAAGTGATTGTGGACTGGATTTTTTTTAACCTTTTATCAGAGTCTTGGACATGTGAAAGATTAGTAACAACATTGGCTTTGATGCATTGTTAATTTTTGTGCAGCATCAGATTAAATTTTTTTCTCCCTCATTTACTGTCCGTGACTCAGCACTCAAACACAGTCATAAAGAAGAGCAGGAGAAGAACAGAAAAAGGAGAGGAAGAGAAAAAAAGACGGGAGAGAAAGAGTAAAAACAGGCATGAGGAGGAAGAGAAACAAAGGGATGAGGAAGAGAGAAAGGAAGGGACAGAGATACAAAAGACAGATGGTAATCATTTAACAATAAAAAAATCATATTATTTCTTAATCCCAATGATTGACTGCTGTTGTTTTTTGTTATCCTCTCACTTCATAATAGAAGAAGTCCATCACTAACTTCTGGATAGCTAAGATAATTGACTTGACCTTTTATTGGACTAAAATATTGGCCCACACTCATTTTGTTCATAGACCATATTGTTAGTTGGTAACAATGTTTATTATTATTATTATTTTTTTACAGGTACAGCTCCTACATCTGCACATCATGTTGGTGTGAAGACCTTGGTTGGTGTGATTTGTATACCCCTCCTCCCCACCGGCTTTAAATATTTAAGGTTCAGGGGAAAAGGAAAGTATTGAAGCTTGTATTTTTGTGAATTGGTAGTTGACAAATATAGGCTACTGTTCGTGTACATGTGTCATATTCATTTGTATTTATAAACACAAACACATACATGTGGGCCTATATATATTTAGGAAATATTTAAATGTATTTATTTATATTTACCAATAATTGAAATTATATTTAAATGTTTATTAATTTTTATATTTTTCTTAAATATATACATGTATGGGTTTGTTTTTATAAATGCAAAATTAATATGCACAGTACACAGACATATATTATGTAAATCAACTTTTATTCTGGATGCGATTAATCGCGATTAATCGTTTGACAGCCCTAGTTATTATTCATTTGCTGCCTACATCTAAAAAAATTGCGACTCCACTAGCTACAAGCATTCAGCAGAGTTTGAGAACTATTCCTCTGCAGAATAAAGACAGCGAGCTCTCGACAGGTTAAAGGTCACTTATCATAAGAGGCAAAAAGGATAAGTGAGTGACAACACACTATGTTAAACTGCACTGTTTAGCAGGTCAGCCAAGCAATTAATCCTGAGCACTCTAATATGTCAAGATGGCACATTTACCACCTTAATGTATGCAAATGATGTCATTAAAATGCATGTTCATGTTTAGTCTCTAAATTAAGAGCTCATTTGCACTCCCAACAATCTAGAGATTCATTATTACAAATTACAAAAATAATAATGACTCGAGATGTCAAATTTACTCTCTTTGTACACCCTTCCCTATTTACGTTATAATTGTGAGAATAATTTATGTGACAATCAGCAATTTGCAGCTCCTGTATTATAGGTTGTCAGCTGGCCAAAGCTATTATGTTATCTCGCGTTCTGCGGCTCCATATGATAAATAAAGAGCCAGAACATGACTGTAAGCAATTACAGTCTGGTATGGTATTGTAAGAATGCAGAGGGTTGCAGAAAAAAGAGCGACTGATAAGCACGAGGACGAGGGAATGTGGAACACAAATGATGATCGTGATGTGAATGAATAATACCAAAGCTTTAGAAACAACCAGAAAATATGGAGTTAAGCATTGGCAACAACAGATCTGATGCATCTTTAAATGATTCATGACTAAAATATCAACTTCAGCATTGAGGAAATCAGTGTTTTGTCCTGAAGAGGTTGTAGAATTATTCATAAGGCATAGGCTTTGTAAATAGATCCTGTTGATTAAAATGGAGGAAGTTAGGGGGTAGGGAGGGAGTGACAACTGCAACTCGGAGATCTCTTGAGACAGAGCTACATGAAGGGAAAATATTCGGCTTCTTTAATCATGTTCTGCCCTACATTTCAACTTCCTTTGATTCCAAACAGCCACTGGTCACTGTCATGCTCGGCTTTATGAATCTGAAAACAAGTCTGTGTATTTGTATTAAAATATATGGGCAAGCCTTAGCAAACAACATGGAATATTGTTCATGAATCATTTTATAAACAATAAAACCCCTTCTGTTTTTCAGTTCTACTATTTTCTGTTGGCATTAAAAGGCAAACTACAAGAAAGTTCACTAAAAACAGTCAATGGTTCACGTGAGCACCGGTTTGCAAAGTGCAAAGCAATTCAGACAAACTTGAGAAAGTAACCCACTATCAATGACCTAAAACGTACCTGTTATAGTACAATGCATTTGGTATTGATAAGGGGTTTGGAGAATGAACAGCTTGCATCTTCTTCACACCTCTTGTAAAGCACCTGCGGCAGACAGATGCAAGTACTATGAGGTATAAAGTTTCAACAGTAAATCTAAGGAGACAAAACATAAATCAAACAGTGAAGGTAGCATCTTTTCATCCAGAGAAAGTACCGCAGTACAAGGGTAAACAGTTGCCACTAGTATTTAAGGATTATATTCACATTCATAATGCAATTGTAATGAGGGGGCTGGAATAAGACCAAGCCTAAAACCACAAACTGGACCTAAATGGGTTGCAGTGATGATCATTTGATTTTAGGAGCTATTACTCTTACATACATTGTTGCATTCAATACAATTCTGCTCGTATTTCATAAGTGTTTTACCAAAAAATAAAAATTTAAACTCAACAAGATTTGAAAATGAGGTGAGTAATGTGCAATGAAAGAGTAAGTGCAGTAACGCAACATGCCACCAGCAGGAGGCAGTGTTACAACGTTGAAGTAGACAATTCAGCCCAACCATTGAAGTGTGAAAACAGCTCTTATTTTCAGCTTTCTCATCATGTTGGTTCATGGTTGTCCTCAAACATCTACACATCAAATTCTTAGCGTCTCATAGCTGAGTTGACAATGTGCTTATTAAACCAGATGTGAAGACGAACACAATGTATTTACATAGCTGAAAATAAACGGATGCATTCGTGACGTCTCTTCTTTTATTGAGACACACGTGTAAAGGATATAGGTAACGTTACGACGAAATTCTTTGTTTTCGCTGTCACTCGTAATCATTCACGTCTTCATTTTTCTCCTCCAGTGCGCTCCATTGGACAGCGGCTTTTTTTACCTGGATTATTTTTCATCTGATTCATGTTTTAAACACACATGTCCAAAATTGCGTAGCCTAGGCCTACTACTGCGACATGACGTGAACTCGGCTCATTCATGTTTGCATGTTACGTGAGCTGTTCGTTGACCAAAAAAATGAACTTTGTTTTTATTAAACTACATTTTAGTACTGTACAGTACAGATTACATGGGCAGTCGTGGCCCAGTGGTTAGAGTGTTGGACTCATAACCAGAAGGTTGCTGGTTCGATTCTCAGGTCTGGCGGGTAACGGCTGAGGTGCCCTTGAGCAAGGCACCTAACCCCCACTTGCTTACTATACAAAATGTACAAATGTATAGTATAATGTACTCTAAGTCGCTTTGGATAAAAGCGTCTGCCAAATGCATAAAAATGTAAAATTACAGTACCTCTCATTTCACAGAACAGCTGTTCTGCTTCTGTTTATTTTAACTCAATTTGCCAATTGCTCTGCTTCCGTGGCCTTAGCGTAGATCGAAAAGCCGACGTGCAAAGATCTGCCCGTTTATAATTTGCCCACTGCTTTTGTTGGAAAATTTTGGATTCTGGCACACTCATTTCGCATAGCCTAGCCTACTAGATATAGTAAAGAAGTATCATATTTAAACACAGGCATGCTTCAAAACACATTTTAAAATAGGCCTATGCTCTTCTAGGATTGTCGCCACGTCATTCCGAATTTTCCTTTTTCACTAATTAAATACGGATTTATTTATTACATTTTTAAAATGCACACAATATAGATATAAATTCGGTGACATTTTGCGGAAATATACTTTCAGGTCGGAATTCCGCGCACTTTTTATGTTAAGTTCGCAAATGAGGACATACCACGAGATCATCGTAATTACATTTCATGCAGTGTGTAATGTTGCCGTGTTTGAAAGTAAGCAGGCTGCCAAGTTGCAAATCCGAAGGTGAATAAAAAACAAAGTTATTGGCTTGGAAAAAAGGGAGTCAACTCTGAATCACGCAAACGAATCGTGACCTATAGTCCGATTTTCTAACCGCCGTGTGTCACTGGAAATATGTGTTACGGCCTGCCCGCGAAAACTTGAACGCGCGCTAAACCAATCACAGCAGACTAGACCATCTGACCAATCACATCAGACTAGGCTAGCGGAAAGGCGGGGATTAGACAGATTGAATCGTGGAATTTGAGAGTCAGTCAAGGATAATATGCTTATTATTACGAAATAATATTGTTTTTACAGCATGTATTTACATAAACTTGTTGTCGGACACTCCGTAAACCAAAGTAGGCCCTTAAAAATCACAAGCTACTCTTTAACGTTAGCGCCTGCCAGACGAAGAGCGCCACCTGCCAGACGAAGGGCGGAATGAAACAAAACTGCCACTGTTCATTCTCTGCCACTGTAGCCACGTCAATTGAATTTAAGCCAATTTGCTTTTTCCAATTACCCAGACAAAAGGTCTTGTTCAACATTCTCATTGGACTTAATAAAGGTCAACAACTTGCAATACTCAGAAAACATTTTGTTTGCTAATGTACCAACTTATTAGTTTACTTGTGAACTTCACATTTGGGAAAACAAGCAAAAGTCTGAATGTTGCCAATGATTTTATTGCTTACCGTGATGAACCAGTAAGAGTTTAATCTGTAGACTAAGCGGGACAAGAAGCCCATCTGACTGGTGGGGGCAAGTACATGGAGATGCAAGTGTGTGACAGAGCAGAATGGAGGCCAATGAAACCCAAACCTGGGAAACACAATAGGCACAAGATCTGTCGAAATGTAAATCACAGTATACATAATACAATACTGTGATTTGACACACAACAGGTATGAAGGCTATATACTAAAAGGTGTGTGTACTGTACCTAACATCATTTAAATCGGAAACATTGTTTTTCTGAAGTATCTCTTTGCCGGTCTCCACCATCTTTTCCACTAGAAAAAAACACCACAAATACAGGCGACCACTTATCCGAGCTTTACATTTCATGCAGTGTGTAATGTTGCCGTGTTTGAAAGTAAGCAGGCTGCCAAGTTGCAAATCCGAAGGTGAATAAAAAACAAAGTTATTGGCTTGGAAAAAAGGGAGTCAACTCTGAATCACGCAAACGAATCGTGACCTATAGTCCGATTTTCTAACCGCCGTGTGACACTGGAAATATGTGTTACGGCCTGCCCGCGAAAACTTGAACGCGCGCTAAACCAATCACAGCAGACTAGACCATCTGACCAATCACATCAGACTAGGCTAGCGGAAAGGCGGGGATTAGACAGATTGAATCGTGGAATTTGAGAGTCAGTCAAGGATAATATGCTTATTATTACGAAATAATATTGTTTTTACAGCATGTATTTACATAAACTTGTTGTCGGACACTCCGTAAACCAAAGTAGGCCCTTAAAAATCACAAGCTACTCTTTAACGTTAGCGCCTGCCAGACGAAGAGCGCCACCTGCCAGACGAAGGGCGGAATGAATCGCACACCTGCCGTGAGCCGGACAGGTATGTTTAATTAGGCTACTTCATCATGCTAATAATGTTCTATTGGTTCTTATTGTTTATATATTGTTCTGATGGTTAAAATTAGTAATTTGGTCAGCATTAGTGTAACGTATTGTATGCTAATAATTAGACTGGTGTTTTAGCAGTACGCTAAGCAAACGTAGTTGAGCGGGTACATTGCTAAGAAAAGTATGTTTTGCAACCTGTAAGTTAGGTCGCTTTTGGCTTTTAGAAACTTAGCCATTGTGTTTTTGCCCCTAAATGAACCATGTTTTCATATGATTGGTTGATTGATGTTTAAATTTGGCCTGTATAGCTGATTGATAGTTGCTGCTGCATGCCATGATTAAATGCTGTCTGTCAGTAAGCCAGAGCCTTGACTGTTTTGACTGCCTGGATCTCACATGTAGGTAAATTCACCGAAGGCTCGCATCACCTGTCCACAGCAATGTGTATGTGATTTTTCCATACAACAGAAGAATGGTAAATGTTAGAGTTGTGGTCACGTGATCAGAATCAGCCATAGTTATCATGCACAGCTGTGTTTTATGAGCAAAGGGCAATGTGTTACAGAATGACAGGTGATAGACAGAATGCAACTATCCCTTGCTGACAGCTCCACAGTACACAGTAGATACCAATTATCCTTAACCCATAAAAATGAAAATACTTTGAAAGTAGTACTCAGTCTTGAATGCTAAAATGTAATTTCATTAAACCAGTAAACAGAAAGTGCATGCAAAATATTGCCCTGCAGTTATTCCAATTCCTTCAAGACATTAGAAAAGCTCCTTATTTAGAACTGGAGAAAATGTTGCTTTTATTGTGTTTAAAGTTTGGGATGTGGGATTACAGAGTCCTCTTTTGCCTCACAAACGTAACCTTAAATGAAAATAAATTGAACATATGCACTGCTGTACGAAGACCGATGAGCATCTTTATATGCGAAACAAGTCATTCAATATCTTTCGGTTACGGACGTATGCGTGATGCAGCGTCGCACGTAGTAAAATCAGTTGGTGGAGTTCTTTTCACACTGTTCAAGGTTATCACGCATTACAGTTGAAATCTCGCGTCTATATCAATGTGTCCTCTTGAAGTAGACCTGCACCATTGCCCCGAGCTTAACAGCGCCAGACCTGGATCACACACTAGACATCTGCTAACACTTAGAGGGGTAGCACTACTAAAATTTGACACGGAACCAGAGAACAGAACCTTCAGAAATAACTTTTTGAGAGTTTGGGGTTGAACAGATGTCATTGTACGTAGCTCCTGTTACATCACTTACAGGAGTAGTTCTTGCTTAACGGACATTTTAGGGATGAGCAGGAAGTGACAGCAGTGATTGATGATGAAAACACTGATTGATGCGTGACATGACTGTTCAAAATTTAGACCACTTCGGAAGATGTAAACAACGTTGGTCCAGAAGAACTTCCCGTTTTAGCTTTTTAACACTGCTGAAACGTTTAAACAAAATACAACCAACAGAACATTTATAGATGGTTTCATCGGACGAACACGTCTGGCCCAAAGTTAACTTTCGGTCTGCCTTTGGTTGTGATATAACAATTTATTTTATTTTTAATTTATGTTAATGTTTTACAGTATATTCATTGTATTAAATGAAATTAAAACTACTCAACTACTATGTTGCGATGAAACCGTGAAAGTGAATCAAAATGTTAGACAAATATCTTTACGATTTAAAGAGTTGGTATTCTGATATCACTAAAAAAACATTTCATGCATTGTGCAATGTTGCTGTGTGTGTATGTAAGCAGTCTTCCAAGTTTAAATCCGAAAGTGCACGAAAAACAAAGTTATTGGCTTGGAAAAAAGAATTTCGATTCACTTGAACAAGTCGTTGGACGTTCTAATTTCATTTCCGTGACTGATTTGCTTCACTTGGTGCAAAGCCCGCCTACGTTTTGCTTGGGCCGCCTGCGAAAACTTGAACGCGCGCTGGACCAATCACAGCACACTAGACCATCTAAGGGGGGACCAAGAGGGAATTAGAAAAATGAATTGCTTTTGAGAGTTAGTCTAGAAGTAAGGTGATAATAATTACCTATTATTAGAAAATGAAAGTATTTTTTACACCATGTAGACACTCCACATGATTTTCTGTCCTCTCTTCACTATCCTATTGAGTAAAGTCATAAAAGACCAAAAAATAACTTAAAAAGAGGTCTGTTTTTTAAGGGACCACAATTGCACTGGCGATTGAATGGAACAGAACACAGGGTGCTTTTAACTGATTTGTTATTGCGACCAAGTAGTTCCCACTTTAAAATCTGATATGATGGGCCATGTTCGAAGCTGTTGTAAAGTAGTTGAGATACACACACCTGTGCCTTCACATCAATTGACTGCTATTATCGTGCCAAGTTTCTACAAACCATTAAACTGTAATTAACTTTTTAACTTGGCAGAAGAAATTTTTGTTGTGATTATAATTATTATTAATACCCTGTTGGTCTTTATTATGCTGCTGAAAAATGTGCTAGGATCCTAATAACACACTGCTTCTTAAGAGTTCATAATAAATTCCCTTGACGTGATTGTGTGCTTTAAAATGAAGGATAGCTGTGTAGGAAGTTTATATACTTGATATTTTTCCCTTTCTGCCTCTCTCTCTCTCTCTCTCTCTCTCTCTCTCTCTCTCTCTCTCTCTCTCTAAAATCAGTTAATGGCTCTAACAGTTCCGTCTGCACAGGATGGCTGTGAAAATACCTTAATTGTTACAATAACAAGAAACCTGAGGACAGTGGGGAAAACCAGCATGTTTAAAACCGAGCTCAATCGCTGTATCGGTGTTGCCAACCACTTGAGGAAAATGGGATCTCTTTTCCTCCGTTCGTGCTTTTCTGTATTATGGCTGAACACCACAAATAGTGAAAAACCGACATATTGTGTTAGAACAGGCCGAGCTGGAGGAAGTTGTTTGTCTTGACTGCTAATTGCTGCGGAGGGCTGTCAGTGGGGTTTGGATGATCGTTATTGGTGCTCTGGGCCGGTGTGGAGATGAAGGCTGTGTACTACTCCTGTGGGCAGGGGCATTCCAGCCTCTTGCTTTGTTTTTGCTGAGCCAATTAGCGAGCGTGATAACATCTGGTGCAAAAGGACAATGCGACTCCGTTCACATCCCCTAAGTGAGTGTCTCTCTCTGAAGCAGCGAGGGCTTGAGCAGGCATGCTGGGAAACTGGAGAAGGAACAACATATGGCTCCAGCTACTTTGATACAGCTGAATGACTTTCACTTTTGCTCTCTCTCTCTCTCTCTCTCTCTCTCTCTCTCTCTCTCTCTCTCTCTCTCTCTCTCTCTCTCTCTCTCTCTCTCTCTCTCTCTCTCTCTCTCTCTCTCTCTCTCTCTCTCTCTGTCTTGTGTGTTCACTTGTGTGTGTGCAGAGATAGAATTAGGTAAAGAGAACCTCATTCTGTCTCTGAACACACACACACACGCAAGCATTACAGAAACGCACACAGCCTGACTAAACAGGATTACTGGGAGATTTGAAAGGGGCATGGGGAGATGATGGAGGATAGCACAGATCAGATTGAAATGCTTTTTAGTCTTGTGAATGCAAGAGGACATGGAGGTTTTAACGGAACCAATTGTGCTATGCGGTATTTAACTAAGCTTGCTCTGAGAATGGAAATGAGGCTGTTTGGTTCGATAGCTTGGTCTGGACCTAAGATCAGTAGTCATGTTTGTCTGATTTAAAAGCTTTAGAAAAGAATGCAGTTTGCTCTCTAAGTACAGTTCACTCGCAGGCAAACTCTTGGAAACATGTTCTTGTGCAGGTACAAGCTATGGTATATTTGTAAATCCCTGACTGCCATTTGTATTCAACGGCTGCACTGATATAAAATGAGCGGATATGAATTCAGAAATTTCCATAAGTGAAACTGCTCAGTTATTTGCGTAATTATAGTACACAGAGAGTCTCTGCCCTGATTAGACCTCAGACTCTCTTCGCTACACACTTGCTGTCTTGTCTTTCTCCGTTATCAATTTGTCGGAGCAGAGCAGCGTTAAACATGCGCAGCTAGCTGGGTAATTTGATCAGATCGGTAATTTGGGAATCAATCACAAGTCGGATGAAAAAGGTAAACCGTTTCCCACGTGTGACGTGACCGCTGTCGATGAGCTGATTTGGTTTCCAAACGCCTGAGTGAACAAATCGCTCTTTTAAGAACATTGAACTATCTACTGACTACGCTTAGAAGGACTTTAGACTACATTTATGTGCTTTTTTAATAGCCGTATTTGTGTGTCATTTTGGCCTTTTAGATTCATGATGTCATTTTCTAAACGCTCATATTCCGCAGCGCTGACGTTTAGCCATCACAATGCATCATCGTACCTCACTGATGCCTCATGGGATTTTCAGCCATTTGTTATCTTCTAGATTTCCCACTGACTACTTGGCTTCATAAATTATACAGCAAATGATCCTGCGGTGGAATGAAACGCTGAAAAAGCGAATAATGTACCGCCAAACAAAGCTAATTAGGCTGCGTGCTAACGCTTGTTTATTTGCAGGTAATGTAAAGAAAAGGCCACGGCACTTTGTGCCAGCCCTTTTTGAACTGTACAGCTGAAATGCAGAATCTCAGCAGGGTGGGAGAAGGTCACATCCTCTACCTGCTGTTCGAGAGCTCGTAGATGTGTGATCCTTTCCTTACCTTTGCTAAATGCTAAAAGAGAAGTGTGTGCATGGCTTGAGCAGGCTGTCTGACCATATGGCCGCATTCATCATGTATCAGCGCTCATTAAAAGAGCCGTCATTAGGCAACGATGCTCGGCTGGGTGCAGCTGCCCACACCTGACAACCCCCCTGATTCTCTCACCTGAAATGTGCTGCATAACCAGTCTGCTGTGCAGTCAAGCCATACTGTGCCTACTGCATAACCAACCATAGAGACGCACACAGTCACCCTGAACTCGCACGGGTTGCTTCACTAAGTGAACGGGTAACAGCTATATTAACACTGGATTCAGTTTATAATGGAGTGGTTATTTATCTGACTTTGTCACTTTGAGATTGTTAGTTTCAACCACACAAGTGGTCCAGAAGCCTTTGTGTCTTGAATCTGTAAAATCTACAAATGTTCTTTAGGTTTTGGCAGGTGTGAGGTTGGTGTTGCTATGCATTTATAATAATATTCTGGGTAAATGTATTGTTCTGGGTTGTGGTGGATGTCTTTATGATATTCTGGTCTCTAGATATAGCTCAAATCGATTCTTCATTGTTTTATTTATAGGCAAAAATCATTAGTCTGACTGCACCCCTATGCTACTGAGTCATGGAAGAGTTACTGGCTGTAGTTTAATACTCAAGTTTAAGGGTTTGTTTAAATCCTTTTAGTGATTTGTAAACAATGTCTTTAGGCAAGTTGCGTCCTGAAATGCATTTTCCTCGGTTACCTGATGCGGCCCCAGAGACGCAACATCAGGGCCAAACCTGAAGCTAATGTCGAGAATGTATCACATGTCTGAGCTCTGCTTGTTTAGTCTCGTCCATCTTTAGCTCACATTGTTTAACTCCTGGTTTTCGCATCCCACTCTTAGACGGACAGGGAGTGCTAACATACGCTATGCTAAATGTCTTCAGCATAAGAGCTTTGTCCCAGATGGCTGCTGGGGAATTGTTTGATTTTCCTTGTCACCAGAATGTTAACACCCATCAGTCTCACCCGACTCTTGGCTTCGTATAAAGCTTGAAAGTGAATTTTCCCATCCATATACAAGAGCATTGAAGCAGACTGACAGCGTGTGGAGTTTATAGTTGTGTGATCTGTTTGCGATTTACTAGAGATTCTTCTGAACCTGGTGGTGTTTGTGACTGGATGTAGCACATTTCAGTTTTTATCTTCTGTGCCTTTGCATCTTTGAGATTGCATTTTTCACAAAACAGCGCTCTAAATGTGTATGGCTAAATCTGATTTGAAGGTACATTTTTCTCCAGCTGTTGCAGAGTTTACGGACGGTGCACTCATTTATATATTTTTAGTAAGTGCTGATGTGTGCCTAAGAGCGTGCCTGGTTATGTTTATTATATATGACTTTTGAAATGAGTCTATCCAAAATATACGAAATCTCAACATAGACATAGACTTTCTTTTTAATGGACTAAATGCTGGCTTTAGTAGTACTGACATTCCATCAAGTGTATCATAAAGTATAATTTAAGCTATTTAAGCCTATTTTAATATGCATTCATACATCTGCAGCTGCCCTTAATCTGCAGTGCTATGATCAAAGTTCAAGCTGATCTTGATGTTTTAATATAGTAGTTTTGTAGTTTATTGAGTATGTGTGCACATTAGTAGACAAGTCTATAAAACACTGTGACTATTCTTTGACTTCCATGGGAAGTCTTTCCTTAAAGGTGCAATGTGTAATATTAAAGGAATAGTTCACTTTAGAGTTAAAATTGTATGATTATTTACTCCCCCTTGAGTTGTTCCAAATCTGTATCAATTTCTTTATTTGGTTGAACACAGCACCAATTGTTTCTTACATTGTGTCTCTTGAGAAAAGACAGGAGGATTTCTGAAGTTATCATGTGGGATGTCACTAGGCTTACTCCACAAGTGAGTTACTCTTATCTGCCTGTTTGCTAACATATGAAGGGAAAACCCAACTTATTATAAACCCGTCATGTCTAGACACTCAAAATGGCATAAAAACGGAATTTGCTGTATAACACGGAATGACATGGAATCTGGCAAATGCATTATTTTTTTAACTAGAAAGTTGCACTAGGGGAAAATCCTGTCCCAATCTTAAGTTTATTTATATAAAAGGTATATTTATGTATAAAGTTGGTTATCAGATTGTTGTTACGATTCCCGGTCCCGCCCACTTCCACTGACATTTTTTCCAGGAGAATAAAAACTGTATTTGGGAAAAAATAAAACAGATTTCATAGGTAGACGTAGACCGATATGGGTTTTTCTCTGGCCGATGCCGATTTTTAGAAATCAGGGCAGCCGATGGCCAATACATAATGCCGATTTTTTTGGACTGATATGATTTTCTTTTTTTTATCCTTCATCTCATAAAATCTAACAGTTAAGTAATAAGAAGTGATACAGAAAATTGCTTAAATTAAACAACACAAGCCTCCAATCAGGGCACTTGTATAATTTAGATAATAAACAATGTATCTTTGTATTAAATACACAAAAACAGGTAATCAATAAATAAAATTAACAAAAGAAGTGTTACACACAGTAGCAAATGTTTATTGCACAGTACAAGCAATAAATAGTAATAGCAGTAGCCTAATTCATAATAATACTTTGCTCAAAACTTTTAAGCACCTTCTCAAACTGAAGCATGCTTTTTGTTTATGTTTGTTGACAGACATTGATGAAGTCAAATGGCCATAATCTAAAGGCTGAAATACACTACAAGACTTTTCCTCCGATTTTTGCCCAGATTTTCAGTCTGGAGTTGTACATTGTTGTTTTTTTCTAACACGCGCTAGACGGTAATGTATGATCGTTGCACTTGCATCTTTTGCAGCGTCTCACGCATGACAAGCGTTCTAAGCGGCGCTCAAGTTAAAATCAGTTCGACACTCCCCGTGTCTCATGGTTCTGTGTGACTGTGAACGAGCCCAAGAGTGCACTGGACACAAGTGATGATTTCGTGGAGGCTATGTCGGACCCACAGACACAAGTTAGCTAGAAGTTTCGTCTAAATTACACGCATTTCTACTTTCACATCCAAATGACTTGTTACACTTATAGCCAGGTCTGCATCAATTTAAGTAGGTTACAATGTAATTTCACGGTCAAAATGGTCTGTTTTCCCCTGTTATTGTTAGCTGAAGCTTTGTGAACACGGAACGGCTGCAGAGTGAGCTGCTCGGTCTCTCATGCAGCCTCAGATGGAGAGGTTAACATCGGAGTTGATCTATAACACAGACTAGTCTACTATAATAATTTTGCCGCTGGGCTTGTTGCTAGGTTAACATGCGGGTGATCATGCCGGTGGAATTTAGTAATTTTTTATCATGCCGGTGGAATGGCAAGCTGCTAGCTGCAAGAGGCAGCATCACATGTTTCACACACCCTAATTTGCAGCACAATCGGCCGAAGCCGATTAATAAAAAAATGCCAAAAATCGGCCAGTCCAATCAATCGGTCAACCTCTATTCATAGGGCCCTAGATGTTGTATGATTCGTACAGTGTGAACCGTACACAAATGTATGATTAACCCAGACACAACCGTCATTGGGGTGAAAGCAGATCATACAAAAATGTACAAATTACAAATCACAAAATGCTAAAACGTAGAATAGTTATAAGTGACATTGTGTTGGCGTAGACCTTTGGCATAACTAGTATTTTCTCATGTTGTTAGAAAAGACCCTTCATGCATGCAAAACATACATTTTAATTATCGTAACCTCACTGCAGTGATGGGAAGTGGTACAAAATGCTAATTTTGTGATCGAAGACCGTCCAGTTATCTCTGATGTTTTCTCATAAATTACCAATAAACATCAGCGCCCCTAAGTAAGTTCATTAATCAAGGACTCAGTAATCAGCTCCGAGGAGTAATGAGGTGAATTAAGCAAAACACACAAAGTGGCTGAGAACTTCAGCTTGAACTTCTGCTGAACACAGACTACACCATTGAATGGCTCATTATAAACATCTTCAGAATCTTCAACACAGCTCTTCCCCGTCCAGAGCCTCTCAGGCTGCGATGACGTGGTGTGTTATTTTACGACATGAGCTAATTGTCTCAGGGACTTGGCTAGTCTTTCGGTTTTGCGATTCGGCTAAGGGCCCTGGTGTTGTTTAATGAAGACTTATGAGGGAAGCGATAGCTGTTGGCCGCTTGTCAGAGGTGGGCCTGGAGCCCGAGGCCGAGACTGCTTTGTGTCCACCCGTAGTGTGCTGTATTCTGGCAGAGTCTGCAGAACAGAACCGTGGACATGTGTTGTTATCTGTTAAGGAGAAATATTTAATGAGAAAACTTGGTTGTGCTCTGATCAAAGCCCATCTGAGCATCTTTAGGTGTGGATCAGAGAACGTTGTCAGGTCCAGGTTTCATTTGTATTTGTGAGTTCACACAAACCCGGCCAAATGAAAGCTTACTTTTACCATTACTGCAGTGTTAACAGGAGTTGGCTATAATTAGGGTAGACAGACCGGTGGCGTTTTATGAATTTTGGAGAGGATGTGCGTCTGCTGAAGGGGATACAGATTTTTGTGTGTTTGTTCTTGTGTGTGTTTGACTGGAGAGTATAACATCATCGACCACTTCACTATTCTCATACACAAATGCACACAGAGGTAAAGGAATGGTTTATGCCAATACAATGTCTTAAAGAAATGAACCAAGATAAAATTGCTTTACCTCTTTTTCTCTCGCCTTTTTTTTTTAAATGCATGACTTTATGGTAAAAGACACATACTTTTAAAATGAAAAGTAGTTCAAACCTAAATAACATGTAACATTGCCGGAAATACAGAGTAATCCGTTTCCAAAAAGACTTTGGTTCTGTAACATGTTAAAGTCACAAGACATGCTTCATAAAAAAGTATTCAAAATACTGTACAGTACTTAATTTTGCATTATGAATGTAATTGAATTTGGTCACTGTTCAGGGATTGCATTTCTCAGTACATGTCGTGGGACAGTGTTTCTGGTGTGTAGTACCATAGTACTTTTGAAATTGTAGGGAACTCGGGTCTTTTTTTTGCTATAGGGAGTGTGGTGGTCTGCAATTAAGACTTCAAAGACAGATGTGAGCAAGACGAAGAGCACATGGTGGGAAATCAGACAGGAATTGTGGTGAAGTATTTTTCAAGCGAAGTGATCTTTGAGGTTGAGGGTTTGATCAGAGTAGAGCAGAGAGAGATAAATGGAAGGGGACTCCCAAGACCAAAGCTGTGATTGGGACAAATTAGTTTGGATTCTGAGGACCAGCTGCAGGGTTTTTTTTCCACACACACACATACAGAACAAAATTGTTGAGAGCTGTTGTGGCTGAAATGCCAAGTGGAGCAGGAAGTATGTCTATGAAGGAGAGCTTGTGTATTATTCAGGTTTTGATTGTGACATCTGCAGTGATGTCGACTTCATCTTCAGCACGTATCGCTGACTTCTCGGAGCTTTTCAGAACTGCCTTAGATTGCGTTTGTGACAAATGTGACAGCTGGTAAGCCCCCCTTCCTTTCCCATGGAGAGTATGTTGCATGATGGAATGAATTGAGACAGAGAGAGAGAGAGAGAGAGAGAGAGAGAGTGTGTGTGTCAATCTAATTAACTGCTGATCACTCATTGTGTTGAACTTTGGGAGACACCTGCTTTGCCTCTCTACAGCATGTTTTGTTTTCTAGAACCACCCTCTTGTAACTTGTTATAAGTTTTTTATTTAATATTGGCGCTTTTGGTTCTGTAGTTTTTTCAGAAAATACACTTTAAATACTAGTTCACTTAATTTGTCAACCAACAGTGTCCCGAAATATACAATACAAATATAATTTTCTCATTGTTTTTCACCACATCTCATGTTATATATTGTGTTTATTAGCATCTAATTTGATAAAGATATTTTAAACATTTTTAAAGTATAATGGCAAATCTGTGGACCCCTTCACAAGATGTAAAATAAATCTTACATATATAGCCAAATCATAAAGAAATTTATTTAACATTATGATTTGATTATAAATGTTTTGATGGTTGTATTGTGTTTAAATGTTTGTGTAGTGTTCAAAAACAGAAGCAGGAAATTCTTCTGGACCAGCATTGTTTACATTTTCCAAAGTGGTCTATACATAAAAGGCAGTTGTTGTGTACGTGTACACTACCGTTTAAAAGTTTAGCATCACTGATTCATTGCTTATTATTTTTTCTGGATCGTAGAATAATAAAAAAACTCTTGAAAGCAATAATGTAATGATGAGAATTATGTTGGGACAAATTATATTTTTACATATTTTAGTGTTTTCATAGTAGCTACCATTTGCCTTCATTTTGAATTGGCATTTTGGCCAATTTCTCACCTTGAGATGTTTTTTAAACCATATTAAACACAGGGATTGCATTTTCTAGGAAACAAATGTATAATGTGTAATGCAATATAAGTCACTTTGGATAAAAGCATCTGCCAGATGCATAAATGTAAATGTAACAATGGGGAATATTAAACAAACACTGCAGCCTGACATCTTACCAGCATAAACCCCAGTTATCATTTCCATGCCATCACTTTCTTTTCTGGCACCCGTTTTTTAAATATACTGTACGAGTTTGAGAAAATAAAAATTCATTTTTTGCTCCTCGACGATAGTGCATTAATTATGGGGTGTTTTCGGAATATTGACGTCCACCTTTGGGAAATTCTACCAACTTATTCATTCAAGTGCAGAGTTATGTTATTCTCTATTCTGTGCCTCATGAAAAAGCATGTGCAGGGCCAGTAAGTTCTAGAGCTCCACCATTCTCAATGAAATTAATTACTGCTGCTCATGGGCATGGAATCCAATTTACATTTTCACATAGCTTATGCCATTAAGTTTTCTCAGCTTGTCGTCGTGTAATTGCGCAAATATGCATTGTGAAAAGGCAGTTGTGCAAATGAATGGAGAGAACCTGCAGGGCATAGCAATGTTCCCTCGAGGGCAGTGGCTCTGAACTTTGGTCCCGGGGTCCTACAGATCTGCACTGGATTTGTCTTTGCATAGCCAGTTCAGTTTATTTATCTCTCTACTTACTAACAAGCTTATGACTTAAATCAGATTTGTTAACATGGTGTGTTGACAGTCCTCATGACCAAAACTTAGAGCCACTTCGGCATTTACTTATCGTGTTGTATATTTGTATTATTTAGCTTTAATAATAATAAATTTGTTTTGGCACTGGTTGTCCTTTTTTCTGTTCACATCTGAGACTTATTAGTATGATGGCTACTTTTTTGTTACGTAAAAGCATAATTTTAGAGCAAAGTGGTCTTTTCATTCAAATCTAAAGGGCAGTGTGCACAAATTCTTTAGCTACCTACTTTGGTAATGGTCTGTTACACAAAACGTGCACTTTCTTGAAAATTACTTCATCCACAAGGAGCTGCAGGGATGCAAATATAAATGCATGAAGAACAGCATCTTTGTAAGCAGCTGTAAAGGCGTTCCCTGTTCTCCGATCAAGGTTTTAAATGTTTAACTTCTCCAGCTCAAGGACTTTATGACAAAGATAATATACTCTTGTTTGTGTTCGTTGTCAATCCAAAAGTGGGCGCATATGCTGATGAAAAAGCCTCAGGCATTCTTTCAAAGCACACTAAACATTAAGTAAACTCCCTTTATGCTTTTGACAGCGCTATTATTTCTTATGCCAAAGCTGAATTAAACTGAAAAATGTCAGAACTGAAAAACAAGACCGAAAAAAATGTTCCCTGTTGTCAACTCTTGGATGGTCTATGCTCTAGAAAAGAGAGGTGTCTTGGCTGTCTTATTGAGAAAAATTGCAGACGGGCAGGCTTTTCAAAATCACTTAGACATCGGATATAATTGTGAAGTTCATTCTTTCCTGAGTTTCTCCACTCCTGCGTGCATAAATACAATGGTGCGCTCGTGGTCTTACTTTGATACCCTGATTGCAATTAACTGTCGTGAGTTGGTGGGGGAGGAGAGGAATCAAATCACTTTTTTTATTTCTTTTCGCTAAGAGGCCGTGGGCGGGTTGATGGGGTTCTCTTATCGTCTGAAACCCTTCCGGCGCATCCCACGGATAAAATAGTGCATTAGCATTTACATTCCCATTTATGCATTTGGTGGACACTTTCATCCAAAGTGGCTTGCAGTATATTCATGGCAACAATACATTTTATATATGTTTTATGTATGTACTCTTAATCTTTTGTACTGCAAACGCCATGATCATTTGAGCTACAGAAATATTTAAAAAAGTAAAACATGTGACTGCTATAATTGTAAAATATTGCTTTAAAACTGCAATCTGTAACCTTTTTGGTTGAAAATAAAAACATAGGTGGTAATAATAATGGTTATAATTTGATTTGGCACATACGAAATATATTGTTGATGTCATTTGATGGTGATATTGAGGCAAAAGTTACAGATTGCAGTTTAGGGCCAAGGGACAAATATGAAACAATAATAAAACATGAAAATTGGTATGAAAAGGGTTTAATGCATGTAACAGAATTGTACAGAATGTATTATTCTTGATTTACTTTGTATTGCTTCTATTGCTGGATGTGACTCTGTATTAAAATCAGGTCTGGGCTTGCTGTGTCCAAATATGCAGACTATATTAGATGTGGATATATTTCACTTTTCTCCGAAAAATGCACCTGTGGTTTCAGTGTTTGACAAGAGTCGAGCCAGATGCTGTGCATGTGAATTTATGGTGTATTACAGGTCACGTGGCCAACTTCGAAAAACTCCATCTGTGTCTTTAAAAGCGTGTGAAAGCACCAGTTCTGATCTCCTGTCACCACAGAGGTCCAAGCTTTGTACTCGACTCTAGAGTTCACAAGTTTAGCTAGTATATTTAAGGACCGGTTTCAGTCCTGCTCTGATATCTGACTATGGCTTTTAAATTCAAAGATTTGGTATCCTGTTGGCTTGTCCACATTCTCTATAAAGGAGTTTTGAGCAGAATTTTGATTGGTCGCACATTGGCGACAATGCTAACCGTACGATTTGCATTTGCTAATAAGAGTCAGTGTATGAAGTGGAAAATGTGAACCGTGTCTGAGTGTGTCACATCCAGCCCCGCAGTCAGCTCTCAGACACCATTAACCCTTTTTGGCAGTCTTGCACCCTGAAGCGAAATATGTTTCATGTCAGCATATTTAAGAGTCTGTCAAAAAAACAATCTTCCGTTGGCCACGCTGATCAGCTAAGAGCGAAATGAACTTCAACGAAAGCATTGCATGACAATAAGGCTGGGTTGTGTGGATCTTTTGATCTCACATACTTAAAGGATTAATTCATCCAAAAAGGAAAATTATGTCATCATTTATTCACCCTCAGGTCACTCTGAACCTGTTTGACTTTCTTTATTCTCTGGAACACAAAAGAGATTTTTAACAATGCGCTGTTTGCTCTTTTCTAAGCGGTTACTGTAAATGAGGCCTGGAGCTTTCAGGCTTGATAAAGGACGCAAAGCAACATCATTAAAAAATATGTGACTTATGAAGGTAAACCATCACATCTGCCCTAGCTCTCTTCTGCATGTTCGCTAGTTGATCATATATGCACTGCAAGCATTTTTGTCTTGTTTTCTAGTATTAATATCTAAAACAAATTATCTTGTAACATTTATTTGACATTTATTAGGTAAGCAAAAAAAAGAAATCTGCCAAGGTAGTCAGAAAAGGTTGCTTAAGAAAAAGTTAAAACTAAATTCTATTTTTCTTTAATAAAACAAAACTAAATATCTCTCCAGATCTTGTTTTAGAATTTTTAGATATTTGTACTAAAAACAAGACAAAAATGCTTAGTAAGACATTCATTTTTTGCAGTGTGAATAGATGAATAACTTGAACTGTTTTACAAAACTGGAATGAAAGAAAAGAGTGATTGTGAATACAGATTTCTCTTTTGTTTGTTTTTTATAGAAGAAAGTCATACAGGTGTGCCAGTGGAATAACAGGCGTGAATAAATTATGTTATGTGAATTTTCATTTTGGCCAAACTCTAATTGGAAATTGAAAAATTGCTGTGTGTGTATACAGTAGGTGTGTATGCGTGTGTCTGTATTGATGTGTGTCTCTGACGTTTCCTCTGATCCAGCTAGCGTGAAACTCTCCAGGTTGTAGTACAGAGAAGCGAGTCAAACATCTTCAGCCTCCCTGCGTATACGCGCCCCCCTCTGAGTTCATGTCACGGTGATGGATTTAACCCAAATAAACCTATTCATCTTTCAATTAGCACCAGTCCCATAATATGGTGTGGATTATGAAGTGATTCAGGCGCTGAGCTCAGAGAAGAGGGAAGACGAGAGGAACCGCACCTATTTAAACACCGTCGTGGAAATCGCCTGCCGCCGACAGCCGAAACGTGCACGTCATCGCCTGTGCTTTCACAGACCGTTTCCTTTGGCCTACTTGAATTTTGACTGTGATCATCATCATTCTGATGAATTTGTTCAGCTGTTGGGTGAGTAATGTGGTTGGTAGGTGGTGGGCCGTGAGTTTCGTCTTGCAGATACTACGATCACTCCAGTGTCTGTGAAAATATTAAACACAAGACAAATGTTGCTTGTGTAATGCATGTTGCTGTAATCTTAATGAGTTGTTTTTTCTTTAGAGATTCAGGGAACACCTCTACATTTTGTCTGGTAGAAGCATTCATATAACACTATTATTTTACTGTTTTAGGCCCAGAATTGAATGCCCTTTTAGATGATGCCAAAATTTTAGTCACAGACATCAAGGGCTCCTCATAACTTCCACTGAGGCTTAAGGTAGTATAGATGTACTCAACATAGAGAAGAAACTAGTTTCATAATGTCATTCTCTTAACTATAAATGCATTACATCAATTTTGACCTTATTGTGGGTGTCGCGTCCCAAGCACTAAAAGAGCAAGTGAACTCACGCGTTCATACTCGAGCGGGAATATTCCTCTTGGCTCCGCGCGACAGCCTCTAATGAATGTGAATGAGCGCTCTATTTGTTTTCCATGTTTTATTTATTTTCTTGTTTTTCCCAGTAAATTAAATCGACCTCACCAATGCCTGTATTAATCCAGAGTAATACATCGGCCTGCCATTCTGATTATGTTCTTGTAGCAGACCTGTTCATTATTGATCCCCCTCCCTTCCCTTTTTTTTCCCTCTTTCCATCTCTATCCCCAATACCCAGCCACCCCCTCTCCCCCTCCCAATTCCACCCTTATTTAAGATTATTATAAGGCGTCTCTGTCATTTTTTGCTCTTAGCAGCTTGAATCATATTAGAGTCTTCTGGTGGGTGGTATAGGTCTTTAAGACTGACAAGAGCTGGAACACAGGGCGACTGTGACCTTTTAGTTCGCGTCCTCCTCCTCCGCCAGCCTCGCAGCTTCCCGTTTAATGGTCTCCACTTTCCTCTGACCTGTGGCTTTCCTTTGACGTTTTTTTATATTGGTTCATTGCACCTAGTCTTCAGGAGTGTTATTCTCCCGACTCTCATCCGAGTGCATGGGCTGGGGATCCTTGTGGCAAAGATAGCACTTTTGGTGGAGTGAACAGAAAATATACCAGTCTGCCTGCAGTTTTTTTCTTTTGATAGAGAGATTACAGTATCTCCAAGACGCGGCCTTGCAGCTGTGTTTAAAGAAAAATAAATACATTTCATACCTCATCCTGTTGTCAGTGTGGTGAGGATGATCACCAACCTCCAAAGTCAACATTTTATTTACGGAGAACCAAACGATGGCTTGTAGCTGTTAATACACTTAAAATTTCTCATTAAAAAATAATTAATGTGGCTTAGTAAATATCACAAAAATAAACAGTAATATTAACTTAATAAAATCTTTTAAAATCATTTAACTGATTTTTTTCAGTAGGACATATTAAAAACTGATTACAAATCCCACAGTTAATTTTTTTTAAATTTACATTTATTATTTATGTTTATTTACTGAAATGTTTTTTTTTTTATTAATTAAAAAAATTTATTATATTTTTAATATAGACTTAATATTTTTTGGTGAACTCTAATAGAGTTTATACTCATGTACAGCTGCTTTGTAACAATGAAAATGTTTAAAAGTGCTATATAAATAAACTGAGTTGAAAAATATTTAAATTATTCAGATTTACTGAATTTTTTTACTTACATTTACACAATTTAAATGGTATATTTCATTGATTTCACAACTTTAAAATGTACTCTTCTAAAAAAACTACTCCAAACGCTGAAATATGCAATAACTTCTTCCATTGCACTGTTACTTAGATAGCTTCTGTCCATAATTTATTTGCACTACTCTATATCCATTGCACTGCTGCTCACCATAGCCTAACTTATCATTATATACATCTCTGTTTTTAGTAATAGCCATCTGTATATTATGGTCATAGTACATTTCCATCTGTAAATTACTTCTATAATATTTATTTATTTATGTAACTTATGCAACCACTGTATATCCTGCACTTGCTGCTATTGCACTTCTGGTTAGACCTAAACTGCATTTCGTTGCCTTGTACTTGTACATGTGTAATGACAATGAAGTTGAATCTAATCTAATCTAATTAAAAAACTTTTTTTAGAGTGTTGGTGTGTTTTTTTGTTCGACTTACAGTCAACTGAGAAAATGGAGTGAGATTTTTCACTTAACAGCCATGTGGTAGAAATGGTTCAAATAGTATTTCTTATATGTCAAATTATTCAGGAGCAGATTTATTAGCACTGAGGGAAATTCAGCAACTTTATATATATTAGGACACCAAAATGTTCCTTATTTGTGGAAAGTGCTTGTGGAAAAGCTGTGCGTCTTTGTCTGTGTGACAGAATTTGGAAAGAATTGACTAGTGGCATTAAAGAGAAAAATGAAAATTCTGTCATCATTCATTCACCCTCTTGTCATTTCAAACTTGGATGACTTTCTTTCTTTTCATGAAAGGGACTTTCGGGAAAGTCAGGAATGTTTTGGATGTATTAATATTATATATATATATAAATATATGACCTGACAGAAAATACCTATTTGTAGGACAGAAGTGATATTTGAATGAGACACTAGCTTTTCATCTTGACCAAAGTTTTATAGAGAGAAGACAATGAATTATGTGGATTTATAACAAGATTTGTAGGAGTTTGGTCAGTCCTTGAAGAACTCAGTGCATTGCTTTTATATAGATCAACGCTATGAAAAAGAAGGGGAAGGATATAAACTGCGAAGGGCAACACAATGTGAAGAGAATAAAGACTTTGACGGTTAAATTCATCTTCAAGGATAGTTGTGCTGGAGAGACGTTGACACAGATAGATGTTCTGAGCAGAAAGCGTTGCTTTACACGACTTTGTTGCGTATGTTAAATGTCTTGCAGTCTATGAAGTAACAACAGGATTGTAGTAGTTGTTGTAGAAAAGTTTCTAAGTTTAATTTCTTATCTTTTAGAGGCTTTGTAAAGTATTTAGCTAGCATTCACAGCCTTGTCTTGACAAATGTACCTTTTCTAATTACAGATGTATCAAGGTGTGTGCGCTTCATGGGAAATTAGCGATGGAGTTCGGTCATTTCATGCTGCACGACGCCACAGGAAGTGAGTAAGGCTTTACACATGCATTCCCTCTTTCATGAGGAGCCAAAAAGAGGGAATTTTAAGCAGCAGGGAAATTTTCGGGAAGACAATATCCAGTAAGACATGGAGTAAAGATGAATCACCCTGAAGAATTTAGAGTAACAACAATTGTACATTACAAGTACATAAATGGAGAAAGAGAGAGAGGGATAAAGAAACAAGTGTATAAGATAAAAGAAATTGTCATTTAAAACTGGGCAGGTTATGGTGTAGTAGAGCAAGCTCATGACCTCTGTAATGTCACAGATCCTTGTTGATGTTCGCCCCCCAGCAGTCCTGATATGAAGTCTCTTATCCTTCTGCCGGCATGCGTGATCTGTAAGTACACCTCCACCCTCATTAGTCCCCTGTGGGTGCATGTACAAGACAGCAATTTTCTCCAGCGTCAATAAATCAATATGTGCTCTATGCCAGGCTCATGGTACTTTAGTTACTATAAGGAATTGTTGTTTTTCTCTCCTTGCGCCAAAAAACCAGCTCACATATAGACTGCGTCTGAATGGCTGTGCATTGAATTTAATGAAGAACTTATTCTTCAAACATTGACAGCGTATGCTTTGTATGTATAAAGGTGTTTACTGTGGTTTAAATGCTGCCCCTTTTTTTCAACTTGATCTGGGCCTTTTGATTTGTATCTGAGCACCTCAACTCCTATTGCCTGATGACATTATTGTATTTTTGTGCATTTTAGTTTTTTTACATGCCTCGCATTGAACATCACATATGTGACCCTGGACCACAAAACCAGTCACAAATAGCATGGGTATATTTGTCGCAATAGCCAACTATACATGGTATGGGTCAAAATGATTTTTCTTTTATGCCAAAAATCATTAGCATATTAAGTAAAGATTAGAGGTGTGTCATGTCAAATTGCGAACATTTTAGTCGCATATGCTCCCTATATTTAACCTGTGCGACCTGTTTTCATTACTGTACAGAACATACCAATAACGCACAAAGTACAGTACGTACCTGCTGTGAGCTGCAGTGACCGCCCCGGCCATTCATAAACACAACGTGTTTTACCGTCCCGCAGCGTTACTTTCCCACCGTTTCTCTTTGTAAACGCACTAGATGGACAGTTTCAACATTCGCGTGCACCTTTCGCGTCCTCAGCGCCTCGCGCACTAGTGTTTATGTTGGTTCGCGCTGCCAGCAGTGCTTTGAGAGTGCGCAGCGCACTGTTGAACAGCAGCGGACTGTACCACAAATAGAGTATAATTGCAATTTCACAATACGTTATTTTAAATACATTTACAGGCAAACCTAAAACTGATCATTTTTCTCTAGCGTATGTGCAATGTTAGCATAAAACATAATGTGTTTATGTAGTTTTAACTGTTTCTCTGAAGGCTATGGGTTCAGTCAGTCAGTGGAGGAAGGAGGATTGACTGTGTGATATGATCACAACCTCTACTAACATGAGCACTATGCAAAAAGCATATAAAGAAAACAACCACAGCTCTTTACTAAAAGCTGCACCTGTTAAGAAAACAAAGCATCATTTTTGTGCAATTACTGCTGTCAGTTGAGTTTGTGACAAACCATTAAACAGTGTTTCTGTTTACATATTGTTTATTACTGCACAATACAATTCTGCATAACATAATACAAAGAAGTTTAATTTGAAGGTTGATTTTATAATGCATAAATTTTTTGCAATTTGTGTTTTTAAGGTGAATAAAAGGTGAATTTTTCCCTAGATATTTCATCATTGAGGATTTTTTTTTAAAAAGTCAAAAAATCTTGCCTCGTTTTCTTGAACTCAGTCTCGTGTCTCGTCTCGTGGGATAAGGGTCTTGTCACACCCCTAGTAAAGATCATGTTCCATGAAGATATATTTCCCAACATAAGTATATCAAATCTTTATTTTTGTGAGTGGATGCAGCAAAATTGTTAACAAAAATGGCCGGAAACACTTCTACAAACTTCACTCGCTGTTGTCGCTCTTTGGGAATTACCCACTCAAGTTTGGTATCTATGTAAAACTTAGAATTACAGTTTTCGAAAACAACGTCTATTCTCCACAATGTCTTTACAACAGTAAGCCAGTTTACAGTTTCTTCAACGGTCTGCTACAGCGCCTCTGATGGCGATTTTCTCAATATAAAATTTTTTGGCACCCAGATTCCAGATCTCGGCCAAGTATTGACCTACTGTATTCTAACAAAGCTTATATATTAAGCTTTCAGATGATGTATAAATCTCAATTTTAAAAAATAAACCCTTGTGACTGATATCATATTTGGACACTCAGTCACTTATAAAATGTAATGTAAACTGTAACTGGAATATGATCAACAGTTGAATCACGATTGGCGATAGTTTGTTCTGACTGTGTTTGCGATGAGTTAATTGTATCTCATTGTAATAACATCTGACATTTACGTCCATATTCCATAAATATTTTGTGGAAACGTACTGCCCTCCTAGACATAAAAGTGCATCACCCTTCCTTTGACAGATGGAACTTCCTGTCTGGTTTATTACAGGAGCCACTAGGCTCTGTAAATAACTTCATCCATTGGCTTTACCGACATTCGTTAGTGACAAAAATCTGGCCTTGTTTGTAGTTCTGCCAACATTTACAGTGAATAATCTAGACCTCGAATACAGTAACCGGAAATTGGTCGACCCAACAGGAAGCAGAGGAAGAGGAGTTGCCTTACCCTGCGGAAGCTCTGCTGACTTCTCTGGCAGCAAGAATCTCGCTTTGTTCCGAAACCTAGTGAGCTGCCTACAAAGACAGCATTTAACAGCAACACAGTAATCCTCCCAAAGAAGGTTGTTTTAACAGCTAAAGGCTGAAATACACTACACCACTTTTAAAATCTTAACAGATTTGCATAGAAAACAATACTGGCGCAGACTTTCTACATCCCATAATGCAACAAGCTTAGTGGAAAAAATCTAGGATGTTGGACAAGGCTATAGAGATTTTAAATGTTTTTTTAATATTGTCAAAACATTTTAAGAGTCACAAATGTACCCTAACATTTTTTAATGAGAAATAGTTCTCATTACACTGTAAATAAACGTTTGCTCCCTTCAATATTTAAGTACAAATTGGCTTTACAAGTCATTTCAACTATGTTCCATTTTGAAATGTTTTTAGATTACTTTAAGCAATTTAACTTTATTTGTTATAAGTTACAGCAATTCGCTGTTTATTTAAAGGAGCAATGTGAGATTTTAGCGGCATCTAGTGGTGGGTTTGCAAATTGCAACCAATGGCACACCCCGTTTTCACTTCTTTGCCGAAGGAGATAACATATTTACGAAACGTGCTCTGTAGAAATAACATGGCGAATTCCATTTAAGGTGCCCCGCGGTGTATGTAGACAAGACAGCTCATTCTGTGGTACATAACGCTTCATTATGTAAAGTCTTTATACACCTCTGAAGACATAGTTATGTATATCATATTGCATTTCTGTCAATTGATCCTCCTTAATACTAAAGCACACCTTTAAAATGTAAGGTGAAATGACTAAAAAAAGCAAAGAAAGTTTACAGTGTAGAAATTGATTCTTTTTATTTATGTTGAAATTTCTCTTATAACCTTTCAAGACAACCCTGCAGATACACTGACAGCGAATAGAGCATCAGGGTCTGTCCACTTGCCTGCTCATGCTTCATAGTAATGACCATGTTTACGTCTCAATGTGCTCAGAGCTTTTTCCATTTATAAACTGCAAATTAGTCAGGGAGAATTGGGAGTGGCGGTGAAAGTGCTGACTAATGCGGCAACCCGTCCAAACTCTCCTGTGACTGAACGACCTTGTGTCGGTCAGGAAGAGACCCCTCCAGCGTGCGAGCAGACAGGTGATCCGTCAGCTTCGTGCTGGTAGCCGAGCCAGGGCAGGGAAGGTAAGAGACAGGGTAGACGTTGGAGGACGCGCTCTCACACGTGTGCTCCTCGCTGCAGTTCAATCTATCACACAAGGACGGCGCTCCTCTAATTCATCATGTGTTTTATTTTTCCGCACGACGCTTAAATCTCTCCCATTCACGGCGGGGAAGAAGACGAGAAGCCGAACTGCTTAACCGGTGAAAAATGGGCTCGCTCGAGTTCGTCCCGCGGCAGGTCTCGTGTTTTAATCCGAACGTGGGGGAAGGCAGCTAGAGTTTGACTTAAGGTTGAACTTTCAGATTAATCCGCAAAGCCGTTTATTATTTAAATGCGCGAAAGGGTTTTTAGGGAAGCGAAAGCGTAACATTACTCTTAATGATGTCTCAAAATGTGGTTACATTATTTATGCCCGCAGTGGAGCTGTCAGTTCAAATTTTTTATAAAACTTAACAAAAGCATCAGGGGAAGTTGGCCGTCTCTTCCGGGAGAACATTGGCTTGATCTGTGTATTCGGTATCAAACGTGGTGGACGAGAAGACACGGTGTCTGTATTACTCGGAATTGCATCAGAAGCTTTGATGCTGATGTCATGTGTTATTTTTTTGTATCGGTTTTCGTTGCATAAAAATGAGAACTTTACCTCAATTTGAAAGCATTGTTTGGATTTGAACAGAAATGTGTTACTTACAATGATGTCTGTTTACCCGTCTCACTTTACAGTTTATCATCAAACTCAATGATCCAGAACATTCTCAACATATTGTTCAAATAGGATTGCTGTAATGAGAGCTGAAGTAGATTCTTTGATCTGATCATTTCTGTAAAGTGTGGTATCAGAACTGATAACCAAAATCTCTTATCAAATTCCAACTCAATCCACCCTGATCATGTTTAGTGTGCAGCTCCATGCTACTATGCAAAATGGAATTTATTTGACCTCTCTTTTTAGAGACCAAATCTCCTTAGTTGGTTCCGATGTTCATCTTAGATTATCTGGAAATTTGAGGTGTTCAAAGATCAAACCTCCTGATCAGAAACATCAGGGCCACCCCGATCATATCAAACATATAATGATATTTAGGATAATGATGTACAGCTGCCAAAAGAAATTAAGAGACCATTCCATATTTTTATTTACTGTAATCACTAATCAGCATTTCTTGATGTGACAAAGTCATCCAACAACAAAAATGTGACAGTTTATGTGTGTCACATAAAAAATTATGTAGGAACTTTTTTCTAAATAAATGTACAAATATTACTGTTGTATTGCTTAAAAGTGAAATATTTTGACATGTTTCTTCAGTTTTCATTTTCTGCAAATAAATGCAAATGTTAACAATATTTTGTGAGAGAAAAATATAAAGTTTTAGTAGTTTTTTTCCACATCTGTATGTACTTTCAATGAATGCTTGGACAGCGAAGATGGAGGAGAGGCCAGTTGACGTGTATAATGTGTATGTGAAACGTATCATGACCGACCGTGCCATACGTTTTGAAAGTTTCGGGTGATTTTGAAATGCTTTCAGAACACTAGCTAGCAAATATATTGTAATACAAATGTAAATCTGTCTATTTGTTTTACATCCACTCTTCTGTGAGACACTTCCTTTAGCATTATAATCTTAATATCTTGTGATGTGACACGACTTTCAAAATGTAATGTGAGCATGTTTGAGATATACTGTAAATATTCTCCTTATGTGTGTGATGCAACCAGATTTCATAATCGGCTGCGGGATTTAAAGACTCCTGTAGTCTGATCCTGGCTTCACTTGAAGACAAAACACTAACTTGTGTAGTTTTTGATGGCAATAACTTGATACAAAAATGTGTCTTTGAACTGAAGTACTTTGCGAGTAAAGTTACGTCTCTGATGTGCTGTGCTAAACTTTGCTCATTTCCATTAGTGTCGCTGCAGTCCAAGATCAGCATGGTGGAGGTGGCAGGTGTGGGCCATCAAGCGTCAGAGCGTCTGTGGAGAGGTTTGCAGCGTGCCAGGATCAGACGTCCACACACGGCGGGGGCTGCGAGTGGAGCCCGGCAAGATTCACGGCTTCTACTCTCAACTCTCTCGCATTCAGACGGTTCTGGGTAGTTTAATTAACACCTTCAGAAATCCTCTCTCGCTAAAATGAGCTCGGGCCAAAGCGTTCCCCTACATGGGAGTAAAGAACAGGGCGGTCGGGCCTCCGGGTGAGGCCACCTTCTCCGTTTTTGATGAATGAGCCGTCTGACAGCAGGACTGTTTTTGGGCCCCTCTTCAGCCTGACTGCCAGCATCCTCCCCCAGCCGCCCTCCCAACCTCCCTTTGAATTGTGATTTATACATCTGGTCCACTGTTTCCTGTGTGAGCAACAAGACCGGAGGAACCGTATCGGCCTCAGTTGCGATGCAAAACACAGAACCCTGCTTAACTCAACCCAATTCTTAACTGTTCCTCATCTAATGAACTCTGACAGGGTTCCATTTTCATGTTCATCACGGTATGATTGAATCGCCAGAGGTAAACTAGCATGTAAATGGCGACTGCGGTACCCGTGTCACGACGGAGCGATCGCAGAGGCGCTCTGAGGGACATTCATTGTGCTTGACATCTCTGACATGCTCCTAAATCTCTCTCGACTTCCTTTTATCTCTTCATCCTTCTGCTGTCGGTACATCTTTTCATCCGTTCATCACTCTTTCTCATTTCTCCGAAGACGACTTTTATGCCTTCAGGATGGTCATGCGCTAGCCGGGTTTAATATCGCTTCTGCTGGTAAAAATCTTCAAATCTAATTTTTCCCGGGGAAATCAAAGCACTTCCACACAAGTCCTTATTTCTTGCGGATCTGGATTTATCTTTGAGTTGTTACTTTAGATGTTAAGTTTTTTACCTCACAAAAATTGCATTACATGTCTAGCGGAAAGCTGCTGTTTCACAAAATGAGATACCTTGAATCTGTTTGTGGAACTGCACTGATGAGCGTTGCAAATGATAAAATAGGCAACGGATAAACATAGAAATTAGATGAGATGTGCACTGAGTCACTTTAGAAGTATGCTTTGTTGACTTGTTTTTTAGCAACTGAGAATTACTGTGCATAAAGAGTGCCTCATTACTTACTGGATGGTAATCATTATCTCGCTTATTTACACAGGGGTGCTGGTGCCATCAGTTTGTTTCAGGGTAGGTTCTCCTGGATACACAGAGCCACAACAGAGATGGAACACCAAGAAAACATGGCCAGATTACAACAACATAAAGATGGATAATAGAAAGCGAAAAAATATTTTATGTGTGTTTTGTGCTATTAACTAATTTACATAATTTCTACAACTAAAACAGGATAACAATGATGTCATCAGCGAGTGCAGCTCACTACATGTGTTCTCCCCAGTACGAGTTGACCTGCACCACTGTCTCATGGGAAAAGCGTTGTCATTGTTGCTGGATGAACTTTAGAACGAAAGTCTGGTGGTATTTCTGTTTTCACATGTACATTGGTGTTGTTTTAGTTATTTAGTCTTTTGTAGCTTGGCCAGATCAGAAACTTTGTTTTAATCAAGGTTTGACATTTTATGAGCTGACATTAAGCCTGCTGGTTTTGGCATTTACAATGCAGATCACAGTTAGCTCTTTATGACAGAAAATACACGTGGCTAAAGTCACAAAATATATATTGATAATAAAATAAATCACATAAGCCTACCAAAAATGATGCTAATATACATTTACGTGTTTGGCAGACACTTTTATCCAAAGCGATTTACATTGCAATACACTTACATTTTTTTGTTTCTGAGCATGTGCAATCCCCTGGGATCAAACCCATGACCTTGGGATTGCTAGCACTATGCTCTAACCACTGAGCTACAGGAAAGCGAGATATTATATCATCCTACAAAATTATATTATATATATTAAAATCATCCTACATAATGTAAAGAACATTCTGTATAAACTATAACCTTGATATCTTTTAAAGATTGAAATTGTGAAATGAATGGTTGAAATCAAACTCTGATGCGATCATAATTCGATTATGAGACTTTAGCCTGGTTTTAACACACCACGTTTTACACACAATAGCTATAAGCCACTGTAGCTCTCCTTGGTCATTTTAAAGCAAAATACACTGGCTGGAGAGATCTTGAAAACATTAGGGCCACAGAAATGTATCTGTTTACATAAATATATCAGCTTAACCTTTTTACACATTTTCTGCTTTCTTCTCATCAAAAGGTCCAGAGGAAACTGAATCCTCTGGCTTGGAAGATGAAAGACATCAGGGCTGAGGTTTTTCTCCAGAGGTTTGGTCACGCCACTGTTTTCACATGGAAATGAAGTAAGACTGAAAGCAGCTCTGTGGAAGTTCAGTGCTGCTATCTACAGTTTGTGTCTTCGTCTAAAGGATGTGTAAAGTATTATTATTTAACTCGTTTAGCATCACTGACATCACGTCATCCTCCATAACATATTTACATGTACCAACTTTGAATATAGACGGTTTCATCAGATGCACATGCCTGGCCTGATGTTAACTTCCTGTCTGTGTTTGTTGATTCTATATTTGATTTCATTTATTTTAATATTAATTTATTTTAATATTTCATTGTATAATAATTTTATTAAATAAACAATTTGTTGAATTAGTCAAGTAACTGTTCTTCTACTGGTAACCAAAAATAATACTGACTAGACATACTATTAACTGCTAGCTAATGTAATTTACTTGATATTTCTTGTTATCCAGAAATAATCAGCAGGGACTCTATTCTTTGCGGATGTGTACCGAAGTTAAGGACTAAAGCATGCATGCGCAAGTAACGTTTGTTTGTTGTTGATGCTTTGAAACCGTACATAAGCACAAATGCAACTTGAAAGACAGAATTTAATTTTTGGATGAACATTTTTTTATCCCAGGTGAAAATATAGAACACACATACAGTGAAGGATTTGTGGAAACAGAATGTTAGGCATATTGTACGGCAAAATGAAACTTGTGCTGAATAAGTACTTTCCATTTCTCTCTGTCAAGAGTTTTATTTCAACCTGAAACTTTCTTCTATCACTTATGAGAACTGTAGTTTCTCCACAAATCCGAAGTGTATTCTGTAGACTTGCACTGTCAGACAACACAGAACTTTATTCAATAACTACTCTAGCATAAATGTCTCGCACTGAGACTTGAGTCGTGTTTATTTCCCAGAGCTTTGCTCCTGGTGGACCTGGAACTGTAGTTTTCACAAATTGTCCCTTTAACAGAAAGCCAGTGTACCATTCGGCTACCTGTTTGGATAGATCTACATATATATTTATCTGTATATACTGTAGTGTTATAAAAATTTCATTTATGTGGATTATATGAAATGGTCATGTATATGCATTTAATAAAGATCATGTTTTTATCTTTCCACAGGGTCAAAACATTTATTTATGCCTCCTTGCAATCCGCCAAATGCACCGTTGGATCTCTGTGTGGTGTGTTGGTGCCTTTTAACCTGCACTGCAAATGTTCACTCAAGATTCTCAGAGCTTCAGTTCAATACTCGAAATCAATGGCCATTTGACTCCAGTTGAAACACTGCTACTACTGTTCATATACCCAATTCAAGACATCTCCGACTCTTTCCCACATATTTTAAAGTCTGCTTTGCGTGTACATTTTTTTCCATTCGTTCACAGTTTAGTGGAACACGGACTTCATTCCCCCCGCCCAGTTTTAATCTGCGGACCGGCCCCGCCGCAATGTGCGACACGTGTTTAATGAGAAAGATAAGGATTAAGACATTGATGAAATAGACAGTGTCGTTCTCCGCCCTGCAGTGCAAACATGAAGGAAAGTGGGTGAATTACGACGCTCTGTGTCCGCCTGCAGTGCTTTTGTAATTACAGTGGAAGTCACCATATTTCTTACCATTAATATGGCATGAAAATCCCTAGGGGAGCTGTCAAATTCCCACAAAACAAAGCATCTTGGGTAGGTGGCGCTGATGATAATCTTAAACCTTTCTTTGGCTGCAGGAAAATGTATTCTGAAACCCCCTCATAGTAAGCGGCACAGTACAAGTACGTTCATCTTCTTAAATGCAAGTTACTGATTTACAAATATAGTGCAAGCAGTTATCTGAGTCTATAAAATAGAGTTGACGTGCCCTTTAAAGGATCTGCAATATTATTTACATTTAAATTGACAATAAGGGGATGGGTGCTATTTTATACATCTCTGCACTTATTGCTGAGTAAGAGAACGGAGAGTGCCCGCGCAGGAACTGTGAATTGTGTAAACCAGACAATTTAATGTTATTGCAGGACAAGGATGTTTAAGTTCATGACATCCTTTACAGGAGCAGCTTGTTCCCTGATCTGCTGTTCTGATCTGGAGTCTCTCCTGTCATTAAACTCACCAAGTGGAAAAACAGAAGCCATCACGGGTAAAGAGCTTTTCCAGCGAGACAATCCTCCAAACGGCCATTGTCCTAATGGAACACCTGATGGAACAACTGTGCGAGAAGCACAACGTTCAGGTATGCAATTGATAATAGACGCCTAGTTAAAGCTGTGGATTTTCAAC
The DNA here is from genome assembly GCA_026939265.1 of Oreonectes daqikongensis. Lineage (NCBI taxonomy): Eukaryota > Metazoa > Chordata > Actinopteri > Cypriniformes > Nemacheilidae > Oreonectes > Oreonectes daqikongensis. The sequence goes on from JAOTQM010000311.1 coordinate 3,334,950, forward strand.
CCTGTTTCTGGACGACTTCCAACAATATATATTTTGGTTCATGATCTGATGAATCGAGGGGTGTTTGATTTAAAAATGCGTTCAGCCCTCCAAGAACAGGGTTGGGAACCTTTGAGGAATGCTTTACACTATCAAAACGGATGTGTTAACTAACACATGTTTTGTGCTTTCCTGTAGCTCAGTGGTTAGAGCATGGCGCTAGCAACGCCAAGGTCATGGGTTCGATCCCAGGGATTGCACATACTCGGAAACAAATATATAGTGAAAAGTTTGGATAAAAGCATCTGCCAAATGTAAAATGTGTTTTTCTTAACACATCATGAGTCATTTTGTGTTAAATAAATAATGGACAACACAAGTTTGACTTTAAAGTAACACAAAATAGGTTGTCCTTAACTAGACACTTTATCCTGAAGGAATAGTTCACCCAAAAATGTTGTCATAATTTATTCACCCTCTTATCGTGACAAACCCATATGACTTTCTTTATTCCGCAGAACACAAAAGAAGATATTTTGAAGAATGTTGGTAACTAAAGTACAATGTGAGTAAATTATGACACTATCCCTTTATCTAGACGTGTTTAGGTTTTCTTAGCACAACATTCCTAATGTCCTAGTGTTGCATAATATAGAATAACATATTTTTAGCATCTTAGTATGAAAGCAAATATTGTGGTACACACTCTCTTTATAAGAGAGTATACGCACCGGATATAGATTACGTCTGGCTTTATTAATATCTATTGTGCATCTAAGTGCATTAATATACTTCATTTTTCAACACTTAAAAAAATAAAATACCAGACAGCTCCAGAAAATAAGCATTGACCGAAATAAATGGTTAAATACATAAATAAAAAAAATCTGAATTATAAAATCTTATGTGCACTTTATTAATTGTTAATGCAGTGGCAAAAAAAGAATCCATTAGCCTTTACCCCGGCTCGCTCAGACAGACTGAGCAGAATATAGTTGTATGATGGCACTCAGCCAGTGTTCCCCATCAAAGGGCCATTCTCATTCAGAGGTTTATTTTTGGAAGATCTCTCTCTCTCTTTTCCTCTCCTTCCATCCACTTACAACCTTTTGTCTGGATAATCCGGGTGATTTTCTAAGCACCGTAGCTCTGTATGTTCTGAGTGTAGCCTTTTCAATGCTAGCAGTAAATGTTGTTACTGTACATTCAGTACATTGAGTTTATCTTTCCATATTTTCTTCTGTCATTGTGATCCAGGGGTCGGGGGTCTTTTCCAGTGGGGTGGAGGTCCCTCTGAGCCGCCGTCAGTCCCCCGCTGCTCTGTAATCAGCAGTGAAAACACATTTCACGGGTTTGATTACCCCGGGTGCCTGCACAACTACAGAGGCAAGAGCTGGAGTCCGCCTTACACACTCCCGCTTAAAGAGAACTGATGTGTGAGCCTTTCATCAAAGCTCCCTCTCCTGCAGGGCGAGAGGCCTGTGAAAAAAGCCTTCGGACCCAGAGGGATCGCTGTAACACGGCGAGTGGGAGGGTAACGCGTCTCATTCCACGCTGATGGGTTTTAAAAATTCCCTCCGAGTCTCCTGCCCGCCGTTCAACAGGCCCAGTGGAAGACTTTCAAGTTAAGCTTTAGCAACCAAAAACCGTGTTCGGTAAAGAAATACAATTTGGGATCTTGAAATGGCAGCGGGTACTCGTTCGAAGCTTGTTTTCATTTCCGTGGCCTTGTGTGCCACTTTTCTCAGTGTCGCGGGTTGAAAATTGCACCTCCATTTTGTAATTATTTCTGCATGGGCCCGGCGTGAGGGGCGACATTATAGGAGATGATTACGACCTAGTGGATGTCGAGCTGAGAGGAGGGAACATTAATTCCAGGGCGCGCACACACATTTGACAAACACATTCTTGGAAATTACACACTTCCTTTCCAAAGCTCTTTGTAAAGAACACGACTGCTCACACGACAGTGTTGAGTAACTAACTGTTGCTGTTAAAGGAATAGTTCACTTTAGAATTAAAATTTTATTATTATTTACTAACCTTTTAGTTGTTCCAAATCTGTATAAATGTCTTTGTTTGGTTGAACACAGAGAAAGATATTTGGACGAATGCTGTAACCAAACTGTTTTTGAAGTCATTGATTACTATAGTAGAAAAAATTACAATGGTAGTAAAAAGTGCCCCAGAACACTTTTTCTTTCCTACATTCTTCAAAATATGTCATTTTGTGTTTAACAGAACAAAAAAATAATAAAGTAATTTTCCTACTATGGTAGTCAATAGACTTCATATTAATATTTGGTTACATTTGCCCAAATATCTTTCTCTGTGTTCATCAGAACAAAGACATTTATACAGATTTGGAACAACTCTAATAATACAATTTTAATTCTAAAATGAACTATTTAACTTAAATACAGTTTTTAATCATTTTCTTTTTTCCTTTTACGGTACTGCAGATTGTTATTTAAAGCAATAGTTCACCCAAAAATGAAATGCTGTTATCATTTATTCACTTTCAAGTTGTTCAAAAAATGATTTTTTCAGTGGAATTATATTTTGAGAAATGTCTCAGTGGGTTTGTGTCCATACAATGGAAGTTAATGGGTGTCAGTGGTGTTTGGTTACCAACATTCTTCAAAATGTCTTTTGTGTTTTACAGAAAAAAGAAAGTCATACAGGTTTGTAATGTGAGAGAATTTTAATTTTTGGGTTGACTATCCCTGATTTTTGGAGTAATAATCTGATTCAAAAATGTTATAATCTTGTAATTATATGTATAAAAGGACACGGCCCTTTTAAATATCTTCAGTCTGGTTTTGTTGTTTTGTTTATTAGTTTTAGTGCTGTTAGTTTCAAATTAGTTATCGTTATTTTTTGTTGTGGCATTAAACTTGGGAAGCTTTAGTCACAAACTTCCGCAACATTGTTTACCCACCAAATAACTGGTAAAAAAAAATCTCAAAATGTTCCCTGGCACAAAATTCTATATATTCATTAGCCTACATATGCACAGAATGATTTCTCGACACTCCCAGAATGCCACAGGGGTAGTTAGTCATTTATATGATATGTTTCCTGTACGTCTAAGAAACGTGCAAACATTTCAACGTAGAGTTATTGCAGACCGAACCAGCGGCTCACATTCCACTTGTCTGCTGTATAAAATCCCAAAAGAACCTCACAAATGTCATTTTCCACACATGGACCGTACCATTCTGCGAAGAGCGCAGGGGTGTTCATGAGATAATTTATAAGTGTCTTGTGACAGCTGAACGGTGGCCGCGTTGAGAGATGGAGAGCTCATATCAAACTCTAAACGCAGGTCTATTCATATGGTCAGCGGTTGGTGATAATCTATCTCTCTCTCTCGTTCTCTGTTCCACTCATCTCTGTCAGGTCTCCTCAATAGGGCTGGTTAAATCGTCCATAACACATAAACGCTCATTTATAAAAGCTGACAGACATGGCAGTCGTTTACAGAAATTAATTACCTTCCACTGGTGCTTCTTGCGTCAGTCACGCTAGACCAATCTCAGATACTTTCATTAGAGACACCACCTGAGAGACAGGCCTATAAAATAGATCCCTTCTTGCCAGTAGTTTTATTCATGGTGAAATTTCAGACCCAAAGCCAAATTGTTTTGCTGTTTTTTGAAACGCTGTGACTTTCATTAATCTGTGGTTGGGTAATGGAGCCAGTCTGTTGAGCGTTCAGATGATGCCACCATAACTCTTTTAATTACGGACACAGATCAGTTGAGCTTGGTTAGCTTTTAGCTTAATGAACGCAACATGGCAGAAAGTGCTACATCTCAACTCTGTTAGCAGAAGAATCATTTATCCATTGCCACTGTTGCGGTGACTGAAATGAAGTGGTAATTTTTGTGCCGTTTCTCTAGCTGTAGCGGTGAATAGTGCCTTATTAAAAGAAGCTGTGTGAAAAGTTTCTGTCATTTGTTTATCAGTGATGGAGAGAGAACCCTTTTTTGCTCATTTGTTCTGAAACTATTTGGCCTACGCCATTAGTATTTGCCTTTAACATCTTTGCCGTTTGCAATTTGTGTCAATTACATTTGCATTATTTGAGTTTATTACAATTGAAATAGAAGTGCACTAATGCCAATGTATTGGAGCATCAGTGGTGAATAATTGTTTCATTTTTTTAGGTGGCTAAAAGTGATGTCCAACTTTGAAAAACAAACATTTTCACTCTTTATTCAAATATGTTGTAAACTAAATCTAGAAAATGTAAAGAGATAGCTCTTGTCATTTTAAAACTGTATTACTTTCTTTATTCCACAGAATACAAAAGAAGATAATTGGAAGATTGTTGGTAAACAACGGTGGTGCCCATTGACTTCTTTTGTATGAACACAAAACCAATGCAAGTCAATGGGTGCCAGGTAACAACATTCATCTTTTTTGTATTCTGCAGAAGAAAGAAAGTCATACAGGGTTAAAATGAAGAGAGGGAGTAAATGATTACAGAATTTTCATTTTTGGGTGAACTATCACTTATTTGACTGATGCCTCACTAAGAATCTCCTGAGCTATAAAAGAGCAACACAATATAATATAAGTTGAATCCAAATAGAATATTAATATTATTTGAATAATAAATAATAAAATGTTTCTCTTCTTTTCTCTCCATCAGCTCTCTTATTATATTTCACTTAAACTGCTCTTTTCAAGCCTCTAGAAATCGCATACAGATCCGCTCAAACGCCTGCCTGCTCTCTTCTTCAGAACAGCTCACTTTAGCGCCACCTTTCCTAAAATGACACACTTAAGGAAACGTAGGATGAAATCAGTCATTTGAAGAGCAGAAGATGTGTCTGGTGTGAATCTGTGACCGCTTTTTGCCGGCAGAACATCTAATAAGTGTGCCGCTGTGCTGTGGGTCGCCCAGTGTGAGATTAGAGGAACTCTATTAAACTTTATGGCTTCGAGTCTAAGCGCGGGGAACAAAGCTGTGTGAAATGAACCTCAACTACCCCGGGACCTAACAAGGCGCTCACGAGTGATAAAACACGCTGGGACGTTTTCAGGGTACGGGTCGGGGGTGTTTTCGAGTCCATCTACTACGCTGGTATTTTAAAACATCATGATTTCTCGCACGTTTGAGTACTGCTTTGGGAGCGTGTTGAAATATTATGGGTGTTACGTGGACTTCGTTTCAGATTTTTCTATGGAAAGAATGGTTTTAAGCACAGGCCTGTCCCAATACAGCCAGAGCTTAAGTTCATATGAACACTTGGAAACAGTGGTGGCTGGTGCTTTTCAAGAATCTTCTGTCTTCATTTACTCACTCTCTTGTCATTTCAACAAAACAGAAAGACATTTGGAAAAACTGGTAACCAATGCATGGACACAAAACCAATGCAAGTTGATGCATTCTTCAAAATATCTTCTTTTGTGTTCTGCAAAAGAAAGTCATACAGCTTTGGAATGACTTGAGTTTAAGTAAATGTGGAAAGAATTTTTTAACTTAAAGCAATCAAATACGTGCCTGGCACTACCAATCCCAAATGCTCTCCGAGATCATACTTAGATTGCAAACTATATGCTAGCAGATTTTTCCATTTCATTGTTTGCAAACAATGAGCCATAGATAAGAAATGAATATTAATGAGGCCAAAGATTGTTGTGATGAATTGTGTCTGTGAGGTCTGATCTCAAATTGATTATGAATGCATGTCGGATGCACTTCTTTGCAATCTTTTTCTCATTAGTTTCTCGCATGCTTTCCCTCTCACACTCTCTCTTTCCTCACTGCATGATTGATGGCATTGGAGCTTTTATCTCAGGTAAGCCTGTGCTTTTACTTATCTAGCTTGACTGTCACTGGACGAGAAAGGTGTTTGCTAGCAGTGCTCAGACAGCAGATTGGCTGGGCCGAAGCCAGGTGGGAATAAACCCCCAGGTGGTGGGAACTCTGGCCAATGTAGCTGTGAAAAAAAAGAGCAGGCGATGTATCCAAAACTAGATTTTTACCTTTTTTGAAGAAACTTTGCTACTGAACATGCAAAATTTGACGTCATGTTGGAGGTGGTTGCTACAGTATGTGGTTGTCAAGATGTTCTGGGTGGTTCCTAGGTCATTACAAGGGGGTTGCAGACTGGCCCGAGTTAAAGGGACATTTTATTCTATTATGGTAGTCAATAGTGTTCATCAGAACAAAGACATTTGTGCAGATTAAAAACAACTTCAAGGTGGCTAAATGAAGACAGAATTGTTATTTTTGGAGAACTGTTCCTTTAGGAGTATACCCCAAATTCTGTGTAGTAGTCCTTACATGTATGACTCGGGTGCTTCTTTATGTTTAAGCGTTTGTTTATTGTTTTCAAGATTATTTACTTGATTATTATTACTATTGTCTATTTGCTTATAAATTCAAACACACTTTACATTTTCAGTCATATAAACTGTCAATATATTAAACCATTTAATATTTGAAAATATATTGGTAACACTTTACAATAAGGTGCTACTAGTTACCATTTGTAAATGCATTAGCTAACAATTAACAATTAAATTTTCAGTATTAATCGTTGCTAATGTTAGTTAATGTCAATACATTTATTCATGTTAGTTCATGGTGCATTAACTAATGTTAACAGTGACAGAGTTTGATTTTATTAATGTTTTAGTAAATGCTGAAATTAACATGAATTAACATGAATAATGTTTGTATTGTTTATTGTTAGTTCATTTTAGCCAATGCATTAACTAAGTGTTAGTAAATAGCAACAATGTAAAGTGTTACCAATATATTACAATATATTGAATATACATAAGAAATTGCAACTTTTCATATATTGATTCCAGTATGTAAATGTAGAATTTAATATATTATATTTTGGGGTTGGTAAGCCGTGAATGGCAGCCTATCAGTTACTAAAGACAATATTTCCTTGTTCTTCAATTTGTATACTGTGGTACATTTCAAATAAAGTATAACCTTAAAGTGTGAAGTATGTTACATGGTATTGAAAATAGTGCGCTGGTCTTTGAATGACTCTTCAATATATATTTTTTCTTCCATCCAAGGGACACAATTATCCCATATTTCTTTCTTTGTGCCCATGAATGAGTTCAGCCGATATACTCTGTTTTCCCAGCTGTGCTCCAGTCCAGATGAGAGCACTTTTTCTTCTTTTCTTCAGGCTTTTTGCGAATGGTACCCCTGAGTTGCAGGGAGCGTGTCCAGCTCCATTTGCTGGATTCTTTGAAGACCGTAGCAAGAACAATTACAGAGTCATGGCAGCGGTCCCGTTCTGTGAGCGTGTACTCACGCTAACCCTGCGCAATAACTTGAGAAAAACCCAAACCATTAGGCTGAGTAAGAAAATAAAAAGACACTTAATTTCCATTTGTTTACCCCACGAAAAACAACACTATGCTTTGAACAATATGTATAGTTGTTTTATAAAATATGTGAAAATAGTATCTTCCAAACAAAAATATACAGTTTAAATTTTATATGGCACTTTTTATCAGGCAATGAATGTAGTATTATAAGGCATATAATGTTAGAAATGATATTTTATATATTTGAAAGTGTTAAGATAAAAGTCTGAAGGAGGGACGCAACCATATGAAGCAATTGAATACCATGATGTCAATTTGCCTTTGTTGGTTCAATGTAAATGGTCATTTAGAATGTTGGTGTTTGTTTGTGTTGGATCAGTGTGAATTCGCCATTAAAGGGACAGATGTTCATAGAGAGGCTATTAGAAAATATATATAAAGGATAATTCACCCAAAAATTCTTTCATCATTTATTCATTCCAAACCTGTATGACTTTCTTTCTTTTGCAGAACACAAAAAAGAGATTTTGAAGAATGTTGGAAACCAAACAACATTGGGGCCCCATTAAATTCCATTGTATGGGCACAAATCAATAAGATATTTCTCAAAATATCTTCTTTTGGGTTGCATGGATGAAAGAGTCATATACAAGTTTTGACAGATGTAAGGGTAAGTAAATGAAGACAACTTTTGGGGGTAAACTGTCACTTTAATAAAAAATAATTTAGCTTTTTTGGCACAACTAAAATGAAAAGTGGACCTAAAAATGTAATTATAAAAATGTTTATATGAGAGTTTTAGTAATCGCTGTTACTTGTGCTTAATGTTGCTAACTGCTTAAACTTTTACTGCATGTACACTGGGGTTTGGTGTTTTGTGTATTATTGAAAGACTATCCACCAGCTCTCATTTCTCGCTCTCTCTCTCTCTCTCTCTCTTTCTCTTTCTCTCTCCCTCTCTCTCTCTCTCTCCCTCTCTCTTTCTGTCTTTGCATTCCAATCATAGTGATGGGAATGCTTGACTCGTACACCTCTCTCGTTGCTTCCCCCCCCACACAGAGACCCTGCCTTAATGAAATGTTATCTTTCTAGATTACCGTTTATTTGGTCGCCATTCCTTTCACTCTACTGCAGTCTTTAGACACAAATTGCAGATCTCTCATAATTGCCCCTGTCTGTCTGCAAACGTTTAAAATCTGCTTTTTTTGTTTGTGGTAATTTGTCGCTCAATGTCTCATAAAACACACACACCCGGGGTATCTTAAAAAATGCATGTCAAAACAATGATCAAAGTGTGTGCTAAAACCAAGAGGTTTTGGGATTGGTAAGAGAGAATCTTTTTTTTAATACAATTTTGCTGCAACAAATAATTGGCCACCGCAAGATACACGGTCTCAGAGCTTGTTGGTTAAAGCATCTGTTTTTTATCAGCGCTCTTTACCAGAACAGGGTTTCAATTTCCAGATACTTTGAATATGTATGAGATTTTTGCGTTCGCTGTGTGAAAGAATCTAATTCACGGCCATGCTTGCCCTTATGTACTAGTATGCATGTCAGTGTGTCAGTATGTCAGTGTATCAACCAATGCAAAACTGCCAGCGTGTGTCAGACAAGAGCAAAGAAACATCTCGCAGCCAGTCATTTTTTATTTATCGAAGAAAGTGGTTAAAAATAAACTCTTCGAAAAAATAAAAAAGGTACACAAGTCTAAAGATAAAAAAGACAGCAGGTGAGGGAGAGTCTCTGGTTGACCAGTAGGGGGCCTCGGCTCCTTTGCTGTGATGCCTCTGTCCCCTCCCCCTGGGTGTGGGAGTAAGTCATACCCTTCTGCACTAGTGAAGCCGTGCAGTGGGCAGAAGCTTTCTCTCTCTCTCTCTCTCTCTCTCTCTCTCTCTCTCTCTCTCTCTCTCTCTCTCTCTCTCTCTCCCTCTCTCTAGAGAGAAAAAGAACAAACAGAGATAGGCTGTTTAAGACACTCCCCCTGCCTGGGAGTGGTGCATCCAGCCTCGCTCCCGCCCACCCCGGCTGTGAGGGAGGAGGAACTTGGCGCTGCCCGAGCTGATCCCTTCAATCTTACCCACAGTGTGGAGCAGCCGGCAGCGCGCACACACACTTACACACTCTCACACAGCCACACACACTCACATTCACTCTCGCACACACACTCGTGCACAACAAAGCGGGCAGACGAGGGAGGCAGAACCAGAAAAGAACATCACAGAGAACAACAGCGCCGTGCGCCGCGCTCACGCCTGGAGTTTTCGGATACTGCAGTCTGCTTGGAGTTTGTGCCGTTTCCTGTGTGGCTCGTAGGCTTCTCGAGTCCCGTCAGCTGTACGTGCAGAGATCCAAATCCGCCGACTGTCTACATTGCTGCTTTGTGCATCTGCCAGACGGGAACAAAGTGTGCGACTAGGATATCTGACAACCTCCTTTGGGAACTGACGCTGCGCAGACTGTCAAAGAGCGAGAGAGTAAAGAGAGAGAGAGAGAGAGAGAGACAAAGTCAGGGCATGAGCAGGAGACCAGAAGCCGGCTTTCCGGAGAAGTGATCGCCACAGTGCCCCCCTCCTTTTCCCTCACCTCCCTCCTCCTTCCTCTCCTCTCTCCCGTGCTGCTCCTTCTCTGTTCGCGCACACCTCCGCTGCTATCCCATCCTCGTCCCTCCGTTCTCCTTCCATCACCTCTTACTCCCCTCCTTCGAAAGACGGCGTGAGAGGAGAGGCACGGCACGGCACGAACACACGCCAGTGTCCTTATCATCCTGTTCTCTCTCTCCATTCTCCTTTGGCACCATCCCTCACACGGATCTAGCCTCCAGCTGCCGAACCAGGAGGAGGCTTTTGGAGTTGTCGGATCCCACGCGAGTCTCCGTATCCAGCTACAGCCAGAAAGATTCCAGCTACATGGGCAAACGCTTGGAACAGCAACCAATGTACCCCCAGTACACTTACTATTACCCCCACTACCTTCAGACTAAGGTAAGGCACCTCGATTGTTGGGTTAACGATTTGCCGGCGATTTTATGTCTTCGCACGTTTTTTTGTTTCTTTTGTTTTGCATCCACACCCTTTGACACTTAAACCACATGGTGCTTGACATGGGTCATGAGGTGTAACTCGAGTGCTCGGTGAGCAAGAACACACCCACACACAAACTCATGATCCGGAGGTTTTGTTCCCTCAGCTGTGTAGCCGGTGCTGGAGGTAGTTGAATAATTGCATCCATCTCTCTAAGCCCCTACACCACCCGGACGTGGAGAATTGATTACCACGCAGTGATCGATAGTGCCGAGATGCTATCGGGGAGCTGGTGATCTCGGCCTCCCCTTGTGATTCATGATTGTTTTTATGCAGCGCGCCTCATAAGAGGCCAGCACTCGCGTTACACGTGCGAATGAAGGTGAGAGAGGGTTGTGATCGGATCGGGGCACAAAAAATGCCCGTCAGAACAAAGGGTGAGATTAAACGGGGTAAGATGCGTTTTTATGATCAACTTACATGAAGAGACACAGAGCGGGAGGGGGGGGAAATTCTCCTACTGGAAGTGTTTTGGAAGGGTTGCTTGCACAACATTGGCCAAATATGCAGCATTCCCAAAAGACACATGATATACAGCAGTGGCCAAGTCACTCTCCATCAAGAGCATGTATACGACCTATCTTTCCCTCTTTTTCTGTGTTACGCTTAGCAAACGTTTGGTCAACGTTACCCTCCGAAAACTTGATCGGAGTGCTTCATCTCGGTTTCGTACCTGCTGCTAGCAACAGGCACCATATTGTACGTCAATACAAGTGCTCGCACTCTCCTCCCTGCCTTCAAGGTCAAGTCGAATTGGATCTCACCCTCTTCCGCTGTCTAATGAGTTTTTCAGCGTCTCTGAGGGATGGGAGGGCCTGTCTCGCAGATGATGTTTTTATATACTGTTGTGTTGCAACCAAAAGTCCTCAACAAACTTGCATTGGTGATCTTTCTCGAAGCATTATGGGTAGAGCGTTGTGTATAGATGGTCAAATCTGGGAATAATTATCGATCTGCAGATTATTAAAGTAGATGGAGGAGGTTTTTGGCTCCGGCTCAGAGTTTCAGATTTCAGTTCGGTCTCGGCTGTGAAGAATGAGAACCTGGTGGAAGCGCGTACGAACGCGACGGGTCAGCTCGGGTGCGATTGCGTGTGTGCATGTGTGTGTGATTTGGGATGTAAATGGCCTGTTATTAATCTTGATTCTAGCGTGCTCTCTGAGTGGAGGCATTCCTCCGGGGGAAATCAATCATGTGGGGGGAAGAGGGGCAGCTGACACACAATCACTGCCCTTCCTCTCTCTCTCTCTCTCTCTCTCTCTCTCTCTCTCTCTCTCTCTCTCTCTCTCTCTCTCTCTCTCTCTCTCTCTCTCTCTCTCTCTCTCTCTCCCTCGCTTTCTTTTTCTCTCTGCTCTAATAACACTGCACGCTCAATCAGAGGCAAATGTTAAGCAGGGGAAATTATGATGCTACAGTAAACTGTTAATGTCGAGATTCAGCAGTTTTGTTCAATTATATGAAGACCCTCAATTGCATATAAATGATGTGTTTTCGTTCAGGCAGGTTGAGTGAAATGCGAAACGAAACTCATCCATTATTTTATAATGTGGGTCATACATATCACAGCACCTCAAATTAGGTGCAAATGATATCAGGCCTCGGAGCAAAATGCAAGAAGCAGGTTAAATTTCGACACTATTCTGTAAAATGTCTTTTTGATGGTTGCGTTTTGTGTGTTGCATGCGATCGGATCGTACTGTTTTCTTTTGCTTAAGACAATGCACTGTTTTACGCTATATCAAGAAGGGAAATACTAGGGCACTTCACGTTTGATGGTGCTCCAATAGAGCGTTTGACAGAGAGAAATGCATAACGTCCATTTTAGGGGTGTGGAAACAGCTCAGACAGTTTAAAATCAATTAGATTGTTGAGCTATAGACTTGCCTCTCTGGAATTCCATTGGTCGGTAGATGCCTACATCACAGCACGCTGCAGCAAAAGTTGCGTTCTTGCGATGAACGTTGCGTTCAAATCGATGGATTTACAACTCCCTAATGCAGATATCTGCACGCTAGCACGTTTCCCTCCCCCTTGTGATCGTAGGTTGGGCAGATGGGCAGATATATGTGTGTGGACTTGAGGTATCCTTGACAGCAATCATACACCAGTGGGATATAAAATAGAATTTAAGGGAGGTAATTCCCCCCCAGTATTGTGTCAACAGAGGCCAGTGGGGCCTCTTCTTCCATTCAATCAGCAGCAAGTCCGAGTTTTACTGTGTGTGTGCGATGTTTCAAAAGAAGGGAGAGAGAGGAAGAGAGCCAGCACTCAAATTCAGAGCTGTGAGATTGGGTATGTGAGCGAGTGTGTGTGGTGTTCGGTTTCACTCGGTGGGGTCAGCTTTATGTACAGCAGAAATAACATCCAGTGGGCCGTTTAAACCTCTCCTCTCAGCAGGAGCGCTCGCTAACTGCCCTGCAGTGAGGTGACATGCAGCTTGCCAGCCACGGTCCCGCTGCATTATGGGAAACGGTGCATATATGTGGCTCATTAGATTCCACGGCTCTCAATGTCATTTAGGATTATTACACTGTGATATTTATTCCGCTTGCGGATAATTACCAGACTGATGCTTCATATTCCTCTAGTGGCACTTATTTGGTACCACAATGCTGAACCGCTCTCATCTTTCCTCCTCCAAACAACCTTCATCTCAATAATTAAACTTGTTAATGGATGAGCAATTTTCAGGTACCAACAGCTATTTGATTTTGGGTGTTTAAATCCATTGTCATTTAACAGGTGAAAGGATGGATTAAAAACCACAAACATATTCAGCCGTTTCACATTTTAGGCCCGAATGATATTTAATCTTGTGAATAATTGACTAGAGGTTGTTAAAAATTCAGTTTATCAGATATTGTTTGAGTTCTGACCGCTTGGCCCGTACAGCTCTCTCCCTTTGAGAATAGAATAACATTACTCATAATAGCATTACATGATGTTAGGCTATAATGCTAAAAATGGAATATTTGGTGAGGTCGTTTGAGCTCTAATGCATGTGTATGTTTTGCAACAGAGGTCTTTCGGGAGGCGAGCCATAATGAGATATGCAGAAACGTGAGTGCAGGCGCATTGTACTGTACGTGTGTGTGAATTATATATATATATATATATATATATATATAAACCTCTCCGTCAGGATAGCCTGCATTGTAAAATACTTGCTGAAAGTGTCTGCATGGAAGCGAGCTGGGAATGTCATAGTGCAGTGAGTGATAAATTATGCTCGTCTGCGAGTAATTATTCTGTTAGCATTCAAATGTGCGTCTACACTCACAGCGATGGCATAGAAGAAGCATTTTTGCTTCCACAAAACAACATTCAGTCAAAGGTTCTTTAAAGAACCATCTCTTATCTATCTATCTATCTGACTGGCACAGTATATCATTACAGAAATATTTCAAATGTGCATATTGCAATAGTTTGCGATAATATTGTCAGAATTTCTTTACTGCAACAGAAAAACATGGCTATTAACTTTCTGTTCCCAGAAAGACTGTAAAACATGTTTCTTTAATTTTTTTAGCTTTTAAAAATATTTCTACATAAGATTAAATAATTTTACAAACTTGAAACATTATCATATTACGTATCACTTAGTTTACTAGGGAATATCTCTGCTGTCCTTTTGAAACCTTGAATCTCTATATTTGGTGATTAAACTGTATTTTAATACTACAGTGTTATTTCCATTTCCTGAAAAACAGCGAACTTGGACATCCAGTGTTGCAGAAGGACAGTGGCAATATGTTTTCTCTTACAAAATAAATTAAGATATGTTATGAAAATAATTCAGAGGATGGTAAAATAAGGTCGCCGTTTGATATTTGTGTGAGTGACGTGGCTTTAAATACAACAAGCGTTTCATATTTTTAGTGCATTCATGTTCTGCTCCTCTTCTGTCTTCCTCTCTTCCCTCCCTTTTCCTCCCTCTCTCCCACTGTGTCCTGGGCATTCTTTCCAACCATCTGTTCAGAGGGGTGGGGTTCACTCTGAAAAGAGGAACATACTTGGCAAACATACCCCCATAGGTGGATAAAATTTTATGCCCGAGACTGTCCTGGTTTCAGGGGCGAACCGCTCCGCATTAGATATGAAGATGAAAAGAAAAACACAAAGCACACACAAGAGCTGTTTGTAGTAGTGCTTCAGTATTTTCTGGCCTCTTCTGGTGAAATGTGTTCTAGATTTGCAGTTCTTGCATCAGAGAGCAAATGCTTTTATGTGCATCCAGCGACATGAGACCAATATGAGAAAGTTTAAATAGAAACTTTTTTGTCATTGAGGCTGTAGTTAAGAAACACTGTAGAAAGGTGTTTATAAGGTGAATAGTTGGGCTGTAAGAAACAACAAAAAGCCATAAATAGCACAATTTGAAAAAGTTGAAAAGAATTTGATTCTTGAGAATTGAGTTCTTATTGAAATCTCTATATTTGATTTACCTTGGTAGCATAGTTTGTGATATTGCAGTTTCATAAAGACGTGAGATCTTTTTCTCTCTAGAAAGCAGGAAGCATTTCCAGTATTTATCCGTGACCATCACTGGTGTGTGGCCCGAACTATAATGAGGCGATCTGATCTGGCTAGTTGGTTTCTGTGGGCTTGAGAGAGCCAGAGGAGAAAGGCTCTGGTCCTGAGGTAATGGCCCTGCTGCATTTTTAATAGAGGACCACTTTGTAACAACCCCAGCCTGATGGATTCTCCCCTTTTAAGGGCCCTGCTATTTCTTTTTTACACACAGCTTGCTTTTAGGCCACTGGCGTAAGTGCTCGACAAAGCCTGTGTTCAGGGATAAATGGTTGAGGAGGAATGAGCCAAAATCACGGCTGCAGCAACACGACGTTTTACTGTGGATGTCTGTCCTGTTCCTCGGTGAAGCTGTCGCTGCCGGGCTTTTCGTTCAGCAGTTAGTGAATCTCTGAGATAAGTATGGAGCAAGGTTATAGTTAGAGCCTGAGTGATATTTAGAGAACCCGTTTAGATACAAATAAAGATCTGCAGTGGCTTCTGAGAAGGAAAAGTGTTTTCTTGGGAATTTTAGGATAGATCAAGATGTAAAAGATTACGTATAAGGCTATTGTCAGTGGTTGTATGTGTGTAACTCATGGTTTAATGCACTCTGAGTCATAATTAGCGGTTGGGAAAGCTGCTTTTGCGATGAGTTCACACATACAAGAAGGAGAGCCTGTGCACGAAGCAGCTCGGCTTCTGTGGAACGCCATCAGAAGTGCCAACCACTCGATTTCGAGGAAGATAGAAGGGATGCTGGTGGCGTGCCTTTCAGGTGCTCCTATCATCATCTCCACTCCCTAAACCGCCTTCCCCCCCTCCCCAAAGCATTTTCATCTAGAAACTGTTACCTCCTGAAAGCAACCCGGTCGGAGCCAAGGACAGTGTAGGCGAGTCTATGTGTCATAAATCCCGGAGAACATGCTCCTCAAGGATTCCTCCCGACCCCGCCCCCTCGGACTCATCTCCCACTTTTTCTCCCACAAAAGTGCACACACACACACACACACACACACACACACACACACACACACACACACACACACACACACACACACACCTTTTTAGTGTCAGGAGAGCCTCTCATAATAAGATACAGCTACAGCGATGCTAACACACCATAACTGTATCCAATTCTCCACGGTCTGGCTCAGAAACAGGCCCCAAAAAGGTACATTAAAGACCAAGCTTTGGGAAAGGCCATTTGTTTTGGCCCCATTTTCAAACCGCTGAAGATCGTAAAGATGCCACCCGAAAGCACGTTTCCCTGCCTTCACTTTCCCAGCTGGATAAAGACACTTTGGGGTTTCTGAAATGCCCAGGGATCAGATGATGATTCAATAAAGAGTTCCCCCACGCCTGCGGAGGCTGCTCGAGGTTGGCATGGCGGCTAGCGCGCTGCCTGGGATTAGCTTGTGTAAACAGTGCTTTTGTTGGGTTTCGCTTGAATTAATTTGCTCGCCCCATGCGCTTTTATCAGGATAATTTGTGCGGCAGACGCTCAAAGACTTGTCCAAACATATCCCCGGGCTCAGGGCTAAATACAGAGCTAGTAATGACACCCAAATGCGTGTCGTGCCCTTTCCCAAACTTCCCATCATGCTAAAGATGGGAGCTGAGGTCATGAGATTTCTTTGAACGTTGGGGTGAATCACCGCTTTGAACTCAGTTATGGCCACTTTCATTTATTTGTGTGTTTTAACACAAAAACCTGCTTCTTACCCACAACCCTGTATAAGCAGATGCTAAATTTGCAAATTTTGTGTGCACTATTAGCACTATTTGCTAAATGACAAATTATGCAATGAAGATAGTATAATAAAATACATATAGAGAGAGAGAGAGAGAAAGAAAAAATATATTTTCCATATATTAACTGTCAGAATATTAAATATATAATTTATATTGTATAGAGTAATAAATTGCTAATATATTAAATTAATATTACAATATGAAATAATACATAATAATTGACACTTCATATATTCAAATATAAGCACTTGGTTTCAATTTATCAATTTGATGTTTTATTAAATATATTGCATTATATTTTTCAGTATATTGCCATATATTTGTTTCATAAGGAAGATGTTGCATAGGTGTAGTTTAATGATGCTGTAAAGGAGCGTGGAATGGTGGGATTTGTCGCCTGATTAAAATTGGGAATTCCTCTGTATTTAAATATTCTTGTTAATGCAAAATCTTACATATTGTGCTGTTTAAGTGAGAGTTCACCCAAAAAAGAAAATTCTGTCATCATTTACTCACCCTCTTCACATTTCAAACCTGTATGACTTTCTTTTTTTCCACAGAACACACAAAAGATATTTTGAAGAATGTTGTTAACTGGCATCTATTCACTTGCATTGGTTTTGTGTCCATACAATAGAAGTGAATGGGTGCCGCAGCAGTTTAACTGATCATTATGTTGTTCATTTGTTTGTATGTGACTAACATTTCCTCCTTTTTTATTAGCTGGTTGGTGGTAGATTCAGTGAACAGCTGTGCTTGTTAGTCATTGCATCCTTGAAGGCAGGAGCCTCTTGATGGTTCAGTTCACTTGAGCGCGTGGCTGCTGGAGGTGCGAGATGATGAAGAAGTCCAGCCTGGTCTTATTAGCCCAGCTATCTTTCACACAACAGCACCCCTGATTGTAACTTCTAAAGCTCCCTCAAACTACTGCAGAAACATATTGAGAGAAAGAGGAAACGAAAGATCAAAGCCATGACCTTGTGGTGTGTGTGGTCTGGTGTGTCGTGTGGTGGTGGTGACATCGTGGGTAATGGGAGTCTGGCATGCATTATTTTAATGATTCTGTCTCAAAAGGTATGTTTTATTGCTTTGAGGTTGCTCTTATATTGTTCTCATTGCTTTAGAATTCAATTGTTATATTTGTTTCTTCTACATACTTTTACTTGCTAGCTAATGCCATTTAATTGTTATTTCTTTTGCTTGTTATCAGAAATAATCTGCAGGGACTCTATTCTTTGATCAGAAGTTAAGTTTGGGCCACAAAAGCGTGCATGCGCAGTAATGTTAGTTTATATTGTTGCTTTGAAACCATACTGTAAAATAAGATAATAGCATAGCATAGTTTTGTCTTCAAAGAATGAATTAATACATTTCTCCTTTTTTAAATGCAGCAAATATGAGTTGAGATCTTTCCTGCAACTCCAGAGACGCGTGTGTCTGGAGACTCGAGCTCGATTATCCGTTTGATCTCTATTTAATCTAATTGCCGTCTAGAAGAAACAATAGAGATGTTATAGAATTCTCATTTGTGATTTTTACTTCCTGTAAAGCCCCTCCCTTATCTCCCTATCATTTCCTGCCTGCTCTTGCAATGGCTTTTGTTAGTGGCAAAAAAGCATGTTAAAAAGGACAGCGAGAGAGGGAAATGTGCAGAGTTGTGCAGACTACAGGAAGTAGATGACAGAATTCGCCCCACAGATGCTACAATCAATTTGACATCCTCCTTTAAGCGCACAATAGTTATGTGCAGTTGCTTTGTTGTCGCTTTAAAAGTTTAGGCAGCACAGGAGCACTTTGCCGCTTGCCGCATTCATGTGCTGCATATTTTATTACCTTAGCCAGCGTTATGAATGATTAAGTTCCTTTGTGTGCACAACCCCGCTCAGCTGCGGCCAGGTCTTGCCCTTAACATGGCACTCTCTTAAAGAGACAGTTCACCCAAAAACGATTCTGTCATTATTTATTCACCATCAAGTTGTTCCAAATCTGTAAAAAAATATGTTTTTTCTGTAGATATTTTTGTAACACCACTAAAGTTAAAAAAACTACTATTATAGTCAATAGTGCCCTAGAACAGTTTGGTTTGCACATTCTTCAAAATATCTTCCTTTGTGAACAAAGACATTTATAGAGGTTTGTAACAACTTGAAGGGGAAATAAATGATGACAGCAATTTTCATTATGGGTGATCCTTTAAATAACATTCTCTTGTATGTTGCGCTCTTTTTTCAGGGTTTCACCCTCTTCGTCCTTCCGAGCTAGCGTCCCTTTGTTTGAAATGCTGGCCCAGACTCTTCCCTCTGCACCCAGATTGTATTTCCCCAAGCCGGTTGCAGGGATGAGATGCATTTAGCCGGCTAAAGTGGTTCTGGGCACCAAAAAAATAGCTTTTGTTGAAGCACAAGCGCTTTCATCTCGCTCTGCTGTAGCCAGAAAGCGGAAGGGCCTTTTGGGGGGATGTTAAACTTTAAAACGTCTTTTAAACTTTTTCTGATGCATCGCCCGCATCTATATTCCGCTACAGTGTATCTATCTTCCATCAGCTTCGCTCTCCTTCAAACTGTCTTCCGCTTAAAAAAAAAAAAAGCTCACACACGAGTCGCGGCGCTGATTGGGCTGTTGTTATTTCTGCTAGAAATGGTGGGCGGTTTGACAAATAGGTGTAAGAGGAGAGAGGACACAGGGCATGTCAGGGACAGCGTGCTAATGGCTTGGCGGACACATTCCATAAGAGAATGTGTGTAGCGGTGCGCCGCGCACCAACTCGCACTAATATCTCACTCACGGCTTAATGGCCAACATTTGTTTAAAGAAAACGGGGAAGCCCATACGAGCCAATTAGAGCACATATTGACATTCATGAAGGAAGGCCTCGCTTCCGTGTGCACGTTTGTGCACGTTTGCATGGCTCCAGGAGCGAGTGTGTGTTTGAGGGGTTGGATGGAACTCGCGGGTACCAGCAGGCGGGTCGGAATAAGAGGTCGGGGAAAGTCTTGGGTCACAGTCACTCTAACTGTCCGAACCTAATTAAACTGCAACCGCATTCGCAAACACACTCACAGACCGACACACACACACACACACACATACACACACACACTCAAATTCGGGACATCCTAGCCTTACTAATGAGCCTATCACTGTCTAAGACCAACATCTCGTGTCTCTAGCCACACACACACACACACACACACACACACACACACACACTAATGGGTCTGCTCACTTACTGTCCTCTCCTCTCTGACACACAGCCCTCTTAAAGCAGAGAGCTCTGCAGATGGGCTGCTGGATAAATCCACAGAAGTGACTGCAGCTCAATCTTGGCGATAAAAAGAATAACAACGGACATGAAAAGATTTGCAGGTTTATGACAAACTGGCATGATAATGTAGGGAAATAAAACAGGAT